>JAUPFR010000003.1:5671739-8071739 GCA_036925125.1 Oreortyx pictus
AACCTTCTAGAAA
The DNA here is from genome assembly GCA_036925125.1 of Oreortyx pictus. Classification (NCBI taxonomy): domain Eukaryota; kingdom Metazoa; phylum Chordata; class Aves; order Galliformes; family Odontophoridae; genus Oreortyx; species Oreortyx pictus. The sequence continues at coordinate 5,671,753 of JAUPFR010000003.1, forward strand.
GTTAGACGAAATACTAGAATAATAGATATTCCTCAAGGAAACACACCAACAGTACATCTTTTCAGCTTTTATCTCAGTCTTGGCATCTGGGAGAGGATACTACTATCTGCTCCTTTTGCTGTAAAGTTGCTCATGGATGCTTATTTGTTGTCCAAATTTGGCAGAGTCCCTCTGAGTGTTTTAAGCATTTAAGAGTTTATTGGAAGTGGGTATAAGAAAAATTAAACAAGTTTTATTAGGACATTCTATCACACAACAAGACCAGTAGAACAAGTGGTTCAGAGATCTGAAGAAGTCCACAAGGCAAGCAAATGAATGAGCTCTGATTAGCAAACACTGAAAAATAATGAAGAGCAGCAAGTCTCTTATTTTTTGCTGGTGAAAATAAGAAAAAAGAGATAAAAGTTAATGCAGTCTTGTTATAACGCGTCAATATAATTTTATGTTTTGATCAACTGTATAGAGATATATTCTTAAACTTTTGCAGCTATTTGTAGATACACTGTGGGATTTATTGAAAAAAATGACATAATTTATGTTTCATCAGGAATCTCTTGCTAATATCCTCCTTTATTTTATTTGACCATCCTTTCCAACTGCCTAGAAATATTGCAAATACTTAGAACATAGGAAAAAAATGTACTTTACTAGTCTTCTTATGTCATACTTCAGCTAAACAGGAAACACACTGCTCTGTAGTGTTTGACAGTAGAAATAAATTTTAGTTCATAATTTTACTTTTATCCCTATTCTGAATCATCTGACTGCCACTGGTGAAATTGCTGTGAAATCCAGGTCATATACATATCTCAATAAAAGGCAGGTTTCCTACTTTATTTTATTTTTAATGGACAGATGCAGGATGGCCCTTTAAAGGCTCAAAAGCAATCTTGTTTCCCTGTGTGGATGTAACTATCAAACTTCAAGTCTCAGTCTTAGCACTTGTTTTTTCATACATCAACATTGCAACAAGAAAATGTGGTATTTAGAGAAAAAGTCATTTTTTAAATGTTCAGATTTACAATCCTTTTTAATTTGCTGTGTTTTCGTTTAATGATTATTAAAGAACCCTTGAGTGCCATAGAACCTCTTTAGCATAATAAGAACACAACGAGATGGGAATAAACTGCAGTCACATTTTAAAATTTTCTGGTCTGCAATCTGCAACATGCTTATCTCAGTAAACTGAGATGAGTGAATGGCAATGATCGCCACCCTCACCACCATTTTGCAATGGAGCTAGGGTAGGCATGCTGTCACAAGGTTGACAACACTAGCATCACACATCTCACTGTGTTCTTCCAACAAAATGGGGGGATTCGTGTGTTCTAGGTGCTTCCAGGCTGTCTGCTATATGGAAATGTCTGCTACTTTTCTTTCATCAAACCCTCCTGTCTTTCACCTCAATAAAGAAAATAAGTAGCTGGTGGAATTCTGGAAAGCCTGAGGGCACAGTCAGTTAGGAAACTTAGATTTATATGTTGTCTGAAGAAAGAGGCAGTTTTTCTTAGTTCCTTTTATTGCAAGGAACAACTTCTTCCCTTCCCTTCCCTTCCCTTCCCTTCCCTTCCCTTCCCTTCCCTTCCCTTCCCTTCCCTTCCCTTCCCTTCCCTTCCCTTCCCTTCCCTTCCCTTCCCTTCCCTTCCCTTCCCTTCCCTTCCCTTCCCTTCCCTTCCCTTCCCTTCCCTTCCCTTCCCTTCCCTTCCCTTCCCTTCCCTTCCCTTCCCTTCCCTTCCCTTCCCTTCCCTTCCCTTCCCTTCCCTTCCCTTCCCTTCCCTTCCCTCCCCTTCCCTCTCCTTCCCTCCCCTTCCCTTCCCCTCCCTTCCCCTCCCATTTCCCCACTTTTTTTTTAATCTTTTATTCTCTTTTCTTCCTCCCATTACTGAACACCCAGGCTGACAGAACTGTGATTTCTTTGATGGCATTATTATCTTTTTACTGTATGTCAGTATATATGGTAAATAACCAGGGCACTGAAGGGGTGATAATACAAGATATTGTAGATCTAAATACATTTAAATATGAATCATGTGCAATGGCCTAGACCCGCAACAGCTCTAATGTTTGTTTTTTTTGCTGGTAGGGATCTGTAAAGAAAATTTTATATGCATGCATCTGTAAAATATACTAGAGTTTTAAGGGAGCAACATCATGCGAAAGAGATTTTATAAAAAATATAACATTAGAACTCCCACTGAAGCACAGTGGCATTATGGCAGATACTGCTTCCTGAGCAAAATCCTAGGAATGAAAGAGTGGCAGAACCTATCTGACACAGATTAATTTAGGAATAAGTAGGAATATCATGACTAGTGATTTGCAAATTCTTCATCATTTTATTGTACAGTGCCCAGACTGCTGCAAAAGCAACTAAATAAAAAGCAATTATTTGGGATGGATCTCGGATATCCTCTCCACAGCCCAACGTGAGCACCATCCGGATATGGACACGCAATACTTGACAACTCAGCAATATATTAGAACTTCAGTGAATGGAAATATAGCTAGGAAAACTTGCTGCAAATGGGAAACACTTTAGCAAGCCTCTAAAGAGGAGAGATATCACTGTCCCCAAGAGCAACCTCAGCTTAGATAATTAGGATCACAATTATAATTGGTCTGGTTAATGACACAGGATGAAAACAACTCAGTCGTGAATCAAAACACCACTATGTGAAAAGATTTATAGATGCAAAATAAAGAATTTGCACAAAAGATTTGAATCTTAGAGTCACAGAATACCATGACTTGGAAGAATCATAATTCCAACATGGGACAACCGTATTTCTGAGAGTACTGTCCAAATGCATCTAGAACTCTGGCAACTTGGTGCCATTACCACTGCCCTGGGGAACCTGTTTCTGTGACTGAATGCACTCAGAGGCCTGAGTGCATTCTCCTTACTTGCATTCACACAGCACTTCAGGCTTTTTCAGCAGCCATTAGAGAGTGAGAGCAAGAAATACATGCAGAGAGTGATGTAGAATTTGAATATGATCTTTCAGCTTGTGGAGGTGCATTTCTTAATTTTTTTCTTTTCCTGAAACGTCTTCAGATAAAATGTATCTCATTTGGTATCCCAAAACCTCAGTTTAGTAGACTAGGTTTTTATAAATTCATTCATATATTAGGCAGTATAACATGCAGCTGCAGTTAGAGATAGCTGAAAAGTGTAGCAACACTTACTGATGTACATGGACGGAAAGCTACACTGATCACCAGATACAGCTTTCTTCTCTTCAACAGACTAAATTTTCATTGTCATTGACTATATAGATTAGACCTCTCTCTGTTGTGTAAATATATATTTAATCATCTTTTGGATAACCTAGAGTATTCTGCATGACCTGCTTTCTCAGGTGCCCGTCAACTGTATGTCTTAGATTCTCCCTTTCTGCTGCTTGAGTATACGGGTACTTTAAAAAAAAACATAAGCCATGAAAAACAACACTGAATTAACCTTAAATATTATAAAAATCCTACAGTCCTTCAACTGTCTTGCCAGTATTGAGTATTTGGTAGCATTCATAACAAAAATGATTTTTAAGGTGAAACTGGAAGGCGAGAGGTATCTAACTACCCAATACTCAGGCACTATTGTAAGAAGGATCCCATCCATATGTTTGAAACAAGATCATGATAGTTTTTCAAGGCCAGTAAGTAAGTGTTCATGACAATTCATCTTAAGAGTACTTTGATGAGATGTTTCCCCAGGTTTGCCTTTCAAAATTCAGTGAATTATTCATGAACACTACAGGTTGATTTCATCTCTACAAAAAATTCATGACCTCTTTATTCACTTCCTTACTACTGTCAGGCTCCTCAGGGCTCAACAACTGTTTGAATAAAATGTCATTCCAACTACTGTGCATCGCAGAATATGAACTTTTCTGGAGGTAAGAAATGAACAAATCACATTCTGATTTATCCATTATTGTTGAACATTATATAAATTAGAGTAGAAATACTAGTAATACCAATGCTAAAGGTCATCTATAACTTTAAGAAAAATCTCCAAGACAACTGCAAAAGGAAAACAAGACACAAAAAGCTAATACAGTAGAAATATGAGTAAATCTTCATTTCTCTCTGTTTCAGGAGTATAAATGCGTTTGTCAATAAATTGATAAGATTTATCAGTCAAGATGCTGATTGATAAATGAATCCCGCATGCCACAGCTAGATAGAACTGCGTCTTATTTAATGAAAATTGTCTTCCTTTAATGGATGGTTAGGAAATGCATAAATGTCTAGTTGGTCAGAAAATATATACTTTTTAAAGTATGTCTGTGGTTTCTTATTTAAACAGAGTGAGCTGATTACCTGATATAATTCGGAAGCTACAGAGAAAATAAAGGGAAATAAGAGGATATTCAGGATAAGTCTTAGTCAAGGCTTTAGATTGCTGATATTCTGAATGGTAGCTTGTGAGTTGGAAACTCTGATTTTCCCATTTCTTCTCAATGCTTTCTCCTGCTGCATCATTCACACAAACTGTTGTCACTGTCAGTAAATAAAACTGGTGATTAAACAGCAATATTCCAGTAACTACTGAAACTTAAGTCTCTTCATTTGCATGAGAATTAAACACAGAAGAAAACAGAAGTAATCACATTCTTAGCTTTATTCACTAGTGCATGCTTTTGGGGTTTTTTTGTTCTTTGTGAGTTTTTGTTTTTGTTGGTTTTGATGGTTCTTGTTTTCTTTTTTTCTTTTTTTTCTTTTTTTTTTTCTTTTAATTATAGAATCCACAATCCAATACAGAAAAGAAAAAGAGTGGGAGCTTAAATTTCCTTCTTAGAAAAATTAGCTTAGCCAATACGATTTCACTTAGGAAGAGTACCCTTATTTAAGTGGAACAAACAATTTTTTGTACACAGAGAACTGGGAGACACCAAATCCACCTGACACTCTGGAGCATAAAGAGGCAAACATACATTTTTTCTCTACTTTTCTCAAAAAAAAAAAACAAAAAACAAAAACCCAACCCAATTACTTTGAAAGAGTTTCTCTTTTTTTCATCGAATCATAGAATCACAAGGTTAGAAAGTGCCTAAAGTCCAATCGTTCACCCATTACCATTGTTACCACAATCTACTAAACTGTATCTCATAGCTCCTCATCCAGACACCTCTTGAACACTGCCAGGGACAGCGACTCCACCACCTCCCTAGGCAGGCCATCCCAGTGCCTGATCACTCTGAGAGGAAAAGCTTTTCCTTATGTCCTGTCTAAACCTCCAACCTGGTACAGCTTGTGGTCATTTCCTCAGATCCTGTTTGTTGCCTCGGAGAAACTCCTCCTCATCACATCATCCCTTCAGGAAGTTGTAGAGTGTAGTGAGGTCTCCCCTGAGCTTCCTCTTCTCCATATTCTTCTTTCAGACTGGATCATTTCTGCAGAGCATCATGTTTAGAACAAACACCTAGGGCAGCAAAATAGATAAGGGATTGAAGCTTATGCTTCTGATTTGTGATCATATTGTATTCATAGAACCCTTCCATACAGTCTAGTTTGTTTGTGTGCAAATGCTATTAATAAAACAGATCAGATAGCCAGCCCAAGGCCTCTAGCCAGCAAACAACTAACTAGAACCAAAAAAAAATATGAATCATGTGAACCATACACAGTATACAACTTCCTTGTCAGACCGGGAATATTGAAACAGCAAATTAAAGTTGTGAGCTCCACACATCCTTGGCTGAATAGTTGCTATCAAAACATTCAGTCTTTGAATATCAAGATCTAGTGGACCAGCAGTTTTATGTGAAACAAGTTTTTTCAGGTGCCTCTCTTCACAAAGCGATTGGGACGCTGCATGACACTGTGTCCTTGAGTTTGAAGTTTCAGAAATCATAACTGCTTATTTACGCTTCTCTGGCTAAATCATTAACACTCTTCATAGTCACCTGTAATCAATTATCTGTGGATGGTAAACTTCAGATTTAAAAAAAAAAAAAAAAAAAGAGTGCCATAAATGTTTTTTAGATGGTCTGCGTAAATAATGTGCTAATAGCCGTAATCAGACGTGAAGAGATAATTACAAACTGCGTGGACACTGAAGAACTACAGGGCTTGATCTACAGAAGGATCTAGGTTACAAAATCTCACATACCAGTTGCATCATTCAGCTGCACCTTCTGCTACTCCTGAAGATATCTGTTTTCTATCAGTGCTTTAACACTGGGTCCTTTCAGCTCTTGTATGCAAAAACAGGTATTGGTGGACTAACAGTGCCTGAAGAACTCGTTTAAGTCCATGTTCCAAATGCAATGCTACCAAATCAGGCACCATCAAACTGAAGAGAAAGAGCTAATATTTTCATTTCTTCTCTTTCTAGTATTAACAGATTAGTGTTACTATGGTCTTTACATGTAATAAAACATCTTTTTCCATTTTTCTGATAGTTTGTTTATGTGCATATGTATTTTACTTGATTTTAACTTACTTATCCTAAGGCAGCTAACACCTTTCACAGGACCATGAGGAGACATTTTTTCATAACTCCAGTCATTTTGAGTGTGTTTGGAAACATTCATAAACAGCTGGTAACTGCATAAAATTTCTGCTGGCCAGTTTTTAACGTGTGATGGGCCAGTATTGTCTGCTTCTCCCTTTCAGTGGGAGTGATTGTTTTGCCATGAGCAGCATGGTTGTAATGGACTTCAGTTTCAGCCTCAAGACAGTTTTTTGTTTTTTTTTAATTCATATTGGGGAATGTTGTAGAAAAGGATTTTTTTTGTTGTCTATTTTTTTGTATGTATTGTACTGCCTGCTGGCTTTGGGTGCGGTGGGATAGCTCTTGACAGCAGCTGAATGGTCAAGTTGAACAGAATAAGTCAGTTCTGAGACTGAAACATGTTTGCTATGGCCAGTTGTTGTGAATAAGCAGTTTCATTGAATTCTGTGTGACTGCATCGATTTATATCACCTGAGGACATTTAACTTCTAATTGAGCTGAACAAAAAAGAAAACAAAAACAGAAGTTTTTATTTAATCTTCTGTTGTTTGTTTCAGTTGTTTTTCACTTCAGTTTATGAAATGCCTACAGTTTCAGGTGCTTAGTATTATCTATCTGCTTACTAGAGATAACACCACCCACATGAGGCCTCTTACAGCTTTAGCATGACAGATTGCTGTGCAAGATATAGCAGAGATCTAGCAGTGGGCAGTGTACACAAAATCCATCCAGCTTCTGAAATTAGGTGGCATTTTCCCTTGTCTTTAAATTTGTGCATAATGGATGATCTCCAGGAAAGACACTGATGATTGACAGTAAGACTTAAATGAGTATAGCCCGTGTACTGGATGACCTTCATCTGCTGTGCTAATTAAAAGAGCAAAGTCATTCTCTTTTTCTGTGGGCAAAGGTGATACATAAAATCTCATTTTGGACGGAGATGCCACCTGCTTGGTGCTATTCCTTGAAGGTGTAACTTGTAACTTGAATTTTTTTTTTTTTTTATTGGCTTAAAGTCTGCAAACGGAATTGGAAAACTTAACAGAAGGCCTTGCAATCCAATAAGGACTTTCCCTTGTCTCAGATAAAAATTACAGGCTTTAGAAAAAACGATATTTTGGTAGAATTCTGATTAAAATTATGGAGGAGTTGATGGGGCAGATTGTCAACAGATGGCACTTCTTGCAGGGTGGGGAGTGCAAGCTAGGAATACACCTTCAGAATTTGCATAACGATTTCTAATTCCCTCTGACAAAAGTGGGTAACAGCAGTGGAACCATGGCAGAATAAGAGAATAGTCCGAGGATTTGCATATACTGTAAGTACATCTGTTTCATTGGGACCTTATATACAGAGTTTTAAACATAAGCATGATGCATATGTGTACACAAACACATGCTCTCTCCCAGGGTTTCAGTTCCCTACTTTTCTTCTGTTAGGTTCAGCAGTCCACCAGTAGATCTTAGGAGTGTCCAAAGGGCCTGTAGAGGTTCAGTATATGGCAGAAGCATCTCTATGTTGTTCTGATATTCTCAGGGACTATAGTTGAAATTGCGTTATATCTTTGATGGGTTTTTTTCTGTGCTGCTGCTGGTCACCCTCACCAGAGCCATCACTGCCCCTTACCTTTAAGATGTCTGTGAAACATCTTAACTTTGTTTCTAGGGCAGACACCTTTCCTCATTTTAGAAAAAAACTGTAAAATTTAAACACACTTTGTGTAGATCAACCCATTAAACTTCACTAGTGAGCAATAGCTGGGAAACCAGCCTGAAATATTTCACTGTACTCCCCTTGATGTTCACGAGGCCTAATTGTTCCTTTATGAAATGGCTGGCAAGATATTCAAGAACATGGGGATAGAGAAAGAACAATGGAAAACAATTAATATAATTAATTAATTTAAACATTTAATTTTCCTTTGATTTATTGTTTTTCATTTGTGTTTCTTTGTGTGTGTGTGTGTTTTGTTGTCAATGTTGTTGTTTTGTCTTGTTTTGATATTTACAAAAAGGATACAAAGGAGATACAAGGAGATTACAAGGATACAAGGAGAGATTACGTAGGTTGGGGCAAATGGTTTCTTGTCTATTACTGAACCCACGATGATGGCAGAAGAATCTGTCCAAGAATTCACAAAGTAAGGAAAAAAAAAAGAACAAAGACACAGACTCCATAAAGTACTAAAAACTAGTTCAAATATCCTTGTATCTACAAATCAGAATTAAAAAAAAAAAAAAAAAGTGTGGTTTTTGGTTCCATTCATAATTTCATTTATTAATGAAGTGATACTGACCCCAGCCCTTGTTTGGCTGGATAGCCAACTGAAACTGTAACCATACTAATGAAGTATAGACATTATTCAGTAGAAGTGACATTTTAACAAAGATCTAAACACGATGTAGTAGCAAATAGCAAATTAACTTGTTTTTCCATGTGGAGTGGCTCTGTGAAAGGTATTCTGTTAGAAATAGATAAAAAGAATAAGACAACTATTAATTTAAAGAAAATGAATGAATATGTAAGTACTGTGATTGAAAAACGTAAGTATGAAAAACTTTGTCCTTCAAGGTGTTTTTGCTAAGTGATCATTTGGTACTTCAGGATGAGGGGATTATTGCTCAGTGTACTGTTTAGCATTATGTTCCTTTTCAGCTAGTGTAAATCAAAACATTTTATTTTCTAAAGAGAGAAAGTGTATTTTGATCATTCTGAAAGGTTTTCTACTTGCCCGAAGCCTTTAAGAGGTACTTTCAAGTAGCTGATGAAAGTAAGCTATGTAGTTTATGACAATATTTACATGTTTTGATACAAGCAATGGTATCTTAAAAGACACATCACGAACAATTATACGTTTAGATTAACAGCCATTATTAGTGTCTGATTTTACTTTGTCTTATTAATCTAGACTATTATTTAATCATGCAAATCTGGTCCATTCCTTTAAGTATGCTTTGTACATTTAATACTGATTAATGCCATTGGAAGGAATTAACATAGAGTGGATTTCCATGAGTATTTAGCAAGAAATTCCTTACATCAGGAAAAATGAAAATGTTTAAGTGTCCAAAGGTCCCCAGTTCCATACCAAAGTCTGTGAGAATGAGTCTCAAAATTTTAATTTCCTGAGTTGAGCAGTTGATATTTGGTGTTTTCAGGTACCTTTGATGGTCATTATCCTGACAAAAAGCAGCACATATCAAAAGTAGAAATTATCTGTTTAAATACTGTCCTACAAATTCTGCATCTGTCTTTTTCTGCATAGCCTGCTGACACATCTTTGCTTGCTCTACATATAACTATAAACTTCAACGAGGAGAGGAGAGGAGAGGAGAGGAGAGGAGAGGAGAGGAGAGGAGAGGAGAGGAGAGGAGAGGAGAGGAGAGGAGAGGAGAGGAGAGGAGAGGAGAGGAGAGGAGAGGAGAGGAGAGGAGAGGAGAGGAGAGGAGAGGAGAGGAGAGGAGAGGAGAGGAGAGGAGAGGAGAGGAGAGGAGAGGAGAGGAGAGGAGAGGAGAGGAGAGGAGAGGAGAGGAGAGGAGAGGAGAGGAGAGGAGAGGAGAGGAGAGGAGAGGAGAGGAGAGGAGAGGAGAGGAGTCACAGTGATGAGTTGCTTGTGCCAGGGAGGTTTAAATATATAAACCTTAGAAAATGAAATTATTCTATAAGAAAAGTGGATCTGGGAGGTGATCAACTCTAAGGGTGCTTGAGATGAGAAATTTCACAGGAGCAAGGGTGATAATACCTCTCCAGTGCACTCTGCTAGGACTGAAAGATATATGTTTATAAGCTGCCATTTCCAGCCTGTATCTGTATTTAAATTTGTAAAAATTAAAAGAAAATGTGACTAGAGTTTTCACCGCCTCATATTCATTCAGTTTTGTACAAGAGCATAGATTTAGATACAAAGTCAGCATATATTTCATTATTTTTTTTCCTGATGCTATGTCAGTGTAACAAAATTGTCTTCTACCATTAAAAAAGACTTGAATATGAAAATCTAAAAACAAACAAACTGAATATAAAGAAAATTTTAAAAAAATCTATTGATCACTCCAACAACTAAGATTCTAATGGAGATGTTAATGGAAAATCTTAAACATCAAATTCAAAATGAAAAACATATTTTAAAAGGAAAATTTTGGTAAAAATATTTCCGTGTATGTGTTTAATATGATTTTATTCCACATAAAGCTCTGAAGAGTAGAGAGTGGTTGATATAAAATGAAATTTTCTGTATAAATTTCAAGAAAGTATGTGTGATAAATGTAATTCCTCATGAAGACTCAAGACTGATCCATAAATCAGACTATGAAAGTCCTCTTCTACCCAGAGAAGCTGGGTTAGGGGATGTGGCATTAAAAATATGAGGAAAAATCTCAGGACTCTATAGTGTATTGGAAAAGCAGGTCGTTTGCGAAAAAAAAGGTATTACCAGTGTCTATGCATGGGGGAAAAAAAAAAAAAAAAGAATGGAAAGGAAATATTATAAAATACAGTTAAAAACCAAATAAATGTAAGAAAGAAAGACAAAACAAAGGGAAACAGAGGATGAGGTTTCATTTCAAAGTTGAACCCATGAACATTTTCCTGACATAAGTTTATAGGAAATAGGAATGCGTGAAATTTAAGCAATTGTTTAATGTTGGATTGAGATCTTAGCAAAAAGAAGGGGAAAGTGATGGAAAAGAGGAAATAAAAATCAATGAAAGAAAACAGAGCTCAGTGGAAAACAAAATATAGGCAGAATGCAGGTTCCTGCTAGCTGCCTGGCTACCAAGCACCCTGGGGAATGCACAATGTTGTTTCTGCTCTCTCTTTACATTGCTTCTTAGGTCAGTCCTCAATTCTTTATGTTAACAGCCGCAGAGGTGAAGCCCTGAAGGTGTCAGTGGAGATAAAATAGAAGGAACACCATAGAGACAGAGGCTGCACCATTGTTCTGATGCACTGGCGAAGCAGATCAGTAGGGCATGTGGTTTTTGCTTTGTCTGACAAGAAATGGAACAAAATCCATCATACTGGGGGCAAAATGGCATGCTTAGCAACAAGCTTTTTTGTTGCGTCTTAACCAAGTCCAGATCTAAGAGAAAGAAATAGTAGATTGTCTTGTAGTTTACTAGTCTCCAAAAAAGGTACGACAAGCAATTATCTAGAAGGTAATCACATCTGAAAATATTGAGGTTTTGTTACTATTCTCTCGTTCTCTTCCTTTTTTTTTTTTTTCTTAATTATCTGACAGTTTTCAACCGTTAAATCAGAGGTTTATACCTACAAGGGCTGCTCTGAAAGTAATGCCTCCTATTTTATTATGTTGGCCCAGAACAACAGAGATGGATATTGGTGGTATGGCATTAGTGGTTGAGCCTTCCCTTAAATCCTCTGTTAAATTTTGTTGCTGTGTGGGAGATGGCAGCAGAGGGATAGTCTGAAGAAATGCCATCTGACATAGAAATGTTTATGAAGCAAAGGCATGGAACTGAATTTCTCCATGTGGAAAAAATGGCATCCATTGACTTTCACTGATGCTTGCTGAGTGTTTGTGGAGACCAAACAGTGGATGTTAGCACAGTGAGCTGGTGGGTGGTGCATTTCAGCTGTGGAGACAGCAACATGAAAGACAAATCACACTCAGGATGACGAGGCACAGATGGTGCAGATTGTTACAAGTGTGGCATGCAGGCATGCAATGTTCGTCACTGACGAGAATGCATAGCTAACGGTACTATGTTGAAAAATTGTGTCCTTTAGCTGAGAATTTGATGCTTTTTAGATTGTTGTTCCCTCCAAACCTTGACTGATGAGACATTTCATTATTCTCATTCTATTCATAGAAAGACAAACATACATCTGAGTTTCCTTTCCAGGTTTTTTATAATAAAACAGACAAGAACAAAAGGAGAGGAAAGAAAAAAAGGCTAGAAATGGAATAATCCTGTATGCAGAAGCATCATGGGAGGCAGATTTTTTCGAGGATATTTGCTGTTAATTTGTGACAACATATTTAATATGCTAAATCAGGAGTAGGAAAAGCTGATTCCTTATTCTTGTAGTTCTGCAGACCCTTTAATTCACCAGTCATTTGCTTGTCCCATGCATGAATCTTTAATTTAAAAGGGAGATATTGTTTCCCTTTCTGTCAGGATAAAATGATGAATATTTGAGTACCACTGTCAATGTTGCCTAATAGCTGAAAATAAGGCACTCCTACTTGTTAACTAGGCCTCCATGTGTAGTGCTCTGATATCAAGATGAACTATATTAGGGAAAAATATTTTACTTAAAAATAAATATTTCGATGTAAATATATATAAAAATATTAATACATATATATATATATATATAAATATTTCAACAAGCATAAGAGCATTCCAAGCCACCCTCTCTATAAACAAAAATGATGCTCTTCATTTATGGAATTATCTGAAAATGGATGTCTGACCTTAGTTTACACAGAGCTGTGCAAATCCATCTGTTAGAAATAACATGCCCTAAAAGCCTACACCAGTTTGCAAACACCAGTATTTAAAGAAAGAAAATTTCTTCATGTGGAAGATTGCCTTTATGCATGCAGTGACTCCTGATGGCAAGTGTTCTTCACTCAAATTTGGCATGTATACAGGAGGGCTTGTCTATACTTACTTACTTAATAATAAATATCATTTAACCTGGACACACATTCATTCTGACCTCCTATTTACTAAACAAAACATGGGAGACCTGTTTTGTTCTTAAGACTAAAGGAGTTATTCAGCCTGAGGGAGAAGTCTGGTGAACAGATTAATATTCTGTCAGGTCACAGGCTGTTTACATCTTGGCTGAGTCTGAACCCAACCAAGGCAGGAATGAAAAAAATCAATCTTTGGTTGTAGCAATCAAAAGCTTAGTAATTGTGTACACCATTATTCAAGAGGTATAAAAAAGTATTTTTCTACATATATCTAACACAAATCAGTGCAGGACTATACGCTACTGTCAGCTCTTCAAAAAGAGCAGAGAACATATTTTATGAAATGACAGTGCCTTTCCCTACACTGCAGAAGAACAAGTCCTTTCAAAGGGTATGAATAGAGTCATACACAAGATGTATGTGTAAAAGGAGGATAAGACTGCCATATACTGCATGCCAATGTTTCTCCAGTGCTGTCATGGATATCACATTTCAAGGGCAAAAACAAAAATGAGGAAAGGACACTTTTTCCTCTAAGACACCAAGGCAAATTAAACCTAAGATGGAAATAATGATAGTTTAATGATCAACTGTAATTATGATATTATGATCTTATTAGAGTCATTGATTTTTTTTTATAGGAGCAGAATTTGCAAGTACCAGTAGTGTTTCAATGGGACCAAAGTGAATCCAGACTCTGGAAAGATACAAAAAAAAAAAAAGGAAATAAAAATGTCCCTCTCACAGTTTTGAGAAGTTATGAACCTCTCCAAATATAAGTTGTACTTTTAAAAAGTGGAATGCTAGTTTGCCTCTAGGAACTATTTCACTAATTAAGACTTGAGCACAAACAAAAGAAACTAAGTGGACTGAAATGATCCATAGGTAAGGGCAAATTCTTGAAAAAAATACAGAGCTTTTTAGCATTGCTGTGTTAGCAAAAAATAAAAATAGAAAATAGAATGCTTAAGTAGACTGTAGATAGGTTTAACGGAAAAATATGTTTTGTTTGTTTGAGTGCTTTTTCAGAGAACATAATCATGGAATCACAGAATCCTCAGAGGTGGAAGTGAACTTTAAAGGTCATCTGGTCCAACTCCCTTCAATGAACAGGGACATCCACAGCCCGATCAAGTTGCTCAGAGCCTGGTCCAGACTAACTTTGAATGTCTCCAGGGATGGGATATCCATCTTCTGCTCCACCGTAGGCCTCTCCTTGATATCTGTTGATAAATTCAGGCTCTTCAGCAATTAATTCAGGGCTTTCAGCAAGTAATTAAAACTTCTCAATGAAACTGACATTTTCTTTGTAAAGTTTCTGTTCCTAGATGAAAAGGATATATGGAGCAAGACTCAATAATCTACCAGCCTTGAGTAGGAGGTAAACTGTATCCTGGTAGGGTTAAAATAAAACTTATAGAATGATAAAAACTCAATTAACAGCTATTATCTTTGTTAATAAGTTTCTCTGACTCTGGAGCTTATTTTATGTGATGTGACCTTTTGCCTGGATACAACCACCAAGGATCCCTTACAAGAACCCCAAATCAACACAGATAGTATTAGATTTTAATATATATATATATAGCTAACCTAGGAATAGGTGGCCAATTTTTAGAAATACTAATATCCACATGTTGAAATGTATAAAATTTGTGTGCTTTCAGTCATGGGTGTGCATGCTAGAAGGAGTGATACCCCCATGCAACCAGCACTGCAGTGAAGTAAAGTCGGTTTTCTATCCTGTCATTCAGGTTGGCAAGTCTTATTCGTGGATTTCAGTGACATTCTGGGCTGCAGGAAACTTCTGCTCTGCACTTCCTTCACTCCTCCTGCACTCGCCTTGTTGCTTGCAGGGCTGCTTCTCTCTCATTTCTCACTCTTTTTTCCCAGCTGTTGTCATGAAACAGTTTCCCTTTTCTTTAAATCTGCTCTCCAAGAGCATTCCCAGCATCACTCATGGCCCAGCCCTGCCTAGTGGTGTGTTCCTTTGGACAGTTGGAGCTGGCTCTGATCTGATATGGTACAGGGCTGGGCTCTGCTCATGGGGGCAACCCCTGAAGTCACTACACTGCCAAAAATCTTTCCATATAAGCTGAACACAATGTATTCTTTTCATTGAGTGTTTTAAACTTTGCGCAAAACATAGGAAAACTACTTCCCAATCTTTTTTCCGAAATAGCTGGTTACCATCATGTATCATGTATCATCATGTATCCAGTGTTCTTTTCTCTTTTTACTTATGGCAAGATTGAACATGTCTAAACTTGTGATTTAAAATATAGGGTTGTTTTTGTTTGTTTGTTTGCTTGCTTGCTTATTTTGTCATTGTATCCCATGTATTTTCTGGTGATTAAGACTGAAACTTTGTTGAGTTTGCCTTGCCACTAAATTTGGGACTTTGATGCTTACAGTTCACCCGGTTTCCCAGCAGGAATCCAATCTGCTTGTTTGCTAAGACCGCCTGTTCTATCAACCTGAGTGGATGTCAACGGTCTTAGACCAGTGAGTCCGAGGGCCAAGTAGTAGATCCTATCCTGCCTTCCCTTTCCCTTTCCATCTTAACATTAGAAATGTAGTCTTTTGGGGTTTCATTTCATAAACTTTTCATTCATTTGGGATATGATGTCAGACATATAAATACACTAGAGAGCACTAAAGAATATCTTTCACTTCTCCAGTCTTTGGGCTAAGTGGCTTCAATTTATTAAAAGTTTAAACAAAGATGACATTATAGGTGAAGATTTTAGATTACATTATATATCATGAGGGGGTCAGGCTTGGAAGATTAAAAATAGTTAATTGTTTTTACTGAGCAATATTTGGATCGTAGCTAGATATCCTAGATTCTGACACACTGTGTTTTTACCAGGTAAGGTAGATAAAGTTGAAAAGAAAAGAAAAGAAAAGAAAAGAAAAGAAAAGAAAAGAAAAGAAAAGAAAAGAAAAGAAAAGAAAAGAAAAGAAAAGAAAAGAAAAGAAAAGAAAAGAAAAGAAAAGAAAAGAAAAGAAAAGAAAAGAAAAGAAAAGAAAAGAAAAATAATAATTAAAAAAAAAAACCACCAAAAACTTATTCAGAAATTATGGTATTGTTTTTGTTTTTGCTTTTGTTTTTTTCCAGTGGCTTTGTGGGGAAAGAAAAGTTAAAAAATCTCCCCTTTCCCAACAAGGGAAAAACACAGATCCAGAATTGAGTGAGTGAGAGGAAATTTGTAATCATTTGAGTAGATCAAGTAAAAAAATATTTCTTTGGCATTGGCAATAAATATAGTAGGTCCAAAGTGCAAAATGAACTGTCTTTTGGGATCTGGCAGCTTCCAACTTGCAGCATATTTTATTATTTCTGTGAGCTGGATTTCAAGGTATTTCAAGTATTCTCCTGGGAGAAGGTGAAAGAGCTAAAAGAGGATAAATAAATTTATCATTTATTTAAGCTGAAGGTTGTCCCCATGAGGTGCTAATCTTATTCATTTGTCATTGTCAATCAATTTATGATGCATGAGGGAAAGGTGTGGGTGTGGGCTTTTAAATCGCTGCATATTATATGTGAGTGTGTCTGGGAGCAGCTTTGGTTGTATAGGAAGTGCTGTAGCTTCCTCAATTTACAGCATTAGCTATAGAAGAAATATGAAATCCTCTTTCAAGCTTGTCACCTTTAATTATAGTCTTCTTAAAGCTTTGCGGATAATAGGTCCATGTATTTCATAGCGAATTGTCGAGCTTAAGAAAGAAAGCATGTTGGCTTTCCAATGCCCAAGTGAAATAAAACTTTCAACTTCCCTTCAGAAACTTTTCACATTTTAAAATAAAGATTTTGTTGCTGTTACATATGATGTTGTATATACTGTCATTGTACATGACTTGAAGAAGTAAAGGGTAAAGGGGAAACAAACCCCTGCACATCCCATGAGATTCAGTGTTAAGAAATCAATACCAGTAATGCTGCATTTTTGTACCATTACTTTCTGCTTTCAGTTGCTTTACTTATTTTCTGTAACAGCTGTAAGACTTTCTGGTCAAGAGCTTAAAAGCAGTTTGTTGAATTTCCTGTCATGAGCAATCATTTAAAAATCTAAAAATGTTTAAGTGCTGTTTTAATTAGATCTCTCCATGGAAAATCTCAAACACTATGTAAACCCTGGCTCCCTCCACCTTTTGCAATCTTCCAAAATCTGGGGGTTTATATTCACAAACACTCTCATGACAAAGCATGCAGCACATATGTTTGTATAGTGCTAAGAAAATCCTGGTGCAGTGATCTGCAGTCCACTCATCATTTTTGCCCTTTTCAATTGAAAAAAAACCAACAAAGCCAAAACAAGTAAACAAAAGAAATCAAAACAAAAAGGAAACAGCAGCAAAAATGAAACCACAAAATTTAACATTTTTATCTTTAGAGATAGATATACATTGCTTAACTGTACACATAGGTATCAGTAAATAGGGAAAATAACCTGAGTCACTTTTCTAAATTAATGTTTTAAAAAATAACACTTAAAGAAGGGATTGAAACAAACCATTAACTGTAACCTTCTCACACCATTTTGACAAAGCATTTTCTCCTTTTACATGAGGGATTCTAGACAAGGCAGGATTACCAAATACTGTCCCAGGAAGGTATTGCATGAATGCAGCAAAAAAAATAAGGGGACTACTGTGAGAATAAGCACCAATAATGAAGTTAAATAGACAGCAATATTGCAAGATATGAGATCAGATAAACAGGAAGGAATTGCATTACATAGAGCCTACGCTGAAAGAAAGAACCAATAGTCTGTATTCAGTCCTTATATTAGAGGAGTAGTTGGTTGAGATTTGGTGGACCTCAGCTTTGTGCATGGTTCCACTACCACTTGGTCTTTATCAACTTTTTTGTCTACTTCTCTGCTTAATTCCCACCCCTGTATTCATAACGATTATTTATATTGTAATTTTTTGACCAGGTTGGGATTGTATTTACTATTCCAGAGTCAGTTCAGGCTTCAGACTTTTAGCACTGTTGTGTATATATAAATCACATGTAAGTTTGTACTAGTCACATGAATAAAAGTATTTGGTATTTAAATATCCTCTGTTTTAAGACCATGGCTATGATAACACACAAGTAGTTATATCTCTCTTTCAGGTTGGTTTCTAATCTGAATTGGATGACAAATTTCTCTCTGTAGTCAATAACTGAAGGCAGAATCTTCACTGTAAGATTTTACAGCTATCTATATCAGACCTTCATTTTAAAATTAGATAGATTGCATTCAAGAGGTAACTCTTTCTCTGTATGGCTGCTGGAAGGTTTTTAAGTAAGTGGTTTAGCCTAAAACTGAGAAAGAAAAAGAATCTCAGCCTACACTGGGTAGGAAACATGCTACCTTGGCATATCTGCTTTATCAATATTACATCATTCTTTTGTAAAATATTCTGATTTATGGATTCTTGATCCAATATTTTTCTGTGAACTAGGAATTTTACTATAGCCATCCAGACTTTTTCCTGTGTTGGCAGTAGGATAATCTTTCTTGTTGGTGGCTGTATGAATAAGACTTTCCAGAAGACAGTACTTCTTTAAATTTGTTGTATAGTATCTTTAACCCTGTTTATTTCGTTATTTATTTGTTCTCATAGAAGTATTTCCAACACCCTGTTTTATTTTAGTGCTATCACACTGCTAGTCAACAGTGTTTTTACTGCCTGTTTTTGTTTGATTTTGGTGTTTGTTGTTTTTCAGGGTGGTTTGGATTTTTGTTTGTTTGTTTGTTTTTGTTTTTGAGTATTTTTATTTATTTTGGGGGGAAGAAATTTGAGAAATCCATAGTGGATGTAGTTGTATATGCCTTAGAAAGCAACAAGTCTCATTAGAAAGGTGATTAAGAAATTGGTCATGTTCAAGTACTAATAGCAGTGATGGGCAGAGAGCACAGAGCTTACACATACTGCACAGCCTTGCTAGGACCTTGGGGAAGCATCTGAGCACCACACTGCCAGAACCAGACTGCCAGCATTAATGAGCCTAAATCTGGGCTGAAAATGTCCTTCTGTGCTGCTGCTGCACCTTGACAAGCTGCATTCACACATCTCCCAGACCCTGTGGTGCCATCAAGACTCTATGCACTGACAGAGCACACGTTCCACTTCATCTAATTTCCTTCTCTTCTCCCTCAGCAGTGTGCAGAAAAGCAGCTGTGGGGAGAGCTGCTCATGCTGCTTTACACCAGCTGAGAACTCCCTTATGCCACAGAGAATTGTAAACCTTTCGTTAAGTCTCTGAGCAGTGTCAAATGGCAGGAAGAGAAAGGGATGTGGTCTCGCATGTGGCCATATGCACTACTTTCTTGTTGAAAAGCTTGTGCTGAAACAGCCACTGAACCCAACACTGAGCAGAAAAGCCTCTCTGGAGTGTTAGAGATCATTAGATTATATAAGGTTGAGACAAAACCCTGGAGAAACAGAGGCAGAAACTCTCAGATGGGGACAGAAATAATTAAAGCAAGGACTAGGATTTTGATGAAAAGGACATGAAGTTCTGATGTGATTTTCTATATCCTAATCCAAGTAGATATTTATTTACTCTTCTTTCTCACAACAAAAATGCATTCTTCCCTATTTTCATGCTCATATTATTAAGATCATTGGTTTTATTCTCCATACCTCTCCCTTTAACTTCCTTCATCTTTCCATCCTTCTCTCCCTCCTCCTCTCCCTCTCCCAAGAGGAATACTTTTGGAAAGATCAGGAACAGGGAACTCAGAGCTCAGAGAAGAAAAAAAACAAAAACAATCCACAAAACAAAAAAAATAAAACCTCACAACAGTTTAAATTAGATGAAAAATAGAGATGGGAAAGATAAAAGGGCATATGATCCCCTCAGGTAAACTTTCTTTTATATTACTGTACAACTGATGAGTTGGTTGGTATTTAGTTTGTTTATTCTGGGTATGTATTACAATTCTTTTTATAGACATTTCACAGAAGACAAACCATTACTTTACATGAAATTCAGCAGGGATACTTTACCAAAACAATCATTTTTGCTTCCCTCTTCTGTCCCTCACTCCTACAGTGATTGAGACTCTCTTACCAGTTATCTAATAGCTTAATTTACTGTAATTCAGTTCTGCATGGCTTTTGATGGCTTAATTACTTTCTCATTATTTTTTGGCTGTGGGAAGAAGACAGGTGAAGGCATAAGAATGAACTGCTATAAATTATTTGTAATCTAGTAAAGTTAGAGTTTCAGACCAAAATTAAGTTCTTCTTTTGCTTGGCATTACATGGAGAGCAATATCCAAGCAGGAAGGGAAAGCTGTATTACTATTAACCTTATTTGGTTCAGATAGAATGCAGAGGTGATTAAAGATGGATCAATTTACTGATTTACTGCCTGTCAAAATCTACATCCCTCCAGTCCACTCTACTAGCCCCCAGCAGGCTCATCCTCTCTGCACTTTTATTTCATTATTAATAACAGGTCCTGATTTGCTGTTGGGCCTATTTCATTCATGAGTACCATGAACAACAAAAAGATTGAGAAATCTGTATGCTGCTGTATCACAAGTTAGCAGTGATGAGCAGAAGTACAACGTTCTTAGCATCCAGCTGCTTTCTAAACCATGCACTGGGTTTTGTTTTACATTATAAGCTGGTTCCCAACATAGTATATAAGATTAAGTTGCCTAACCTCAAGCATCTAATGATGTTTGGCATGTCCTAGGGAATAGCACCCACTCTGCTTCAGAGTAAGGATTTTTATTTCATGTAATTTTAATTTACACCAAATACTCTCAAGACTTCCATGGCAGTTTGCCTAATACTTCACTAAACAATTTTCCATGCCTATTCCCTTCCTTTCCATTCTCCAAAATCTACCAAAACAATCCTCCAGACCTTCCTAAAACAAGCTCTAAAACTGTCACATCTATAAAGTATTTAAGCTTTCATGAAGCAAATTCTGGCAGTAATATGTAAATGACTAAAATATTAAATAATCTGCTGTGATACTGTCTAGCAAGATGTGCCAATACCAATAACATCAGTATTTTGAGATTATCATTGTATGAATGCGTGCATCTACACATGTATATTCACAAGATACATGCAATACTTATGTATATGTGCATACGTATTGGGCTTAAAATACAGTTCAAGGCAAAACCAGATATCAGGCTTAGTGCATGCACACACACACAAACACTGACAGATAATTTAATACTGCATTGCTCAGCTCATTCAAATTTGAGAAGACAAGAAAAGAAAAAAAAAGTTGAAGTTTCTGGCATTGGGCTCCAAGCCAATGATACAGATTGCAAAAAAAGAGCTGCAGGCCCAATGTTGCTATGTTTGCCAGCTTTAGCATATTGGGTGACAGTGTAATACATTTAGCCCTAATCTAACACATACCCTCACTGTAATTAAAATATAGCACATTTTGCACAAGGTCACATTTAGTTTTCTTGACCAGTTTTGTGCTAGAAAAAGATTTATGAAGATGTCTTGACATGTTTCAAGTGCTAAGGAAATAGATGTAAAATGCTTCTCCCTTGAAAGCCATGTAATCATCCTTTTCTTTTGTGATTTCTTCAGAAATCTCTTTGTCTGACTACTGTAATATAACAGTCAAAAAACTCTCAGTGCCATTCTCACCAAGGATTTTGAAATGTCAGCTATAGAGTAAAGCTGTAACAGTGTGTTAAGAGTATTTCTTTTCATAGGTAGTCGAGTTCTGTGGATATTCTAGCAAGCTGAAGACAGAAACACAAAGCAATTTTTCTTCTGATTTCCGATGTGATTCCTCTGAGTTCTTTACAAAAATGAACATGATTTGCTTTTTTGTGTTCTTAATGCAGATGGAGTGGATTTTCTGTGAGTTGGTCTGAATCACTAAATTCAAAGAAAGATGTAAAATGAGTAATGCTGATGCTGGCTTTGTGTCAGACTAGTATTTATTTGGAGGCTGCAGTCATATTTGAAACAAAATTTCCCCTCTTTTAGTTTAAAGCCATTCCCCCTTGGCCAATCACTATCAGACTGTGTAAAAAGTTGGTCTCTCTCCTGTTTATATGCTCCCTTCATGTACTGGAAGGCTGTAATGAGGTCTTCCTAGACCCTTCTCTTCCCCAAGCTGAACAAGCTCTGTTCCTTCAACCTTTCTTCCTAGAAGAGATGCTCCAGCTCTCTGATCATCTTTGTGGACCTCCTCTGGATACAGTCTCTGCATCATTACTGTGCTGGGGGCCCCAGTTCTGCAGGCAATACTCCAGATCAGGCCTTAGAAGTGAAGAGTATTTCATCAATAAGTGTTCTAATAATTGCTTGCATAGAGTTTTCAGAGTTGGGGAGGGAAGGCATTTTAACTTTCAATGTAAATATACTAAAATGCAAAATATTCTTCAGCTACTGCAACCAAATTTCTGAAACCTAAAGCTGTAAGAATAGATTCAAATTTTAGATGACATCACATACATTTAGGATTTCACATCTTTATGTGTGTTAACAGTATCCAATGAATATTTGAACTTTAATCCTAGCTAGTGGACCTCTAGAGAGAGGTTTCGACTGACTATTCTACTTGTGTTCTCTATATCTAGATGTCTAGCATCATTTTGCTAGAGATAGATATTACACTTCCAGGTCCTGAACAATGAAGTTTTTCACATGCCATGTTATATTCCTCAAACAGATTTATATGCTCCATGTATATTGTTTTAAATTGCATAAGTAATCTATTTTAGACTAAATAACTGAGTCCTAGACTGCCATCACACTGTACTGGCAACTTAGACACCTAGTTCACATGTAAACACCTACACATAAACACTTAAATTAAATTGCCTTGATGTTACACTGAAAAACATCCTGCATGTCAAATGAGCTGTAGTTATCATCAGAAGCATAATCAGAGCCCTGGCAAACACCAAGTAACTTCAATTGGTACTTTTATAACTTTTATAATCTTAACGATTTTTAACATGCATTGTATGCAATGTACAATTAGAAACAAGTATATATAATAAATATTTAATTTAATTTAATTTAATATGATTGAAGATTCAGTGAAATATTTGTCTCCATGAGAACAGTACAGTGGACTATGCACTAAAACCTGAATCACAGTATCACATAATTGCTGGGGTTGGAAGGGACCTCAAGACATCATCGTGCCCAACTCCCCTGCTAAAGCAAGTTTCCTACAGCAGATAGCAGAGGTTGGTATCCAGATGGCTCATGAAAATCTCTCTAGAAGAAGACTAAACAACCTCTCTGGGCAATCTGTTCCAGTGCTCCATCACCTTTATCATAAAGAAGCTCTTATGTATGATTGTATGGAACTTCCTATGTTCAGGTTTTTGGCCATTGCTCCTTGTACTATTGCTATGCACCACCAAGAGCCTCGCCCCATCCATTTGTCTCCCACATTTCTTTAAATATTTATAAACATTAAACAGATCCCCTCCCAGTCTTGTTTTCCCCAGGCTGAACAGACTCAGGTTACTCAGCTAATAAGCATGTGTTAGAAATTTTAACTGCGTCATTCTTCTTTGTTTTCATCTAACAAATAGATCGGGGCTGACTAGACTCGGAAGTTTTCAGTTACACAAACAACATTTTCTTGGCTTTACATATGTATAAGGCATATATAAGACTTCATAATGCTTGACAGCAGATATAACCAAAAAACAAATTTCATACCTTCATTTTGATAGTATCATTAACAGTCTGGGAGTTCAAAAGATCATAATTTCTAATTGGATATTTATATTTTTCAGTTTCAGTTGAATATCAAGATTTATTTTTTTATGTGAAATTTGAAAACTTCGGAAAAAAAAAAGCTGAAAAAAATTATTCAAAGAAGAATCATGACAATACATTCAGGCCTCATTCAGATTTTGGAAAACTTCACATTCTTTTTTCACTAGAACAGGTATCCCAGAGAGGCTGTAGATGCTCCATAACTGGAGGCATTCAAGGCAAGGCTGGATGTGGCTCTGGGCAGCCTGGTCTGGTGGTTGGTGACCCTGCCCACAGCAGGGACATTGAAACTAAATGGTCTTTGATGTCCTTTCCAATCCAGGCCATTCTATGATTCTGCAATTCTATGATTCTATGATTCTCACTAATCCTCACTGATTTCTTACGTATTTTCAGTGTATCGGCTCTGAAAGCAGGAATTCATAAGGGTGTATTGCTTCATTTTTCTTTTTTTGTCTTTGACCACAGATTCCATCTTTGAAATGCCCACCTAAGTCTAGTGTGGACACATTTTAAAATGCTTATCACTGTTCACTTTGCTGTTATTTACCGGTAACCTTTGCTGGTGCTATCTCCATTATGTTTGACAGAAGTCTTAGAAGTTGCACAGAGGAACTGTGTCATTCAGAGTTCAAATATAATTGTAGATATTTTAGTGGGACTTAAGCTTGCTAATCTAATGTAATCACCCATCAGTAACTGAAAAGAACATTTCAGACTTTGTGTTTCACCAATATTGCATTTACTTTCCCATCTAGCGCTCTGCAAGTAATGAAAAATGGTTAGCAGATAAATCACACTCTTTAGAGTTAAAGTCACACCAGTGTGAAAGATGTCCTTTGCCTACCTTGAGAAAAGAGTTCAAAAAAACTTTAAGAGATTTAACTTAAGAGGATTTTGAGAATTTCATTAGTCATGGGGTAGTGTGAAGGCTTTGGCAGCTTTGCACATCTGAACAAGTGAAAATTAGGAGTTAGATTCGTTCTATATTTAGACATTATCTGAAGTGTTAAAATTATGAGTCTGTCTGTTTCAAGTTGTCCCAAGTATCATCAGAGAAAGAAGTCAGTGCTCAGAGAGATCTAAGATGTAAATTATTTTCAAAGTATGTGGCTCTTCACATTTCCTGTAAGTGAGGGCTAAGATAATTGACCAAGACAGCTCCCTTAAATGTTTATGTTGGATGAAATGAATTCAGGAGTAAGGTTGATTAACAAGTTAAGTTCTGGTAAATTAGAGCTATGAGGATAACAGCATGATGTACAGTATGATGAAGTAGGTTTCAGGTAATTATAAAGGTTGAAGTTAGTGCAAACTAAGAGAAAGTTCCTGCCAACTTGGTATGATATGCAAACTTACTGAGGGTGTAATCAATGCACTTGTCCAGGCCATCAGTAAAGATACTGAACAGCAAAGGTTCCAGTACTGACCAGGGAACATTACTCATGATTGGACACCAGCTGAATGTGATTCCAATTTACTACGACTCTCTGGGCCTTTCACTTCAGCCAGTTCTTTTCCCAACAAAGAGTGTACCTATCCAAGCCATGGGCTGCCAGCTTCTCCAGGAGAATACTGTGGGAGACAGTGTCAAAGGCTTTGCTGAAGTCTAGGTAGACTATGTCAATGGCCTTATCCACCAGGTGGGTCATGTGACCACAGAATGAGATCAGTTTGGTCAAGCAGTACCTGCCTTTCATGATCCCATGCTAGCTGAACTTGATCCAATGTTTGTCCCACACATGTCATGAGATCTCCTTCAAGGTGATCTGCTATATAACCTTTCCTGGCACCAAGGTCAGGCTGACAGGCCTGAAGATCCCTGGATCTTCCTTGCAACCAACCCTTCTTGTAGATGGGAGTCACATTGGCAAGACTCCAATCTTCTGAGACCTCTTCAGTTGACCAGGAATGCTGATAGATGGTGGAAAGGAGCTTGGTAGTCACCTCCACCAGTTTCCTCAGCACCCTTGGGTGAATCTAATCCAGCCCCATAAACTTGCAGCAGTCCAGGTGGAGTGTTAGGTCTCTAACTGTTTCCACCTGTATTGTGGGGTGTTTATTCTGCTCCCCATCTGAGACTTGTAAGACAAAGTGATGTAAGGCAATATGATACAGAGATACAGATAAGAAAGAAAAAAAAATGGGAGAGAGTGAAATTTTGACCATGGTGTTCACTGTGTCACCAGAAAATGGAAGAGCCAGCTCACCTCCAACACCCAGAACTGGAGATCAGATAGGGAGTACTGGAGACTCCTGTGAACTGTATTCTGTCCTTTCTCAGTGTATCTTCCTCTTGGACAGGTGGAACTCATGTGGGAATAGCTGAGACTGCTAGAATCACAGAACCCAGGAAGTACAGTTCCAGAGTGTACTGTGCACCGGCACCCAACAGCCTACTGTATGATGTCATGATATGGAATATTGATAAAACCAGGACAGTGTGACTTTCTAGGGCATAGATTTGAATATCAGTGAACTCCATGGATATTACAGGTGGCTGGTTGGGAGCTGGACTAGGTGATCTCTAGAGGTCCCTTCCAACTCCAACAATTCTGTGATTCTGTGATAGAATAAAGTTGTGTTTGGTTTGAAAAGCATGTGTCTGTCTCAGTGTGGTATTAACCTAGCTAATAGAATCTGGTGACTCTATATCCTGTGAGTAAGTCCTGTTGTGATCTCTGCTTGTTTAAATCCTGTCAGCTTAGAGAACAGATAAATCCTGCAGATGGCCCAGTACAAGACTTAGATGTATGTTATAAATGCTGGAAAATGGTTCTGAATGTTTATAAAAGTCTTCCTTTACAAGTTGCATTATATTTTGGTAAATGTACAAATATTTAGCTCATTTTCATACCATTAAGAAACTAAACTGGTGGAAAGAAAAATAAAAAATAAAAAAAGAGGAACATGAGAAAGGGAGTCCCATTTCCCTGTAAAGCTTTCATCAATCATTTTCTCCTGTTTCAAAAAGATGTCAGATATGTATTGAAAAGGAGATTTATTGTAACTTGAGTTACATAATCTGATTGTTACATGACCTTACCACAGACAGTCTTACAAGTGCTCTGGATATGTGGACAATGATCTCTGAGTGTATTCAGCACTGCAGCTGAGATTTTCCAGACCAATGATTAATGCTGAGTTCAGGCTGTATATGGTACATACTCTGCTATCACAGAATCACAGAATTGTAGGGGTTGGAAGGTAACTCTGGAGATCATCGAGTCCAACCCCCCTGCCAAAGCAGGTTCCCTACACCAGATCGCACAGGTAGGTGTCCAGGCTGGTCTTGCATATCTCCTGAGAAGAGGATTCCACAACCCTCCTGGGCAGCCTGTGCCAGTGCTCCATCACCCTCACCGTAAAGAAGTTCTTGTGCACATTCATGTGGAACCTCCTGGGCTCCAGTTTCTGGCCATTTCCCCTTGTCCTGTCTCCACACACTTCTGAAACAAGTCTGGCCTCACCACTTTGTCCCCCACACCTCAGATATTTATAAACCTGGATCAGGTCCCCTCTCAGTCTTCTTTTCTCAAGGCTAAACTGACCCAGTTCACTTAGCCTTTCTTCATAGGGGAGATCCTCCAGGCCCTTCACCATCTTTGTGGCCCTCTGCTGGACGCTTTCCAAGAGATCACTGTCTTTTTTATACTGGGGAGCCCAGAACTGGACACAGTACTCCAGATGAGACCTCACCAGGGCAGAGTACAGGGGGAGGATCACCTCCCTTGACCTGCTGGCCACGCTCTTTTAAATGCACCCCAGAACGCCATTGGCCCTCTTGGCCATGAGGGCACACTGTTGGCTCATGGTCAACCTGTCGTCCACCAGGACACGCAGGACCCTCTCTACAGAGCTCCACTCCAGCAGGTCATCCCCCAGCCTGTACTGGTGCATGCAATTATTTCTCCCTAGGTGCAAGACTCTTCAGTTGCTTTTGTTAAATTTCATCTGGTTTCTGACTGCCCAGCTCTCCAGCCTGTCCAGATCTTGCTGAATGGCAGCACAGCCTTCAGACGTGTCAGCCAATCCTCCCAACTTCGTATCATCAGCAAACTTGCTGAGGGTGGCCACTATCCCCTCATCAGGGTCATTGATGAAGATATTGAACAAGACCGGACCCTGCATAGACCCCTGGTGGACACCGCTATGGCATAAGCATTATATTCTCATGTCCTGAACAATGTTGTAAATGTGAAATTATAGCAGCACTTGATAGCACTGAGGGGAGCTGCTAGATGTAACTAATCATCGTTTATTTTTAATGGAGTTATGATGTAGTTAAAACGGTAGGAACAGATTAGTCTAGGACCCCAAATTAAAACAGCCTGTCCAAGTGTCCAACAACCATCAATCATAAACAAAGTTTAAGTCCAAAACTGAAATGTATCTGAATTATAAGAATTCGACCTGAATTCAATGGAAAAACTACGTTTCAGTTGCCTGAATTCTGCCTCCATTGCAGACAAAAAGCATAGCATAGTCCTTCCTTTTTTCTGGATTTGCAGAAATGTTTCTTCAAGACAGAGTAGATACATGATCTTTTGCTTTTATTCCTATTTCTATTTCTCACCCTCTACCAACAGCAGCAGTACTCATGTTTCCTGGAGGCACCACACTGCAGTGTTCTTCCTTTACTCTGCTATGTCATGCTTTATGGAGTATCATCAGTAAAGAATTTTACAGACTCTGAGATGAGTGTACCTAGACTGGCTCTCTGGTGATAGAAAATCATTTTCTGACTTTCTGTATTCATATTGATTTAAGTACTACGTTTTCATTATCATAAGGTACTTTCCACTTCTAGAGGTTTAGTAAAGCCAGAGGAATTGCTCTTCTAAGTTCTCGTTCTGGTACGTAACATCCTGTTCAAATTCATCTTCAGATACTGAGATCACAAATACACATGCACAGCCTTATCTGATGTATAACTCAACAGCCTCCTTTTTACGTTTGTATTCCAGTGTCAGCCTCTTTTTCTACTTTCCTATTTGGTACCTACACCCTTTCATCTCCCATATATTTTCTTATTTGGATACACTTTTTCCCTCAGAAGTGAAGACATGAACCCTTTCTCCTTGCACTGTAGTTCTGTTTGAGATAGGAAACGGCAAACCATGGGTACTACTTTCTACCTGGATGCAGGCCATTGAACAGGCTTTTCCAGACTTTCCAGGTTGGAATGCTAATGATTTTTCTGTTGTTAAAGCAAGGTGATAAGATAATATTTAAGAATTATACTCCTCTATCCCTGAAATTTATATCTCTAAAATCAAAGAATTATAAATGTTATGTCTTCATCTACTACTTGATCTGATCTGCTCTACTATCAGGGATTTGTCATTTGGTCAGCACCTACATTCACATTCTTACCACTAATAATGATGTAGGTACTGGTCATGAATTGTTCTACCTATGGTTTCTATTTATTTCAATTCATTATTGTACTTCAACATGTTAAAAATGCAGTTGTCAGGTTATCAGGACTGGCATATGTCTCATGACTCATCTGTTAATAGAACACATTGTACTTATCATCATCAAAACAGATGTTTCACATTCCCCTAATCTGGAAACTTCAAGGTATGGGAATTCTGAAATTTCTTTTCTCTAATCAGCTAGGTATCTGCTGTTCAAGAAGTGCAATAAGCTTCTATTTTGTATATAATTAATGTAAACATACCCTTGGATCTTGCCATGATCTTCCATGGTCTTCAATGCTAGTTCACAAACATGTCTAAATATATATAAATAGTAGCAATTTTCATTTTTATTCTTGATTTCTGATCGAAATCCTTACTGTATCATTCCTACTATTGATCCCCATAAATCTTCCCTCCTGGTGATAATTTTTTTTGAATGTCACTTATCCATTTTGTAATTATACTAACTTTTGCATTTAAAATTACAGCTACTTTTCGATTTTTCTTAGCTTTTCGACTTGTCTTCATTTATCCTACTCATGAATCACAACCCCCAGGAATTCAGTTCTCCGGCAATGAAAAGTGCAAGAGCTTTGAACTGCAGCTTGCTTACTCTTTTCTATCACATTGATGGACCAATTACAATTAGAATGTAAAGAGCTCCCTGAAGCCATCCAAAAGCCACAAATAATAAAATAATAAAAAAGAATGAATATTTCCTCAGTTCTGTCACCTTACATTATGGCACATTTTACAAACTGCATGGTTTATTACACAAGAAATAAGGAAAGAAGCGGTACTTTTTAAAACTTTTCTGTTAATCCAGATTTCATTCAGGGTCACAAGTACTAACAGCATATTGCAGCATAGCCAGACATAGTTGAAAGACTATTTAATCATCCTAGAAAGGTGTTATAATAATAAAAATATCATGAAAATACTAAGTACATAATTATTCTTGAGGTTTGTAATCTGGATGGAAAAAGAAGACTCCTTTATTTTTTTATTAGCAATAAGAGACAGAAATTTTACTGTGAAATTATAATAGAATATGTGTAGAAATAAGTTTTGGTTTTGAACATGTGTATGATTTTACAACAGCGCTGCTGGATTTTAATGGTTAAGACACATTTCCCTGTAAAGGCAAACAAGGAGTATTTATACGTTCATTTTATTTCAAAAAGGAAAAAAGAGAAACAAAAGTGACCAGCCTCTTTCTACTGAATTTTATGGCACCTAATATAGTAAAACCATGCTTTTAAAATAATTTTATGACAATGCTTTTGATAACAATGAATGAAAAAAATCATGTGGCTGAAGACCTCACTCAGCCCAGTACCCTATACTGATACAGAGTAGACTATAGAGAGAAACAAAGCTATAAATTCAAAAAGACACTTCTTCATAATCATGACTTCCACACAAATATGTCAAAATTCCGATCTGCAACCATAACTGCCTCGAACTGATCTCTCTATTCTTTGATTTTAGTGAGGTGAAAAGTTGAATAGTAGTGAGCAAATACCTGTATCACTCAATTTTTACTGGCAATTAAACATGGTGTGGTGACAGTCATAACAGAGCATAACTCAGATAAAAGCTGGGTCCAGTTCCCCATATATACTACTAGTAGAGGCAAAACAACAGGACAGGTGTTTTTTTTTTTGGAAGATTTTTTTTCTTCATATACAAAGGTTGAATTCTGTCTTCACATCATTCTGCATTCGGACTCTTTCCATCAGGCTGTCTTCTTATTCACAGTGTGAGGACATGAAACTACACAGTCCTGCATGCAGTGTGTTATTGCTTTCTCCATAATGTCATTCAGTGCAAATGAATACTCGCAGCATAAGACAAATCATTGCAGTTGACTGAGCCATGAGAAACCAATTCTACCAATAATGGGAATATTCTGAAAACCTTTCTGCTTCACCTAGTTTTAAATGGGAGTGTTTTCCATAGTTTGTCACATTTTCTGCTGTATCCAGGTTTACAATTCACTAGATATTTTTTTGTCAATATAGACATTTTCAAGTACCACATTCTTCAAAGAAATCCAACAATAGTTTTGGAAACAGAGCATTTTATACAGCTTTCATCACTGATTTAATTCTCTAACTATAAAACATCATTAAAACTACAGCAGAAAATATTGAAAGGGAAAATTATTAATTAAAAAACAGATCTGAGAAAGTATATTTTCTAACAGAATCTTTCTTGCATGAAAATTGACGTTTGTTTCGTGTTATTATTTTTTCCTCCCATTGTTGTGGTAGAGTTATTTATTTTTCTTTTCATATATAATAAATGATATATTTCTTTAAGTATAAAATAAAAAGATGATGCATAGAATTATCTAAATATCCTTTTGAGTTAGAAGAAGATATTACTGTGAATGAAAATACATTTATTTTTTTCCTTCATCAAAGTTTAGCACTTATAATTTTTAAGTCTTCTTGAAGAAAAATAACGTGCTATAGGGTTTCCTGTTAACTGAGTAATCAAATGTTTATTGGCATAACAGTTTTTTCATGTTGAAATTTTTAATTTAACAGCTTACATTACTGCAGTCTGTCCTATGCAAACAAATCACTGTCTTATCTCCATCTGTGACTACTAAGATTTATTTCTGCTATTGTGGATTGGCTTTTTTTTCCTCCTTTTTTTTTTTTTCTTAGTTGTTTTGTTCTTGTTCTCGCTTTCGTCTTGCTTTGTTTTTCTTTAGCTGGTACCCTAAAATACTTAGTTTCTTTTCCTATTCAAACTGTTCATATTCTCATTCCTTTCATATGTCCCAAATTCTCTGCTTCTTTCATTCTCTCTGAATCTGTGATTATTTCATATAGAACTTGTTACTTTATTGGGTTTTAAAATTGATAGATTTTGTGCTAATTTCCACCTTGCTTAAACAAAATCAAAATCTATTAACACCAGTCATGCTTATCTACAAAGATATGTCCAGATAGAAAGCAGCTGTGTCTGTAGCAAGTATTAACATTACATTTTCGTGTAAACTGTCTTTGAAGTTAGCTATGATATGGTGCCTTGGAAGTGTACTATAATTTTATTGGAATAGAAGAAATTAATTGTAACTGGGACTGTAGTTTTGTTGTTGTTGTTGTTTTGTTTTTTCACATAGTCTTTCCAGTAACAAAGAAGACATATGAAGTTCTCTTTTCTCCCTGCCGCCTTTCGAACGCTGTTCATATGACATCCCCCTAAACTTTGCTGCTACAACCACTTCCTGACCTCCAAAGTGAAGCAGACCCAAAGGTCGAGCTGGCTAAAGAATGCCATGGGAGGAAAGGAGGGCCAACGGAACAGTCCAGACATAAATATAGTGCCAACATAATAGAGGGAGTGAAGATGAGGCTGCACAGCAAAGAACGGGGCAGGACAATCCTTTCTTTTGCCCAGATATCAGTGCAGAACCTGATGGACCCCAGGGTACAACTGACTCTTTTGGTTGTCAGAACACACTGCTGACTCAGATTCAACTTGTTGTGATGCTTCTTCTTTACTAGGGGGTTGTGAGGTGGTACAGGCTGCCCAGACAAGTTGTGCCTGCCCCATCCCTGAAGGCATTTAAGGCCAGGTTGAATGGGGCCCAGAGCAGACAGCCTGATCTGATGAGTCAGGGAGGTTTGAACTGTGTGATCTTTAAGGTTTCTTCCAACCCAAGCCATTTTGTGATTCTCTGATTCTATGATCGAAGAAAAGGAGGAAAATGCTAAGCTCCACTGAAATCTTGGCATAAACTTCCCAAGATGGAAGCCACTCCTAGTCAGAAGGGGAGTAAAATTTAGAAGACCAGTTCACCAGACTGGAATTTGTACGCTGAATAGGATACAGAAAACATCTAACCAAATATTCCTTCCTTCCTTCCTTCCTTCCTTCCTTCCTTCCTTCCTTCCTTCCTTCCTTCCTTCCTTCCTTCCTTCCTTCCTTCCTTCCTTCCTTCCTTCCTTCCTTCCTTCCTTCCTTCCTTCCTTCCTTCCTTCCTTCCTTCCTTCCTTCCTTCCTTCCTTCCTTCCTTCCTTCCTTCCTTCCTTCCTTCCTTCCTTCCTTCCTTCCTTCCTTCCTTCCTTCCTTCCTTCCTTCCTTCCTTCCTTCCTTCCTTCCTTCCTTCCTTCCTTCCTTCCTTCCTTCCTTCCTTCCTTCCTTCCTTCCTTCCTTCCTTCCTTCCTTCCTTCCTTCCTTCCTTCCTTCCTTCCTTCCTTCCTTCCTTCCTTCCTTCCTTCCTTCCTTCCTTCCTTCCTTCCTTCCTTCCTTCCTTCCTTCCTTCCTTCCTTCCTTCCTTCCTTCCTTCCTTCCTTCCTTCCTTCCTTCCTTCCTTCCTTCCTTCCTTCCTTCCTTCCTTCCTTCCTTCCTTCCTTCCTTCCTTCCTTCCTTCCTTCCTTCCTTCCTTCCTTCCTTCCTTCCTTCCTTTCCTTCCTTCCTTCCTTCCTTCCTTCCTTCCTTCCTTCCTTCCTTCCTTCCTTCCTTCCTTCCTTCCTTCCTTCCTTCCCTCTCTCTTCCTTTCTCTCTCTTCCTTTCTCTCTCTTCCTTTCTCTCTCTTCCTTTCTTCCTTCCTTTCTTCCTTCCTTCCTTCCTTTCTTTCTTTCTTTCTTTCTTTCTTTCTTTCTTTCTTTCTTTCTTTCTTTCTTTCTTTCTTTCTTTCTTTCTTTCTTTCTTTCTTTCTTTCTTTCTTTCTTTCTTTCTTTCTTTCTTTCTTTCTTTCTTTCTTTCTTTCTTTCTTTCTTTCTTTCTTTCTTTCTTTCTTTCTTTCTTTCTTTCTTTCTTTCTTTCTTTCTTTTAACATAGTAAAAGAAATGTAAGACACAACTTTTTTTCTTCTGCCACATTCACCTTCCTTTAGGGTGTGTGCATTCTGAAACATGGAAAGACTCAGGAACTGCATAACAAACACTGTTATATTAATTAATTCTGAAGAAACAAGAAGAAGAAAAAAAAGCAGCTGAGATAGGGCTATCTGTACACAGACATAAATATTGCTCAGCACTTAACCAGAGCTCATGTTGTAAAAATCCAATAAGCCCTCGTCTTTTAAGGCAAGTTATTTACAGTGTTTTTTTCTCCCTTAGGGGATACATTTACAAACTCCATGCCAATAATTCTAGACAGGAAACATTGTGATTACATCTGAAAATAGTGTTCAGCAACAAATGAATTAGCTGTCCTCTTTGCTGGCAGAAAATTCCATTTTGTTTCCATAGCTATTGTTTTAGTTAAAAAGTAATTTTTAATAGTTTATCAGGGATTAGATAAACACAGTGTCAATGAGACCCAGAATAACTTTCACTTAAAGTGATCTCTGGGGATCATTCACTTCAACCAGCATCTCAAAGGCAGTTCATTTTCAAAGTTAGATCCACAGACATGATAAACATTCATCAGTCCAGATATCAGAGCCCTGAGGTGCTCTGATCATCTGTCAAAGACTTGCAACCTTCATTATGTCACATTCCAATTTTAAAACTTGTTTGGATAAAATTGTTTTGAACTTGGTATCCAGTCAAACTTCTGAAAGGCTGTGAACGGTCTGTGTATCAGTTGCTCTGAAAGTAATGCCTTCTATTTATTTCTCTGGAAACTACAACACTTACAAAGAACATAACAATATTTGATAAGGCCAATTCTCAGCTATAAAATACTATTCAACATAGTCAACACCATTAGCTATGCACATTTGTGAGTGATTGTACAAATCTGCATCAGTGGAGGTGACACACTGTGTGGTCACAGCTGCTGTGAGATTATCATTGCTAGGAAAACGTTGTCCAATCAGTCCATCTTTCATCATCCCAAACAGACAGAAGTCAGAAGGCACCAAATCTGAACTACGCAGTGGGTAGTTCAGCAAAGATTGGCAGTGTGCTCCAAGATCTTGGTTAATATGGATTCTCCTTTCCTATCCCATAAGATAGTGCACACTACTTTACCTGCTGAGGGCTGCATCTTGAATTTTTCCTTTGAAAAAATCACATGTTGCTACTCCATGGACTGCTACTTTGATCCTGGCATGTAATAGTGGCACCACGTCTCATTGCCAGTAATTAAAAGATTTGGGAAACTATCCCTTTCAGCCTTGTATTGGTTCAACAGGGCCTGATGAACTTGCACATAATCATCTTCCTTTCCCTATGTGAGCATCTGTAGGACCCACCTGGTCCAAACTTTGTGATATTCCAGTGCTGCCACCAATGCATTGAAGCCAATGTTCAGTTCCATACTCAGTTCCTTAGGCATAATCTGCTGATTCATACAGATGAACTTATGATTCTCTTCATTTTGCGTTGTGACAACTGTATACGGCTATCTGAAACATGGATTGTGTTTCACAGTGCTGTCACCACTCATGAAACACATCACCCACTGCTTCACTGTGCTCACATCCACTCTTAGGTCTCCATAAAACATTCAACAAGCATCAATGAATGTCAGTGGGTGCAATTTTTTTTGCATGGAGGAATTTTGAGTTCTACACCAGTGCTTCATATGCACTTTCATGTCTGATGTCATTTTGTGAGACTGCCCCTCTGCTGCCATCTGTCACATGGCAACAATTTTTAAAGGGGAATATTAGAGTGAGAGTTCAGCCTCCACCATGCTACCATACCACCAACATCCACCTCCAGTTTTGTGAGCCAACATAAAAAAATAGGATCTATTACATTTAGAGCAGCCCTCAGAAGTACTACTACTACTACTGCAAAGTCTAGAGCAACATATGCTTCTGTCTCAGCCTTCCAACGATTTTGAGTTTCTAGATTCGTTTCTGGAATGTATTTCTAATTGGTATTCAGCACAAAGAAAGTCTTGTATCAGCAGTCCAAAACTTCAGTGAAATACAGAATTTTGGCTGAAGTCCTACAGGAAAACTTCATCTACTGAACTTGGCTTTGATATTCTTAGCAAAGGAAGGTCAAGGATGAAATAATTTTGCCTCAAGTTCCTTAGAGCAAAATGCTTTTTGTTATTCATACTCCTAATGAGAAATGCACATCTAGGCAGACTGAGAATCATGGGCAACTGACTACGTGACATCCTTAAAAGCAGTTTCCAGGGGACATGCACATTGGGTCACAGGTGCATTTGGCAATGAACGCAGCATGCAGTTACTCTGCGTGTGTTTTGAAATAATACAAGACCAGAATGCCATCTCCTCCCAGGTAGGTCCTGTTGCAAAGTAGTTGTGTAGGTGAGATTGTCTTACAGAAATCTGCAGCTGACAACATCAGAGTAATGAGATATGAGGGTGCATTGGGTTAATACGACAAGGTTTTTGCAGTGGAAAGCTGCAGGGGTGGATTCTTAGTGAAGAGAATAACCTGTGCCGGATACTGCCAGCTCCAGGCAGTATCAAAGTGGACATATTTGAGCCCATCAGCAGTGCTGACTGCACCTCTGTGAAAAAGGAGTAGAAAGGAAAAACAGTGCTGTGCAGCAGCTGTGAGAAAGAAGAGAGAAAAAGTGTGAAAAAAACAACAACAAAGGCTCAGAGATCAAGGATGATGAGGAGGATCTTCATATTTCCTGTGGAGAAGACCTAATTCTGGTAGGGAACTGTTCCTTGTCCAGCTGCTGGTGCCCAGCCCAGTACCCAGTGTTTCTTCCCAGACACTCAGACATGGCTGCCACTTTCTCTTTGGCAGGTCCATCTGGTAGCAAAGCAGAGCACATATTCCAGAGATGCACAGACAGAAATAGGACACTGAAATGACTGGTCACATGGGCTTCCATAGCAATGGACTATCTTCAACAGCACTTAATACAGGACTTATATGAAGCAAAGACATACGCA
This sequence comes from Oreortyx pictus, assembly GCA_036925125.1. Lineage (NCBI taxonomy): Eukaryota > Metazoa > Chordata > Aves > Galliformes > Odontophoridae > Oreortyx > Oreortyx pictus. The sequence continues at coordinate 5,708,850 of JAUPFR010000003.1, forward strand.
GCTGACTTCCCTTCCTTCTCTCCAGCTGGTAAAGGTAGAATTTCACTAGTGAAACTACACTGAACTCTCTAAGGTGATCAGATATTGGAAAAGGCTTCCATGAGAGGTGGCTGATACTTCATGCCTTCTGTTCGGGTAACACCCTCAGTAAAATGCTTAAACTTTTGGTTTGTTCTGCGTTGGTCAGGAAGATCTTTGTAGATCCATTCCAACCATCCCATCCCATCCCATTCTATATTCTTGTATCAGGTTTACCTGAAAAACAACAAACCTTGTATGAGGCTTACTTGGAAAGGTTTTGGTTCTGATGAAACTGATAGGAGGGACCTCTAACCCAGCAGCTGTCGTATGTTGGGTAAGAGCCAGCTCTACTCAGCTCCAAAGGAACCTACAACTGACCAGAGCTGAGACATAAGCAGTGTTGGTTGTGCCTCTGTAAGAAACTGAAAAAAGCCCTGCTAAACAGCAACTGGGAGAGAGGAGTGAGAAAATGTGGAGAGAAATAATCATACAACCATCAAGGTCAGTGCAGAAAGAGGGCAGGATGTGCTCCAGGCGCAGAGCAGAAGTTCCCTGCAGCCTATGGAGAAGACCACAGCTGTGAAACCACAGTCCCTTTAAAGTCTTTGTCACCAGTCCTGTCATCTCAGCTGGCAGCATGGTTTTAAAGGCTGTCATCTCTAGCTGTTGGATACTAGCTACATAATTCAAATAAACCAAATGGTTATGTATATGATTTTAACTCATGTTGAAAGAAGTTAAAATAACAACCGTCACTGAATCTCAGACTATTTTATTTTGTTCTGGAGTAAATGGAAAGTAGTGCAGATGGTACAGTTAAGTAAATGCAGGCTGTTTTCCTCAGCCTTTCTACACTTGTGGAAATCGGGAATACTGAAGATATCCACTATTTCAGTAAATAATTATTATTTTTTTTAATTTTACATTTAACAAATAGAAGTTCTGTCTAAGCATCATGTGAAAATCATGCTTAGTTCCTTTATATCTTAATTACTTACAGTTATGCTGCACATATACACCACAAAGAATAAAATGAAATGAGTTAGAAAGGTGGGGGAATTATCTGAAGCATATAAAGTTGATTATTTTTGGTTTACTGTTCACTATTTTTGTTATTAAATAGCAAGAATACAGCATCTAATTCCTCCTACCTTAGGATACCTTACTCACAGGACAACCCATCTTGATTTTTACAGTGTCACATGATGAACGGCGAAGATGCAGGAGAAGGCACTTTTGTAAGATTGGGCCCTCAAGTAGCCCTGGTGATTGCTTTCTCCTTTGAAAGAAAACTTTTGTGAAAATAAATTGCTCAATCTACAATTTGTCCCTATAGTGTTCCACTGTTTACGGATCATTTACAACACTCTCATGATCACCTTGCTAAAAATACTTTGAAATATCAAAATTGACATTATTTGTGTAATGAGGTTTGTGGTTTAATAGCTCCATTCACACTTGAGGAATTGCAGGCTTTTCTGATAGGCATCTACTAAGCAAAATGATTTGCAGCCTCTGCTTGAGGGGAGAAATACTCTTTGTATTACTGCTTTGGCCATAGATTAAATAGGGTTTATGTCTGGGCAAGAGCTTTTTGTAGCAAGGAAAAGAAGCCGTTTTCTGCAATACTTTCATTAGCATGACAGTTGAGTGGGAAATAACCCATGTCGCTGTCAATGAGAAGAAAGGAGTTGAGAGAGATTTTTCAAGAACATGGGAGCCTAACTCTCCAAGGATACACTTAGGTTCAATTTACAATTTTATTGAAGTTCTTAAAGGTGTGGAGAATGCATAGGAAAACTCTCTGAAATCACTATCTTTTCTGTCTTCTTAGTAATTATGAAATTTCAGGCTAGTTGTGCAGCCAATAGCTCAAATTAGGAGTTAAAGAAAACAATCCCTTTCAAGTACAGCAAGCTATTGACTTGGCTTTATTATAAAACTCTTAAGCTATGTCTATACTAGTTAATTAAATAGCTTGAAGGAACATTCTTGAGTTGTGAAGCTTCATTTTGTCTTCAGTGAAATTGTTATGAACCTTGGCATGTTATTTTTAATCTGGGCCAGTCTGCACATTTTAGGCCTTACTACAAGCTTGGGACCATTTCCAGTTAGGCAGTTATGTCTGCTCAGATTTTGAGGTTCATCGAATTTAATAAGACAAACAAGTGTTGTTCTGTTCTGTACTGAAGTTTACTAGCAGAGGAAATATTTCATTAAATTTATGCAAAATAACTGTCTGGTGGGTTGCTGCCTCAGTTTTTCACAGACACAGGCACTTGTAAAGAGACCCTGAATGACTATTCACCCGATACAATTGTCCAAGATACATACTGCTACTTGAGCTGCTTTAGATTAATATGTGTAACTTCCACTTTCCAGAAGGACGTGTGTTCTGCATTGTATTTGCCAGTTTCCAAAATCTCTGGGCATCTCAGGTGGTGCTTTGTTGAGAAAACTGAATTTTGTCTCTGAGCTTCATAAACTATCATGGGAATGTACAGCTTGATTTCCAGCTTAAGCATATAAAGCTTGTCATTGGAAATTCTGAGATATTTTCCTTCAATCCAGAAACAACTGCAGGAGTACAAAGGTACCATCAAATGCCTTCCTATCTCACGGAGATGTGCTACCACATTTTTTATGGTTCTACAAACCTTTAGTTTGGCAACTGCCTATATTTGTATGATATCTTGATCTGGGACTGAATTCTACTGTTAGTGACTGTAAATCAAAGAGTCTATTTTGAAGAAGGCACTAAAAAAGAACAATTACAATGAATAGATATGACTGTGTCCATGCTAATAAATTAAAAAAGACCAGGTTAACGGCTTGGGTCAACTAGCACTTTATCAGGTAAAGTCTGAGGACATGCTGTGAATTAGTAAATATGATTAACTATTGTAACTAAGTACTTAGGATAGGCTCTCAGACTTTTGAGTAAAATCAGAAATCTATAGCGTGGACATGAACCCTGCTGTGGTAAATGAACTCTGCTCCATAGAATGTATTCTTTCCAGCTTTATTTATCAGTTTGGGTATTTTCTGTATGAACAGCTAACTTGTAGTTTTGTTTCAGTCAGAGTGATCTCATCACTTCTGTCTTCTACAGGGTGGTCTTTTCAGTCCTCTGAATACATTTCCTTTTCATCTTCTTCCTCACACCAGCAATGGAGCTTGTTTTGCAACCAGTAGAAGCAGGAAAATCTGTATGTTTTTCTACTGTACTCATCGTATGGTCTCTAAAAGGCTTCATACCCCTTGGGGTCACATTGATGTGTGCTTTCACAAAGGAAACAGCCATTGGATGCACTGGGCCACAGAAGGGAAAGGGAAAGAACATCTGGCTGGGAAGCACTAAATCACTTCATCTGTTATCTGTACTGTGACAGATCAGCCTGAGGGTACAGATTCCCTTGAAGCCTCTGTTAACTAAAAGTGTTGGTAAAGTGGCTAAAAAAAGCTGTCTTCCCCTGCCTCTGTGGTAGGAGCTTTCATTATTGTGTTTTAGCCTCTCCATACAGTAAGAAAGTTGAAAGGTCTGCTGGTAACTAACCCCAAATAGTGAAGTTTGACTTGGCTAATAGTCATTTCCCTTCCCTAGCTGATCTCACTTCTCATTCTCACCATGTCAGGTGGAGAAAACAGGATGAAAAAGATCATGAGTTGCAATAAACAAATACAATCACTTACCAGGAAAAAAAAATATTGGAGAAAACTTTGCATTTTAAAAAGAGATTTGGGAATGAAATGTATTTATAAATACAAGAACTAAAATACTTTCAGCTTTTTCCACCCTTTTCCCTACTGCCTAACCCCTCTCAGCCCTTTGGGAACGCCGTGCTCTTGTGGGGCCCTTTCAGGAAATGTTCCCCTGTTGTAGTATGGGCTCTTCCCAGGCTGCAGGTGAAGATCTGTTGCATGTGGGCCCTGTGGGCTGCAAGGGCCTGTACCCCTCTCCTGCTCTTCTTCTCAGCTCTGTGGAATTTTAAATGAAAAAGAATATATAGTTATACGTATGTGTATGCATTTGTTATGATTCTCTTCTTATGTATAAAAATACAGAGACAGGACTGTACAAACACACATATCAATGCAAGGGTGTACAAGTTGTATATATGTTCCTTTTATGTAAATACTTCTCATACAATCATCTGACTTCAAAGGGAAATGTAAAGCTCATCTAGTGCAACTCCCCTGCAATGAACAGGGACCTACAGATAGATCAGGCTGCTCAGAGCCCCATCCGTCCTGACCTTTATTTCTCCAGAGATGGGGTATCTACCATCTCTCTGGGGAATCTGTTCCAGTGCCTCATTTCCTGTACTAAAAAAAAAAAAAAAAAAAAAAAAAAAAAACCTTGCTTATATCCAGTCTAAATTTCCCCTTCTTCTATCTTCATATATACAGAAAATATGTAAAAAAATCAAGATGTTTTAGATATATATGTATGTATAAATGTATGTGAACATTGTAAATAATTACTAAGAGCTAATTAAAGTTTAGTGGTCAACAGAATGTGACTAAACAAAAAAAAAATGCAGATTCAGGGCTTCTCAAGCTTGCAAGACTGCTACATAAGCACTGACATGCTTTGATTGAGGGGACATTTACATGGATATGGAACATCAAATGGATAGAGGGGTATGGGCATGTTAAAATATGACTGTGGGCCAGAGGCCCATTCTAGGAGATCTATAAGGCTCCTTGTGCATCTCCAATTATGTTCAAAGCAGAAGACTCTCAATGCAGCCCCAGGCCTGTATGACCATATAATTTTACCAGCACAAACAGCTGTGCACAGTGCTGTGAGACAAATAATGCTATCTGTGAGAACAGAAATGAAGAACTAAATGCTTTCTTGAGAAGAATATGTGCATGGGCATGATAAAGAAATCCATGAGGGGATTTACAAAGATTATCATGTGAACCAGAAGTATTGATCAATGGAACTGTGAATTCAAAATTATGTTTTTTTTTTTTTAACAAGTTCAACAATTAGAGGCTAGGAATGGGAGGAGGCCGGCAGTAAATACTTTCACTTATATTCAACTAGATGAACTTAGGAAAAGCTGAAAATGCTCTGTCATTCCTATCAAGGAGTTTGAGACAGAGGTGTGCCATGCCCAAAGAGCCTGTGAATGACACAAATGGAAGCATTCAAAGCCAGGCTGGATGGGGCTTGGAGCAGACTGGTCTAGAAGGAGGTGTCCCTGCCTATAGTGGGGGTTGGAATCCTAACCATTCTATGGTTCTATCACCTGTCCATGTACTTGCACAATGAAATGAAGGAGAAGGAACACTGGAAGTACAGCAGCATTTGTGGAAAAAATGCCCGAGGAAGACTTGCCATTGACCCATGTTCTTCATACAGTGTTAAATTTTTTTCTCTATGCGTGAGTTAAATTGTTGTTCAGTGTTTGTTTCATTTCTTACATGTGTGTGGGTAGCAAGACACCAGTATGCGTAAACTTTGCTTGGAAGAGAGGACAGTCAGGTTACAAAAAGCAGCAAGAATGGGCTTTAAAAGAAAAAAGATCTAACACAAAAGGATATCTTCTTCACCTTGGATTGGATTGTTTTGTGGTTTTTTTTCTTTTTTCCATATATTTATTACTATTAAAAGAGTAAAAAGACTTTTATAGGACTTTTTTTTCCCCTTTATAAGTTTTTTATTTTTCTTTTTTTTTTCTTCCACATTCTGATGATTATATAAAAATATCAGTACTCACAGAGTGAACCACAGAATTGCAGGGGTTGGAAGGGACCTCCTGAGAACACCAAGCCCCACTCTGCTAAAGCAGTTCACTACAGCATATTGCACAGGTAGGCATCCAGATGGGTCTTGAATATCTCCAGAGAAGGAGATTCCACAACCACTCTGGACAGCCTTTTCCAGTGCTCCATTGCTCTGATAGCAAATAATTTCTTCCTTGTGTTAGTATGGAACTTCCTGTGTTCCAGTTTCTTCCCAGTGCCCTTTGTTCTACTGTTGTTTGCCATGGAAAAAAGCCTGTCCCCATTGACTTGACATTTACATTCATTGTGTCACATTGATTTGTCTGCCTTGGGACAGTATTTCCCTTCCCTGTTTATGTGGTTCACAAGATTCAATAATTCTACAATACAAGTTTTTCTTATTGTCAAAAAAGATATGCCTGTTCTTTAGCTTTCTTAATAGGATGCAAGGATACAAGAGCTGTAACAGAAACACAGAATCACATGGAACACACAATTTAACTGCTTAGATATTTTACTTTCACATAAACCACAGTAACTGAAAACAGATGTCACTAGGGAGATGCTGTAGAAGAGAGCATTTCTAATGATTACAGAGGTTGCTCCATAGTGATTGAGTCTGCATTTAAGGGCTTCTGTTTTAACATTTTCATCAGATTTCCATGATTATTCTAATGGTTCTGAAACAACTTGCTAAGTTACCATAATCATCTGATGATTGAGTGTTTGGATAGTTCCTTTTCCTCTACTTATGATCTTATTTTCTCTTGCTGATGCTAGATGTAAGACACAAGATATAAATAAACACTGTGCACTTTTTTGTTTCTGTGTGAAATAATCATGTGCAAAAAAACAAGGTTCTTCATATTAATATGAGCTCATGTCTTCCTGATTCTTGCACAACTCAGTTTTCTTTTGAACATCCTGACTTTCTCATAATGGAGATTTGTGGGACTGAATGTCATCTAGCACTGATCATTATTCTGCTAACCTTACAGAGAGTCAGCTGCTGCTTCCAACTATAAAAAGACTAAAGGAACTGGATAAAGATTCTTATCTCACATCAACTGAAACCACTTCATGAGATTATGATTAGCCAGCAAGGTAACCCCTGATAAATACGTAGCAGGACAGTCAGTGAAAGGGTGTTATAACAACTCATAGAAAGAGTATTTTGGATGTTATTTAAAATGAAATAAATATTTTTTTTCCATTACTCAGCTTTCTTCTTTATCTGTCTTGTCAATAGCAATTCTTTCCCTCCCTCTCAAATATTTTTCCTGGTCTGTCTCAGTTTAAAAGAAGTGATGTAAAGTGAATGATGGAGGATGAGAAAGTGGAAAGATAACCACCTGAATCTAATAAAAAGGAGTGACTGAATATGAAGAATGTATCAGATCAGAATTCATATACATAAAATGATTGCATAGGAAGAAGTGAACTTTAATCTTCATTAGTAATCTTAGGTCAAGAAAATAGAAACCTTACCATAATATAATGCTGAAATGCTACAGGACAAGCTAGATGCTCAGGCGATTTTTGGGAAGAAAATATTTGAGTCATAAAAGTCTTCTCTCACTTTATTTTGCTGTTTATTATTTAATTAATTTTCTCTTTAGCTAGCAAATATCAGATTGCCTATAATGTATTAGAAAATACAAGCACAGAATCACTGTCATCTCCTGAAGGGCATGACCTAAACCACGCACCCTTAAGAAGGACTCTGGAAATGTGGGGAGAGGCTGATATACAGATGTTCCTTATCTCTCACTGCAAGCAGCCTGGACAGATTCCTTGAGTACAAGAACCATTTAATTCCAGTCCTTCTGTCATATTCAGAGATATCTTCCACAAGTTCAAGTTGCACAAAGCAAGATATCTTGTTTTTTGTAGTTCCTAACTGATATGTATACTGCAATAAGCAGTTCAACATTCACTCATCTAATTATAACTTGTGAGATAAAATTCCCTATTTGTCAAAATAAAGGGTCATGTTTAGTGTTAAAGCACAAAATAAAACCAATATTTCTAGCACTGGGTTAATCTCATTCTGGCAGAGTTCTAAAATACATCAAGTGAACTGTAACCACTGGAGTAGAGAACTTACAATCTTTCAAAACCAGATTATATACAACTAAATGGAAATGTCTAAATGTAGGAAAAGATTTAAAGTACTTAAACATAAGTACAAAGATCCATTTTAAGTGCACTAGAACACCTGAGTTATGACACAGGATCAAAATGTTTTGATTTGCATTTGCTTTGGAAATGAAGGAGAGAAATTCAGTTAAATCTGCTTTCATTCCAGTCAGAGTAACCACACAGTAATTTCACATACTTAAACAATACATTTTCAAATAACATCTTTAATTCAGATTAATGTTATTGAAACTCTGTGTAGGCAAGCTTAAAAACTCACTTGAGTCACTACTAGGAAAATTGAGGAAATCTGGTATAATAGGCACACAGTCAGAATTACTACTTTGAAGTTCATTTCATCCCAACAAAATAGAAGAGAATTAAATATATACATTTACTATTCCTTACGCTGATGCAGTGAGGTAATAGATGCCTACTGAGCATACCAGAACTCTCTCCATTTAAAACCACAGTGGAAGAACAAAGCATCAGGAAAAAATGAGAATGCTTTTATTTGTCCAAGAAGACATGCTGACACAATGCAGATTGCCAAGAAACTGAGTGATGAACATTTCAATAGAATGTTCTGTGTACATCATAACGTTCTTAGCTAAGACCAGTAACTGTTTTGGGAAGTTGAACTGAGTATTTTCAGTTGCAAATACCTGCTTATTTACTTATTCTCACCTTTTTTTTTTTAATGGACTTTCAAGACATTACTTTGAAGACATTTCCTACCCATCTGCATCCAATAAATATCTAGAGCTGTCCCTGAAATAATGTATGATGTACAAAAGGTGGAAAGTCTTTGTTAAGTCCAGATAACTAAACTTTCTCTCATTATTGTCTACTTCCTAATGGGTGAGCACTTATGCCTGTTTTTATTGAAATAACAATCTGAGATTCGAGAACCCTGAGGTGAGCAATATGAATGCGAAAAAATCTTCACATACAGAAACAATTATTAGTAGAAGTGTCAGTCAGTAAGAATAAATCCAGGTAGGCCCAAATAGTTCAGGGCAGAAGTTAAAGAGGGCTAGCACAAACATTAAAGAGGTCCTGTCAAAGTCCAAGTATCTAAAACAATGGACTAGGGAGATGATGCCTGTATTCTGGGGGATTGAACATGTATTGCAAGTGTTAAGAGATTACAGATATTAAAGGTATTTTCTATTATTATGTTTCTATTTGAAACATTTAATTCATAAATTAACAGCCATATATATACTTGCTCGTCATATATATACTTGCTCAGATTATCTTCTCACTATAGAAAACTCACTAGACAGACTTTCTTTTATCCATTATTTCTTCATTAATCTTGTTTCCTTCCTTCATAGGATACCTGACACTTGGAATACTGACTGGCAAAACTGATGATAGTTTCCAATCACAAATAAATCCAACAGGTTTCGTGACTATATTAGCTCTGCAAAGATCCTTCAAGCTTCCACTTCTCAGCATATTGCACAGTGCAGAGGAAAACCCACTAAATCATACACACATATAGAGACTTTAAAACAGTGTTAACTGAATAAAATCAGAGTGGGGAGTGTGTGTACCAAATTGATCCCCTATTCAATTACTTCTACTTCCTACATAACATCTAGTCTTAAAGGGGGATAAAAATGACAAGAGGAGTAAATGTACATATCTTCAGTTTAAGAACTCTTACTACTTAGCTGTTGTCAATTAGTCCTACTGAGATGTATTTTCTCAAAAAGCTCCCCTTGGAAAATATTTTTTAACAGATAACTGTGATTGGCATGTAGTATCAACAGATGGATTTTATTTTTCAAAAATAGTTATTTGCAAATGCTTTGAGAGAGAGGTTAATGAATACCATAGGTCAACATTTTATTATGAATTTTGTACAGAACAGAGTTTAGAGAAATGATCTTTCATTTATTCAAAATATTTAAAAAATAAGATGGGGCTATTCTTTTTTCTTTTAATCTCCTCTCTTTTTCTACTTTCAATTTTTAATTTCTAGCTAAAAATAAACATGCTAAAGATCATATGCACTCCTTCCAAGTGCAGTAAATCTTAAGAAAATCCTCTAAAGGGTGATTTTTTCCTAGAAATAAAGTTAATATTATTTTCATTTCAATAAAGAAAATAAAGAACCCTTTCCATTTAGCCTTTTTAATTTCCACAGCTCAGTATTGTCAATATTGTCCATTTACAGTTCCTTCTATTTTGATGTATAAACAGGAGACAATGGCAGAACAAGGGCTGACTATCTCCCTTCTAAAGACCGAGACAAGATCTTGACTGACTGCTTATATATCTCCATCTCATATGTTCTCCGTCCTAAAATTATGTTCCTAAATGCAGCAGGAGGCAGTATTTGGAATACTTGCTCTAGGAATACAGATTTTATATTATCAAGCATCTTACACGTGTCCTTACAACTCAGTTTTCCTACGCAGTTCAAAGGCTTTCTTTGTTCTCAAGACCACCATAACCAGAAAAAGGACAATGATCTCACTTCTAATTTGCTGAGATGTCTTAAGTAAACAAACTTCAAAAGACTACAAAGAAGCAATACCAAGATTCAGTGCTACACAACAGAGTGATGTGAATGAACCTTGTTAAATGGAGACTTTACAAGAGTGGAATATCATCAAAGATCTTCTCCTATTTAATGTGACATATTTATCACATGTCCATGTGTGTCTGTTTACTCCATTCTTTTAGCCAGATGTTCAGAATGTCTGAAGGATGGAAAAGTCAGATTCTGCTTAAATGTTTGACAGCATAGGTTCGTAGACTCTAAAGATTGAGCTAAAACACTTCATGCTGAACAGGCTCAACTAAGAGCTTTGAACTTAGATTTCTCAACTGTTTTATTTGTCTTGGACAAAGTTAGTAGATAGTTCCATCTTTGCAAAGTCTTGGTGAATCCTTTTGAGCAGGCTCCAATGTCTTTACATCACCTCCCAAGAGGAACTTCCTTGTGCTACTTGGCACACTTTGTGATTGAGCCCTCAGTGAGAAAGTACGAGGCCTAAGTGTGATTTCTTTTTCTATCTGCTTCAACTGCATACACATATTTTCTTGACAGTGAATTAAATATCAAATTAGATCCTGTTCATTTCTAGAGTAAAGGAAGAAGACGCTCTTTAATCATTTTCCTAAAGGTGGAACAGTGTGGAAAAATGGTGTGAAGCCGGAAGGGCAAAATTTCTATGAGAGTTTTGAAGAACCACAATGATTAGGACATTCTTCTCCTCTTTCAGCCTGGAGAAGGGAATCAATCTCAGCTTTTCTTGCTAAATCAACTTCAATTGCAATGGGAACCTAGATAGTTGGATAAGGTTTTTTCATCCTAATGATACCTACTCTGTGTTTTCAAGAACTGCTGTCACTTGCTTTCAACTAGAGAAAATGTTTTTTTTTTTTCTCTTTTCATTTATTGAGCTCTGCAACTTGCTTTCTGATTAGAAAACTTTTTAGAATAGATTTACAGATCAGTTTCACTTCAATCCATATAAGATACTTAACATGTGCTTTCATCTTCTGAATTTGATAATCCATTCATAAGATATCACAGAATCACAAAATGTCCTGGGTTGGAAGGTACCTCAAGGATCATGAGTCTCCAAGCCCCCAGGGCCACCAACCTCCCCATTTAATACTAGAACAGGCTGCCCAGGGACCCAGCCAATCTGGCTTTAAACACCTACAGGGCATCCACAACCTCTCCAGGCAGCCTGTTCCAGCACCTCACCACTCTCATTTCCAGTCCTTCCACCAGCTTGGCTGTCATTCATTGTACTCTTTCCAGTATGTCCAGGTCTCTTTTCTACTAGGGAGACCAGACCTGGACATAGTCTTCTGTTGTGGTTTCACCAGGGTGAAACAGAGTGGAACAGAATGATGACCTTGAGCTTCTGGCAGCATTGCTCCTAAGGCAGTCCAGAAAAGAGTGACTCTTACTAGAAACTGTGGCTAAAGAGTGGTTTTTGAGTAGCTCAGTCTTCTCCACTGTTATTGCTTTCCTATTCCCATGCTCTTCCCAGGTGAAGCTGGTCCATGAACACAGAAGTACAGCACAGTTTGATGCCACCCATGATCACCAACACCTCGTTTTTCCAATCAAATGAATCAATCAGACAAAATAATAAAATTAAAAAAAAAATGAAATGAACAAACATTTCCCCTGTTTCAAATACTGATGAAGTATTTGTTGCAGATAATCTCATTGTAATTTTTGGATAGGTGGTGAGATGCAAGGCCAACAGCTATAGGAGTTGACGCAGCCAGAGTACTAAAACCGTGATAATAAGATCAGGAAATAAAAGTCAGTTAGTAGGCAGAAACAATTAGACAAGCAAGAAAAAAGTCTCCTTAACCTTTCTGTGATTCTTATCTTGTTTTTATCTAAGTATTCTACCGGGATTTTACAGGTCATCCTACTAGGATTTTTAATAACAAGAGTCTCTATGAAAATAAATAACTCCCTCCTTGCCAAAAGCATGTCATATGGAATTTCATACAGCTACAAAACGGAATCTGAATAGCTTAGTTAATGTTTTTATTATTACTATTATTAATATTATTTTTATCATAAGTTTTTGTCATATTGGACTACAGATACTGAAAAGTCTTTGAGTATGCAACAAGTATTTGTTTCAGAGCAAATGCTTGCCCTCAAAAATGCCAGAATCCCTTTTGAAATTTATGGGTCTCATTCCATCAAGACCCAAGTCTCAGTAGGGCAGCAAAAATCTCACAGCTCAACAAGCTTTGCATAAGTTCTTCTGGGATTTATTGTTTCAAAGCAACATTCTTTAGCTTCATGCCGCTCCTTCAGAAAGTATTTTTCAGACATACACTCTCCTGGGTGTCAGTTGGCTTGCATTCTTCATTATTCTGCTACTGTGGAGTTAAAATAAAGTTCATCCATTCATAAACAGGCCTATTTTGACACAAATTGATAAGGCTTCGGTTTGCTGGATATATTTTTATTTCTATTATTTGAGTTTGGTAAAACTGGTGAGTATGCTTTGTCTAGACAGCTGACAAAATCCCTTTAAGACCTTCAAGAGTTAACAAAAATAAAAAAGTTTTCTTTCATTTTTTTCCACAGAGGATTGCAAAGTTCTGCATTATGGCAAACAGCTGATACTGAGCCCACCCTCTGATATTAGTTTATGTATATGGAAGTATGCTCTTCCAGCAGAGGTATATGCAGTCTGGCTTTTTGACAACATGAATGATAGACTACAGTTTCTTTCCTTCAATCACTCAAGTATCTTCCTCAGACAATTTACTAACAACTGCTGGTAAATATCTCTAAGCTAATACAACCTTCCTACTTATATTGTCCTACTTCTCATTTATGAATTGAACATCACACGAATTGTTGGGGCTTTGGTGTTACTCAATTACTTTTTTAGATGTTCATTTAATTAAGCACAAAGATGTAGCTGTTATGTTACTCACAGCCTGCAGTTTTGCACGTTATTGTCAGAGTAGTTGAAAGCTATATGCTCTGAAATCAGTAAGTATAGCATACTCAAAGGACTTTCAGGATCTTGGCTTTAGTCCAACCCTGTAAATAAAAACTGGATACAAATAAATACAATTCATTTGAAAGCTCCAAAACTGTGTTAATCAAAGTGTTTAAATTCAGTTTCCTATGTTCACTACACCTATGCACAAATCTCAATATATAAACTCAAAATTTCCCAAATAAGTAGGCACAATTATAGTCATACATTCTTAGACATGGTTACAAATTCAAGGTTGATCCAGTAGGTATTTCAGATCAGATTGGTTAAACAACATTTTGTAATTTTTGTGGGCAAAGAATGGCAAGTAGTTGGAACTTTGCCTTAGGCATGTTACAATCTAAAGTTCATCTCTGTTTGCATCCGAGATTCATTGCTGATTTTTTGCTGCAGAGTCTAAACTTCTGAGACATAACTCCCACTTTCAATGCATCCTAGTGGTCAGTCTTCATTGTCTTATTGGACCAAGACATCAGATGTGTACTTTATTTTTGTGCCTCCTGCAAGTTCTTAAATTAAAAAACTCAATGTTAAATCCAGAATAAGCTACTGCTGAGTGGCAGTGCCTAACCTTGGTGTTACTATGTCCAGACCTTCAGCCAGTGTATCCCAGTGATACCAGTGAAGTTAGACTAATTGGCACTATCTGACAATATAACCTTAAACAGAAAGTTCAGCTCTTCAGTACAATTCAATTGGCTTTCAACCCTGCAAACCAAGAGTGACTTAGCACTATATGAAACACCTGTAGACCTGTGAGAATCATCTGCTATACTTGCATTACATGTTAGAAGCTGTGATCTTTACTTCAGCAATTGGAACATGCAACAAAAGACATTTCAGTGCCTACTATACTTGTGCTTCTCAATCAAGCAATAGTAATATTTAGAACTACTCAAAATGATCCTTTGTTATCGCAGTTTTGGTCATTCAAAAAGATTTTGGAATTTAAAGCTCATTACAATTAAGTTTCAAATAAATTAGCAAAAATTTTTTTGTTTTATGTTTTTAATTCCCTGTATAAGTGTTTAAAATTATGTGTTTCCCAGAAAGATAGAAAGAAAGCAGAAGTAGATCTGCTTCTTACTCCATGGGAGACTATTGATCCCATCACTAGATTAGTGTACAAAATAATCAAATCTGCTTCTGGAAATTAGTAACACTGAAGAAAATCCTACAGGAAGTAACTAAATAAATAAGGTTTTCAAGGCTAGTCAAGTAATTAGTATTAATGATGGAAATCAGCTATCAACAATCCCAAAGATGCCCTGGCTTACCTCTGTGTAAATGTCAATTCCTAATAAATATGTTTTATTCACAATTGATCTTCCTTCTGAATTGTACAGTATATATTTGTGGTTGTTTCTGGTTCTGATTAACAAAGAGGAGACTTTGCTTACACTGCAGCTTCAGTTGAAGAATGGATAGAACCTCCTCGTTCATTAAGATTATTCCCCCGACATTGGAGAGATGTGCATCCAAGTCTTACACTACCACTAATAGCATTAGCTATAATGTTATTTAAACTCAAAAAAAAAACCCTATTATCTAAATATACATTTCCAAACTTATAGCTTAAGTGAGAGTAGACTGAATTACCCTCTAAACAAACATTGTTTTTCTCACTGGCTCCATTTAAATAGAGATTGAAACAAGTGGAGGCACTCATAAGATTAGCATAGACTAGTTATCTAGTTTTCAGATGGTCAAACTTACTGGCCATGAAAGTGATGCCATAAGGTTTTTTGTTTGTTTCTTTTCTAAACTGCTAGTTGGAAATTAGTTCAGAAGTCCATTCCTTAGATAGATTGAAAAGTCTCCGATGTTATAGCCTATTTTTGTTAGCTTTTCTTTTTAATTACAGGTCTTAATGGCTTAAAGTGTTGATACAGTTAGATTTTCATCCTGAATTTCTCCATAAATACAGCTTAAGTGCCTTCCATGTCCTTTACCAGGCATCCTGGCATCTAGCTTTTATTTCAATTGAAGCATTATAGCTGCATCAAAACCATTTTCTCACACTTTAGTTCTGCATTTTAGATGCAGTGAAGTTGACCAAAAAATGTGGCCCATATCTAAGACAATATTTGTATATTTATAGAGTTGTTAGGGAAGGATTGGTGAGGTGGTGATAGACTAAGAAAGATAGCTTAATTATGCTGCAAGGGCCTACACACCATATCTTTGTATCAGTAGATAAAATCTTGGTCCATGTAATGCACTTAACAGCATCTCAAGCCTTAGTATGAAAAGCAGAAGGAAATGTGAGTACCAGTTATGATCACCATCTCCGTCACAATTGCCAGAAAAAATGTCCTACTGTTTGTTCTGCATGCAACCAGTCACCTACCTAAATTATTTTTGGGTGCAGATTAAAACACCCAGATTTAGATTCAGCACTATGTGTGTAGTTAAATACTGAGCATTCTGAAGCAGAAACAGTACATTTTCCCTAGAAGTCATTGTTCAATGAATTAAAAATAAACAGATTTAGATGCATAAGTAGGTAATTTTCAGGTGCGTTTACCAGTTCCTTACTAGAGGATAGACAGCACTGGGTGGTATGCAATGAGAGGAGAGCTAGGACATCTTTCTCTTTGAAGAACTCTTACAAAAATTCATGCTGTAAAATCAGTTGATGAGAAAGACATGTGAGTTATAGCCGGATACCCTGCTCCTTCATGTACACTTTCTTTTGATGTTTATTAACTTGTTTACTATATTAAAGACTTTTTGTGATGCTCAGCTAGATGTTAAAGTTCTCCTTAATCACCACTGAACAGCACCCCAGAGTTTCCCTGATGTGTATGAAAAGATGACAAGCAGCGTTTTTCTAAAGCTGCATGCTACCCTCATGTAGATCCTGGAACCTGAGGAATTTGCAAGTGAGGAGAATGCAAAGTACAACTTAAAAGTATCAGTGAGAACTGGTGTTGAATCAAAATAACTTTGAAATCTGCAGTTTTTTGTTAAGTTCAGACAGCCTTTGATCAGGTTCCTAAGAGGAACGGAAGATGATGTGTTAGTGTCTGAAAAATGTTTTGACATTTCCTGTCTCCTTGTAAGGAATAGAGGCATTGTAATGTTTAGGACAATTGCTTTCAGTGAACCTGGCATGACCTATAGATTTTGTAATGTAATTATTCTTGCCCAGTTTTTTTGAATAAGAAAAGACCCAGATTTCTTCCTCACTCTGTCCTTGGGATAATAGATAGCAATTTATTATATAAATTTCTTTGAGATCTATTTATTAAAATAACTAAGAAGAAGCTAGCCCATACTTTTGAACTGATGAGGAAAAAAGATTATATGTAATAATCTCATTAGATGTATTTAAACATTCTAACATTCTACCATGATTTCTTCCATTCTGCAGCAAGAAAAAATAATCCATCAAATGTTACTTAGTAGTTATTAATGAAGATGAAATTAGTCAGTTGAATCATGGGGAAAAAGTTATTCCAGTCTCAACAGACCTCCGGTGCTACATTCTTGACTTGTGCATGCTTTCTGAAAAATATGGACTCGGAAAGTATTTAGTGACATTGTATAGTGAATATCAAGTACAATTATAAAATGTATGAGCATGAATTCAAGACTTTGGAACCATGTTGGCTGGTAAGAAATGCCAAACAAATATCCTCTGCATTTGGTGCAAATCTTTCCAGATCATGGCCAAAATTCCAAAAGGAATGAGATTATCCTGCAAGTTACAGGATAATCATGCTAAGGAAATCGTAATTGTTCCAATTGCAATTTCCTATCTCAGAGAAATTGGCTACTTCCCTTCTACTCTATTATCATTGCTTGGCCCTTCTCCACTGTCTTGTTCGCTGATGATGAAAAGGAACTACGTAGATTGTTCTTTAAAGTAAAGAACAACACTGGTTCTGGAAAAATGACTTCCATTCCCTATTCAACAGCATACTGATGGACGGTCTTGGGTGCTATTGAAATTGCTCTTTGTCTAAGTTTTATCTTACAAAATATAGATGACAGTTCCTAGACAACCAGTGATGACTTTAATGTTTCATTGCTTCAGGTTTATGAAAAAAAATAATCAGTAGAGGGTATAGATTACCAAAGCCCTCTCTGTACGCTTCGCTATTTCAGTTTTGCATGGCCTGAGACAAGGATGTGGGTAAAAATAAGGCAGGACAACCTTTTCAATACAAGATAGATGTTGCCTGATTTTAGAGTTAAATCCTGTGAATCATCTAAGATCCACATAGTTTCTAATCAAATAAAACCAGTGCTTATTTGGAAATCAGTCCACATTTACCACAGGGATTTTGAATATTGGATAAATTTCAAGTTTATAACAAAAGGAGTAAATTAGCACTCTTGGTAGACATCAAGCAGACATTAGTCAGCCACATCCCTTTCTGCTAAGAAGGCTAGCAGTACTCTTGGCTGCATTAGGCAGAATGGCTAATAGGTCAAGAGAAATGACCCTTTCTCTCTAACTCAGTACTTATGAGGCCAAAACTGAAGTACTGTGTCCAGTTCTGGGCCCCCAGCGCAAAAGGGACATGGACATACTGGAGTCCATCTGAAGTCTAGCAAGACGATGAAGAACCACCTCTCCTATGTGGAGAGACTGGGAGAGCTGGGACTATTCAGCTTAGAGAAGGGGATGCTCAGAGGGATATTACTGATGCAAAGAGGATGGAGCCAGGCTCTTTTGAATGGTGCTCAGAAGCAGAACAGAGGCAAGGGTCACAAACTGGAGCACACAAAGTTCTGTGTGAGCATTCAGGAAGCACTGTGTGGGTGATGGAACCCTGCATAAATTCAGTCTTGGGCTTATATTTGTTTTCCTAATTCAGGACTACAAATAAATACCTCAGTTTATGGAGGTGTGCTTCAATCTCTGTAAGTTTGAAAACCATTTTCCTCTGTTTGTTTCCAGTCTGTCCTAGTTATTTTTATATGTCTATTTCTGTAATAGTTAAGTGAAAAAATATCCCTGCTTAAAGCTTTGTAAGTCTCTTGCAAAATGCCACTAGTAATTCAGTCTCTGTGGTTTAAGCTTATCTAGGGTTCCAGTGTGTAAATCTCCTATCTTCATTGTATTTTGCAGTGTTTTACCCATGTAAATCTCTCCATCATCCCCTTCTCACAGCTAAGTAGTTGCCAAAATAAATACAAACAATTGCAACGTGCTTAGGTTTGTCATGTCTTTCTAAATACACCTTTCAGGGTCATTTTCTAAATAGCTCCAACAAAGCTCTGTGGACACCTTGCTTATGAAATGCCACTTCATGTCACCATTTTAGGGACTCTATCTGTTCGATCTGTGCAGATGAAAGGGTATTAACAAGGAAATATAAATCACACTTTTGACAGGGATGAGCTGATTTCCTGAGAAATGCATGGGTTTGCATAAATGTGTACAAAGAAGAGTCCAGCAGAGCATTTGTGGATTCGAAATGCTCTTTTCTTTTTCAGATAACTTTATTTGTGAGCAGCTCAAGTCCAATAGAGTAAAAAGTTGTAGCGACTGTGTATCCCCTTCATCTTCCAACTGGCTGGCTGAAAAAACCTTGTGTTCCATCTGGGTTCTTCAGTCACTAATTTTGCATCTGCCATAGCACATGATGATAGCACAATCTTAAGCAGTAACCTACCCCTCACATACTGAACATCTATTAATATTGGAAGAATTATGTCTCTAGGACTTATGGATATGGCTGTTCCCAAATATATTAATTTTGTTATTTTTCTTGCAGTTTTCAATGGCACAATGGCAAAGCTGCTGTATGATGGTTTGACACACATGGCTTCAAATTTAATTCTAAAAGTCATGCTAAAAGAGCTCGTATTTTGCTTAGCTAACTGATACTTTGATGGAACTAGAAGTGCTAGGTTTGCTTCCTCGTGTGCTATTAGATAATGAGGCAAATCTTAATCACAGCAGCCTGATAAGGTAAATGCTGTCAGGATAAACAATCAGCACTGCAAAAATGTTTATTCCTAGTGAATTAAGAGTAAGTATTCCCTGTTTAAAATGGATCAGTCTTTCAAGATAAAATACTTCAAAAAACTTAAAACTAAAATACTTCAAAAAGATAAAAAACTTCAAAACACAGTGCCCATATACAAGCTGCCTACTGGGACTAGTACATACTTCTACTTCTCCCCTATCCCAGACTCTATCCTGAGAATGTAAATTGGCATGGGTCAAAGTGCATCAGACATTCTAATTGCCACATGCAAGAAGGTGCCCTGAAACTCTATTTTTTTTACCCATTGTAGGGATAGGCAGAAGCAGATATGGTAGCTTTAAACCCAAGAAAGGTAATAGTAACAATCTTATAATAAAGAAGGAATCACTTACTCCTTTCCAAGGTGTCCATCTCTTGCCATTACAGATGAATTGCTTCCACCTGTGCTCCCAGGGCTGGTCCTTTTCCAGGTGCTCAATCACTCATTCAGGCCATGACCTAACAGTTCCCAGACACGCAAATAGATAAATATAAATAAAATAAATAAAGGTAGCTTACTGTAAAACCCTTCTTTCACTTATTTCACTTAAAATAAAATAAACCTTGGTTGACTACATAAAGCCAGTAGAAACTAGGATATACTCGAATAGTGTATAGCTATATCATTCTTGCTACAGTAGAAGTGTTAATGATAGGAACAGAATGTTGTTAATCTTGTAATTGTCATGCTGTTTGAGGTCATATTATGGTATCGTGTTAATGTTTTTCTGTAGTACGGGACAAAGAGAAATGCAATTCTTACTCTGAAGAGTTCACTAATGTTAAGATTATAAAAGAAACTAGTACAAGAATGCTGGTGTCATTTCATGTCAACTTGCAGATTCAGCTGCTCTTCCTCACACTGCCTAGTATAATTTCTCTAAGTATATTCTCTGATTTTCCTGTGAGCTAAGCAATATTTCAAAAGGATAAGAGGTGCTCATAAAGACAAGGAAATCTGTAGTTCATTCTATTTGTATCCAAAAGAGATCTGAGGTGAAACACAAAATATCTCGATAAAAAAACACTAGTTGGATTGCTGATTCTGGTAACAATTTAACTCAATTTAGTATGAAACTAGTGTTTATATACACTGGCTCTTGACACCAAAATATGTGCTAGTAAAATTAGTGCATCAAATAGTGCCAAGGAATGGTTTTAAATAAGGAAACATAATTGTTCATAGAATTAAACTATTAAACACATCCTGTGATGGTCTTGAACTGTGCCAACCAGCAGGCCCCCAGAACTGGTGGGCATGGTTTGGGAATACAGGCTGACCAGGAGTAATTCCCAGAAAATGATTTCCATATAGCCATGTGGTTTTTGAGACTGACATAATTTATAGCATTAGCAGAAGACATTGCCTGCCAACTGGACACAGAATCAGAGAATAGGGCTGGCAGAGCTAGTGTAGGAGTCCAGCTCCCGAGGCAGCCTTGACAAGGAAAACTGTTCATGTAACACAATGCCAGCATCAATCTATAATGAGATTCATAGATCGAGAGAGAGAGGAAGAGCTTTGTTGTTGTTCTGTTTGCTTGTGAAGCTGGGATTGAATTTGATAAGACACAGATGGTACCTCACCTGCATACTTGGCCATATCTTCTACTATCTTCTGTTTCTACTCTTTCCTTAATTCTCTTCATTCTTAGAGAATTGTACAGATTTTTATTTTTTTTCCCTTTGAGATGCTGGTCAATATATTTGGGGGGCAGTAAATAAATATGAAAATCCAGCAAAGGGGAGAAAAAGTATTCTTCAAAGTAAAGGTCAAATAAGGTAAACTGCCCCCCCCAGATACTTTATATTTTTGTTACTGCAGCAATTATGACTTTAATAGGTGCCTGTCTACTCAAAAAGCCTTCTCTTCCTTATCTAACATCTAGTGGGCATTTTCTGCATCTTTTTCATATTTTGAAATGGCACTTTCCTATGTAAGTGTTAACCATATTTTTAAGACGCCTTTGGAGTTGCCAAGCAGTATTCCAGCTCAACCAGGAGAGAAGGAGCCTTGTCAACATTCATTAAACACCCCAGTCAAAGCTATTTTCAGAAAGCATCACTCCATTTGTTAATAAAATTTAGGAAAAGCTGTCTGGAAACACTGCCACAATGTTAATTTTTGACAAATTACCCCAGAATCTTGATCAGCCTACTCTGACCATTTGATCTAATTGAGAAGGCAATGACTAACTGAAGTCTGGCTTTAATAATATCGGGTCTACTCACTGAATCAAGGAGAGTGTCTGCTAGTGAAGGTAAAATGAACAGTGTTGAGAGGTAAATCATTTTCTGTTCTAGGAATAACATTGTTGCAGTAGGCAAGATGTAAACAATAGACTTAACATTCACATTATAAATATGACTCACACACCTGGACTAATTCTCCCTCAACTTTGAGATGGTATTTTATTTTCAGCATGGAATTATGACTATGAATGATTTAAATATGCATGTAATTGATATTGCAATAAATATTCTAATTTGTTATCAGAGCATTTCTATTCATTTTGTTTTATTCAAATACCCAGTCCACTCTGTAACTCAAAAACACAAAATGTAAATTATAACAGTATGTGATATTGGGTCAAGATTATTACAACTTTTTTCTAGCTCTTAGGGTGGAGGATCTGATTCCATACAGTTACGAGGATGTGAGTTGAGCTCACAAAAGGAGATTATTGTTCCAAATTTTATACAAATAATATTACCAAATGAACAAATAAATTGAAAAAAAAAAAAAGGAGAAAAAAAAAACTACCTAATACTTCAGAATATGTAGTATTTAAAAACAATAAATAAATAAATAATTGTGAAGCTAGGGAAACAGCACCTGCAGTTAAATGGTGGAAGAAATTGTAATGCTTTTATTGAAAAAATCTAATCCTGATAAATAGGGTATCATCAAATAGTCTTGGAAGTTATATCACAGTTTCTCAAACTCATCCGTTTCTAACTGAAACCTGATTTGTTGTCATGTGTTTTTTATTGTAATAGACATTAGATTAATACATATTAGTTTAATAAATTAAATAATGAGTCAAAGTAGCCTTTAAAATAGTAATCTACTGCAATATCTGGAATTAGGGAAATAAACTCAAATTTGCCTTTTCTTTAAACAATATACATTATTCAATGTGAAGACATTAGATTGAATATGATCTCTGAGGACAAGGACCTGGGTGTTCTGGAGGACAACAGGTTGTGCATGAATTAGTGGTGTCCCCTCACGGCCGAAAGGGCCAATGGCATTCCAGGATGTGTTAAATAAAGGTGACCAGCAGGTCGAGGGAGGTGATTCTCCCTCTCTACTCTGCCCTGGTGAAGCCACATTTGGAGTAGTGTGTTCAGTTCTGGACTACCTAGTTCAAAAAAGACAGAGATCGCCTAGAAGGAGTACAGTGGAGTGCCACAAAGATGATAAAGGGCTTAGAGCATCTCCCATACAAGGAAAAGTTGAGACACCTGGGACTCTTCAGTCTGGAGAAAAGAAAACTGAGAGGGATCCCATAAGCTTTTAAAGTACAGGAGTCAAGTTGACAGGGGTGGACTTTTTCAGTGGTGAGGAACAGTAGGAAAAGGGGAACTGGGCAGAAACTAGAACACAGAAAGTTCTGTATTAATACAAGGAAGAAATTCTTCACTATTCAAATGATAGGGCACCAAAACAGACTGCTCAGGGAGATAGTGAAGTCTCCTTGTATGGAGGTATTCAAGACCCATATGGATGCCTAACTGTGCAACTTGCTGCAGGGAACCTGTTTTAACAGAAGGGTTGGACTTGATGATCAGTACAGGTTCCTTCTAATCCTTACAACTCCGTGATTCTGTGATTCTGTGAATGACAGAAGCTGGGCAACCTTTTTAAAAAAAAAAAGAGGTAGACATACCTTCAATCTGTGCCAGATACCCATGGCTTATTCAACACATTACCTCCAATTTTCTTCTTCATGTTTCCTTCTTCTAATTGTCAGTCTAAATGTATTCTTATATAGAATCACTATAAACAGCAATTACCAATTATACAGTCAATTAGAATCTACCACATTTTGAAAAGGCCAGGCAGAACCATACCCTTGCATAATCAATTATTTTAAAACATTCCTCTTGATCAATTGTTCTCGAGATGCATTGAATAAATCTCATGAAGTGGAATAAGGAATTCAGGCATTGTTGGTTCAGTCAACCATCATAAAAAGGTAGAGAAAGGAAATTAAAGAGAAAAGGTTGCTATTTTGCAATTCATTGTTGGGTATTTCATAGTGATTATAATGTAACTGAATCTTGAAATAAAATTCTGTAGAGCAGAGTACAGCAAATAACTTTGTGTTAGTCAGATTTTAATAACAGTGGGGAGATGTGGGGTGTGGCATGGTGGGTTTTGACGATTCTTTTTTCTACTCCAATTATGCATTGTTTTTCTTTTTTAAAATGAAATTCCAGGGTACATTATGTCCTCATTAACATGATGCACAGTTCCACTCTAAGTACCATACTGTTCCCCACCTAATCAGGTAAATTTCCAAGGTAAGAGAAGCATTATTTCAAATAATCGTCAAAAGGGCAGAGTGTGCTTATCCTGCAGACACCAAACTACAGTAGTGCTGAACTAAAGGCAAGTGAATGAGTGGGTGACACAAACTATACCTTTGGGATCCATGTCAATCTTTGAATTATATACAGAGGACTTTTATTTTCCTCTCATTTATCCTACAATAACTGGGAAAGCAATTCTTTAATTCTCTTTGGAGTCTATTGATGCACAGCTCTTTCAAACCGAGTCAAACATATCTCTTTGCATATTCGCATGCATACAGAGACTTAATGCCACAAACATGGCATGTATGTCTGAGTGTATGTATGTAGAGATGTATACACAGATAGACTTAACTGTACATATATCAAACACGTTGGAGCTGCTAAGCTCCAGAAAAGTTTGTCTGCTGGAGTCTGCCTATGCAAAATGATTGTGTGCCCATACTGACTCTGTAATACAAATACAATTAAAATTTTATGAGTATTTTCATCTTAGGTATACTGAAGAGAAAAGCACAGAATTTGATCTGTGTCATAAACCCAGAAAAACAGCCATTCTGCTACTGAGGAAATCTCAATTTTGAAATCAGAAAAACCAAGGTGCCCATTACGAAAATAATGAATGTCATTGCACAGAAGTAAATTGCTCTCTATGCTTCAGCATCTTTCTGTAATGGAGAAGCATGTTATACCTCTTCTGTCAACTACCTTGTTAAGAAAGGAATTGTCTGTGTTTGTGAAACAAATGCCTCCCTCCATCCATCTTTGTTCCTCATCATGAAAGAGTCATTAGTACTTGAATCAAAGCAGACAGAATCATTGTGTCTGCTTCTTGCTAGAACTGCTTGGAACCACCAAAGAATTAAAAAATGTATTTTAAAAATGTAACAAATAAATTAGCTAAATAAATGTGAATGTACATCATCTTTGTGGCCCACTGCTGGACTGTTTCTAGGAGATCTCTGGAGATCTCTGTGTCTTTTTTGAACTGGGGAGCCCAGAACTGGACACGGTACTATAAATACAGCCTCTGCAGGGCAGAATAGAGGAAGATCATCTCCCTTAACCTGCTGACCACGTTCTTTTCATGCCAGGATTCCATTGGCCTTCTTGGCCACAGGGACACACTGCTGGCTCATGGCCATCTTGTTATCAACAAGAACATTCACGTCCTTCTCTGCAGGGCTCTGATCCAGCAGGACATCTCCCAGCCTGTACTGATGTATGTGGTTATAGCTCCCCAGGCATAGGTCCTTTATATTCTGAAAAAAGACTGAGAACCCTCAGCTACTGGAGTCATGCCTAGGAACGAGGGAAAACTTGGTCCCAAATAGCTAATCTGGACTGGACATACAATGGTTACCCAATAGTTCATTGTGAATTCGATCAGATAAATAGCTCAGTTCAAAGCAGTTTGTCTTCTCTGCTTTCATCCTCACTTTCTCCCCTCTAATTCAGATGCTGTATACACTCACAAGGTCATGAAAACAATGTAAACTATCAGGTAAAATTAAGGAGACAAAAAAAGTTTACTTTACATTACAGTAAATACAGGTTACAGACCTGATAATGCTTTGCAGAAGAATGGCTATTTCTCCAAATGAGCCAATCGGAAGACCAGACTCTGCTGGTAAATATCCAGAAACAACATACAGGAGTTTGCTAAGAACCTATTGATGCCCCCTTTGAGGGGGCAGAGATTAGAGAAGGGTGCAAGATGGCAAAAACGATAATAGAAGCTCCTCAACTTGATAAAAAGGCAAGGAAAGCCTTACTTCTAAGTGAAAGGTATTAAGCTTGCTTGATCAAGATGGGAGAGTTTATTTGTTGTTTTCTTTCTCAGGTAATAGACACGAAGTGGAAAGCATCAGTTAATGGAGAAATTTTGAACAAATTGTTTACCTTCTCAGAAAATGTGCTGGTGTCAACCCCAAACAATGAAACAAAACAGATTCTGATGAAGAAAGCAAACATGTTGATCCAAATTAGAAAAGACAAAGGCATTTTTCATCCTGGATCTCCTGTTTGAAGGTTGACTCTTGGCAGGCATGTGATAGCTTAGTGCACTACAGCACTGGTTACCAGGGCATCCATCACACAGGGGATGTGCAACAAGTTCAAAATCAGACTTCATGCCTGGAACTGAAACTCCTGCCAGAAACAGATAGGTCATTCTCTTCAAATGATGACAGAGTAATTGCCTCCCAGAGGAGGGCTAAAATCTGCTGGCAGACCTTTTAGGGATTCTGCAGCTACTGCTTATCTGACTGATTATTGCTGAACTTAAGAAGACCTTAACAGGTTCCCCAGGAGTCTTCTGTATGACACTAAACCCAAAAAGTAAGCAATTTGGGAACTTAGGTAAAAGACTGAAACTTCACACTAGGAGCACAGAATGTAAATGACAAAATCCAAAGATACAATGATTTTTCAACAATCAGGCATATAATTGTCCTGAGAAATTACAGAAGTTGTACATATTAAGTATCTCTTCTCAGTTGTTGTCTTGGAGCATCTAACATTGGCAGCTACTGGCCTTATGTTGATTTTAAAGTAGTATAAGTGATAAGCTTAAGTAGTAGTATAAGTGGTAGATACAAAAGGTATTCAGAATGAGAGAACATACATGAAAAATTCAGTTGAACTATTGCCCAGTGGCACTTGGATGACTCCAAATGTAAATGTTCTTTCTCACGCTTTGTTTGGTTAAGGTCAGGGGTATGCCAGTAGTAAGCTTATATTGAATGTTTTTGACATGCTATTTCCATTGGTGAGGTCATCACTGGAGCACACAATGGTGATAGATTTTATGTCTAGAGTGGTATCACAAGGGAAACCGATGAGGCAGTCATTTCTGCAGATGAGTGCTATAAAAAGCTGCTATTTTAAGTGTAAATGTGGTGCCGCATCTTGTCTTCACAGTTGGACAGCAAATAGAAGATAGTGCATTCTGATGCAGTGGATGATACGATGGCCACAAATCAGCATTTTGCCCTGGCAGCCAAAAGGGCCAATCATACCCTGCGGGTGCATCAGTCCCAGCACTGTCAGCTGGGTGAGGGAAGGGACTGTCTCCTCTGCTCTGTGCTCTGTGGCTTCACCTCAAGCATTGGGTTAATAACTTCACATTTCTTACAGTTTCTGAAGTGGAAAAAAAGACACAGCACCAAAGGAAAAATTCAAAGATATCTTTCTCCCTTTTTCCATATCAGAGCCTTGTACTCCTTGTACTGCTAACAGAGTGCCGTCATGAACTGATGAGAGAAGGGAGTAGTTTTATTGCTGTGTGATTGCTACTTATGGGGCAGATCTCTCTCTAGTATTCTGGTGTACCCTAGTACAGCTGATGACAATTGCAGCCACACATTTGCAATTTCTCTTTCTGTAAGTTTCAGGGAACTTTCCTCCTGTTCTCCAAATCTAAAGATATAAAAAGAAAATACTAGTACAACTCTAAGAGACCAGTTTGAAAATCAGCTCAAAGAAAAGTTCTCTTCTGACTCTGATACAGTAGAAAATCACAGTATATTTTCAGGGAACGTGGAAGGACAGCTTCAAGCATTTGCTGCAACATTTTTCAGTGTCTGCAGTGTGCTTGTTTGATTAAACAAAATGGGAAAGATGCAGATATTTAAGATTAAAATAAAATTTTGCTATAACTGATCATTTGGAGGCAATGATTAAACTCACTATCAATGACCTCAAAGAGGAGGAAGAGTTTAAAGAGTACTTTGTCCACAGAGAAAAGAACAAACTGGGGGAATTCCTCCCAATAACCCACAAAGAAATTAAAAATTAGAATTCTCTTTCTTGCTACATTTCCATTATTTAGTTATTTATTTATTTATTATTACACAAATACATATATATGAAAGCAATATGAGTAAATGTGATCTCAGGGGGTAATATCATTACCTTATGTAAATTATCTCAGCTTCGTTACAGATCACAGAATTGCAGAGTGATTGAGGTTAGAAGGCATCTTTGGAGGCTATTTGGTCCAAATCCCTACATCATGTGACAAGATTTTGGGAGTGGGATCCTGCAGGTGAGGTCTCTGTAAGCAGAGCCCAGCACTGCCCCATGTCAGAGAAGAGCCAGCTCCAGCTGTTCCAAAAGGGAACCACTGCTGGGCAGAACTGAGCCATGAGTGACACTTGGTGTGCTCTGGGAGAGCAGATTTAAGAAAGGAGAAACTGCTTCACAGCAGCAGCTGGGAGAAAGAAGTGAGAAATGTGAGAGAAACAGCCCTGCAGGCACCAAGGTCAGTGAGGGATTACAAGAGGTGCTCCAGGAGTGGAACAGAAGTTTCCTGCAGTCTAGGAGAGACCCATGGTGGAGCAAGGGCAGATAGGGACCACAAAGGAGTGGCAGAGACAAAGTGCTCTGGGCTGAATGCAGCCCCCATTCCACTGCATCCCACACAGGGAAGAGGTAGTGAAGGGTGGATGGGGTAAAGTGTTTCTAGTTTGCTTTTGTTCTTCCTGCTCTAGTCTGTGAGCAATAGGCAACAAATAACATTAATCTCCCTAAGCTGGGGCTGCAATTTCCTCTGACAGTAAAACCACCGCGGCATCCCAGCTAAAGCAGGGACATGCAAAACTACATTCAGGCTGCTTCTGAAGATCTTCACAAACTTCCTCTGAGAAACCTTGACAGTGCTCCATCACCCGTACAACAAAAATGGACTCTTTCCAGTATATCCAGTGTAACCAGATCTCTCGTACTGGGGGCCCAGAACTGCAGCCTCATCAATGCTGAATAGAGAGGACTGATTTCTTTGTGTTCTGTGTGATTATATGAATGTATCATAATGAGAGAAGTTCTCTAGTGGTTTATTTTCATAGATAATGTCATCAGTCACACTCCTACAATAACTCTTCTGAACTAAATTGCAGGGTAATACACATTTAAAGCTATCAGTGGAAAAGTGTTTTGAAAAGTTCAGTCTGCACCTAGCAAAGAAAATCGGAACTGAGGATAAGAAATAATGTCAAATATTTTCCTAACCAGAACTTTACACTGTCAGGAAAATAACAGTCCGTAACTAATATTTTTATACATTCAGTTGTACACAGATTCATTTCCAGCTTTGTTCTAAACTCCCAATTTTAGAAAGAAGTATGTTTTATGACTTCCATACAGAGTGTTGTTAGTATTCTTTTACAGCTTCTTGATAGCAGTATCATCGCCTGTTTTTGAATGTTTCCTTTTGGGTGGTAAATTCGTAGCAGTCATGTTTATTCTCCAAAGTGTTCTTGTATGTTGTTAATCAACAAAAGACAGAATCTTTGTTAACTCAGTTTACTTGCAATATATATGTAACAGTATTACAGGACAAAATTAAATACTCTTTATCTTGGATTATGGCACAGAACTCTGGATAAAAATTGTTGCAAATATGTGATTAAAAATTTCAAGTTCTGGTTGTATAGTATATGACTACAGATCTAACAGAATTCACGAGGAGCTATATTTTACCCTTAAAATGTAGTCTAGGTTATTAGGACACAATGAGACCACAATCTTAGCGGAAGACTCTCAGTTTGAGAGCATTTTTGAACATAATTTTTATAGTACCTCTTTCTTCATTTGGATGAGATGATTCTTAGCCATATTATTGTCTCCTGAGTCCCTGCTTTCCCCTGCACTTCTGAGACTTATTGTCTGGGCTGACACTGCAACAGTGCTGAAGGCTGAGGACTTCAGTCCACATCTGAACAGGAAAATTATTTTTATCCTTAGAAACTATCAATGTTTTGGAATTAGAAACTAAACTGTTGCAAGAAGACTTTATTATTATTATTTTCCCAGAATCGAAATGCTTCAAGAAATTTTTTTGGAGAAGGACTATGGAGTTATTTTTGTAGCTTGTCAACTTCCTGCCAGCTGAATACTCCTGTCAATTTCACCTTCTGACCTTTTGTCAATTTCATTTTCTGCCAGAAGGCAGAAAGTGATTCCGATGAGAATCTTTCAGGCAGGGAGCCAGATGCTAGTCACCTGCCTTCTCTGTCTTGCAATTCTCAACCTCCCTGCCTTTACCCAGCCTATTGCCGGTCCCTCAATTCCTCACATGAAAGATCCTTGGCAGTCTTATTTTATTTCCTCCCTATTTCTTTTCCTGGTAGATCATAGGAAAAAAACAAAAACAAAAACATAATCACAAACATTCAAAATAAGATCTGGAGGATTTTTTTCAAATATTCTTTTCCCCTATGGGATTTTTTTTTTCCTGAACCAATTGTTTCCTATTTGGAAATCATTCTGCCATAAAATTGACTGTCAGCTAGGTTTTTTTTTCTTTCTTGCCTACTAAGTGACTTATCTGACTCCATAGTATGCAGGAATGATACTTCATAATGTACTCAGCATGGTTGCTTGTGTTGGAAATGAGATGAAAGCACTTGAATCACTTTCCTTTTAAAATGCAAGTCTAATTAACATATAGATCAGCTGGCTAATACTTCCATGGAACATGTACAGTACTTGTTATTAAAATACAAGCACACTTTGAACTTCAGCAGTCACTTGAAAATTTTTAATCTTTCAGTTCTGCCTTTGTTTGTAATAGTTTTGATAAGAAATTGGACAGACAAGGAGCTAAACTTAGGCAATGATTGGGATACTCTTAAAGTCGTGGCTGAGCTTCTATTTGCTTAACATCACATATTATGCATAAAGAATCCCAGTTCAAGAATTCATCTAAATTGAATGTGTTATAGCCGATGACAGCAAGAGGATTTCTTTCAAAATTAGCTTGTGTCTTTTTAGGCAAAGTGAATTATTCTCAGGTCCCAAGAAATCATCTACAATAGCTTTCACTAGCCCTTGGCAGCAGCAGGGCTGAGAAGAGTCAAACAACTAGAATATGCTTTTGTTGCTGGACTTGAAAACTGCATGAGATAGGAACACGATGCATGAAAAACACAGGAAATGTCCTAAGGGTAGCATTACTGCCCACGGACCTGCATAACCTAGATATGAAAAACAGAAGGAGATTAATGATTTGTAGTATGAGGGAGGAAAACTTGTGGGACTATAAGTATGAAAGAATATGTAAGACAAAATTAACTTATGATTTGAATGCTTTAAAATAGCCCCTCCTCTTTTCTTTTTTTCTTTTTTGTAAAAAAAATCTTGTATAATATGACTTTCTTTTCTGAGTACTTACTGCAATTGTTCGATTTCCTTTAACATGAGCACAAGCAATCAGATGATTGTAATATGGAAAGACTGGTTTCTTTCACTTCACTTTCTCTATGTATTGCAATATTGTCTGTAGATAAAAATCTGCTTTTTGTTTTGCTTTCTTTGTTTTGT
The DNA here is from genome assembly GCA_036925125.1 of Oreortyx pictus. Lineage (NCBI taxonomy): Eukaryota > Metazoa > Chordata > Aves > Galliformes > Odontophoridae > Oreortyx > Oreortyx pictus. Next base: position 5,740,117 of record JAUPFR010000003.1, read on the forward strand.
TACTGGTTTTAGCATTTCCACAGAGCAGGTCATATTGTTCACGGAAAAAAAAAACAACAAAACATATGTTTTGTCTTTTTATTTTTCATTTCATTGACTAAAGTTAACTAGATTTAATTGCCAATTCCAATGGACATGCTTCAGCGCTCACAGACAAGGAATTTATGGATGTTCTTAATTTGAAGTCAGTGGGATTAAGGCATCTATCCAATAATATGGCTAATTCATGCCATTGATAAAACAAACATGAGCTTAGTAAGAGTTTTGTTCATAGTTTCCCACTGACAGCGAATCATAAGGGCAAGTGATGAATCAATGACAGATGCAAAACTAGAGGGACGGTACATTTCACCTGTAAAACTGGAGGCTTATTTGAAAGTACAGCTCTTCAGGAGATGAAGAGACTCCAAAACTAATAGCAAACCCATAACAAGGGTTAACATTCGTTCCAGGTTTATAAAAATTTTATTCTCCAGATAAACATAGAAAGACCACAAAAAAGTATCCTTGTTTAATTTTCTTACTTTTTAATGTCAGAAGTTATTTAGGTTTGTCAGTGAGAAGTGACTGAATTAAACAACAGTAATTTCTCTCTCACTTCAGCTAGTTATGTAGGTGTTTCAAAATAACTGTCAATATGCAACAGACAAACTGTAAATATGCCCCAGCTCTCTCACTATTTTCCCTTCGAGCTCACTCACCCTCAGTGCTGGCTTTGGATTGCTGGCAGCATAAGATCCAGCTGAGAGACTGTGTGTTTGCTGCTTTCCACTTTTCCCTCTTCATACGTAAACTACTCATTGTATAATAAATAAGACATTTTCAGACAAGTAAAATCCAAGATCTGGAGAAACCCTGTATTATCGTGCCAGTAAATGCACATTGGTATGCTGCTGTGTATTTATAGTAGTCTGATCTGCCCATATTAGAGGAAGAATGCTTCTTTTAGCTTGCTTTCTGATAACCTAAAACCAACCTGTAAGAACCAAGAACCAAAAGATCCTGTACTTTCTTCCCTCCATAGGCAAAAACACTTGTCCTTCCCAAATAAAGACCTTTTATTCATATTCCCTAAGTTCTCTCTTCCATCAAGGTATAGATAGACTCAAACACAGTAGAACAACATTTCTATGGGAAATACAGGAAAAGTGAAGGAATCTAATTATTTTTACACAGAGTCTGAAGAATTTATGAGTATGAATAGATTATGCGGATCCTTTTGTTGGCCGAGAATCTATTCAACACTTAAATCCTAAACCCAGGTTCCTCTGGTAACAGCTGAAGCATTTATATTCAACAGGTTTTTATTTCATCTTTGGTTGAGTATTTATTGGCATATGGATGAGGGATTAGTCTGAATCAATATCTCACGATTGTACTTTTAATTTGACTGAGACACAGTGGGCTTTGTGCTTGTGTTTGTTGCAAATTAAATACAAATGCATGCCCTTCATAAAGTATTCTGAATTATTAGTACTTTATTAAAAACATTCTGTGAAGTTGCATTCCATTCTGCCATCAGACAGGCTCATAGCTAATTCCACGAGTTTGTAGATGATAGTTTACAAATTATGTTAGCAAATTGTGGTAGTAGCAGTCTGACATTTATCTCTCAACGCTTTTGTTTTACAAGATTGTATTGCACGAGAAGTTTGCTATTGAATAGACTCAAGTGAATTAAACCAGAAGGTGAGAATGATCGTAATTTAACTGAAGAAACTCTTGTGTGCATTACCTTCACAATGCAACAGTTTGGGATTCTGTCTGTGCTTCTTGGGGCTGATAACATAGGAAAAATATTACTTTACCTACACGGATTAACAAAGGAACTTCAAACATAACGTATCATCCTGCTCTGGATTAGAGAGAAAGAGAGATGTGTTTTAGGAGAAGGCTGTCCTGTGATACCAAGTTATCTTCCTCTTCTTACTGTCATAAATCACTCAGAGAAAAGGTGGACTTCAAAAAGTAATCACAGTAAAAATTCACACCTCAGATGGTCCTAACAGAAGAGCCTACATAGAATACTTACAGCTGCCACTGCTTCTAAGGACTTTTTTTTCATATGATTTATTTTCTATCTGTCTGCTGTAGTTCTTTCATCTTCATATATAATAGATAGTAGACAGTGAGAAATCTTCTCATCTTTTAAATGACGGAAAAGACATGGTAGAAAAAAAAATATATAGTTTTTCTGTTCCCCAACAATTTCTTCACAAAAAGTATTATTTCTATATGATCAGTCTATATCTCATAATCTGTACTAAAAACAAACAAACAAAAAAAATCCTTATAGATTCATAGATTCATTAGGTTGGAAAGGACCTACAAGATCATCTAGTCCAACCATCCTCCCACCACCATCCCTACCCACTAAGCTACTAAATCAAATCCCTCAGCACCTCATCTAAACACTTCTTGAACAGCGCTAGGGACGGTGCCTCAACCACCTCCCTAGGCAGGCCATTCCAGTGCTTGACCACTCTTTCAGAGAAAAAAATTTTCCTCAAATCTAATCTAAATCTTCCCCAGCGCAACTTGTGGCCATTCCCTCTCATCCTGTCATTAGTTATCTGGGAGAAGAGGCCAACCCCCTCCTCACCAAAGCCACGCTTCAGGAAGTGGTAGAGTGCAATGAGGTCTCCTCTGAGCCTCCTTTTCTCCAGACTAAACAATCCCAGCTCCCTCAGCTGCTCCTCATAAGACTTGTGTTCCAGACCCCTCATCAGTTTTGTTGCCCTTCTCTGAACACGCTCCAGGGCCTCAATGTCTTTCTTGTAATGAGGGGCCCAAAACTGAACACAGTACTCGAGGTGTGGCCACACCAGGGCTGAGTACAGGAGGATGATCACCTTCCTGCTCCTGCTGGCTACACTATGTTTAATACAGGCCAGGATGCCATTGGCCTTCTTGGCCACCTGGGCACACTGCCGGCTCATGTTGAGCCGAGCATCAACCAACACCCCCAGGTCCTTTTCCTCTATACACTCTTCAAGCCATTCTACCCCAAGCCTATAGCATTGCATGGGATTATTGTGGCCAAAGTGCAGGACTCAGCACTTGGTCTTATTGAACCTCATCCCATTGACCTCAGCCCAGCTGTTCAGCCTATCCAGAACCCGCTGAAGGGCCTCCCTACCATCAGGCAGATCGATACATCCTCGCAACTTGGTGTCATCCGCAAACTTACTGAGGGTGCACTCAATCCCCTCATCCAGGTCATCAATAAAGATATTAAACAAGATGGGCCCCACAGTACCAACCCTTGGGGGACATCACTCGTAACGGGACTCCAGTTGGACATAACTCCATTAACCTCTACCCACTGGGCACGGCCCTCTAGCCAATCCTCAACCCAAAGAAGAGTGAACCTGTCCACACCACAGGCTGCCAGTTTCCCCAGGAGAATACTGTGGGAGACCGTGTCAAAGGCTTTGCTGAAGTCCAGGTAGACTACATCAACAGCCTTTCCCTCGTCTACCAGTCTGGTCACCCAGTCATAGAAGGAATCCTTAATTATGTCCTTAATTCCTAACTAAAGGCAACTAGATTTCATTACAGTATTCTGAACTGTGTATCAACAGTAGGCTTAGCTGTAACAGCTGATCCTAATCTCATCGTTTGTATTATCCTTTGTTAAGGACTACTATCATAACACTAAGGAGGGCTAAATGAGATATAAAACAATTTCTCAGCTTTCTACAAAATCAAGTTGTAGGGTGTAAAGGCTGAGAAAAGAGCAAGAAATTGATTTTTATTTAAAAAATGAAACAAACTGCTAATATATTCTTCCTTTTCAGACTCCTCTGAAGTACCTTTCCTTTACTGATGTATCAAAACCTGTGGCCTCTCTTACTGAAATTATCCATGCATTCCGAACTGCATAGGTAATGCAGGGTAGGATTAAGCTTTAGAACCATTACTACTCCTCTTTCAAAAAAAAAACAGGTGATCAACCTGTTTTTTCACTCACCTATTTTTTGTATCTGTGTCCAAACCTAACCGTGTTAGAAAAAAATAAATAAATTCTTAAACTATCCAAATGTTAAGTTAGCAAATAGGACAACAGTAGTGTTGCATGTCATTCTCATAAGATATTCATCAAGCATTCTGCAGAGCAGTTTTCATTTCTACTTTGGTTACCCTACTGGAAATGTTAGTAGGGAGAATTAGTTGCACAGAACCAGGATTTCCTATGATACAATATGTTTAGTCTAACTTTAAGAATATATAGGGTTGCCTACTTTCAACAATAATGAACATATTTTTGTCTTTTGGATACTTAGGAATCTCAGAGCAAGGTGGAAGACTATAAAAATGATGCTGCATTTTGTTCTATGTGTATTTTGTCTCAAAGCTAGTTGAAGAGATTGGTATCTTTCATTATCCTGTCAAAATCCATTGGTCACATGTTAGAATGTGAAGAAATCCTTTCAACCCTCTATATCATCATCTATCCTCAACAGGACTGACACTACTCTTATACACGCATACATATGTAAATGTTCTATGTATACACATCTACATAGATACACAGAAGTTTTTTAGAATTATGTACATATAAAGGACTCTTTTATCACATTTGAACATAAACCATTTATAGCCTGAATCTTCATACATACTTAAGTACTTCCCGTTTGAATTCTCTTATATCTTTTTTCTTTTTTCTTTTTTTTTTTTCCTATATACCTCTCAGAATCTTACTTTGTAGGTTTTTGACATTCTGCTTGATCTCTCTATTTTTCCTTCCCTATGGCAATTTACTGTCTGCTTTTCTTAACAGCCTCTTTTTGGTGTGTAACATGAGCATATTTGTGTTTAATTTAAATTCAACCTGTATTTAAACATCTGAAGTGAAGTAAAATAAGTTCTTCCAACTTTCACTATTACCATCTCTGGTTAGTGATAACTTTTCCAAAATAGTGAGCAAGCCTTGAGTTTGACCTAAATATTTTTGTCAGCACTGTCTTAATATAGGTAGTCTTTGGCTTGTCCAAAGAAAAATAAAATGTTATTAAACAGTTTGATAACATTCAGCTGTGACTGTTTATTGAAGAAGAGTAGGAATCATAGAAACATAGAATCATAGAATGGTTTGGATTGGAAGGGATCTTTAAGGTCATCTAGTTCTTACCCCCAGTGTTATAGGCAGGGACACCTCCCTCTAGATCTGGTTCTCAAGGCTCCATCCAGCCTGGCCTTGAATGTTTCCATGGAGGGAGCATTCACAACCTCTCTGGGCAATCTGTTCCAATGTCTCACCACCCTCACAGTAAAGAATTTCTTCCTAATATCTGGTCGAAAATCTTCCAGTTTAAAACCATTTCCCCTCATCCTGTCACTACATGCCCTTGTAAAAGGTCCCTCCCCAGATTTCCTGTAGGCTGCGATAAGGTTCCAGTGGAAACTTTTCCAGGCTGAAAAGCCTCAGTTCTCTCAGCCTGTCCTTATAAGGTGCTCCAGGCCCTTCACCATCTTCATAGCCTGCTCCAGAAGGACATCTCTGCAGAGAAAAGCATTCAGGATCACTAAAATAATTCAATTTTTTCTGTTAGACTGGTGGTTTGGGGCATGATGCATCTTGCTAATAACTCCTGAGTTCCTAAGTGAAAACTAGGATGTACTAGGGAAACAAATGTCGCAGTTGACAAATGACTTGAGCATACAGACTAAGAAATAGTTAACGTTGCAAGACTCTAACTATTAGGTTATATTTTTCATACAATATTCCAAAGCTTCCATTAAGACTGATAGAACTGTTTCTTTCATGTAAGTGCTACTCTGGCAATTGGGTGATTATATAAAAGTACTCCTATGGTCTGAGGGATTGCATACTACTAAAATAGTATTGATACTGATAATATTGATTTGATATCATGGTGGAAATTCCCATTAACATAATTCTAACACCCTTCAATTCACTCTCTTCATATATAAATTTAAGTTCTTAAGCAGTGTTGAATCCGTGGATGTGATAATTATAAATAATTTAAAATCTAAATATCACCTAAAAGTAAATAAAGTAATTTAGGGATTCACCTGATTTTCAGTCGTAAACTTTGACACTTTAAACTCACTAGCAAAAGACCTGTCAAAAGTATATTCAGACTTTCAACACAATCAAGAGAGTAATTCAAAGTAAAATTTATAGCAGAATAAAAAAATGAATTTTCATGACTGGGAGATCCTATTGTGGTCTGAGCTTCTGAACAGTTGGAAGCATTTGACCTTGCCTGCTCCAAGTTGATCACTGAACATGTTTAATTAAAAACACATCAGATTAAGACATTTTGTTATATGGGAAAAAGTTGGAGTCCCTTAGGTGCAATATCTGTTGGAAGAAACACAAGGACAAGATTCTTCATTGCAGCAACAGAAATCAGCCATAAAGATAGTTTAAATTCCATTCTGCTGGGGAATTGGATAAGCTTCAGATAAGCAAGTGCATTGGTTTGTTCTCTTTAATTTCTCTGGTTAGTTAGACTACAGAGTAACATAGAATAGGTGTGAAAAACCTACCTGAGGAAAATTATGTTCATGTCTTTCATTTATTTCCCTGTTTCCCTTGTAACCTATGTTTCTTTTGTACCAACCATTTCTGCCACTTCTGGGACTTGGATGAAACTTAGCAAAATGAAAAGCCCCATGCAAGTGAGGTTTTCTGAATAGGGAAATAGAATCAAGATATTAAGAGACAACAGAAAAATAAACAAACTGAAACAAAACAAACCAAGATTTTCAGTTTAATCTTTTAAATGAAATATACCTTTAATTTGAGGCTGGATGATTATTGAAAAACAGTAGGTGTGGATAGTAGAATAGCTACAGTAGGTGCTAATAGTCAAATTTACTGGGCAAAAATTTCTCATTTTAAAAGAATGCATGCATCTACCTTAGGTCTTATAAATGAAAGCTACACTTACGTATACTTGTGTATGTATGTACATGTATATCCATATATATATTTAAGTACACATGTATGTATAGGAATATATATATACTTGCAAGTGTACCTACAAACACACCGAGTAAAAACATAAATGTGCACACTAACAGGAATATTTTTATCTATACAATTGATTGTTCTTTCAGAGCTTATTCATATATAAAGTGCTTAGAAGTATTTAGACAATCCTCTAAGACACATGGTTTGAATTTTCAGTGGTCCTCTGTGGAACAATGTGTTGGGCTTGATGATCATTATGGGTCCATTCCAACTTAAGATATTTTATGATTCTAGAGTAATCCAATAACAGGTCCTTCTATCTTCCTCAAAACAAACAAACAATAAAAGTGGATTTACAGTACGGGCCAGAAATTTCATACTCTAGTGAGACAGTTTATTGTATAACTGTAGCCAGTGGAAGGAGTAACCCACTATTACAGTTTCTTATCCAATCATCTTGAGCATCAGGAAATAAGATCAAATAATCTCATTTTTTTTACAAAATGCAGTTCCTATTAAATTACATCTCCTTCCCCTAATGAAATGTTAATGTCAATAATGCATGGATGATGAGCCTATATGAAGTTCTAATGATACCTTCAATAAATCTTATACATACACTGATAAATATGCCTTGGGTTTTTTTTAGATCTGAAATATTCTTAAATTATCAAAGAAGCTCACTGAATACATTAACGTGAGACTACAGAGATTATTAATATTAAATGTGAAATTTCAGCAAAGATGACATTAACGATCTGATATAAACTGACAAAAGCAAATGAATTTCAAGTTAAACTTACTACCTTGTCCTTAATTCACTTTGGGGTGTCTAGCAGTGGTGTTGGAATTGATGTGAAGTGGCATGAATGTTTAGGATGCCCATTGGTGTGTTGGCAGAGGGAAGTGTCTTTGGGCTGTTCTCTTAGTCATGTAGAGGCTTGCTCTGGTTCCTGCAGATTTAACTCAGACCTTTAAATCCTATGTTATGAAGTTTGAAATATTTTCACAAAGGTCAAGTCAAGTAATTAAAAATACACTGGTGCAGAAGACTGCTTGTTTGATTTTTTTTTAATTTAATTATGATCACCTACTTTTTAATTTGTATCCAATTTACCAGACTGGCAATCTTCAGATTTTAGCTCCTATCTTTAATTGGAAGCAACATCCTCCTCCTGCACTTTCCCCCAGAAAAATTGATTTATAAGGTTGAGATGCTACTTTTAAATAACTCAACATTTGAACATTTGTCTTCAAATTATGTTTTACTCATTTCACAATATTTGGAGAAAAAGAATAAATGTCCTTAAGTGGATAGTAACAACAGAGACAGGACTGTACTTAAAATTCACCAAAATATGGGATGCTTGGAGGACAGACCAAAACTTAGTTTATTCAGCACTGAATTAAAACACTTCCCAAATAGTTTCTATTTTTCTGTGATGGGGATCAGTTTGATAAAGCAGTGTATAAAGTGATCCTGGAGCACTTACTTCAGCGAGAGCAAAGAAAGAAGGTAGGATATGGGGGAGACAAAAGTATTTCATAGAAACAAAAGCAATGCTTTTGTGCAAAAGCATGTTCATCATGTCATGTAGATGTGCATTTGAGAAAGTGCAGGCATCTGAGAGTGGAGATGCTCTGTAACACATATTCACCGTGTCAATGCTAGAATGCTAATATAATAGCCTCCTTCTATGAAGCAGTCAAGCAGATTTAATTTAAATGAGAAAAATCACCTCAGGAGGGGAAGGAAAAAGAGGAGGAGGGGATATGAAGTGCCAGATTCTAGTCTGATGCAAATTAAAAGACTTCACATGATAAATCCCTAAGCAAATAGGTTTTCATAATGGAACCACAGACAGTCCCTCTGCTTTAGCAGCACTGCCAAGCCCTGCCATATGAAAGCATAAAAGCGATCATCTGCTGTGTTTGGTCTAGATTCAGATCCCTCCTCTTTGCTTCTTGGACAACACACAAACCATTTTGGAGACCAACTGACATCAGTAATTAGACCCTCCCTCACAAGAATACACTGACATGTACCTCAGGCAGTTCCAAGCCTTTCCTTTCAGATTTATGCACCCTCTGTCCTGAAAAAGCCTCAATCCAACCTTTCCTCAACCTACCCAGTGGGCAGAATGTCTCTAGAGTTTTAGAAAAACAAGTTGAGATCTAAGAGCAATTTCTTAAGAAGGTAAAATGCTGCTACAAACAGAAAAATAAAAAATAAAACCTTACAGTTCATCAGTGGCTTTCAAGAACCTGAAGTGCCATGACTGTGAATGTGTATTGCACTTAAAAGCATTAAAAATGCAAATCCCAAAGTTTAAACTAGTCAGTCTTACACCAAACATAATGTCAAGAGCACCTCTCTGACTCCACAGTAAGACTCTCACTTCTAATAAATCATTGAATCAAGTTATCTCTTCACAGCATTCCATTCTGCTTGTGTCAAGAAGTCAGAAGTAATGGGAAATATATGTCTGTTTCAGTTTCTGGGGTTCTCTGAGCAGTCAGGGAGAGCTCAATTTCTCCTCCTGCTGAGAAGTGTTACAAAGAAACGGGTACTAGGTGTTATGACTACTATATCAGGTGAAATACTTGCTGACAGGTTTTTGCAGGAGGCTAATGGATTATCTAATTGCCAGTGAAAAATCAGAATCACTCCTTCTGAAGTACTGTTGATTTTGCAGGTCCACATTTGCATTTGGACCATAAGCACATTGAAAACACACTATAAAAGCAAGAGTTTAGGGTATGGTTTCCATCCTTCTTTAGCTCCAAACAGAGAAAATGTAACTAAACTACTATCAGGCACTCTGGAGGAACATTCAGGCCTAAATAAAGAGAAAAATTCTTTGGATGAAGAGTGAAAAAGTGAGATCTAGCTCATGGAAAAGTTCACAAAGCTCTAGTATCCATGTGTGTTTGATATCTTTCACTGCAAGGCTTAATTGCTTTTATTTGCAGGGGGCAACTTGTATGTTAATATGTAGCACATCTGCTTCAGCTGCTTAAACATCTTACCCTAGTTCTATCTTCTGCATTTTATTATAGGTAGGCTTACTGCTCAGGTAAAACACCTCTTTAGGTAGGCTATTCTGTTTTATTCTGAATATATAAAATTGCTGAGAATTTCACTGCATTTGGACTTCAGTATTAAGACATAAGAAGAGTATGAGAATTTTCTGAGAAGATAATTTTTAGTGAAAATCTCTTTGAGCACAGAAGCAGTGCGTTAAAAGCAATGACTACTTGCATAATTTCTGAACATCCTTTCATTGGCTCCGGTGGCCTTTTGATGCTATTCTCAGAAATAATTATTAGTGAAACTGAATTTTATCAGTTAAGTCCTATGGAGAGTGATACTGTCATTTAGTAGGCCATATAACACCATTGAGAAATATGAAAATAACAACTTATTTTTTCCATATAAACTTATATCTTTAGAGCCAATAATGACTGCATCAATTTTAGTACTTTTAGCATGAAGGACACTGAAAGTAAAACGTTAGTACTCATTATATTTCCTATCCATTTAGGGGGATTCAGAATGTGTATATTTTAATGCTATTACTATAGGAAGAAAATTTTCATGCTGGTTCACAAACTGTTCAGCTCCATGAAGATCAAGTAATTCTCTAAAAATTATTTCACCATGACCTCTTCTCTCTATTACTGCTGCAGCTGAGAAGTACATCTCTGTTGTCTCAAAGGATTGGAGGCACTAGAAGATTTTCTAAGGTGTCCAAGAAACTACTCAGCTCTTAAATCCACAGGGGATCTCAATAAGGTACTCTCAGTTCAGCCATGAACTAGTTGGTATCTGGAGATTAAATTATTGCATTTGCAATGAAGGGAAAGAGGATGGGGTTTTCCCATCACAGCCGTAGAACTACAAATAGCTTAGAATATTTTAGCCTTGTTTTATTTAACACACAATTAATTTACCTTAATTTTGATTATGTATGAACTACAGATATATTCTAATACATATTTCTAGAATCTCATTATAATCAGTGATGAGGAGAAAAGCAGCACATCTACAAAGTGATTTATGAAATGTAAAACAAAAGAACTCATGCCTCTGAAGTATTTTTTTTTTTGTACCAGCTGGATCATTAGCTTAGATTAGATATCTACTTTAGATGGCTAAAGTCAGTGTATCACCTGACTAAATTTAAAATTGGGTTTGAAGTATTGTTTCCTAGCCACTAAGTCAATGAAGTCATTGACTGTATAGTCGATTGAAAGAAAGAAGAAATTATTCAGGAACACACTCTGGATAATTCATCACAGCAGTTTTTGAAAGTGAATAAATATTATCTTAAGGGTACTGTCCAGGGAAGCTAAGTTACAAATTTTTGAAGGATAAAGTTAGTTGAAACACGTTTCTCATCAGGTGGAAAAAGGTGAGTGGAAGCAGAGAATATCACCTACACAGATACCCACTGAAATCAGCGGGGACTGAAAAGCACAAATAATTTTTAGATATCTATCTTTTTCTGTACTTCAGTTTCCCATACATAGGCAAAAATAGCAATATATTCCTGTCCTCCCAGAAGTACTGTGCAGAAAACTATGACAGGCTTCAATACTGCTAAGCATAGGAAAAGTAGATTGAAGGTGAAAGGCATGTCCAAAGCAGGGTAGTATGAAACCCAGGCCACCCCCAAATTCAGGGAAATGGGCATGAATGCAAAAACATTTGTGTTTTGGTCATAGAATATAAGGCTGAAAAACTAGATGTATCCCAGGACAAGCCCAAATGTCGATAGACATTTTGACAGCGTTAAATTTGACTGAAATTAGTATTTAGGGTTGCTATCACCATTGACACACCCTGGCTTTCATGAAAAATATGAAGGATCACCATTGTAAGCGGGATATAAGATTAAAGTACTTGACTAGTAACTAAGAGATATGAGCTTTGACACTATTTAGCTTTGACACTGGTTGTGTGTGTCCTAAGTCATTTCCCATTTCTGTATGACCAATCTCCAGCCCTGAATCTGGGAGTGACAAAGCACATAGAAAAAAACTTAAGCATGGGGTAATGGTAGGGATGCGGCTTCTATGCATTAAATGTAAAATAATTTAATTGCAGAGTGGGTTTCAGTGTTGTTTGGATCTTCTATCTAGTGTTACAGTAGCTTAGATCTGGCCATACATTTAAGAAATCAACAGTTCATTTAGACAAATGTGATCAATTCACTAAAACAGTGCAGAAAGCCAGTTAGCAGTAAAGAAACACAAGTGAAGATGGTTGTGTTTGCCTGAGTTACAGCAAAGAAAGCCTATACAAAAGAATTAATTGCTGTGCCCCTTCATTCTCCATGCCATCTAATGCTGTTCCCTGGGGAACTGGTCACCTAAGGAATTACTGGCTGATAGAGCAATAATTTGAGTAAGAACTATATTCAGCATTCAGAGCTCACATATGTCTATTAAATAAAGCTGTTTTTTTTTTTTTTTTTTTGGACTGAGGGAAAGTAATTAAATATCTCTTGAACCAGAAGTTGTCATACCTCAATTCCTATTTAGGAGTTCAGTTCTGGGCAGTGGTAATCTGTAGACCTCAATTCAAACTCTACCACTGTCGGTACATTTTTCCTACTTAATCTGCAAGTCTTTTACAACAGTCTTGGTGAAATTAAGCCCTGGTCAGTTTTTCCTTTATGTATCATCGTAATACAAATAACAATGTTGACCAGTAATAATTTTTTTCCCCTGGTACATTCTTTCAGTTTTGTTCCATGTATATATTATGTCTGTGTGTATGCATATATCACCTTTCTCAGAAAACATTAGAAAATTATTGATGAACATTCATCTTACAGCTATTCACCATCTCTATTATTCTAATGTAAGTGCTAAATTAAATGTTACTGGTTTTATCAACTGAAAGACTTCTGAACAGGTTCATAATTCAAAAACAATTCAAAAATTTCTTCTTCAAGTAGTATCACAGATTAATAACATCTATAGAAAACAATCCCTTTTATTTTTAATACTGCAGTGTTTATTTACCTGTACACAGTTTTTACAAACTGTAAATCCAGGAAGGATGATGACAGATATCAGAGGGAGCATTTTTGCCTTCATTCAGTTCTTGATGCATTTGGCAGTATTTCAGATGTAAGACAGATCAAATTGAAACTACTCTGTGATGCTGCTTCATCCTCCATATTCTAGGAAGATGCTCATCCCACCACATCATCCATGTGGTGAGTTAACTGGCACTCAAGGTCTAGGACGCCTGCAAAACCAATGCTTGGTCCACATCCCTGGTGAAAGGGACACTATGAAGGTATCTACAGTATCTCTAGAACTCAATCTTATCAACCCCCTTCCTGCTGGAAACTGGATACTGCTTCTGATGGTGTGGCCTACTACTCTTGCAAACGAGGGGAGGCAGGCAAGTCACAAAAGTTCCTATTGTTACTAAAATATTATTTTCATCTCTAATTACGTTAATAACTGTGTAAGTCTAGGGGAAGATATCTTTATGCAATAAGATGTTTAGATTCTAGGAGTTACATAGCAAAAATCAGAGTAGATAAGGCAGGTAGAAATATAGGCTGTGTTTCCTCTTGTCATGGGAAGTGTTTTGTGCTTAGTATAATGCTTTGCTATTGTGTCTAATAATTTTAAAAAGAAAAATCTTCCTTACTAGCAGAAGTCAGAAGGGAAAGAACACATCATATATCTTTTAAACCATTTATACTATTCATTGACTAGTTAACTGATGACTACAGATATATTTTAAACCATTTAGATTACTTAGAAGTTTCTTATTCACCAACAAGACAAATATACCTGTTTTAACTATATTTATATTGCAAAAAAATATAATAAAAAAAGAATCCTGCTGTGTATTTCATAGAAGGTTAGTGTGGGTTTCAACTGACCATGGTTACCAACCTTATATATAACCAGACTTGAGTATGTGTGCTTTCCTTTATGATTAATTAAAATGAATAGACACAGTTAGTGCACAGACACAGAATAGTACAGTCAATATCATACTGAAGTAGACATCTATAATAAATCAGATGAACTGTAGCCTTCAGATACTTCCATCTCTTCTTCGATGTTAAAAGAAGCCCAAATTACCAGGCTTTTGTCTTTGAATTGCACTATGGACACCTCACAATAGGTGAAATAAACCTGCTTCTGTGATCTAGTTCTAGTTTTAAGATACATAAAAGATTTTTAACAATCAAAATATATCTATAGTTAAAGAAGTCGGGAAACTTTTATCTTAATAGAAATATAATTTCAATATACACTATTTTGACAAATCAATGATCATATGATCAGACCTCATTCAGACCAAATTTTTATTTTCCCATTACCTCAAGGAGTTAAGTGCAGATTGAGGCATCTAAACTATTTTTGGGTTCTATCATTTGGGGTAAGCAGCTCTCAGATTTGTGTCATCATTCCTATTAAGTAGCAAGTGGCAAACATGTGGGAGAGCCACATGCTGCTGCATCAGAATGGCGCAAACTCCAGTTCTTGCATATTCTAGATGATGACCATAGTAGTGACAGAATTAAATTTGTAAGCATCTTCATTTTTTTGCCTGAATAGACACAAAGACTAATAATGAAATATAGGAGATAAATACATTTTTATTAATTTATCCAAATCAGGCAAGCAAGCAAGCAACTTACTGTTTTTCAAACTTTCTTATTATTGTTGATTACTTTGACTAATTCCTTAGAGATAACATAATGCATGTTAACTCTGAATTCCGCTTAGACAAAAAATGCTAATAAAAAACATAATTCCTGTGTTAAAAATCGCTGTCTTAGCCATTTGCCAGGTTTTACATATATGAAGAAATTTGCCAAAATAAGTGAATATTAAGTAACCAAAATAAGGAAAATATTACTTATACTCACACTTTAATTTCTTTTAAATTGAATGATGAGCAAGAAACTTCTATGAAGTGTAGGACAAGAGAGGTACTTTATACAGCAACTACTAAAACTGTTATGTATATTTAGTTGAATCAAAGATTATTCTGCGCTAAGGTCTTAGATTTAAATTGACTTGATTAAAAGTGTGACATATTTAAAACTAAATTGTAAACACTTAAGACACGAGCACTTACAGCTGTAAATAAGTAGATTTTGAGCTGAACCTTTTCTAATGTTGTGTACACTGTATTCTTTCCAGTAAATGGAAAAGTTTGACAAACTACGGGACAAAATAAAAAATAATAAAAAAAAAATGTACATGAGCAAAAACCTGCTGATCTTTGGTATAAAATTTTACAGAAACACTGTGCATTAACAAAAAAAATAAAACAGTTCTGTGGGAAAAAAATTCCCAGGTAGACTCTTATGTAAATATCCATAAGCTCCCGTTCAGTGCATTTACTCTACTGGGGAGCTGTCTTTATTTTAGAATTAACAGTGAAAAACGTATTTATAAATACATCATTTCTCTAAGAGTTATATGATATAGTTCAATAGGATAATAGATTTAACATAATCTGACAGTAAGCAATTATTTTTGTGTAAATCCATGTCTATTCATCTAATGCACATTATTTTTATTTCATATTCAGTCCTAAGAAATATGACTTTAAATAAACATGTAGTGTGCATGTTGGTGGAATGTTTAAATGTTAAAATTATTATGTATTTTATATTTATTTAATAAGTAAATAAATAAATCAGCTCCAGATATCTCAAAAGGAACAAAACTATTGACATTTGAATTGTATAAATCTCAGAATCATAACATTATTCAAATGGAGCTACAGATATTCTCTAAGGGAAAGAGCTAATTGAAAGATTCTGGAAGCTTTGCTAGGTATTATCATGCTAAGGAAATTGTTCTCTAATACTGATTTTTGTGACCCTCTACGGTTATTCAACTTTTACCTGAACATGAAATATTCCTTTGGAGTTCATTTGAAAACCAAAGGATTACACTGAAAGAATTTTTATATTTTCCCATTGTAATGATTTTCATCCTTGAATCCCGTGACACCTTGAAATATTAATTAAATGAGCATGTCTGGCATATAGGCAAAGATTCTACCTTATAGATGAATAAACTGATGTAGAGAGACTGAGTGGTAGAGAGAGAAGTTTATGTTCTGCGTATCTGAGTGTCTTCAGCTATAGCAGCACTGAAAAATGTCAATAATTTAAAACACATAGTTAAATCTTACTACTGTTTCTTCATTTGCTTATTTTCTGATTGCTTCAAAAATGCATTAAAACCTTACTTAAATGGGATTTCAGCCTGAAGTCAGATGGCAAGGAAAACGTGGTGGATTTAGACTTCATAAGTGATTTGAGGGGAATCTGGAAGCTTGTCAGTAGTCTATAAACCACTCAGAAAGTCATCACGCCTTCACTTTCTGTACAGAGGGAAGAAGAATTTTTATCCCCAGGTTCTCTTTACATAGTCTAAACTTATTTTCATCTACAATTTACTTTCCCCTGCTTTCTCACCAATAAGACATACTCTCACAGTAATCTTTTAGCCTTTGTTTTGTCCTCCAAACTGTTTGACTCAAAAATTTGCGGTCTTTCTTGTTTTTCTTTTCACCCACAGGTAGTGTGCATAGTGTCCAAATTACAGATTTGGAAATTAAAATTTCCCCTCAGCCACTAATACTTATCTTGCTGCATCTTGAAGCTATCTTGATGATGATGAAAATCCAGATTTCTGCATACAGTCATCACTGCAAGTATAAAGAATGTTATAATCTCAACCTATCTAGCTGTCAAAAAGTTATGTATAATTTTACAGAACCACTGAGATTCGTCTGTCACCGAAAAACTCAAGCAACTCCAAAGAGACATTTATTTTGAGTTAGGCTGCTTCACCCTCTGGTGGTGTCTGAATGTCTGTATGGCAGAGTGATACTGTATATATGCACCCAATATGCTGATACGAGGCACAAGTAACCCTTAAAAAATATAAATAAATAAATAAATAAATAGAATTGTAGTAGGATATTCATCGTTCCTCCTTCATATGAAGCAGTGAAGCAGATGATAGAGGGAAACGGGTTAAAGTTTTCAGTGTGAAATCAACAATTTTAGGTGCTCAAATGTAGTAAGAAACTAAGCTGCAACCATGGAGGTACCTCAGTTTACTGATAGATGGATTATATCTGGAATGGATTCAATGTCTTGCATCAACTTGCATTTGCAAAAAAGAAGGGAATTTCTGTAACTCCTATATACATTTTAGCTTCTTTCATTCTTGTAAATTGATTAATGATTCTATAGTCTTTTGTTCCCAACTTGCTTCTGCTCAGCCTTTGACTGTATTTTTGTTTCCAAATTACACTATTAGCACTCAGTTGACCATGTTTAGAGTTATATTCGTTTCTGTCATTTTTTGTTGTTTTTCTTTTTTTTATTTTAAATTTTTCTCCATAAATTCTGAAACTCAGTTGCTTTGTCTTTTTGGCAAAGTATTACTCATGCCTCCATTTTGTCCTGTTATAATCAATGTAGGATAGTAAGCTGCACCACGAGCTCCTCCATGGCTGGACATGGAGATCTGCTGTGCTCTGCTCTGAGATCTGCCCTGGGCTGCAAGGAACTTCTGCTCTATTCTTGGTTCACCTCCTGACGGTCTTCTGCATGAACTTTGTCTGCAGGGCTGTTTCTTACACTTTTTTCTTACTCAGCTCTCTCCCAGCTGCCATGCAGTATGTTTTACCCTTTCCTAACTTTGTTCACAGAATTTACCATCATCATTAATGTGCTCAGCTTTGCCCACTGGTTTATCTCAGTTGGAGTTAGCTGTAACTGGCTCTGTCCTACATGGGTAGCTCCTCTACAACACTCTACATCCCCACTATAAAATTTTGTCACATTAACCTAATACCTACAGTTAAACTGGGAAAAAAAAGGTACTTTTATTCTATATTCAGGGACCCAAATAAGTTGGATTTATTTATACATACATTAGCAAACAAAAAGGGTCCTTGGCACTGTAGACAAGTGGTGTGGAAGAGCTCTCATTACTAGAGAAGAACTTTTTCCCCAAGAAACATGCTTTCTTGTCTATGCATCTCAATAGCATTCCAATTTGTGCAGTTTTCTGCTATATTTGCCTTGGGAACTGTGTCTGGGTACTGTGGGAGAAGGCTCATTTTAACAAGGTGTGCTTTGGTACATGCTAGATATATGTGTCCTATATTTGTCAGATTTTCTGTTAGAGACAAAACCATCATCTCTTATACAGGGATAGCATTTTTTCTTCTGCATTGCTGCAGATGAAAATTGTAAATGGAATATTTGTTTAATAGACAGATGAAATATGATCATGTAACACTTAGATGTTACTGTATACTACAAAAAGAGGAAAAAGAAAAATTGAGAGATACAGAAAATAGCTAGCTAGTATGTGTTGCGTATAAGATATCTCCATCAGAGAAACTGAGAAGAGGAAAACAGAGTGGGAAAACTATGTGGGTGTCCACAGTTAATAGACTGTAAAAATATTCAAGATTCAGTAAAACTGAGTTACTTCATTCAGAACCACAGAGTCTCAAGGCAATGAGACAAAAAACAGGAACTGATAGCAGAGCTTAACCATGTGGTACATCTTTATCAGATAGACTCAGATTTTAAGTGATTTTTGAAAAAGTAATGCAGGATATATTTTCCCGAGTATATTACATTTTTAGAGATGTCTCAAAATTACATTTCTGAGAGTAAATAGATTTACTGTTTTGCCAATTAAGTCTTCTAGAAGACTGTGACAAGTTTTGTTGTTGTTTTTTTAAGTAGTCTGACTTTAAATGTCTGAATTGTTTGACAAATTAAATGTCATTTCCTGTAACAATAGCCATAATCTAAACACTTCATCTGGAATCCCATCAATACTGTATATTTGGCTGGCAAATTATTCATGTTGCATTAAATTACATTTCTGTTTTCCTGGACTGCCTCTTCAAATTTTCTTGACACTTCAATTCATTAAGCAGATGGAGAGGCAACATGTGACTGAAATATTTTGCTCAATAATACTTAAGTCCATTCCTGCAAACCAGGGTAGTCCACCGCTCCTAGAAGAGGGTTGTTTCACTTCAGCACCTTTCCTAATAACTGGCTGAAGGCTCCCTTACAGAAATCCATTTCTGACAATTCATGCATGGTCGATTAAATACCTCTATTTAACCCAACTTCTTTCCCTTGATAAATTCAAGGAAACTGAAGCTGGAAAGTTGTTGATTAAGATGATATTGGACAATTAATTATGCATTGTAATAACCTTTGACCCAAGCAAATACTTCCTTTTATTTTTAATCAACCAAAATGAAAAGTGATCAAATAATTACATGTTCCTGTCTTCCAATCAAGCTGTAGGTACGGAAAGGAAGATGAGAGAGGAAATCAAGCAGAACTTTAAAGAAAGTGATGATAATAACGAAGCAAACAGAGAAGAAATAGATCTCTTGAAATGAATAATTATATTATTAGTTAATTTACTTCAGCATCATATGAACAAGTGAAGACCTCCTGAGATTACTTCTGCACTCAGCTTGATGTCAATTAGCACCACTAGGACATGATAAGTGATAAGGACCTGTAATGTAGGAATGATTCTGCACTTGATTCTTCACAGGTTGCTTCCTTTGTCTCTTGGGAATATATTTCATGAAGCAAACAATTAATAAAAAACACAGTGCATTGTATTAAACACTGCACAAAAGGAATGTTTATACCTTCTCAGCTTCACGGTCTTATGAAAGTAATTACCTCTTGCAAAAAAGCAGTATCCACTCTTGACTTCTTCAGTCATTTCAGATGCAGGGAAATCATTTTTATTGTATTGTTTTGGAGTAGAACTGTATTGAATTTATTAAAATCCCCAAAGTAGGAGAATTTCATACATAGTTCTTTTGGTGGATTCCATAGTAATGAATCAATCCTTCACTGACCAAACCATCTACTTCTTTGGCTGCATTGTAGTTTGGTAGTCAAAGGTACTCTGGGTACATCACCATCTAAAGCATTAGTAGATATCCCTATCCTTTAGCTACTGTACTTATGTAATTAACTTAACTAGTGAAATCAAATACTTTTTATAAGCAAATTATATGTTACTTAATATTACTTGCATTTTTTATTTTGAAAAGTTGAATCTCTTGGCTGCACCTGGGATGGTAGAACCCAGAATGTATGTACAGACTGGGAGATAAGAGATTGGAGAGCAGACCCATGGAAAGGGAACTGTGGGTTCTTACACTGAGGTCTGTCAGGCCCAGCACTGCCTGCCAGGTGAGGTAAGGGACTGTCCTTTGCTCTGAGCTGTTGTGGCCCAACTTTGTGCACTGCATGCAGGTTTGGGTGCCACATGAGTGGGATAGAAAGAGAGTAACCAAAGGAAGGCTACAAAGAACATAGAAGTTCTAGAGGCAAGAGGAGTGGGTGAGTTCCCTGGGTTTGCTCAGCCCAAGATCAGAGGAGGTGAGGAGAGACCTCTTGGCACCTGCAACTCCTCAAAGGGAGCAGAGGGCCAGTTTGGAGCTCTGCTCCCTCATGACAATTATTGGACCCAAGGGAACAACATTATCTATTGATCTATCTGTCTGTCTATCTGTCTATCTATCTATCTATCTATCTATCTATCTATCTATCTATCTATCTATCTATCTATCTATCTATCTATCTATCTATCTATTATATGTAATATATATATTCATATTGTATATATGTGAAATATAAAATATATCTATATTACATAATAATATAATGTAATTGAAATGCATTTTCAGGTATGTGCTTTAACAATCAGCTTTATGCTCAGTACTTTCCAATTCTAAGGGCTTGCTTTAATTTTCACAATGTCCCTGATTTGTAAATGTCCTAAAAATGTCCATTTTGTATATTTCTGAATACTGAAATAATAACTGTATTTAATTTCATGTGTATTGAACTATTTACTTGACTTGCTAAAAGTATGTTTTTTCTTTTATTAAGTCCTCATGCAGATTTGAAGATTTTCATATTCTTTTTAGAAGTGTCAGCAGGATATGCAACGTATAGTGCTGAGGAGGGCCACAGTACATTGTTCTCTCATGAATATCACTTTTGATCCCATCATTAAGCACACAGTCCTGCCATACAGATAAGCAGGGTGTTTGTGACCTGATGTTGTGTATATTAACGAGCATCTTTCCTTGCATCTGACTTTGATTGAACTTTTCATCACCTTTTCTCTATAGAGAGCTTTGCTTCAATTCCAGTTAAGTCTTTGCAGAACTCATTTAATTTCTTTTACATGACTGACCTTTCTCACACATGACTGGCTGTCACAAGCTGAAGAGCCTGGTAGGTCTGGATTTCTGAATCTTGAGCCATTTAATTGCATCAAGAGGCATTTTACTGTGGAGTAGGAAAGAATGCTCAATTACTTAACTCATTACATGCTTTCAAAATGATCCAGAGAAGTCAGACACAGACTTTTGAAAGCTCTTTGTCTATTTTTTTCTTTTTTTCTTAGCATTCCTGTTCCCCCTGCTACTGCCCCGTCCCCTTCTTCCTGCTGACAACTTAATAATAAACAGAACTATACACAGAATCAGAGAATATCCCATGTTGGAAGGGGCCCACAAGGACCACCCAAAAAATCATACTGTATTTTTGACAGTGTTGTCCAAATACCGTGAATACTTGAACTCTGATAGTTCAGTGTCAAGACCACTGTCCTTGAGAGCCTGTTACATGCACACTACTCTCTGCTGAAGTACTTTTTTTCCAAACCCCAGTCTGATCCTCTCCTAATGAAGCTCCATGTCACTCCCTTATATCCTATCACTGTCACCAGAGAGCATATGTATGCTCAACGAAGTATATTTTTAAGTATATGTTTACATATACACTTTATATATTTTACAAATATATATATACATACATATATTTGAATTAAAATTCAATGTCAATACTTTGAACAGTTCTTCATATTCAGGAGGTACAAAGGAAGATGTCTTTGACAGTTGTTAACAATTCCTGTTTACTAAAGCTGTAAACCTGATCTTATATTCATTGAATTTTCTAAATAAATGTACACTGTTCCATTTAAAAGCAGGCAGTTTTTCTGGAACTTAGTTTGATACTTGTACAATTTTTTTCATTGCAGTGATATTAAACTGGCCACGCTTTCTCTTCTTTCTGAAAGAAATATGCATCTAGAAATACTGATGTTCAGGTTAGAATTCACCTGACACAATGCAAGGCTGCTAAAATTTTGTGCAAAGCAATTAGCTTGGACACTTCCTCCCAGCTATCTTAGATATCATATGTTTTGATTAGTGGCCTTCTTTTAATATTTTCTTATCAAAGGAGACTGGATGAGTAGCTTAAACTACTTGCTTAACCAACAAGTTGTTAAGGTTTTGTGATGTAAACCCATGAGTTGTGAGATAGATAAGTCTTTGACTAAACCAAGGTTTTCACATTAACAACTAGAGCCTCCCCAGAGCAATTTACTCAGTGTCCATGCAATTGATTAGCCTGGTATCTTTGTGGGCTTCAAAGATAGCATCATACTATACCTAATTCTAGCTTTATAATTATGACTACGGCACTCCTTATAGTGTCTCCATGACTGTTTATACAAAGCCAAAGATGAAGATTTTCTATTACTGGTGTAAAAAAAAAAATATAAAAAAATCTTAATGTCTGCATAAAAAATTAAGCAACATGTACAACTGAAATTCAGATTTTGTTTTATGTTCACAATTAATTATAAATGGAAGTATAATGTAGAAAATGAGCCCTAAAATCACATTTATTTGCAGCCTCAGTGTGATGAGAGATGTAACTCCTTTTTTTTTAATTATTTTTTTCACAGTGCAGGAGAAATTAAACAAGGTCTGTACAACTAGATGACTTCAGTCAACTACTCATGAAAATAAGTCAACTGTAAGAGTAATTCTCAGATTCATAGATTCATAGATACATTAGGTTGGAAAAGACCTACAAGATCATCTAGTCCAACCATCCTCCCACCACCATCCCTACCCACTAAGCTACTAAATCAAATCCCTTAGCACCGCATCTAAACGCTTCTTGAACAGCACTAGGGACAGTGCCTCAACCACCTCCCTAGGCAGGCCATTCCAGTGCCTGACCACTCTTTCAGAGAAAAAAATTTTCCTCAAATCTAATCTAAATCTTCCCCGGCACAACTTGTGGCCATTCCCTCTCGTCCTGTCCTCAGTTATCTGGGAGAACAGGCCGACCCCCTGCTCACCACAGCCCCATTGCCCTCCTCACCCACAGCCAGATAATAGCCAGACAAGTAAATACATTATCTGCACCTTAAGTTATCACCAGTAATCTATGGAGACATAGGTAGCACACTAAGATCAAACATATTCAAACACTGGCTCAGTCTCTTCCTACATCTAATGGATATTATGAAGCTTTCCAAGCCACTGCTAAAATGACAACCCTTTTTTCTACTGATGAAAATACTGTACATTATATTCGTATTAAGAAAATAATAAACACTTGCATATGACCTGAGAAAATGGAATAAAGTATATTAATTTTGTCCTTGAAGTACAGGTCAGAGACATATAAATATATTGCTTGATAATTCCTTGGAATTTTTTTATCTTTACACTAGTGGTAAGAAGATGTGGGTAGAAGGAGAATTTATTAAATATCTTCTAGAAGTAAAAGGGCAAATCACAATGTTTGTATACATTTACTTTTCTCCAGTGCAAAGGCTAAACTAGGGCCAAACTCGCCTGTGCAGACCTGGACTGTTTAAACTGAATACTTATTAAAAAGAGAATCACAACATTACCGATCCATGTATTAGTCCAAATCTATCTACAACATTATTATGGAGCTGCTAGATTGTGGCAGTGAAATTATCCTGTGATATAGAATATCAAAATCTGTATAATAAGACAGAATACTGGTGATATTTAGAGACAATCTTGTTCTTTTAGTAGAAAGGGAAAATAAGGAAAAGTTCAGTTTGCATATGACAGTTAACAGCTATTTTTAAGGTCAGAACTGGCATCAAGGAAATGCTGGAGGTTATATACTTACTTTTTTTTTATTATTATTTTATGAGGATCTTCCTTTACAGTTGTGGTGATCTGCTATTTTATACTAGACTTGTTTCTAACACCTAAGTTATTTTCATCAGAATTAGTGTTGGTATCAGTGTATGGCATCGTGACTGCTTGGAGAGCTGACAATGTTCAACCACAAAGCAAAGGTTAGGTACTCTTCTGTCACTGATGCAGTGTCAATTTGAGCCCAAACTTAAATGTAGTTCATCTGCCTGTAAGTGGCATACCATTTCCTTTTTTATCATAGCAACCTTATAAGTAGATTCAACAGAAAAAAAGAAAAAAAAAAGCCTTTAAGCTGGGTTCTCAATGGGGTCAACATGGGTTCATGAAAGGAAAGTCTTGCATGATCAACCTGATCTCCTTCTATGATTAAATGACCCAGCTGGGGGATGAGGGAAAGGCTGTTGATACAGTCTACATGAACTTCAGCACTGTTTCCTACAGTATTCTCCTAGAGAAGCTGGCAGCCTATGGCTTGGACAGGCATGCTCTTTGCTGGGTAAGGAACTGGCTGGATGGCCAGGCTCAGAGAGATATGGTAAATGGAGTCACAACCATCTAGCAAACAATAATGGGTGGTGTTCCCCAGGGGTCAGTATTGGTTTCTGTCCTCTTCAATATCTTAATCTGAATGAGAGGACTGAATGCACCCTCAGAAAGTTTGGAGACGGCACTAAGTTGGCTGGAAGTGCTGATCTGCCTTGGGGTAGGAAGGTCCTACAGAGGGATCTGGACAGGCTGGATAGCTGGGCTGACAGTGGAATGGATTTCAACAAGGCCAAGTGCCACATCTTGCACTGTGACCACAACCCCAGGCAATGCTACAGGCTTGGGGCACAGCGACTGGAAGACTGTATGGACCCGGATCTGGAGTACTGTGTCCAGGTCTGGGGTCCCAAGCATGAGAAAGACAGAGCTCTTGGAATGGGTCCAGAGGAGGGCCACTAAAATGATCAGAGGGCTGGAGCACTTCTATGAGGAAAGGTTGAGGAAACTGAGCTTGTTTATCTTGGAGAAGATAAAGCTACAGGGAGACTTCATTGTGTCCTTTCAATTCTTGAAGGAAGCTTGTAAACAGGAGAGGAAATGACTGTTTACATGGGTTGACAGTGATAGCATTCTACCTAATCTAGTAATCTATGTTTTCTCTATGCAGGATCTGATCTTTTTGTAAAGGATCATAGTCATTAATTTTTTGAGGTGAAATCTTTCCATATAAAATCCTTAGGAGGCTTCCTGGTGTGATTAGTGCATGTACCATAAATTTGCCATGTGTCAAACGCAGAAACAGGACACCCAGAGTTAGAATTGCCAAGGTTAGAAAAGAACTCCAAGATCACCTAGTGCAACTACCACCAATATTTCCCCACTAAATCATGACCCATAGTAGATACTAGAGAATATCCATCCTTGCAGATATTCCAAATGCTGTTGGACAAGGATCTGAGTGTCCAAATCTACTGTAGAATTTATCCATTTTGAGTGGAGGGTTGAACCAGATTATATTATGAGATTCCTTCCAAATGTAATTGCTTTGTAATTCTGTTCTGTTTCCTAGACAGTGAGTTACCCACAAAAGTTAAGGCAAGCCTGGATACATTCACTTCATCAGAACCAGTATCCAAGGAATGTACTGGGGATTAAATCCTTTCAGACTTAAAGTTCTAGGCTCTAAATAGGCATTTCATGCAATGGCTTGGTCTCAACATTAATAAAGTAATCTCCCTTTCTTACCTTTCCCAATTTTATACTATTTTATGGCCAGAAAATTCACGGGAGCTTTGCCTTTCAGTCTTCTGATGTTCAGAAGTTCTTCATTTTTCAGAATTTGCTGACATACAGGATATGCTTCCCTTTTTGTAGGCCACAATTTTTACTACTCTTGTGTAAAAGAGTGCTATATTTATCTCTGTTGGAAGGTAACAGCACTCAGGGAAAGATGTGGAGTGCACAATTGCTAGTGAACAGATGTGTAATCTTCCCAAATTAATTGCTTGGTCAAACGTTTTCCTGTCTGTGGAATCTTTCATCTTCCCTGTCAGAAAATAAACGTCTCAGTTATATTAAATTATTCACTTCCCTTGATTCACATTTCAAAATTAGCTATTATAGGTTATAGTGATAAATAAGTATTTGGCATCATTTTGTGTATAGTTCTCAACTGTTTCTGCTTAGCTTAGATGCTTTGTATGATGCTTCTGAGGCCAACCAGTTAACCGTAAGAATAGCAACACCTAAAACAAGACAGCTAAAAGAATTTGGCTCTCACTCACCAATACCTGCCAAGGTAAGTTAATAGCAGAGCCAGAAGAGAACACAAGTACTTAGATGCTTCAATCATTTATTTTTTTTCCTAGCTGTAAATCTCTCCTTCGGCAAGAACAGGTTGATTATAGACAGTTCTTTTCTCGCACAGCATATTTAACAGAGATTATGCTGGAAGTTGGTAATGATGAAATGAGAAACTTCATCTGCTGTGTTCTAGGATTAAACACATTTGTAGGAATATATTATCAAATACCTACACTGGATGTCTGCAGACAAACCTCAAATTTTTATTGGATCTGGTCGTGGGGTATACAAAGACATGCAGCCTTCTCCCAGTCTTACATGCCTGAGATGCTTCCCAGGATCACAATAGCTTCAAAAACAAGGTATGAAGTGACTTTCCCTCTCAAGGTCTTTCATTTAGCTTAAATTCCTAGTGGCACTGCCGCTATTGTAGTGGCAGTACAGATGGCAAATTCACACCTGTCCCATATTCTGCACCTTGTCATAACTTGTCATGGCATGGATTCTCTGGGAGTGACATTATTATTAAACATCTTCTGTCAAAAGCTCCAGAAATCAACACTCAGCTCAGATAAGCCATGAAAGGCTGTAATATCAGTTGAGAACAGGAGAAAAAAAAAACAACAAAAAAAATAACCAAAAACTTTATACTGTGGTGCGGAACTAAAGGACAAAGAAATACAAGATAATTCCTTTTCTTTTTTTTCTCTTTTTTTCCTTTCTCTTTCTTTCTCTTTCTTATTTTTTAAGAAATATTTTGCCAAGGAGGGAATAAAAATACTTTTCAAAAAAGGAAGAGTGAAAAAATACTGAGATTTTTGTGTCATAATACTTTGTATCTGGGATTGCAGCAATAGGACAAGGTGAAACAGCTTAAATCTAAAAGAAAGTAGATTTAGATTAGATTTTAGGGGGAAATCCTTACAGAGTAAAGAATTTTGGATGAAGCTGGGTGTGGCCTCAGGTAGCCAGAACTAGTGAAAGATAGTCTTGCCCATTGCGGGGATTTTGGACTAGATGGTCTTTAAAAATCCATTGCAAACCAAACCTGGATGATTGTAAAATTTGGTAAGACTAAACATAGGTAAAGCTCAGCTGACGAACTGCAAGAGAATTTTCCCTATCCCTTTGATAGCACAGACACACAGCCTGGAACTAATTAGTTGAAAATATAGATTCAACATTTTGACCTTACAAAAATTATTTTAGCTTTATAAAATTATCCAGAGTCAAGATTGAGTTCAGCATTCCATCAATGCCCATAATCATTTGCACTCATTATGTACATTTCTAACTGGACAGATTCATGAAGTAGGAGCCTATGGAGACTTTGTTGTCGTATATAACATTTTAATTATAACACTGAAGAAAAAAGTATCAAATGAAAAGACTAGCTTCTTAACTTATGGTTCCACACTGTCTCCTTTACTTCTGGCTAATGAGAATGGGAACTATACAACAATTCCTAATATTGACTAGAGACCACAACTAATTCAGTAGCCAAGGAGTTTGCTATCCTGTTTTATATGTTTAATTACTTTAGAGGCTTCTTTTTTGGCCATATAATATTTCCCAGAATTACAGATATTTTCTGAATGAAGACCTTTTTTAACAGGTGTGCACATTGATGATTATCTCATGTATTCTATTAATTGCTACAGAATCTTAAGATTAAACAGTTCAGAGCAATGTTACATTCTCTCTGATGCAGTAAGATAAATTTATATATATATATATATACTTCTACATATATGCATTTATATCTTATAAATAATTAATCCTGTAAATTGGTAGAATTAATTTATGTCTAGGAAAGTGCTGTATGTTAAGTATATGAGAAACTGGCTGAAATCTCCATTCCATGATACTTCTCATACACAGTACCTTTAACTGAATGAAATTAGACATCTGAGTAATCAGAAGATCTAGCTCTAAAAGTTCTTGTATAACTGGACAAAAGTACTTCAGGCTAGATGTATGCATTTTAATAAAGTAGTACATTTATACAGAAATGCACTGAAAAAAAATAATTTTTTTTCAACAGCATAAACTAGATATTAAAGCTGATATTTAATTAAAAACAACTTAAGTGCACAAATGGACAGCATAGTGCTTTATAAGTAATCATTTTCAGCTCATAAATCAGCTAAAATTTTATCTAAGGGAAATATAATTTTTTTTTTCTGTTGAGATAAAAATTCTGCTTACAGACAGAAAAGAAAATTAACATACATAAAAATTAATTTATTTAAGTTTATTTCCATACCTATATGAGCTCTAATTTTTTTCCAATTTTCCTGAATTCATCAATGTTGCTAAAGAGTTGCAGGGCATAATGGAAACAAAGACAGTTCTCTCAGCTTTGCAGACTACCAAGAGGACTTCACGGATTGGATGGACATTCACAACTGTTTTCAATTGCAGTGTGATCCAAATGAGTAGAGCTAGTAGTAGCAAATCTAAGTAGTTTATTATTTACTTTGATGCAGATATCTTGGGAGAGATATGGACTGGATATAAAGAAGAAGTTATTTACTATAAGGGTAGTGAAGAGTTAGAACAGGTTACCCAGCCTGCTGGTAGATTCTCTGTCCCTGGAGATATTCAAGGTCAGGCTGGACTGGGCTCTGAGCAACCTGATCCAGGTGCAGGTATCTCTGTTCATTGCAGGAGAGCTGGACTGAATGACCATTAATGACCCATTCCAACTGAAACGTATCTATGATCTGCAGACAACAGATTTTTGGTCATTGTTTTTTATCAAGTTTACCATAGAACTTTCAAAGTCTCTATTGAAAAGAAACTGACTGGCTTAAAATCTACCTTCTTTTTGCTTACAGTGTTCTCCAGTTTTCAGTGTACTTCACTCAGCTAGAGTTCTTTTCAAGGGGAAAAAACGATAACCTCTTTGGTTATGTTGAAGATATCCCTGTGCAATTCTGCCCATGATGTTCCTTGCTGTTCTCTAATTGAAGGATTTAAGCCCTGTGTTGTCAGTGTTGCTACATGAGCCAGAAGATGCAGCATTTGCAAAACCTGAGGCCTCAGGAACCTCTCAAGCTGGATCAGTGTTTGACAGAACAGATACCTTCTGTGTCAGTTCCTACTGCAGTATCTCAGTCTCACTCACTGCCACAGGCTCTCCTGTGGCTGAACTGCTCATTTGTATAGTTTGAGCTAAAGGTTTAGAGCTGTCCAGGGAAAGGTATGCAGAAAAGGTCACTTTTCACTCATTTAATCAATTTTTTTTTCCACCTTTTCTCCCAGTTGATTCTTAGCTGTGCTTACCTGTCGTAAGAAGCAACAGTAATTCTAGAATAAAACCTGTAGGAGTAATCTTGGCTTTGTTCAAGCACATTCATTTCCCAAATAATTATAACGTGTGACAGTCAAAACACGAGATCTACCAGTGTGAGTGTGCTCAAGTTCACTGTTTAGGTTTTGCATTCAATTGCAATGTTGTTGAAAACAGAAATGAAACTGTACAGTGTATTGTGCCAGACTGGAAATCCTAGACTAGTGTTCTCAGTTTCTCACAGTCATGCCATGTACGTGTATTCATGTCTGTTACTGAAGATCACTTTTGTATTCCTGCAGTTGTGCAAAGAGGCTGGCCAAATTACCACTAACTTCAGCAGTGCTTGGATTCCACTTCCAAAGAGTACAAATCAGGGGTGCCACAAGCAGTGGCACAGATGGTGCAGCAAATTAACAAAGCAATTTTTTTTCTTTTTTACAAAGGGAAAAAATGTCTTTAATTTAAAAGAAAGAAAATAATGACAAACCAGAATGAACTTATAATTCAGAATAAACTTATAATTGAAGTTTAATTGTCACCTTCCATAAAAGTAAAATTGCATAATAAGAAGCTTTAAGAGCAAGCAATCACAGTTAAAAGCATAACATTAGCATCTGGTTCTTCACAATTACAGATGATATGTTAATATATGATCTAAACTTCATCTTTAATGTTTTATAAACAAAGATAAATTAACAGGATCAATTTTCCCTAGCAAATATTTTCCACCCAACAGGATAATTTTTGAACACTAATAAAATAAACCACAAATCATATTTACTCTTGGGCTTCCTCTCTTGATGCATTTTAGCCTAGCTTGAGACAATATGGCAAACTCTATTAGCTAAAGCATAATTTACTTTTTTCTCAAAAGAATTAGTTTTCTTTTAAGGTGGTTTTGCATAGATACAGTTGCTCTCAGAGTAAATGAACTAATAATAATTAAAATTTACTCATTAAATTAACTAATTTAATTAAGCAATTAACTTAATCTGAGTTTTCCGTAAGGTATGAACCCAATACTCTGAACACACATTTATTAAAGATTACAACCACTTTTTTCGTTTAGCAAGAAGACATTTATTCATACAAGCATGTAGGTGCATTAGGAAGCCTATACATGATTAGAACTATTAGTATTATATGCATGTGATAATTTTACACCAAGATAATTTCATGAATTAAGACTCATGTGTGTACCAGTCACAAGTACCACAAAATAGTTTGTGGGTGGAAAGGACTTTCTTCTAAATATATCTATTTTTTACTCAAAATGCATTCATAAAGTACCAAGTATCTGTATTCAGGGGAAAAAGAAAGTGTGTGGTGATAGGACAAGGGGAAATGATCACAAACTGATGCATAAGAAGTTCTGCACAAATGTGCGTGGGAACTTCTTCACAGTGAGGATGACGGAGCACTGGAACAGGCTGCCCAGAGAGGGAACAATCTTTTCCAGTGATGGTGTTTCATGATTGATTATATGTCTTAGAGAAGTAAACAACCAAAAAAACACAAATACCAAGATAATCCCCTAGAGCTGAGGAGATGATTAAGTGACTGGAATACTTTTCACATGAGGGAAGTCTTAGATAAATGGAACTGTGAGTCTTGGGGATCTTAAACATGTCTGTAAATATTGGACTGGAGAAAACGAAGTTGAGGGTGAAAGACTTGATGGAAATAAGTGTCAGGACAAGAAGAAATTAATAAAACATAAATCAAATTCTATTTGAACACAAGGAAACACTTTTTTACTGAGAGAGATCAAACATTGGAACAGGTGGCCCAGGGATCCTATGGGGTCTCTGCAGATATTCAAAACCTCACTAGACACTGAGGTACAATCTGATAAATGAACCTACTTGATCAGAGTTTGATGAACTCAACAGTTCCCTTTCAACCTTAACATTTATTAGATTTTGTGACTATACGAATTAGCTATATCAAAATTTGGCAAGTTTTATTTAGCTGAAACTTTAAGATGCTATAACTGATTCCACAGAAATATTTTTGAGATGTCGTTCTTTGTTCTTCTGATACCAACCCAGAAAAGATATTGAAGATAGACAGATGGACTTTCATTAGTATTCTTCAAAATGCCAAAGAGGACATCTAACTGGGACTGTATTCCAGCTCTTCTTTTGTGGAGTACTAAGGCCAAGAAAAAAAGGCAAGAAGCATTCTCAATATGTCTTCAGCTCAGTCAATCAGATCAGTCTGTAACAATTTAGACGATATAGACACAGATAAATAAATTAGGTGGTCAATCACTTTGACTCACCCTTCCAGTAAGTGGCAAAAGATGACTGAGATAATATTCTCTATCCAAGTGGGAATTTAATCCACTTATGTCCATTTCCAACTTAAAATAAAGATTACTGTAACCCAATGGAAGTGTCTGAGAGAAGGCACACAGGACTAATATTTTTCATGCATGCCAATAGTGCTACGTTTCATCCTGTGACCCACAGTACTTGATAAATGAAAAATAATGTGCAAAGAAATGTCCTCAAAAAATTATTGCTATGAGCCCAAGGCATCCTGGGGTGCATTAAAAAGAGCAAGGACACCAGGTCAAGGGAAGTGATCCTTCCCCTCTACTCTGCCCTGGTGAGGCCTCACCTGGAGTAATGTGTCCAGCTCTGGGCTCCCCAGTACAAAAACAACAGGGACTTCCTTGAAAGAGTACAGCGAAGGGTCACAAAGATGATAAAGGGCATGAAGCACCTCTCTTATGAGAACAGGCTGAGAGATCTTGGTCTGTTCAGACTGGAAAAAAAAGACTTACAGGGAATCTGATCCACATCTATAAATATCTAAGGAGTGGGAGACAAAGGGACAAGGTTGAACACTTCTCAGCAGTGTGTGGTGATAGAACAAGGAGAAACGACCACAGACTGATGCATAGGACGTTCCACACAAATGTGTGTGGTAACTTCTTCACAGCGAGGGTGATGGAGCACTGGAACAGTCTGCCCAGAGAGGTGATGGAGTCTCCTTCTCTGAAGATATTCAAGACCCTCCTGGATGCCTACCTGTGCAACCTGGTCTAGGGAGCTGCTTTGGCAGGGGGATTGGACTCAATGACCTCTACAGGTCCCTTTCAACCCCTACAATTCGGTGATTGAAAAGCACCAGCTTACTACTCCGTGGTTTTCTCCCTATTCATCCAAGTTTGTTTCATGCTCTTTTTAATTAGGAAATCAAACAGACAACTCTCCATAATCTAGGCTCTCATTAAAAGACCTGCTACGATTAACTCACAATGAAATAATCAAGTTTGCCTTTTGATCTGTAGTACATAAACAATCAGCATATGAGCTAGGCATCTCAGAATGACTGGGAGATCAGCTCCTACTCCAAGCTACTTGAAACATGCAATTTTCTTTCTGTTTATGTTTGCTTTCCTGAATATGCTTTGTTAGTCTCTGCTTTTTTATTATTATTACTTTTATTTTAACTAAGGTAAGGAAAATTCAGTCAAAGTTTTGGGTTTGGGTTCTCAAAAACAAACAAAAAAGAAGTAGAAAAAAAGGCTACAGGACAGGAAATATTATACAGAAGGAATATTTTAAAAAAGAAAACAAAACAAAATCCTCCAAAGTGAACAACAATCCTCACCAGCTTTACCTGTCTATGAATAACTCTCTTATTCTACGGTCTTCCAAATCATAAACATTGTGTTATCTTATAAGACAAGATCCTGTCTGTACATCAGTATCACTAGACTGAATTTTAAGAGAATACCAGGAGAGAAGACTGCCATGCAAGGAATTTGCTGTAAATCTGGTAAGTCAGCCTCTGAATACAGATGTTAAATGGCAAAAAAAAAAAAAAAAAAAAAAAAGAATGATGCTAGATTCTGGAGAGTACATGACATGACAAAGTTATCTCTTCAGTGTTACATTTCTCCTTCCTATCAGAATAGTTACAATGATAAATGAAGTTTAAGAGCTCAAAGTAATTTCTGTAGGTACTGACTGACAGATGCTCTCTCTGATTTGTACTAAATACAGAGGTTGCTCCTTGTCCTCAGAGGAAGGAAGAAAAACTATTTTGGCGCTTCTGTTTGTCTCTATTGTAATCCAGGGGTAGCACATCATGCATCAAGGTACGTGTGAGGTACTACAAGTGATATAGGGACAAAAAGGAATTGGCAGGCAAGAGATCTGATAAATCTGCTCTGAGTAAGATCGGAACGTCCAGACAGAAAGAGAGCACCAATTACTTACACTGCAACAGAGGTTCAAAATATATGATCCTGACTTTCCATCTTTGTGGCCTTGTAACCCAAGATGATTGACAGTCCACTAGCAGGTTTATTTTCCGCTCAGGAAAACAACGTTTTTCTCTGAAGTAACTCAAAGGAATCAGGTAGTAATATGACTTCAGTCATCCTTTTACTAAGAAAATTACAATATTTTGGACAGAGTAAGAAAAAAGCTATATATTATTCCTCTTGATTAAATGCTGAGTATGGGGACATTTTTTATTGTGGAAGGTAGCCTCAGAGACTTAAAGCAGCTCTATCACACTACCACACATCAGTTATTCTCTGAGGCATTTTGTCAGCTACTATCCCATTCTTACACTGGATTCATTTCAGATTTTTCTCTCCTCTCCTCTCCTCTCCTCTCCTCTCCTCTCCTCTCCTCTCCTCTCCTCTCCTCTCCTCTCCTCTCCTCTCCTCTCCTCTCCTCTCCTCTCCTCTCCTCTCCTCTCCTCTCCTCTCCTCTCCTCTCCTCTCCTCTCCTCTCCTCTCCTCTCCTCTCCTCTCCTCTCCTCTCCTCTCCTCTCCTCTCCTCTCCTCTCCTCTCCTCTCCTCTCCTCTCCTCTCCTCTCCTCTCCTCTCCTCCTTTCTCTTTCCTTTTCTTCCCATTCACTGCCCTTCTCTTCCCTTTCCATCAACTGCATCTAATGCAGTTTAATTGTGCAAAAAGTATTCTCCATTACTAGCAATCCACTTTTATTTATTTATTTTTTTCATATTTATTTTTTAGCATAGCCTTAACTGTATATAGCATCACTCAACATAATGCAAATTAACTCTTAGGAACTCAGCCAAATAAAAGACATGATATTTCTTCCCTGAAACAATATATAGAACTCGGGTTTGGATAGAAGTATATAGATTCCTTTCCAGTATTGCATTAAATGCTGTCAGTAACAATGAAAACTCCATGAGAAACCTCTTTCAATGATTAATTCCATGTACATAGCAAGAAGGCCAGGAACATATCTTAGATCACAGAATCATGAATCATAGAACATAGAATGTTTCAGGTTGGAAGGGTCCTCCAAGCTACATGCCACAGGCACGATTACTGATTGCTAGATTAAGCACTAGATCAGGCCTGTAACAGCCCTGTCCAACCTTGCTTTGAATACCTTCAGGGATGGAACATCCACAGCTTGAAAATCTCCAAGGGTGGGAAATTATTTTAAACACCTCACCACCCTTTCAGAGAGACATCTAATCTAAATCAACCCTCTTACACCCTTGTCCTACCTCAATCAGACTGTACAGAGTTGATTTCACTCTTGTTTATAATCTTCTGTTAATTCCTGGAAGACTGCAAGGAGGTGTCCCCAGAACTTTCACTTCATAGAATCATAGATTCACG
The DNA here is from genome assembly GCA_036925125.1 of Oreortyx pictus. Taxonomy (NCBI): domain Eukaryota; kingdom Metazoa; phylum Chordata; class Aves; order Galliformes; family Odontophoridae; genus Oreortyx; species Oreortyx pictus. The sequence continues at coordinate 5,775,375 of JAUPFR010000003.1, forward strand.
GGGTTGGAAAGGACTTACAAGATTATCTTGCCCAACTGTCCACCCATTACCATTGCTACAACAAGCTACTAAACCATATCTTGCAGCTCCTCATCCAGACACCTCTTGAACACTGCCAGCAACAGCAACTCCACCGCCTCCCTGGGCAGGCCATCCCAGTACCTGACCACTCTCTGAGGCAAAAAATTTTTTCTTATGTCCAATCTAAGCCTCCTCAGGTACAACTTGTGGCCATTTTCTCAGGTTCTGTTCGTTGCCTCAGAGAAGAGGCCAAATCCCTCCTCATCACAATCTCCCTTCAGGAAGTTGAAGAGTGCAGTGAGATCTCCTCTGATCCTCTTCTTGTCCAGACTAAACAATCCCAGCTCCCTCAGTCGCTTCTCATAAGACCTGTGCTCCAGACCCCTCACCAGTTTAATTGCCCTTCTCTGAACACGCTCCAGGGCCTCAATGTCTTTCTTGTAGTGAGGGGCCCAAAACTGAACACAGTACTTGAGTGTGGCCTCACCAGTGCTGAGTACAGGAGAATGATTACCTCCCTGCTACCGCTGACCACACTATTTCTAATGCAGGCCAGGATGCCATTGGCCCTTTTGGCCACCTGGGCACACTGTTGGCTCCTTTTCAGCCAAGCATCAACCAACATCCATAGGTCCCTTTCCTCTTCACAGTCATCCAGCTACTCATCCCCAAGTCTATAGTGCTGCATACGGTTATTGTGGCCAAAAGTACAGGACCTGGCACTGGTCTCGTTGAACCTCATCCCATTCACCTCAGCCCAGTGATCCAGCTTATTTAAATCCCTCTGGAGGGCCTCCCTAACTTCAGGCAGATTGACATCACCTCCCAACTTGGTGCTATCTGCAAACTTACTGAGGGTACACTCAATCCTCTCATCCAGGTCATCAATAAACATATTAAACAAGTACCTATCCCTGGGGGACACCACTTGTAATGGGTAGCCATTAACTTAATTAACCACAACCTATTGGGCACGCCCCTCTAGCCAGTTCCTTACCCAAAGAAGGGTATACCTGTCCAGCCCACAGGCAGCCAGTTTCCCCAGAAGAGTGCTGTGAGAGATCATCTTCCCCAGAGTGAACAAGCCCAAATCCCTCAACCTTTCTTCATTGGAGAGGTGATCCAGCCCTCTAATCATCTTCAGAGCCCTCCTTTGGACCCATTCCAATACCACTGCATTATTCCTGTACTGAGTGCCACAGGCTTGGGCACAGTACTCCAAATGGGACCTTATAAGGGCAAAGTAGAGAGGGACCACCACCTCCTTCTCCCTGCTGGCTACCCCTCTCATCAAAATGCAAGCCAGCATACAGTTGATTCATGTTAAGTTTTTTATCTACCAGGACACCCAAGTCCTTCTCAGCAGGGCTGCCCAGTGCATTTTTCTCCCAGTTTACCCCAACCCAAGTGAAACACCTTGCACTTAGCTTTGTTGACTCTTATTAGGTTTACATGAGCCTAAGTTAGATACCACACTGGACTCATTGAATTTACTTTGTAATCTGAAAAAAACTTCCCTATATAACCCTAAGAATTCACACACATTGAAACTGGTAAACAGGTACTAATAATTTCCCTCCCTGCTTTCTATAAAATGGTAGGTTTGTTTTCTTCTCCAACAGTGTTCAAAGTAACACTTATAGGTAGTTGGGCTGTGTCAGGCCTGGTTATATGAGATGCTCATTTATATAGGCCACCTCACCTTCTGTTTTTTCATATGCCTACAGAAATTCACTTTTATTTTCTACCATCTCTATCTGTTCTATCAAAACTCTTGGTTTTACTCTTCAAAAATTACTAAATTAAAAGCTTTCCAGAAAGAAACTAGGAATTTCAAAGTATGCAAAACTTGAGAATAAATGAATGACAGATAGCAGTCATCTTGCAAATGTCAGCCCTAATGGCTGCTGTTTTTAAATATTTTAAATTTCATCCTGTGTGCTTGGCCATTGAAAAGTACTGTGGCTTACAGCTGACAAACAGGTAATATATTTGGTCCAATGTGCAATATGGGAGATTCATTAGGTGATTCGTTTTACATTCAGCCTCCTTTTTCTTGCAACAAATGATCTATCTGTTTCATTAAATGTTGCAACGTATTCCAGACACAGTATTTTTATTCTGATGTATATGACGTATGTATTACACTAGCACTATTTGCTTGAATAGTTAATGTACTCTAGACATTCTAGTTTGTAATATTCCCACCTCAATCCTTTGTTTCTGTGTTTAGAAGACTGAAGTGCCCCTGAATAATAAATATGCTGATTAAACTCCATCTGCCTTGTGCAAAATGTGCTGATTTTGCCGGAAAAAGTTCTACTATTTGTCACAGGTTTTGGCCTAAACCTGAACTATTCCAAGGTAGCTAAGTCCTAGTTCAGAATTTGTCCCTCACAAGTAAAGTCCCTTAACTTAAGACACTGAAGGCTAAAATGATTAAGCAAACACCTCACATGTGTTAAGACTGAGCTATTAGATGAGCATATTCCTAAAGGAAGCCCTTGCATAGAACTGTGCTATTCTGTTTTCATTCTTCTAACAAATAACAACTCATGGTAAATTTCTAACAAAGATTAATATTTATATATTCAATTTGCAAATTCTCTATTTTCTCTTGTTCTTTGACCCTGCTGCATTAATTCTTCACATGAGAGAGGATGTTGTACTCTCAGTTGTTTTTCTTTCAGTTTAGTTCATTCATTAACATTTAAAGGAGAAATAAGCAATGTTTTCATGTGAAGCTTCATATTATATCAAAGAAAATCAATGGTCTTTTTTTTATCAACTTAAATTTTAGTAGTATCTTGCCTACATATTGATCTAATGAGATAAGATCTTAACTATTTGCTATTTAGCTAGTGGAATATCCTGATGGAATCCCAAGAATTGATAAAATCAGATAGCACGATATAAAATAGCAAAATGCCTTTCAAAAGGAAAGGGGTGTGAGGTAAGAATATTCTTCATATAACATGCCTTTATTCAAGGGCTGAGTGTGTGCATGGAGCAGCAGAGATGTGGAAAGTGAAATACTTTGTGAAAACATTTTGAGGTCCACACACAGAGTTTTTATTTCAAATCAGTCCTTATACAGATTCATGGACTGAATACACATTTGTGATTTGAGAGTTGTCTTGAAGCAGATCTTCCTATTTCCTTTCATCCAGAAGGAATGCTGTGTACAGGCACAGAGTGTTATACGGGCCGACTATAATCACTGGTGTGAAACTGCTAACTCTGATGCAACCTTAGATACAAATATACGAATGCCATACTTCTTTTACTTGAATTTACTTACTGGACATAGCTGGATTTCTTAACAAAATTGGTGTAAGTATATTTAAATACATTTATTAAGGAAGAATCTTCTAGAAGCACAAGTGAATTAGTGTCATCTATAAATGATGTATCTGATACTTAAAATTGTTATAATTCTTGCTATTATTTTACCTTAAATTACTTGAGATAAAATCAAAATATTGTAAAGAAACATCCATTTCCCAAAGTGCTCCTCCATGGAAATTCATAGAATTTGAAAAATTTCAGATACATGTTTTTTACTTCCTCTATCAGGTCCCTCCTTTTAAGCAGATGCAGTGAAACAGCATTGGTTAGGGAACACACTGAACTATTGTGACATTATTAGATGCAATTGGAAGAGTCTTTATTTTGACCTACTTGTTCCATTGTGTCCAACAATGGAAGAGTTGAGAAACACTTGCAAAGAATTAGATTTAAAAAGCTCTAACTACAGTCATAGTATCTCACCCACATTTTTCATGAGAGTGGATCTGCAGCCTTTGATCTCCAAAAGTTCTGCTGGTTTTGCTTTCAGTTTAAAATACAACTTGCAATTGCAAAGTTCACTATGCAAGCCAGGCTAGTTCATGTACATTGCTTTTTCATTATCTCTGTTGCTTTCTTTGATGCTCTCTGCTCTGTTTTGCTTTCTGTCTCCTTTAGGGAGACTCACAACTATTACAGAGGCAATGTTCTGGAGATGAGAGAATGAAAGATCCTAATGTCACTTCTGGTTTCTTGGGAGTTTTGCTTGTGTATGTATAAACTCCATTAACTCCTAAATCTAAGCTGAAAAAAGCTATTGTGTCTCACCTACACCAGTAACATTCTGTTTCCTTCAAGTATGATATTCCATTTAACCCAGTTCATATGTAGATGAAATTTGTGAAAAGTGCTTTCACAACCTATTTTTTTTTCATCTTTTTTTTTTCTTTTTTTTTTTTTGGGGGGGGGGGGGGGGGGGTGGTCGGGGTAAGGAAAATAAAAGTAACGTGTTATTACCTTATTTTCAAGGCTTGTCTTCCTGTTAGTCTGTTATTCTTCCACGGTGTTTTCACAGAAAGATCCAAAAGCGCCTCTCTCTCACTCCTCCTCCTCCAAGGATCAGGAGAAGAAAATAAAATGAAAAGAAAAAGCTCACAGTTTGAGCTAAGGAGAGGGAGAGTGCTCACCAGACACTGTCATGGGCCAAACAGACTCAGCCCAGTGAGATTAAAGCTATTTACTACATATTACTAACAGAACAGAAAAGTGAGAACTAAAAGCAAACTGCAAATACCTCAAACCCCATCTACTCTTCTCCAATTCCTCCTCCTGAGCAGCACAGGAGAACAGGGCACGTGGACTCTGACCAGTCCATAATGCCTTGTCTCTACTACTCCTTCATGGTCAATCTCCTTTCCAACCCAAGACATTTTTTTCCATTTCTCTGATTCTATGAAAGAAACCACCTTTAGATTGGGTTTTCCGGTTAGTTAAACCATTCTGAACAGCAGATTAGTAATCTCAAAATCTTTCAGCAGTATTAGGAAATTTTGCAGTATTCTGGCAAATGTTCCCTTCAGTTTTCCTCCAAATTTCAAGAAGTTTATTTTACAGTGTCAGAGGTGGAAAAATTCTACTTGTCATTTATCTTTCAAGTTTGTTTAGAAAACTGGTTTGCATGAATGTGAAAGGCAAAAACTGTTTTTCTTTTTTTTTTTGTCTTTTTTTTTTTTTTTGTCTGAAAGCTGCTTCGTGAGGCCTTTCTGGCGATAAACCTCTGACAACTGCAGATTATCTAGGCTGATGTCCCCCTGCCACAGTTCCTCTGCTTAGGGGCAGGCTTGCCTTTTTCGGGGTACAGCTTGGGGAAGCTGATCACTGCAAAAGACGATAATGCTTGTGCATGGCAATGAATGCATATCTGGCTTATCTGTTGGATCAGGTATGTCACAGTAACAGAAAGAAAAGAAAAAAACAAACAAACAGAAATAGGGGATAAAAGGCCTTCCCTAAACTAAGGACTTTAGAGAAGAACTCCCGAAGTAAATAAACCTTTGACAGAGAATTCCCGGAGGGGTAAAGTTCTTTGGAAGAACCCCCACCGGGGCCTGCTTGCTGTGAAGCTTCCCGGCTTTTTCCCATCCCCCGTGGTGACCAGACAAGTTCCTGAGATCGAAAGACTTACTATGAACCTTGCTGGACTCGCAGTGGTGACTACTTCTCTCTTACTTTCTACCAAGACTCCTTGCTTTATCTCTTTTCTATCACCTATCTTTCTTTCCCCATATCTCTAAGCAACGAGGATTTGTAATAAACTGATCAAGCTAACATTTGACCCTTTGTGTCTTAATCTCATCATCAAGTATACATATATTAAAAAGAACCTCTTCTCCCTCCTATAAAGTGGAGTGAGACAATGAACACCCCACATATCTCCCTCACTTTAAAATCAGTTGCTTTCAAAATTACTGTAAATCAAATGGAATTTAGAAGCACAGTTCACAATGAGAGAAGGTCTCCTTTTAATTCTGATTTCAGCTTTTCAGTCACCAAAATAGTTCATAAAGGAAGCAGATTTAGTGACTTTATAAGACATAGAATAAAAATGCTGAGTAGTAATTTTTATTTGGTTTCCCATATAGACCTCTCATGTAGTAAAACTGCTTGGTTCAATTGAAATTACTACCGTCAGATTTTACTTTTATTACTAATCTGGTTTGAATTCTTGTAACCCTATTGTCATTATTTAGTTTTTTTTTATGAACTACTATAAATGACTACCAGTAAAAGAAGAGTGCTTGACTGAAGAACTACAGCGTGTCAGCTCCAATCACACAAATATTGCACTTTTTATATCAGTTTTGTCCACAGCATTAAGTTCATACCTACCACAATTTGGAATAAACTCCCAGCATACATACATTTCAGAATAAATTTTTCATTATTCTACTGCTGATGATTTGAGCAATGTCATCTAGTACAGTTTTTAGACCATGTCTCCTCAGTGTTACGGAACTTCTGTTTTATTATTATTATTATTATTATTATTATTATTATTATTATTATTATTATTATTATTTAATAATTCCAAGTTAAAACTGGAATAACTACTGAATTCATTCAAAGTGATACAGGTTAGTCAAGGTACTTTACAGATTTAAGTTTCTTCATGCACTACATGCACTAAAATTTAATCCAGGCATTTATTAACATATGAACAGTGAACATGAGCCAGCAGTGTGCCCAGGTGGCCAAGAAAGCCAGTGCCTCCCAGGTCTGCATCAGAAATAGTTTGATAGGTCAAGGGGGGGTGCCCTTGAATGTGGCGCTGATGAGATCATACCTTGAATGTTTTTAGCCCCTTACTACAAGAAGGATATTGAGTTTCTAGACTTCATTTAGAGACAAGCAATGAAACTGTTGAAAGAACTAGAAAACGGGACACACGAGGAGAAGCTGAGTGACTTGGAGTTGTTTAATCTGGAGAAAAGGGGACTGAGGGGAGACTTCATCACTATCTACAATTACTGGTAAGGGGACTGTAGCCAGGTTGGTCTCAGTCTTGTTTCTTAGCTGACAAGTGATGCAAATAAATGGTCTTGAGTTGCACCTGGGGAAGGTTAGATTGGATATAGAAAAGAATTTATTCTCAGAAAGGGTTGTTAGACATTGGAACAAGCTGCCCAAGGTAATGGCAGAGTAACCATTCCCATGAGACATGTAACATGGTATTAATGAAATGGGCTAGTGGTAGACTTGGTAGTATTAAGTTAAAGGTTGAACTTGATGATCTTAAGGTAGTTTTCCAAACTACATGATTCTACATTTCTGTGTTCAAACTCATCACTCTCTTGCTATATCAAATACAAATTCCTTACTGCTTCACAGCTCACAGAACTCTAGTTTTACATGTTTTATAGGTCAGCAAAGCTTTTCAACTTCATTTTTAACAGGTAAATCAGAAAGCGTTAGAAGTTATTATTTGGTCATAAATCTATTGAATGAAAATACCAAATATCCAAGTGAATATGCCATTTTTCAGAAACTGAGAAAGTGATCCTCATTGTCTAGTGAACTACATACCAGCATAGAAAAGAATGTTAAATGATAGTGTTCAGGCCTACTAATGAAATGAAGTATCTGTAGCTAATGGGTAGTAAATAATTTGATGGGGTGATGCCATTGGCCTATGGTAAAATAAACATAATAAATTATGAGAAAATATTTCACAAAGGACTATGTTGCAGAGGATGTTTTCAGTAGCTGTGAATACATCCTTTCAGTAACCTATAGAAGTGCAGTAGGCATCTTATGGCTCTAGTCAAAATCTCAGTTGTTCTCTTTCTCAAGTGAGAAGATATGTGAAATTAGAAAAAGAAAAAAAAATCTGTCTTAAATTCTTTCCTTTAGAAATATAACTTAGAAACTAAAAAGATGAAAGACCTGAAATAGGAGGAGGTGAGATACAGATATGATTCCTGTCATATTTATTTTTATTAGTCTCAAAGCTGATGAAAGACAAGTATGTCACACTGTGCCATCCTAATGCGGAGGACACATGCCCAGAACAGCTTGCAATTTCTCTAAAAATGGTGCAACCAAGAAGAATTAACAATTCGTAGTCCTAATTCCTAAAAATATTCCTTCACTCCTTCTGCAATTAATAACATCCCACATTTGGAATAAATTATGGATTACATATGTTATTACACAGATAAGAGAACAAAGAGTATGAAGTAGTGACTAGAGATGTTGATATCTTGAGGTGAAGGATGATATGGGAGTATCTAACCTAACTTGAACTAAAGTCAGCTTTGGCTTAGAGAAGCACTGCCCTGAGAAACCACCTCTGAGTGCTCAGAAATACTTGGTCAGAGAGACAGCTGCTGTCAGGAAAATATGTGTATTTTCATGAGATATATTGTGTTACTTCTTTCAGATGGACAATTTCAAGTCAGTAGTAGCTCAGGGACTGCATCACTGGACTCTGTTGTGCACTGCAAATGAGCTACTTGGCTGGCTCAGATGAATTCAAAGCTTTTTTATTCATTTTAGTTTGCTTCATTTTTTCCTCAATATTACAGAAAGTATTTTACTTTACTTTACTAACTAAATAATACCAACCATGTTACTTCTCTATATCTCAAATATTTGTGGTTGATTTGTAGAAATTTATGTCAACATATGTATTATTTCCTCTTCTTATCTATTCTTTTATACAAGGGAAATCAAAATCTTTTGCCAGTGTGTGTTTTGTTCTGTGATTTCATCCTCCAAATTCTTTGAAGGTAAATATTGTTTGCCAAATAATGTGGTAGATTTTTCAATGCATATGAATCAATACATTCTCCTAGAATGATGAAGCAATCAAGATTCAAGATTTGTATATATAAACCAAGTATTTGTGAAGTGAATCCTTGACATTTAGAGAATAGAGGATAAGTAGTAAGTACAGGCTAATGAGCCACTTCACTATTTTTTTTTTTCCCATTGGCTACATGTAAGTAGTTGACTATATTTAATAGATCCTATTAATTACTGTAACTCTGAAATTAAGAAAGAACAATTAAAATAAAGCACCAGAGACCTGTTATACAAGAGGGAACTAGTGAGTGTTACAGAAAGGGACAATTAAACAACCTTGTAACACTGAGTCTGTTCCAGTTGATAATTCAATGCATCTACTAACAGAGATGCTAGCTTCATTCGGTGTTTTTTCAGTGCATTAACTACCGTGTCCAAGGGTATGACCTAAATTCCCTTTCAGTTACTGACAGAACTCTCACAGACTGCAATGTGCTTTGGATCATGCATCCCAAATCACCCAAATGACTGACTTTTCAACCTAAAATAATGGAAGACTACCGAACTGATTTGTCACCTTTGCCTGATGTTCACACATACTAATGAGTTCTGAAAATGTTAATTTGCTTTGTGCCCAGATCAAATACACTGCTCTGTCAGAATGAAATAAGTTCAGCGCCAACAAATTTACATGACTGCACTTTATTCTGAAAACATTTACATGTCATTAATACATTAACATAATATGATATTCAGTGCATACATAGCCAAGGCTGGGGTGCTTCTGATTAGGAATTGCAGACTGTGAAAGGATCACAGCTTTTCTGTGTTATTTTTTGTTTGTTCAATTGATTGGTTGGGTTGGGATTTTTATACTATTCTGGATTGCCTTGTATCAAAGGAGCTGACACGTTCTGCTGACATGAAAACTGAAGATCGCAGTGCTTTAAGCTATTATTTTCCTGTGGGATCACCTATTCTTACTGGCCGTTGTAAGCTTTGAGTTTTGCTGGACACATTTGAGTCTGCTGTCCAAACACAGGCGCCTAGCACTGCTTTACAGTCAGAGAAACACAGAATGACTGAGGTTGGAAGGGATCTCTGGAGGTCATCTGGTCCTACTCAAGCAAGACTCCCCAGAGCAGGTTCTCCATGTCTGAAAAGACAGTATGTGTATCTACTAAACCAACAAAAAAAAATGAATACCATAGGGAAATTTACCCATCATTGCCTGGGCATCAACAGAAGTGTCAAATCCTTGATTTTCCCTGGCTATAATGGGGGCACATACTCCTTAGTAACAACAGATAGCAATGTATTTACATGAGAATTTAAGTTCTCAATGTGAGGCTGATTCCTACTCATATTTATTTTATAAGATTCCTCTAGAAATTCCTAAGCAGGCTGTTGACTGCCAAATCCAACCTTGAGCAATAAGAATGAGTCATTCCTTCCCAGATATCTTCAGATAGATGTCTGGTTAATTTTATTAGGGTAGAAGATGGGGGATTTTTTTTACAGCTTTCTGGACAGTATACAACTATGCTATTCCCTCTATCTACCATACTTCAGTATATGCTATCCCAATTGCAGAGCAAATCCTTTTGAATGTCAGAGCCCAACATTATCCTTTTCTATAAATAGACATTTTTTATTAATTTTTGAGAGCCTTTTTTAACCTCGTGTAATGAGACCACCTGGTTTAAAGGGCTAAGCTGTTTCACTTCAATTTAGATGAGAAAGTAATGGACTTGGGGATTCATTAATCTGATCCAGCAAAACAGATTCTAGTGACCCATGTATATATCTAATCGTGTTGAGTAACTTTTTTTTCTTTCAGAAAGTGTTTGACTGATAGCAGTTGGATGGCTGCTTCTCACTGCTGCAAGAAGTTGTGAGAGGTAAGTGAAGATCTCGGGAAAATCAGACTGCTTTGACACTAGGCAATGTATGATTGCTTATTCTTGCTTGAATTCCTGTAAAACCCTGTACCATAAGAGAAAGCATTTTTTGGGGAAAGTCCTATGTTTAATGATCATGAGCTGAACAGGACCAGTGGCCACCAAAGCATACCTAACAACCATGAGGTTCACAGAAAGAAAAGAATGGAATGGCAGAGCAAGAGTGAACTACAGAGCCTGGGATCTGACTGACAAGTAAAATGGTCTCTGTATACATGAACTTGGTCTAGGATTTAGCCTTAGGAGATTTCAGTGATATAAGAGAACTGGAGTAGTAAGTCAGAAGAGTAGCTTTGCAGCAGATAAAAATATCTTCTTCTCTGCTATCTGGTAACCTTTGTGAACATGGAATCCAGGTGGGAGGTTGTTTTTCACCTTCACCCTTACATTAGACCTGCTTCTCAGGCAACAGAAATGGCATTTTTAAATGTAACTTGTCTGAAGGACAAAGCAATTATGTTTTTCTCAACTCAGTAAGACTTTGGGAAGAATCAAGCTGCCCAGCAACAGGATTGCTGCTAGCCAGCTGCATGTTGCAGACACGGGCTCTGCATGATGTCACGCAGCAGCTGCCAGCCACAAGCTGATTACAGTCATCCCATGATCCACCTTTGGATTCACACATAATCAGCTCACTCATGCTCAGCTGTTGCTTTCTTCCTCAGGTAATAAAAATGCTGTTTGATGCAATGATGGCACAGCAGAGTGTCATCAGAACACAAGAAAGATATTTCTCCATCATGTTTTGGAATGCTCATTCAGGAAATGAACAACCTTGGTTGTGCAAATGAAAATACAATGCCTAATACATGACCATAGAATCATAGAATGTCCTGGGTTGGAAGAACCCTTAAAATCATCTAGTTCTATCCCCAGTATAATAGAATAATTGAATCATTTGAGTTGAAAGGGATTTTTAATGGTAATATAGTCAGGTCCTGTGCCCCAGCAATGAACCTTGACATCTGAGGGTGCACTCAATCCCACTGCTGATGTCACTGATGAAGATATTAAAGAGTGTTAGTTTCAGCACTGATCCCTGATGGACATTTCTTTTAACTGTCCTCTATCTGGACATCAGGCAGCTACTAGGTAGGCTGCCTAGGGCCACATTCAACATGGCCTTGAACACCTGAAGGCATGGGCCATGCTGGGGTAGCATAAGTTAGAGTTACTGTCTTTCAAAAAGTACTTCACGGCATAACTGTAAAATCTCCCAGCCCTCACAAGTAGAGTGGTAAGGGTAGGTGGAGAGGGAAAAGGATTAGTATATCTTTTTGTAAGCTGCCTGCCTTCAAAATATATAAGAGCAATTAGGACTGTGGTTCAAATACCACAGCAAACTCATCTATACTGTTTTCACTAGTGCTGTTGCATTTAATAATTCTTCTTGTCTAACCCTGACAAACAGCTCAGCACCACATGGTCATTCACTCTCACATCCCAGGGGAGATGGAGGAGAAAACTGCAAATATAGAAGCAGGAGAACTTCTGAGTTCTGAGAACTTCTGGGCTGAGATAAGGGCAATTTACTAGGTAAAGCAAAAGCCATGTGCACAAGCAAAGAAAATCAAAGAATTAATTCAATACTTCCCATCAGCAGGCAGACAATTTCGTTTTTCATTACCTAGTGCCAGAATAGTTCACTCTAGAATGAGACCAGCTACAGAAATAAATCGATGTCATAGTTGTACTGCCTTGCTTCTGTTTTTACATTGAAAAAGTAGATGTCTACAGACATAGCTTGCACACTGGAGCCTGTCACTGACAACAGGAGCTGTATTACTTGATCAGTTCCTTTATTATTCTTTGATGACACCAGGACACTAGCTCAGCATCATCAAAGCTAGTATACAAATTGTCCACTGAATATTATTCTGATTTCTAGAAGGCTAGTTTTAATTGTATGTTCTCAGGATAGGCATATACATGTACACTTGAGTGTATATAGAAATCACATGATAGGGGACCTTTCCATTGTTCCGTTTTATTTTTAGCTTTATTCCAGAACTATTTTTGTATTGTTTCACGAGTGAATTCTGGATTGCATTTCAGGTGAACTTTGATTGTGATCTTTCTGTTTTATTTTATTCTGTGGGGCAATTTTGTGTGTTTTTGTTTTGGGAGGGGATCAAGGGTGGGAGGTGAGGAAGATGTCATTATTTATTCATTACTACTTTATTCTTAAGCCTCTGATTTAAACAGATTAAGAAGAACTTTCTCTCAATTCCATTATTTTCGCTTCATCTTTTCTGTGTGAGAACAATGATTTATTATGAAATGAAAAAAATATTTATTCACTGATTTTTTTTTCTCAGTTAAGAGCACAAGGTAATTTGACATCAGACTTCTGAGACTAAGATGAATGCAAAAGAAAAAAAAAACACAAAAAGAGAAAAAATATCATTGATGGTAATCATAAAACAATAAGCATTCTCCCTTGAACACCTAGAAATAGTGATCTTGCTTTGGTGGTTATTTGGGTCTACAATATGCCACATATTTTGAGCTATTTTGAAAAAAAACTCCAAAGGAAGAATTTATATTGGGATGCTCACAGTATTTCCCCCTCTAGTAGTCATTTCATGTAACATGGTGATAAATAAAGCAGGTCAACACTTTCCTGGGAAAAAAAAAAAAAGTGGGGGGGAGGGGGGGGTTCAACTAAAAAACGAAAGCAAAAACAAACAAAACAAAACAAAAAAGTACTTCTTTGCATACATTATTTTTTTTACTCATTAAAAATGTGTACCTGGAAATGGAACTACCTCAGGTTTAATCTACTGTGTAACAGCCAACAATTTCTGCAACAGAAATGCAACAACATAGTTCCTAAATGGTTCACACCTGTTTTCACCATGTTTGACGACACTCCAAATATACTACGCCATGCTCTCTATCTTCCTAGGCTGTCACAATGCCCTTGTGACATCAAAAGGCCACATCACTCCTTGTTTTGCATGATAGTGCAAGATAGGTAGAACTGCATCAGTGGTACAGAAAGGAAAACAACATTATAATCAAATCTTACAGGGGTAATCCATACACCAGTTAGATTTAATAAGGTGAGCATTTAATGTGCTTTGAAGTGCAGATATGGAGAACAGTATCATTACCTGGAGGGACAGATACTCAGCCACAATTGTACTTCAGAAGTTGAGGAAGCTGGTAAGTATCAGTTTAGTCTGGGTGAGATTAAAGTTTTTTTATGAACATTCAAGTTCACTTTTAGGAAGTGAGATGGAGATAAGAAAAGGCATATAAGTAACAGGCTAGCAGCACCAAACTAACTCCCTGCCACATCCTGACAGCGCATTGAGACAACACAGTGAGTTATGAGAAGCTCACTAAAGAGAATGGAACTTTGTATGAGACTTTGAGAAAACATATGGCTGATGTACTGGAAAGGAGATGACAAATATATGTTGGAAGCCACCACATATCAATTTTGATGGTAGTAGAAGTTAATTACGGATCATTTAGAAAAATCTGCCAGTTATTTTAATGTCAATAATAGTAACAAAACCTGGCAGTGGTACACTGATAATGGCATTTTGATTACCTGCATCTCTGTGAGATCTCTCAGCTGCCAGTGATCCATCAAGAAATGTTTTGGTGATAATTTATATAAAGTGATATTGCTTTCCAGGAAGTGGTTGATGTTATGGACAGTCATGAAAATTCTTCCTGTTGTAATTAGACCTCAACTATTTTGTGTGGTTGAGAGGCACAGCAATACAGGACTGGAAGTCACTCTCATAGTCTTCTAGTGTGCCATGCTGAAAAGTAGAATAGCACAGACAGGTTTTCTCTTTGTGCCTGTAATTAACAGGCGCTTGTTGAAATAATCCCATGATAATCACAGTGGTTATATTTACAGAGTGTTTTATGCACAGCTTATTTGAACTCACATATAAATATTGTTCTTCTTACCAGTATGTGTTCAAATAACCTTGAATTAATATGCATATATTGAAAAAATACCCATAAAACCTTTTTTGTCCAATCTCTCTTAAATTCTTATATCACATTCTTCATTCTTGAATCTGAAAGCTTCTTGGTAAGAGGAATCAAGGTTGAAATTCATTGTGAAAATGCTGGGGGCAACCTCATTTCTGGGGAGAACTAGTTAAAAGTGATTGTCATGTAAACAATTCATTTTTGTCATTGTGTCCAAATTGACAAAAAAGACAACATGAATCTCAAAACAGTGTAATTAGACCAAGATGTAAACAGGAATATAAAAAACAGACAGAAGCATTTATAAGTGACACAGAATCCAATAACCTGTGAAATGGGCTTGATAAAGAAGGAAGTAAAAATAACAAAGAAGTAATTCAAAGGAGGAAAATATAATGCTCTTTGAATAACTGAATCCTGAACAAATCAAGTGATTTTGTACTATAGAAAAGCAAACAATTATTAAAGATGAATTCTCTTAAGAATGGAATCAGAGATGGAGGACAAAATGAAAAAGTAAATATATTAAATAATTGCCAGCTACCAGCATGAATGGGGCAAGGGTTGAAGAACAGAGCTTTGCTGATATGAAGAAATGATTTCCAGAGAACACTAAGAACTCCAAAGTGTATCTAGAGAAAAAAAAATACTATTAGTCACTTCTACAGTTGTCAAAAGGGTGAGTTGGTTTAAGAATGTTAAAAAGGCAAAACATGGGGTAACTAA
The DNA here is from genome assembly GCA_036925125.1 of Oreortyx pictus. NCBI lineage: Eukaryota > Metazoa > Chordata > Aves > Galliformes > Odontophoridae > Oreortyx > Oreortyx pictus. The sequence goes on from JAUPFR010000003.1 coordinate 5,790,635, forward strand.
AATCCTTTAAGAGGAAAATGTAGCTTAAAAACCTAAAATATGAGTCACTGGATTAATCACATATTCTATCCATTCATGTAAGATACCTGTGGAATGAATTAGATAATTAAATTGTTCAAAATCGAGAGGTGGGAGTATGAAATGAGAGATGGTTTCTTTTTCCTTACAAAGAGCATTTTAGAAATTACAGACAGATATATTTAAGGTACTATTGATTAACTTCAATGACAAAATGAGCATTCATGATTAAGAATAGGATACTCTGGGGAGTCATCTTACTTTATTAGATGGAAGTGTATTTCTGTTTTTCATGTATTTTATAGAATAGTTCAGTTGAAAAAGACATACAAAGGACAAGTCTAACTGCCTTGCCACTTCAGAGCTGACAGAAAGTTAAAGCATATTATTGACAACATTATCCATATGCTTCTTTACTGACAGGAATGGGACATCAACCAACTCTCTAGAAAGTCTATTCCAGTTTCAACCACCCCCACAGTAAAGAAGGTTTTATAATATCCAGTCTGAACCTCCCTTAGTACAGCTTTAAAACATTCTTGTGCATCATAACATCAGAAGAAACCAGCACCTCCCTCTTCATTCCCTCCCTCAGGTAGTCACAGAGAGCAAAAAAGTCACCTTTCAGCATACTTTTCTCCAAAGTAGACTGTTCAAGTGACCTCAGTCTCCTTACAGGACAAGTTTTCTAGTCCTTCTACAAGCTTTGTTGTCCTCTGGATGCTTTCAGGTACCTTACTATCCTTTTCATATTGTGGGTCTCAGAACTGCATGTCAAGGTGAGGGTGCACCAATGCAAATGCTCTTTTGACCATCTGGCTATGCTTTGTGGCATCCAAAGTATGGTTTGCCCTCTTGGCTGCCAAGGCACACCACTGGCTCATGTTGAGCCTGCTGTCAATCAGCACCCCCTTATCTCTTTCTACAGAGCTGCTGTCTAGTCATTTATCTTCCATTCTTTTCCTGTATCCAGTACCTGTATCCAGCATTACATCATCTCTGGTGCACAATCAGGCATTTTCCTTTGCTGAACTTCTTGCTGTTGTTCATGGCCCAATTATTTTCATGATTAGAAACAAAATCTACTGTACACACTCTGCAGCTATGAGCTAAGGCATGGGCTTAATATGGAATGAGTGATCAGTGGTTAAATTTCTGTGTGAGTCTGGTGGTTAGTTACTGGTGATGGTGATTAACCATCTTGATTAACCATCTTGATATTGCATTCAGACAGGCTTGAATATCTTCCCTGATTATTTCTTCCCTTTCTGGGAACACGTATTGCCTGTTTCTATGTTATGTTGCAAAACATAATAGCACTTATAAACTTATCTTCTGAATGCTACAAAATATTAATAATTCATTAGAGTTCTATCAAAAACCTTAAGTAGGTAAAGAGTGAATCGCACATGTAGATATGAAACAGTCTTCTAAATTAAAATTGCTTATAAGTAGTGGAATACGTATAAAGAATGTGGAAATGTTGAAACAATTTAAAATGTGCTCTGAAATCCCTGAGGTCATTGAATCCAACTGTTAAGACATTCCCACCAAACCATGTCCCTCAGTACCAAACCTGCCATTTCCTTGAACAACTTGAGGTACAGTGACTCCACCACTTCTCTAGGCAGCCTGTTCTACTGCCTGGCCTCTCTTTCTCTTTGAGCATCCTGGTCTAGCAGGAGGTGTCCCTGCCTATAGCAGGGTGGTTGGAACTAGATGATCTTAAAGATCCTTTGCAACCCAAACCACACAGAGATTCTGACTCTGAGAAAATACTTGGCTTCTAAAGAGAAAAATAAGAAAATGCCATCTTAGCATTCTATGCAAGAATACTGTAACTACCAGGAGGTAGTATTATTGCCGTGAAATGCACTTGTTACACCTCAACCAGAACAATTTCTGCATCTTTTGAACATAATTGCCCTTGAATTAGGAAGAAGCAGAGTGGCAAGAATAGCATCCTCTGCAGTGTACCATAGAGAAAGGCTAAAGGAGTTTGGTCTGGTGCAGTATAAAAGGACTTTGTAACAAATGAATTGAAGTTGCTGTGTCTATTAACAATCAACCATCATTTAAGAAAAACATGAATAAATAAAGCTTATTAGGATAGCTTAGTTTTAATACTTAGCTCAGTAAAAGACACAATATGCAATAGATCTGATGCTCTTCTGGGGAAGCCTGAGGCCAGACTATGATTCCGCCAAATTATACTAATTTATACCTGCTGAGGATCTATCTTGTACTACAATTGCCCTCAGAAAATTATTGTTGATATTAAACCTTCTCAAGTTACTAAGTAAAATAACTTACTAAAATGGATAAATAATTCCTTCAAAGTGGTGCACACAGTGAATGTCATGAGTTTTTCTTTGTTTTGTTTCTTCCTTGGTGTCACATTTCCTTTCCTACTGGTCTCAAGGTCCACTAAGCAGTACAATGAATGCAGAACAGCTTAGGGTTCTTTGATCAATTAGGTTTTAGACAGAAGTTGTGAGAAGATTTTTTTTTTCTCTCTGACACAGTCCAAGCATTCTGGGATCTTGTCAACATCAAATTTGATTTAGTATCTTTCTTTCTTGTAACAAAGTATTTTTCCTGGGGGAAAACACTCTACTTTTGGAAAACACTGCTTTTAGATCAGATATTAAGCCACATGTTTACCTGACATAATTTGAAGTCTTATGGTTAATCTAGTCCTACATATACTTAGCAACAAAACAAGAACTATATGTTTCATAACACGTTCTCTGCCAATTGTTATTTTTTGTAGGAAACAAATAATTTGTGAACGTTCCTATGTGATACTAATTTCAGAGATCGTTCTGAGAATATTCTTGGTTAGACCTGAATCAAGACACCCTCCACTGGTCTAAACTCTGAACTGAATGGAAATCATTGAAATTTCAAAAGTACAGAAAAAAATAAATTACCAAGGAAGAAACCCATGACAAAACTAAAAGCAAACAAATGGAGATTGTGCAATCATTAAAATACAAAAAAGAGGCCTGAACAGTCATTCTGAGAGGAGTGAAACCTAGTGATTTGGTTTTAGATAAACTTGTGAAAGTAAGCTAAGCATGTACAAGGGTTCTTATATTTATAAAGAGAACTGGCTTTGTAGGTTTCATCAAATTCCAATGGAAATAACATGCAGGCAACATCTGGACAAATAAAAGTGATCTCTGTTTGCAGGAAAGATTAGATGATGTATCATGGTCTGTGTCTACCCATGTGAGTTCAGAACCCGTGTTCTTACTGCTACTGGAGATCTGCCACACTCCAGGCTTTTTATCTCACGTGAAAGATGAACCCCTGTCTGGGTGTTTAATATATTGAAACACTTAATGAAGCTTTCAAAGTTATATTATCCAAGAGATTCCCAAATCCCTTTCGTACTCTTCTAGCCACAAGAAGCGATCAAAATCGTGGAATATCTTGGATAGGAACAGAACATGAAGATAACCTAGTTCCAACATCTCCCATTCTGGACAGGGAGTCCTCCTATCAGTCCCGGGACTAATCCCTGAGGAATACCACTCATCATGGGTCTCCACTTGGACACTGAGTCATTGACTGCAACTCTCCTAGTGCAACCATCCAGCCCATTCAATATACAGCAAGAAGTCCATCCATCAGAACCATTTTTGTCTCCAATTTGATGACCAGGATGTCAGGTGGGACAGTGTCAAATGCTTTGTACAAGTCCAGGTACTTGCTCTTTATCCACAGATACTGTTACTCCATCATAAAAGGCCACCAAGTTTGTCAGGCATGTCTTGCCTCTGATGAAGCCATGTTGATTACCACCAATTACCTCATCTTTATTTTCCATGTGTAGGGCCTTCAGGAGGATCTGCTCCATGATCATGCCAGGCACAGAGGCCTGTAGTTCCTCAGTTCTTTTTCCCTTCTTGAAAATAGGAGTAATGTTTCTCCTTTTCCAATCAGTGGGAACTTTTCCAGACTGCTGTGACATTCCAAATATGATAGACAGCAACTTTGCAACTTCATCTGCTAGTTCCCTGAGAACCTGTGGATGTATCTCACCAGGTCCCAGCGGACTTCAAGTTCTATTGATGGTCTCGAACACAATCTTCGCTTACAGCAGGCAGATGTTCCTTCTCCCATTTCTTAACTTTGCTTTCTGCAGCTTGGGTGGCATGGCTAGAGCCAATGCCAGTGCAGACTGAGGCAAAAGAAGTCACTGAGCACCTCAGCTTTCTCTGTATCCCTTGTGACCAAGTCTCTGGGTTCCTTCCATAGGGGGCCCACATCTTCCCTGCCCTTCTTTTTATCACTGATACACCTGTAGAATGAGAGCCATCTCACCGTATCTCAGTGATACTAATGACATCATAGGTCTGTAGGCAAGCACACACCTGCAATGTAGTACATAATTAGAGGGCAGTGTCTGCAGTCTGGTGTTACCACCTACATAGGATTTTAATAGCACATTAAAAAAGAGAAAAAAAAAATAAGAAGTATAATGCTCACCCCAGAATCAATCTAAAAAAGGTTAACTGCAAATACCATCAGCAAGATGATGCTTCTCAGGAATTTTGGTGTATCTTTCCTCCTACAATTTATTATTAATCGATTATTATAAATAAATTAATTAATAATAAATACATTATTAATTTATTATTGGAGAGGCAGATAATTCAGCCAAGCCACTTGATCAAAATAGCACTGCGGATTCAACTCTATCAACCAATAACCAGTCATTAAAAATAATCACCTGAAATACATGAAACCACAATTAAAATTTGTTTTCTAACTTGAAGCAGGGATTTTGAATCCCAGTATCCATCATCCCAATTTCAATGCATATATCATTTGATCACAGAATATGCTCACTAGTTTATCTCATAGAACTTATTTATGTTAAAATAGTCAAGTATAGATTTGACTACATACATAATAAAATAAAGCTGAGCATCTAATCTAATGATAAAGGCATTCATAAAGAACAGGCACATACAACTTGAGTTTTATCAGAAAGTAACTCAAAAACTACTCAAAAAAGTAATTCAGATAACTTACAATGACTGACTTGAGATTAGACACGGACATTCAGATATCAAGTTTTCCTAGATGCTGTTGTTACTTAAGTTCTTTCTCTATGCTAAAAAAAAAAAAATTCATCAGCTGAGACTGTAATAAACCATAACAGCAATGATTTAAGAGAGGGAAGATTCATTTTCTGTTCTTAAAGCTGAAAGTAGCTGAAGATTATTATTTGCTAATTTATTCATCTATATATTTTTACAAAGTGAAGTGTTTCTAATGGCAGAGAAATTGGAAAAAAATTATCTTTAAATACTTCATATTCTAATTGTCTGAGTAGTCATTTAAAAAAGGTGGTATACAGGACCCATTAGGTCATGATCTGAACCTGTAATTGAGCACCTGATGAAGGGGCATAGCAAGTCCTGAGTGCATAGATGAAAGCAATTCACCTGTGCAACTGGAAGGGGTAAACCTTTTAACTACTTCTTATAAGTGGAGATATTTTCCCATCTAGTGGGAAGTGATTCTCTTTTTTATTTGTTTTGTAAAAGAATTTAGCATTTACTTTCAGGATTAAGATCTGTTCATAAAACTGGAATGGAATAAGCTATCTGGAAGTTAAATTTTAGGAAAGAGTCAGCAAAACAGGCTTTTTTTTTTTTTTTTTTTTTTCCTTAGAGCACTAGTTGAAAGGCACATATCTCCTATGGTATTAAAAAGGGGAGCCTGTGTAGGGATCACTAAATCCCTTGTCTAAGAAAATTCATTAATCCTTACTGCATGCGAAGCCTTAAGTGTCTTCCTTTCCTTCTTTTTTTACTTAAATGGCACTGTGAACTCATCTAACATTCAGTATGAACTGCATATTTTGAACTAGATTTTTCAAAATATGCATACTTGCTGAAATCTCTCAACACCAGAAGTATATCTAAGCTTTATATTGACTCAGGTGGGTTTTAATTTCGCCACAGATGTTTCAGAGTTGAAAACTTTGAAAGAAACACTTCTCAAAGTTGACATCCAACAAAAATCAATGAGTTCATAGGTGGACTCAAACGAGAATTGCATCCAATCAATTTTTTATCTTGCATAAGGTTTCTAGGACACTCATTAAGCTATTCCAGGCATATTGAAAAGATATTGATCACCACTGAAAGTGTAAATAAATCCCTTGAATACTGCAGTATTGAGCACTCCCAAAGTCTCTATATAGATTCAGAAAATAGGAAGTAATATCCAATTCCAGCATTCAGTTTTGCAGTACCAGTTTCACCTTACATAACAGTGTTGGTGACAAAATGCCAATCCCAAATTGCAGTGAATATCAGATATTATTTGAACCTAATTTGACATGCTCAAGATGAGAGGTTAAAACAGCTTACATCAATTTTAGTATTCATAAAATATATCCCTTACAAGAGAGAAGTAAAAGTACACCATTGCTGTGTACACCTCCAAAATTTTTTGTGGTAGTAAATAAAGTATTACTCCTAAACAGAGAAATAGCTAACCTTGAAATGTAAAGCAATGTTCAAAATAAATGAAATGAAATGAAATGAAATGAAATGAAATGAAATGAAATAAAATAAAATAAAATAAAATAAAATAAAATAAAATAAAATAAAATAAAATAGGGACAATATTTGCAATTTCATTCAAGGTTTAGTGTAGTCAGTAAGAGAAGTCATCATCCTCCAAAGGATCTGGATTTTACTCATCTGAGTTAAGAACAAAAAGCTAATTTTGATTAGTAACATTCAGAGGGTAGTAACCTATTTTCTAAAACGCATGCTGGAAAGGAACTACCAGTTCAGTTGTCTGAAAAAATCTATGTTTTCTTTCCCATTACAATAAGTCCCACATACAAATGAATTTGCAGACAACTTCAAAATATTCCCTTATCTATCCCTCTTATATTCTTATTTCTTCTTTTTTTGGGGGGGGGGGAAGAGGGGGGGTGGGGGGAGGAGTTGAAGGAGGGAGGGAGATGGAGTTTGCAGAGAATTAATACCTCTTACTTTTCTAAAGACTGAGATACTCTGGTGTTCTGCTCACAAAGAAGTGAAATTGCTTCTGACATGGTCTTGGCAATACCAGGCAAAGTAGGTCATGTAGGCCTATAGTCATATATGGAAAGAGGAGTTGAACTAACCCAATTGCTGAAGGGTCTCTCTGGGTATTCAGCACTCAGGAAGCAGCCTTAGGTATTAGAGATACTTTCTCTTCATTGGGTGGCCCTTATACAAGCCCAGAGTGGCTCCACAGAGTCTACCTCTTCTGGTCACATGGACCAAGCAAACTATTTGCCTGTGCTTCTTGGGCCAGTCACATTCCTTCTAATTTTTCTTGCAAACTGCCTCTAATTAGTATAGCCGTAGATAGTTAACACATCTCTTTATAGACTGAATTAAAGAATGGTTGAGGTTGGAAGAGACCTCCAGAGTGTAATGTAGTCCAGTCCCTGAGGAAACAGGGACATTCAGAGGCATTTTCCCTGATCCATGTCAAGATGGCTTTTGAACATGTGGAACGCAGAACTGGATGCTCTAAGTGTGGCCTCATAAATTCAGAGAAGAGGAGAATGATCACCTACTGGCAAAGCTTTGCTTAGTGTATCCCAACAGACCATTAGCTTTCTCAGAGGCAAGTGTGTGCTATAGGCTTGTATTCAGCTTAATGTCTACCAGGACGCCCAGGTCCTTCTCTGCAAAGCAGCTTTCTAGAATGTACCTAGTGTTAGTGATGGTTTAAGGACATTTGGAGCACTGCTTTCTTTTGGATATTCACAACTGTGTTTATTTTAGACTTTGGATTTTATTCTGCCATTTTCAGGCTTCTTCATTTAGTAATTTCTCTGTCAACTCCATTGAAGTGCTGGCTTTATAGAACGTAATTCTAACTGCATTAAATAGCTTCAAAGGACAGAAAATATGAGACCCACAAAAATGTGGCATTTGTAAATAATTGCAATAATAATCATTTTGGATTCTATAAAACATGATTTATATGAAAAAATTAAAATACTGTGAGGTGTGAGTTTGCTATCTTTGCTTATTGAGATTTAATGAATGTACATAATAATAAAACAAAATTATATAAATAAAATAACAAAATAATAATAATTTATTAATTTTTAATTGTTTTTATCTAATTGACAATATAATGATTACACACTATCATACTATTGTGATTAGAATATCCTTTTTAGCCAAACTTTTCTGTTGTATATCTTGAAAAACTTGGTAATTGTGTTTAAAATTAGTAAATGCATGAGTAAAATTGCAAGTTTGCAAGACATACAGCACAGTCAGCAAGTACAGTGTGATTGATGGGAAAAGGTGGCAGCAGATGAACACAACCACTTGAGTTTTTTCTTTCCCCAGTGGAACTTCAGTGGATCTTCGAAGAACAGAAAATGCAAGGTAAATTTCCCAAAATTCTTCTTCTAGTTCCTACCAGCTATGGAAGTCCAAAAGTCCATGTGATTTTTGAACTTTGAATACACTGCCCAATTATTCCAAAGAAATAACTCTTTTCAATACCTACTTCTTCAACCACTAAATTTTAATGATAGAATCATCTATCATGAAGTGCCTTAACCTGCTGTCATAGATATCAATATCAACCTACACTTCACTGAACATAGGGGCATTCTTCAGTTAAGATTAGAAGAGAGTGGGAATTTTCTGTGACACTTGTGCCAAAATACAAACCTTATACAGATCATGCTGATGGGACTTGCTGATTAGTATTCTGACTGCCTTAAAGGTTGCCTAATATTTTGCTGACCTCATCTTGGAAGGCTTTTCAATCTCGTAACATCTAATGCACACACTTCAGTAGCTGCCTTAATAAGCTGAGCTTTCATAAAAGTTACTTATGTAGAGAAAAATCTTGTACATTACCCACAAGGTTCTTTCTTTAACCAACCTTACAGCCCCTATGTCAGTAAGGAAGGGAACAATTGCACAAAGTAAAGAGCAAAGGATTTTTTTATGAATTGCTTAGTAGTGAGGCTGATTGACTCTCTCTGACACCTTAAAGCTTCCTGGATCCGTTAATGCCTTTCCTGAAGCCACTGCTGGGTCTGGTTGATAAGGGTACTTGAAATGCTGAAAGCTGTGATCTTGTTAAAAAGGGTCAAAAGAAGCAATCTTAGTAACATTTCAATGGTTGGATTATTGCTACGGAAGAGAGCAGTAAATGCCACTTACAACTAAATTTTCCACTTCATCCAAGGTGCAGATAACTGTTCTTCTGATACTTTTCCCCTATGGAAATCTCTGCAACAGTAGGGAAAGTAATTACATATTTAAAGGTACAACTGTATTAGAAAAAAATCAGTGTAGTGAAGAAAAACAAATAGAGAAGCATGCAAATAAAAACACAAAGAAAAAAAACAATAATTTACAGAGGCTTAATTTAATTTCTTAGATTAAGCCAACAAAACTCTCCAAGGAGATGCTTAAAATGAACTAAAATATGTAACTGTGTGATCACAGACTTTATCCTTTTCTGTATTTTGAAGTATCTTTATCTCTTTTCTTGACATAGCTGCACAGCTCACAGACACTTTTCTATCCAAGATATAGTACATTTATATCTTTAACATTTCCCTTTGTTTTCATTTTCTAAATGTGAAAGATGAGCTGGAGGTGCTGAATTCATGCTTGACCAGTCATGGGGCATAGAGGAGGAAAACAACATATCAGTGATAAATGATAGTACTGGCTGTACATTATAAGGATTAGGACAATGCTGGGAGATATTTCAAGAAGTGGTCTGTACAGACAATTGTTGAATAAGCAAGGCAAGTCATATAGACTGCAGTAATTTATGACTCTCAAAAATAAATGCACACAATCCTGATTTTATGAATGAATTTGGAAATGGTACTAGAATGATACAGCCGGATGTGCTGGTATTATCCAGACTGTGGAAGATTTCTCTCCAAGCTGAAAGTATACAGTATCATAGGGTGGGACAAACTTCAAGGCAACTTGAAGAATTTCTAAGAGACTCTGGAGAGATTTAAAACAGCAGATGCTTTATGCCGAATTGGACCCACGTTACTTTCTATCTTTTAGTTGTTCTTTAACTCAAAGCAGTTTGTGTGCAAGGAGTTCATACTGTACAATCATAGAATGGCTAAGTTGGAGTGGAACTTAAAGATCACTTAGTCCCAACCCTATTGCCATGGGCAGGGACACTTCCAATATATCAGGTTGTCCAGGATCCCATTCAACCTGTCTGTGAGCACCTCCAGAGATGGGGTATCTAAAATTTAGCTGGGCAAGCTGTTCCAGTCCCTCACCATCCTCTGAGCAAGAATTTGTTCCTAACATCTAATCTAAATCTTCCTCTCTTTTAGTTAAAAATGTTCCCACTTGTCCTATCACTGTCTGTGTGAAAAATCACTTTTTTATGAGTCCCCTTCGAATAATAAAAGGATACAATGAGGTCTCACTGGACCAGGAATTTGTCCTCAATGAACTCCACTTAGCAGGCATCTGGGTGGTTGAAATCTCTCATGAGATGAGAGTCTACAAGTGTGATGCATTTGTAGTTGAAGCAAGAAGACTTTATCAACATACTCACGTTGATCAAGCAGCCTGTAGTAGATTCCAACCACCAGAAGGCCTTTATTGGTTCAGTCCTTAATTTTAACCCACAAACTCTCTGTTTCACAGAGGCAGTTCTTTGTAATGTATCCATTTCTTAACACAGAGGGCAATGTCCCCACTCCGATTTTTCTTCTTGTCTCTTCTGGAAACTTGTAGCCCTGGACTACAGAGTTCCTGTTGGATGGTTTTTGCCGCCATGTTTCTGTCACAGCAATTGGGTCTCAGTTTTCTAATAGCACTGTGGTTTGTAAATCATCCTGCTTATTTTGTATGCAGTGGTTTAGGGACATTTCAGCCTTTTGTATGCATAATCATTTTAGAGGAGCCCTCTTTCCTTGGGCCAACTTACAAGTATCTCTATTGCTTCCTCAACTATTGGTGTTGCTGAGTTCTTCTCTGTCACCCATAAATGTACCTTCCCTCTGCTGAATCTTGATTAAAACTGTGCTACTAAGTCCAGCCAGCTTGCTGACAAGATATGTAGCATCTATCAAGATATACAACAATATACTCAACGTTATTTAGGGGACAGCCATAAAGGGTACTGTGCACAGCAAAGAAATTGTGTAGAGTTTAAAAGTATTGAGTGATACTTCTGTACAGCAGCATAATAGTTAACATCTCAAGTGTGGCTTAGTCTGTACATAGCAATCTTATATCTGACTGAATAAAGGATGGGAATTTGAGCGGAAAAACTAAAAAAAAAAAAAAAAAAGAAGGAAGGGAAGGGAAGGGAAGGGAAGGGAAGGGAAGGGAAGGGAAGGGAAGGGAAGGGAAGGGAAGGGAAGGGAAGGGAAGGGAAGGGAAGGGAAGGGAAGGGAAGGGAAGGGAAGGGAAGGGAAGGGAAGGGAAGGGAAGGGAAGGGAAGGGAAGGGAAGGGAAGGGAAGGGAAGGGAAGGGAAGGGAAGGGAAGGGAAGGGAAGGGAAGGGAAGGGAAGGGAAGGGAAGGAAGTATAAAGCATGCTGCTTTATACTTACTCTACTGTTCTACATTCTTGCATCCTGACCTTCTGAAGGTGTAGTTTGTTCTCAGTGTGACACCGGCTTGTGTTCACCACAGTTTGCTTAAATGCTCTGTAGACTGGTAAATATCCAACTATATCCATAAGTCTTTTGTTGTGCAGGGACTTCATTTCGTGAAACTGAGTAATGCTAAGCAGGCTGTCAGAGACACTTTAGTACTCTCTCCTGACTAGCTGTAAAGTTAAAATAATTCATTTAAAGGAACTTGTTCTTTTCCTACCAATTTTTCCTACTCCTAATATAGCCTTCGCTTCCCTCTCTACCTCACATATACAGAACAGTACATATGAGGTTTACCATGCCATTTATCTCACTAGGCTTGAGCCTTTATAAGCAGCTGCATTTTCTCTTTCATAAAAACAAAATAATTTAGATGCTTTTTAAACTAGCAACTCTCTTACTGCTGTTGTAACATATTACAAGCTAGGAATGTTCTAAAACTGACTTATTTAGCCAATGCAAAGTGTTCACCTGCCCTTTATTGGAGATTGTGCTGCATTGTCTGATGTTTTAAAAATCTAGGTTGATGGCCAACATGATAGTCATAACATTTACACTGCAGCTGTCCTTTTCACTGTCATCTGTTTCTACTCTGCAGTATCAACATGGAAACATGTCTCATAACTAAAATAAAGTTTTTGTGTTTTTTTTTCTCTTTAATGCTGAGTAGATCCCAACAACAGAGTATTTCGCCCCCCTGACATGACTTCTTAAATCTAGTGCAACAAATAAAGCTATATACTTTTTTTTTTTTTAACAAGACTATTTCTTTTAATGCCAACCAGAACATAACTATCCGTATGTCTAGGAACTGTATCAAGGAACTGTTCATACCTAGAGTCTTCCAGCACGCTCCCCTATATTCTTACAAATGAGGAATTGTAAAACAGACATTCAAATATATTGAGCCTTAACATAAGTCTGACAATGACTGTTGGTAGTAACTCAAGGTTACTAACTCTGAACACAGCATCTTCCACATAGCTCCAACTATACCCTTGTATTTCTTACATGCTAACACAAATACTGAAATTTACAGCTTGTTTTGGCTTTCAAAAATGAAGAGGTCATGTCATGTTCAAACTTTGTGCTCCTCAAGCAAGACCAAGGTATTCATGACATTCAGATAAATATATTTAGCAATATTTTACCAAATACTATATCACTGTGTAGGTTAACAAGTATGCCTCATTTAAATTCAATTATGCATTTCATGAATTTATGTTAAATAAAAAATTAATGAGCAACTAAATGTTTGCTCTGTAGTTCCAATCAATAAATAAAATTTCCCATAATATTTTGGGATAGTATACCTACTGACTAGTAAGTGTAGTAAGATTCACATTGTGAGTGTTTCGCGCACTACAATACAATCTTGCAATGATTGTGGAATTCTTTTATAGAACTTTTTAAAGGCATTTCACCTGGGGAATAAGATTGCACATGAAAAATTTCTAAACGCCATCTGTTAATGTGTGGAAACAGATGGGGGTTCAGATAGATGCAGGGCCAATATTATGTATTTGACAGGATGATCTTTTGTTGAAGCCACTAATTTAGGATTGAGAAGCTCTGTGCTATATGGTCTTTGACAAAGAATTTCTGGATAGTCTTGAGTGAGTCATTTAATCTTATTCTTCCTCATCTGTGTAACTGAAGTACTCTTAATGTTGATTTTTTGGGAGGTTTTCATCACTATGCACCAGACAGCAGACTGATAGTTGACAGAGAATCAATTATCAAAATCTTTTGCACATTTAATGCACACTGAACAGTAAAAAAGAGATCCAAAACTACAAAAGGGATAGGTTGCCCAAAGGAAGTAAATTTCTGAGTACAACTAAGAGAAAAATTAAATTTATGTTTAAAAATTTGAAAGATAATTAAGAAGAAAAAAATAATAGAAATGTAGATTAAAATTGCAAGTTTCCAGTTAAGAAACAGTAAAAGCTAGCTCAGATATTTTAGCCCAAATACAAAGAAATAAAATACTTTCTCTCATCCAAAAGTCTCCCTTCAGTTGCAAACCTTGCTGGTTTAAGTATCTGTTTTAAATTAATACACAGAGGCACTTATTTCAACTCAACTTGATATTTCAACTTGAAAATATCAGCATATACATCATAATTCATGTTTTAAAAGGATGAAGTATATCTCTCTGACATTTTAGTAAGTCAACATTCAGGTCATGTTGAATTTCATGTCAGCAGGATTCTGTAAAGATCAAAAGTTGGATTTGTATGCTATGGATAGGCTCATAGAATCATGGAAGATTTTAGATGGAAGAGATCACAAGCATCGCAGAGTCCGACCCCTGTCTATATATGGGACCACCAAAAATGAAACCATGTATCTGTCACCATTTTCCCAAATGTTCCTTGAACTCCAATAGCTCAAAGCCCTGACTACTGCCCTGGGCAGCCTGTTCCAAGCCCTCCGCCCTCTGAGGCAGAACCTTTCCCTCCCCTGACACAGCTGCATGCTATTCCCTTGGGCCCTGTTTCTGTCACCAGGAAATGGAGCTCAACTTTGCCGTTCTACTCCCTGTGAGGAACTGTAAGCCATCATGAGGCCTCCCCACAGCCTGCTGTGCTCTGGGCTGAAAGAACCAAGGGATCTCAGATGCTTTTCTTATGTCTTACCCTTTTGATCTTTTACTATCTTTGAAACAATAATTGCCAGTTTTCAGTCAACTGGGATCTCCCCAGATTTCCAAGACTGTTGAAAAGTAACTGAGACAGTTCTTATAACGGCATCAGCCAATTCTTTCAGTACCTTGGGATGAATCCCAACAGTCTCTATAAACTTATGTGCATCTTGCTGGAGCAGAAAATCCTGCGCAAGTTTGGTATTAGTGGGGAGTTTATAATTTCCAACTTCATGGTCTTCCAACTCCAGCATCCTAGGCCCATCATCAGTGTTGAAAACAGAGGTGCTTTGCCTGCATCCAGATTTCTGAGATGATCATCCTCAAGCAGCTCACCAATGTTATTTCTGGTTTTCCTTTATTTGAAGTATTTTAACAAGCGTTACATGCTCTCCTTGACAGTACTAGACATCTTCAACACTGTTTGAGCTTTGGCTGCTCAGATTATCTCCGTTCAAAGTCAGAGTTTCTTTAGTCATCTTATGTCACGTGATCTTGCTTCCAGTGTCCATACACTTTTCTTTTCCACTTAAATAACATTCACAATAGCATTAAGCATCCGAAGTAAATGTAAAATCATTGTAAAGAGTCACTGAATAGCTCAGATGTGTAGAAAAGATAAAAATAAATGGTAACACTAAGGTGTAAGACTAGTTTAATTTATCGTATAGACCCTAATTAAATATTCAGCATCCAGAGGATAAAGGTTGTGAAAATCATGCAGCCATAAAATCAATGGTTCTGAAAAGGCTCATTCATATTTGTGAAGAAATTCCTCCACGGTATCTTTGTTTGCAAAGATACAGGAAGAAAATGTAGCAAAACATTTGAGTGTAAGGATTGATACATAAATGAATTAAACAGTAATTTTTTCTATACAGTCGTTTTTAGCCTGATAGCATAAGGAGTTCTGTTACCCATAATTTGGAAAGAATGTTGAGTGCAGCAGATCAATTGGAAGTCACCAAGAACTGACCACAGTCCTCTATAAACAGAAGATAAAATGAAATAAAATAATAATAAAAAATGGCAAGATATCTGTTAGCTTCTAATTTGATGTCATTTAATAAAAAGAATGATGGTAATTTTATGTTATTACTGAGGTGAGCGCAATGAAATACATGGCTTAGTGCCAGCATTAGCTGTGACCACAGGAAAATACCTGGTGCTATGGCCTTGCTAAAAAAATAAAGTGACAGGTAAATACATAAGAGAAGTGATTCAAAATGGATGCACCTTCTGGAGTAGAGATTATTGCATACTTTTTGATGAACCTTTCTACCTCCTTTTTGGTCAAAGTAAATTATGGATATACAGCAGTCCTGCTGAAATGTCCTTAAGTCATCCCCATATACAAAAGAAAAAAATGCACCTGCTATACTTTCTTGAAGCATTTATATGGTTTCTTTGAGAGAAATAATGAGCTCAAACTTAAGTCAGAGCCAATAGGGAAGCATTTGTCCTTAAATCATTAACGAAAATGAAGAGTCAATAATGACACAGAAAATATAAATACAAATAAATAAATCAAGAATTCACAATTACTGTGTTGGATAGAAAGACATCTCTTTTCACAATCAGCATTATTTCCTTCCTTCCTTCCTTCCTTCCTTCCTTCCTTCCTTCCTTCCTTCCTTCCTTCCTTCCTTCCTTCCTTCCTTCCTTCCTTCCTTCCTTCCTTCCTTCCTTCCTTCCTTCCTTCCTTCCTTCCTTCCTTCCTTCCTTCCTTCCTTCCTTCCTTCCTTCCTTCCTTCCTTCCTTCCTTCCTTCCTTCCTTCCTTCCTTCCTTCCTTCCTTCCTTCCTTCCTTCCTTCCTTCCTTCCTTCCTTCCTTCCTTCCTTCCTTCCTTCCTTCCTTCCTTCCTTCCTTCCTTCCTTCCTTCCTTCCTTCCTTCCTTCCTTCCTTCCTTCCTTCCTTCCTTCCTTCCTTCCTTCCTTCCTTCCTTCCTTCCTTCCTTCCTTCCTTCCTTCCTTCCTTCCTTCCTTCCTTCCTTCCTTCCTTCCTTCCTTCCTTCCTTCCTTCCTTCCTTCCTTCCTTCCTTCCTTCCTTCCTTCCTTCCTTCCTTCCTTCCTTCCTTCCTTCCCTCCTTCCCTCCTTCCCTCCTTCCCTCCTTCCCTCCTTCCCTCCTTCCCTCCTTCCCTCCTTCCCTCCTTCCCTCCTTCCCTCCTTCCCTCCTTCCCTCCTTCCCTCCTTCCCTCCTTCCCTCCTTCCCTCCTTCCCTCCTTCCCTCCTTCCCTCCTTCCTTCCCTCTCTCCTTCCCTCCCTCCCTCCCTCCCTCCCTCCTTCCCTCTCTCCTTCCCTCCCTCCTTCCCTCCTTCCTTCCCTCCCTCCTTCCTTCCCTCCTTCCCACACTTTCTTAATTCCTTTCTCCAACTTCGTCTTCTCTCTATGAGTATTATTCATAGCGTCATAGAATTATTTGAGTCGGAAGGGACCTTAAAATCGTCATATTCTTACCCATTACAGTCTCTACCAATAATTCCTACATGGGAGGGAGGGACACTAAGTAGGAAAAGGATATTGCTCCAAATCTGCCTTGACACAGAAGTGCAACTTTAGCCTAGTGAAATTGCAGGGCAACAGTCCATCTACAGGAAAATGCACTTGGTTCTAAATATCTCAGCATAGGTTGTTCTTCCCTTATAAATTTACTTTTTGTTTGGTTTTCAAAGTTTTGAAATTAAATCCTGCCTTCCAGGAAGTACATTGATTTTCCATCACCTCTGAGAAAACTTCTTCAACATCTCGGTGAAAAACTGGAGTTTATATTGACAAATTGCAATCAGATGAACCTTTAGCTATTCTCCCCACCTCCATGAAGCACTGCTGTGAAGGAAGATGTCTTGCTGTATAACAAATGCTCTTAAAAAGGCCCATTGTTGATGTTAATTAACTTCAGGGATGGGCTTCTTGTTCATTTGTAATTTTCATGGGCTTTTGTTTCAACAGATTCAGATGCAAGCCAGCAAATTCCATAAAATGGTTATAATCTAATTAAATGATATGCTTTCTGTGCCTAATTAACTGCACAAGTGTCCTTGTATCCAATCTCAAGATTAATCTCTTTTTCATGATACGTAAGATTTATAAAATTATTCCAAGTCTTTTCTAACTTATTTCCATTTTCACATAGTTTTGGTAGGCATTTTAATATCTGCATATCTTTGCTACAGTTATTAGTGTGAATCTTCATACTATTTTGTTCTTTTCAGTGCTTATGATATGAATAGTTTCTTTACCAGAATCAGAACTGGTGACATATAGATATTGTGTTATATATAATCGGGAGCCTACAGCAAGTTGGGTTCTTAAGTTAGCAGGCTGGACTTCCCTGTGGAAGCAGTATTGTCCCCTGGGAGGCCACTAAAACATCTTTCAATATACAGTGTTCCTTAGGGCACTATCTTAAAATACATGAATCTTTTTCAAAATTTGGACTTATCAGGAAAGACTGCAAGTGTGCCTTATTGCATAGTAGTAAATTATTTCATGTTAAGGGCTTAACTGAAACTGGATCCAGTTATGCCAGCTCTAAATTTGATTGACTGGGAAATAAAAACAAAACAAACAAACAAACAAATGAATAATCCTAAAAAATGAGTTTAAAACTTGACCATATTTACTTTCTAAATTAATTGAAGTCACAATGAGGAAAAAGTAGGAAAGAAGGTGCAAGGCAGTCAGAGCTATACAGACAGAAGTTGGTTTCTGGATAGACATAGTAGGTCTGATAAGGCCATATGTGTAAAAGTGTCATTGCTGAACTGAGTTTTGCATTTCACCATGCAGGTCAGACCCTTGATGGATGTAAATCAGCATAAACTGGCTTGTCAGACTCAGTACTATTTTTTGGTGAACAGTAGTCTTTTCTCTGGTTCCATTCTTATGTTCATAGAATCACAGAATCATTACAGTAGGAAAAGGCCACTAAGATCCTTTGGTCCACCCATCATCTCATCCCTACAAGCCCACTAAACTCTATACCTCAGTGCTGCATCTACCCTTCCCTTGAACACCTCCAGGAACTGTGAGTCTGTCACCTCTTCTTGTAAATAAGAAACTAGTTTTGAGGAAAACAGACATATCGCTTCCACTGTGTGAGGAAAAATAAATTTATCATTTAATTTTACTTGTGTTCATGTACAACTTTCCGTCTCACCTGCTATCCCTGTTGAACAAGGACTTACAGGTTCAGGGCCTTGGGGCATAACTGCCATGAGTAACAACATGGGGCTTAAAGCTAACACAGTTTGAAAGTTGTTTCATTTTGTAGCATTTAGTTCAGCACTGTTCTCTGATACCGTAAGGAGTAAATACTAACCTCAGACAATAGGCTGTGATCCCCAATCAAATTCTAGAACTGAATTATATTTGAAAACAAAATGATTTCAAATCAGTTTTCTTCTTCACTTACCTGTCAAGACCCAATATATGGGTTCAGCTTTTACTGCTGCTATTTTTTATTTACTGTTAAAAACGGACTGACAAAGTTATGTTTGAGGAAAAAAAAAAAAAAAGGCTAAAATATCTTATATTCTAAACTGATTGTTGGTCTTCTGATAAAAAGAAGATGACAGTCCAACCTGCTCTGCCAGAGGGGGAGCCCACTGAGCATATTACGTAGGTTATCCTTTTCTTTCAGGCTGTTCTTTAGTGCTGATTTGTCATGCAGTTCTTTGTGCTAGAGGATAAGTGATATGAGTTAGGACCAGTTTGTAGTAGTTGAACAACCACATTGTGATCCTTAAAACACCAATTTAACTGTTATCTAGACTCCTGGGAAGCTTAGCTTTCCAAAATTGCATGCTTTATGTTTGCATGCAGAAATACAGGGAAAAAAAAAGCTGGAAAGGTCATCTGGACATCCCGTCTGCCCTGTGTTGTTCTAACCTTGAAATTAGATTAAGTTTTTAAGATCTCTGACAAAGCTGAATTTTTAATGTCTCCAGAAACTGAGTCTTTGTGGCATCTTTGGGCTGTCATGCTCTGTGGATAACCATAACTAGATGGCTGAAAACAGACACTAGATGCCTTGGAACCTTTGTTTCTCCAACCCAATCAAACATGAACTCTCCTGTTACCTTCTTGCTTTTAACCCGAAACCCTTTTAGGAGCTCTCTGCTCCACCAGATCCAGATAGCTAACATTTCCTTTCTGCTGAGTACTGCTAAATCAGACACGATGTGCTGCACCTCCGTCAGGCATTTGGTCTTCTACACTCTATGAGTTTTCAATCAGCCCACCTCTCTAGCTTATCAGGAGCCCTCCAAATAGTGACCTTGTCCTCCTGGGAAACACAACTGCTACCCTCCACTTGGTGTGCTGCAGGAACACTCATTTTGTTCATCAGGAAGTCCCAAACTACCAGCCCAGAAACATATCAGGTCATGCCAAAGCAGGGTATGCAACACCTCTAAGTAGTTTGATCTGTCAGTTCTCAGAGGAAGTGTAAAGACTTCTTCATCTGCTAAGAAATTACAGTAACAACTGCTCTTTATTTTAACATGAAAACAGATCAACTTCTTTTCAGAGGATTCACCCAAAATTCACACCTGTGCCTGACTTTCTAACTTCAAACACTGCTTTTAGTAATTGCAGCATATTCTCCAATAAGACACCTATTAAAGACAGGGTGAGGTTATCTTCCTGTTGAATTTGCTTCAATTTATAGAAAATAATTCAGGATCAAGTTGGTCACAGAATGGAAAGAAAAACTGAGAAAAAATTTCTGTCTGCGTAGTCCTCTGGGAAAAGCACTGTGGGTTCCTATGGCTGCTCTCTCATTTTGGATTAGACATGAAACCCCATGGCTTGTCTTTGATTTGAAAAGAAAGGAAAAACATTCTTCAATGCCAATGTTTGCAGCTTTTCTTTCAGGTCTCAAACTCATGGGGAAGTAAAGGTGTTGTATTTCAGGTTCTCTCTTACTATTTGCATTTGTTTTTCAAGCAACAAAAATCCACACAGCCTCTCTTAGGAAAGTAGAAGACTGTAAAATGTTACATAGAACTGTTCCTAAAGCTCATTCTGGAAGATAAGCAGTGTGAATTAGTCTCCTACTGATATACCCTGAAAATGTTTATACATCAGATTTGTGAAACTGAGAATCTGGAGTAGCTACAGTGGGCCAGATTTGGCATGCCAAAACCTAGAATAAATTAGTTAAAAAAATAATTAGTTATAGATTAATAGAATAATATAAAATGAAAGAGAGAGGCATCATGAGGCAACAAACTTGACACATATCACTATGTGAGATTAAAAATGTGGGAATAGATGGGAAGACTGTCTTGGGAGTAAATATTTTATGGAGAATGAACAGGAACAGTGAAAAGTAGATGACTGTTTAAATTCAGTTAGACAGACATATTTTATTTTGCTTTATGGAAAGCTCAACATCTAAGTCACATTTAAAAATGTGGCTGTCATCATATGCCAATATCAAATAGCTAAGGAATGACACAGGCTTTTACTCACTTCTTAATTATTAATAGTCTTGTTTTGTAGAAATCAGACCTTAGGGAAAGCTGTCAAGTAGTGCACAGAATGGCGATTTAGTGGCAACTCAACACCCCATCAGGCAGTCGCACCCAGATTTATTCCACATCTTGGTCAAGAACTTCCACCCAGAGATATAAGCATCACACAACCTCAGAGCAAATTCTCAGACTTCATGTCCCCTTCTGTAGTAGGTTTGGACATCCTGGCTTCTCCAGTAAGGGGCTTGAAGCCTCTTGTTTCTCTTGCATCCTGCCCAGTCTTACGGTCATTTTAGTGTTCTTCTTTTACATCTCATGAAGGGTCCAATGCTGCAGACATTCATTGGTCTGTTAAGAGACACAGATGGCTGCACCACTGTACCAATGGGTGAGTGCCACCTCAGGCTTTCCTGGGACACTGGGAGACTGAGGCTTTTTCCTTCTGCAGGAAGCTGAGATTGGTGTAGGTCCTTGTGTCTTTGTCTGAGCTTTCAGAGTTCTCCAGCCTGTATTATGTCTTCTGGACTCCTCTGTGCCTACAGAGATAAACCTTTCATCATATCTGACACTAGTTTTAGAACTGATCTCTCTGATATTTTGAGATAAATTCTGAAAATTGCCAGAAATGGGGAAATCCTTTTTCTGCTTTGATCATCTTCTTTAATGAAATTTTCCTTCCTTCTTCTAACTTTTTCTTGCAGTTCTGTTCGAAAAGATTTAGACCATCACAACTCTTTAATTTACAGTCTGTTGTGAACCCGTTAACAGAGAAACACTGAAAAAAGGAATTGAATAATAATAAAAAAAACTCAACTCAAATCTTTTTAAACATGCTGATAGTAGAAGAAGTTTACTGGTTTTAGTACATAATAAAAGCAAATATATGTCTATTTTTCATTATGGGGTTTAGCAGTAAGCATCAGCAGTGGCAGAAAGAACCATTGCCTTTGTAGTTCCACTGCTGTCTTCCATCCATATTTTCATGTTTTTTTTTTTCCCTGTTCTATCTTAAAATAAATTAGACTTTAATTACAGCAATAACAAAATCTTCAGACAATCTCAGCTAATTTTTACCTAATGAGGAAAGCAGTTTATGTGCTCTGTACTCCTACCAAATACTCTGGGGAGAAAAAAAGAAAAAAATATTGCTTCAATTACAGAAGTAATGAGTTATTGAGATGGTTACTTCCCTTACTTACCAGAATGAGTAACCATTACTGTGTAGAATATTTTTTCTTAAAAATTGCTAAATAGAGTTTGTTTTCTTTCTTTTTATTTTTTTTCCCCTCAAAAAATCACTTTCCAAGTAAAGGAAATGTAAAAGTAGGGCAATGTTAAAATGTAAATTCTTACTCCATACTCTATATATTTAAAAGCTTTAATGTTTTTTTTTCCCTTTCTCTCACTCCTTCTACACATTATCATCACTTTTTCTGGTATGCAGGGTTTTAAAGTATGTATTTAAAGGTTCCCCAGAACTCAGCAAGATTCACTGACTATATTTAAATCCTCATATATTTTTGAGTTGGCTTGTGCTTAATAATGACACTGAAGTAGCATATTTATATGACACTGAGATTCAGCAGAAGAGCTCCTCTTTTAAATAAAAGACTAGATATCAAAGTGTTCCTGCACACTTTCCTTTTGAACTCTGAATGCAACAACATTCAAACCTTTTACAAAGCCTATTATGCAAGCAATATGAGCTACACTGCCACACTGTGAAGAACAATTTGTATAGCATCTTCACTACGTAATGATTACACCTGCTCCCTAAAGTATATCTGTGTAAACACCCAATGTGATACTGTTCCTTTTGCATAGATCTGCTAGAATATAAGTGAAGACATGGGTTTTTTCCAGCCTCCATTTATTAGGGCAGCTGTGGTAAATTATCTGCTGCCTTTTTCAATTTCTGAAAATGAAAAAGATCTTCCAAGTGGAATTCTCCAGCCTGAACTTAGGAGAAGTTTATTATCAGACTTTAGCTATTTTTTATCTCTTACTGCAGAAAAAAAAAGAAATGGAGACTTAAGTTTGGTTCATCTGATGGAATGTGTATACTCAAACAAAACAGCTCAGTTCCTTTCCTATTCCGTGAAAAGAAACAGACCTTTCTTAGTGAAATACAGTTCAGGCTGAAGTATGAAGATAATCTCCAAAGTACTTCACCTAGAGGATGGTTGAGCCCTGAAACTGACTCCTCAGGGCTATGACCATAGCCACAAGCTGCCAGAGTTACTGGAGTGTTTGGAAAATCCTCTCATACATTAGGTTTGAATTTTGAGTGTTTCTTTGTGCAGAGTCAGGAGTTGGGCCCAGTGACCCTTTTGCAGCCATTCCAACTTGGGATATTCTATGAGAAACAAGGATGCTTGCCTGTAAATGATTAATTTAAAATGAAATTGAAGCACACCTCCATCATCTGGCCAAAATTAAAAAAGACAGTCAACCCACAAGAACTTCTTTTTCTGAATGCTGCCAAAATTGTAGTTCCTTTCTTCTGAACTATCTAGCTCAAAGAACAGTGCTTCAAAATAGTATAGCTGAGCTGGCTCAGACTCTGTCACAATTACAACCTCAGTTACTCATGTGCCTCTCCAGCCATTTGGAATGAGTTAGTACATATTAGTACATTTCTCCTTTCTTGTGGGTAATGAAGGGAGATTAGGAGTGATGTGAATCCCTGCTGGAATGAAGCAAAAATATCAGAAAGTGGAAGAAAGTTTACCTATACTCTCATCATTATTTGAAGAGACAGGTATACAAAACCTGCCACAATTAATCATCTGCTTCCTAATTAGCCTTGGTCAACCTGAGAAGCCTAGGGCTATTGTTGTTCTAATTCTGCATGAGGAGTGGATCTATATATCAATATGCATGCAAACTGACCTTTCAAATCACTGTAGTTTTTACCTAGATGAGAAAAGGGAGCTGATCTGATGGTGTATTGATACAGTCCCAAATGGCAGGGTAAATTGTCTTTCATGGCCAAACCTGATAACTATCTTTCATTTCTCCCTGGATTAGCACTTCTTTTTCCTTGGATTTAGAAATCAAATCTACACATTTCCAGTTCCAGTGTCTCACCACTCTCACAGTAAAGAATTTCTTCCTAATATCTAGTCTAAATTTACCCTCCTCCACTTTTAAGCAACTTCCCCTCATCCTATCACTATATGACCTTATAAAAAGTTTCTCCCCAGCTTTCCTGTTGGTCCCTTCAGGTACTGGAAGGCTGCTGTAAGGTTCCCCCAGAACCCTCTCTTCTCCAGGCTGAACAACCCTAACTAACCTCATAGGAGAGGTGCTTCAGCCCACTGCCCATCTTTGTGGCCTGCCTCTAGAACTGGTTTATTATCTTTGCATTGTGAGTCTCAGAACTGGATGCAATATTCCAGATGGGATCTCATGAGAGCTGAGCTGAGGGGCAAATTCACCACCTTTGATCTTCTGGTTGCACTTTTGATGTAATTCAGGATCATTTTGGCCTTCTGGGCTGCAAGAGCACATTGCTGTTTCACGTTCATTTTCTCATAATCGGACAACCCAAATCCTTTCCCTCAGGGCTGTTCTAAAGCCATTCTCTGCCCATACTGTATCTGTGCTTGGGATTGCCCTGACTCAGGTGCAACCTATTTGGCCCGGTTGAATTTCTTGAGGTTAGCAGTCTGAAGATACTGAAGGAGATTCTGGTGGAACTTCTGCCAGACTGAAGGTTACAATCTTACATGGTAGTGTTCAATGGCACAATACTTTAACTTGATCCTATTGTGACTAAGTGATCACTTCATAAACCTGCATTAGACCTTACTAGGTTTCAAAGGAGACATGTCTGCACTGGCTTTCTGTGTGTTTCTCTGTGTAGTCAGCTTTCCCTTATTGTTCATACATGATGAATGCTTGCTTTCACCCTGGTTACATCCTGAAGCAAAGAAATAATCCCAAAGAAAAAGCTGCATCACTGTTGATAGGATACTTCATTACATGCTGGGCTTCAGACAAATGAACAGTGACTCTGTATTGTGCATTATACAAAACTAGTGTAAAACTGTTTCTGTCTAAATACTAAGTCAAATACCACCACTGAAGAACCAACGTGATTTCCAAGGGTAAGCAGCGTGCATCCTTGACTACATACTTAAAAAAAAAAAAAAGTTTTCCTAAGCAGCATGGCATCATCTTTATTTGGAGACTTATAATCTAGAAAAAATAAATGGATATGCACAGGTTGTGTTTCAGGAGCACTATTGAGTTTACAGTGGACATAAGGACTAAATGCTATGCAGTGCACACCCACAAATCAGGCCGAGAGTGAACTAACTGAACAGTGTGGAAGTGAATGATTTTATAAATAGGTTTTTCCAAAAGTAATGCCTCCTATTTATTTCCATTGAAACTACAATAAATATGAAGAGTACTACTGTATTTGATAGAGCAAATTTGCAGCTACAAAACACTATTTTTCAATACAGTCACCACCATTAATTATGCTTTTCACTTGCAATGAACAAGAGTTGTAAACTTGAGCATAGGAAGTTCTGCACTAATACATGAAGGAACCTCTTCACAGTGAGGGTGACAGAGCACTGGAACAGACTGCACAGGGAGATTGTGGATTCTCCTTCTCTGGAGATATTCAAGACCTACCTGCACACCTACCCTTGCAGCCTGCTACAGGGAACCTGCTTTGGCAGGGGGTTGGACTAAATGATCTCGAGAAGTCCCTTCCACCCTGTACAATTCTGTGATTCTGTCTGTATGTTGTGCTTGTAAAAATCTGCAGCACAGTTGACCCACTGCTGCTGTCATTACTGCTGAAACACATCACCCACTGCCTCATTGGGTTCACGTCCACTCTTTGGTCTCCAGAAACATTCAGCAAGCATTGACCAATGTCAGTGGGTGAAATTTTTTTCTGCAAGGAGGAATCCAATGGCATACCTTTGCTTTAAACTCACTTCCACATCAGATGCCATTTTGTTGCACTGCCCCTCTGCTGCCATCTGTCACACAGCAGCAAAATGAAATTTTGGTGGGAAGGTTCAACCTCTACTGCTGTACCACCAACTTCTGTTGTCACCAGCTAACATAATAAAATAGGAGGCATTACTTTTTGGACCATAGAATCATGTAATCACCAGGGTTGGAAAAGACCTGCAAGATCATCCAGTCCGACTGTCCACCTATCACCAATAGTTCTCTCTAAACCATGTCCCTCAACACAACATCTAAACATTCCTTGAATACTTCCAGGGTTGGTGACTCCACCACCTCCCTGGGCAGCCCATTACAGCACCTGACCACTCTTTCAGAGAAGAAACATCCAGCATGAATCTCCCCTGGAGCAACTTGAGGCCATCCTCTCTAGTCCTATCACTAGTTACAGGAAAGAAGAGGCTGATCCCCAGGTCACTACAACCTATCTTCAGGTAGTTACAGAGAGCAGTAAGGACTCCCCAGAGCCTCCACTTATCCATACTAAAAAATCCCAGCTCCCTCAGCCGTTCCTCATAAGGCCTTTGCTCCAAACACCCAACCAGCCTCTTTGTCCTTCTCTGGACTTGTTCTATGTCTTTCTTGCAGTGAGGGACTCAAAATTGAATGAATTGAATGCAGTACTCAAGTTGCAACCTCACCAGTACTGAGTTTGGAGGGATGATCACTTCCCTGCTCCTGCTGAGAACAGTCTTTCTGATATAAACCAGGATGCCATTGGACTTCTTGGCCACCTGAGTACACTGCTGTCTTGTGCTCGGGCAGGCATTGACCAATACCCCCAGGTCCATTCACTTTATACAGTCTTCCATTCACTGTGCCCCAAGCATGTAACCTTGCCTGGGGTTGTTGTGGCCAAAGTGCAGGACCTGGCCCTTGGTCTTGTTGAACCTCATCCCATTGGCTTCAGCACAACGATCCAGCCTATCCAGATCCCTCTGCAGGGTTTTGCTACCCCCACACAGATAGACACTTCCTGCCAACTTGTTGTCATCTGCAAACTTACTGAGGGCGCACTCAGTGCTGTCATCCAGGTAATCAATAAAGGTATTGAAGAAGACAGGCCCCGGTACCGAACCCTGGGGAATACCACTCACGATTGGTTGCCAGCTGGTTGTGACTCCATTCACCACCACTCTCTGGGCCCAGCCCTCCAGCCAGTTCTTTACTCACATAGTTTAGGCTGGGGCACAGAGTTCTTTTTCTACTGTCGTCCACATGGGTGGAACTTACTACGAGCAGCATAAGCTTTCATAGTTTTAGTTGTAAAGTTATGTTTTTCTGAAGACAGTGTATTTTAAATGTCTTGATTTCTGTTTAATATGAAAAACTCTATTAACTCATATTAACTCTAGGCCTTTTACCTGCATTATCACATTAGTCAAAACAAAGGTAATCAAGTGTAACAGTATTCTGAATGCTTGTTGTAACATATTCTGTCATCCCACTGGTAATGTAAAATATCTCCAGTTACTTTTCTGTTCCTCCAATGCATTTACATTAATACTATAAAGAGAGAAAGAAAAGGAAACTAATCAATCTAAATTCTATTTCTGACAATTTCAAATTTAAAATGCTTTTTTTTCCTCAAAATTTGACACATACTTTACTCAGAATATCAACATTTTTTTCTTCCTTAGTTCCATTTCTGAAAACAAAAGAGCAAGAAAAATCCCAGTGATTTTTTTTTCCATCAGACTAATTGATTTTAGGCAATTAGTCAAATATTATAACATAGCTAGTTAATATGACAGCTATCCAATATTCCCATAAACAATTCCTTAATATTTGCATAAAGCTTTTATTTGCATTACTGGGTGTGGTTTTCATAGTTTCATTAGCAATAGCTTTCTGTGGAAAAAAAATGTTGAATGAAAGGACAAGGAATATTCCACCAAGTATTTTGTCTTAATTTTTCAAAATTCATAATTTTGCCAGAAACTTTGCCAATTAGTGAAAGTCTACTTAAGCTTGATATTGCTGCAAAAAGTATCCCTATCCTTCGTTTTTCTAACTTAGTCTATGCATTACTACCATGAAGCACACCAATAATCCGTATAAGCAACATTTTTAAGTACAGGTAGGACAGTTTGAATCTGTCAGTCTATTTTGTTACTTACTCAAATGTTTATGTGGATTTTTGGACTTTGAGTACTCTGTTCACTATCAAGCAAGATCAAATCGTCTGTAGAGACACAATCAAGTTTTGCCTGTATGGTCTACTCCAACTTTGGTGATTCTGTAGTTCAAACAGAGGTGAGCAATGATCAAATTTATTTATTTATTTATTTATTTACTTGCTTACTTGCTTACTTGCTTACTTACTTACTTATCCTCTATTCAGACTTTAATCAGAGAAAACAAAGAATTGGATTATCTCTTCAAATACTGTTATATACCTTTCTCAGTTGTTAGTCCAAGGGATATGCAGCTGATGCATAATGAATTAAATCTTCCTGGATTATGGACTGAAAAAAAACTATTTTGCAATAAGAAATATGACTGCTGGCTGGACAGGATCAATAACCAAAACAAAGTGATATTTCTAACCTGCTAGATTTGGATTCTTCTACAGTGTAGATAACTGAACTGGGCTGCAGTCCCTTTATAATTGAAGGAAAAAAATTGGTGTTTTTATAACAAAATTAATGAAACTAATTTTGTTGTGATATAATTCCTGGGTCTAACTATTTTAGCACAGTTATCATTGCTAGGATAGCTACCTCAGATACAGATATCTCAACTACAGATAGCTGACATTTGCTGAAATAAACCCCTTAACAACTTTTCATTTGTATCGGTGTGGAGTGGCATGTCCTCAAGGCAGCAGAGATTTATTTTTGACAATAAGGCGCTGCAGCCTTAAAATAAGGAGGATCTGAAGGACACCTGCTCACAGTGAAGGAGGAGGGTGAGGGTTGTTACTCAGTGATCTTTAAGTCCTTTCCAACAAAAGACGTTCTATTATTCTATGATTCTATGATCTTCAGAAGTATCCTTATTATAAGGGCCTGCAACACTGGCATGTGTCACTCCTAGGGGACAGAAAACAAGTCACCTATTTGCATCTTTTCTATATGAGGATTTATAACAACTTTAAAATTCAACTGCTTAGCTAAAAGATGCTTCTTTAAAAAAAAAAAATATATATATATATAAGAAAATAACATGTTGTCGGGTCAACTGTAAGGCAATTGATTTGACCACAACAGAGAGTAAAATGTAAGATTATTTTAAGAAAGGCAGATCATATCAGACGAGCACCTCTTGTGCCTAGCAAGCACATGGTTTTCTGGACAGAAAAAAAAAAAAAAAAGCATTTGTTACAGTGCTATAGAGGCGAATACTAATCAAGCCATGAAAGATGAGGTGCAGACAATAACAGATATGAAAAGAAGTAGTGGAGCTCAGAGTGAGTTGTACTGAAAGAAACATTGAATACAAAGTCCTTTAATATCACTGGAAGAGAGATAACATCTGCGTTCTCTGCAAATATAAAGAGAAAGGTAAATATAACAGAGAAAAATACATAAAGACAACTCTGGCACCAGGATAAAATTTCAAAATATGCTTTAGTTGGAACCAAGATGAATGTTTTCTAATTTTCAGAAATCCTAATCTCTGGAGAATTCTGAGAGATATAAGACATAGAAAGATAATACTTTAATTTAATACATAGTTTGATATGCTTTCAGGAAGGATTTTATAGTGCAACTAATTGTGAAAGTAGGATATTGGCCTCTTAGTCCCATGAAGTTTCCAAGTTTCATGGAAACTTGTGGATTAAGGCTTTTGTCTCTGTTTATGCATTGAATATAATTATTTACATGAACTTGTCTTGAAACCACAGCATACTAACTAGGAATGCAAATTTTCTGTAATTCACTTCCTGCTGGAATCGAATAGTTAATAATTCCAGTTATATTTCTGTTGTACAAAAATGCTTCTTTTATTTCTATTTATTTATTTATTTAGCATTCAACAGTATTTTGCTCCATTCTCTCAGGGCAGAAAATACAACTGTAGAAAGAAAAATAGATGGCATGTTGTCTACACTGGCACTTCAGGAATTATTTTTCTTCCCCTTTAAATGTTGCTCAGAAATAGGTCGCTGTTAAACCCAAATCAAAATTAAAAAGAAAAAAGAAAACATCTGCATTTTTAAAAGTGACAACCACCACTTGCATCCTAGGTAAGTCAGTGTCTTATTACTCAGAAAGTGAGCTTTGAACCAAGAGAAAAGGATTCAGACAACCTGCTGATCATGCTTCTTCTGCTGCAGCTGAGAATATGGTTAGTTTTCCAGGCTACAAGAGCGTGTCGCTGACTCATGTTTAGCTTCCCATCCACCAGTTCTCTCCTTTTGGCAAGGCTGTGCTCCATTCTTACATCCCCCAGCTTATGTCAGTAGTGGATTTTGCTTTGACCCAGGTGCAAGACCTTGCACTTGGATTTGTTGAATCTCATGAGGTTCCTCTGGGCCCACTGCTCACACATGTGTAGGTGTCTCTGGATGTCATCCTATCCCTTGGACATGTTGACTGCACCCCACAGCTTGGTGTCATCCTCAAACTTGCTGAGGGTGCGCTCAAACCCGCTGTCAGTGTCACTGATAAAGATTTTAAAGAGCATCAGTCTCTGTGTATTCAGAAATTGGATGCTAAGCATTACTGAAATGTTAAGCATCACTGAAATGGATGTTAAGATTACTGAGAGATACTGTGGAGAATATTTAGAATAGTATTTTCATCCTCATCATGTAATTTGTTAAGGCCCTGAGCAATTCGAACTAATCTCAAGGCTAGTCATGGTTTCAGAAATTTCTGGAGGTTTCCCTTTTACAAAGTGTTGGAAGCCCTGCTGAGACCCTCATGATTCATCTACTATGTATATGAAATCATATTTATTAGTATTTTATTTAGCTTAAAAATAAGTATGACATTCAAAAAGTCTTCACTTCTGTTTCTGTGTTACCTAAGCTTGCTTTTGGGGATCTTTGTTTCCACACATCCTTAATGATGCATCCTAGGGTCATTCCTGTATGGTTCTGAGGTCAAAAGTAATCTGTGACTTCGTCAGAAAAAGACATATATGCTTGCCATTTATCTCTTGCTTTGGAAGGAGAATAAACACTCACAGACCTCTATTAACTGCTTTGCATATCCTGAGGTAATCAATGTGCTGTGCTGTCACACTAAGGACATCTCTGTCACACTAAGGACATTTGGGTAGGGATGGTGGTGGGAGGATGGTTGGACTAGATGATCTTGTAGGTCCTTTCCAACCTAATGAATCTATGAATCTATGAATCTCAGAGGCAGTTATTCCCACCCAGGAGTGACATAGGAGCAGCTGTTCAAAGCATGATGTTCCTAATCCATTGTTCAGTATAGTCCATTTGCAAAGGAAATGCACATGTTAGTGTTGATGTTCATGGCAAGCATCAGAACAACTTCTTCAGAAAATCTCATAAGGAAAAAGGGATTCAAAAAATATTACTTTTTCACAGTGTTTCTAGGCTTGTTATGAATGAAATCCTGCTGCCACATACCCATTCAATCAGCTGGCTGAAAGGCTCTTTAGTCTGCTCAGTAGCTGGCTCCTTAAGAGGTTGTAGAGAAGAATGTCCATAGTCAACACAACAAAGTATTTAGTCTTACCATATGGCTTCAAAGCATAAGTATTTTTATGTTCTAGGAGGCTCTATCAATAGGTGTCTTCACTATTTAAAACTACAAACAACTTATTGAACCTCTACCACAAAAAAAAAGCAAACAAAAAACTGAACAACTTCACCTAATCGATAACCCAAACAGAAAGACGCACACAAACACAAAAAGAGCAGAAAACAACCAACCAACCAACAAACAAACCATCAGCAACAGAAACAAAAATAACAAATAACTTCCTTAATGTAGGCAAGATTATCAAGATTTTAATTATCACTTCAAGGCACTGTGCTGCTCTGCTCCTATGTTCTCAATGCTCTTGGATAAGGATTTTCTTCTATACTCTTTTATTCCTTCTACACCCATAAGGCACTTTTATAAGCTTTTAAATGCAATGCAGAGCCAGTTTCTTCTGTCAAGAGTTTTATCACATTTGTCAAGGATGGTTGACTCTCGCTTCATATTTCCTTCCAGTTGTTGTAGGTTTCAAACTGTGTCAATCTCATTTGTGTTATCACTGAGTTAGGTAAATACAAATAACAAATAACAAGTTCTGTCTTAACAAGGTCAGAATTTTTCCACTCTTTTCCTGGTAATGTCCTGCCCAGGCTGTTTTTGGACTGACAACGCAATTTGAATCTCATTGGTTCTGTGATGCACTTTGAAATTTGTGTTGTGGAAAACGGTAAGAATTTCTGTCTTCATCTTGGACTGCAGATATGAATGAAGAGTGACACACACAAATGAATTATCTAGGGATCTCAACCTGTAACTATATGATTCTAATATGTTTTGAACTCAAATAGAGGGTATATTTCTAATCACACCTAAAATACTCCAGAAATGTTGAATATGAGAATATTTTGCTGCTGCAATTAACCCAGGACTTGCAGACAGAAAGGAAAAATCTCTAATGCTGCAATTAGTTCTTGAAACTTTTAAAGTCTGAATGAGTCTACAAAGTTAGGTATTATTCTTCATGACACAGAACTGAAATGTATATACTTCCTTTAGTAAAGCTGGATTGTTCTGTGGCAATAGAGCCCTCACTATCTGCCAGAAAAGTATCACATATAGATGGCTAGGAGGATTAGTCCATGAAGATACAGGCTTTCAGATATAGACAACACATTTGATTCATCTGCAAAAAAAAACAAATTGTTCTCTCTTCTAGAGAAGCTATGAAATATTGCAAAGATTTACTTAATTTTCAATTTAAAAAAATTTGAAGCTTCTTGCATTACATAGCAAAGTGAAAGGAAGGAGGAAGTCAGAGATAAAAATTCATCCTAAGTCACATTCTGACCTTGAAAAGAGATGCTTTTTGAAAACAATGAAAACAAGCTTCCAAAAGAACAGTCAACATGAAAGAGATTGCACTGAAAAAGGCTACTTTTGAAATCAGTCTGGTACCTGATAAACCCATCTTGTGAAAAAATTGGGGAAGAGATTTTTTACAGTCATAATCCTGCATAGAAGATAGCTCCAATTAAAATAATGCTGGGAAGATAAAAATTAATTATTGAATGAAAGTTGGTGGGTTATTGGCTATAGTAAGTGTTACAGCGTATAAAAGAACACTGTTCTTGAGAATGTTATAAGGGTCTTCTTTCCCTCAATCTCTTTATTCCTTCATCTCTGCCTCTTCTTCCTTTCTTTCTTCCAGTTTCCTCTCTTATTTCTCATTTCCTCCTCATTTCCTCCTCATTTTTACCAGTTCTTTCCCCGTTCCCTTCCTTTACCTACGGGTTGCAAACAGAGAACACGAATTTGTACATGACAAAACATTCAAAGTGAAAACTGCAAGAGAAAGGACAGCATTAAGCTCTAGGTCTCTCCACAGTTTTGTGTTTCTTTACTCCTGCCCCTGATGTTTTTTAAAGAGGCAGCTCAGCCATGGATCATAGAAAGTTCAGACCTATTTAAATTGGTTTTGCAAGGAACAAAGGATAAATGCACCAAAACATCACAGAATAAAACAAAAAATGTTTCACATTTAGATAGCTACAATAAGGGCTCTGCAATTTGTAAGCTAACAGTTGCATAACCAGGGCAGAAGGTTTCTGATCAAAGTTCCTTGTGTAGATGTACTTTGTGTTTTAGTCCTATGCTTAAGTGGGCCGTTAGCAGTGATTAAAGATAAATGCATCAAGCACATGTGTACCAGTTTCCACTGCTTTTCAGTGAGGTAATAAATGAAATGCATCATGGAAAATATTGAGCAAAGAGATTAAAGGCCAAGTGAAGGGAATTATGAACTTGCATTTGTTAAAATTTTATGTGAAAATATTTATTGTTGTGTAATGGACTACATTAGTAATTTATTTTTTTTTATGAGAAAAATGTACAATTCAATGCCAAGACAACAAACAGAACAATTGTTTTCTGACAGATTAAATGTTCATCTTCATGTATTTGTTTCAGTTCTTCTAGTGTTTGTTTTTTCACAATTTCTCTGTTTGTTTTATTATATTAAAGATATCTATTTTCCACTGTTTTCTGAATGCCTCTTTCCACAGGTAATGATACCAATCATAACCATAATTTTGAGGCAGCAATATCGAAGTATTCTTTATTTTTTTCACTGAGCTTAACCAACACATTTGTTGCTATATTTTTCAGTTATCTCTTCTCTTTGAATCCAAAGATTCTATAAAATAAAGTAATCTATCCCTGCTACCTTTGCACCATATCCTCAGACAAAAGAATACAGCAGAATATCAGTATTAGGCACTAGATATCTGTTTATGGATCAGAAGTACTTCTATACATTAAAGCAATTATCAATAAATAACTAAAATTCTTTAAATGTTTCAGTTGCTGAATTATTTGATACTGTTCAAGACAACCCTATGTCATAGACCTGGGATTTAATAAGCAGGTTTTAAATATAGTTTTAAGCTCTAAATTGCATTGTCCGGATTACTATGAACCAGAGTTCAGTCTTGCATTCTAATGGATGAATAAAAATGTCTGTTAACATTGCTGGGGCTAGGATTTCACCTAATGGCTTCAAGATGTGAGTAAAAATGTCACATCAGCAAAAATAAATCTATACGTTTCTCCTAAAGTAATTTAAAAGATATTTGTAAAAAGGATATAAGCCTTCATCAGGTTAACTATAAACATTTGAAGCAAAAGTCTGATTTTAGAAAGAAGTAAATATAAGATGATAATAGTATAATTACTACAGATCTCCTTTATCGTACATCACTGAAGTTGCAATGTTTGCTCTTTATTTTTGAACAAACACTGTCTCGTGAGCATAAATAATTATGAAATAGTCACACTTATTTGAGGAGTTGTTAGCTTATTCAAATATATGAAAGGTTCTCCTCTGAAAGCAGTCTAATTAAGTCAATGCTTAAAGTTAAATAAATCCATTCTAAAATAGAGACATATATTTAGCTAATTTCAATAAGAACTTACATAACAGCAATATGTTTGAAATAACCAATGGATTCTGACAAGCAAAAATTCACTTACAAGAACAATAAATGACAAACTAGTGAAGAATAGAAGATTTTAGAATGCAAAATCTATATGGTAAGGATGCTTCAAGCAAATAAAGCACAGTATACCTTGAATGAGAAGTAGGATTTGTCTCTATTTCTTATAAATGACTATCATGTAAGCAAGAAAAAAATTTTTTTCAGTCCTCCCTCCCTTCCTCTCTTCTTCCCTTCCTCCCTCCCCCTTATTATCTATGTAAAATATTACATCTTAATAACAAGATCTCTTTCTTACATTATCTACAGACCTATTCTCAGTTGGGACCTCTAGGTGATCCTGTAATACCAGATGATATTAACAATACCAGATGATATTAACAACTTCAGCATTGTGCAACAATTAAACACAATTGCAGAAAAACTCCTCTTTATTTAATTTTTTAGGTATTATATCTTTCAAAACTAAATTTTATTTCCTTTAAATCAAAAGTACTAACACAATTGAAGGGAAGAAGAAATGATTCTTAGTGGTATTCTGTGAAAAGAGAATAGGCACAAATTGAAATATGGGTAATTCCTTTTAAGCAAATAAACAAAAAACATTTTTATTGCACATGTGGTAAAACACTGGAACAGATTCTCCAGAGATAATGTGGAGAGCAGATGATGTTCTCGGCAACCTATTGTAGTTAGCCTTGATTTGAGAAGAATGAGAAACTAGATTTCCTCCAGAGGTGCATTCCCACCTTACCCATATTCTGCTAATGTGATTCTGTTGGGGGTATTTTTGTCTTAAAAATTAATCTAAATTTTCTTTTTATTCTCTCCAAGTTATATTATCATTCATTTTCCAGTGATTATCAAGATTTTCCAGATCATCCTTGCACTCAATATATTACAGGCAAAAAAAAAGTAAAAATGTATTTGGGCAAGTTTTTCCAGGTATTTATCTTGAGATTCCATTCAGATTGCAATAAGTGTATTAATTTATCATCTGAAAGTAACTAGCAAGGGGAACTTGCAATGCTTTTGTCTTCAGGAATAAAAAGCCCTTCAGCATCTGACAGCTTCATCTGAGTTCCTCTTGAGGGTCTTCACTAAAAAGACTGCAACACTTCACACCTTTGCAAGGTCTCATGTGTAACCATCTTGTCTATTATGCTATTATTCTGTCAGTAGATCAACGCACTTTAATAAACTTATTAATCTGCATTTTAAAATTTCTGGTGACATTTTCCAACTTAAAGCATCTACCCAGGCACTGTAGTGTGCAAAGATCATTTTAGTGACTGTATTTCTGTTTTCCCATTTTTTTGTGCTTTTGCTTTAAACACAAATACTTTCATTGTTAATTTGTTTATGTTTCTGGAACAGGAAGCCAAAGTGACCTCTCCAAAGATAGAGATGACATGTTGGGAAATAGAACCTGGATTTACTATTGTATCATTTGACACTTACTCTCAGTTTAGAAGCAGAAAATTCAGAGGTTTTCATAGAATGAATGTCGGAAAAATTATTCACATGACTTTGTTCAAGAGCTTTGGTTATGCTGAAAATGGAGACTTCCTAAGTCCTTTTCAGTTATTTATTTTGTACTAATATAAAAAGCTTTTAAATCTACCCATACAAACTCTGCTGGTTTCAAAGACCAAAAATACTACCAAGAAAATGGGAAAATGGGAAAATATTCACTGATGATTATAGAACTCAGTTCAAGACTGGCCCACACAGATGCTATCATGTACAATTTTTTTACTTTTTTGTTTTTTCCATTTAGCAATGAAGAATTAACACTCTGCAACAGTTAGCAAAGATTCAGCCCAGTTGACAGCAGTGTTAGCACATGAATTTTAGCTGAGTCTACTGGAAAAGGACTAAGGTTTATTTTGAGAATAGAGGATATTCTTGAGTGTAACCACCTTGTCAATCACAGTGAATGTCTGAATGGTCAACAATGGTGACAGTCCATTTTTAGACATGAAGCAAATTTGAATGATCTCAGTAAGAACTGGTTATTGTCTATCCAGTTCTTTAATTGACTGTGTCCCAAGTCATTTGGAGAGGGATCTCAGTGGAACTCATGACCCTACTACAACTGCTGCTCTAGAACCTCTTTTGATGTATTTTAACCTTGCTGAAATCTGTTTTCCCCCAGGTACTGCTAGCTTGACTACTGCAAAGCCATACACAGAGTAATCAAATACTGTAAGGGTGGTGAAAGTATACCACAGTATAACAAGTATATTCACAATAATTTATTATCAGTCATGGATAAATGAAAAGGTCTCAGATGACTGGATGTCAGTTAAGTGGGACACTCATCTCTGGGAAATGCAGTATGGATTATCCAGGGAATTACAAACCAATCAGCCTGATCTCAAACCCAGGGAAGTTCATGGAGCAGATCGCCATGAATGCCATTACATGGCATGCATAGGAGAGCCAGGTGGTTAAACTGTATCAGCATGAAATTATGAAAGGTAGGTCCTGTGTGTAATACTTACAAAGGAATATCCTCAAGAGTAGGTTTAGATTGGATATGAGAAATAATTTATTCATGAAAAATATGGTTAGGGATTAAAATAGATAGTGGCAGAGTCCACTTATATTTAAGACACGTGGATGTGGTTAGGTGATGGATCTTATAGTGTTAGGTTGATGGTGGAACTTTATGATTCAAAGAGTATTTTCCAACCCATTGCTGTGATCCTGTATGAAATAAAAGGTATTTTCTATCTTCATCCTCCACGATTAAATTATGTTTTTGCACTTTGTACAGTTTGATTTCAGGGTCACCTCCCTTTTTGTCTTTCTCTGATCTGGAGAGCAAACATAAATACACAGTGAACGATTTTCTATTTTGGAGGTCCCTTTCTTAAAATGCTGCCTCCTTAAGGCTTGTTGGGAAAAGTGAAGGCTATAGTCTCTAAAGCTCTTTTGCATCTCATTCTTTTCTTTATCAGAGTGAAATACGTTGGTTAGATTGGTTGTTGTGGTGCTAATCATCACCAGCTGTTCATAATCGTTTAACAGTTACAGGTGCAGCAGTTTGCTATTGTGCTGTAGGCTCCAATCTGCTTCCTGCTCTTCTGAAAAGGCTCGGCAACAAAAACTTTTTCTCTCATTGTAAATGCTCAGGGAAGTCATCTGGAAGGCTTTTTATGCAAGATGCATTATCATCTCCAATCTCTTTTTTTTTCCCCTCCCCTCAGGAAGAAGTATATCAAGTTAAGCAATCTCAGTGACTTAGTAAGAAATGTCAGTCATTGATGTACTGCTCGATAAATAAGTTCCTTTACATGTTATCTATTCTTTGGCAGTAGTGACTCTGACAGAGGAAGCTGAAAGAAAACATAAATAAATTTAAAAAAAAAAGTGTATACATCAGCAGATGAATTAATATGACAGAAACAGAGAGATTCATGTAATAATTGATTGTTCATCCTAGGAATATGATGGTAAATTTTATTTTATTTTTTTTACTGTTTCTCCTGGCCAGACAATAAAACAAAATGTTATCTGTTCTCTCTGTAGAAGAGAGATGCTGGCAGCTACTTTTTTACAATATATATATAGCATAAAAAAATGTATCCACTTTATCATATCTAGCAATTTGGGGTGTGTTGCTAGCTAGTAACATGCCAATCCTGTTGATGTCTAGGAAAATGTTTCCTAAGATTTACACTAGCCACCACCTGATCATATTAATCTGCCACTGAAAAACTTGGGGTTTGGATATCTGCATAGGTTTGAGTAACCATAGAGGTTATTATTGTGTGTATATACCTCTAAGCTATGGCTTGAAGACATATCTACCCAGTTAACATTTTTCATGACTAGCAAATACTCTGGTGCTTCTCAGCCAGTTTATTTGCCTTTACTTATTATATTCTTAAGCATAAAACTAAGTTAATTGAGTTTTTTCCCCTCTAATAAATACATTTTAGAAATTCGGCAGATCAAGTGAAGGACCAAGTAATTATATATGTATTCATTATCTGGCAGAAGATAGAATTGAAACATTGAGAATGCCTGTAAAATCACAGCACTCACAGTAGCAGTTTCACTATTTCACTGGAAACAAGGTACCATCTAGTGAGCATAAGAAAAAGACTACTGAGAGAAACTTATGAAGACCTGAAGTGCCCATTTGTAGGTCTGGAGAAAAAGAGAGGTGGGAATTAATTAAAAAAAAAAAAAAAGGAAAGAAAAAGAATATGAAATCAGAACGATTGTAATTTTCAAAATAGTATAAAGGGGCCACAGTATTACTTTAGCTATAAGCCTAAAGTAAAGGGAAATATGAGAGAGGGTGTCTTAATATTTCCTTTGCATTTTGTTCTTGATGCCATGAACAACAACATATCTGGTCTAGTACCAGATCTGGAGGTTGGTGGCCCTGCCTGTGGCAGAGGGGTTGGAACCTGATGATCCTTTGGGTCCCTTCCAACCCAAGCCATTGTGTGATTCTCTGACACTACAGTTTTGCAGTGTTTTGTCTCCTGAACGTACCTTTAAAGCTGCATATCAAAATCTCCATAGATGGTTGGGAATTCTTCAAGTTTAATGCAAAAAAAATTTTCAGAAATCCTGACCACACTGAAAAGAATGAGAAGCAGACAAGACCTGACCTGCAGAATCTTCAGCTATCACTGAGTGATGGGTAAGTAATCCAAGAGTTCCAATGATGATTAGTCTTTTAGTTTCTTTGTTGCTTGCTGAAAACAACACTGAGACGCTAATAGATTAGAGAGTTGACAACACCAACAAAAAGCCAAAGTATTTTCAAAAATGAATAGTGCATGGAAAGTGTCATTTATAAAAAAAAAAAAAAAAAGAATTAAAACAGCGAGAAATTCAGTCTAGGATCTAAAATTCTTTCATCCATCTGTCACTAATTAAAAAGAATGTCAAAGAACATATGGTCATGAAACTACAGGGAGTTAAAAAAGAAAATCAAAGGAGCTGCACTAACTGTGCACTTAAATAACTGAGTTTTCAAGTAAGTGCCTTACAAATCCCCCAGGAAGGTGGATAGAAGGTAGGAGGGTGACTTGGAAAAAAGGACCACAAAGCATTCATCTAAGATGATGACTTCATGTCTTTTTTTGGATACAACAAAGTGTCTGAACACCCATCATTTTTACTGTTACTTGCAGGGTCACATACAAAAGTTTTATTGGTCCTTTATAGTACATTTCTGCTGATTAAGGTCTTGGGGACACTCTGTATAAATATTTAACACAAATAAACTGTAACATTCAAAACAAATTGCAGAAGTGATGAAAAACTGCTTACAAAACAAAAGAGTGAATGGCTGTGAGGAAAGCCAGCCTCTTTCTGTTAGTTCATATTTCAGTTTTTTTTCATGACTGTCATCCTCCTATAATTGCTTTTGTTGATCTTCCCTTCCTGTATATTTTACTGACTTCTGTATTAAAAAATCATAATCGACTTCTTCTCTGGCATTCCATTAAATTCATTATTAAAGAATGTAGTTTACAACAATTGAGAATCTCTTACTTTTTCATTAATAATAGCCTCTTATGTCTTAGAGACTGAACAGAAATATGAGAAAAGAGTTGGTATAATAAATGACATTATATGGAATATATTAGATTAGGAATACTAAGTGAATATTATTTTTTTATTATCACAACTTATCGTATACAAAATCTATTTCAGTAGCCAGACATCATTTTCCACTTCTTAGTAGTTTGCATAATGGTGTTTATTCTTTAACAACATAATCATACCTTCCTCATAATTCAATCTTATTGCATTGTGAGTTTTATACAGGGAGTATTACTTCAGTCTGCAGTTTATCTCTTCTGATTTCCCTCCTCAAAGTCATTTTCCACTCTCCTCCTTATCAGTCCTTCTATGCTCATCCCTATTCCTACCAATGCTTGTTTTTCTCTGGCAAAACTTCTTTTGGGGGGAGAAAGAATAGACTAATTAAACATTGACAGTCTGAAAGTGTTTTTGTAGAAATTTTGCCAGTAATACGTTCACCTCTCAAAAATTTTTATTTTTCCTGCAGTAAAGTTTCCTGACTTTACTAGACTTTACTAGATATGAAAAATATCTAGTAATCACCTCAATTAAAAAACACATATATATATATTTTATTAATAATGAAAAAGAACTGACTCTATAGCTATAGGCTATTTGGTGGTTAAAACATACAAAATATAATTATTGAAGCAAAACATTTTAAAACAGTCAATGCCATGTTGTATAGTTGAATCTTCATTTACTTTAAAATTGTATGTATGAAATATAATCAGATGGTTTTCTTCCTATGTTCCAAAATCTTGAGAAAGCTAAACTGAGAAGTTACTTGTAGTGCAACATATTCATATATAATAGTGCTCTTTATAGAAGCATTCCTCCTTCAGCCACAGACTGCTGGAGGCTGGGAAAGCATATATAACAAAGGAGTAAAGAAGGAAGATACCACATACTTTTCCTCTGTTCTTTTGCACTTCTGTACAATTAAAAACTAAACTGATGCTGATAATAATTCCCAGTTCCTGTCTTTTGCTGTGCCTTTAATGGCACGATTCCTTCAAGATTTTCCTTGTCTTCATAGTGTAAGACCAAATGCCTTCCATCTATATAGGTTTCTATTATAATCTAAAGAGGGAAAGAAACTCTTCAATGAGAGGTTCCTAAGAAAAACCAAGTGTTCAGGTTTGCTGATGACACCAAGCTGAGTGGTATGGCTGACAAAAAAGAAGGGAGGGATGTCATCCAGAGGGACAAGGACATGCTTGAAATGTGGGCACATGACAACCTAATGAGGTTTAACAAAGACAAGCGCAAGGTGGTGCACTTTGGTCAAAGAAATACCAGATATAGGTACAGATCGATAGAAGAACTTATTGAGAGCAGCCCTGAGGAGAAGGACTAGGAAATTCGGATGGACAATAAGCCAGATATGAGACAGTTGTGTTCATTTGCAGTCCGGAAGGCCAGATGTATCCTGGACTGCATCAGTAGAGCAGTAGCCAGCAGGGAGAGCGCAGTGACTGTCCTTCTATTATGTCCTTTTAAGATCCCATCTGGAGTACTGCATCCAAGCCTGTGTCCTCCATCACAGGAATAATACGGAGCTGCTGGAGCAGGTACAAAGAAGGGCCACAAAGATTATAAAAAATGCTGAAGCACCTCTCGTATGAAAAAGGGTTGAGTGATCATACAAGGAGGAATGTCTTTAAATTAAAAGAGGGGAGATTTAGGTTAGATGTTAGAAAGAAATTTTTTACTCAGACTGTGGTGAGGTGCTGGAATGAAATGCCCAGAGTAATTGTGGATGATCCATCTCTGGAGGCATTCAACCCATGTTGGACAAAATCCTGGGCAGCTTGATTTAGTGATTGCTATGTTAAGGGTACTGGAGCTTGATGACCTTTAGGGTCTCCTCCAATCTAAGATGTTAAATGGCTCTATGAAATGCACTGATTGCTTGAAATCTTGGTCCTTTGCATCTCATTATGAAACAATTTCATCTTCTTTTTTAAAAATTAAGTAAGATTCTCAGTCATAACTCATATTTGTGAGTGGAACATTTTGGCTGATGTGAGAAGTGTTCAACCTTGAAGAATCAAGGCCTGAATTATTTTCTTGCTGAAGTGTTCTTAAAAACAGAGCAGTGCATATGCATCAGAGTATAAGTACCATCAATTTTGAGAAAGAACAACAAAATAAACATTAGTTCAGAACTTTTTCTTATTATTTGAACTAAGTTTTCTGACTGGGGTGCAGGGAAAGAGTAATTATAAATAAGTTTCAACGTGCTTTTAAGTCCTGTTGTTTCTTTTAAAATTAAAAAAGTGGGAAAAGAATGGGACCGAAGAAGAAAAAATAATTAAAAAATAAAACCACCAGAATTTAAATACATACATATTTGGGAAGAATATAGGAATGTTGTCAGGGCCTGTAGGGATTCAGCAAGGAAGGCTAAGGTCCTCTGGGAATTAAATCTTGCAAAGGAGGTAAAGGTTAACAAGAAGGGTTTTTTTAAGTATGTCAACATTGAAAGAAAGACTAGCAAAAATACAGGTCTCCTACTAAATCAGGTGGTAACAGGGGATGCTAAGAAGGTGGAGATTCTGAATGCCTTCTTTGCTTCAGTCTTTAATGCTAATATTAGCCCTCAGGAATCCCAGACCCTGGAGGGAAGAGAGAGAGTTTGGGGAATGGAAGGTTTCCCTAGAGTTGTGTTTCAACACAACCTGGACAGACTGCAGAGTTGGGCAGGGAGGAACCTGATGAAATTTAACAAGAGAAAGTGCAGAGTCTTGCACCTGGAGAGAAATAACTGTATGCATCAGTACAGGTTGGGGGATGACCAGCTGGAGAGGAGCTCAGCAGAGAAGGACCTGAGAGTTCTAGTAGACAAGTTGGTTGTGAGCTAGCACTGTGCCCTTGTGGTCAAAAAGGCTAATGGTGTCCTGGAGTTTATTAAAAAGAGCATGGTGAGCAGGTCAAGGTAGGTGATCTTCCTCCTATATTCTGCCCTACTGAGGACACATTTAGAATACAGTGTTCAGTTCTGGGATTCCCAGTTCAAAAAGACAGGGATCTCCT
Organism: Oreortyx pictus; assembly: GCA_036925125.1. NCBI lineage: Eukaryota > Metazoa > Chordata > Aves > Galliformes > Odontophoridae > Oreortyx > Oreortyx pictus. The sequence goes on from JAUPFR010000003.1 coordinate 5,834,153, forward strand.
AGAAGGAGTCCAGCAGAAGGACACAAAGATGACAAAGGGCCTGAAACACCTCCTTTATGTGGAAAAGCTGAGTAACCTGGGTCTGTTCAGCCTGGAAAAAGAAGATGGTGAGGGGATCTGAGTCACATTTATAAGTATCAAAAGGGAGGTGGAAGGCAAGAGTAATGGACAAAAACTTGAACACTGGAAATTCCATGGAAACACATGGAAGAACTTTATAGTGAGGGTGATGGCACACAGGAATAGGTTTCATGGAGAGGTTTTAAAGTCTCTTTCTATGGACATATTCAAGACTCGTCTGGATATCTACCTGAGTGACCTTCCTTAGGGAACCATCTTTAGCAGTAGGGTTGGACTTGATAACTGGCTTTCCAGTACCTGAAGAATTGGTACAAAAAAGCTGGAGAGGGACTTTTTATAAGGGCATGTACTGATAGGACAAGGGGAAATGGTTTTAAACTGAAAGAGGATAAATTTAAACTAGGTATTAGGAAGAATTTTTTTACTGTGAGGGTAGTGAGACACTGGAAGATATAGCCCAGCAAAGTTGTGGATGCTCCCTCCCTGGAAGCATTCAAGACCAGGCTGGATGGGGCTTTGAGCAACCCGATCTAGTGGGAGGTGTCCCTGCCTAAAGCAGGGGGATCAGAACAAGATGATCTTGAATGTCCCTTCCAACACAAACAATTCTATTTTTCTATGATTCTACAACATCTTGAAGTCTCTTCCAGCCACTACAATTCTGTGATTCTGTAATTCTGTGTGATTCTGTTTTATTTTCCAATTTTTAAGCATAGCAAATATGTCAAATCTCCCTTCATTCCAGTTTTTACATAGGCAAAGTGAATGATCACAATGCAATTGAATGTGTTAGTTTCCAACCAGAAACTTAGGACATAGATCTATGAGTTATTATGTATTCAGTGCTTTCTCTGCTCAGGCATCTATGAACAGAGACAGGAGGAAAACAAAAAGTACCAGCATTTGGCAAAGGTAGGGTCAGGGATTGTTTGAGGCAGCTTAATCCCTAGGACACAAGGAGCCACATTCAAGGACACTGAGAGCTTTGACCAATGTCCTTGCAAGGTCACTCTGTCATCTTTGACCAGACAAAAGCATATGTAACAACCACCTCAAGGAAAGTTATGCATATAGTCTTTTGAAACACATTTCTGGGCACATAACAAAGAATAAATTCATAACAACTAGAATTAATTAATAATCATGTGTGGCTAACTTGGTTTGCTTCCTGTGATGAACTGTATGTATATGGGCAGAGGGAAGAGTAGTGAATGCCATTTAGTGAATTAGTGATGTTATCAGCAGATAACAGCTCTGCAGAAAAAGCTCTGGAAGACATTGAAATGGTCATGAAGCCAGTATGCATCATTTCTGCGATAAAGGCTAATGGTGTCCTGGACTAAATTAGGCAAAAAATTGCTATCAGGTGTACAGAAGAGATCCTTCCACTCTGCTTAGTACTGGCAAGGCCACACCTGGAGTATTGTACCCAGTTCTGGGCTCCTCAGAGTGTATTTCTGAATCTCCTTTCCTTTTGTCACAGGATATTCAGCTCCAGTTTAATTCAGTATCACCAGCAGAATAGTACCAGAGCAGAGCTCCTTACTTTGGGTAAAGAACCTCTCCTAGCACTGCACGACATACTGAAAATAGTGTCATGTACTTACACCAGTGATTTAACCTTCATCCCAAGAGAGAAAAACCTTAAAAATAACTTGTAATTTCACAAGTCCTCTCAAGTTGTTTTTGCATTTGGGAATACAGCTTCAGGCATTTCTGAACTGCCATTCCCAAAGCAAGGTATTTAGAAGTGCATTTCAGTCAGGCATGACACTACCTATGTGCTTTCTTAAAATCTACAGCCACAAAACCACATGGCTTGAACACTCACACCTCAGCTCACCCCTAACATCCCAGTAATATCTGCTGGTGGTTACACCAAGCTTGGGCAATTTTCAGGGGCTAATTCATTTTGAGGAATGGTAGAATGCTGAGGGAATGGAATGGTAAGAAGGAGAAAGTACGGTGACTCCATCTGTCCCTTCACAATATCCAGAGGAGAGGGATAGACCTGTGAGGTTACTAAGAAGGGCAAGGAGAAGACACTCAGGCCTACAGAAGAATGGGAATCAGCTGATGTATCCATTGCAACACCAGCAAGTGCATGCTCTGAGAAGTGCCAGGAACAACAGAAAAGAAACAGTAAGAAGGAGTCACAGACATGGGAAGGGGGCTGGGGAGAGCCAGGTCATCGCTAAGGGAATGAAACAAAACGACAGCTGGGCAGAGCAGAATAATATGCATAAAGAGCAGACAAATGTATTCAATCATTTTAAGAAGCATATGTCAATTTTGGTAGTGTACACTAAGCTCCTGCTATTTTTCTTCCAAAAACCTGGGTCTACTAGTTCTACTAAGGAGTGATCTTTCTTACCTAGATATAATCAGATAATGTGATAGTTATTGCCATTATAATCCACACTTGAAAATGAGACATAGTAACTGCAACTGTGAAATTACAAAGGGAATGTCTTCATTAACAGACCAGAGTGTTGCAGGATGGTGGTCATTGGCAGTGCATATAGAATGTGACAGCTAGTTTGCTTAACTGGCTGTCATGTTTAATTTTTGCAGTATCTACATGTTCCATTGCTATTTGGAGGGAAGTTAACAGTATACAGCGTTGGATTCCTGGCTGTTTTAAACAGGTGTGACTCAAGTGAAATCACTAATGATCCAATCCATCAATTACAGATCTGGCCTTCTCTAATTTAAGTTGTTCTTTGTCTTTTACAATAGGAAAACTGCTAGTCCCAGATTGCTTATTGTCTCTTCAAGGTCTGGTTCTCAAATACAGTTCATCAATTCATATACGAATGTTCCACAATAATCATAAAACAAAGTTAATGCTCAGACTTTCCTTATCACCATGGTAACACACACAGGGAAGCACTACTGTGAAATGGAGGTACCTTGAAAGATTCTGCCTTAAAAGCAAAAGCCCAGTCATATTCTGGGTACACAGAGAATTTTTGTGGATTTTTTAGTGTGCAGACTGTAAGTTTACCTGTCCTTCAGTGAAATAGCTCCAGAAGAAATATGTACTCTTAAGACAACAAGATGGTTCTTCCACTTCAGACAAGCCAAGTGGTATTAGCCTTGAAAATTCAACATGGAAAGCAGGATTTATCTTCTAATATTCACTGACATTTATTAATAATAGTTTGACTGTGGGTAATCACTGTTATAGGTTTCAAAGCCGAGCTTTACTGATTTGCCTCCTTCAATAGCACCAGCTCTGATTATAAAGGCTCCTTTCCTTACCAATACATTCATAGATGATTTTGTTTACTTCTTATGACAGGACCGAACAATTATTATGTATGCAATACAGATAAGCTTGTACTTATTATAGTAACACTTCTCTCAGCAAGAACTATTTTCAACTCAGATTTTGCAAATAATGGATGATCAGAATGATACCAACTGTCCTGAATGAGCTCTCATCCTGGCCTAACATGATGGCACAACAAGCCTTCAGTCTTTTATGCATGTGTTTAAATGTGGTTGCTTTAAATTTCTTAATTCCTTCTCTCTAAATATAATGATTTCTATTAGATATAATTTCTCTTATTCTTGAATTGTTTGACTTCACAATATATGTGTCTTAAGCTGATTATGCATTTATTATTTCTATACCTAAAATAGTCAGTCTTTTCCAATAGGACATTCAAAATACTTCAGCCAGCTGGCAACATCTAGATTTGCGTTACCACCACCAGATCTCAATAGCAAAGTTTATCAATCTTATAAACTGCTGAAGAATATACTGGTATCAAATCAGCATTAGAAAAACAATTTTAAGATATTCAAAATTTTATCTTCACATGTAAATCTAACCTAATTAGTTCTATAGTGAACATCTATAATACTGTATTCATTGAAAGTAGGAATTCCAAGGCAAGCCTCCCTAAATATCCAGATTGTCTTTATGAATAAAACAATAATAAAATCATATAGTAATTGAATCATAGAATCATAAAATCATAGAATAGTTTGGGTTGGAAGGAAATTTAAAGGTCATTGAGTTCCAGTCCCCTGCCTTGTACAGAATTACCACTCACCAGATCAGGCTGCCCAGGGCCCCATCCAACCTGCCCTTGAACATCTCCAGGGATGGAGTATACGCAACTTGTCTGGGCAACATGTGCCAGTGGCTCACCACCCTATGATTAAAGAATTTCTTTCTGACACATAACCTAGGTCTCCTCTTTTAGTGTTCTGTCACTATCAGACTGTAGAAATCCAGTCTCCTTCCTGTTTTAAGCTCTTTTTAAGCAGCAGGTGGTCACAATGAAGTTTATTCAGAGCCTTCTTTTCTCCAAGCTAAACAAGCCCAGCTCCCTCAGCCTTTCTTGATAATGCAGAATGCTTTCTTTCATCTACTCGGTTTATCACATCATTAAGAAACAAACTTGTCTGATGTGACTGCCTCCCTGATATATTGTTAAAGAACATCAGGAACCCACTACAACTTACTTTACAGTCATACCTCCTAGAGTACAATATTGCTGTTATCATGTACATTCTGTATCAGCTGTTCATATACTGCCACAGTGTTTTCCACGTTTCTTGCTTTCGTGAACAAGTGCTTCATTTGTTTGTAACTGATTTCATTCAATTTCTTAGCAGAATTATGCACAATCCATTGATTGCATGTATTACTTACTCTGCAGATGTTCCTGCCTATATTACTTCTTTCTTTCATTCCTGTCATCTTTCCTCTTTATCCATGCTGTTCTTTTATACATAGTTGTTGCTTTTTTATGTGCAATTTTCCCATATTTAAACTCATCCTGAAGATCACACAGAGTCTCCCAGCCTTCTCCTCATTCCCTCACGAACATTCTGTATTATTATGCACATTTTGTGGTAGATTTTCCCACTTTGTTCTCATGTTTTGATGGCTAGATTTTATTCCTTGCAGTTAACTAAAAGAACACTCCAATTTCTTTATTTACTTGTATCTTTTCTGGAAATACAGAAGGCAACAGAAAATAAATCCATGGCAGAAGAAGATTCTTTAGTTAAGTCTAGAGTTTTTAAGTTGTGATGAGTTAACTTTTAAGAATGGTTGTTAACCTCTAAAGAATGTTCATGAGCAAATCAAGAACTTACGGGTGAGTTACAGACAAAGACTAAAAAGGAATATTGTGTTTTGTGTCTACTACAGGCCACCTGATCAAACAGAACCCATTGGTGAAGTGTTCTTCCTTCAGCTACAGGGGGCATCGCAATCACAGGCTCTACTTCCTTCTGGGAGACTTGATCCAGCATGACATTTTCTGGGAAAGTAGCACAGCTATCTTATGGAAAAGCTGTATTGCATCCAGATATGGAGTTCTCAGTACAGGAGAGGTATGGACCTTTTGGATCATGTCCAGAGAAGGGCCACAAAAAATGGGGATGGAACAGTATCCCTATGATGACAGATTGAGAGAGCTGTGGCTGTTCAGTCTGGAGAAGACTCTGGGGAGACCTGATAGTGGTCTTTCAGAATCTAAAGGGGGGGCTACATGAAAGAAAAGTACAGACTCTTTAGCAGGGTCTGTTGTGATAGTTCAAGAGAAAATGGTTTCAAACTACTAAAAGAGGGGAAATTTAGATTGGATATAAGAAAAGCTTTTCACATTAAGGGTAGTGAAATACTGGGTCAGGTTGCTCTGAGGAGTGGCAAGTGTTCTGTCTGAGGAGACACTCAAGGTCAGGCTGGATGGGGGCTCTGAGCAACCTGATCTAACTGTGGATTCTCTGTTCATTGCAGAGGAGTTGGACTAGAGGACCTTTAAAGGACACTTCCAACTCAAATGATTCTATGATTCTGTGATTTATTTGTCACCAGCTGCCCACCAAGCTGCTTTTTCTCTTATGCTTTTCAACAAGACAGAGGAAGAAAGCAGAATTAAAATGTTCATGGATCAATGTAAAAACAGGGCAATCATTCATCAGTTACTGTCTGTCAAAAAAGACAACATGGTAAGTACTAATTTTTTACCAATTAATAACAGAATAGCATAATGAGAAATTATTTAAATAAAATAATAAAAAAAAATAGATAACCAGACCTAAAAACATCTTTCCCTTCGCCCTTTTCTTTCCTGGCTCAACTTGACTTGACTTTTCTACCTACTCTCCCCCGAGCAGTGACAGGGAATGGAGAAAAATGGTTGTGGTCAGCTCATAGTACTTTATCTTTGCTTCTCCTTCCTCTTCACAGTCCTCGTATGTTCTAGCATGGGGTCCCTTCCAGAGGTTACAGTCCTTTGCATTCCTCAGTAGCTTCACTTCCAGCTAGGAGCCTGTTCCTTTGTAGTATTCTCTTTAGTGAAAATAACCCTTCCCACACCCTTGGTCCAAAAGTTTCCACATTATTTTACTGATCAAATTGTAATCAATATTTGCTGTAACACTATGGAAAGAAAACAAACTACAAAGCCAAATAATAATTAACAGCTGATGGCAGGGGGAAATACTTCTAAATTATTTCTGCTGCTGAAAAATAATGAAGGTTACACCATTCCTCTTGGGAAATATTTTAAAAGTAACCAGAGTGTGTCTACCAATTGCTCTCTTTGGGATGAAAACACTCTCCTAAACCAAACTTTTTACGCACTCAGAATGAGTTCTTCTGTTCTGAGATCAGAATGGGATCTTTCAGATGTGTACCCTTGTGGCCAAGAAAGCCACTGATATCCTGAGGTGCATTTAAAAAGAGAGTGTCAGGCAGGTCAAGGGGGGTGATGTTCCCCCTCTACTCTACCCTGCTGAGGCTGCATTTAGAATACTCTGTACAGTTCTGGGATTCCCAGTTCAAAAAGACAGGGATCTCCTAGAAGGAGTTCAGAAGGAGGACACAAAGATGACTAAGGGCCTGAAAAACCTCCTTTATGTGGAAAGGCTGAGTAACCTGGGTCTGTTCAGCCTCAGAAGAAGATAGTGAGGGGATCAGATTCCTGTTTATAAGTATCTAAAAGGAGATGGGAAGCAAATGAATGAGACCAGGCTCGTCTTGGTGGTAAAAGGGCAAGGAGTCTAAAACTTGAACACTGGAAATTCCATGGAAACACATGGAAGAACTTTATGGGGAGGGTGACAGCACACAGGAATAGGTTGCTCAGAGAGTTTGTAATTCTTCTTCTGAGGAGATATTCAAGACCTGTCTGGATGTCTACCTGTGTGACCTGTTTTACAGAACCTTCTTTAGCTGGAGAGTTTGACTTGATGATCTCTTGAAATTCCTTTCAACTCCTGCAATTCTGTGATTCCTCAGCAAGGTTCATGTTTACTATGTATAAAAGGTGGCAAACTTTTAGTCTACTGGATGATAATCTTATTCTCAAGGACATAATTTTCTAGTGTAGAATACTAGGTACTACCTGAAGGGAGGTTGTGTCAAGGTGGGCGTTGTCCCACAGTTGCTCCTGTGTAACTAGCAATAAGACTAGAAGGACTTGCACCAGGGGAGATTTGAGTTGTGCATTAGGAAAAATTACTTCTCCGAAAGAGCAGCCAGGCACAGAAATGAGCTGCTCAGAGGTGGTGGAGTCATTGTCCATGGAAGTGTCCAAGAAATGTTTAGATGTTTTTCTGAGGGATATGGTTTGATGGGAAAAATTGGTGTTAGGTGGTGGACTGTTGGACTGGATGATCTTCTAGGTCTTTTCCAAACTTGATGATTCTATTATCATATTTTTAAAAGTTACAATTTACCTGTAAGTTACAAAATGATTCTTGATTATTTGCTGTATCACTTTTCACCCTTAAAAAAGAAAACAAATTTTGATAAAACCATTCAGGGGGTTCCTCTCCTGGAAACAAAACCACAGACCTAAGGCCACTTTCTTATAAGAGAGCACACTGAAACAGTCTGTGCTAACAAGAGCTCGGAAATGCTAAACACATCCTTTTCATGTGCTTTGAGAATATACCAGGCTAGCATTTGTCATGTCTCTCACACCTCCAGCTTAATCTCCTGAGGCTGCATTTTTCATACTTGGCCTTGTGGGACAAAACTTGAATCCTAGCTTATTAGCTAGGATTAGTATGTGTCTGGTGCCTTAGTCATTGCCAAGTGGGTGGGTTTCAAAATTTTTCAAACAAGCTTGTGTAGTTGAGTTGAGCAGAATACTTGTTCACAAGTTACTGACATGTCCTTTATAGCAAATCTTTTTTTTTTTTTTTTTTGCTGTGAGAAATAATGTCAATATATGTAAACAAATCTGACTTCCTGACAGCGAGTTAGCTGAGATTGTTGCATAAACCTTCATAATGACTCTTCTTTTTTTTCCCCTGCAGAAAGGACAAATAGCTTAAGAATGTTCTATTGTTTCATTTCTTTTTCCTTCACTGTGAAATTCCATTAGTAACAGTTCAGTAAATATTGAGGCACAGAGAGGGAGCAAAAAATGTATGCTTCTTGAGCAGCCTCTTCCTTCCTGAATCACTCCAACAAACATCTCTACAGGATGCCATTGCCACAGCAGTTTTGAGGAGGGCTTTATTATAGTCTCTGAACATCTGAAATATTCAGGCTTTTTTTCATTTCTTCAGATTATGGTTTGAAGTGGGAACTTTGTAATTTGAAAACAGACAATTATTTACAGCCAGAATCTTTATATATGAGAGAATGTTTACATGACAATCCTGCTAAGAAAAGGGATTGTACATATCAGAAAACAGATTATAACACTTAATTTTGTCACCTACATTTGTATCCAGTCAGCATCTTGCCAAAACCTAAATACAACTATATGAGAACTAAAATTTGGAAAAAAAGCTACTAAATGCAGCAATTGTTATTCAGCTCAGCCTCCAATTATTGGATATACTTAGTGAATTTGCTTAAGCCACTCTTGTGAACTTTTTTGTTTTTAGTTGTTCTGAGTAAAGTACAGAAGATACAACATAGTTCTTATGCAATAACAGAAAATGAAATGTTACAGAAAATATGACAGGTATGTTGCTTTTGTCTTACAGGTAGTGTTTCCCTCTTGCTACATGGCTAGCCTTACTACCTGTGTGTATTCCGCTAGAGCAGTATCCCCATATCTTTTCATGCTTGCTTCACTTGCAGTCTGCTACAAATCCTTTGTTTTTCATCCTTGTCTGGTCTTACAGAGGGCTTGACACAAGATCTGGCAAAGAGAGCCTCTTACATCCACTCCATCTACTATTCCTCAGCAGTGGAGCTGACCTTACAGGTAGAGAAAGACAGCATGAACACTGAAGGCAACAGGCAGCTTTTCCACATCACAGGCATTCAGTTCATTTTTTTTATGGAAAGAATTCTGGTAAGTGCAATGTTTGGGTTAGATAATGAAGTTTTCTTTCTTTCTTTTTTTTCTGCTTTTCATGTTTAGATATGTCTAGTTTTCTTGAATCTGACACATCCCAGGCACAATAAAAAACATCAAAGGAACTGAATCAAATGTTGATCAGCAAGCTGAACCCTTCTGAACTATGTCCCACATTCCTCCCCCTACCCCAGCCATATTCTTATTAAGCAAACTTTCATTCTTGGCTGTTTCAGACCTGCCTGTGAAACCTGAAATATCTGTGTCCATGTACACTGAAACTGGAATATGAAAAGAGTGGCTCATTATTCAGAGAGGAAAAAAAAAGAAGTGTTCTGAAACAAGCAATCAAGAAGTATGTAAGAAACAGGACAGTGATTCTTATACTTGTTAACAAACACGGACATTATGGCAGCTACATAAAAAAGGCAGTCTACATTTATTTCAGGTGTGAGGGGATAAATATTTCGTATCTTAACTGGTCACAACCAAACCCGACTGAATACTAAAGAGATCTACTTCAGCTCGATGCCTTCTATACACTGCGATGAAATAAATGAAGATATGAGTTTAAAATTCTTGAGGATCACACTTTATATATTCTGGTAAGAATGAGGAATTTCACTGCAGAAACAAAAGCTCATTAAACTGGATGATATAGAAGTATCACAAAAATTGCAATCTTATCTTAATGAAATTTTAATTTGAGAATAAGGCATTTGATTGCAGGTGGCTGAACATGAGCAGACTGGAGAACAGAACAATAATGAATAATATTGATGAAGTCACCCATCATTAAGAGTTGTCAGCGCACATTTTGCCTTTTAGTATTATATTATATATATATATTATACACAACAAATGAAGTGTTTATCTTCTTGCACATGTGATGGAAAGTTAAATTTTACAAGACCTGTTTCCATTCTGATGTATTCTATTCCATTCTGTGTTATTTCAAACAATCCTTCTAGTCCACAAAGACTCCACAGTATTTTAAATGGCACAACTAACAACTCTCAGTTGTTGATTTTTCTCTCAACCACCCTCTGAGAGAGAAGTACATGAAATGATGTGACTTATTTTGCTTTGCGTTTTCCTTTTCTTCAGAAGCATGTTGCTAAGTATTGTTAGAGAATGCACTTAGAGTGAGAAGTGGTGACACTTATGACAGTTCCAAGTTTCTGAAGTGAATTACTACACAGCCTTGAACTGCCCCCTGAAAATATTCCATTTTTCTCTCATTTGCTCTCCTGTACCTGAAGACAGCTCCCTTGTGCTAAGGGACTGAAACTGTCAAGGAGATACTTCATCTCAGAGATTTAGGTGATATTTTTTTTCCCTTAAGTATCCTGAGACAAGTGCTCAAATACTTAGAAGGGACATGCAAGATCTTGAACTTCATTCATCTCCTAATAAGAGGCAGTATACAGCAATGTCAACTGCACTGCTTTGGAAATGTACCGTGGTAGCATGTCCCATTTAGAATTTTAAAAAATATTATAATCCTTGTGCCCTGGCATGTCAAATAGATGTGTCAGAGCTGAAAGAAGAAAATTAAGGACCATTGCAGAGTAGGATGTGACAGTCTGATAGTCAGAGCTGGGAAAAGGCACCATCTTAAGGGGTAAAAAGATATGTTAGCTGAAATTGCAGTCTAGTATAATTTGTTAGAACAGTGTTTCTGGTGCACACAGTTTTCTTCTAGTGAGAGATTATCACTAGAGATGAGGTGTCCGTCACTTTATCTGCTCTGAAACAAGAAAAAAATGACCTAAAAAGTGATAATTCATGTTGCATTTGAATTTTTACTGGGAATAGAACTAGAAAGCTAGTTATATATATCAAGCCAGCAAAAAATTTAGTAGGAGAGGTAAGAGAGTTACTGGAAGACTTTTATCTACCTAATCATTTAAGTTTTTCCGAAGTAATACTGTGCTTTATCTCTGAATTGCAAACACTCACAGCTTGAGGTAGTGAACCAAGGAACTCAATGACCAGCATATGATTTGATACACAGAAAAGGAGGAAATGGAATCCTTGTTTTCACCTCTGAATTTGGACTTCATTTTCAGTATGCTTAGTTTGCAAATCTCTACAGAGATTGGAAGACATTCAGAATGTGCTTCTAGAAGCATTCAAACATATTTACTAACACCAATCTTTGCCAAGTGTAATATCTTCACTTAATCTCAACTCCTCAAACTTTGTTTTTATCAAACTCTCAGAGAGCCGCACAGATATTCATGAGCCAGCCTTACCTGCTCATCATCATCACAATCTCCTTTTTCATGTCATGTATCATTTCATAGAAGAAATCCCTTAACAGATTCACTTGAATAATCCAGTGTGATTTCATTGCAAAGCACACTCTTATGATTGGCAATGAGCTTTGAAGTACTAGTACGAGTACTTCAAAGGTCCCAAATGTTCCTAGATAAAAATATATGAAGGTGTGAAGCTGAAGCATTATTCTTTGACCCAATTCTCATCTTCTTCACTTCCCAAAAGTCTTGGAAGTCTGGGGAGGTCCCTGCTGACTGAAAGCTAGACATCATACCTATGTGGCCATGAGATAAGACCCAGGAAACAACAGACATGTCAGTCTAACCTCTGCACATAGAAATCTTAGAAAAGGTTATCCTGAGTGCTATTGAAAGACACTTAAATAATGTCTATTATCTGAGATATTCAAATCAGACTCATGAAGAGAAACCCTGACCTTAATAATATGCTCTCCCTCTATAATGAGGTCATCTGCTTGGTCGATGGAGGGAAGGTGATGCACATAATCTTTCTTGATTTTAGTAAGGCTTTTGGTACCATCCCTCATAGAATCCGTCTGTACAGGTTTTCCAAAGAAGAAAAACACGGACACTTAAACTAGACAAAGATGACAAAGGGCCTGAAACACCTCCTTTATGTGGAAAGGCTGAGTAACCTGGGTCTGTTCAGCCTGGGAGAAGAAAATGGAGTGGGGATCTGATTCATGCTTATAAGTATATAAAGGGAGGTGGAAGGCAAGAGGATGAGGCCAGGCTCTTCTTGTTTGAGGATAACTATAGGACAAGAAGTATTGGCACAAAACCTGAATACTGGAAATTCCATGGAAACACATGGAAGAACTTTATGATGAGGGTGACGGCAAACAGGAATAGATTGCCTGGAGAGGTTGTGGAGTCTCCTTCTATGGACATATATTAAGGACCTACCTGAACACCTACCTGGGTGACCTGCTGTAGGGAACCCATTTTAGCAGGGGAGTTGGACTCAATGATCTCTTGCGGTCCCTTCCAGCCCCTGTGTCATGGTTTTATGATTTTTTGTTGTATTGTTGATATTCCACATCATAACATCACGTGGTGTATTGGGCGTTAGAGAGTTAATGCTACATCTCTGTGGATCATCAATAGTTACGGATAACCTGTGCAATAGCGTCCATAGTTAAGTTCACCCCTCGGTCTCTAGCCCATTTATATGTTGCGTCTCTTCCCTGATGGCCCAAGGTCTCATGGGCCCATTGAGCTAAAAATAATTCACTCTTATGTTGCCAGTCCAATTCTACTTGAGCCCTCTCTTTCGGGTGACGCGGAAGAAGAATGATTTTGTATGGGGCCCTGAGCAGCAGCAGGCTTTTGAGCAAATCAAGCAGGAGATAGCCCATGCCGTGGCCCTGGGGCCAGTGCGGACAGGACAGGATGTAAAGAACATCCTCTACACTGCTGCTGGAAAGGAAGGTCCCACTTGGAGTTTGTGGCAAAGAGCTTCTGGAGAGACCCGAGGCCGACCCCTTGGATTCTGGAGTCGAGCATATAGGGGGTCTGAGGAGCGCTACACTCCAACTGAGAAGAAGATCTTAGCCGCATATGAGGGGGTTCGAGCTGCTTCCGAAGTAATTGGTACTGAAGCGTAGCTCCTTCTGGCACCTCGACTGCCAGTGCTGAACTGGATGTTCAAAGGAAAGGTTCCCTCCACCCATCATGCTACTGATGCCACTTGGAGTAAATGGATTGCGCTGATTACACGGTGAGCTCGGATGGGGAACCTCAGTCATCCAGGAATCCTGGAGGTGGTCATGGACTGGCCTGAAGGTAAAAAGTTTGGAACAATACCAGCAGAGGAGGTATCACGTGCTAAAGAGGCCCCACCATATAATGAACTACCAGAAGATGAAAAGAGATATGCCCTGCAATTTTGTGATTCTGTGAGATATGAACAGCTTCACACAATGTTTGGTGGTGGACTGGTTTGATGGTAGAGCTCAAAGGGTTGCAATGAATGGGGCTACATCAGGCTGGCAGCCAGTCACTAATGGTGTTCTCAGGGTTCCATTATTTTTCTAGTTCTGTTGAACATATTTTTCAATGATTTGGATGCAGAAGTAGAATGTATCCTCAGCAAGTTTGCTGGTAATACTAAACTGGACCATGCTGTTGACTCCCAGGAGGAATGAGACGCCCTGTAGACATTGTTGATTGTTGCAACAATCAAGCATGGCAAAAAGTTCAGCAAAGATGGGTGCTGTACCTGGGAAGCAGGTACATGGCAGAATAATGCTGCTCTTCCTGAGGAGAGGAAACAGAGAGAGGTGCTGGTCTCTTCTCCTTGGTAACCAATGACAGGACGTGTGGGAACCCTTGAAGAGATCAGGCACTAGAAGCTGGTGATTGTTTTAGCACTCTTACAACTGAACTATTCTATTCCATTCCAATTCATTCCATTCCATTCTATAAAAGTTCTACAAATTTTACAATGAGTATTTTAAAGTAATTTGGTTCTAATTACAGTCAATTGACCATATTAAATGTCAGATCTAGATATATCACTGAGAAATTTTGGGGAGAAGAAGAATTTCTTTAAACAGATGTTATTGGCATAGAGTCTGTCTGCCATGAGAATGCACCAGGCATCGCAGAGTGAGCTGGAATAAACCTCAGTCTCTCCCTTTGACTACATTTAATTTGGAATAGGAAATTAAATATGCATTGACCTTTAGATGATAATTTTATAGCCTAGTGGTTAAGGAGCTTGAATTCTTCCCGTACTACTGGGATTCATTTCATCAAAATGTGATTTTTCCAGTACAGATCTATATAACTATATCTAAGTTACCTAGGCTCTTCTCATGCCCACTTGATAGAAATTAGCTCTTCTAGGGTGCAGTTCATTTCCTCCTAAAGTTGATACCTATTTATCTCCAATTAGTATATGGAAATCCTAGAACGGAATTAAGTGGAGCTCACTGAAGCCGTCAAAAATATGATGAGATTATTTCCATTCTCATAGACAAATTATTCAAAACATTGCTGCTCTCAGGACAGTAACATAATCAGGGACTAATAAGGATGGAGAGCAGTCATCTCTTTCTACTGGCCTCAGCAGTTCTAGACCTGGTTTTCAAATACTGTAGTATCCTCAGGGAGTCAGCCAAGGAATGAAAACAAATATCGATTACAAACCATGGTTATGTCAGTTGAACTCCTGAAACACAGAAGACTACTTCAGGCTGCCACTTTGTGCAGAAGTTGATTATGGAACAAAAAAGTGAATATTGTCCTGTGACTTCTTAACTACTTCTTTTCAACTTTGAAAATGTATTTGTTTTCTATCTTTTGTTTGTATATGTACTGAACTCCAACACTCAAGGCACTGGATGAACACAAAGCAGAACATTAGAAATAGCACACAAGGGGTAAGAGACAACATGGTTTGTTTGAGGAAAGGAAGTAACTCAATATTATAAGAACACAGAATATTCTGAGCCCTGTTCTTGTGCTTTACATACTGGATTACATTCTCCTTTTTCCCCCTTGATATTTATCCCAACAAAGTTACCTATAAAATCAGTACACTGTAAAAACACACAACACACTCCCTGTAAAGACACATAACACATTAGAGACAGCCATTAAAAATCAAACAAATAGAAACAAATGAGAGAAACAATAATAAATACTACTTTTATTTAACACAATGTTCTTATTTCTGACCATAGTTGTATCAAACAACTAAGTTCCTTGATTTCTTAGGAATGTCAGATTTTTACCTGAGTTTTCTGCATATATAAGAATGTGTGTATGTGTGTGTGTGTGTTAGAGACAGAAACAGAAATCCTCCATGAGCAAGATATTTGCCATCCATCTCATTTGCAACAGCCTACAATATTTTGAAGCTTTTTTTTTTTTTTTTTTTACAGGACATTGTTTATATAGTAAAGCAAACAAAATTCTTCATCCTATCTGTTATTAACAGTCTATCTCAGGACTTACTGCCTGGCTATAAAATGGCTCACCCATGAAACAGGTAAATTTAATAGGATCAGTTTTCTTCAGTGATATTCAATGCTAAACTTTACCCATAGCAACAGAGATTCAAAATTCATGCTTAGGGCTAGAAAACTAAGATGCTTTATCATTAATGTTCAGCATGATTAGGCAGTTCTCTCGAAACCAATTATTAGACAGTGTTTCTGTGTCAAAGTAAGCTGGGAATAGTAAATGTCCTTGGGAAGGGGATAAATACCTGATTGAATTTTCTGCAGGAATTCCTAGTAACTAGATAACGTACAGTTCTCATAATATTATTGCAATAGTTTTCTGAAATAAGACACAGAAACTTTTACCTTGTCGAACTGTAGCAGGTGTTTTCCCATTGTCATCAAGGGCTCCCAAGTTTCCCATTTCCACCACACTGTGGTGGGTTAGTCTATGCCAGCAGCTAAATGACCATCCAGCTACTCAATCTCTTCCCTCCTCAACAAAATAGATGAAGAAAGTACGATGGAAAATGAGGGAGATGCCAGGAGACATGATCTTCCCTCCTGCAGAAGGAAGGCATGCTGTCTTTAGAAGACCTATGTCATCAAATGGAGGATTTACACTGCACAGCACTGGAGAAGATGAAAGGGAGATGAGCAGTCAACTTGTGACCAGTCGCCAGCTGGATTTAATTCCATTCACAGCCACTCTCTGGGCCCGGCCCTCCAGGCAGTTCCTTACCCAGCAGAGTGTACCTTTCCAATAATAAGACGTAGAATATGGGGAATAAACATTGTGAGTTAGAGATTTGTGTGCTGCTGCAGAGTTAAACAAGATAGGGAACTTGATTACACAGGAAGAGGAAAAGTCTGAGGGACTGGATGACTTTGATTTAGTTTTTACTAGAAAGCTTGACTTTCAAGAATCACAAATGTCAGACTGGAAGGGAGAAGGTCAGGGTAAGGAAAATGTATCATTAGTGAAATAGGATTAGGTCAGAGAATAAACTATACAGGACATAAATAAATTAGTAAACTCAGTTGGGATGAATCCACAAGTGCTGAGTAAGCTGGTGGATGTCAATGTGAGGCCACTCAATAATCTTTTATCAGTCTCAATGACTAGAAGAAACTCCTGAAGATTGGGTGAGAAAACATATCACTCCTATCTTTAAGAAGGGCAAGATGGAGGATTCAGAAAACCACAGAGTGATCAGACTCACCTTAGACCCTGGGTTGTTGATGGGGCTGCCAATCCTGAAAACCATTTTCAGGAACACAAAGGACAAGAAAATTATCAGAAGCAGTCAGCACAGATTCACTAATGCTTGACCAATTATATAAGATTTACAATAAAATGACCAGCCTGGTACAAGAGTTGAGAGCAGTTCACACTCTTCTTCTGGACTTCAGTAAGGCCTTTGTCACTTGTGATGCTTTCACACAGCTGGTTAGCCAGACTCCACCACACAGTTCTCTCACTCCTGCTCCACCGAGGATGAGGAGAAAACATAGTGAAAAAGGACTCAAGAGCAGAGATAAAGGACAGGAAATCACCTATCAGTTACCACCGTGGGAAAAATAGTCTCAATATGAGAAAATGAATGTAATTTATTGCCTACTGCTTGCAGAATAGAACAGAGAGAAATTAAAGCAAACTGAAAATGTCTTCTACCCTATTCTACTTTACCTGTAAATTTATGAAGCTTATCTGCTGCCATATTGGCAATCTGTGTGAAGTTTTTAGGACACAGGATTTGATAACTAAAAATATTTTGTTAGCAACTTGAGAATTTCACTGTTCAAAGGTTTTCTGAAAATCTCAATATATAGCATATAGTGTCCCCTTGACTGATAGAATCATAGAGCCTCAGTATGATAGTGAGGCATAATTTCCTATGGCTTTGACAAAAGCCATGTTTACTCTTTCCTTCCACCAGAAGGTATATTTTCTAGACACATAACAAAGTCCATATAGCTTAGACTAGGTATGTGTCAGCAGGAGAGAAAATCTTTCCCTCTGAGGCAAAACAGAACAGTTTCAACAAGAAAAAATGAAGGAAAACAACAATTCATAGTGACTTATGCTTCTGTGGTAACTCCTTTTTTGAGGAAAATCAAAACAGTGGATTCATATCCCCTTAAAGAAGTGACTTGAGCTTATCAAGTGAATCCTAATACATAGCCATACAATGAGATGCATTTATTTGTTCATTGCCACATACAGCATGAGTTGCAGAAAGATACTGTGACCACTCTGGGTAACCTAAGGCAGTCAGTGTGTAATGGAAGACGTAGAACAAAGCTGGAATTACATGAAAGACTTTACTATAGCCATATGGAAATGAATAAATACTCTCAGATAATGGGGAAACTAGTTTGACACCTTGTGAGTTTTTGTTCTTAAAAAATGCAGCTCAGTACTTTATTTCATTTTATAGGATTGATATAAAATAATTTACTGAAGTAAGTTCAGGCAAGGAAGAAAGAACATTCCTCTACTGTTACCAAAGAGTAGGAGATAAAACATTCATTTCCTTGTTTGAGCACATATTTCTAGGTTATAGTCAGAAAATAATTCAAATATTCCTGAATAATATAGCTGATTTCTAATCTTCAGGAGAATGTACAAGGGGTTTCAATGAATGCTTGGTTTATAATGTCTATGCTTCAGAGAAATTAGGATTTCATGGACTTGTAAGCTCAGCTGCTCTTACATAGTATGATAGCTCCTGCTTAGACTAATGTTCTTTGTGGACCCCATTTCAAACTGTTTAAATCTAACTTCTCTATTCACCTTCTAAAAGACGTTTTGGAGATGTTACCTTCACTAACAGAGGAGATGTTCAAATGCACCACTGGTAACTTCTAATTTGTATGTCCTGAATTCCAATAATGTTGCAAACTCAAGCCTTTTTTCTGGGACATTAATCAGGATTTAGGCTAAGGAACTTTGAAACAAACTTCTATCTGCTTCATCACAAAGGTATGCTCCACAGCACAGAGTTTATTCTCTGCCAAGAATGTGCGTGTCAGTCATGGTTACAGAACCAAGCATTCAAACTTTGCACAAACTGTAATTTTAATTACAGATGAGTACATCCTCCCTCTCACTAGCTCACTTAACCTCTAAGACAACTAGAAAATGACCTGTAGACAGCTGACTGTGGCTTCTTCATAGAAGCTAAGGAAAGGATGATTCCTTAAGCAGTTTTGCAAATTAGCTTTAGCTTTGATCCTTATTATTCCTTGTATGCCTTTTGAGTCACTCCTGAATCTTGTATGATACTGCTTTCGTATACTAACAACTGATGTTTAAAATGCAAGCAGGATATCAATTTTTGTCAGTGACCTGAGCATGCTTGTGAGTATTAATAACCTACAAAGAAAAAAAAAAAAGGCTGACCCACTAAAATCACAGTCAAAAACTTCAAAGAAATTAACTATATGCTTAAATAAATCTTATCCTTAAATATGCTGTATAAGTCATGACCTAAGAAAGGCAAGCTCAAAAGAAGTTCAGACTTTCCTGTGCCAGTCACAGAATCCCCAGTTTATTTTGATCTCCTCACAATTACAATATTCATCTAATAAGTCCCTACTTCATTCCATTAGTGATAGAAATGCTTTTCTCACACTATATTTTCTTTCCTTACTGTGACTCTTTTTTCTTCCCTGTGAATACTTATATGGTGGCTAGACACAAAGGGAACTCATCTTTGATGGACACATTTTCTATTACTGAAAGGAAAGAGTAAAAGAATATAACAAAATGTCAGAGACAGAAATCTTCCTTAATTGTACAGAGAAGATCAAGCTACCACACAGATATTTTACATGCACATGCATAGCTATAAAAATGATTGAAGACTGCTTTAGAAAAGGCGGTTATCTATGCTGATTTTATAAACAACTGTCAACTTCCTTGACTGCTCATAGTGTACTGAGATAGTCTGTAACACCTTTGTGGACTCTGGGCTGTCATTCAGGCAGAGACTGGGTGAGGATACTGATGCCTCAGGAATAGATTTAGATTATTACCACAACGAGGATGTGACCATTCCATTGCTCCTTCTGATAAAGTTGCAGATATTGCAGCGACACACATTATCTTCCCAGCTGCCAACATATCTCAAGAGACAGAAGGAGAAGGGGAAAAGGCAAAGTCCTTACGTAGCATCTTATCTGGAAATTGAGTTTTTTTCTTTATTCTAGCCTCAGCCAAATAACCAAGCAGACTGGCTTCCACAAGAAATTTCTTGTGTTCCTGTAGATGGCTTGTCTGTAGAACCAATGTTCTGATGATTAAAGGTTAGATTCAGATCTTGGACTTAGAAAGGCAGACACATTATTCAGTGTTCTGTTCCACTGGACTAAAAAGTACTACAATGTAATGTCATTCTGCAGAGGGAAAAGAGCAAGACATGTCACCCAAGGCATACCCCTAGGAAATCAATTTGCTTTACAGGGCCTCAAAAGACATGTCAATGTGTGCCAGAGGGCAGGTTAGTTAAGCACTTTGCCTAGTATAATAGTGCTCTCATCCAATATGGTTTGAGCTATCTCTACTTGTGCTAAGCAAAATAATTCTAGGAGCATAGTTAGATTGATGTTTAACTAAGCATGGACTATCAGCTGAGAATCTGAAAATGCCTCTGAAGAAGTTTCTGAAACTTTCTTCTGGGACCTTTCTGCTGTTGGTCATTTGTTGTGTCTTGCTTTCTACTGATGCATGTTTGGAGGACTGCATCACAACATTCTCTTCTACCATAAAGACAAACGTAAAGAATGCCACTGAAAATCAACCAATGAAAATAAAAATTAAAATTAAAACAAAAATAGGTGTTTTTGAGGTCAATATAAACTTAGGGCATTTTTCAATCCTCATCAACGTATCAAAAACGTGACATCTGGGGATATGATCTCTGTTGCTGATTCCTAGCACACTGTGAGAATTAAGTAAAATCTCTCCTTATATTTGCTGATGCAGTTTCCCTCTCCAAGGACCATTAACATTTCTTCACTTGCTTGTTCCTGTGTCATCCCTGAAGGATATAATGCTGTTTTTAGTGATGAAATAACTAGAGACAGACAGACAGAGGGACAGACAAATGAGTAGATAGATAGACAGATGGAGAGAAAAAGAGAGAGAGAGGGAGGGAGAATCTTTCTTCTCCTTTCTTCCCCCAGATAGAAGAACCTTAAGACTCCATGTTACAGAAAATACTAATAAATGTACATAAATATAAAAATAAAGTTGTCATAGAATCATAGAATAGTTCAGTTTGGAAGGGATCTTCGAGATCATTCAGTTCCAACCCCCATGCTATAGGTATGTACACCTCTCAGTGTGCCAATCCACATACAGCCTTGCCTTAACTGCTTCCAAGAAGGGGGCATCCAAAACGTCACTGGGGAACCTGTTTCGGTGTCTCAACATCTTCACAGTAAAGAATTTCTTCCTCAGTCTAAATATACTCTCTTCCAGCTTAAAACCTTTTCCTCTTGTCCTGTCACTGTATGCCCTTCTAAATAAGTCCCTCCCCAGATTCATTATAGCATGTAGATATTGAGGTTTTCCATTTATTTGTGAATCTAACAGAAAAAAATTATACTATTGTCTTCCTGTGAAACAAAATATCCTGCCCAAATGCACAGGAGAAAGTTCAAAAATGAATGTTGAAAAGTACACAGTGCTGGTGCTTTTAATTTATGTGTACATACACTATTATGTCAGAGTAAACAACACCCTTTATCACTATAAACATTCACACTATTTCAGTTTGGATTCCAATAAGTGTGAAGCGGGTGGTATTATTTTCACTGCTGCTTCACATCATTAAAGAAAACAAAACTGAGAAACATCTTTCAGCATCTCTGTTTTCTGGCTGTCTCTGTTTTATGGTCCTTGTGTGCATTAATAATGAAAGCGACAGGGAATTCTTCACTTGCCACAGAAAAAGAACAGAAAAAAAATAATAAAGAGATAGTAAGAGAAAGACAGAAAGGACTGTAGGATTCCTTAAAGACGTGTAAATAGAGTTTTCTTCTGACACAACAATGATAAGTCATAACTAATTATCTAGAATACAAAAGATTCAGTGAGCTAGGACATGGAAACTCTGTGCAGATGCTTTATATGACTCAAATAATCTTTTTGATTATATGATCATCTTTATGATTCTCTTTGTGATTATATTGATAAAGGTAATAGCATCACAAAAGTATTCTTAGAATTATGTGATGCATTTGATTTTTTAGTGAGTAGTATTTTGTTTTAGGAAACTTGAATGATGCTAAATCAACTTATTCTGTATTAAATGGATGGAAATATGAATAATTCATACAGCAAACGATGGATCTATCTATCTTTGTTGAAAAGAGCAATTACTGATTTTCTGGAGTGATTCAAACAGTTTCTACTACAGTTATGTGATATAGACCCACATAGTCTCCAGACTGCTGAATTTTCCACAGATAGTTAACAACACTGAAAAGTGTTTTTTAGGGAAAGTACTACATCTGCTTTTCTGCAGGTAGTCCTAGAAAACAAATATTCAGTCCTCATGGAGATCTGCTAAAAGCCATGGAAATACTGCATTGTAGAGCAAGGGTTTTGGAGGTTTAGAGATATTGCAAATAGAAGAATGGTAGGTCATTTAAACTATACTGCTTCTACAAACCAGAAATGAAGGAAATTGTACTTTCAGATACTCAGAAAAATGCTTAGCCTGGATTAAACTTTAGAGAATGTCATTCATCTGAGATTTGGCTCCCTGATATATGTTGTCCAAAGGAGGTTCTATACAGCTTCAGAAGGCCAAGCAGTACTGCACAGTGGTTTTAGTATGGGGTAAATTACATGCTGCAGTCCACCATGACAAGAGTTTAACGAGGAATTTAATGTTAAGACCTATTAGGGTAGTCATTCCTTTAAGAGAATATAACTTCCTCATTGAAATTGGAGGTATTAAAGTCAGCAGTGACAAAGAGATCTTCTGTCTTTAAATTTTCTTACTCTTTTACATGATTACAAATCTCTTCATATTAAAGCTACATCTTCATTATAATCATTAATTTAGAATTTTTCACAATGAAAATAAATGAAGCTGGTGAAGGGATTAGAAAGCAAGTGATATGAGTAGCTGAAGTAATTGGGGTTGTTTAGCCTGAGGAAAAGGAGGCTGAGGGGATACCTCATCACTCTCTAAAACCCTCTTAAAAGAGATTACAGGGAGGAAAATGTCAGTCTCTATTCTCAGGTAACACGAGAATGGTACCAGGTTGCAAGGTTGCACCAAGTGAGTTTTAGATTAGGTGTTAGTAAGAATTTCTTCATAGGAAGGTTGCTTAAACATTGGAACAGGCTGCCCAAAGAAGTGGTTAACCCCCTGCTCCTGGAAATATTTAAGAGATGTGGTGTTGTCACTAAGGGACATGGTTTAATGATGGGACTTGGCTGGTCAGGTTGATGGTTGGACTTGTAAGCAACTGATGAAGTGGTGATGTGTTAGTATACATGTATACTTTTGTACCTGTATGCATATACAAATACATGTATGCTAATCTTTTTGACTGTGTGTTTTTTGTTTGGAAAATATTTGGAGAAAATGAAAGAAAATCACATCTGTGCTAACATATTCCACAGCAATAGCAATAGAATGCATCTCATTGAGGATAAGTAGCAACATCTGTAGTAACAATTAGAGTTAACAAATACTGTGAATTGAAGCAGCTGCAATCTAGGCTGAGGTACTTTTCCTACTATGTAAAAACATCAACATGCCCTTCCCACAGATGTTAAGCAACAGCAACCATAAGGTTGTAACAAAATAGAAAAACAGTTTTTACTCCTTTCTCATTCAATACCAACAATAAAAATAGGTAAAACCTGTGACATCCATTATTTATTCCATTCCATGACAGGATCTTCCATTTGACATTTTGACATATCCTGGAAAACTATTTATAGTTCTTCAACTAAAAGTTAGTATCTTCCAACACATATTTATCTTGGTTAACTTAACAAACTGAGTTGTGTTCTGGGTTACAGGAACAAGAAAGTTCCTGAGTCCCAGGCAGCTGATAGAAAGCAGGGCAAGAAAAGAAAAAAGATTTAATTTTAACCACAGAATTCTCATATTCATTAGCTCATTTTCTACTACAATTGCATGAACTAACATTAAAAGAAGTGGCCAGATGATGGTTTTGACATTTCTTTTACTTTTTTTGTGAATGGTTCCTGAAGGAAGGTGAAGTTTTCAATTTATACCCTAAGTGATATTTTTATTTTCTAATAAAAAATAAATAAATAAAGCTTAGCTACAGTTTCAATATCTCTGTCCAAAATGCTTTAAGCATTGAGAATTATCGATTACTGAATACCACTTGCATATAGTAGAAAACAATATGCATATGTCTACTTCGGAAATGTGACTCTGTGGAACATTTCTACCATGTTTTTATGTGTTGGCCTACAGCCATTTTATTACCTTTTCTCATCATGTTCCACCCTGCCAGCTGAATCATCATCTTAGTAGATCACAGTCTACAGTTGTGAGTGAAGAAATTACTTCCAAGAATATTTGATTATTCATTTTCTACATTTCTAGTTTTTAACCTGGCAAGGTTAAAGATGTACACTGTAACAGGGCAGAATTATCCTTGTGTTTTCTCTATCACAACCTGCTTATCAGTTTCCAAATATTGAAAATAAGAATTAAAAAAAGGCTTGCTTTTATATCTGGAACTACTGTGGAGATCTCAAACAGATGAGGCTTGCATATGGAAAGGGCAGTTATTTAAAATATTTTGTGAAATCATGTCATACAGAACAACTGTAGTGAACTTCAAAGAAAGAACAGGTTTAGAAGAGGCTTGTTTGGATTCTGGACAGATGACTTGATGAATGACTTGTTGGGTAACAACTCCATTGTCTGTTATCTCTTGCCAGCTTCAAAGTGGAGCAACTCATTCCCTCTCTCATCACATGTCTGCTTCAGATCACATATATTATACAGGTGCATAAGTCAACTGTTCCAGCGGCTGAGTTGTCACTGTGAACAGTTCATGCAAGGGTTAGAAGCTGTCAGCAGAAAAGCCTCAAAGAAATACTATTTTATTTTGCAACTGTACAGTTCCTTTGAACTGTACATTGAACAGCTATAATTCTTCAGCTTGAGGGACTGTTGTATCAATCTAGGGTGAAAGCCCTCTGAGGTGAAGAAAACATCCCTGCAATATATATTTGGATTCCCATGCTTTGCTAGTTCTAGCAGACATACTGCTATTTTGTGATATGTAGATGAAAGATGAAACTGTACCTCTGAAATAGCAGAGGACTGAAAACCAGGAAACTACACTGTTAACACATCTTCAACCATCTAATGTGGTGTGATTCAAAGGGCAAAATTTAGGAGTTGAGAATATCCAGATAGCTAGTGGGTAGAATGAAGAAGAGCAAGAAAGGAGGTTGGAAACACTTAATTACATGCCCATCTGTAAGTGATGGAGAATGACTGCTTTTTGTAGAAAGTCCAGCTGTTATTGCTATTTTGCTTCATTACTGAACTTTCATGATGAGAAGAGAATAAATCAAGTCACATACAGACATACAAACAGGAAAGACCACGGACATTTTCTGTACATAGAAATGCACATGTATACCTTATGCAAGCACACATACACCTTAAATTTCACCATAACAATGTTATCTATTAGGTATTTTGTTATACAACAATTATATATATATATATATACACACATACCTATTCTATGTAGATATGTATAATTACACACATTTATGTATATACTTAAGCACAGGAAATCTGTATGTAGCAATGAAAACATGACTAATTCTATAAGTGACAGAGCAAAAAAGCAATAGTATCTCAAAACAGTTCTTCTAAATATGAGGTGCTGCTGATAGTCCCGTCAGAAAATATTCTGAGAAGCAACAAAGTCTTTTGATCATTCATGTGGGAAACAATTTCTGTGTGTGTGAAAGTGATTTACTGTGCTACACTGAGAGGAAGCACAGTGAATTGCTCATGGTTTCCCATGAGTAGCACAGGAACAATAATCAGGAGGAACATGTTTCCATGCAATTATTTTCAAAATTTAGAGAGTGTAAAAACTTGTCACTTTGAACATGGCTTAGTTTTGCTTTTTGGAGCTCTGCTACTTTGACCAGGCATGAATAATAAGTACATCCACATTAAGATAGCCTGTTAAAAATATATCACTGTGTCTTCCTCAAGCAGGCGTGAAAATTCAGTGTTCTGTATACACTGTAAGAAAGGCAAAACAGAAAAAGGACAATGTGTAAGGGGACATAGAAGGAGATTTTCTGCTCCTTGAAGGGTGTCTTTTCCAACGCAGCAAGGGATGATAAGAAAGGGAAGCAGTGGGGTAAACCTAGTATGGACAGTCACACAAACGAATGTTTATTTCAGCCTGTTTTCCTGACTAAAGACTTCTAATCTGGGAGACAATGACCAGTCACAAACCTGGTTGGTGGGAACTGTTGATAAGGAAAGCGACAGAATGTGGGAATGTTGATTCAAGCAAGGTTGTATGATGGAGGATTTCTAGAACAGGAGGATAAGAAAAAAAGGATGAACAATAAATTAAAAATCTGAAACATAGGCTTGACAATGCAAACAAGAGACATTGCTCAAAAACAAACCTCCCAGTAAAATGACAGGTGCAACTTCCAGTAAAATCAATCTGGACTTTGCGGATGGAGGGAGCAAAGATCTGCATCTTCCCCTTTGGGAAAGCCTTCAGGGCTTGCAGCAAACTTCATTCTGGGCTAGCTTTTCAAAAGGGAACTTGTAGGCCTCATCCTTTGGCCTGGACAGAGATTTTGGGTCACCTGGTACCAGGATGTCCCCGCAACCAGACAGAGTGGTCCTGGGACAGGGTGGCTGTTGGAGACAACTGCTTCTTTACCTCATTTAATAACATTC
Source organism: Oreortyx pictus (assembly GCA_036925125.1). Classification (NCBI taxonomy): domain Eukaryota; kingdom Metazoa; phylum Chordata; class Aves; order Galliformes; family Odontophoridae; genus Oreortyx; species Oreortyx pictus. Next base: position 5,860,750 of record JAUPFR010000003.1, read on the forward strand.
TGTGAAAAGTTTGACTTATCTGTAAACATTTGAGTGGAATCTATTTTGTTCAAGTGGGGCTTTTAGTCTTTATGTTTCTGTAGGATAATTAAAGCAGTTTCAAATAAAGTAAATTATGTTAAAAATATGAGAAATTCAGTACCATTTTGACCAGTAAATTTCTAAAATGACCTTTAACTGAAGAAAAAATATATTTATCCAGAATTATTGTAGCAAAACAGTAATTATTTAAGGAGCAAAAAAAGATAATATTATTTTTTAATTCACTTGTTAGAAAATAAAAAGCCATCTTTAATCTAAAAATAACTTTAAAGATGGGGAAAGTTGTTTTGATCAAAATAAATACTGCAATTTAGAAAGAAGATTTTTTTTGTCCAGTTTTCTCTGTGGCATTAACTAAATGAAATTTTGAAGCAAAATATTGTCTCAAAATGTTGAATTCTAAATATTTGGTTAAAATGTTAAAATGTTAAAATGTTTATTGTTCATATATATATATATATACATATTATTTTTTATTTTGAGCAGACAGAAAAAGAATTGTACACATGAGAAAGCATCTAATTTTGAGCCAAAGAAAAAGATTTGTCACTAAAGAAGGTGGCTACTACCTAATATTAAAGTTTAGTACCTACAGGTTCAACTCAGATATTTGATGTTTATTTTTTCAATGAAAAAATGAACACAATAAATGAGACCTTCTGCTCCCAAACTACAGAAACTGCTCTGAAAGTAATGCCTCCTATCTTATGATGATGGCCTATGATGTCAGAGGCAGATGTTTATTGTATGGCAGCAGAGACTGAACTTTTCCACCAAAATTCTTTCACATTTTGTTGCCATGTGACAAACGGCAGTAGAGAGGCAGTCTGACAAACTGCAGTCTGACTTGGAAGTGTGTATGAAACAAAGGAATGGAACTAAATTCCTCTTTGTGAAAAAAATTGTACCCACTGGCATTCATCAACGCTTGCTGAATGTTTGCGGAAACCAAACTGGATGTGAGCACAGTGAGTTGGGAGGTGGTGCTTTCCAGCAGTGGCAGCAGTGACAGAAGGTCACTTCTACTGGTACAGATTTTTTCAAGTGTGGAATGTAAGCTCTTGTTCATCACTAGCAAGAATGCATAGCTAATGATGGTGACAGTGCTGAAAAAGAGTGTTTTGGAGCTGAGAATGTGCTTTATCAAAATAGTGTTAATGTTCGCTTTGTTACTGTTTTAGTTTCCATGGAAATAAATAAGGGTGCAACCTATGTACATGTTCATCTTAGTGTTCTACACTGCAGGAAAAAAAAAATACAGTAAAATAAATAAATAATGAAATGGAAGGATTATGTAGAAACTGTTTTTTTTTTTTTTAAATTATTATTACTCATTACTTAGGACATGGCAGAAAGTGTGAGCACATGCATGGGAAAGAGATAATAACGCTTATTATTCCTCTTTCATTTTTGACAAAGAGAGGGAAAAAAAAAAAGTAGCTTAATGGAATGGTTAGGACTTGTAGGACCCTTACACCGTCTTCTGATGTTCTCCCTTCAGGAATGAAATCATTGAGCATGGATGAGAACAGTACATACTCAGCTGATGCAGACAATAACTTCACTTCCCCTGAAACATGGCAGATGGGAGGAAGGATGGTTTTTAGGGAAGAAGGAATAGAATTCCCACAGCCCATATGAGCAACCCACCTCCAGCACATCTGTCCTCTTATTTAGTTGTGTTCACAAAATATTACTTTATTGTATTCAGTAAACGTTTAGATGTTGTACTGAGGGAGATGGTTTGGTGGGAAATATTGGTTATAGGTGGACAGTTGGACTGGATGACCTTGGAGTTCTTTTCCAACCTTGATGATTCTATGATTCTATTTCCTATAGTCTGTTCATACGCCGAAGTTGAGTGTGCTCCATTTCTACTACTAGCCTTTTCCAGGGCAATGAGCCTCTGCTATTTACAGTCACCATGTCTGCCTCAGGTTTAGATATCATCTCTCTCTAGAGCCTTCCACTTCACAGCATTTAAGCAGCGTTCTTCAGATAGAGAGTATTTATTAATACACAAATGAAACCAGACACAATTTTTCAGGTTCTACATTCAGGTTGTCATAACAACTTGACACAGTTCTAATAATCATATTTTTATTACACTGCTTATGTAGAAGAACAAGATGTATTTGTTCCCCACAAAAGCAATTGCAATTCAACCAGTCAAAGTCTGTTCTTATAATTAAGTGTATACCTCATAGTCACATCACCTTGCTCCCAGAGTAACCCTGCTGATGTTGGTGGTTTAGCTGCTGTTTATATGTATGTATTTAAGCTACAAATATAGTACCAAGCAACTAAGCTTTGTCTCATCTTAAACAAAACACAAATCTGTTCAAATCAGAAAGGATACAGAAATGTAATCATATTGAAAAACATTGAAGTGGAATAAGATACAGTAGAAAAATGTGTTTGCTCAAAGACATGAAAGGAAAAATGTCAGTTTTGTAAATCTAACAGAATATAAATAGCCACACTGGAAAATTTTATCCACTTTTGAGACATTTACAGAATACCTGCTGAAATCTATAGTTGACTCCTTGGCTACATTTTCTCATTTTCTGGGGCAGTTGTGTACATTGTTCACAGAATACTTTTTTTTTTTTTTTTTTCAATCTCTCCAAACTCTATGTATGTTATCCCACACAGGATAAGGTAAAACAGATGACTGAAACAAATTTGGTTTTACTTTCTCTGAAATGATTAGAAAAGTGCAAGTAGTTACAAGTAAGGGACGATTGAAGGAGTTCATTTCACAAAACAGCAATTGAAGGAGTTCATTTCATAAAACAGCTATTGTGCTGGGATTCACTTTGTCTCACTGTAGTGACATCGTTTCATTGTAGTCACTTATCTAAGCTAACTGAGTAAACTATAGACGTTGGAGAAATTTGTTACATGCATATGAAGAATGTTATCTGTCAGGGCAGGATCTCATACCTGTAGGAGAAACTTGATGTTATGCCTGAACCTGGAGTCTAATTTCCAGATGACAGAATTAGGATAAAAAAGGGTTCTGCTTTCCATTCCTAGCTCTCAGTTGTAATCTGATAGCTATGTGATGTTTGCAGTAATGAAATTTTGAGAGTTGGACTTTAAGTCATCTAATAGATAACGTTTGCTTGGCCTTGTGATTGCCACCCCTAATGTTGCTATAATAAATACATCAGACTTATTTTTTATTCCATTCTGGTGTTATGAAGCATGTGATTGAAAAGCATGTGAAGGTTCAGACAAGGTGGTATTTATGAAGATGCAAATTTCAAGTAACCTGTACTGCCAAAAAAGAATGAAAAATCACAAATTCAGTGTGCTAAAACAAAACAACAAAAGAGGCTCTGCTAAACAGTGTAAAGAAGATGAGAAACCCCTGAACAACTTTCAATGAATATAAAAGGACGGCTGCTAAATCCACCTCTTCAAAGTCCTTATTTCCAAACCGACAACAAAGAAAGAAGAGCGTTGCTTGTGTACCCTTAGACACTTAATGTGATGGGTAAGAATGCTGAGCAATAAATATTATGTGGATGATGAGGTTCTGCACAAAAACAATTCACAAGAGAAAAGACGGACCAAAATAAAAGATTCCTGAAAGGTGTACTGAGTGTATCAATTTTCAACTAAAAAAAAGTATTCAAGATGTCAAACAGCCAACATGGGAAGGCATTAAATATCAAGTCTTTTTATCAACTGCTTTCTACTTTATTAGATTACAGATGATAGTGCAAAGGAAATGCAAAGGACCACTACACAGATATGAAGACCTTTTTGCTCCTGTGTTGCAAAGAATAGCTCTTTCCATACCAGTCCCCGGGATATCAGCTGGAACTGTTATCATTGCAGTAATGGAACAGCATCATAACTTCTGAAAGAAAATATTTACTTTGGAATTTGAGCAATCTTCTGGGACAAGTCACCCATGAGTATGATAACTTTTTACATAAAGTGAGTCTTGAGGAGTGAAGATAAGACACATCTAACAGTCTGACCTTAGAAAAGCCATATTCACAATACAGAAGGTCCTTGACATTTTAGTGTCTTTTTAAATCAGGCCTTTTCCTGCTTTCTGTAGTCTACGGGTATAATAAAACATATAAGTTTATAAAAGCAGAATTTGAACCAGAAGCCTTGTTGTTTTTGTTGATATTTTCTTGATTTTGACTTCCATTTTATATAATCAACAGGTCATTTTCTCAGTTTATTTATTTATTTATTTTTGAAATCCATTATGTGGGTATCTAACCTGTTGGGATTACGTTCAATAAAACAGAATGTCTTACAGTGTTTTAATCTTCATAAGTTTAAAAAAGCATGCTTTGACAAAAAAAAAAAGAAAAGTTATTGACTTTCTTCTGAAAGTAAACAAGTTTGAAATACTGACTTTTTTTTAATAATGAAAATAGACTTTCAGTTTTTATCAATTTGAAATTTTTAGCCATATTACTCTGAAATTTGGACAGCAGTATAAACTTCAAAAGACCTATCAATTTAATTTTGTTTTAAAATTTTTCATTGTGATAATAATTGCATTTTAATTCTAAATAAATCACAGAATCACAGAACTGTACGGTTGGAAGGGACCTCGTCTAGTCCAGGTCTTCAGCACCTCCAGAGAAGGAGACTCCACAACCTTCCTAGGAAGCCTGTGCCAGTGCTCTGTCACCCTCACTGTGAAGAAGTTCCCACTCACATTCATGCAGAATTTCCTATGCTACAGTTTGTGGCTATTTCCCCTTGTCCGATCACTACGCATTGCTGAGAAGAGTCTAGCCTCATCCCTTTGCCTCCCACTCCTTAGATATTTATAGACATGAATCAGATCCCTTCTGCGTCTTCTTTTTTCAAATCTGAACAGACCTGGGTCTCACAGCCTTTCCTCATGAGAGGGGTGTTTCATGTCCTTCACCATCTTTGTAGCCCCCTGCTGGACTCTTTTGAGAAGATCCCTGTCTTTTTTGTACCAGCTAGCCCAGAACTAGACACAATACTCCAGGTGAGGACTCACAAGGGCAAAGGGGGAGGATCACCTCCCTTCACCTGCTGGTGGCCATGCTCTTTATAATGCACCCCAGGATCCCATTGGGCTTCTTGGCCACCAAGGCACACTGCTGGCTTATGGCCAACCTGTCATCCACCAGATGGATCCATCCACCAAAACCTCAGGGATCTCAAAACAGCAGTGGTTTGTAGAAAAGGACTGATCTCATTATAAGTTACATTTTTTAATATGTGACATCAGAGAAAATATTAAGTACAGGGAAGGAATTTTCCTCCTTATTGTAATACATTGCAATTGCATGTACATATAGAAAAAGTATAAAAAGTCACATGACTATTATGCGTATTCCAAGAATTGAAATTATCATTCAGAAAAAGTCTGGAAGATGGGGCACTCTTTCCAAACACATTTGAGTCTAAGTCTTTCATGTAAGTAAAGCACTGTTCTATCCTCTATATTTGTATCTATTAATAACACATCCAGTACTTCTCTATTCTGTGCTGTTGGCTGAATGTTACTGTGGAAATTAAGATAGACATTATGATGTGGAGAGAACTCTAAGCCATTAAATCTTGCAATTCCTGAAAGTTCACAGAGGTGGCAGTGCCAAGTGAGGAACTAGGCTCTTGCTTATTACAGAAAAATAAGCAGTATTCAAGAACCTTACCCAAGAATTTCAGGCTTCCTGTAATCTCCAAAAACCAAACCTCCTCCATTTTCAAAAATTGATCATTCCTTTTGTTGTTGTTGTTTTCCATTATTATTTAGAAAGGATTGCTTTCTTTTATCGTACTTATTTGGCATGTAAAATAATCTGCCAGCTGCATCATGTCTTCTCTGGACCCGCATCAAAAACTAGTTTGGATGCCACCTGTCTGATTACTCATCTAGTGATGCCAACTCTGATTTTGCTTGAACATGTCATGAGCAGAACAAAGAATAACAGAATATATTCTATTTTCATAAAAGAAAGAAATTCAGTTGAAGAAGTTGGAAAAGCCCCGATCATGACTAGACTTGTCATACCACCATATAAACACCTACATATAGTTGTTGACCAATATGTCCTGATTGACTAAAAGAAATCTTATTGAACTTGAAATATAATTTTATTCAGTTAACATATTTTTATTCAGTTGTAGAATTTTTTTTAAATCTGTATGAAAGAAATATCTTTGCATATATTTGTTTCTGTATTTAAATGCATTTTAAAAATATATAATTATTTACATTTGTATACTAGGATATTCATAAATGTCGTAGAGTTTTAAACAATTTATATGTATATTTTCAAATGGGTTCTTTATAGTGTCACTAGAAAAAAATAAAGACAGAGACAATTCTAAATTCAAAGTCATCTTCTACATTCACAGAATCATTGAACTGAGTTCACAGGGAACCACAAGAATCAAAAAGCCCAAACCCTGACTCTGCACAGGACCATGTAAAATTCAAACCCTATGTCCAAGAGTGCTGTCCAAATGCTTTCTTGAACTCTGGAAGCTCACCAGTAGCTAAATTATGTGATTCGGAGACTTAGAAAACTGAGTGCAGAAGATGTCCAACAAGTAGGATCAGTTGCTGTGTTTGCATAGGGCATTGACTAAATATTTTGAGCTTGGGACACCAATGTCTTTGATATCTATGAAACCTTCCCCACTGAATTCATGAGAGACTGGATTAAAGAGGAAAGGTGTAGAAATAAAAGGTAATATGAGTAAATGAAGTTAGTACTAGTGCCATTTAATAAAGTTTTTAATTTCACAAATTCGTTTAGATTTGGCTTATGGTCAGCATTTTGGTGAGAGAATCTTTTATATAAATTAAATAATTTTATCTTTTTCTAAGAAAGAAATGAGCTTTAAAGCTTTTTAATAAGAGATGTCTATATCATTTGAAATGCATCTGATTACTGACGATTTATTCACTAATTATATGGAGAATGAAAACCAATTAATTATTCCAGCAGCTTTCTTAAAAGTTAATCAACCACTGCCAATGGCTCTCTACTGCAATGATTTTAATGTCTGTCACTGTCAAAGCCTATACATGTTCTTAATAATTAAATATTATGACTGTTGGCCTGTTTTGCATTATACAATTTAAGCTAGGCCTAAATGAAATGTAGTGAAGTACCTTACAAGACTTTTCTTGAAGTAGATCAGGATAAAAGCATGAGGCAATTATATTTCAGAAAGATGATCATACAAAGTTCTCTTCATTCTTGTAGATGAGAGTGAAATTCTGTTCTTTAGATCAAAGTGAGCATTTACTATCAGCTTCTCAGAACAAGGATAAGTTTGTTTTAAATTGCTCTTACAGAGAAGCTTAAACATCAAATATATGCCATGGGTTATTATCAGTGAATTGTTAATTATAAAAAGTCCAAATAAAAGGAGCATAGTTAGTCAGTGGTATAATTAATGATATAATAAAACACATTAAATGACCATAAGGATTCAGTATGGTTTATCAGAGATTTTGAGGGATTTTAATATCCTTTGGGTTCAGTTAATACTGGAAATTAACATGAGATGACAGCAGCATAACAGTGCTACAAATATATCTAAACCCAGTGAATTCAAGACAATACCGATTCACTTAATTCTCAAGGCATTCTCCTTATTCTTTTGCTTTAGACCTAGTTTTAAATATGCTTACATAAGGACAGATATATAAATTATTCTTTAATATTCCCTGATAGTGATAATCTTGGTTCAGTTAGAGATCCAATGCAGTACAATCACTGCACTACAATTCATTAATCTTAATAGTTTTAATATTATCCTGTATTACTCTGATTTTTTTTTCCCTGAAATACTCTATTTTGTCTCTTTTTACAGTATTAAACTGTAAAATTATGCAGGCTATGATTTCATAATGGTTGTGAACAGTCCCTTGCACAATAGATCACTGATCACCCATTTTTTTACTTTAATATAGATGCAAACTAGTATTGAAGTTCCACAGTTATATTTTTCAACATTAAATGATTAACTGCTGCTGGAAGACAGGCTAAGTCCAGTGACAGAAGAGTCTATTTATGGTAAAATCTGAGAGCTGTGTGGAACATACAGTCTGTATAGTAGATTGATGTCACAGGCCAGCCTCAGAACAGTCACTTGCTTACAGCTGTTGGTGATATATTTATTTCTGAGGGTGCTGGTAAAAAGACATCAATAATTCTCTTGACTAGTGTAACAGTTAACACAGCTCCAGCATATAAGGTGGTCTGACAAGGCCTATGGGTCTAAGAAACAATCAAAAGTAGAGGAGGTCAAGAGACAAGACAAGAGTAGACATTGTCAACTAAAGACCTTTTAAAACTCCAAGGACAAATCTGATTAACTGAGGCTATTTATGGTAAAAGACAAAGATACTGACTTCCTTAGGGAGCTGATTCAAATCTCAGCTACATTTCCCTTTCCTTTTCACTTCCCCTCCTCCTTTCCCTTCCCCTTCTCTCCCCTTCCCTGTGATAGTTTTCTGATTTAGAAGACTGAACAAATAAAAATTGTTGCTATACTCCATGGTAAGAGGGACATCCAAAAGTAACTTCGAAAAGTTTATTAGACCAGAAAGTATGACACTGTCAATCAAATGAAACAAAGAAGTCACAAAGAAGTTATAATAATGAAAACATCAATCGTGTAAAATAAATAGTGATAGAGAAAATATAGGTAGCATAGCTCTGCTCCATAGATCTTTCAGTATCTGAGAGGTGTTACAAAATGAATATTTCACATATATTTTTTTTAAACAGTAAGCAACAACTTCACAAAAGAATTAAGTGTTTTTCATACTTTCAGAGATTTTGTAAGGAATCTTCTTTCCACTATAAGAGAGGAACATTTCTCTTGTACTTTCTTTTTTCTCTTCTATCTAGGCCATTTAGTTCCAGTGATAAATTGACCAAATGAGTGTTATCAAACAGAGCAAGGATACAATATACAGTTCCTAATCTATAAGTAGGAAGCTTTATTATGAACACAGAAAAAAATTGCCTATTAGCTTCCCTTGCCTATTTTCTAAATCACTGAAAAGCTAGGGCAGGTCTGTCCTTCACAATGGTTTAAACAAGGTTAAGAAGCATTACATATTGGTCTATATTTTCCATACTTGCTGGATATTAATTTATAGGATGTTGTAAATACATATTGCTCCATTTCAATCTGTTTTATATCATTTGCTTTTGTACTTTATTGCAGTAAGAAAGTGACTACTAATATGTTCATATTGCACTAATACCTGGAAACAATCAACCATATAATTCAGTCATTACACACCGTAATAAATATCAGTGCAATTTTAAAAGTGAAGAAATAAATCTGTCTGACTAATATTTCTCTAAGAAATGTAGAGATCTCTAGTGCCAGTATGTGTATCTCTAACCTGACTGAAATCTATTTTTATTGGATGAATAGGCAATCAGAACTTATGCAAATATGACCTTCAAGGAAGTTGAGGCAGAAAAATGAAAAAAGAAAGAAACAGAGAAAAGATGACATTGTCTGTCCAGAACTATACTGTAAATGCTCCTTATTTCTAAACACGAGTTATATTTTAAGATCTTAAGTTCAATCAAAACAATCTGTTTGTATCCTTTGCATCATAAGAGGTGAACTATAAATTTTCTTTCCAAACCATTGATTCTGAGAAGAAATCAAATAAGTTGGGTATTTCTAAAGCACAGACTGCACTCTAATATCCAGATACTAATGGTTTGCAAGATATATTGTCTACAGAGTCCAAAGGGAGATACTCATATAGGATCATCTGTTAGAGGATATTTCCTTCTTTTTTCATAAGATATCTGCACAAACTGTGCTTTGCTTCCTAAGATTTTCAAGTAAACACCATATTATAATAGCTGAAGACTAAATATTCCAACTTAAGCAAATAAAATGTATGAGATGATGGCAGAATTAAGTACATTCCTACAATTCTAGCAATTTACAGGAATGTGACTCATCTGCAATTTATAATGCACCTGTAATAACTGCTGCTGTTGGCAAAATGTATTAAAGATCAGTTTTGGGTTTTATGTTCGTAGACACTCTAGTACGGATATGAGACTTACTGAGCTCCATTCATCTACATCTTCAGAAAAAGCTGAACAATTTTACCTCGTTTCTTTCTCACGTGCATCAACCCCAAGTTTGAAGACAGTAAGTAATATTCATTATGAAGATGGTAGATGCCTATAGCCTCAGATTCGATTACCTCTTTGTTTGGGCTGCAGGCAAATGATTAGGCTGCTGACTAGGTGCTGACCCAAGGTTAAACAGACCAAAACAGAAACGTCAAAAACTGCTGGCTGTGACATGAGAAACTGCCAAATGTAACAAATAACAGCCTTAAAAGCAGACAAAAGATACAGATAATGCCATGAAGGCTGACTGTATTTCAAAGACATTTAAAGGGTACTTACAATTGAAATGTGAAGCCAAAGTCATTGTTTTTACCCACACTATATTAATCAAAACAATTTTTATAATGAAAGGAACAGGACAGCAGGGCACTTTTCTTGGAACCTGAGAGAACATCTGGCTAGGCATATCAAGCTTCAGTATGTTGAAGACTATTGCAGAGCTCCAGAATTGCAGAGTCCACTGACTTCATAATGTTCTTATTTTCTTAAAGTTATAAGTTCAATGAGTTTAGTTAATTTTGATCAACGAGCTATATTATAGTTAACCATCTAAGCTGAGCTAGTTCTGTCTTTGCTCTGCAGGAATTGGGTAATACAGAACAAAAAGCAATTAATCCAAGATTAAAATGTAACGCAAGTGTCATGAGTAGTCCGCTCAAATTTTTTGACTCCATGTATGCATGTGAATTACAGAAACAATATGAGAAAAGAGTAAAATAGTCTATGCATTTTCATAGATGTATGTATGTGTATTATGTATATTAATAAATACACTTGAGTAGTATTTTCATTCTGATCTCTTTATTCATATTCTAAACATTTCTTCTTTATTATTACTTAGTATATGTGAATACTACATTTCACAAAGCTTAAAAATGTATTGTAAGCAGAAGATCATAGTCAGGTTTGGAGTTCTCTATCATTTTGTGTAAGAAAAGATGTCACTATATATGCTTGCATCCCAGAAAGTCAACAGTATCCTGTGCTGCATCAGAAGAAGTATGGCAGGCAGGGAGAGGTCGAGGATTGTCTGCTTCTACTCTACCTTTGTGAGGGTAGAGCACTATGTTCAGTCCCAGAAAGTAAAAGATGTAGGGCTGCTGGAATGGGTCCAAAGGAGACCCACAAAGATGACCAGAGGTCTGTAGCATCTCTCCTATGAAGAAAGGCTAAGGGAGCTGGGCTTGTTCAGACTGGAAAAGTGAAGGTTCTGGGGAGATCTCATTGCAGCCTTTTGTGTTTAAAAAGAGCTTATAAACAGGAAAGAGGCTGTTGTTTTGTTTTGTTTTGTTTTTCCACACAGTCTGATAGCGATAGGACAAGGGAGAATGATTTTAAACAAAAAGAGGGGAGATTTAGCTTAGATGTTAGGAAGAAAGTCTTGACTCAAGAGGGTAGTGAGACACTGGAACAGGTTGCCCATAGTAATTGTGAATGCCTCAGCACTGGAGGCGTTTAAGGCCAGGTTGAATGGAGCCCTGGACAACTTGCTCAGGTAGGTGACAACCCATGCCCACTGTAGGGGAATTGAAACTAGATTATACATGAAGTCTCTTTGAACCTTTGTCATTCTATGGTTCTATGCTACTTCTAGACTTGAGTTTTGCATTATTTTTATCACCATTGATCAGTTATATCTTAAGGTTTAGATATCTACATGCTTGACCTGTAACAGCTGCTCAGATCCCAGAAATTCTGCTGATAATTGGTATGGAATTACTTCCCCTTCTGGATGCCATGAAATATTATTTATGCAATAGATTTGGAAATAAGTATCATGTTACTTGTACTGAGACGCCAAACAAAGTGTAGTAAAATCAGAAAATTTCCAGAAGATATTTAATTTGGTTTCAGATATGATTCCTACTGGGAGAGGGAAATAATGCAGAGACATATTTTCCCTTTCTATGCAAGAAATTTGGACAAATCTTGTGTGCTCTGGACATAAACAAATTGATAACATAAAGAATCATTTACAGCTTAGAGAGGACAAGAGGACATAAAGATTACAGGTAGTTCGTTCATCTTGGCATAGTTTAGATCTGTTTTCCAACTGATTCTAAATACCATTGCAGACATCTATCTAAGTTTTAACACAATGAAGTAGAAGTAGAGATCTTCTAATCTTCACTTGATCTTGACATAATCCTGGTTTTCTTCACTTAAGGAAAATTGAAATACTACAAAATGTGAACATGGTTGTGTTCTAAATGACTGATATGTATAAAGAGATACACGTTCTTGTTCACTTTCACTCTTTCCTCCCAAAGGAAACTCTCATGCTTCATTAATACAGTTTTACATGTGCTAGCCCATCGACAAAACAACTGTGAATATATAAAATTTTCAAGTTTTTAAAATTTCCTATTGCAATTTTAGTAGTAAGCAAACTTTCTCTCAATCTTGATACACAGAAGGTGATGGAAGTATCACCCTGATCCTAATATTATTTAAAATGAGATCTATTAGAAATATGAGAGAAAGATAACTCCAGAATAAAATAAACTTTATATCTTCTCTGTCAAAACCTTACTAGGATTACTACCATTACTCTGAATTATCCTTGCTAAATCAAGGACAGAGAGGTTACTGAATGTATTTGTTTTATATATTTGTATATATGTTTTATAACATCAAAAAAATGTCATATTATGACATTACATACAAGTGTTTTGGAAGGATTTAAGGTAGATACCTGGTTATAGCTATGTGATCATAATAATTTCCAGAGAAGATTTCCAGAATGATTGTTACGAGTAACTTTAATTAAATAGATATGAGAAAAATATGTGTTCCGTAAAAAAATTCTATTCTGTCCTTTATTATTAGAAACAGTGTTAAAATATATATTAAGAAGCCCATACCCGAAGCTTTGTTAACATTGAAAGGCTTTGTCATTTCACCATTGTGGAAAAATGAGCCCTCTCATTGGCCCATGATGGCCCTTTCCAGTTGGAGCAACTCTTGCAAGTCTGATAGCATGGGGGAATTATTATGAAAAGGAATCACTGAAACAATATGACTGTGGGGTTAGTTTTTGTTCTTTTGACGTGTTTTGTTTTTTTTTTTCCATCTCTCCTTGCTGGTGAATTTCATTGCAATGCTGCTGAAGGAAATTGTGCTAACTGTCGCTACGGTGTCCCACTTTGGCATACTGTTCATGAAATATTGAAAAATAAAACAAAACACCAGTGTTTATTGGCACAGCTGTTCCATTTGCTGAAAGTTTAAATATTTATGACCAATGCATGACTAGCACTGTGACAAGATGCATTTCTAAAACAATAGAGCTGTGTACTTTAAAGAGATGTGACTGTCTTCCTTACCGATGACGTTCCTAAACTTGGATGCTGAAATCTGTGCAGACATGTTTTGAATTTCAACTCAGAAAGAAGGAAAATGGTTTCAATCTTGGGAATTTTGCAGCAGATGACTTTTTAAACTCATATATGAAATTTTATCATTGAAATCATGTAGATAATAAAGATGTACAACCTATTTACTAGGGAGAGGGCTATATCTTCTAGCAATTGGTGCCTTTGTTATTGTTAAGCATTATTTCCAGTATGATATAATATAGAGCCTTCACCTTAAAGCAACTCCATGCTAAGTAATATTCAGGCTTAATATCACCCTACTCCAAATAATTTGTAATAAAATAATTAGGTAGCTAAGTACCTTTACATTGTATTAATCCTTAATCCTTACCTAATGCTTGACTTATTGCATCATTTGTATATTTCTTCTTCTGTATTTTCTTTTCAAGGTTCTTGCAGAATATTCTGTTTCTACAAGAAATTCAGGATTTTCTGTTCAATCAAAATGCAACAAGAGATGACTCAGCTTCCACGTAGATACTCAACTCAATTGTCCAAACAAAATCAATGTGTAATTAAGTTACCTTGGGTTTTTAAGAAATCTGCAATGAGAAGACAGACACTGCTCTATAGCTTTAGAAGAATTATGCCCTCTACAGCATCTGAGAAGGATGAATTCCTTTAAGCAGCTGAATGAATGGCTTCTACATTTCTGCATGTGTAGCTTATTATCGTACTACCATCAGTAGAGCTTAGTAAGCCATTCATATCGCACAAAAGCAGGGACATGGCATGATTCATCCACTAAACATGTGTCTAACACCACTTCAGATGCCTTGTACAACTTTTTACGGTAAGTATCTTGAATGTCCTGTTTTGGACCTGTACGTCCTATGCAGACCAAAAGCCCACCATTAGGTAAGAATTGGGCCCATGCCACCCAAACAACAATGGATTCTAAACCTCTAATGTACTAACATGATATCCACTCATGAAATGGTGTTTAGATACATCTAGTACCTTTACATTATGAGTTCAGTCCCTCACTTTCTTTCTCATTCACAAACTTTAATATCAATTATATAAGACTGACATTTTAGCTCTATCGACTTTTTCTTTTTTTTTTCTTTTAAATCAGCTTCCTTTTAATGCAATAGGTATACAAATTAAATCTTTTCTTTGGATAAAGCATATCAATGCTTTATTCTCTTCACTTCAGAGACTGAAAATCACACCACTCTCTTTCTGAATCAAATTCTTGCTATCACTAAAGGGGTATGGAGTGAAGCCTAAACAGGAAAAAGAATAGCTTTTATTATCCTCCTCTCTAACTCATATCATTGAAAATCAAAATATGATTGAGATATGGAGAAAAGGAATAGGCCTTGTCTCTGTATCTAAGTGGTTCATTTTCCAAGCAGAGGTAAAATTGCTCTGACATCTCTCCTATAAGTACCTTCTTACCTTCCCTGGCTTGTATTGCTCAACCACTTGATAGAATATAATTATTTGCTATACACCTGAGTACATCAGTCTGTTTTGGTTTTTTTGGTTGTTTTCTTGGTTTTCTTTTTTCTTCCCCCTTTTTTTTTTTTTAATTTTTTTATGGCTTCTAATTTTATACTAGTATTTAAACACCCAGGATATTCTCTAAATGACACTGTAATCCCTTCCTTTCCATATTTTTTATTCTTCTGGTTGGCAAGAAGCAGCAAGTATTGCAGTTGTTTCTAAACAGCATATGTGTTCATCAGTTCTTTAGCAAATATGTGCTTACTGTGTAGTCAAGTCTGAAGCAAAGAAATCTGAGACCACTCTTCTCACTTTTTCTTTTTTTTTAATTTAAGAGCCCACATGAGTTTTTATCTTTTCCATTTACTCAGATGCCACATTTCATTAAATTTATGATTTGGCTGATGTTTACAACTCAACCTAAAAGTTACCAAATGGATAGATCTGTTTTTGCTGTGTCTGTTGCGTTAAAAATTAATGAAGACATTAAAACAAATAAAATAAAGCAGGTGAAAACCAATTCTTGGTGTACAGATTAACCTCACAGACATTCTATACTTAAGTGAGTGTTTGAATCACTTAAAAGCTTATAACTTTTCTTCATTTATCTTCTCATTACCATGTCCAAATTAATTTCTGTGGAATAATATAACAGTAACTGAAGGACTGAAATATGTTATATCTTAGGAAAAATTACAAACTAGTGATTAGAATACATTCCTGATAACTCAGAAGTTCAAATCTGAAACCCTTTGAAATGAGGCTGGGATTCAATCAGGGTGCTCAAACCACTCAAATATCAGAAAGATATGGGGTGGTTTTGTTGTCTTCATAGAGAGCAAAAGTTCGAAAAAGTTAGCAGATGACAATTTCTTTGTGCAATCTGTCCATTTGGAGTCAGTTTTAGATATTATCAAAATATTCTAAATTACTGAATCCCTCAAGAATTTTCAAAGGTAAAATCTAGTTTCTGGATCCTTATCAGTTTTTGATATTCAGCTATGACAAAATTGATTTGATTCTTGCCACCTGTGCCACTATAACTCTCAATACCTAGAACATCTTCAACCTGGGGAGGTAGACTGTAAGTTCTACTATAGCAGAACTGCAAGTGGAAATAGAATGAAGAATCTAAATCCAAATTTATTTCTTTGTCTTTTGATAGCATTGTTCTTTGTTTCCTCATTTTATCTTTATTACTAAAATCACAGTATTCAAGATTAGATAAATTGAAATCATACTATTTGCAGATTTAATCTTATGAAAGGTGCCTGGAATAAATTCCTCTTGAAAATGTCCACTAGCAAAATTATATGTCCATAGGAGGATAGCCATAATTTATTTATGACAATACAGATAAATCAAGAGAAGTAACTTAATGAGTCATCTCTGTGAGACTCAAACTATTGTTCTCTTGTTTCTGTCATGGATTATCCTCAGTTATGGTGATTTAGATATCTTGATTTCTTGGGGCTTCAGCTAGAGATCTGATCTAGAGGTTTAAGTAGATTGATTTGACAAGAAATTCTGTCCTTTTTTCATGCAGTTCACTGAGAGGAAGTTCTTGTTTGGGTTCCACACTGTTGCGTGAGCTCACAGCTTCCACTTGCCAAATACAACCTGGCGGATGTTTATTGCCTCAGGAACTGACTGATGTACCAGATGAAGAGTGCCTGTGACAGAATGTCAGCTACAAAAAAAGGAAATGACTCGGAAAACACTAATAAATCTAGAAAATAATCATTTCCATTCAAGTGTATAGGAGAATTTGGCAGAGAAAGAACAAACAGACATATTGTAAGGCAAGAGGGAACAAGACAAATTATCTTTGATATCCCCATGTGAGTCAGATATTTTGTCTGAAATATCTTGTTACTAATCTGAATTCCAATGTAAATGTATAATAAAAACCAAAAAAAAAAAAAAAAAAAAAACATGTTTAAGAGAAATACGTAAGACTGAGCTGAGAATCTGTATATACCTCAAATATAGAAGGATGCTAAAAACTGTTCCAGGGTTTTTATTGTTAAAAATGTGCAACATTGGCCTATATTTTTTCTTGAAGATACCAATAAACTCAGAATTGTTGAGACTAATTTGATTCAGGATTATCCATGCTAAGGTACTGAGATTATATACCTAGGAAAGGCATAATTCTGCTGAAGAAGCTTAAGGCTTTATGAAGAAGAAAAGGATCTCCAAAGAGAACAACAGTGTAAAACTGGATCCTTTAAACACACACATACACAAAAAAAAAAAAAAAAAAAAATCAACACTGTGCAGGATATAAACTATTTTTACCTTGTGCAGTCAGATGTATAGATCAATAGATTATCCTAGGGGTGAACAAGGAATTTATTAATTTATCTGTCAGAGATAATAGTTGTTGCACACCTACTAAAATTTGCAAGTCCACTGATCTGAATTTATATTCATAGGCAGATATTTTCCTTCCTTCCTTCCTTCCTTCCTTCCTTCCTTCCTTCCTTCCTTCCTTCCTTCCTTCCTTCCTTCCTTCCTTCCTTCCTTCCTTCCTTCCTTCCTTCCTTCCTTCCTTCCTTCCTTCCTTCCTTCCTTCCTTCCTTCCTTCCTTCCTTCCTTCCTTCCTTCCTTCCTTCCTTCCTTCCTTCCTTCCTTCCTTCCTTCCTTCCTTCCTTCCTTCCTTCCTTCCTTCCTTCCTTCCTTCCTTCCTTCCTTCCTTCCTTCCTTCCTTCCTTCCTTCCTTCCTTCCTTCCTTCCTTCCTTCCTTCCTTCCTTCCTTCCTTCCTTCCTTCCTTCCTTCCTTCCTTCCTTCCTTCCTTCCTTCCTTCCTTCCTTCCTTCCTTCCTTCCTTCCTTCCTTCCTTCCTTCCTCCCTCCCTCCCTCCCTCCCTCCCTCCCTCCCTCCCTTCTATCCCTCCCTCCCTTCTATCCCTCCCTTCCTCCCTCCCTCCCTCCCTCCCTCCCTTCTATCCCTCCCTCCCTTCTATCCCTCCCTTCCTTCCTTCCTCCCTCCCTCCCTCCCTCCCTCCCTTCCTCCCTTCCTTCCTTCCTTCCTTCCTTCCTTCCTTCCTTCCTTCCTTCCTTCCTTCCTTCCTTCCTTCCTTCCTTCCTTCCTTCCTTCCTTCCTTCCTTCCTTCCTTCCTTCCTTCCTTCCTTCCTTCCTTCCTTCCTTCCTTCCTTCCTTCCTTCCTTCCTTCCTTCCTTCCTTCCTTCCTTCCTTCCTTCCTTCCTTCCTTCCTTCCTTCCTTCCTTCCTTCCTTCCTTCCTTCCTTCCTTCCTTCCTCCCTCCCTCCCTCCCTCCCTTCTATCCCTCCCTCCCTTCTATCCCTCCCTTCCTCCCTCCCTCCCTCCCTCCCTCCCTCCCTTCTATCCCTCCCTCCCTTCTATCCCTCCCTTCCTTCCTTCCTCCCTCCCTCCCTCCCTCCCTCCCTTCCTCCCTCTTTCCTTCCTTCCTTATACATGCTCCTTTCCCTCTCCTTTACTCTCTCTATCTTCCTGTCTCTCTTTCAGGTGATTCTGTCCTTGAAAGATAGGAAACTTTTTTTAAGACGTGAAAGAGAATGATGTTTGAAGAATTAGAGAACAGGACAGATACTTAGTGGAACAGGAAGATGCTTGCAGGTACCTCAGTTGAACCAGATGGCAATGACATATCCCCAGGTTAAACACAAGGGGACTTGGAATCCACTGAGGCTTACAAAATGTAACTTGGAGGCCTCTGGGGATCACAGAAAGGAATTTTTTACCCTATGGACTATAAACAAGCCTATTCCAAGGCTCCTGTGCTGAACAGCAGGGACTTGGAGGCTATTGTCTAGCAGAGAAAGCTACTTAGAGAGCCTTTCAGTGCAGAAAAAGCAAACAAGATGATTTCTGAACAGATTGAAACTGGAAGGTGCAGAAATGAGAAATGGAAAGGTTATCATCCCTTTCACTGCATTCCCCAGAGAGAGGTCTGGCTGGACTTGGGGCCAGATGTTCAGATTCTTAAGCAGTGAGCCAGTATGTGGAAAGAAGTTTGGCACCCAGTGCAGAACACAAAATGTTATACAAACTTGTCTTCAATCCCAAACATGCAGCTGCCTCTCTATTTATTTTTAACTGTTTATTGAATTAAAAAGAGAATCATTTGACTAATACTTTTGTGCTGCTTTTTCTGGGGAGAAAATTTCAAAGTGCCAAGTATAGCCACGTTCAACATTTCTTAGGTTCTGGACCTCCAAACAAAGGATCACTATGTAATACTAATGACTGATGCATTCCAATGCCCCAGGATGCATTAGCCAGTTCCTAAACAATCTACCACTCCTGTGGATTTTCTGACCCCTGAACATGTTGCATAAGTTACTTATAAAGATATGCTGTGACCTGACAAATTAATGTTCACTTTGCCCTCTTGCAATTCAGGACTGATACAAATGAAATGCACTGACTTCATCTTATCTCTTCTTAGCCATCTCCAAATTAGGTGACAAAGCTATTACTCTTGTTTCTATACATAGTCAGTAGGAAGAGCTTTTTTCAGAAAGTGATTCATGACATAACTGAGGTGTCTTTCTCTGGTAGGAATAGAAATACTTCTTGTTCTCCACTGACTATAGAAGGAAGATTAGGTAGCAAATCTAGGAGAAGTTGCCAATTTCTGGATGCTTAGATGAGGTGAAATAAACTGTATGGTCTGTACACCATTTTGAAGGTCAGATTGTACCACAGTACTCAGCTATGTAGAATAGTATCTGCAACAGTGAGTATAATGCAATGTTGTAGAGAAGTTTGTAATCAGAGTTCAAATTATGGTACCTGGTTAAATTTAATAGCAACTTGATTTCCTAGCTGCTTGTACTGCTTTGTCTTCACTGTGTCTGTTAAAATAACTATTTTGGTTTTCCCATATATGCCACTCTCACACTTTACGTGAGAAATTTGGTGTTTTCTGATACCTATCCCCTCACTCCTGCAGATTCCCACAGTGACTGAATCTCAGGAGAGCATCATAATATAATTGTGCAGATCAATAGACTAGCAGAATGGCACTTGACTTTCTTGTGAACTGAATATTAAAATATTCTTATTTTAATAACTGTAACTGATATCACGGGTATTTGTAGAAGCAGAAGCCAAAGAGACACATACTGTTCTGCAATGGCCAGCCGCACTTATTTCTGACAGAAACAGGGCCAAATCCAACTCCCCTGATACAGTTTGAACAAAACAATTCACACATTTGCTCCCAAGACTGCTTTCATGCAGTCCAGTATGCACAGGGTAACTCTCTCTGCACATGAGCATGAAGTCTCCTTCACCTAATATTGTTGTCAAGTTGCTTTCATGAAGAACAAATACCAAAAGGGAAATGTACACTCAAGCTGTCCATGTCCTACCAATTCAGAATGTGTCAAGCAGAGGTGGCACACATCATGTCCCTGCAGTTTGCCTCAAGGACAATGCTTAAGAAGATCCATATGAATCCACATGAATAGAGCACTGTATTTCATTCTACACCGTGCTTCTATTTTGTGGCATGTGCAAAGCAGGACAAAGCAGAACTTGCTGTTTTGTTTGTTTTTCATCAGTGAGTGTATGTCAGAAACATGAGACGAAAATCATAAAACATTTATACGTAGACAAATAAGATCCTGTGTACTTTGTGCAAGATAAGAAGAAAAGCACATTTGTTTTTACTGATCAACATCAGAAAAAAAATGTATTTTATATTTATATATTTATATATTTATTTTTTCTTTTTACGACAACTTGCTCTAACTTTTGAGAGCAAAGGTACGTTATACAAATAACTCAGAAAGGTCTGGATGTGAGGGTAGAAGAAAATGAGATCTGGAAGAACATCTAAAGAAGTTTCTGTGACAAGAAGAAAAAAATGTTTTAGGTTCCATACCAAATTGATGTTTAATTTCGTGTTATTTAGTCATCTTCAGTCATTCACATAATTAATGAAGATGTTAAGCAGGACCAAGCAAAATACTGAACACAGGATGCAACTCACTAGAAGGACCTAACTAATTTGTCTCCTTTTGGCTATAGTTTACTGTTCTCTTCACTGGCTCGACTTTTGTCAGCTTTTGTTCCCGTGTTTGTATGTATGCCAACTGTTAACCATTCCAGGCATCAAAGCTCACTTGTCTACCACTCTTCCATGGCTTAAGAAGTAAGGAAGAAAGGGTAAAAGAGACTGAAAGGTTAGAGAAGAAAGGTCTCCAGACATGATCACTGCCTGCTTGGGAATTGAGCTTTATTAAGATCACATAAAATAAACTTTACAGCTCTTAGGAGGACAGAATAGTAACAGAATGAATTTAAGTTTGAGTAGATGCTTCTCTAGAGATCAAGAAAGGAAGAAATTTGGAGAGAAAAAAGAAATCAGAGGAAAAAATAAATTGTCAAAGGTAGCCTGAGCTGCTTCTATCTTGAGAAGTAACTCCATTAAGCAAATATAGAAAAAGGCCAAGAAGAACACAGTAATGACAAAAAAATAAATGCAATGTACTCCAAAACACTGTCAAAATTGACATGATTATTGCATTTCATTAGTGTTAAGCTTCTCAGGAGGGTAAAACCCAATTTACATTTAGCTGACTCACATGAACACTACAAACATAACTTAGATTTTATGTTAACCTGAGTAAGTTGAATCAATAATTTGAACTCTTCTTGTGAAGATGCAGCAAATATTCTATCCACTGGTTGCTGGGAGTACTTTTTTGGTCCTTTTTTTCTCTATTTATTTCTCTGTTATAGCTACATAAGACAGGACAAGAGAACAAGCAATGCTGAAGTCTTTAAATCCCTACTCAACCTCTTAGGCTGGCATTTGAAAAAGAATAGGATTCAACAGAACACTCTCTCCATACAACTTATTAGAAAAACCTCATTTACAAAATCTGAATATTCAGTTATTATAGTTAAAAATTTTCAAGAAATGAGGTTTCAAGATCAGTATTTAAGTATAAGAAAATCATCAGTCTAGCTATCGCATAGCTAAAATTATGATGCTAGTTTTTTCAAGAAATAAAGATGAAAATAAAATCTTTATTTCATAAGTTTTGATGTTTTAATATGTGAAACAATACTTTTTCATCCTGAATCAATGCAAGAAGTTAAAATAATCAGATTTCCCATAGAAATAAAATTTATCTCACAATGATTTTATGTTCTGTTCTGCCCTTACATGTTTTCTCTATTATTATTATGTTTGGAGTTTGTTTATTTATTTGTTTTACATTTGGGAAGGAAAGAAGAAAGGAAGGAAGAGAGGGAAAAGAGGAGGTGTGGTGACAGGAATAAACACACACACAAAAAAAGAGGAAAGTGATTGTTGTCATTGCCACTTGTAGTTTAACAAGAGTAAGCAGCTGAGCACCACACAGCTTACATACTCCTCCATTCAATGCTGGATGAGGGGGAAGGAAAAAGTTAGAAAACTTGTAGTTTCAAATAAAGACACTTACATGAAGAAAATAAGTAAATAAATATAAGGAAATCGAGAAACAAGTGATGTACAACACACTGCACTAGAAGTCAGTGAGTGCCCAGCCAGTTGATCCCCACCTGGCTGGCTCCTCCAGTTTTCTTGTTAAGCACGATGTCAAGTGGTCCTAAATAATCCTTTAGTCAGTCTGGAACAGCTGTGTTGGTTTTGTCCACTCTAAGCTTCATGTGCCTACTCACTAGCAGGTCACTTGGCAAACAGAAAAGTCCTTAACTGAGGCAAAGCACTGCTCAGCAACAGGTTAAAAATTAGTATGCTCTCATCACTGCTTTCTTTGCATAGCATCTTATGAGTTTCTATGAAGAAACCTAGCTCTATCTCAATCAAATTAAGGCATTATTACTCAGCCACATTTTCTTGTCAGTGTAAATGACTACATGGGAGAAAATAAGCATAAGTCTAATGTGTTCTATTAGTTGTGATGTACATTCTGCATTTTGTGTTTATTAACAGAAACATCAAAAATCCAAAAGATAGCTTTCTATAAGCTCCAGGAAGAAAATTAACTTGATTTGAGGGAGGGAATCTGATTCCCTGTAGAACCAGCTTTATTTAGATGGCACTGCAGTCATTTTAATTAGAGCATTGTTGCATTTCATCACATGTTCTAAATGTGATCATAAGGGACCCACAAAAATTATCAAGTCCAACCCCTGGCTTCACACAGGACAACCCAAAATTCAAACTCTGCCTGAGAGTGTTGTCCAAACGCTTCTTGAACTCTGGTAGCTCAGGGCCATGCCAAGAGCCCTGAACTGCCTGCTCCATGCCCACTGCTCTCTGGTGCAGAACCTTTCCCTAAGCCCCAGCTGTCCCTCCCCTGACAAGAGCTCCATGCTGTTCATTCAGGTCCTGTTGCTGTCATCAGAGAGCAGAGCTCAGTGGTGCCCCTCTGAAATTTCTGATTCATTGTGTCTACTCTCCTGTTATACTTGTGTTCATCTACATAACCTGTAGTTCCATTTTTTTACTAAATTTAGAAGGTGGATATTGTTGTGATTCTTTTCTATCTTCCTATTTCATTTCAGCATTTAAACGAACCCAGAAATTTCAGTTAAGAGTTCTTTGCATATTTTATTCTATTCAGTGACTCACTGCATGGCACACTAGAGGTTTGTAATATTAAGAAAGCACTAAAATTACTTATATCAATTAACAATATTGTAGCTAAATGCCAGCTAAATTATTGAGATGTATTTCTCAGTACTATGGGAAAATTATGCTGAATGCTAGAAATGCTATTCCTCCCAATACTTCACTGACAGATTTGTTCTTTTTCTTTAAATAGATCCATTACAATCCTGATTCAAATAGACTTGCCTTTTCTCAACAAGAGAGGATTAACTCAGTTTTGACCAAACGTGTAGAAATAGTTGAACACATTTAGATGCAATAGGATGTGATCTGATTCAAATGTACCAGAGTCAAAGTGACCCAAGAGGATTTGGTATTTTTGAATATAGCCAAAACTGTTCTGAGAAACTGCATGCTCTTCTTAGGATTATGATGGATTTGGAAATAATAATGGCCCAAAAGTGTTGTGTCAATGGCAAATGAGCTCTAGAAATTAACATGAATATTATTTGACCATGCACATTGTACGTGGCTGCAGAGACCAGCATCAAGGGAGGTAAGAGTGCACTGAATTAGGGATCTGAAGTGAGAAAGGTAAACCAAAAAACTCTTTTTAGGGCTTTTTTTGAAGCCAGAAAAACTGTTGTGTCTGTGCCATGGGTGCTGGCAGCTTGTGGGTGGGCTGCTGAAATAGCAGCTGCCTTCCTACCCCAGGTTCCCCTAAGCAATAGTTTTAGTGTTCTGGAAGTTGAAGGGGAGGTGAATGAGGAGGTTAGGGAGGATCCACCTAGGAGGGAGCCTAGGGCAAGGCAGCTGTCCCCAGAAGGGTAACTGTGGTAGGTGATTCACTCCTCATAGGAACAGAAGGACCCATATTCAAACCAAACCCACCCCACTGGGAGGCATGATGCCTCCCTGGGACCCAGGTTAGGGACATCACCAAAAAACTTCTAGGTCTGGTTCGCTTCAATAATAACTATCTGTTCTTGACAGTTCAGGCAGTTAGAGTCCACCCTCATCAAGTTTGCTGATAATATGAAGCTGGAAGGAATGGCTGACACACTGGAAGGCTGCTCTGCTGTTCAGCAAGACTTGGACAGGCTGGAGAGTTGGGCAGAGAGGAACCAGATGAGGTTTAACAAGAGCAAGTGTACAGTCTTGCACCTCGGGAGGGATAACTGCATGCACCAGTACATGCTGGGGGATGACCTGCTGGAGAGGAGCTCTGCAGAGAGAGACCTGGGGGTTCTGGTGGAAAACACTATGAGCCAGCAGTGTGCCCTAATGGCCAAGGAGCCCAATGGCATCCTGGAGTGCATTAAAAAGCGTGGCCAGAAGGTCAAGGGAGGTGATTCTCCACCTTCTACTCTGTCTTTGTGAAGCCTCACCTGGAGTATTTTTCCCAGTTCTGGGCTCCCTGGTACAAAAATAGACAGGAATCTCCTTGAAAAGAGTCCAGCAGAAAGCCACAAATATGATAAAGGGCCTGGAGCACCTCTGTTAGGAGGAAAGGCTGAACAACCTGGGTCTGTTCAGCCTTGAGAGAAGACGATTCAGACATGTCTATAAATATCAAAGGTGCAGGAGGCAAAGGGATGAGGCTGGACTCTTTTAGTGGTGCATGGCAATAGAACAGGGCCACAAACTGTAGCACAGAATGTTATACGCAAATGTGTGTACAAACTTCTTCACAGTAAGGGTGATAGAGCACTTGACCAGGCTGCCCAGGGAGGTTGTGGATTCTCCTTCTCCGGAGATATTCAGGACCTACCTGGACACCTACCCATGCAACCTGGTCTAGGGAGCTGCTTTGACCGGAGGTTTGGATTCAATGATCGCTAGATGTCTCTTCAAACCCCTACAGTTATGTGATTCTGTGTGGCTGAGCCAGGTTCTAATGTTACACCACATATGCAGTTACCATATTCACTGTACTGCGACACTACTTTTAGAAGTAATCTGCTTTTTGTGCAATCTGAGCAACAATTCTCCACAAAGCATGATTCAGGTGGGCTCCTCTCTACTTGCGGTGCTTCACCTTTCTCCCTAATCAAAATCATTAAAATATTCTATCCAGAGAAATTTAGCAGAGAGCCTGTAAGGGGACTACTGAATCACAGCCTAAACCACTGATTGAGCACCTGAAGGAAAGACCTGGTCAGCCCTGGGATTATAGGTGAAGGTAATTGGCTCCACCCCTCTTTTAAGGGCTCCAGACCTTATTTAAGGTTTGTTCCCCAGTAAGGTAGGATCTTTTGTTGGAAATTCTTCCTTTTGGATTTTTTCCCCTGTAAAACTTGATCTTTGGTGATGGGTGAGCATTATTTTTTCCTTCCTTCTGTAACATCTCCTTATTTGCACTGGTCTATTTGCATTTACAGTTCCTAAGTAAATGGTGTCAGCCAAAACAGCTCTACAAACGTTAACCAAAAGGTAGCTGAGATGGTTATGTCTATATCTATAAATTAAATGTGTGTGACATTTTCTTTGCTGTGATGTTGGTATTGACTAGGTGCTCGACCCAGTGGATGTCTGTACTTGCACCATTTACAGGGAATCACTTCTAGCACGTAGTATCTCCCAGCTTGCTTACATGATTTGCATGGGAGAGAGTTAATGGCTCTGAAATTATTCCAGGACTTGTCCTAGTAATTCAATAATGCAGATAACTAGTTTTCAGTGCCTAAAAATTCCTTGCCACTGTTCAGTACAATATACTGCATGTAGCTTATGTAAGTTGCACTTTGATTGGCAGTGATTTCCTCTGGGAATAAGTTTTATTGTTTTATTCCAAAATAATATCACTCACACATGAATAACAAACTTTCTGGATATTCTGAAGTGTTCTGTTTGTTTGGATGCACATCAAATATTATGGCAAGTAGGAAGAAAACATCCGCAGTTTCTCAGCCAATGCAAACATATTGAATACTGGGGATCTCAGAAGAAATTTAGCCAAGTTTTTACTTCAAAAGGAGAAAAACTTTACAGGAATATTCAGAATGCTTTAAAAGAACTTAATTCAAAATGAGGCAACTGTGAACTTCTAATTTCTGTATGGATTATAGATTCAAATTAAACATCATCAGAAGGCACAATGATCTTCCCTATTTTTTGCATTCTTCCTTTTAGAGAACCTTTACCAGTAATCACACTGATTACAATGGACTATTCTTTGCTATTTGACTATTCTTTTTCTTACTGTATTCTAGAACCTAATTTACTTCAAAGACACTGGGGAAAAAAAGGAAAAAAAAGATGCTTCTTATATGTCAGCTGTGGACAGCCAAAGAGATCATGTTCACAGTCCTTAGTGTAGCATATTCTGTTATATTATTTCATTGGGAAGCATCCTCTGGGAAATGGAGAGCTATGGAAAAAACAGTTTATCCAATAACCCTTCAAGACAGTGTCTCCTCTTTATAGTGTGTATCAACTGCAGCTTTAAGCTGCTCAAGTGTCTTTGCTGAAGTGATGCACTTTTTGAGGAGAACATCATGCTGGATTCAGCAGCCTGAAAGAGGCAAGGCTGCTGCTGCTCCATGTCCTTATGTCCAACAAATAGTGGTGCTGACAGTTTATTCCCAGTAGGCAAAAATTAATGTGTGACCATATACCTATAGATGCATTAATGCATATGTGAATTGCCAGCCAGACTACAGTTGACACATGGAGCACCAGTGCAATCACAGTCAGCTCCAATGGCCACATCCTGCTCTTGCTGAAATGGTGGAGGTCTGCTAGTGAGCATATGTAGATATATATCTGTACAAGGTGGATCCCTCCAGTAGCTGTGCTCAAACATTACAGAATCACCAAGGTTGGAAAAGACCTGTAAGATCATCCAGTCCAACTATTCATCCATCACCAATAGCTCTCATTAAACCATGTCCCTCAACACAACGTCCAAACATACCTTTAACACCTCCAGGGTCGGTGACTCCACCACCTCCTTGGGCAGCCTATTTCAGTGCCAGACCACTCTTTCAGAGTAGTAGTATTTCCTAACATCCAGACTGAATCTCTCATTAAGCATTAAGTCTGCCCAGCAGCTTCTGCTAGATCCCAGTCTCTGCAGTTGCTGACACTGAATATTCAAGCCTGTGGAACCACAGTCCTTCATTGCTGATATAGTGGGATACACACACACATATACGAATGCATGTATGCACACACCCTGAGATACATGCATGCATGTGCATGTACACCAATACCCAGAGCTGAATGGAATCTGAGGGAACATCATGGAGCTGCATCATGGAAGTTAGTTTGGGTGTTAGTAAAACTACCAGAAGGTGGTTGGGTCCTGGAATGGACTTCCTACTGCTCATGGCCCCAAGCTGACAGAGTTCAAGGAGCATTTGTATAACTCTTCCAGACACAGGGTTTGGATTTTGGGTGGTAGTGTGCAGACAGGGGTTGGGCTCAGTGGTACTTGTGGATCCCTTCCAACTAATGGTGTTCTATTACTCTACATCCTTGGGATAGGTACCCTCTCAGTACAAGAGGTGCTCCAGCACTGACTCACTATAATGGGTTTCACATCCTGAAAGCCAGCCTGAAGCATTCCTGGGGCAGTCCTGGGAGAGATCCAGACAAGATGTCCTGACCTCTGAGTCCTTAATTTGGATTTCCCCCTGCCAGCATGCCTGTGTGATTCTCTGGGTATCTGTGATTCTGAATACAGAATTACGGCTCACGGCTCCTTGGATTGTCCTTGGAGGAGTCAGGGCTGAGTTAGTATGTGGTCTCCCCTTCCTGTCATTGTCTGTGTTCCTTTGTGAGTGTGCAGATGAGTTTTTATCACATAATCTAACAGCACATTCTCTGCTTCAATAGCTTTTCAAACATCCTTTACACAGTCTGGCTGATATGCGCTTGGTACAATAAAAAGTATATTTTTTAAGTTAAGGAAAAAATTTACAGCTTGATATGTTTATTTTCTAAATACTTTTGTTGAAAGATGATGGGAAAAAAAGGAAACTATTCAGTGATATAAAAATAATAGGTTAAATCCAGGCCAACTCTATCATAAAATAGAACAGCATTTTATAGCCATTCACTGCTTTGGTCCAGCTGGTATAAATTGAGATAAGTCCTTTGAAGCCAATTTGTAGCAGATAATGAGCAATTTCAGTCTTTCAAGCAAAGAAGAAAGAGAAACAAGATGTGGAAAATGAAGGAAAGTCAATTTGCAGAATGTATTGTACAAGAGACAAGAAAGGCAGAGCCCAGGAACCTGATTCAGATGACAGTAGCATCAGTCAGTAATAGTTCCTGTACTGTTTCAAGGTGTCATTTCTTCAAGTCTGATGCTGTGATGAGTTCTGCCAACAGCAGAAAATCCAGTGTTATTTTCATGGCATACCGTCCCCAGCCCAAAATGAGAATCAAAGGATATATTTTCTTTGAAGGACTATTCTGTGAGTGCATATACACATTTATGTTATTCCTGACACGTCTGCTTGACAGCAGAGATTTTGTTAATCTCTGCCTTAACAAAGTTTGGTAGCCAGCCTTCACCAGAGATCTTCAGAGCTGGATAACCTTAGCCAAACTGAGAATTCATCTTCAACTAAGCACAAGACTCTCAACTGATGGCAAATAGCATAGGCTTGCATGCTAAAGTAAATATTCTAACATGAACTACTAGATGTTATGACATATCATCTCCAGTGCAGGCAATTATTTCTACACTAGTAACATTTTAAAGCTTGTATATGAACTATAAAACTCTAAGGCTAAACTGAATCTTCAGTGCTTCCTTTTGGAACCAAAGGCCACTGTAATACTTGATAAAAACATACTCAGAATTTATATGTTTTCTCTGTTATTTTTTCATTATTATTATTATTTGAATCACCTTTACAAGTATTTCTGCAAATGGGATAAGAAGAATTCCTACATACTGAAATCCATGTCTCATGTTCATCAGTGTATTATGATTTCCCCATCACCGTGTTCTCATTACATATGATGTAAATTGTAAGTGAGGGGAAACTACAGAGTACTTCAAGCAGTTATTAGAAATCCAAAGGAAATTTGCCTGTGATTATTGTAGGGAATTGCAAGTCACCTATGGATATGGATTCACAGTGATGAAACCTCTCTGAACAGTCCTTATTATCCTTCAAATTAAGTTATAAAAATAAGCTGTGAATACTAAGTCATGAGATTTATTTGATTTAGCTGGACTTCTTAATTCACTCAGACTTACGTTTTCATTGGTCATTAGAATGTTTCATAGTATATTAAGTTTAGTCTGGCACTTAGTAATTTTAGAATCTATTACTAATGTAGTGGATCTATTTCTATTTCAGCCTTGTCCTCTCTACCGTGTATTATGATAGCATCTGTCAAAAGCTAACTAATGCTCTTTTCCAGTGTGCGCCCCAACATGGTACCTAGCAGCAGAGGTAAAACAGTGTTGTGAGAAAACAAACAAACAAAAAAAAAAAAAAAAGAAAAAAAGTCAAAGTGAATTCTCAGACAATACAGCATATTCAAACAGCTGATAGGAAAATTATATGCGATATGTGACACTTTACTGGACACTAGTGAAAAACAACAATGAAAAAAAAAAACAAAAAACCTAAAGCTTGAAAAGATTCCTTCTAAACTCTCACTGGGTAAACAGCATAAAGTGTTCAGGGAACAGATGAGTGTTCAGCTGACAGTTAGAGGAGTGATGTTCCCTTGCTGCCATAGAAGCTGCTCAGTGAGCAACTTTGTCAGGATACTTCTTTCACCACTGAGGCTCCTGTAAGGCTGATGGGCAGGGTGTGTCTGTGATGGTAGTTTGCTCACAGTGAATTTGAACCTGGATATCCCAGCTGGGGGTCAGCATGATTTTCCTTCATGAAACAGGATTGTCTGTTCAAGAAACAAACTCCTTCCAAAGATCCAAAGTCCGGATTACTCAGACTGATGGAGGTATAAGGTCATGGCAGCATCATTGGTGAGAATAGCATAGAAGTTCTACCGCGTACAAATTTGCTTATGTTACTAGCTTCTTAATTACTCCATTCAAATAACAACTTACTCCATTAAAGACAGTTGAAAAGGCTGAGTATGTTAAATACCCTTTTGTCATACCATTCTGACCATAGAACAAAACTGCTAAAAAGTATTTTGTTCTTCTATAAGATATGTCTTCCACCAGACGGCCTCTAAGCACAAAGTAGGATTAGTGAAATGAGGCATGTGTCATCTGTGTGACAGAGCACTGGCACAAGTTGCCCAGAGAGATGGTAGAGTCTCTTTCTCTGGAGATCTTTAAAAACTACCTGGACACAGTCCACTGCACCTGTTCTGGGTGTCTCTGTTTGAGCAGGGGGTGGATCACATCAACTCAGAAATCCATTATGACCTCAGTCATTCTGCGATTCATGAAGATGAATCATGAAGAAGGGTAAACTGAGTCAATGGAAAATAAAGTTCCATATTTTTGAATCCAGCAATTCTGCTTTTTTTCTTTAGCAATGTCATTATAATAACAGTTGCTAATAGTGCATTAAACTCCATACAAATTCAGCAGGACATCGGGCCATATACTACTGACAAAAACCCTACCAATCTTTGTCTTAATCTGATAAAAAATAAAAATAAAGATGACAGTTCATGTGATCTGCATATGAATAGATTTGTTCATTTCTTTGCTGTTAAGCTGGTGTTGACACTACAGACAGACTTGAGTATTCTTACGGCAGACACAAAGACCCAGTTCAGTTCCTTGTACCTGGATGCATGTGACTGGAAAAAAAAAAAAAAGTAGGATATTAGTATATGTAATTGTTTTCCTCTCATTGTAGAGAAAGAAGTCTCAAAAAATAAATTATATTTTGTTTGCTTCTTGAGAGACATCCCTGCTGTCTAGAAGGGAGAGCAATGAAATGGAAGTTTACTTCATTAACATGCCTTGAGTTAAATAGTAAATATCCAGGGAGAGGTGTAAATGATGGTCATATGTCTACAAGCATCTACTGGTAAAATTGAGGATTCACATGATTAGTTGAAAATATGTTTCCTTGAACAGTCACAAATCTTCGTATGAGTTTAAAAGTTTAAATAGTGTATGATAGCAGAGATAATTTAATATTCTAAAGAAGCATATAGAATTATAGATCATAGAATGGCTTAGGTTGGAAGGGACCTTGAAGATCATCAAGCTCAAACCCCCCCTAACCACGCACAGGGCAGCTCTACATAGGAATATATTTTATTAAAATGACACATATTTGTGCTTAGCTTGGTGGCTACTTCCTCTGAATAAAAATCATATAAGAAAAATCACAGATGATCTGACTGACATTTGATTTGATTCTAATGATTTGAAAGTAGAGGTGCCTTCACTCTAATAATAAATGAAACAGTAGCATGTTAATTTTATTTAGTTTTTATTCCTCCTTGGAGGTGCGTATTATGAGTGCTGACAACAACCCACAGATATCTGTCAACATAAAATTCACCTTATACATGGTTTTATCTCCTAGAGTAGAATTTTTCCTAAGCAATTATCATGATGCCAGGTATTTCTTATGAGAACTATTTACCCTGAATGATCTGCATGGCAACTGAGCATTGGGTTCATTTATCCATCCTTAATTTTATGAAGATGACATATCTAATATGGATAACTAGGATTCCTCTATAGTGGCTCCATAGTCCATATATCCTCTATAGAAACCTCCATAGTGAAGCCGAGAAAACTGATAGAGTAATTTGACAGGCCTGTGAGTTATGTCAAGCAGGTATTCCCTTTATTTACAGCACTGGGTGCACGGGGATCGCTCACCAAACACACACACTGAAGAGAGAAACAATGACACATTTAAAGGCATGGTACATACATCTTCATTACATTCCAAGGACATGGACAGAAATTCCAAGAAATGATTGACATCTCCGGTGGTCGTGGGATTAAAGCTAATAGTCATTTTTGCTGTAAAATTTCAGCCTTTAAGTTGGGGTAGCCTGAACTGGTTCCCGTTGATGTTAGGTTGAGCTGAGGCATCTGTTTTGCCATTTTACCTTCAAAAACAGAACATCTATCCTACTTTCTTTTCTTCACTTGACAAGTTTTGTGGCCTCTTCATTTTATTTTGGGGCTTGCATTTACGCAAGCCTCCTGTCCTTCAGGTTATATCGCTTCAAGTTGTTCTCACAATATTCTCATGATTCGATGACTATTTCCATTGTAAAATAAATGTATAAGATAAATTGAAAGATTTGTTCTCTGGAGATATATAGCAATTAACAGCAGAGGGAGATAATATTGTTGACTCAATTAGACATCTAATTTTCAGTTGCCTAATATTATTTCAAACAATTCCCACTTTTTGGTTTTAAGAATCATTGAACTTTAGGCAATGAAAATTATCTGCCCATATTGCTTCAGAGTAGTAATGATAAACATAAAAATAAATAAATAAAAAATAACCATTAGAACCCATGGCAGTATATATGGAGTCTTCTTGCCCTTTTCAGACCAGATAAATCAGAGTATAATCAGTAAAGAACACTGAAGTGCTCACAACATGCAGAAGGGAACACAGAGAGAGTGGCCTGTGTGTCTCTAAAACGCAAATAAGAAATCTCTAATGGTGGTGGCACACATTAAAGCAAATGTTTCATACCTCTTAGAGCCCAGACGGAAAACAGAATACTTAAGAGAATCTCCTGTTTTTGACTTCTCACCATTACTCCTTCTTAATAAGTTTCCAAGGTACATTAAAAGTCTGTCTGAAAGGATTTAAGAAACAGGAGAAAGAAATGGGAGCGCTAAAGGAGACTGCAATCTTTAACAGGAGCAAACTGGTCTGCAGCTGTGCTAATGTGTCACATTCCTCTTTTTTTTTTCTTTTTTTGGTGAAGTAGTGGTTTGGAACTTTCAGTGCAGTCTGTGTGGGGATTATGTGCAACATTTGCAGCTTGTTACATGGTAACTCGAGCCCTGTCAAGCATTCTCTTAGGCCAAAAGAGGAGATTGCTTTATTTACACCTTCTCTACTACCTTTCCCCTGGATATTACCTACTCCGTTTAGCCCTCGAAAAATTTCGGGAACACTGTCTAATTAAACTCAGGCAAAATGACCTGGGTTAATGGCAGTAGTTTGTTAGTCTTAATAAACCTAGTAATTTTGCCTGGAATGAATTAGAGAGCACTTAAATAAGATTCTCTGCCTGTGGATTTTGGAGGGATGGAGTCTCAGCCAGCTGAGCAGTAATGAGCTGCTGAGAATTACAGCCTTTTCTAACATCACAGCTATATCCAGAAAAAGGCAGCTATCTTCTGTCTGAGTGCTCTCAGCAACTTATAAACGAGTGAATTAAAAGTTGCAGGCAGTCTTCTCAGTATCTTCTCACTATAGACTCACACGAGTTTCACTTGCACTGTTAAGAAATAAAACAGTACTAACAAGAAAACTATGCATTCTGTTATACTAATATACAGTACAGAAATTGTGTAATCACCTGGCGGAGGCGAAAAGAAAAAAACATAAACACTGATAATTATAAGTAATAGTTTGTCAGTGGTGATCTAAATGTAAGAGTTTTAATTTTAAACTGATTCTCTCCATGGAGTGTAATGTATTTGACTCACCATAGGTGTCTATTTAGGATGTCGTAGGATATATTCAGTATTCTCATGGAGCTAACTGATAGCTCTCCATGTGTGCTTAGTACTTCAAGTAAAATTCCTTTTTTATATTGTTGTGAAACTCTAGTTTTATTGAAGGTGGTTCTTCTTTTGGAGCGGGCTGCGCCGGGAGGTGGTAGAGTTGATGTAAATTGGTAGGATTTATTACATCAGTTTAAGAACGAAAATATTAGCAAAAGTAATCCATAAGTGATAGTTCTGAAACTTTCCATTTCAGCTTTAGTGGGTGAACAGTCTTGTTTTTCCTCAATAATTTTGCACTGGAACATAATAGAATACTTTTATCTTCTGCCTCAAAATGTGTATTCTCGCTATGTCCTAATAAGCAATGGAAATCTTCCAAATTGGGGAAAAGTGGATGGAAGTGGGTCAAAGGCTTTAGTGATTAAGCTGATGTGGAAAAAGGGGAAAAAGTAGGTGGACACTCAACCACCCTACATAGCATCGAGTATGCCCAAAGGGACATTAGCTCATAACTATGAGAATGAATGAATATGTGTGCAATGTACTGCATAGATATGTCTTGGCTGTTTAAATGCAGAACCTGAACTCTGAGAGGGTGCACTTGCTTGTCTTCAGGTGTGCATTGTGAGGAATAAAGGAATGCCACATTCTAAAACCACATTGGAGTTAGAGAGTTTTCTTCCCAGATTTCAGATGGCAGAGTCACTGTCTGTGGAGGCGTTCCACAAAAGGGCACTTAGAAGCATAGTTCAGAGGGTATGGTGGGGATGGGTCGATGACTGGATGATATTAGAGGTCTCTTCCCATCTTAACGATTCTGTGATTTTATGATTGTTAAGTGCCGTTGGTTGCCAGCTCATGTTGGTGGTTCAACAGGACTCATGAATGAGAGATGGCAACAGCTTCTGGCTGCTATAGAATCCTAGAATCATAGAATCATAGGGGTTGGAAGGGACCTATAGCTAATGTAGTACATGTATAACATAACCTAAATTTCACGAGGCAGATGTGGAGAGGTTCTCTCACTTGAATCCTAGCTAGGAGAATCAGATGTGGAATACCGATTAAAAATCATAAAACCTTGACCGAAGTAAACAGTTTGAATGTAGATGCTAAATAACTCTATTGAAGCAGAACAAAAATCTATACTTTTCCCTGGTCTCTTACATGTCTGTGGAGCCACTGAACCCTGATATTGGGTTGATATATATGACTGGAATGGCCAGCTCTGTTTATAATGTGTTTAGCCAGGGCAGAGAGGAATGAAGAAGTAAAAAGCAAGGATGAATATGAAAAAAAAAAAGGTAGCTCAGTAGCAGCAATGTCAGCACAGTTATGATACTGGAAAGTCCAGCAACTGCTGTGTTCACAGACAAAGCATTAATTCACAAAGAATGGTGAGGGAATTTATTCAAGGTTCCTAAATTAAAGCAGAGAACAGATTATATTCTTTTTAATATCTGTATGTAAAAGAATGGAAAACTGTTACTATGAGGATTTAAATACTGGAGAATTATACTAATGGTCTCACACAGCCAGTAGTTAGTCACTACAGTACTTGAATATATGCAGATTGGTGGGGTATATTTTTCCCCCTCACACTAAGGATGTTGTGCTTCACTCAAGGAAGCTCTATTTTGGACCTCATTATATGGATAAAGATTAATTAATTCCTGGATTAGTATCTGACTGTTGCTTAGAGACTAGTGATTATGTTCTGATTATATTCAACATAAGCAGATAAAAGATACTCCCAACAAGTTTTCTTTCATGTTATTGATTGTAAGATGATGCTGACCACCACTTCTCAAGAATGCACCTTTCCAAAGTGGTGACTGTCTTGCCTTAATGAATTATGTATGGAATTTCAGACAAGTTCAGTTTCCAAATTAAGAATTAAAAGGGAAATGGAAGATGGAAAAGATAAAAGGAAGCAAAAATATCTCCCCCTCCCAGAAATAAAGGAGTGGGTTTGGTGGTGAAAAGGGTTTTTGAAATTATTTTGTTATACTTGAGAATTAATGATTTCTCATTTGTAAAGAATAAAGTTTTGGTCTACAACATGTCCGGTGTTAGCAGAAAAATAAAGTTGGATATAAACAAAACCAACTTAGAATTCCAGATATAAGTTGTTAACAGACAAGGGTAATTAACTGCAAGAATAAAGTGGGTAGTGATGATACTCTTTCTGTTGATATCTTCCAGGCAAGAGTGGATGACAGGCTGGAAGTTACTTTTCAGCCACACTACCATTAGTTGAACACTAACTGTCTATGACTGAGTGGAATTTTGTCTCCTATATGGAGAGAGAATAAACAGAAAAAATAATGCTTTATTTTTTATCTGGCTTTCAAGTGCTTGAGTATGAAAATAATGAAATTATATTTCATTTTATTTTTTAAACTTAAGATAAAATTGGGCGGAGAAACAAACTATTCACCAGGGAATCATAAAGGTAATAAAAAATTGGGAAATAACTTAAGTGCTGTTATAAGAATGCAGGATGCCTGTCTGTGGTTTTCTGTCATGGTCTGTTCTTCTTGTCTGTGTCCCCATGCTTCTGTGTCTTGTTTTGATAGATGAAAGTTCAAGTAGTGAAACGCGCTGTCAGACTAAAACCGTTTGTCACTGAGAGCTAACACCAGGCTGTGTATAGATATTGGGTCTGAGTCATGTCTTTTCTTTTGACAAGGATGTCAGTGCTATTTGTCACAGACTTGTTTATCTGCCAGATCAGACTGCCATTTTGCTACCCTGGGTCAGCAAATAGGAGAAGAAGCTCACCTCCAGTAACACTGTCAAATTGCCCTCGGCATAAAGACGCCAAGCTTATGCTTTAGTATATTTTAACTTCTACAAGACATGGTCAGAAAGAGTAGTTTGCCCATACAGAGAGCCAGGGCAGTCTGCCTATTTGAAATCCATGAAAGAACTGTACAGCTGCATTTTAAAAGCTTTTAATTTTTGTTTCAAAGAACATGTATCAGAAAGGACCATTTTGATCTTCCTTGTATTTTTATGTTCTGGCACATCTGGTCATCAAAACATACTTTGGCTACTGACAGCTTGTGTTGTTAAACAGTGGCTTCTTGCTTTAATCTTCGTGTTAGCAGAGAAATGAATCACAAATGTAACTATAAATGATTGGACCTTATCCCATTATTTGGTTTACAAACATTAATGCCACAATTTTTGTTTGTTTGTTTGTTTGTTTAATCAGTAGATTGAAGGATTTAAGGAAGGATTTATATAGTTCTCTTGTTCTCTGAAATCTTTTGCTTCGTTTCAGTTGTGAATTACACAAACAAGGACTAAAGATACCAGAAACATACTGCAAAGTAATGCTACAAGGGGTACATTTGAACTGGAAAGTCAGATTACTATGCTAATACAAGAAGGAAGGAAGGAAGGAAGAGCAGATAAGTATTTCAAATCCATCAGATTGTTCTTGAGAAGCACTATTATCACTGAAGATTCTTTTCATTTGTTTACCTACTGTAAATTATGTTCCATAGTGTTCCAAATAGTTGACCATTTGGATGGTAATATAGATGGATGAGAAGTACTGAGTTTTGAATGGTATGAATGAAATGGATTAAACAAAATGGTATTATTTCATCCTTACACAAAATTTCTCCATCTTGGTACCAGAATTTAACTAGAAATACAAGTTCTAAATTATTGTCTAATTCCCTTTTATTTTCTAATTCTCTTTTGTTTCACATAGACTTCTATGCTCCCTCAATTCACCTCTTTCTCCTAGATGATTAACTAGCCACACAATTCAGAAAAGCTTAATAATAATAGACTTATAGGAGTGTCTGAAAGATATCTGAAAGATAAGCTAAATAGATATTCATTTCATAGTATCCCACAATCCTATTTCTGTGTGTTGTTGTGAAATAGACAATGCCTGAATACTGATATTTCAATCTTCTACGTTGTGGTCTTAGTGTTCCCAGCAGAGTGAAAGATAGAGTGCAATTTGCAAGTAATAAAGTCCTCATAATCATCCTGTAACTGTGAAAGTATTCATTCAGACTTGGTAAAGTCAGTCGGATTTCATGAGTGTAACTCTGGGTAGAATTTCCCATAACCTTTAGGACTTTTCTCAGCTTAACACAACAGCCTTTTAAGCTCACAACTCATTCTTGACAGTACCCCATAAAGTGATGTAGTTATCTCCTTAAACTTTCTTGCAGACAGATGAATTTATTTTCAGTGGATCTTGTTAGAAAAACAAGAGATTTACTCACCATTTATTTGAGTAATTGTTCTTTTTCTCTTCTTTAACATATTTCACTCCCTGTCCAACCCCAGCACTTCAACACATGAATTTAAAATTTAAGAATTTCAAAATTAGTCTAATCAAATAAAAACAAATCCTTTTTCTTATCTAGTATAGTGACTGATTTAAGTTTAGACACTATTTTTCATGTGATTCCCTTACTCTAAATGCGAAACATAAAACTCACAACATTCTGCCAGTAAAAATTCTTTAAGAAGGGGGAATAATAATAAGAAAAAAGGAAAATAGAAAAAAAAAAGAAAATAAGAATTTTCTAGTTTTTCAATCTTTGTAAAATTTGTAAAATGCTCTAAATGCAATTTTTTACATATTCTGGTATAGTTAATTAACAGATAAAGTACTATCTAATAGCACAGCTAGAAGATAGTGTTTGTGACCTACATTGTTCAGATAATCTTTTATGATGACTTTGTGATGAAGCGCATCTTTGAAGATCCCAGACCTTAGGATTGCAAGCTGTCCTCAAGCTAGCATTCTTGAAGCACCCTAGGCTCACAAGACTATTATGATGTTGTGGAATCATAGAACAGGTGTCAATGACAGTCAGCATGAGATATATGGTCACTGTTGGAGGTAGGCACCTAGGCTCCTGTGGAAAGCCATAAAAATAGCCTGTCTGGAGTTGCAGTCTAGGAAGTTCAGTGCACTTCGAAAATCTGTGTTTTATTTTATTTTGATTTTTACTCTGCAACTTGACTGGAAGAATCTGAGGAATGAAAGCAGGAATTAGGAGGCAGGCATTTGTACGATGAAGTGTGGAGCAGGCCTCAGTCCTTTGATAAGAACAGATGAAATTTGCCTCAAGAACTTATCTAATAAATTCCTTTCATCTAGAGTCGTCCAACCATACTTAGAACATACCTGACTTGCTTATCCATGGTAATCTAAACTGGTCTAAAAAACTGATGAAGATGATTCTTCTAGCAGAAGTAGCCACATATGCAGTCCAAAATTTCTTACGTTAGAGTAAGTTTCTCTTCATGGATTTTGGAGACAAATGATCATCAGCATCAGTATTTTGCTTGTTCTTTTCCTATTAAAGGGGCATCTTCCTCAGTTATTTTTTGTTTTTTTGTTTTCCCTTTCAAAGCTAAAAATCAACAACATAATCACATAAATCTTGTTTTAAGTAAGTTTTGTTGTTCTCTAAACTCCATAGTATCAAAATACAGCTGAATGACTGTCTCCCTTGTATTCTCAGCAACATTGCCCTTATATGGCAGTTTGAAATTGTATCTCATTTCTGAATGGTAGTTATATTTCGATGTGTAATAACAGGACAGGAAAAAACACCTGAAATCATGGGAAGACTATGCAAATGGAAATTGCTTGCAAATACATGTGATGTGACAGATCATTAACTGTTTCATTTGTCACCCGGTAATACCTATGGCAAACTATTGACTTTTGCAGTGAGCAGTTTGGGCTGACAATGAGTGCATCTGTGTGATGAAGTGTTTGATCTTTCTGTCTGATTTAATGTATGAGTCCTGTTATATAATAAACCTATTTAGCTGTGAGATTGAGTTGCTGTAACTGTCACCATTTACCAGGTATTGTCCAGAGATTCAGGCAAGACACCTGTCAAGCAGACCTATGATCTTATCCCTGGTAATCAGAAACTGCAATTCCTCTGCTCATTGAATACACAGTTGTGGCCCTTGCATAGGATGTTTCATAAAGCATCTCAGCTTAAATTTCATCTTATTATCAGGTTGACTATTAGGTCAACCTATCCTACATACTTGCCTCATAATTAAAGAAAAAGTTTTCTAGCCTAACTGCAATATTGCAGCACTGTACTTAAAGTTTCCAAATTGTCAAGTTTACTGCAGCATCAGTTTCTTGATATATTGTGAGAAATGCGGGTATGCACTTTCCTAATTCACAGAATTCACAGAATTGTAGGGGTTGGAATGGACCTCTAGAGATCATCTAGTCCAACCCCCCTCCCAAAGTAGCTCCCTAATATACAGTAGTTGCCATCTAAATATTACAAAACATCTTTAGTGAAAATTTCAGTTAATTCAGTCTCACTTTAACATAGAGCAATTATATTCTTTGAAGTCTAGAAAAGCAATTCAGTGTACCTTAAAAGTGGAATGGATGCCAGAGGACAGATTACCAGGGCCAGGAGCATATCCTCATATGAGATGAATTTTAGTTCTGTTTTGATCAATAGAATCTGGTAGACTCATCATGAAAGTCCAAGACATTCAATTAAGTAGTTGCATCTCTATATTACAGGAAAGGCTTTGTATTTCACAGCAGAGATTGCAGCAACTTCTCAGACAACCTGAAGAGATAATGCATTAGAAATATCTGACACTACATGTATATGCCTGGTATGAACTCTCTCGGGAATTCCAGATAGCACTGCTGGTAATTGTTAAGGACCTATAGTAGAAATTGTAGTATGTTAGAGGGAAACAATGGTGATGTGTGACAAAAGATCTAGTACACAATTAATCTTAAAATGTATGTTGATTAGAGTGTGTTTTCAAAACATAATAGGGTACCATCAGTGACCATTAATAGAATAATTTAACAGGAGGGTCTGAGAAGCCACAAACATTTACAAAGCTTTGGATAGAGCAGGTGCAGCTCACTTTCACATCAAGAATGATGTTTTTGTAATCTCCTGGTAGGAGTTTGGCCAAGTGAAATAGGAACCATTTTTTAATCATTAACCTTTGTCCATAGACTGGGCAAGGAATAAAAGTGGAATTCTATTTTTGAAGAGGTCTGTACTAAGCATTGTAGCCTTTTGATGCTCTGCCATGTAAAGCCTTTGGGATTTATGCAAGGAGCTATTAAGTCTGCATACAGATCTGCATGGGAAAGGTGAGAAAATGAAATTTAGAACAAAGATATTCTTTGCTGTGTTTATGAGTGGTATTTTATCCCTGCCAAATGAGAGGATTTATTAGCTAGGACATCATTCACAGCAAATATTCCTAGGATGTTTCCAAGTACAGCTGGGCAAAAGCACATACGCTGTGATTATCCCATGGATGTTCTCAGGTTTCCACTGTGTCAAAGATGTCTGTATTATGCTCTTTTACCACATATAAATATGTTCACATGCAAAAATAAATAATCTTTTATGGCTTCATCCTGTTGCTTAGTGACTAACTAAGATTACTCAGATGCTTTCTGAGCATCTCTGAGCCCCTGGATTTGCTTAGAATTTTCAATATCTGCTGTCTCAGCTGGCCTTCCAGTTCTCATGTTCTTAGACTGTGCAGAGCTCTTTGCTGTCATTGTCACCCAACTGTGATACATCCTCTGTAACCTTCTGTCCACAGTGTTGATAAAATAAATAAATTCTGAAAGGAGTGGAAAAAAGTCAGTGGGGTCACAAAGGATAGACAGCACATTAACTGGAGTTGCACAACACTGGCACTGTAGTGTAGCAAAGTTAATAAGGTATAAAGCCTGACTACTCGTTTTATAAGCAAACTCTTCCTGGTGATTAAACCAATAGAGCAGAGAGAGTCAATTATGATGATCTGTGGTCATGTACGCACAGGTACCAGGGATGGCAGCCAGTTTTACACAGCGACAGAAGATATTTCTGAATGTGGGATCAGATGGTCTTTAAAAGTGAGCTAGTGCTAACCAGAGCCAAACTATAATGACTGCTAGCAGGAAAACACATCATATATATATTTAGGAGCACTAAGATGCAATAAAAGGCAGTCACTCACATATTGATTGGAAAAGTAAGAAATCCTGAAAAGGAAGAATCCTGAACGATTCTAAAATTATTGACACTGGTGTAACTGTTAAAGCAATTTGTCATAGACACAAGCTAGAAATGAGGGATTACATCTACTCATATTGAAAGGATAGAAGGTCTGTCAAACACACAGAACTAAGCAATTTTTTTCTCCAGCGTGATTGCAGTACTAATCTTTGCCAATTCTTACTTCAGCGCTAATGAGAATAGGAAAATCTTGAAAGTAGACACAAGATTATTCTCATGTATCTATATTAGGTCAAGAACATAAAGCCAGAAATGCCATGTTTATTGTCCATATTACAACTCTGTTGCTATCAACAGAGTTCACCATATGTAAATGTTAGATATAAAAACAAAGCTACTTTAGCTACTGCTAAAGTTAGGTTGATGAGAGTCAAAAACAAACTCATTAACAAAATTCACTTCTTTGTTAATTTTCAGCGTTTTATTAGAAAGACCTGTTCAGAAAAATGTGCTACTAATGAATTTAAGGAATGAATTTGTAGCTTAATAATGTAAAAAAGATGCACTTCTGTAGAATTCAAACAGTAAGTTGGGTAACCAGATTGTTTCAATCCAGAAATCCAGAAACCATCTCATATTTAATTAGGCTGAAAAAGTCAAGAAGTAGTAACATTACAAACAGGCCACTTCTTGTTCTTGTGTTCATTTTGTAGCACAAACTACAGCGCCCTAAACTCCCAAGAAAGAAGCAGATGGTTCCAGCTGTAAAAGAAAAGAAAAGAAAAGAAAAAAAGAATAATAGCATTGCAAACTATGCATTTCTATGTTTTTCAACATTTATTCCTAAATTTCTGAATCACTCATGGATCATTCAGAAGCTCTTAATTGCAAAACAACACCAGACATGACTATAACCATAAAGCGTAGCTCAGAAGACGGCTATTAAAAGCATACTGTGTTAGGTATATTGTCAGTTCATCTCTTGTAAAGAATGAAGAATACTATGCATTCAAAAAGAAGTAGAGGATATTTTTTATTGTTTCCTTTCTTTCTTTCTTTCTTTCTTTCTTTCTTTCTTTCTTTCTTTCTTTCTTTCTTTCTTTCTTTCTTTCTTTCTTTCTTTCTTTCTTTCTTTCTTTCTTTCTTTCTTTCTTTCTTTCTTTCTTTCTTTCTTTCTTTTTTTAGATTTTGATTGTTGTGTGACAGTTGTCACAGTAAAAAGTTAGATTAGCACATGCTAATACACATCTAGACAATCTTGCAAGATCGGGTCAATGTAAAGCCTAAGGCTTTTTGCAAGTACTGATAACTTAATATATAGTAGTCTAAAAAACAAACAAACAAACCTGGTGTTTTATTTTCCTAATTGCAGTCACTTTTAACTAGGTTTTTTTGAGAGAATTAAAAGGTTATAAACTAGTGAAAATTCAGAAAACAGAGAAGAGAAAAAGTAGCTTTTCTCTATTTCTGTTTTCTCCAGCGTGACTTTGTTTGAATCAATATAGATATCTTGCTTTTGCAGTTGAACTGCTTATGCTTTTCAAAAATGCATGCCTTTAGAATTGTTTTCATTGTTTTCCAATGAAGCATATTTAAATGACAGCATAGATTCTCATCCTATTAAGATGACATAAATCAGGAAGTGTTCTACTCTGTCAAGGAAAAACTGCTGTGAGCAAGTGCTGAAGAATCTTGGCACAGAATTTAAAATTAATATGTATTCTCTATTTGTATTCCCTGGCTTCTGTTCTCTAAACATTTCATTGTTTTTTAGGACATAAGCCATATCTCTCAAGGGTAATGCTTAATTCTTTAAAACAGTAAACATATTGACCACCACTAAGAATCTTGTAAGACAATTTGCACCGTATTAGCAGGCCATGAATCTCCCTTTCCAAGAATCCATATTACAAAACAGAAGCTTAAGCAAAAGCATGGCTTTGTATTGATTTCCTGGGATGTAATATACAAAAAAATATGTCTAAACAACAAAGATACATGTTCACATGCAAATCCATAGAGCTGCTTCTTTGATGAACTCTCATATCTGTTATCAATCTATATGAAATACTGATTTCAATTTCAAAATCAATTAAAAAGAGTATGGATCTCAAGAAATGTGAGATCCGCACCTATTTTTTCCCCTCAGAGTGCATAATAAAGTACAATAAAATAAAATAAATTTATATACACATTCACTGTTTTATGTATATTATAAATACCAATAAATATACGGTAGACAATTATACAGTGGCAGAGTATTTTCTTGAGAACAGATACATAAGTTTCACTAATAACTTACAGAATTGCTGGAGATGGAAGGGACCTTTAAAGATCAGCTCATCTAACTCCCCTGTACTGAACAGCTATATGAGGTTGCTCAGATATTCCAG
The DNA here is from genome assembly GCA_036925125.1 of Oreortyx pictus. NCBI lineage: Eukaryota > Metazoa > Chordata > Aves > Galliformes > Odontophoridae > Oreortyx > Oreortyx pictus. The sequence continues at coordinate 5,905,375 of JAUPFR010000003.1, forward strand.
GTGAGGTCTCACAAGAGCAGAGCAGAGGGGGAGGCTCACCTCCATTGAGCTGCTGGTCACATCTCTTTTGATGCAGCCCAGGATATGTCTGGCCTCGTGGGCTGCAAGGGTAAAATGCTGGCTCAGTTCCACGTTACCATCCACCAGTACTACCAAGTCCTTTTCACCAGGTTACTATTCTTACATTACGTTCACCAGCTTGTACTGATGGCAGGAGTTGTCACAACCCAGGTACAATTGCAATTGTTCTCCATGAGAACTGTTTTTCTGTGTTTTAGAAGCAAAGATTATGCACTTGATGACAGCCATTTTGTTTATTTGTTTGTTTTGGATCATTTTGTTTTCCACCATTTAGTTTGCTATTATGGAACTTATCCATGTTGTCACATGGGAGCATCTGTATGTATTCTACCTTGTATGACTTTAGCTGATTAAGTTTTATACTTTGAAAGGAACACACAACATATATGATATTAAAGTAGATATTTTTCCCCTGGTTTGTTTGTCAGCTTTTATTCTTGCTCATTTTCCTGCTTCTTGCAATACTTTCATTTTTTCCTCCAATTACTGGCCTGGTTTCTGTAACTACAGTGCAGGAGTTTTCATGAGATTAATATATTCTTACAGTAAATTCACTACCTATGTGGGAAAAAAAAATGGTGGTGCTGGAATTAATCAATAAGCACATTGAAATAAAAGGATTAAAAATGGATGATTGAAAATGTTTGACTCTAATTTCTTACAAAAATGTTAGCATCATGTGGGACCTACATTAAGGTAGCAGTATTTTTTGCAAGTTAGTGTCTATCATTAATCTTGAGCTGTGTAAATACCATTGAGAAACAGCTGATTTGAGGAGGAGAACTCATATTTTATTTCAGCAAATATAAAAGTTATTTTTTAGTTTTGAAGAATCCGTCTACTGTGGTCAAATTTGGAGTGCACTATGGTAAAATTTTACATAGTTTCCCTCTCTCCCTTTCCCTGCCTGTCTGGAAAAGGCGGAGAAAAAAAAAATGGATGAGGAAGACAAAGCATTTACAGTGCGTGAGACTGGATATAGATAATTTTAACAAATGTTTCACTCTGCAGTATAGGCAAGACTGAGCAGTGGCCCAGATGAACCTCATGAGATTCAGCAAATCCAAACGTAAGATGTTACATTCCGTGCGTTGAGGCATCCCTTACTACCATTACAAGGTAATAAAAGGATCGAGCACTGCCTGGACAAAAAAGACCTGGGAATCATGGTGGATGGGGATAGCTGGACATGAGCGAGTAATGTGCCCTTGCAGCCCAGAAAGCCAACCATATCCTGGGCTTCATCAAAAGAAATGTGGCCATCAGGGCACGGGAAGTGATCCTGGTGTACAGCATTCAGATGTGGAGTTCTCGGTACAGGAGAGACCCGATGGAGAGAAGGGCCACAAAAATGATCCAAACGTCAATGCCCAATGTCTGAGAATTCTTTCAGTTCCTTCACATCGTATTTGAATATGATTGTTGTGTTTTACAGCTGACTTTTTAAAGGTAAATGATATTTTGAGCAGAATAATGCATCTATTGCATGGAATTTCAAATTCAATTAAGCTTTGCATTAGGCCACACACTGACAAAGTGTGAGAGCATATTTCCAAGATTCTTCTACACCAAAACACTATGTAACCTCCCCATTACTGCTTTCTGTTATCAGATACTAGTATTCCGGGTAGTAGTATTGGATTAGAAGTAGTTAATTTGTATGGAAGATTACTGGTTGTTGATTATATTCTGCTTAAAAGCTAATAATATCTCAATCTCGTTAAAGGCAGCTTTCTTTGCCCAAACCTTTGATTTTTAAATCTGCAAGCAAGGTTTTTAATACATTTAGGCACCCTTGAAAATATTGAATTTGTATATCTCTGTTTACCTAGTAACAGACAAAAGTTATATATACCCAGGCAGCATCCACAAGATCATCCACATGAAGACAAGGACATATTTCAAGACAAACAAAAATTGTAGGATTTTCTCCAGTGTGGTTTCATCATAGATGACACAACTAGAGCAGATGAAATGTCAGCCTTGTGGGTGATCAGCAAATTGAATCTTAAAACCATATATAGTTGTTTTAAGTGTCAGTAGATGGGCTTAAGAGAAAGAAAAATATTCCTGCTGAATCAGTGTCAGCTGCTCTTATAACATTTGCAATATTACAAAAGTAGGCAGCAACAGTTCCAATTTTAAATAAAATTAAGGAGTTTCTTTTTACAATCACAATAAAATTCTCTACAAGTATTCAGGTACCCAAGTAAGACTCACAATTACACCAACACAAAGTTTTAATGAGATAGAAAAGGTTTGTATCCTTTGCAATCATCTTCAGAATGGATTCTATTTAATGCCATTTTATATTCTCATTACAATCTTTGTCAGTTAAGGCATCAGAATTTTAATGACCAGTACAGTCTGTTTGAAAACTATAAACTCTTAATGGACTTTCAGAGATATTAGCGTTTTTATTTTCTGAGCTCATCTCACTTCCCTCTCCTGACAGAATTTAGGAGGTATCAGCAGGACACAATAGAAATGCAAGAAGCAGAAAGACAGAAGTTTTAAAATGAAGACCCGGTGTAACTGAAGTGATGATCACTTCGCAAGGATCCAGAAGTCGTGGTCCTTGGCTATGGGAGCTTGGATAAATCTAAATTAACGTTTTCAAGTCAGTAAAATGCCCAAACAGAAATCAAGCAACTGGCAGAAATGACCTGGTGTTCAGCAGTGCTAAATAATTTTTGTCACCTTTTCTATATATTGATTGTTTATCCAAAGAAGTCTTATCCTGAGTTCTGTTGTGTTTACATCCACCCAAAAGCAATGCATCAACGAAAGCCAAGGAATTTGGATACTGTATGGGCACAATCACTGAGACAATGTGAACCAGAACATTCTGTGCCCTCAGGTATTTTTATCTTCATAATGTTTTCTGAATTCTAGACTATTTATTTAAAATGGAAAAAATTCACAGGGAAGAGAGGAATCCAAAAAATATCAATTTCCAATTAATTTGTGAATTTAGCACTGGAAAAAAAATAATAAAAAAAAACCAACAACAGAAAGAGGTAATAATGCTAACTTAACAACTAGCTTCAGTTTACACGAAGAAAATGGGAGAAGACCTCAGAAACTTCAGACCTGTTAGACTGTCCTAGGCAGCTCAGTCTGTGCCTAGACAAATTTTCTGCTTAAATCTGTTGGTTAATGTCCTTAGCTGGTTGTTGCACGGACTTGACTATTCAGCTTAATTCTCATTGCATATTCTTCAAAAACTGTAACTTTTTACTACATAGTTTCCCAAATAAAACTGACTTAAAGAGAGAGATGTGGCCAATGGACACCATTTGTCTTAATGGGTTATAAACCTCATGGAACGTGGTGAAAAATAAAAGAGCAGATAGCCCTTTGAGCAAGTAGACAGCACTTTGTTCAGATTGTTTTTGATACATATAATTCATTTTTTTTAATATATATACACGTATCAAAGAGTTGTATCTTAATACACCAGTCAAAGTAAAAAAATTATCTTTCCTTATTGTCTAGCTAGACTGATTGCAGGTAAATTCCCAGTACTCAGAAATATTCAAATATCTTGATAACTCAGTACTTAGGAATGCCAATAAGAAAGCTCCAGCTCTTCATATATGTAATCAATACATCTAAATCAGGATTTGAAACCAAAGCAAAAATCTTGCCCATAGAGAAGTTAGTAAAAATTTCCATTGATTTCATTAGAGCTAGCATTATAACTGTAGTATTTCCTTCTGTTGTCTCAGCTTATTTTTATTGACAAGATCACATATATTTAAAAATAGATAGTCACAGATAAATAAAATTTGTTGATCAAATACCAATAAACTCCAGGAGTGCAGATTGGGATTTATATAGCCTAAAAGACAAATCCAGGCTTATCATCTAGGCTCTTTCTGTAGTCCACAGAGTCCGAAGGGTGGTTCTCTTTTAAAAAATCAACATTCATCTTACCTTGCATACATTTCTCCCTTGAGGTACCCATTTCAATCAGTTATAAAACAAGCCTGGCTTGGACAGCATGCCTCAGTTTAAAATAAATTTCTTTGGGACTGAATACCAGGGCAACAGTTGATTTTTAAAAGAATTGCAGATGCTAATGTCAACATCAGCAAAACTCAGCAGTTTAACTGAAGAGCAGCTGGTACTAGACTGATGAGCAGGATGATTGCAATTCATCAAAGGACTAATGAAGATCTCCATGAGACACCTCTGGTATTTTCTGGAAGAGAATATCAAAACCAGGAAACAGCTAAATATAGCATTTCAAAATTCACTACATGAAATGAACAGAGTGCTGCAAATGATTGAAATTCATGTCAAAGCTCATTGTGCAGCCACAACTGCTAATTAAAAGGAGTAAGACCAAAGTATGATTAAATATAGCAATCAATAGAAGATGTATGAAATGAAGTATAAAGAAGGGATTAAGTGTCTGTAAAAGGTGAATCATAGACAGGAATTTCTGAATTTAAACTGTGACACAGCTGGACCATACAGCTATTTGGCCCTGTGTATGAGACATTATCCTTGTTCGATATTGCACCGAATTAAAAAAAAATTGTCAATTCATGTTTCTATCTGAGTCTTGTAACAGATGATGAGGGATGAGAAACTGATGCTGTCACATAAGGCATGTGAGATGCTTAGCAGATGCTCTGTAAAGCTCATCCTGGTCTACAGCGCACCTGGAGAGCCAATGTTCCCTGCTCCCTTCACAAGAGAGACTCAAGAACACCCAGCACTGGTTATTTTCTTTTGAAGATAAATCCCGTGACTAAGCTGAAAGCATGATTAGAAATAATATCTGTAAAGCATCTTGTGATAGACTCTTCTAAACAGATCAATAGCCACTCAGTCTCCCTTTAAAAGAAAGATTATAAAGTATTTACTATAGCAAAAAGCTAGGAGTAAATATGTCATGAAAAAGATTTCCATTGTTAGTGTATTCCTTGCCAAAAAGCAATAATTATCTTTTATATTTATTGAAACCAAAGCTGAAATTGCATTCTCTTTCCCTTCCAATCCTTCAAAGAAGCAACATTTGCTAAGCCAAAAGGAATTATTTAAAATTGCAGCTCTAAAACTGGCTTACTGTGGTGGGTTAACCCTGGAAAATAGCTAAGTATCCACACAGCTGCTCTCTCATTCTCCCTTCTCTGCAGGAGAGGAAGAGAAAATAGGATAGAAAAGCTCATGGGTCAAGATAAAGGCAAAGACATCACTTACAAAGTGATCATAAGCAAACCAGGCTCAATTTGTAGAAGAGCAATTTAATGCAGATGTAGATAATGACAGGCAAAAAGTTAAAACGACACTTTCCCCTCATTCCTTTTCCTAGCTCACATCACAGCCCCTCACATGGCATAGGTCCCTCTCTCCCTAAGTGATGCTGGAGATGGGAAGGGATGGAAGTTGAGCTCAGATGACCCCAGCCCCTCTCGTTCCTCCTCACTCCCTGCCCCGCTCAATGGGGCCCTGCCCTGGGCTGCAGCCCTTCAGGAATACCCTATTCTCCCAAGGCTCCCCACAGCCACAACTCCTTTAGGAAATGTTCCCTGGCTGCAGGTGGACTCTGCAGGGGGACCCCTGCTGTGGGCCTGGGGCCCTTCTGCTGCTTCTTCCTTTCTTGTGGCCTCCTCAGCCTGTGCCCCAGATTCCATTGCCCAGATGAGGTGAAGTCTATCTCAGCTGCCTCTTAATTTTATCTACAATGGTGAAATAGGACAGTGTGTTTTGTGTTGCCTACCTCATTTCACACATGCTGTTTTTTTTCTGATTAAATTTGCTGCCCTTTTGGTCAATAAGTTAGTTGCAAAATGTTCAGTCTTAGCTGAAAATGCTTGAAGTATTCCTGGGTAAAAAAAAAACTCCACTCCGTGTATTCCATTTTGTTTGTTATCCACCCAAAATCTGTGTAAAGCATAGGATGATTCAGTTTTTGTTTGTTTGACTGTTTTCAGTGGTTGTATCTCTTCAGAAATACTATAGACTTTTTCTAAACCTATTCATTTTTCCACTCCCCAGTGCACAGAGGAAAAGTATTTTGTTTCATCACAGAGAATGAAAAATCACATTTGACTTCCTTTTTATCTCTTCTTTCTCATAGACAAATGATTGAAAAATGGAAAGTAATCCCATAGAGGCATAGATATAAAACACAACAACTTGCTGCAGCTGCAGGAGTTGAATAACTCAGGTAGAGCTGATCAAGCAAATAAGTTTCAGGCTTTTGGTTTATTTTTTTCCCCCTTGTAACTGCATCAATAACCTTTTTGTCCAACCAGCAATTCTTAAGAAGAGTAGGGAGACGTGTATTTGAGTTGCACCACAAAAATTTTTTAAAGTATTTTCTGTGTAGGACTGGGAGGACAGACTAGATATCCATTTTAATCCATTTTGGTTTTAGAATCAGTGAATTGATACTAAGTACAGTGAACAGTGTGGGCAAACATTTTACACTTATTATTTCCTTGTAGAAATTTATTTTCAATAATTCAATATAGAAAATTTCACTGTAGGTTGCACATATTGTAAAAAAAAAGGAATTTAGGAGTGTTTCTAGTTTGTAAGTAATAGGAAATATAACTAACTCTTGAAGAACCCAGACCTTTCATAATTAGATGCTAAAAGCATCAGGAAGGATGGGTCACACACGTTGAACTTTGCTGATAAAAAGAAGGTTGAACCTACTGTCCTTGCAGCTTTGTGTATCCTTGACTCTTATGTATACAAGTAGCATTCATTGCTCCTTGATGGAAGTGTTGTGATACGTCATCATTTATTTATTTTTAACTCTGTTCTGAAGTAGTATATTATTTCTGTGATTAAGCAGTCTCCAGCAGAAAGAGCACTGACAATACAACTAAGTAACCCAGAGTTCTCTGTATTTCACTTCAATAAAAGAGCTCTAAGTATAACATGTGATGTTTATTGTCTGCTACAGGACATTTCTTCGATGTTCATTCAAGAGGAAAAGTGACATCAGTTTAACCAGGGACATTAATAGCCATATGATGGTCCTCCCTCCCCTTCTACCACACACTGCCTAACTCAGACCAGATTTTGCAGGCTATTAAAGACTGGATGATTTCACCAGGGATATCAGTGTTGCAAAAACATTTCACCCAGCTAAAAATGCAACTAATATCAAGATGTCTAATCTATTTTCAAAATCAGATTCAGCTGTGCAATAGATACTTGCTTTTCATTAATATTCAGAGTTTCATGAACTCTTCTCAGATTCCTAGTACCTCAGTACTACAGTACCTCAGCCTTCATAGGTTCATAGTACAACAAGGTCCCAAAGGTCTCTGTTATCTCAAGGACAACTCAAGAACAAGGAGTGAGTGTCTCTAGCCTGATGGGAAGTTTTAAAAACTTGAGCTACTTTGTATCCTCAAAAGATTTTTGAAAGGTAAAGAAAAATCAAGGTATTTCACATTGTGCAATCAAAAGCTTCTTTACATGATTCTCAGCAAAATGGAATGGGTGGAAACCACACAGAACAGATGAGTGTTCCCCTGCTCATTTTTAACTGAATATGCTACGTTTTCACAACATAACACTTATTTCTGCTACAAAAGAATAACAGCAACTGGATTGTGCTAATTTATGAGGGAAAAAAAATAACAATCTATGCACAGCCTGGAATAAGAATCATAAAAAACTTTCCTGCAGTTATCTCTTTTTGTTTTTGTCATGTCTGTTTACTCAGTAAACCTTTTAAAAGCCTTCCTACTTTCTTGATAGATAGCCAGTAAATTGCTGTTTTGTACCATAACTGCACAAGAAATGACCAGGGGAAAGAAAAAAAAATAAACAACAAAAAATCCACCAGAGTTCTGCACTACTAGTCCTGTTCTCCACCAATCTAAATGGAAATCAAACTGTTCAGTGTAATCCCTTGTTTCCATTTCAGGAAAGAGTGGATTTTTCCTTCTTGTTATTGAAATCTGAATATTAAGATGATGTTTCTTCTGCATTGAGATGCTAAAGAAATCACAGTGATATTAAAGGTGAGATGGAAGAACAATAAAATACCTTGACTTGAAACAACTGGTTCCTTACAATTCACTGTCCCACTTTAATGTCTCTCATTTGTAATTTCCCCCCTTTTCTCTATTTTTTTTTCTTATGTGTTTTGTTAAATATTATACCCTCTTTAAAAAATGGCCTTAAAAGTCTACCTAAAATCAAATGACTAGGACATGAACAATTTTATTAAAGAAAAGGTTTATTCAGAAAACAAGTATATATTTTTTTCTCAGCCCATCTTCCCAAAATGAAACCATTGTTTTTATTAGAATTACATGTAAAATCCAAGGTCAATCTCAAGCCTGAGCAATTTATGCTCCAGACTTTATATAACAGTAGTTTCAGATCAGTAAGTGAGCAACCTGGGTGACATGATTGATGGTTTGCTACCATCAGGAATGATTAACAGGGAGAAATTATTATCTTAGACCTCTCTGAATCATTTGACACATCTGTAATATTTCCAAAAGACTGTTTTAATATTGAAGTACATCCAAACAACATGATGGAAAATGGTATCAAAGATCAATGATCTCTTGAGTCCTGTATGGCATTTTAATGCAGTTGTAATATCAGAGACTTATGTGTTAACAACCTTTCACCATATATATCTACACTCTACTGGGTGCAACACTTGGAAAGTTTATCCAGGTCTGAAATGGAAAGCATTTTGTTGAATTTAAAGCCATGGGGTCCGTGATGATGCTGATGGGAAAAGGAAAGCACTTTAAAATGTTTGTATTAAGAAACAGCCTTTGGATGAAGAATATGTATCTATAATTTGGTAACATGGTCGGTAGTTTATTACTTGCTGAATTTGGAGTCTTACTGACATACACTTCTGAGTGATACCTTCTGTTTTTCACCAGCTGCACAACATGACCTAATAATGCTCTTGCAATTACACCAATATTCATGATTTTTTCACTTTTCAGGACAGTTTACAGCTATGAAATATAGCATGAAATTAAACCATCAATTGCAAATACTGCCTGCATTGGATCTTGAGAGTTCAGGAGACAGAATATATATAAACTTATTGTCTGTTTTTATCACTGTTTGTCATTGAACACTGAGTCAAATTCAGAATTTAAGCTTTATTTACAGTTCCTGAGGGAGGATGTATTTATCTTGTCTAACCTTAAAATTTGCATTGTAAATGTAAGCATATACCTTAAGTGTTTTTATAGCAATGGAGACAAACAGGCACTTTAAGGAAACATGTTGTGAGAATGTAATCAATAGCTCTGTTCTGCTGGCACTACTGAACATCCTATATAAACATTGAATTCATGTGATTATTTTCAGGGATTATTCTGTGAGCTCCGCTTAAAGCAGACCATCAGAATGAGCCTCTGCATCACTTGTTGCACTTTTCTGACCTATCTTCTCCTTTATGAACACATAGAAAAAAGTGAAAAAACTTTACGATCAAAATCCTTCTCTGCATACACAATTCTTTCCCCTGGAAGAAGAGAGAGAATGAAAATGAGCTACAGCTGACACATTAGTCATTTTACTTGATGTGCTAATGGAAGATACTCCAATGTTGTGGGTGATGAGGGCTGCATAAAAATTTATATAGTAAAATAGAAACTGCTTGCTTACAATGGGCAAGGAGAGGAGATTCTGAATAGAACTAGATTTATTTTATCAACTACACAGCAGTCAAAGCTGTTTCAATGAAGATAAATGAAGAACTCTATCGTCATACTTTGTAGACTTATTTAACCAACAGACTGTCTGCTCTATGATTTGTGATGGCTTTACACATTAGAAACTAACTGAGATATATCATGACTGTCAAATCCTGGTATTCCTGTGGGTTTCACGTACAGTACAATAGAACCACTTTCATTATCTTTGTGTTACAGATAATGGATTATAAACCATCTTACAGTATCCAAAAGAAAGCCTCTTGGAGATAGAAACACTCTTAATACACAGAGCATATTTTAAACTTTCTCCTTTAAAAAAAAAAATTATTTGAATCAAAATGAAGATGACTTTATTTGTTAAAAGATATGTGCGTGTGTGTGTGCCTGTATGTGTGTATTAAGATCATTTCAACTACCATGTAACAGTAACTGTTGCGTTATTCTTACTTACTGCAGCACCTACTTTTAAGTAGTTGGAAAAGGTTAACTACTTGGGATTCCAAAAATCACTGACCAATTCCAACTGTCAACAGTATCAACAGATTTGTTGCTCCTGCCATTTGAACTCTACCTTGCTGCTCTTCTTTTGCATGAATTGTTCTTCTGTCTTTCTTGTTCCTATTACTGGTCTAATCCCACTCTCATTCTTCCCTTTACTCATAGTCTCACATACATCCCTATATCTCAGAAACAATCCTTCAGTAGAATCTCATATTTTTTTACAAAATTAGCAGGATTGAATCAAATTTGTATCCCTTCAAAACAAGCAATCTACAAAGTATAAAAAACAACATATACGAGAAAGTGCAACACTATTCAGTTGTTACACATATTTCAGTTTACCAGGCACTGAAAACTAGAGCTGTCTCAGATATCAACATAGACCACATATGACTATTTGGACAGATGCAGCCCTCCCACAAGCTCTGTGTCGTTTTGCAAGTCACATGTCGAACCCTTGAATACTTCTAGACAACCAAAATGGCACGATCAGTCGTTTCAGTTTTCTTAACAGCTATTGCGCGTTCTCTGCCAGCTCTTTAAAATAAAAAATTAGCTTATTTTATTACCATTGCATTTTGTCTTTTCTTCTTAATGCAATCATCCGTTTAATCATTTATTGTAGTTGTATTATTGATACACAAGACATGACCAAGGCAAAGTTTGTATGAATAAGTGTTGTTTTTGATTAAATCAATCCATACTGTGGGAGTGAGCAGATTTTGATGAACATAGAGGCTCCACAAAATCTTCTGTAGGTCACCAGAAGGAACAAAATTCTCAAATCCAAAAATAAGTTGAAGATAAATCTTTCAGGTTTTATTTATGACAACTTGAGGGAGCAGGGTTTCTGTTACTTGTACAACATATGAAGCTATAGCCTATCTATTCCTCAGTTTCACATGAAAATGTAGAGACACTAGCAACTACTATCTCTGTTCTTTAGCTTCTTTCTTAAAGGGGCTAAAGAAGTGAGAGAGAATTGCTCAGTGCTATTAAATCAATTACATCCACCAATGACATTTAGAACTCAGTAACATGTGAGATTTGTTTCTTTGGGTGATAGCAACAACAAAAAAAATTTACAGATTTTTGGGATGAAGAGATGGGTGTTAAAGATATTTTTTGGTGAATGTTTTTATTCTATTGAGAAAAAGATATTTATGTTTATCATTAGCTATATGAGTGAAGTCATTACAGAGAATTTTTTGCTTTGTCTTACACATGCATGCAAGTAATTGTTCCAATTGCATGTTCTGATACCAGAAAGGGAGCTCAAATGTGCTTGCTGCAGGAAAACAACCCTTTTTGCAAAGACTTTTCAGTTTGCTATTTAAATGAATAAGAAAACAAACAAACAAAAACTTTCATGTGTTCTTTTCACTTACCTGTGCTTTAGTATCTTATACAAAGCAGCAGTCTTTCTTAGGAAAAGGCATCTTAAAGGCTTGCAAGTTACTGCCATAATGATAATAAACTCAATTCATGTCCACATTAGTTGGTTCACTACCGTATTCATCCCTTGTATTTAATAAATATTTAACTGTCTACGGTGTAATAATTAATCATCCTGGCTTTCTTTATAAATGTCCTTCTGTTAAGGTTGCTTGGCTTTTTTATATCTGTAATAAATCGGCTTTTCCAAAAAGAAAGCTATAGCAGACAGTGCTTCTATCTCCAAGGTAATCCAGTTTTGAAGTATGCATTTTTTCAGAGTTCATAATTAATTGCTTGACAGTGGAAAAAAAAAGGGGATTGGAGGCATTCAGAATAAAAACTAAGGCAGACTACAGCTGAAATAGGATCAGAGGTGCTGTTTAAAACTGTGTATTTAGAACGTAATCAGTTTGTAACTAGACCTTTATCTTTGACACCAAGACCTCAGCTCTAGGCTCAGTTATATAGTCCTGGCCTATTGTGTGGCATTTCCTTTCAGTCTTTTGTGTCTCTGTGTCACTAAATCCTCCAAGAAGATAAAGTTAGTTTTAGATTCTTGGAATATACAATATCTGCAGAAATGCACTCACATTCTCAAGTCACACTGAAGAATTTAATAGTGTTTGGAAACTACAGAAGATCTGCACATGATGAGTGCAGATACTTAAAAGCTTAGAAGCATCTCTGTTAATTGAATAACCTCTCATAAAATACATAGACAAAAGGCTTTTACTTTAGGTAGTGTCTTTAGTTCTGAAAGAAAAAGTTGTTAAAGCCAGTGTGCTAACTGAAGAGTTGACTAAAATAGCTTATAGAATTTGCAAAGAACAAATATACATTATATTTAATGTATCCTGTCTCTGGAGACGATATGCCTTTCTGCTAGTGGTCTTCTTTCCCAGATTTCTGAAACACAGTACCTGAGATGCCTCTTTCAAAAGTCATTGTATTCAGACAATTTGTTTATTTATTTCTTTATTTTTTTGTTTGTTTTTCAGTATAAGGTGGAAAATGATGGCTTCTGCACTGACGTGCCCTTGAACTGTAGCATGAGAGGTGTTTGTTTCATTCCATAGATAGCTTCTTACAGTTTTGGTTTTATTTTTCATCATAAACTTACCTAAAATGAAGAGCTCTAAGAGGGAATAGGTTTACCTATTAATTTCAGTCTCTCATGATACATATGCTCACACTGTATACTGTCTTGAGGATGTTTGGGTGTAAATTTCTTTATCTTTCAATGAGACCTAATGTTCTCTCTTCTGCCCCTTTCATTTTAATTCCCACTTCCACAACACTGAGATTGCTCTCATAGATATATAAAATTAAGCTTACTGTCCCTCTGCATTTTGTAATCTAAGCTCCTAGACATTTTCTGAAAATGACTGAGGTTGAGGTCCTGAGATAAGACATAGGGTTGTCGGAGCTATGAATGAATGCCTTAGAGAACTGGAGTGAGAGAAAAGGCACGCTGCTTAACAATGTCAGGTTACATGTGATTCAAAGCTCTTTAAGCAAACAGAGGAGCCCAGAGGCACAAGTCAGGTGGGGGAACGCCAGCACTTCAGACACAAACTCCTGGTCAATGCCCTCATAGATCTGCCCCTGGAGGAAATATTCAGGCTCCTAAAATGTGCGAGAGACATATGCCAATGTCAAATTACATTTTAGGTCTCTCTGGATATTCCAAGAAGTCTCCAATTATTTCTGCAGCAAAACACAGATTTGCAAGTCTATGATATCTCAGATGTATTCTATGCACTAAGCCTAGTACTAGTAGAGCTTACCTGTAGAAAACCCAGACTTCAAAATGAGGATTTCACCTAGGTGATGCTAAATGCTTCTCACTGGAAAGAAAGTTAAGAATCTATTCACCATTTAGACTTATACTTACAACCAGTAGGTATCTCTATGGGTTGATACAGTCAACAAAATGCTTTGCAGTGCTTCCTGAAGTGTTCTACAATGGTCTGAAATGGTTTGCAATGCTTTCCAAAAAAGTCTTTCTCCAGTTATTAGGAAAAAAAGTATTGGTGGTGTAACACTAGGTAACTAAACTCCACCAGCCACTCTTTCATTTCCCCTTCTCACAAAGACAGGGAGAAAATACAATGAAAAATGCTCATGGGTTGAGATCATAACAGGGAGATATTCACCAGTTACCATTACAAGCAAAATGAACTGTGTATAGGGAAAATTAATGTAATTTATTGCTAATTGATAGCAGCGAAAACTAAAAGCAAACAAAAAACACTTTCCCCTCACTTACCCACATCACTGTAATACTCTTGGCATTAAAGAAAAATAAAACCAACATAATAATAGCATTGAGCTTATTATTACATGGAAAGAGAGGCAAGGAAAGCTGCTGGGAGCTGAAATTATTTAGATTCATTCATTGATTATAGCTGATGAAATTAAAAAATAAGACTCCAGATGTCTAACAGAGGGGTTTGGGGTTTGTTTTGTTTGTTTGTTTTAGATATATTTTCAATCCTATTGTCACTTAACTACCTAGGAAGTTCTATGATATAGAAACATTTTAAGAATAAGCCTTCTGCCAGAGTGACTCATTATATCATTACAAAAGCCCAGAGGAGGGAATCAGAAATTAATCCAAAATTAGATGTTAATTAGAAATGTGTGCAAATTGATATTCTGTGTGGGAGATACAAAGCTATGGCATGAAGTGTATTTGATTAGCACTTTATACCCCACCCTGAGCAAAGAATTGTACAGAAACTGAATGCTTGGTAGAGATGTGGGTGCCTATGTAAAAAGAAAAAATCTTGTTCACCAAATGCCTAAAATGGAAATAACAGGATAATAATAAAAAAAGTTTTCTCATTTCATTCCTATTATTTATTTTTAAGGTTCCGGGTACCAGTAACCTGCAGGTTCATTTAACATTTTCTGTGGATATGTTACTGATGGAAAAAATACTTAAATGCCACTGGGTGGTTAGGCATGGTGTCAAACAGAAAATATAATAAGAATAGTCTTAGAGAAGGGTCTCTGCAAGAAAAAAAGATTGATTAGGCAAACAGGCAAGTTGATTGATACTTGATTCATTAAGTCATTTACTAGTGGCCAACTTGCCAGATGATAGCCTAGAAAATTTTTATGCCATAATCAACTCCTAGCATGCCACTATTACAGGATTTATCGACAACTGCAAATTTTATAAACAAAGAGAGGGAAAAAAAAAAAAAAAAAGAAACAACATCCCAGATAACTGTGAACAATGTATAGGTTTCCCAGAAGACTCATAAATGATTAAAAGGAATATTTCACAATTAGTTTTTATGTTCATTATTATAAAACATTCCAATAATTTTCAAGCAGATGATCATTGAATCCCTAATTTTGGTTGTACAGCATTTGCTTATTTCTCAGTATTTACCAGCGCCTCTGAAATTGACATTATTTCAAAACTAGAGCAGTGACCAACACAGAAATTCCAGAAGAAAAAAATGCTACCGTTACGAAATCACTACTTTTTAAACTGAACTTTGTCTGCAATGGAGCCAGATATAATCACTGCTGAAGTATAGCAGATCTGCTAGCAACTTTTCATAGAACTGTGTATCTTAGTTTTCAGTCACTTCAGAGTATAACTCCGATTAATGCAATTGAGAAAACTCCCCCTTCTGAGGTAGAGGAACTTGCCTTAAGAACAATTTTGTAAGATCAAATTAATTTCTGGATTTAGTGTTGAGTTTTGAGCTAAAAATCAGAAAAACAAGCAAAGTTAGGCTTCATTAATATTTTTATATCCTTAGTATTAATGACTAGGAGTAATTTTCCATTGTAATAGAGATCTATCTGCCGTGATGTAAATTATATTCCAGAAAAGACAATCCTTTTCTGTCTTGCCCTTGCTCACTTTCTATTTTTGTTAATATCACATGACTTGCTATAACAAAGTTTCCATTTTAGCTTCATATACATATTGTATGAGTATTAAGTCCTGACTTTTTTGCATCAAAAGTTAATGGAAAAAATCATTTTTCAAGTGTCTAGAGCATGTACAAATTATGGCCCCAGGAGGAAATAGTCTGTCTGACTATTGGACACTCAGAAAATGATCTATTCAGCTTTCCAAAGGGATTTGGATGTCCAGTCACGTTATAAAATTAATGAGAATTGGGCATATGCAGCCTCTAAGTGGTTTTGAAGAGCTTGTACTCAAAATCCATACTGGTAAATTATAATAGCATATTGCTTGTGAGTTTATAGCTAATCTCAGCACACATAGCAACATAGTTTACTGGATATTTCATCTATTAGTTAGATACATTTCTGCTATACAATGGTATCTGAGTATGTCTTAAACTGGGAATTGCATCTCTAAGGCTTTCTTATGTACAGATAACACTAAATATTAGACTTAAATACTCAGTTAATACCTAGCTCCCTAAATCCAGCACTTCAAATATTATTTCCTAAACACAATTTTCAAACCTGTAGTTAAGTTGACAAAGACTTAGCAATAACCACTTCTCTGAAGAACACACTCACCTCGATTATCTATTACTTTTGTTTTAGATCTTCATAGAATGAAAGAATCATAGAATGGTTTGGGTTGGAAGGGACCTTTAAGATCATCTAGTTCTAAGCCCCCTGCTATAGGGATGGACACCTCTCTCTAAATCTGGCTGCTCAAAGCCTTAAATTCCTCCAGGCAGGGGGCATTCACAACCTCTCTGAGCAATCAGTGTCTCACGACTCTCACAGTAAAGAATTTCTTCCTGCTATCTATTCTTAATCTACCCTCTTCCAGTTTAAAAACATTTTCTCTCATCCTCTTGCATCCTGCCCTTATAAAAAGTCCTTCCCAGCTGTACAGGCCCCCTTTAGGTACTGGAAGGCTGCTATTAGGTCTTCTCAGAGCTCCAGCCATCTCAGCCTTCTGATAATCTTTGTGGCCATCCTCTGGACCTGCTCCAACAACTCCATGTCCTTCCTGTGTTGGGGGCTCCAGAATTGGACACAGTACTTCAGGTGAGGTCTTACGTTAGTTTACATCTTACATTAACACTATTCATTCTGTCTAATGCAGGTACAATGGCAAAAACTTTTGAACAAAATATTGTGTTCCTCTAGAAAACATTAGGATATACAATTAATCATTCCAAGTATTTAATATGGACAGTTATTTTTGGTATACCAGTGCCACCCATATACAGGGAATGGAAAAGTGAAAGCAGACTTTATTTTAAACGTGTAAGTGAATAAATAAAGAGCTATCCTTCTTGTCTTTCTAAGCAGCATGAAGACTTTAAGATATGACAACCTAAAATCAATTTATAGAGATGAAGGTATAATTTTGCTTTCAACAAAGTATGGCTGGAATAATACAGTTTTTGAGTATTTATTTCAAGCAACTGATAATGAAAATTTTATGAAGTTGTACAATGGCTATCATATATAGTCCAAAAAGGACTCTTCAGTTATTTTTTTCATATTTATTTCCTGCAAACCCATTTAACTGGGAATCTAATCCAAATTGTACCACTGTTGGCATTGGTTTGGTATTACGAGAGTGTTTTTTGTGATCTCACTTGATATTTTAACCTGTTGCTCAACACTGCCCAAAACAAAACTTAGAGAGCAAAGTTGTTATCAAGGAAAGAATAAAGAGATTCAGTTCATGAGATGACTTCTCAGGTCCCAGAAATTAGTAGCTCAGTTGTTCCTGTAATTGTGGAGAAAACTGAGCAGGTGTGTCAAAAGGATACAGAGTGGTCTTATCACCAGTTTACAGGTTGAAAACCTTTTACTCAGCACCAGCTGAATCTCAGTGCACTACTAACCCTATCTGGGATGAAACCAAGGCATGAGGAGTGCACAGTGAAGGGCTCACTCAAGTTATGGTAAATAAGTTTATAGATTTTGATTCAGAGTCCTGTGAACAGCAAAAACACAGCCATGTTTCTGTTTTGAGTGAAGAATTTGAGTAGAGATTTCAAGAGTGCTGAAAAAAATCACCAATTTTTTTATTTGTGAGTCCATTTTTAGTCAGTGTAAAAACATCACTTAGAAATTTTTACATGAAATGTCTAGTGTTGAAATGAAAAATCTGAACGCCTCTTTACCAAACATTTATAAGCCCTATTTTACCAGAATTATCCCTCACTTCAGTCATACATTATTCATGCCATCACTTTTCAGCAGTACATACATGTATGAACAACTGTTTCATGAATGAAGCACAGAATGCGAAAAATTATATCTCTGAAGAAAACCTTGAGAACTTGCTAAGAATTCCAACCACTGCTATCAAAACAGTGTTGTGTTAGATACACATAGCAAGGCCAAATATTCCATGGGTTTTGTGTTTTTGTTTCTCCCTTTTTTATGTTTCAATCAAAAAACATTAAAGTATATTTTGTTTCTTATATACATTAACAATACTATATATTTTATGAAGGCTGCTCTGAAAGTAATAGCTCCTATTTTATGGTGTTGACCCAGAATATTAGAAACCTATGTTGATGATATGGCAGTAGAGGTTAAACTTTCCCACCAATATTCCATTACATTTTGATGCTGTGAGACAGATGGCAACAAAGGGGAAGTGTGACAAAGTGACAGTCAATATGATGCAAAAGTGTTATGGAATTCCTCCATGAGGAAAAAAATGCGCCAACTAACGTTTGTCAAAGCTTGGTGGGTGTCTACGAGGACCAAACAGTTGATGTGAGCACAGTGAGATGGTGGGTGATGTGTTTCAGTAATGGTAACAAAGACAGTGGGTCACCCTGGTGGTGCAGATTTTTATGAGCACAGCATGAAGGCTCTTGTTCATTGCTGGTGAAAATGTATAGCTAATTGTGGTGACTGTGTTGTACTGGAGTTTTGCAGTTGAGAATTTGCTCTATTAAATGCTGTGCTCTTTATACCAGTTGTAGTTTCCATGGAAATAATTAGAAGTGTTCCTTTTGGAGCAACCTTCATAGTTGTGGTCCTAGACAATTGCTCTTCACTTAGTGTGTTCCAGGCAAGCCAAAAGGTTGGACACCCATGGTCTAAACAATAGTCTCTTATAATCAGTCTGCAGATATATATTACTGAGAATAGTACAAAGAACTGAGACTTCATGACCCTAATTAGATGAATATATATTTTTTTTTGTGCCAGGGATTTATAAAATTATGTTTTCCAAATGTTACTAATATTTATTTCACAAATATACTCTCACATTGTTTCAGCTGTTAAGCTTTTGCCTTTCACAAGACAGTTTTTACTTATATCAAAATGCTATATAATAGTTTATGCACCATTTTGTCTTTCAAATTCACTTAGTCAAGTGAAAAAAAACACTTTTTTAGGAAGTGTTAGTCAACTCCCACTGTTCTTTGAAAAGAATATATAGTTGCTTTTGTTAGGATAAGTGAAAAAGTCCCAGCGAAAATTGCACCTCATACATGGAGCTGTAATGAAAAAGAAAACCCTATTTTACTACACATTACATCTTGAAAAATATGCATGCAATATGGATGATCTTCAGACTAGAATTGAAATATGCATTACATAAGCGGATGCTGAAAAGTCTGGGATTTGTTGCCTTCACCTTGAAAAGAGAAAGTTAAATGGGATTGTTTTGTTTTATCTTCATCTTCCTAATGGGTAGGTGTAAAGAAGACTTCTCAGAAGGGAAGTAAGTGATAAGAAAGGAGGCACTAAAAGACCACAGAACCCACATAGAGATGGAAGTTGGTCTATCTGACAGCCTATCATGACATTATATGAAATGGGAAGTAAATCTAGTTAAATATATCACGCATTTCTCTAGTATCTGAAGCAAAGCAGCACTGTTCAACATGGCGAGGAAATGAAAGCAGAGATATATATAAGAAGTAGATATCTTAAAAAATCACAGATCTCTGAGAGTAAGTGACAAAACACCTAGGGGAAGTCTCTCCTGGCTCAAAATACTATGAATCAAGGCTAAAAAAAAAAAAAAAAAAAAAAAAGTCCATCAAACAACAACAACAAAATCCTAAAATGCCTCAGCAATATTTCTGTAAGTAGTTTGTTAATTTCTGTACCAAGAAAATGTTAAATAATAAATCTTTCTGAAGGGTCTACATGCTAGAATGTAGAAATGCCAGTTCTTTCTGAAAAAAATGACTATAAACTGATGCTGACTTATCTTGCCCTTTTTGGGGAGAGGTCAATATTGCACTATTTTAATGAAACAGATGAGGTTTTACTTCCCTTAGACTTTCCTAACTCCCCCCTCATGGATCAATATCAGCCCAGCTATTAAAATGCAATTTTAAGTTGTCCTTAGGTTTTCTGCACTGGTGTTTCTGAGGTCAATCAGCAAAGAAAAATGAGGCTCCACTTCTCCCTGCTGCCCTTAATCATTTTGTAATCCATACTACTGTGGTGAGTCTGTAAAGGAAGAAGAGTTGTGAGAGAATTTGTTTTGAAATGCATTCCTACTACTCTAAAGCTTATTTCTCCAAGTCTGTAAAGTACATGGAATTTATGAAAATGTTCATTACAATGCTTGATATGAACTGTCTTTGAGACAAAATGCTTCAGTGTCACTGCTAATTTGATTCAGCCACAGCCAACATTCTTGTGTTGCTCTAAAAGATGACTACAATGAATCTCCCTTTCAGAAAGGTCCCTGGGATTCTGTCACTGTACATGATCCAGATATGATCAGAAGACAAGGCATCCATGCATGAACCTCTATTGCTTTTTTTCACTTGCTACTTCGAAGTGTAAAACCTTGACTTTGTGAAATGTTGAACACCTTCAGTTTCTCTTGACCTCAGAAGGAGCTGATGTCACAAATCATGGTACTACCTCTAATATGCAGGAATCTGGGGGAGACCAATGTGAGGATCTCAGAAACTCTGCTAGAAAATCAGCAGCACCTGATAATTTTTAACATCTCTTCTGGCCTCACAATTGAAATACAAAATCTGTGTCATTCAGGAATTATTTTTGTCCTAATGATCAATTAGGAATATAATGAGCAGGAACAAGATTAGAATTGTACTTTGGCATATGATAATTTATTCATGGCATAAGTTGATGGAACTACATCGGGGAAAATACACATTTTTAAATGAACTGGAAAGGAATAACTTTACCACCAGCTGACTCACATATATCCTTGCAGTCTGACTCGTTAGCTGTGATGAGCTGCAGAATTTCAACAATCAGTAATAAAATACTCTAAAAAATATGGTAATTCAATAAGGCATCTTCTTGAACACAAACAAATGCAGAAAGGAAGGTGCATTTTCCTAAGTCAGAAGAACTGCAGCCCCTCTAGGAGTGCCAATATAATATCTATTTACAATATATTTACACATCATACAAAGATTCAGCCGTGTGGAATCATGCTTACTAATACAGACTTCTCCTTTCATGGATGTGTTTTATACCCTAAACATACCCAAGCGTATCCTGTGAGCAAATCATCTTATGATATTCTTGAGACACAATGTCATCAATATATAGAAAAAAAATGACAGGACGTGTACGCTGAAAGGGAAATAAGTTACTTTTCCCCAGTTCATTCTAAGGCCTTGCTTCTTAGTTTTTCACCCTGAAGTAAACAGAAGAATTCCTTCCCAGGCATAACAGTTTTTGTGATTTTATATTCCACCAGACAGACTTTTATTCTGTGATCACTTGACTAGACCCATGAATAAAACTTTTCTTAACAGAAATTATCATGGCAAATATATGTTTTCCCTTTGGATTAAATTCTAGCTTTGGGAAAAAAAAAAAAAAAAACAGACATAAATGTATTCATAGAGTAAAAAATATACAGCTCAGCACAAAGTTTAGGAAAATTCTTACATAAATAAATGTCATAATTCCTCTTAGATTAAATGTTGTCCTCACTAACAGTGACTGGAACTTCTGCACTGAAATCTAAAATGCCGCACTTTCATATTTAAACATCAGTGATGTTAAGGACTCTAAGCATAATTCTTTGTTTCCTTCTTTTTCTAGGGAACATTTTCACTATAAACTACCTATGGTTTTGGAATGAAAAATTATGCTACAGTTCATAGGCAAAAATAAATATTTAATTCATGAATTTAAAAGTTATTAAGCAGAGAACACCACAACAATGATTGTTCTGGCTTACAACAGTATGAGTGGCCTTACAGAAACTGGGTTATAAATCTCCAGAGAATCAGAGATCAGGGTACTGGATAGCTTTGGTTCTGCCTGTTAAGACTTGTCCCATCTTCCTGAAAAGGCTTTTCACGGGAAAATTCCAGTGAGATGGTTCAGAAAGATCATCAACAGGCAACTTCACAGGGCAGCTGCTGAATGTTAGCAGTCTGGAAATTTCATTATATTTTTAATCTTTATTTATTAATTAGTACCACAATCTGGCACAAACACAAGGGCTGACTGTCTTATGCCTGAGTAGGAAGAGATCTACAAAAATTGTCTAGTCCATTTCCTGGCTGCATACTGGACAACAAAAAATTCAAACCATTTTTTCTGAGAGCCTTCTCCAAAAATTTTTTGAAGTCCAGCAGCACAGGGCCATGTCCAGTGCCCTGGAATCCAGCACTTGCTCTTGCTAAACTTTCTAAACCCAACTACTTCATGGTCACTAAGGTCAAGATGGCCACCATTCTTCACTTTACCTACAAGACCCTCTCTGTTTAGAAGAAAGAAATCTATCAGGGCACCTTTCCTAGTTGACTCTCTTAGTACCTGTACTAGGAATTTATCATCCAAAAGTTTTAGGAATTTCCTCAATCTGGTTGTATCAGCTATGTGATACTGCCGATTAGTATTGGGAATGTTGAAGTCACCCATAATGACAAAGGTGGGTGATCTAGGATATCTCTTAGTTTCTTAAAGAGTAATTCATCATTGTTGTCATCCTGACTGAGTGGTCTAAAATAGAATCCCACAATAATGGGATGCCAATAATGTTGTAGCTTTGAGCCTGAGCCAAAGCTTCTAGCTCTTCTTCTTTCTTATTCATGCTGCTTACATTGATGTAGAGACATTTTAAATGTGCTATAGTATCCTCAGAATTTCACTGAGCAGTCCAAAGGACCTTGCTAGCACACAGTCTCTTTTGATATGTCATCCTATGGCTTATCACTGTGAAGCCTGGTGATAAGCTTGTTAGTCCAAGTAATGAGAAACCCTTAAAGACAGTCAATTCAGTGTTAGTTGCAGAAAAAGCATACAAACTGGTCAATGGATATGGCATTTCTGTGATTGTGTGAGTGTAGGGATTAAGACCATTCCAGCCTAAAAATATAATCTTTTCCATACTCCAGAAGACTTTTCAAACCATGAAACTATTCTGTAGGAAGATACAGTCTGTTCTGATTTTGGAAAAGCAGAAGGGCACATTTGCCTTCAGGAAGACAATCCTGTGCCAGCTTTGCTTCACTTTTAGATATTAGTATAACTGGATGAGTTATGTGCCTTTAGGAGAAGAATATTGGTTAAAAATCATCCCTGTCATCAGTATTTTCCATTGGTTTGGTCCAAGTTGCTTTCTCCTCAGGGCCTGACACTTTCAGTTGTCATTTTGAGGCCCCCAAATCTCATCTCGCAAAAACCTAGGCTAGCTGTCACAATGCTCTCCAAGTATGTCCAGAGGCCAAGAGCCACCTAGGCTATGTAGCTCCTAACTTCCACTATCTTTATTTCCTCTTTGTATCTAGCCTTAAGATCCAGTTAGTTAGGAAGTGCTGAGCTAGTCTACCTGAGATGTCTGAAGTAGAACAAACTGCTTTATGAATAAGTGGGAAAAGTAGCATTTTATATCACAGATTGTCTTCACTTCAATAGCCAGCAGAGATGGGAACCCTATTTTTGACTCTTTAAAGACAATTTTGTCATTTAGTATGTCCTTGCTTTTAAAATAAATGTACTCAAAAATAAAATTCTCTCACTGCTGCAACAGAAATGTAACCAGCTGCTTCTTATTTGGTATTGCCCTCACTGAGAAATATGCTCAGCCTACATTGCCTGGTAGAGCCTGCTGATTTTTATAGCTAGTTTAAACATAAAGGCAATTGTGTTAAAGAGTAAGGATGATATGACATTTGAAAAGCCTCTTGAGAAAAAAAAAAAAAACAGTGAAGTGGATACCGCTGAAAAATCATTCTGAACCTGAGATAATTTGAACAGCTCTGCACCAGTGTTGTTCTACTGCTATCAGTGACAGGTGCTTCAGACAGCACGTTTGCTAAGTATCCAAATATATCAGTGGTTGTCGCTCTCAAGAGAGGCAATCTTATCTCTGCTAAGGCTGACCAGGGAAAGGTTATTCAGAGAAAATCATCAAGAATTATATCCTGCTGGCCACTCTCGCAACTCTGGTGAGAATGCCAGGGAGGATTAAGGGATCTGGATGGGCTGAAAAAGCTACAGACTGATCCCTTCTCCGCAGTCCCTGCCCCAGTGCTGGCACATGCATTATCCAGTCATTGTCCTTGTCTTAATGACAAAGGGAAGAGAGAGCTGTTTGCTTTGAGTGGTTTGAGGCATCAGTAACCAATGAACTCTGTGGAGACGAAAAAAAGAGAAAAGAAAATTGGACCACAGAATCAGCTTCCTGCAAGAATTTACGTACATATTTCTCTCATTTTCACGAACAGATTATTTGGGAGACTGTAGTGTTTCTCATACACGTAGCCTGCCTTCCTCTAGTGGCCTAATAGCAAACAGATATATCTCCAAGAGTGCAGGAACCAGGGGGTTTCATCACTTCCAGTGGCAAGTGTTTTGGTTTTTTTTTGTATTTAAGGAGTGGATAACACTGCAAGAAACACTATGCAGATGCAGGAAGAGAGCAGAGCTTAGTTGTTTCTTTGAGTTTTCTTTTTGTGTCCAATAGATGAATAGTGATCTTTTTCCTGCAATTGTGCAAGCAGGAATTAAGTGGTCATATGGAGAGATGGAATTTAGATATTCAGAGATCCTCAAGATCTTTTAATATCCAGTACAGAAACCAATACATGAAAGATATGTAGATCACTCTGAAAGTAATACCTTCTATTTATTTTCATGGAAGTTACAACAGACAGAAAGGGCGCAGTAACACTATTGATAGAGCACATTTTCAGCTACAGTGCACTATTTTCAACATAATCACCACCATTAGTTATTCATTTTTGCCAGTGGAGGAGACCCACTGTCACCGTCTCTGCTACGGAAATACAACACCGACTCCACTATGATTACATTCACTATTTGGTCCCATTAATGTTGATCAAGCATGTATGAATGTCATCAGGTGCCATTTTTTCTGCGTGGAGTAATTCATTTCCATGCCTTCGCTTTATATACACTTCCATGTCAGACGCTATTTTATCAGACTTCTCCTTTGCTTCCATCTGTCACACAGAAACAAAATGTAATGGAATATTGACGTGAGGATTCAATCTACTGCCATACCACCAAGTGATGATCATGGGCCAACATAATAAAATAGGAGGCATTACTTTCAGAGCATCCCTTATAAGTTAAGCTATAAACTCTGGACATAATGTTCCAGCTCTGCTGCTCTTGTAACAGTGCATAGCAGGAAAGTAATAAAATGTTGTAAGTGCTACTAACATCTTGAGCTTACGCTACTACCTGTTCAGGGAACGTGCAAGCAGAAGAGTTTAAACTGCCTTTAATTTTCCAGCCCTCTTGAGTAGCAAGTTCAAAAGCAAGGCAGTAGAGGTCATTAGCTCCAGAAAAGAGAAGAAAATAATGCAGTGCATTTTCAACCAGTGTGAACTAATGTGAACCGGTATTGTCTGTGTGAAAGCCAGTGTCTTAAAAAAATTAAGGAAACTAATTCAAATAGAATCACAGAGAATGGTTGAGACCTCTAGAGATATATGGTTCACCTCCTGCTGAAACAGGGTAACAGATCATATTGAAATGGTTCACATTTAGGCAGATTTTGAATAGATCCAGAGAAGAAGATTCTACAACCCCTTTGGGCAGCATTTGATAGCACTCTATAATGCTTACAGTAAAGAACCTTTTCCTTATCTTCAGGTGGAACTTCCTGTGCTTCAGTTTGTGTCTTGTTACCCCTTATGCTATGCACATATTGGAAGAATTAAGATGCCAGTAAATCAAATTGGAGAGAGAATAAGTAAACAGAAGGGATCTGAGTTGCCAAGACAAATAATGCCATTTTTTTAAAATATATACATAAGTAGCCACAATATTGGGTTTGACAGTCTCTAACATTAGCAAATGTCATAGGCTAGTTAGTGATTGTAGACTGTTTTCTAGCTCATGTTATTATTTTTTTTATATAGCTAAGCATTCCAAATTTCTGCCATTTTAAAACAATTTTATTTCTCAGGCAATCATTCAGTTTCTATCTATTTTATGTACTTTTATTTTCTGAAAACACCAACTTGTTATATGGACTGCGATAACAATGATATTCATGAGAAGAAAGTCAGGGACCATGGCTGGAAAGTGAGGAAGAAGAAAAAGATATTTATCCAGTCTTTTAAATACTTTTTCTTATGCCTACAGTAGGCTTCACAAGTTAATCCATCAAGAAACATTAAGATGCTCCTCACATATTAGAAAAACACCTTAATTTCTGTTTGTGCCATGATTTAAATATAAGCCAAAAAAGTATAGATATTTGCATTAATGTTTACAAAAATGAGGGGGGAAAATAACAATGACAACAATGACAAAACAAAATAAGAAAATAAAAAACAATTCCTTCAGGCATAAACTATAAGTTCCCTGTAAGAATATAATGAGAAGGGAGAGTTCCCTGATGCACTGATGTTAGCTTTAGAGAGACTTAATGAGACATTCACCTGCCAAACACTGATGTGCAAGTTAAAGGAAATTGGGACTGAGTTTAGTTTTTTTTTTTTTCCGCATGAAAATGTTCAGACCTGTTTGCTCATTGCTCATGTAAAAATGTGTGAAGAAAAAAGAAGGTGGAGGAGGATGTTTACAAAGTTATTTGATCCAAATCTGTTTCTGTGTTGAGGAACAGGACATGTTTTTCCTCTGCAAATTGGCATCTCAGACTCTCCTTCAAACAAAACAGCTTTACATTCATCTCTCTAACATTCAGTGGAAACTAGCTTCATGCTCAGCCAGACAAATTTCCTTCAGAGCTCATCATTACTTTTTTTTTTTTCTTCTAATCATCTATCAGTCTGTTATTAAAAAAGTTAATAAGACTTTATCACTTGGGTTCTGGGTATCAAAATCAGTAAGGCCAACTAAGGAGAACAATGCCAATTATGCATAGATAGTTCTTTATCTCGAAATCCACAATCCCTATGCACAACCCCAGCTGTATTATACCCATTTATTATCATTTTCACTACAGGGCATTAAGTCCTGGGACCAAGGGATAAATGCTTTCTTAATAGCACATGAACAATTTGACATTAGGGTTTCATTCTGACAGACAAGCTAATGGGTCTTATAAGTATCAGAGACATTAGCATTTACAGTTATCCCCAACAGCTTGCTTAACACAGCACATTTCAAAAGATACGTTTTTCCACTTCACGGGGAGCCTGCCAATGCATGCCAATCTGTAGACACTTCCAGCGCAGGCAAAAGTTATTGTCCAATTAAGCAAAGGTAAAATAGTCATGGTGATCCCGATAAACTGATTGTTTCAATTGCCTAAACTCAGGTCTCTAGAGTCACTTTATATGCCTTATTGCACCATGCTTGCTCTCCTGCTGCAGGTTTTCTGCAAGTCCTGTGTCATATCTGCCAGTTCCTGCAGATGTCTCAGACACTCAGTGCAGCAGCTGACTCAAGCTCTAATGGCTATGTTAAAATATAGCTCAGTGTTACTTGTCTAATAGCCTGTTTTTTAATGCTGTGGAAAAGATTCATGGTCTAATAAACTGATGATAGCATTTAACATTACTTTTCAGAGGTCAGAGGTGGAGAACTGAGTATCAGGGTCCTGAGACTCTAATTGCTATGAACCATTGCTATGTCCATGCTATGAACATGTTCTTCTCCACAAACTCTTCCTTACTCCTTTCAGCCTAAGAATTTGTCTGCTTGTGTACATTATCAATTTTCATATGATGCAGCTGTTTAGCCCTGGAGCAAACTTTGGTGAAAACAATCCAATAGAAAAACCTCTAGGAAGCCTTGTGTGGAGGCCTCATTCATGCGTGCACCTTCTGCCCTGTTCAGAAGCTGCATTTGAGATGAAGCCCTTGCCCTTAATCTTTGCCTGAGCTGTGTCAGTGCCTGGTCTTTCACCTAACAGATCATAGAATAATAGAATCATATGATCATAGAATGCCTTAGGTTGGAGGGCACCTTAAAGACATTGTAGTCTGGGCAGGGTTGTCAACCACTAGATCAAGCTCCCCAGGATCCTATCCTGGCTCTGACAACCATCTACTGTGTGTCCTTACCTCCTCCTGCAGGCTGAAGCAATGCATTTGCAGAAGAGGACCATGAAAATATATATATATATATATATATGTAGTTACCAAACAAAATTGTTTGGGATTTTGCCATGCATACACACTTTTCCTCAGTTATGCAGTGAGCATAAACACACTGGTAGGATTCTGCAATGATCTGATGACAGTTCTTCTGCAACTGAATGGACTTGTGTTTGTTGATGCTCTGCGTTTCATCTATGTTTAACAGAGTGGAAAGAAATGCCACAAAGGCACCTAATCCTGGAGGAATAGGAGGGCCACTGCCAATGCCTGACAGTGGTCTTGAAAAGACAGATTGTGATGCTTAGAAAGGAGAATGGTAGTGTGGCCACTGAACATGTACTTTGACTCCTTTTTGTTTTATAAAAATCTGCCTTAGTGAAATGACAGTGACAGAACAATTTTAACATACTATTTAAATATATAATGGCAGCTTGATGTTTACAGCAAACTGCATTACTTTTTCTGTCCAAAGGTTTTAAGCAATTGTTTCTGCCTCCTGACAGCTCTAGAGGCAAAGAAAACAGTAATTTCATTTTCAGCAATGACAAGCGAAATAGCCAGGATGTGGAAGGTCTTTTCCCTAGTAATTCTGCAGCAAAATGGCACCTATTTTTACATTTACAAATGAAACCAAATGTCCATTATACATGTTGCAAGTGCTCATGCCACATTTCAGCCAGGTGAGAATACACTCTCAGTAAATACAGATGACATTCCTGTGTCTTTCATTCCCTCTGTTATGGTCTAGGAGTGACTGAGCTGTTAAGATGAGGGGAAAAATGGAAGGAGAAAATGGAAGAAAAGGGTTGATTGTTTAGTTTATTGGTGGATGATTGTCGCTCTTCACTGACAAATGATTTTTCCTTAGGTCACTGATGTACACGCTCTCAGACAAATAGAATTGCAGAGAACAAAGATTTTGGACTAATATGGCTGTCAACTCTTAAGATTACCTACAATACCTCCCAGATGAGATACAACAGAACTGCGAAAGTACACATGCACCTGACTCTTGTGGGAGAATCAAACCATGAGAGATTTCTCTGCTCACCCTCTTCTCGCTCTTATTTCAAACACAGGTCTCGATGAGAGAACAGGCAGATTTTGACTTCATTTATCTTAGCTTTTTACATAGTGAGTTTCCTAGGCAGCATCAAAAGGGCAGGGTCAGCAGGAGATGGGGGTGATTGTCCCCCTCTACTCTGCCCTTGAGAACCCGTCTGGAATATGTGTCCAGACCTGGGGCCTCCACCACAGGAAGGAAGTCGATCTGTTGGAACTGGCCCAGTGGAGGGTAATGAAGATGATGAGAGGGCTGGAACATCACTCCCATGAAGAAAGGTTGAGGGAATTGGGCTTGTTCAGCTTGGAGAAGGTAAGACTTGGGGGAGACTTTATTTCATCCTTCCAGGATTTGAAGGGAGCTTACAAGCAGGAGGGGAGAAACATTTTACATGGTCTAATGGTAATAAGACAAGGGGGAATGTCTTTAGATAAAAAGAAGGGAAGTTTAGGTTGCATGTTAAGAAAAAATTATTTACCTGGAGGGTGGTAAGTCACTGAAACAGGCTGCCCAGAGAGGTTGTGGATGCCCCATCCCTGGAAGCATTCAAGGCTAAGTTGGATGGAGCCCTGAGCAGCATTGTCGTGTGGTTGGCAACCCTGCTCATGGAAGGGGGTTGAAACTAAATTATCTCTAAGGTCCCTTCCAACCCAAGTCTATGGTTATGATTCTATGATTCTATGATAATAACATCCGATTATTTGGAAAAATGTTCTGCATCAGTCACTAGGCTGAAGAAATATCATTACTTTATTTTCTTCTACCTTGTGGTTATAAACAGTGTCTTTTTAAAGACAGAATGTAATTGCAAAACAATCACAGCATGAGAAATAACTTCTGTTAACAATGGATTTTCTGTTTGTGCTTTCCCTTGCTGAATTGAAGGCTCCAAGGTGTGTTCACTGGAGTCAGACCTAGAGTTAAAATTGCACAGTATTTTTTCTAGGGTATAGTCATACCATGTGCACCTGGCACAGTCGCACTTGATAAAACTGAAATGGACAGATCAGTTGATCAAAGTCTTGGCCAGCTGTTTGGAGGGCATTTTTTTCCAGAAGTTTATTTCCAACATGGCATGAGTTAAATGGCTAAAAATCGTAAATGTCTGCAGGCTCATCCTAAATATATTGGTAGCCAAAAGGTTCAGAAAGGCAGTGAGGGAACTTAAATGAATTCTTTGATATTTAGAAGGCCAAGGCCAGTCTGTGGCAATAGAACAAGGGGAAATAATCACAAACCGATGCATAGGAAGTTCCACATAAATGTGCAAGGAAACTTCTTCACAATGAGGGTGATGAGGTAGTGGAACAGGATGCCCAGGGAGGTTGTGGAGTCTCCTCTGGAGATGTTCAAGACCCACCTGGACACTTACCCGTACAACCTGGGCTAGGGAGCTGCTTTGGCAGGGGGATTGGATTCGATGATCTCTAGAGGTCCCTTCCATCACCTACAGTTCTCTGATTCTGTGTGATTTTGCAGCACACAAGAGCTGTATAATTGGCTCCAGAAGAAGAAATTTGGATCAGCCACCAATCATTTTTTAATGTCAGTGGACACTGCCACAGAAATTGAGAGATGTATTGGTAACAGGGCAATTTCTCATCAAGTTCAATAAGATACCGTCCTTCTAGCTCAGGATCAAAAGGAGGAAACCTTATGATGCACTGGTGTTCATCTGAAGTCAGTACTGTTTATCGTCAGGACTAGAGCTGCTCCTGGGAAAGATGCTGGGAGGAACATGTGAAAATTCCTCTGAGTTTGGAATGTTTAACCCAATGATCTTATTGCCATTTTTCCTTCCAGAGTGCAGTCTGCTGTTACTTACAAGGCTAATGCTTTAAATTCTTATTTTGGTTTTCACTGGGGAATCTTGAAGCTCTTTACAAGCATTAGTGGATTAATTTTCACTCTACCCAAAACACGGATAGTAAATGGTATTAATTGCACTGAAATTTGGTTGCTGTCTGTCCATTATAAGAATGATGTCATCTTCTTTTGCTTAAAGCCCTAAGCACATTTACGATACTGTGATTCTACGAATGGGAGAAACAGAAATGTATCCTTGCTCTGAATTATTTCTCAAATGGCTGGCAAACAGGGAACAGGATGAAACCTGACACTCTGCCAAGCCCTGAGCTCCAGCCTAGGCCCTCTCTCTTCCTGAAAGTGATCATTTGACACTGAGCAAATACACTTTCTATTGCACTTTACTAAAAGAAAGAAAAAAAAGAATACCCATCCGCACTTAGTCATCTGTTTTAGATCTGCTGTTTGTCACATTTCTGGAGCCAAGACACAGACCTCAGACTGATTTCTGCTTTTAGACTGCACACATTTTCTCTGAAAGGTATTGAAACCATTTTTTCAATGGAGACTCAACTGCTGAAATGAGGATAGCAACTGCAGCCTTACAAAGCAACTCATATGCATGCATCAAAAATAAACACAGAACTATAATATTTATGTGCAAACAGTTTTCACTGGAGTATCTTTTCTTATTCTTGTTTTAAATTCTTCTCTACTTTTTGCCTTTAAAATTTTACATTCTCTGCATCTATTTATTTCTGTTATGTTACCACATTGTAAAACACTACAGTTTTCATTATCTGTCATTTAAATTATTTCAACTTTCTCTTCAGTAGTCTGAGTATTCAGTAAAATTGTTAGTATCCTGAAGAATCCAGCTATTGCAGAGTTATGTTTTGGAATTCTGTCCTTCGTTTGGTTCATGAATAACTAGAACTTGATTTAACAAGATTAAAATCGAAGACTGTTTAGAGACCAGTGCTTATTAGGTTGAATGACATCCATATTTCAGATGGAGCTGTTGTGAGTTTATGAACCCTTAGCAGTACTCCTAAGGTGTTAATGTCTGCACAGAATGAGTTTGTGAAAGCTTTTTTTCCTTTCCCTTATTCCTTTTTTACTCTAACTTTCTACTGGTTCCTGAAATCTTGTTTTCTACACAGAGAAGGGAGAAGCAAGTGTGAATGAATGTCAGCTAGACAAAAATGATTTAATTTTGTACTAACAGAAAGCTCCCTGGTCTGCACTGATGTCTCTACTGTCTACAGCAATACATCTGATAGTATATATCTGGAAGGAAGGGAATCCTCCAGGAGTCATGGAGACCCCTGTAAACTTTCTGACAGCATCAAAGTTTATCTCTGATTTTCAGTGCCTATCAGCTCTTCTCTCTCTTCTCCTTCACTGCAGCATTCCCAAATCCCACTTCTAAAAAGTCAGCATAAGGCAGTTATGTCTATGCTGTCAGTGTAGCTGATGGCCTAACCTGGCTCATGTCTAACCACATTGTTCATACATGAGATGCGCTCACAGATTCCCATTCCAGGTCAGAGCCAGGGAAGAAGCAAGTCTTAGAGGAGCTGAACTCTATGCTTAGGTCTATGTTCACATTTAATTTTCTCATTGCCATTCCCAGTGATACCAACCCCTTCCCTGCTTCTGGATGACCCTCTGTGTCTATGGTTTCTTCTGAGGTCCTTTCACGAATGGGAGGAGCTGTGTACAATGATGGTTTAGTTCTCCTTATCCTGTTAATAGAAAAGTTACAAAACACACAAAAACAGTAGGATCACTGATGTGGTGAGGACAGTGGCTATCTTATCATTTTACTATTTCCTGATATGACTTAGTCTGGCAATGTGCCTTGTCTCATCTGCTTTCTGAATAAAATATGATTTGCACAGTACCTCTCCTGCAGTTTTCCTGACTCCAGCTTTAATTCCTAAGATTGACAGTAGTACCTGAAGTGTAAATCTGTTTCCTAAAGAACTACTCATTGTTGAGGGAATTTTGAAAAGCTGAGCTGTCAATGGAATGTGTGTGTATTTGTGTGTATGTTTGCACCATCTTGTAAAGAAGGAGTTACCAAAGCTTCTTCATGCAATCACATCCTCTGACATGGGAAGGAAGACCAACTAGTCCAACACTCTGTGCTAAGGAGGGTCAGTTTGTACCCATTACTTCTTGTCATGTCATGGAGGAGAGGAGAGGAGGGGAGAGGAGGCTTTAATCAATCTTTTAATTACATCTTGAGCATAAAATGACAAGTTAATACAGATTACACTAATGGCCAAAGTAGCTTTTTAGATCATCCATTAGTGGAAGTAACAGATTTTGATATGTAATGCTCAGTCTGCCTGCTAAGGATATACATCTTTGTTGCTTCAATTCCTCTAACAAACTACATCTTAGTAAAGAAAGACTCATTTTGTCCTGCCTATGTAGTTTCTGATACTGATCAAGCTGTAATTATTAGACAGTGGATTCATTGATTATAAATGTTCTTTTAAATTCTTGTTAGTAATGGGGTAGACAGGGTACTTAGGATTTTAGAATTGCTCTGTTATTTTGCTCTCAGGTAATTCTGGTTTTGCATTCTTTCATTTCCATTTAAAATAGCCTCTCCTTGACTTGTTTCAGTAAAATGCCTGAGGGTTTTCTTCATCCCCATCAAATTACATTTATTTAAACTTTAAACATAAAAAAATACAAGCATAAATAGGGACCAAGCTGTCAACTTGACTTATCATTTACAGTTAACAGGATTAACTGGGAGCAGGAACCAATGTGAAAACATCAGAGAGTACTTTCACATAATGGACATATTTTACTATTGACAGTCTTCCCTATCCTCCATCCTCTCCCTCTCTTTAAATATATACATTATTTTTACAGGTTAATGAATTGTTATATTGCTTATCAATAATAGTCTCTAGCATGTTCCCAGGATATTGCTGTGTTTATTTTATAGATAAGAAAATAACTACACTGTGCTCAGATGAGAAAAAAAACAAACATGATTTTGAATGAAAGGTAGTAGAGCTGATCCACAAACTTCTTTATTTTAGAATAGCGGACTCTCTTGAAATGATAAGAACTACTACTCACTTGCAGTAATGCTGGCATACAACCACTGGGGAAAATATTTTACTGGAGTTAAAATCAGTTGTTTGTACTTTTGTCATGAGGTGATTAAGCCTCATATAAGACAATAATTAGGTATTATATTTTAGATGCTACATTTTTACTTCAGACAGACTATCTTGTTGAAATCAGTAGAGACTGTTCAATGATTTTACTGGGATTTGGCACCAAAACAAACCATACTTACCACTGATGATGCTCTGACATAGCTGTCAACAAATATTATTATTATATGTCTGTATGTCTGACTGTCTGACTTTGTGAACTGCTTTTTTTTTTTTTTTTTCCCTGGTGTGTTTGTAAATAGAGCCGTGGTGCACACTCCAGAAGTCCATCCTAACATAGTACTCTCCTTTCTGATGATGTCCTGAAGCAGCTTTTTTAAGGAAGGAAACTGGAAGACAGAATATAAGAATGGAAGAAAATAAGAAAGGCAGAAAAAAAGGAGCGTATTCGTGCAGAGAGAGAGATTTTACAAGTATCAGACTAACAAAGCCCTTACACACTCCTTGACAGCTGACACCTTTTCTTCCTTCCAGGACCTGACTCATCCAAATCTGTACTATACATGGGTTGTATTGAAAGCATCTACCAAGGTGACAGTGTTTAGGTACTTTTAAAACAGAAAAAACAGAGAATTAATTGCTATGTAAAATACCACCCATTAGTAAATGCAACTCATTGTAGGTGTTTCTGCATTTCTGTGAAAAAGCCTGAACAAGGCCATGCTGGTTTTGTTCTCTGCTTAAGAGGCTTAGTCAGCATTTGAATTTAATTGCATTTGTGCACAAAGGTTGACAATACATCTTTTTGATATGATAACAAAATAGATTACTTTTCTTTTAATTAAAAAAATCACAACTAGCCTGAGTGCTTAGCCATATTTAATCACTGTGTTCCTTATAAGGACAGCAAATGACAGTGTTTTTTGCCAGATGGAGGGATTATGATAACATTCCTTCAAATTCTCCCCATTTTGCCTCAGTGTCTCTTTTGAAGAGCTAATGCTTTTTCTCAACTTAAGACCTTGAAACTAGAAATTTCTCTACAGATTGAAGCGGTGATGCATACTTTTGCCATTAGTCAGTCTATTATAACTAGGAGCACAGATGTTTTCAATTCTGTACCTAAGCAGTAAGTAGGGATGAACCCATTACCTTGAAAGAAAAGAATTCAGAATGCCTGGAAGCAACAAAATGAGCTCTTAAATATCAGAAAACACAGCTTAGAAGCCTTTCATGAAGACATTATAATTTCAGAATATGAATATGAAATTACTGGATGAACAAAAACGCCAGAAATACATGTGTGGAAGTCTCATGGTCCTATAGACCTATAAGTCTGAAATCCTTCCTGTGCTGATTCAAATGCAGTTATTTTTCTGCCACTTGGATGGACTTGGACAGGCTGGAGAAGTAGACTAACAGGGATGACACTAAATTCAATAACAGAAAAAAATGATGATGATACTGGAGCACATCTCCTGTGAGAAAAAGCTGAGAGTGATGGGACACTTCAGCCTAGAGAAGATAATACCTCAAGGGAGAATGCAAAGATGGAGTCAGGCACTTTTCCATGGTACCCAGCTATCGGATAAAAGGTAATCAGCACAAATGGAAATACAGCATATTCTGTATGAGTTTCAGGAAGACCTTTTGTGCTGTGGAAGTGACAGAACACTAGCACAGACTTCCCAGAGAGACAGTGGAGTCTCCTCCTTGGATATATTGAAAAGCCACCTGGACATGGTCCTAAGCAACATGTTCTCAGTGACCCTACACTGAGCCACGGTGCTGGACCAGATGATTTCCAGATGTCCCTCACAACACTGGTAATCCTGTGATTTTGTGCAGTATCACTGCTGACTAAACAAAACAAAACAAGCAAGCAAAAACTTTCCTCTATTCTATTTAGCATTTTCATTTAACAAGAAAATATTTTCTTGTAACAGCTTGCTAAGGAAATTGTGTACGTTCTTGGTGTTATTATATACATTCAGTTCTTGTTTTGATATATGTATAAATGTTTTGGTTGTTTTTTTTCATGGAAAATTTAAAATGTTCTGTTAAAAAAAGTAACACATTTAAAGTAAACAGTTAGAGGTCTAAAAAACAAATATGACTATATCAGGGAGGTAGAAAAGGTGTCTACATCTATAAATATAGTGATTTGAGCATCATCAAACTTCTGGAAAACTTTGGATTTTCTCATCAAGTATAATCATTTAATACAGGCAAAGGCAAGTCCTTCTCTGAATTCAAGAGATTATATTAACATCCTAACACTAATTAAGTTCTATATTAAGTGATAAATTTAATCCCAATGCTTAATGATATTTTATATGAAACGATAAATTTAAAGAAGGAAGTGTTAATAGACATTAAAAATTCTTCAAGGGCATCTTATTGGGTGTTCAGGAAGCCATAGTTTCATAAACACAGAGAATCTTTCATTACACACAGTCTTGATTAAAGGAAGAAGTGAAAATGACTATTCTAGTTTTATATGCAATATTACATGTACAAATAACCACTTGAATATAATGAATACAAATAACAAAGTTAATGCACTCAGCTGATAAGGAAAGCAAAGCAAACACTGAAGTTTTAATGGCCCAGTAAAAACTGTAAGTCATGGCCCAGTAAGTAGGCATACTACAATGAAGGTGAGTCTATAAGTAATGTATGTGTTCACTGCTACATGTGGAACGGAAATGTAAGGAAAAAGGATACAAGAAAAATGCTCAGTGTGTATTTGCTTGACGTGATGCTGTGAATAACAGAAGACATAATTTCTAACAAAGATGATTGTAAGCAATATTTATTGAACTTGGATATTTTGAAATCTGTATCATATAACATTTATTTGAGGAGCTTTCTGAACAGGAAACAGTACTAAAAAATAATAAACAGACACACATATACACACACACACACACAAAAAGCAAACAGTGGAGCCAAGAGGCTTCTTGACTACCAGTCTAGTATATATTTTTAAGCAGGGCAGGCAAAAAGTAAAAATTGCAGAGGAAACAATGCAGTGGTAAAATAATTACCCAATACATAAAGCAGAAAATAATGAATAATGGTTATCTACTTGGCTTACATTGTAAACTTGTCATTTTTCTGGTGATAATATAGATGCTGACATTAATTTCTATGATAATCTAAGAACAGTTAAGCTGTTTTATTAGCCAAGAGGAAGAAAATTGTGTTTGATTAACATTTCAAATGAAAACAAGCAAGCAAACAAAAACAGAGCATTCTGTTTCAAAATATATCTAGGACTCAATATCAAGATGACAGATGACTTAAAATAAATGGTAATAGTGGGACAAGAGTTGTTAAAATTAATAAGTTTTGGCTAGAACTTAGAAGAAAGCTTTTAATCATAACAATAGCAAAGTTTGACCTATCAGACTAATTGTAATTATCAGGCAATTCTATCCGTTTTTTTAGAATAGTCTATAAAATGTATGTCATAACATAGCTTGGAATAAAATAAAGCTATATCCAATGACATGGAATTTCTCTTCCCATTGCATGTTGCTATTATTCAACCATCTGATCAAGATAAAGATATTGATGTAACACATTCAAATTTCCTCAGGGCATTTGAGAAAAACTACATAATATTTTCCTTTTTCATGGAAAAAATAAGCATCAAATAGATTCAAGCAACTTACTGCTGCAGATACCAAAGATTAACCATCCATGGATTTACCCACCAATTTGTAATTATTTTAGTAAAGATCTCAAAAATTATATCAAATATTTACAAATAAATCTTGAAGCTAAGAAAAAAAAATGGTGACATAAATAATGAAGACACGTTTCTTCAGCAGGATATTTTGAAGCATCTTAAAAGTCTTTGCCTATGATCAACCACTCATTAACATTTGCAAGAGCAGGAAATTCGTGCTGAACTTATTTGAGGGACCTAACTTGAAAGTAATAACTCTGAGAAAAAAAAAAACAAAAACAATGAAAACTCCGTTCAACAGTAGAATTGTCTTAACATGCTGGCAGCGATGTGTTGAAACAAAAAGAACAAAAATCATCTTCAGTAGTACAAAAAGCAGGACTGTCAAATGGAAATCGGGAAATTGCACCTCTAGAGAGAGCGCTGTCAAGATCTCCTTCAGAAAAACACTTTTTAAGAAAGAAGATGGCAGCAATATAGCAGAAAGTTGCTATAACATACAATGTTGAAAAGCTTTAGGAGCTCATCTCATTCAGTTTATAAAGAAACTGGTTTTGGCACTGCATCTGGTAATGAGATGAATGCAGGGAAAAACATGATAACAAGATTCACTGAACAGTGAGACAAGTTTAAGTTTGTACCTCCCTGAGTTGAAAAAATAAATGACAAAGTGCAGTTTCAAGCCAATTAGAGTAATTGAGCGTTCTAATAGTTTACAAACAACAGTGAAGTGAGAGAGACTAGAGTGAGGAAAATTCTGACTATACTTCATACAGTTGCGTACACTGATGCAACATTTCACTTCTGAGTTGTCCCCAGCTAGCTAGAGCTCTGTGATCTCTTATTACAAACTGAAGTCTCTTGTACTGTGAAACAAACAAACAAAAA
Organism: Oreortyx pictus; assembly: GCA_036925125.1. Classification (NCBI taxonomy): domain Eukaryota; kingdom Metazoa; phylum Chordata; class Aves; order Galliformes; family Odontophoridae; genus Oreortyx; species Oreortyx pictus. Next base: position 5,944,119 of record JAUPFR010000003.1, read on the forward strand.
AATTCCTACTGCAACATTTGTTTATGTACATTATCTTACTTCAATACAAGGATGATATTTGTATGCCGCAAAGGAAATATGTCAGATAAACCTAATTGTCCAGACTCCTTCTTTTTTAAAATTGATATAAATAAATAGTTTTTAATTCATTACTGAAGGAGAACTAAAAATCAAAGGAACTGCAACTGTCCAATTCCTGTATTTCTTCTCTGAATTTTAGCAATTATAATCTCTATTTTTTTTAATATCATTTGTTAGTGTTCTGGGTTCTGGGTTCTTTTTTTAAGTATTTTTTTCTTATATTTATTTACTTATTTTTTCCTGCTACACCTTATCAGTGAGATCTTGTATTATTTTTTGCCTCTTCTGATATTTCCTACATCTCTCTGTGTTGCATTTTTCATAAGTTCCTCTAACGTCGTCTTTAAATAATTACTGGAGTTTCTGCCACAGAACACTATCATATCAGCAGTCTTCTAATCATGTTCTTGTTATGTTCCAATTGATCATAATTCAGTTTTCATGCCCCATTTGGATACTCTTCCACAAATAATTGTGGTTATATAAGCTGATTTTTGACAAAGATCCCATTAAAGAATCATGGGTTTTCTGACTAGTTGAGATTGGAAGAGAGATCACCTAGTCCAGTCCCCACAGTGAATGCAGCATTCCAGGTGCTAACCAGATCTAAGCAGAGGGACATCTCCCTCTGTCTAATGGCAATACTGTGCCTAATGCAGGCCAGGAGTCTGCTGGCCTTCGATTGGCAAGGGCACAATACTTGTTATTCAACTCGGTGTCTACCAGCACCCTATGGCCATTTTCTGCAAAGCTGCTTTCCAGATGAGTGCCCTCCAGCATGTTCTGGTATCTGACATTGTTCCTCCACAGGTGTTTGACCTTGTGCTTCTCCTTCTTGAACCCCATCAGGTTCTTGTCAGCTTGTCCAGGACCCCTGGATGGCAGCATGACCCTCTGGGGTACTGAACTTACTGAACCCAGTCTTATATTATATCCACACTTGCTGAGGGTGCACTCTGCCCAGTCATCCAGGTCACTGATGAAGATGTTAAATGGTATTGGCTGCAGTACTGATCCCTGTGATACCTCCCTAGTTCACTTATCTTACAATCTCCCTCACTACCTAAAAATCTTTTTTCAGTCTAAGGAATTAATGAAGGATAAGCCAGAACCCTTGCCAAAGTCAAGATAAACATCATCTACTGCTCTCCCATTACCTACCAAGACAGTTATCTTCTTGCAGAAATTCCTTTGGTTGGACAGGCATATTGATTACTCTTGATCTCATTTGTTTTCTTTATATGTTTGTAAATCATTTGTAAGAGGGTTTGCTCCAACACTTGCCAGAGTTTGAGATGATTCTGACCACTCTTCAGTTCTTGAGACCCGTGTTCTTGCTATTTTTGATGAGAATGGCATTTATTGCCTTCCAGTCCTCAGGACCTTCCCCTGATCACAGTGAATTTTAAAGATAGTTCAAAGTGACCTTTCCATGACATCAACCCTGTGTGAATTAGTGTACAGGAACTTCAGATGAGCCCTTGATCATAGAGATTTCCAAGAACAGATATGAAAGCTTCAACCGTACTGAGAGGTACTTGATTATTAATGAGTATATTTTAGGGGAAAAACCTCTTCAATCTTCTTGTTGTTCTTCCACATCAGCCTGCACACTGTGTTTGTCAAGCCAGTCCACACATTCCTCACTTTTTGTAGATTATAATATCCTTTATCCAATTATGTCAAATAGTTTTTAATCCACTCCTACTCTCCTTAACAATTTGGTCTGCTTCCCATTACTTTTTATTGTTTTATTTAATGCAGCTTATGAATCATAATACAAACATGATACAGGAACTCTTGAAGTACTCCAGTAAACACAGTTTTATGTGCATGAAATAGAGGAGAAGTGTTTTATTTTTTTCTTACAAGACTATTCTCTTTACAGCTCATACATGTCAAGACTCAAATATTGTGGTGGGCAGTGATTTAGCCTTTTTATATCTTTGCTCTTAATTCCACAGAATGATGGTAGCCTAAATAAAAAGGTCTGCTGACAAAGGCAAATAGGTACTCAGCTGAAATTGCAGTCATTGCAATGTAGTAATGTCAAAATAATGTATCAGTGTAGAATTTTTTAAGGATCTTTTCAACAACCAGAATGAAGTTTACCCAGAAGTGTCATATAAAAACCATATACATTTTTTTAAATAAACCTGCTCTTACATCCCTGTTGATGCTGGAGGTGGGGAGTGGGCATAGACAGTTAGTTAGTTACATATTTTTACTAGCATCCATAAAATAAATAATGAATTGTGCAGTAAAAATCCAACCACACAACCCCTAGAAGATGAATAACATCACAATATTTACAGGGAAGTTTTTTGCATTTGCTGAATATTTTATTTATGCAGTTTAAGAAATAAATATGACAGGATTCATCAGAAAATCTACACTTAATCTCAAAAAATATATAATGCAACACTCAACAGATCAAATCCAGTAGGATTTTATTTCATAATCTTCAACTTCTGCAGAATCCAGTGCTTTATTGTACTTTTGTCTGACATGAATTGGCACAGCTGTCTAAAAATAGTCTTGGGCATTTAATGAATACCTGATGTATCTCATGTAATGAGAAATTCATAATATTTGCTACAAACTTGATGCCATTTACATCAAAACTCCGCAGCTTTATTATTGCCTTACCATGCTTCATGTACTGTTAGTTTTATTGTTTGTTATTTAAGTCTAAATTGCATTTCTTTAAGTTCAGTCAAATCTGTAACTTATCCAGTTGTGGACAGTGATAGGAGCTAGCAAGGTATAAGAAAGATTTCAAAAGGCCAACCTTCCTTTACGAGAGACATTGTACTGGGTAATATACATTCAAACCATCCCAAACAGAATTCACCTCTATTCTAGGAACAAGCTTTTCTTATCAACTTCTTGCCAGTCCTTGCTGAGACACATGACAATCTTTAACAAGCAGCTAATTGGAATAAAGTCCATAGAGCCTCTTATATGTTGAAATACAGCCATGGACTTCATTACATTAGATACCTAATGATACTTCTCCAGATTTCATCAATCATAAGCATAATTAAGTGGCATATAAAAATAAATACAAATCATCTCCACATTATTCCTAGGTACTGTCTCTTCCACTAACACCAGCAAAGCATAATTATAATTGTTAATACGCATTTCTCCTACAGTATACTTTGTTCTCAAATCTGAATGCTCTGTAGGATGAGGCTTATATAATTATTTCTGCTTTAAAGCCGTCAAATTTAAGATACAAGAAAGGGTAATAGATATATAAAATCACAATGTATCAGTGTCTGTCCAGGTCAAACCATGTGTCTTTGTAACAGCCCCATACTTAGAATTCCTCACCTTCTGGGAACTCTTCTTTTACGCTTTAACGTTCAAGAGTTAAACACTGGGGAATAGCTTATGGATCTTTAAATTAATAACTGGAATACCAGCATGTTCTAAAGAGAAATCTGATTAAAATTCTTGCAGTTAAGAAATGTACATTTGCTTCCTTATGCAAGAACGCCAGCCTTGTCTTCTAGGAAACACTAGAGATCATACTGCTGAAAGGTCACTATCTCACTACTACCTAAAAGAATAAAATATACGTTCTGTGTTCTGTATTTTTTGTTTGTATGTTGGTTTCATGGTTAACTTTCCATTAGATTAGCAAATTTGTTCAACTCATCAATACTCTTCAATTGTCAGAAGTTAACAATTAAACCATCCCCTGGATGTCCTGCCTTTCCTAAATTCTCCATAATTGACCAACATCTGGTCTTGCCTCTTTATGGAATTCTTTATAAGTGGGAAGAGGCTGGTGTGAATTCGCCCTTGCAGGATGAACCATCAATCTACAGTAGGGTTTCACATTACTTTCAGCAAGCAATGCAATACATGGGCACAAATTTGCAATCTATCACTTATGCAACCGATTACATAACAAAACAAATAATTGTATAAAGAACTGTAGTGTGTGGAAAATAAGCTTACTACTGGGCACAGTGTAAGTGAAATGGATAGACATGAAAAGTTTGGATAGATGAATTTCTGTGTCAAAGGGCATTACTTTTAAGTTCAGATGCTCTGATTTAGTATTATCCCACAAATCAGCCTTTTTTCATGTGATGCTCATTTCTGCTCATGAAAGATACTGATTAAAGAGGCACACTGTAGTGACATAAGCAGCATTAGAACCAATTAGTCAAAAACATATTTGCAATTGTCTCTTGACTAAGGATTTTGTGGTCACAAAGACCTGAATTCTTTGACAAAAGAAATATTGATCTGTTGCTTCAGCATGCCAGAATTCAAGGAGACGGCTATAGAATGAAATATGTCAAAGGGCAAATAACCCTTATGTAGCAATAAGTTGTCATATCTGTGCTTAGTGATTTTGCCCTTAGACCTGTGCTACCAGATTCCACTGTCACTTCCTGCTGTAATATTATTTCCATTTTTTTCCATTTTATACCCATTTTGTAGTGTGCAATTTAATACGTGTGTACGTATATGAATAGATCTCTTTCTGATAACTCTTACCATAAATACTGTTTTGAGTTGAGAAGAATGTTTCTTCCTATTAATTTCCATTATTTGCTAAATACACTGGTTACGAATTTCAAAAGGGTCCGGCTGTGATGAAATAAAATGCTACCATAATTTGTAATTTTTCAGATGAGATGAATAATGGTATATATACCTGTGCCAATCTAATGCCTGCATTAAAATTTTCCAATGCAAGAATTCTGCTATGGGATGTAGAAAACATTAAAATCCTGAAGGATTTTTATTCAGTGAGAAAGGAGATTGCTCTTATCTCTTACTTGTTTATGAGAAATTGAGGAATTAAGAGTAAAATGAAGCAGTGAAAATAAGATATTTAGTGTTCTGTGACATTTTCAAAGGTGTCCAGGTCCTACTTAAGGCATGAGGAATATCTTTACAGCTCTAGTTCAATAGCTTTAAACATTTTTTTTTCCGAAAATCTTTATTCAAGATCACAAAAAAAGTCTGCAGAAGTACAAAAAATTTAATCTAGGCTTCATAAATGTGAAATTACTGCTTCATAAATAGGCCCAGCCTTCCTAGTAAAAGCATCTGGAAAGTGGGAAGAGTGTCAAATGAGGATCAGTATGTACTGAAGTGTCTCTCTAAAGATGACTTAACTCAGCACTGTGATATTGCATTTTTCTCAGATTCAAAGTGTATGTAACATCCTCCAGACAGGTTAATGAGTCATTTTCCAACTTCCCTTCAGAGACAGTCCTCCAGTCTCAGAGATAGTGTTAATACGCAGAGATTTTATCCTGGGGGAAATTTCATATATGAACCTAATTCAGTGAATGAAGTCTCAGAGAAAGGCTGGCACAGAGGATTATTAACTGCATGGTCATAATGAGATACAGTGAGCTTAGGAAAGCTGTTCTAGAGAGGTTTTTGATGATTATGAACCCAGCAATAATTATGCAAAACAGCCAGAGAAATTCTTCTGATGAAGAGCAATACATTAATTAATTACATTATGTTAAGTAAGTATTGGGTGTGATTTCTGCCTGGGGGACAAACTGTTGATAAAATCTTCTGCAGTCTGACACATTAGCAAAAGTTCACAGAAAGACTAAATGTCACATTATAGGAGGAGACAACTGGGAAAAAGCTGGGTGCAATTTTTTATGACTCTGTCACTGAATTATAAATATCTCTTGTATAAATTTTGTCTCTGTGAGACAAAAAAAAGGGTAATCTCACGCACAAATTCAAGCTCCTTGCTGGATCAACATACTGTACTATTAGATTTATTTTAAATATCAATCAGAAACACAAGGGAGAGGGAGAGCAGCATGATGAGGAAGTACACATCAGTTATTAGTGGCTATCGCAAAGACATATGACAAATTCTGTGCCTTTCATGTGATCAAATAGCTTTAACTATGAGGTGGGTTTAATTTGTCTTTTGCATGACACATCTACTACTGCAAATTTTGTCTCAGTTTCTTTTTCCAGACTCCTGGTAAATTATTTCTGGAATTGCTGACATTCCATTTTAGTCATTATTCCATCTTAATCACCTGCATACATTTTATTTTTTCTCAAACAAGTTATTACCTAGGTTGTGGGGTTTTTTTTGTTTTGTTTTTAAGGGTGTTCTGAAGAGAAGTAAAAAACCTTACTAATGATATACCGTAAGCTTCATGAAAAAACAGCGTAATTTTCACTCTTGAGCACTGTAGTACTTCATTGAGAAAAACTTAGTACAGGAATAACTTTTCTTGTCCAAATTATGTCAAAGTTTTTGATCACATTCTAGTAAATAGAACATGAAAGTCTGAGCTTTATTTAGTGATGTATGTCCCACACGTAAAAGAGTTCTAAAAAACAAACAAACAAACAGGCACACTACAGACATACATTATTCTGAAACCACCTCGGGAAGAAGAAAGCCTGAAGCCTGATAGGGACTCTGCTTGAGAAAAATATAGTGAAATCTTGTCATCTTAGTACTGCACTCACCCTGGAAAGGCCATGACAAGAAAGATTTTATTTATTCAACCAACAGTCCTGGCTACTACACCCATAGGAATGTAAGAAAATGAGTTCATAGAATCATAGAATCATGGAATCACAGAATCATTAAGGTTCGAACAGACCACTAAGATCACCAGTTGTCAACTCATCACCACCATTCTCACTAAACCATGTCCCACAGTGCCACGTCTACACTCTACTTGAAGGTCTCCAAGGGCAGTGACTCCACCATCTTCCTGGGCAGCCTTTTCCAGTGCCTCACCAGATGTTGGAGTTATCACCTCCTCACAGTATTTCACTATGTTACATGGATATGGGCAACCATTCAAATTCTTCCCTCGTGATACACGCTACATGGGGACAAAATTAACAGTTATATGTCCACAAAAGGATATTGTTTGATTTTGTTTGGTTTTGTCTGTCTCTTTAGATGTTGAGCTCACAAACACACGTAAACATGAGAACAGGCACAGTCATGGGAATTTTCTTATGAACCGGAGTGCAAAAATGCCTTAATCCAGCATTTTGACTCTGTCTATCCACATAATAATGGGAAACACTGGCAAAACTCATTGATGCCAGATTCCAGTTCTAGCCTTTGACTTACTGTCATCATACAAGCAATGACGATGTTAAATCTTCTATAAGGCAATGTGCAATTCCAGTTATTTCCTTGGACCAAAAAGAATAGTCAGAGTATCAGCATGTAACCAGTACATTTTGAAAATATGGTTATTACATAAAAACCTTGTGGCTGTATCCAATGCTTTAATGCACAATCTTTCTTATTAACTAATATAATTAACTTAACTATATATGAAATGAGAAATGCATCCAGGTGCTCCTATCTTTTTCTGAGTCTTTATGTATAAGTGATAAAAATGTTCTCAAGTGTTCTATTTGGCTTAAAATACTAAAATGCTTTTACAGTAGGCAGTTTAAATGAAATGAGCCAATAATTAAACAAGTGCCAGTGATGCTGCAAGCAAAACAATATTGAGGGTGGCCGGCACTGCAGTTGCTTGGTTGCTGTGATAACAATAGTGTCTTCAAACGAAGAAAACAACAGATAAGGCCAAAGTTGCCAAACAAAACACTTCAGCTATTGATGGGGGAGCACCAGCTTGCTATTAATTGGGTATCTGTTCCACACAAAGAGTAATAGAAAAATATTTTGTGTCAATATGATACCTTTCAGGGGAAAAGCTTCCTAAACCAATTTCCAAATTTGCAAGCAGAGTGTTCTTCTACACAACCTGCAGTTTCAACCAGCACCTTCTCTTGGCAAATGTTGAGTAAAAGGCAGTGATGATCTCCATTTACTTAGAGTAGGAGGGGAAGAAATCAAAGTGGAGAAGAATTCAACAGATACAAAAGAAGTGGTATGATTCTTTTTGCCTGCTAAAAAGCTTAGACTACACAGTGGAAGATTTGTGAATTTTAATGTACAATTTTGTATGCTTATTTCTCTATTGTCTTTAAAATTAAACTGAAGTTATTATTCAGATAGTGCCAAAAACTGGATAGTTTTAAAATAAGCCAATGTAACCATCGTCCTATCCTTAAGAAACCAATCTAAAGTGACAAAAATGAATATCCATCTGGTTTTCCATTTAAGATCGTCCATGCAGCAAATAAAAAATTAGCCTTTAGTAATGACAGCTGAGTTGCTTTGGGAACTAAGGACAAATTAGAAGTTCACTCTGTTTCTGGAACTGTTCCACTATTCTTATCCCTTCACCCCTTTACTGTGCCTATGCCTCAGCAGGTGGTAGCACGTGTGTAAATCATGCTGTTCTCCAGCACTTCTGATTTTGCCTTGCCCCAGAGAAGGCAAAGATGTTGTTGTACTGTGTCTGGATGTGATGAAGTGAATTTTATAGCAGCTGCGGTGCTGTGTTTTGGATTTGTAGCTAAAACAGTGTTGATACCATACTGTTGTTTTGGCTGAATCGTACTTGCACTGCATCAAGGTTTTCTCTTTCTCCCACTCTACTCACACTGTGAGTAGTCTGTAGGCAAGAGATTGGGAAAAAAAACAACTCTTTGGAACACCTGAGGTGAACCAGCCAGGGAAGTATTCCATACTGTACAACATGTTCTACAATACAACTGGGGTGCAGGAAGAAGAGAGCTGGGGATGGGAGCTTGACTTCAGAGGCTGCTGTTGCTTGGAGACAGGATGGACATGGGCCTAAGAGTGGGAGGTGGTGAGCAAACACTTCTGCATCACTTTTTTCTTTTCCCCCCCCTATTTTTCTGTTCTCTTTCCTTCACTGACTAAACTGTCAACAACCCACAATTTTTCTCACTTTTGTTCTTTCTGTTCTCCCTCCCATCCTGAGCAGAGGAGAGGGGAGTGAGTGAATGGTTATGTGGGTGCTTGGCTGTTGGCCGAGGCCAACCCACAACAGTGGATTCTCTACTCAAATGGAAAGCAAAACATAATGAAGTTTGCCTGCAGTGAGGGGGCTGTGTGAATCATTTATCCGACTTGGATCTTATTTCAGCATCTTGCATTCTCATTCAAGGTATTTCGTGAGACTTTGTCTTTCTAATTCCTGTACAAAATTTCTTAAAGTTGTTTCAAGGTTTCCAGTTAGCATCTCGCTACCTTACATTTATGTCTTATGGTAACAAACCTCCTTTCTTCTGAAATAATAGAACCACAGTGACCTTCCTCCTGTGGTTGATTGAGACTAATTATCAATATTACGTACACAGTCTACATAGTGATTGCAATGCTGGAGTCAAAGATCTGAGTTTGCCATAAATCTCTCTGATTTAATCAGATTTTTTAGGTTTATGGGACACTAATCAGGAAAGCAGGAAGGTCCAAGCACACAAAGATGTTCTGCAAGGTAAGCAGATGAAGTGCTATGAAATGGCCACTAAAGTGAGCCACTAGGTAAGTCAGATACAGATAGGACAGCAGATGGATCTCAATGGTTGCATTTCAAGAATTGGGTCAAGCTCAAGTATCTTCAGCACAGATGTCAATGCTCCAGGTCTCTGAAATCTTTTTAGAAACAGTGAAAGGAATTGTGGACAAGATATCTAATCCAAATATGGATATCTGAAACAAGCCAAATACACTGTACCTGCACGGAAATACATAAACATATGCTGTGTAAATCTAGTTAAGGAAAATAAATTGAGTCCTGGGGGCTCAATTCAATTGCCTGCTTGGAGACACTTAATGCCATTTGTTGTGCCTGAGGGGAGCCCTCAATGTCTAGATTCAGCTGTCACTCCTAAAAGTCATGGGATCATATACACTAGTACAATTTTAACATCTCAGATACCTTGAAGGCATTTCAAATGGCACTATCTGACTGTGCTTAAACAAGTGAGATGAGACCTGTGAGCCCCAGCCCACTGATACCATTGGAAAGACTATTTCAGGGAAACTCTGGCTCTAAAGTTGTCTGTGTCTGTCACTTCCCAACTTCCTGACCAAGTCATCCAGCATACACACACAGAAGAGTGACTTTAAGCAGACTTCTTTCAGTTCAGAATTTCTTTTTAAATGTCCCAAATCAGGAATCAGTCAATGATACCAAAACCCCATTCATACTGTCAAAATCACTGTGCTAAAATCATCTTCTGTAGTCTAATATCAGTAACTTATCACTTTCACTCAGCATTTTATTTCTAAAATAGTGCTTCATGTATGGAGATAGAAAATGGGAATTGGCCAAATCTAACTAAAACAGGAAGGTAAGAGATTTCAATTACCTTATTTCCATGCTAGCAGAAATATTTAAAGATCTGCCATATATTGAAATTACACAAAGTGTGATTTAAATAAATCTGTTCCCATAATTAACATACTTTAATTAGAGTGGAATGTCAGATCAGTTCTGATTTTTTTTCCCTATGGCATAAAAATCTATAATTTAATCTTCTATTGTTAACTATAGCTAAATATTTATGTAAAAGACTAAGCATTCTATTGGGTAAATTTAAGATAAACAAATTTTTTTGAGTTTAGAAAAAAATAATCTATTTTACTGTGAAAGGAAGAAAATCATGAAGTTCAGATGCACTACAAGATCAAATCCCTGAACTAATTTTAGTAGAACATTACTGACTTCCAAGAGTGGATCTGAACATTTGGACAGGATCAGAGACTGTGGAGTCAATACCTTTCATTGTGTAACAAAAATCAGAAAGCAACTGTAGTGCCAATCAAATTAATCCAGTTCTAAATAATTTTAAATCTATGCTACTCAACTGCATACTCCATATCCATCTCCAGGTGTAATATAGTAGAAAAAAGCAGGCAACGCAGATGAATTCTCTAGTGCAAAGTCTCAAATGCAACAGTAATTCTGCTAAGACCAGACCAACACCTCCATGAAAATATTGTTTTAAAAATGAAAATCTATGAAAATGTGCATAGAATTTAAACATATATATTTTCTCCTCAGTTCTATTTGTTAGAATGGAACTGATTGCATAGGAGACAAGGAAAATGTAGGTCTTGATTACTCACTGATTCTGAACCTCTAAGAATCTTGTGCAGCTGTCTGACTGAGAAATCGCTATTTAATTCTAGCATGGAGTTGTATTCCATTCTGTTGGTCAAAGGTGCCAATGTACTCCAATGAAAACCATATTAACTATTAGTATTTCCTTTATGCATTAGTGTTGGCTGCCTGGATAATACATTGCATTATTTTTTATTTTTTAATTTTTTTATATATATACATATCATTGCCAATTTATAACCTGTTACTTTCCTTTCAAAATTTCTGTTCAGCTGAAGTTCATGTGACTGGACTTGTATGACTTTGTTTATTTCTCTTTGGACAAGAGTGGAGATAAAAGAGATCTATGGAGGAGCAAATGAAATATCCTTTTGTTGTCAAAAGGGAACAGCTTCCCTGAATTATCACAAAATATCTGAAATGAAATATGGTTGTAAACAGCGTAGAGGTGTTATAAAAAGCAATACATCTATTCAGAGAACAAAATACTCTAATTCAAACCTTTGGAGTTTTTTTATAAGGTGGTTGCTGCATAGGATTTTTCTGTAACTATACAGTAATATTACTTGAACACACGTGGATGCAAATATCAAAGGTTCAAGTTATATATAAGAGATTCTGCATTCAATCTCTTTGAAACAACAGTGAAATGCCAGATTTAATAGGAATGCAGTCTTAAATAACAGAAAAGAAAAGCCTTGAAGCTATTTAACCAGACATACATGAGCATGAAGATTAAAGTTCACAGTGAAGTTGCAAAGAAGCATGAATCTACTCTACTGCTTAGAAAAGCAGGGCATACTTACTGAAGTAATTGCACAGATACTGCCCAAGCTATGTTCACAGAAAACTGATGCTTCAAGCTGGGATTGGGAACATCACTTAACAAAAGGAATGTAGTTATATTTCTATATACATTTCTCTCTATTTTTTTTTCTCCACACAACTTATTGTCACCTAGAATTCTTTTGTCATCAAGAGGAAAAAGAAAAGGAAACTAATCTTTAATCACTAGTAACTGAACTACAACTACTCTGTATGCAACAGTGCTGCAGAGCACTGGAGCTGATTGCTTTCCCCTATTGACTTATCCCACATACACATAGAAACCTGAGATACAGTAGTAAGTACAGTTATTTCCCCTGACAAGGGAGATCTGCTTTCCAAAGTGTACTTTCTACTGCTCTAGCTGAAAAGAAACAAAAACAGAGTAATGCATGCTTTGGGTTTTCCCTCATTTCTCTTAGTAATTCACTGTAATACTCTAAAGTGCTTTCTTTTGTTTTCTTTTGCTTAATATTCAGCATAATCTTCTGTTTGCTTGTTTCTTTGTTTCATTTTTTGACAGCTCTAACTTCCTAAGTTGTGCCATAGCATCATTAAATTGGATCAGTGACGTAAACTACAGGGGCCAATGTAGTTTTCTTTTTGAGAAGGTTCACTCTGAAGGTTGCATACTTTCTTTGCTCATGCTATGTCACTGTGCTTTCCTCAAGTTCATCTGAACTTTTTAACTTCATGTGATCACATCTGTGGAGCTCTGGTCAGTTCCAACACCTTTTCAGGCTACTTCTCCTTTGGAAATAAGTAGATAAGTATTCAAATATTCAAATAACATAAGCTATGGAAATCTGTTTCTTATCTACTGTCATAAATCTTCACTGCCCCACTGCATCTAGCACAGAATCATAGAATCATAGAACAGTTTGGGTTGGAAGGGACCTCAGAGCTCATTTAGTTGCAGACCCCACATGGACTGGTTGCCACCCATCAGATCAGACTAACCCATCCAATATGGCCCTGAAGGCATCCACATCCTCTCTGTGCAGCTTGCCTCAGTGCCTGACCATCCTCTCAGTTAAAAATTTCCCACTGACCTCTAATCTCAATCTCTCCTCTTTTAGTTTAAAACCATTCTCACTTGTCCTATCACTAACTATGCATGTAAAAATTTGATTTCACTCCTGTTTATAAGCATGGTATTTGGGAATGCATCAGTTCAATGTTTACTAGGGAATCTTGTTTGCTAAGATACCTTTACTTGGATTTGTCTACACTGCACATAAATTACAGTAACATCTGTACTAAAGAGTAATAGAGACTGAGAAAATCTAATAACTCTGCACATTGATTCTTTTCCACTGAAACGCAAATGCATTTTTCAGGTTTCCAGATTCTGCTCTTTGGCACAATACTTACCGTATGTAGATAGAACTAGCTCAAAAGCTGTTCAAGTCAACACAGTGTGAGGTACTTCAAACTCTGGGGGAGGAATGGGAGACATCCTGGCTTTTTTAACCTACAGAAGGTGACAGCCAAGCCCTCTGAGAAAATCTTAATGTGAATTCTGCCGGGAGAAGACTATTTTCTAAGAGAGAGAACATTTTCTTGGCATTCTTGGAAGAAAAGAAAACAAAATATGGGGGGGAAAGATGTGGCTGCCAAGAGTCATCAAATCACTCTGCTTTCAGAGACAGACAAATAGTTTCTGACAAAGCTACAGGAAGAGCACACTAGAAATCAGAAAAAGTCCAACCCTGATGGCTAAATTTCTTACCACATTTCTGCCAAACAAACAGTCTCAAACAAATAATAGAAGATGCTAAGAATTTAGAGATGTAATGTATGAAAACAGTTTGATTTGGAAAGATGCTTAAATGACCATACTCTGATTATGAGCTGCTTTGATGACTATTTGGGTGCTGTTGGAAACTGGTCCCCACACAGATAATCTAATGCATACCCATTTGTAACATTACAGTGAGAAAAACTGACTTGAGATTTAGGCATAGAATGGCTGAACAGTCATATTCAAAGTGATAACCTTTGTGAGCCTGACGCTGTCATGGCAGAGATGTCAGTAAAAATGTAAAGTATCTGCACAATCAGGTTTTCAAAACTATGACCATACTGTAATAATAATAAATAATAAATAAATAATAATAATAAATTCGCATTAGGACATGAAATCTTCACACTACAAGAAGTGATCAAAGTATTGCAAAACCAGTAAGACAGGAGACCTTGGTTCCTCTTTAGAAGATTCTCGACTTTGCTGCTGCTGCTATTATGGTTCCATAGGACAAGAGAGAATGGCTACAAGTTGTGTCAGGGAAGGTCCAATTTGGATATTAGAAAGAATTGCTTCTCAGAAGGAGTAGTGAGTCATTGGGACATGTTGCTCAGGGAGGTGATGGAGTCACCATCCATGGAGGTGCTTAAGAAAAGAGTAGACATGGCACTGAGGGACACGGTTTATTGGGGAAATACTGGTGGTGACAGGTTGATGATTGTAGCTGATGATCTTAGTGTTCTTTTTCAACCTTAATTATTCTAACATTATTATTAATTATTTCAAATTCAGAACTTGTTGTAACTTATTTTTCTCCTGGTGCAGAATCATAAGAATATTTGTTAATGGTGAATCAGTACTACTTTTGTTACCCAAGCAAATACATTTGTACATCAACACTATAAATATGCAAGTTTCTTGATGGAAATCTTAGGAATCTTTGACACTTCACTATGTATTGCAGACTGGTGAAGTTCCCACTGATTGGAAAAGGAGAAACATAACCCCCATTTTAAAGAAGGGATAAAAAGATCCAAAGAACTACAGACCAGTCAGTCTCACCTCTGTGCTTAGCAAGATTATGGAGCAGATCCTCATGACGACCCTACTAAGGCAGATGGAAAATAAAGATCAGATGATTGGTGGTAGCCAACATGGCTTCACCAGTGGCAAATCATGCCTGACCAACTTAGTGAACTTTTATGATGGACTTACAGCATCAATGGATACAGGAAGAGTGATTGACGTCATCTACCTGGACTTGTGCAAAGCATTTGACACTGTTCCACATGACATTCCAGTTGCCAAATTGATGAAAAATTGATCTGATGGATGGACCACTCAGTGGATAAGGAATTGGCTGGATATTCACACTCAGAGAGTCAACGGCTCAATGTCCAAGTGAAGACCAATGATAAGTGGCGTTCCTCAAGTACTTCAACTGGTGTTATTTAACATCATTGCAGGTCACATGGACTACAAGATGGAGTGCTCCCTCAACAAGTTTGCAGATGACACCAAGCTCAGTGGTGCAGCTGGCAGACTGAAAGGATGCTATCCAGATGGACCAGGACAAGCTTAAGAGGTAGGCCCATTCCAACCTCATGAAGTTCAACAAGCAAGGTCCTGCACCTGGGTTGAGGAAATCTTAAGCACAGACATAGGTTGGGCAGAATATGGTTTTAGAATAACCCTGAGGAGAAGGAGTGTCAATTGATGAAAGATACAACATATTCACTTATAGCTCAGAAGGCCAAATATATCCTGGGTTGCATCAAGAGAAGTGTTGTCAGCAGGTCGAGGGATGTGATTCTGCTCCTTTACTTTGGAGAACTGCATCCAGTTCTGGGACCCCCAACACAAGAAGCACAAGAAGCTGTTGGAGAAGGTGCAGAGGAGGGCCACAAAGATGATCAAAGGGCTAGAGCAGCTCCCCTATGAGGACAGGCTGAGAGAGCCGGGGCTTTTCAGCCTGGACAAAAGAAGGCTGAGAGGACACTTAATAGAGACCTTCCAGTACTTGAAGGAGGCTTACAGGAAGGCTGGGAGGGACATTTTTTAAGGGCATATAGCTACAGGACAAGAGGAAATAGTTTTAAACTTGAAGAGGGCAGATTTAGACTAGATATCAGGAAGAAATTCTTTAAAGGTTTTAAGACACTGGAACAGGTTGTCCAGTGAGGTAGTGAATGCCCCCTCCCTGTAAGCATTCAAAGCCAGGCCTGAGCAACCTGGTCTAGAGGGAGGTGTCCCTACCTATAGCATGGAGGATGGAACTAGATAATTTACAGGTCCTTTCTAATGCAAGCCATTCTATGATTCTATGATATGTGCTGAGATCAAATCTACAATACATAACTAAATATATTTAGACAGAGATTGGTATATCCTCAGCACCACAGGATTAGCTGCCATTAACCTCAGCAGAAGTTGCTGAAAAAATATGACAGCATTTCTTTCATAAAATGGGGAAAGGATAACATCTGAATCTCTCTATATGGAAGTGCTATACCTGACATCTGATAAGAATGACAGCATCACCCCCTTCCTCCCATTACTCCAGGAAAATGATGGTTCTGCATCAGAGACTCATTTGAAACTGCGTGGTGAAAAGTGACAAAGCTTCCCCTGCACATTCTTCTTGTATGGGATGGATGAGATATTTCATTTCATACATCATTTGCTGTTTGCTGCAGTTATTTCACAAAGACCTATTTTGACTTTGCTGGAAATGTGAGAAAGATCTTCCAAGTTTGGAAATTTCTGCAAGCAACAAGCTGAACGGCAGCTCCAACTGGTGTGAGTCATCAGAGGCCCATTGAGATCAATAGTCCTATATATTTATGTTATCTGTCTACTGGGTATAATTGTGAAGTCAATGAAGCTATGTTAAAATCATAGAAGTGAGATTGGAAAAAAGAATATTTTTTTCCACCTGAAACTGAATTACATAGAAAGTTATTTTATACCCTGTAAATAAATTGATATAACCTCATCAATTAACATTTTCACTACGTTTTTTTGTTTTGTTTTGTTTTGTTTTTTCTGTCTCTCTCAATGAAATCTTGTTTCATCAGCTCAGTAACATAGTCTTTCAAAAGCCTGGTCTAAATTTTCTCCTCTCTAGAGTAGAAGAGAGAGGACAGCTTTGTGTAGGAGGTTAAACTGGTTACTAAACTGACTGAATACTAAACTGATACTGAATGGCAACTTAAAAAAAAAGGTCATTTATATTCCAGATATCATTAATAAAAAGTGGAAAAACAGACAGAAAGCAGCTTTGTGGAAAAGAACCTGAAGGTTCTGGTTGACATCAAGATGACCACGAGTCAGCAGTATGCGCATGCTGGTAAGAAGGTAAATGGTATTCTTGTCTCCACTAGGGAAAGTGTTTCCAGCAGGCTGAGGGAGGAGATCCTCTGTTCTCAGCACCGGTGAGGCCACACCTGGAGTCCTGCATCACATTCTGGCTCATGAGTACAAGACAGATGTGGACATACTGGAGACAGCTTAGGACTGGGACGTAGGGTTGCCAAGCAATTTCCTATGAGGAAAGGCTGAGAGAGCTGGGACTGTTCAGCATGGTGAGAAGGCTCAGGAGAGTCTCAGTCCATAAATAGCTGAAGGCAGAGTGTGGAGGTGATGAAGCCAAGCTCTGCTCAGAGGTGCCCAGTGTCAGAACATGAAGTAATGGGCAGAAATACAGGAGACTCTGAACATCAGGAATCAATCCTGTGCTGTGTGGGTGATAGAGAACTGGTACAGATTGCCCAAAGAGGTTATGGCATCTCCTTCTTCAATAGCAAAGCCTCCAGTACTCTGTAGTTTGGCCAGCCCATTCACATACAATAGAAACATTATCTTGGGGGAAGTGTTTTCACTTCCTACTCTGCCAGCAGATAGATGTATATAAGTATGGTAAGGAGATAGTTGGATTGCAAATGGCTGAAAATGAAAATTAATTCTGATACTTTAGAATATCTGCATTAAAACCTATTTAATTCAATGCTCCCAAAGGACTGGAATATATGATTTCCCATGGTAGCAAGTCTCTGGTTTTAAAAAACATTTCCCCTTTTTGTTTCCTAAATACGAAGCTTTAAATTTACATAATATCAGAAAGTAATGTCAGTTTGACAGTTTAAAAACATATATATATATATATATATTTCCTTTCCACTTCTGTTAGTCAGGTGAAAGCTGTGAGAAAAAAAAAAAAAAGACAAAAGAAGTTGTTTGGTTTCATGAGTTGGTTTGCTTTTTTATTTTTGGAACAGGAAAAAATACTATACTAGTTTAATTCCCATGATGAATCTTGTTGCTTTCTTGATATACTCATTACTTTGAAAAGGAAGTGGCAAAAATAAAAGGGTGGACAGACAAGCTTCAAATCTTTTCAAGCATGATTGTGAATGTACTTACAAGCAAGCAATGCTGCATGAACCAGAAAACAGTAAGTGTGTTGCAAATCCACCATCTGCCTGGATTTGAAATAAGGACATTGCAGAGCTCATCTGCAGACGGATGTTGCTATTAAATGTGATTTCCAACAAACCATTCATTAAATTCATAGCTGCACCTGATACCCATTAATGTGTTCCTGCTTACAAGTTCTCTCAAAATAGGCTGTTCCACAACTTTTGTAAGCTTTGCATGCCAGATTGTAGCAAACTGCAAGAAACTGAGGATGGATGATGTAGGGGGATATGTGGATTTCTGAAAGCATGGCGAAAAGTTGATGGTATAATTATACATTAAAATAGAATGAGCGTCCAGTGTTCTAAGTTGCTTTGAACTCTCTTTCATGAAGACTTTTGTCAACAGTTTCTGGGCCACTTTAGCCCAGTTACACAACGCACAGTGCAGGAGACTCATGGATGCACACCCCAGAAAAGGGAAAGTGCAGGGAAATGGGCCTAAAAACAAAACAGCAGCAATGATCTGAGGAGGAAAACTGATTTATTAAATAAGATATCAGAATGCAAAATAACACAATATAATTGGAATCGAAACTAATAAATCAAATAAAATGAGAGAGTGTCTGAAACCGAAGGCCTTACTCTAAAGCTGAAGGCAAGATAGCTAGGGAACCTCCACTGCTGAGATGAACAGCAAAAGAGGAAGTTTTGGGACTTGAGTGCTTTGGGACTTGAGTGAAAGTTTTATCTTTCCCTCTGGGTGGAAAACAGGAACGCAAAGTCCTCTTGAGTATGCAGTTCTTGTCTTCTGAGAGCCAGGTAGTCAAAGGATGTGGAGCATTAACTTTCTAACTCCCATTGCCTCATATGATGTTATGATGTGGAATACTGATAACAAAAAATCATAAAATCATGACAACTTTGCTGTTGATCCAGGAACACTCATGCAGGAGATAACATGGAAAAAAGAATTGCTCTCTGTTTGAAGGTAGCAGTCTGATTTCAGAAAATTGAAAAATTTTACTGTTTGACCTGTCATATACAAGAAATTAGAGCAACGATCAGAAAATGAGTTCTTGTACTGCATGATCTGTATCAATCTTAGTGCTCTTAGCCTAATATCTTCAACAAATCTTTCCTCATTTTAGATGGTTTTGCTTGTTTTGACACTAATTTCAGATTTAACCTTGAATAAAATGAAATGCTATGGACAACTGGAAGCTGAAATGTTCTGACTTTTACCATATATACCATCAAATCCACAGTAAGAAAACTACCAGAATACTTATATGTACATTGGTAAAGTGAAGGTTTATTAAAATAATAATAATAATGAAAAATCACAGATTATCTTGCCATTCTTTTATGAGTTCTTGGACACGACTGAAAAAAAGTACTGAAGCTTATCTTACATTTAACATTTATCAAAGCAAAATTTTAAAAAGTTTACTGAGAGTAGAGGATCAAGCAATGTAAATTCTGTCTTCACTAATGTTGAAGGATTTCATCTCACTCTTGATTTGCCTGCAGTCTTTCTGCAGCTTGATAAGAGTTTAAGTAAAATCCTGTTAATGAGGTATAGCGTTTCTACTGCATTAAAATCAACAAGTGTCAGGTCTATGTAAATTCATCACATCAGTTATAACATGAGATAGAACTGTTCATGCTACATGATATAGGTAAAATCATAGAAAGATGGAAAAATTATCTAAGATCATCCCGTTCCAACCCCCCTGCCATGAGAATGGTTGCCAACCATCAGTTTAGGCTGCCCAGAGCCCCATCCAGCCTGGCCTTAAACACCTCCTGAGATGGGACATCCACAACTTATCTGGGAAGACTGTTCCAGTGACTCATATCCCTCTTGGTGAAAAATTTGCCCTTGACATCTACCCTAAATCTCCCCTCTTTGAGTGTAAAGCATTCCCCTTGTCTTATCAGTATTGAACCATGTACAAAGTTGGTCTCCCTTCTGCTTACATGCTCCCTTCAATGACCAGAAGGCTGTTACTTATGTTCTTCTTCCATCGTATTCCTGTTTACTCTGCTCCCATTCAGAAACAATTTCAAAATAATACAGGAGAGCTGTTTCTAGGAAAAAAAAAATTGCATTATAGGTATCTATAATGCCTAGAGGCAGTTGCTTGATGTTCCTTGAAGGAAATGTTAAATAACACAAAACCTGTGTGATTTTGCAACAGCAGTACTACCAAAAGTTGTTCACTTTATGCTTCTGTGGTACTGTTCTCAAATCATGCACAACCTAATATCGCTTTAGTCCTGTAGTGACTTCAAAATTAGTAGATGAATATCAAAATCATATTTCAGTTCTTGGAGATATATGCCAACAATTCTGATTTATAAGTTGTGATTAGTGTTATACACTTAACCACGACAATTAAGTCACTCTAGACCTCTCCAACACAAGAGAGATTGATTATGTGACAGGCTGCTCTCATAAACCACAGTGACATAGCTGAACATCAGACTTGTGAGGTATCTCTGTGAGAACTGTTTGATCCTCACTGACATCTCTGAGCAGGTGATAGCTGTCAAACTTGCTGAATTTTGTTGGAGTTGCATCTCAAAACTCTTCAGAAGGGTCTATTTTAAAAAGGTCAACAGAAATGCAGAAAGATGCTGTTTTAATCTTATAGTTCATTGGTTTATGATTATTCTTACAATGTCTTGATATGGTAGTGATGTCTTGTTGTTATTCTTTTAGCATCTATCCTTTGCAACAGAGTACTGTAATGGGGAAGCTGTTGTACCTTCCCAAGTAGACCATGATCTATGAGACTGGCTGGTTAAAAGCTGTGCATGATACAGGAGAACAGCAGATCAGAGCTTAATGTTTGCATACAATCCACTTTATGAGCATTTACATGAGATTCCTATCTCTTTAGGCTCCTTATTAAAGTTATCACCTTTAGCAGCTGCTTGTTTTTCTACATAGATTAGAGGAGATCTCAGGATGTCTATTCTTACGTTTCATGACACTGTTAAATGTCAAAGAGGTACCCAAAGGTGCTAGTGATTCTACTTATCTCCAATCCTTACATAATTCCCTTTAGGCATCAGGTCTTTACTAGCTGTTGCTGATTTATATCTCAGTAGGAGTGTGTCCTCGTGGGTGGCTGTGGGGACATTTTGTTCTTTGTGCCTTCCTTCCTTCCTCCTCCCCCTCCCCATCTAACTTGAATTCTCTGGCAATTCAGCTGTGATATCTCTTCATAGTGGCATCTTCCCAGGGACAGAACATGCTGTACATATTTGCAGTGTATTTAATAGAAATCAACATTCACCCATATCATTACAGCAGTTCTGGGAGCAGGCTTTAAACGAAATGCTGAATCCCAAATATATCAACCTGCTTCACCCTGTGGCTTTTGCATTACAAATGCTTCCAGCAGCTGTGAGAGAAAAAGATATAAGATCAGATTCTGCCACTTGTACCAGATTTCTCTTGCCCTTCGTATTAAAAGTTCCAGTTACAAATAATGAATTTGAATATGTGAATATGAATACCTGTATACAAATTTAGCTAATGCAACTCCCCTGTTCATCATAAAAATGTTAAAACATGAGTTGATAGATCACATTTCTAGGAACATTGTCTTTCTAAGAGACACTTCTTCTGAAATAATGATATTTTAAGATCTCTATTATCATGTGGTACCCTATGGCTATTGTAAATACTGTGGAAGTATGAGGCACAGTAAACTCAGTAGGTGCTATGGTCTTTGCAAAAAATCATTAGTCAGGCTGAAATCAACACATAGACATCATCACTGTTGCTAGCATGATTATATTCTCTTAAGCAGTGCTTAGAGATGTTTGTCTTTTGCACTATAGCTCAGTAGCTGAAGCATTCTCCAGGGACTGGAAGACCTGGATTCATAACTGGAAAATTATATAAGTTCTAACTATTGAAAGACTGCCTATACCAATAGCTTATGTGATGCCGGGAGATATGGGGGATGCCTTGAGACATATTCGATATAAAATTAGCTACTAATATTAGATCTGAGATGTGGATAATAGGTGAGCTAGTTGTTTAAATATTATAATGAAAATTCAGTTTGGAGGGTATTGCTTTTTTTTTGGGGGGGGGCTGTGGCAGGGTGGCAGAGGAGGGTTTGCAATTGCTGTGTTTTAGCTGCTGCATTTGCTGTGAATTGCTCTCATGGAAGAACATTGTACCTTTCTAGTTCACTATGGCTGTAACACGGAGAAGCTTTTTTCGTAGGAGGCCACCTAGTGTTTGCTGAAGTTCAAGAAGCTTTTGGAAATTGTCTTGAGATCACTTTAAAAAGAATCAATGCCCAAAAGATGTATGGCAGGAAGGAGATTCCTGTTTGTGATTCTTTCACTGTTTTTACATCTGACTAGTGAAATGTGATTTTTTTGTTGCTTCTTGTTTGTTTGTTTTTGATGTGTTTTGTTTTTGTTTGTTTTTAAATAAAATGGACTTTCAGATATTGAGTGCTTGGTTTCTACTTGTAGTATGCTCCTCTTAGAAAGGTAATTTGTCTTTGCAAAATCACTGTGGGATTCTACCTGAAAGGCAAAGACTAAATGCCTTTATCCTTGCTCCTTGACTTCTACATTGTGTCTTCATGTGAATCAGACTGTGCCTCATGGTGTGTATATTCTGCTTTGAAACATTCCTCTAGCCACTTCTGCCTTTCCCCAGTTGAGATTTCATTTGTTCTGTAACAAGAGCTGAGTATCTAAACATCTTTATGGATCTCAGCACAGCTGTCCTAAGCTCTCTCTCCACATACAAGAATCAGATGTCCAATTTACATAAAAGCACCTTTTCCCCACATGAATCTAAGGCAATTTTCCTTCATTTTCTACTGTTATTATAGGTAACTGAAGAAAACATGTTTCAAAATCCAACACTCCCTGTCATTTGTTTCAGAAATACTGTATTTTAGCCACCTATTAGTCTGAAGAAAAATGTAGGCATTAGTGGTTTGTTTTTGTTCTGTATTGGCTATTTAATATATAGTTGCACTGTAACACATTTACCAGAATTCAGTGCCAAGCCTGAAATCACTTCAGCTTAGATGACAGGAGTCCACTCTTGTTTACACCAGTTTTACCCCAGCATGACTACATTCAGTTGCAAGGCTTAGCTTCTGACTTCTATCAGGAAAAAAGAGGAAGATCTGTCTGGGGTATTAATTGCTATATTTTACTGCTATTGCATTCCAGCTCTTGTACTAATGTTACATTTGGTACCATTCTCTTTGATTAAGATTAAATCATGGATGAAAGTTAAGAGTTAGCCATTCCATCTAAAGGAATTTATTAAACTTTTTTGCCACAAAGAGCACAGTGTACAAGAAATACTGTCTTGTGTCTACTACATTAAAGTATTAATCCATTTCCATTTTACTTCATGGAAATAACTGTGCAACTCTTTGTTGAAAAACAAATGGCAGAAAGTGAGTAGAAAGAGTGGGAAAAGAAAAAGTTTTAATTATAAAGCATACTTCTTCCTTCTTTCTCCTTTTTAAAAGCCCTCCCTTTTAGGGAATGAAGCGTAGAAGTGCTGCCTATGCCTGTAACCTGAACATGTATGGGACCACATGCATGGCTTATTCTCCTGTGATTGTAACAGACTGCCCCTCAGTAGCCTGTCCATTAAGAATGGTAGCTGGCATGATTTAATTTGCAAATATAGACATAGACTGAAACTGATGGCAATGATAAAAACTGTAATTCTCTTCTACATCCATGTTCTCAAGGATCTGAATGGAATTTTTGCCTCTAGAAACAAAGCTTTCTATGAAGCTACGCTACTGAGAGATGGAAATCCAGGGAGATTAATTTAGAGAAAGCCCTGAAATCTACAGCACATAAATTGCTGCATTAAAAAAGAGATGGCCAACAGGTAGAGGGAGGTGATTGTCCCCCTCTACTCAGCTCTTGTGAGGCCCCATCTGGAGTGATGTGTCAAGGCCTGGGGCCCCCAGCACAAGAAAGATACTACACAAGTGTCAAAACAGGAGGCCAAAGGATATAGGTTCACTGACATTTGTTCTTGACATCAAAAGAAGTGTTGAGTCTTGTGGCTTTGTGAGAAGTGTAAATTTTACCAAAGCCTATTTATGATCTCATAGCTATCCTTCACAAGCTTTATCCAAAAATAAAGCTTATCATAAGATTCAAATAGATAAGCCATGGCCTTTCAGTTTTGTTTTGAGGTCATTGCAAGCTGGTAGCTGAAAACTCTTGTTACTGACTGCTACCTTGAAGACTTTTTTTCAGCTGCCACCTGGACTTGTCTTGTTTCATGTACACAGTAAAATCTTACCTCTTCTCACATATACCACATGGTCTTTTGCAGAGTTAAACATGTGACGGTTGCTTACTGAGAGCTATGCTACACTGAATTGGCCGAAAGGCTTTTGATCCTCGAGCACTGCTTCCAGCTGCCTCAGATGGTTATAAAAACTAACATCTGCCTGCAAAATTTGTATGGTGATGTTCTAAATGTTGTATGAACAAACCCTGCCTTTCAGATTTAGCTAGAGATCTTGAAAAGATGGAGAACCTGTCGTTCCTCTCAATACATTATTTCTTGGTCTAATCATCTTTACTATAGTTTTCTAGCTGATTTTTCATTTGCATTTGTTTGGATTTCAATTCCAACAACTGCTCCTTGTTACTTCTTTAGTACCTTCTATTTCCTTCCTCTGGTGGTTTTTATCAACCATAATCAAGTTGCTTCTGAGTTATCTTTTTTTTTTTTTGTAAATGAAACAGATTGCACTCATTAGATTTATTTGTTTTACCCAACTGTTGCTTTTGATCATAAATTAGACTCATAAACTTTCTAGAGTACAGACCATCTTTTGGAAACATTTGTCCATAACATCTAGCACAAGAAAGTATGAATCCCTAATGGAGGCTGAGTTTTTTTATAAGTTTTGGACTTGTTAACATTGAATTAGTAAAGCTGCTGTTGAAAATTTATTTTCCTTAGAAAATATGCAAGAGTTTATGTAAAATTTTCTCATCTACCTTATTTCTTTCAAGCCTACAGTCTCACTGCATTATGTATGGTGAAATAAGTGCCTTCATCACAGCCAAACTATGATACTTTTTGGTGAATCAGCTACAATTTAACTCAAGCTCAGTTCATTTTAGTGAAATAAAATCTAATAACTGGTGATGGTTCCAGTTTCTTAATGATTCAGTTCTTATCTCATTTAAATCATTCATACTTTCTCAGATGTAAAATGCATGTATTAGAATTTAATCATTCTCCATCACTGGGAAAGGTTGTTGTTTTTTTTTTTTTTTTACCATTATAAAGTAGATTTTTGGAGTACTCTACTACAGGTTTTCAATAAATATATGTGTGAATGCTTATAGCTATGAATAAGCTTTTGACTACAGGAAGTCAGCAGGAAGTGTTCAATGCTTCAGAGCAGTGCTGCACAGACAGTATTTTTTGACTTCCAGTTGATCATTCTGTAATTAGAGAAAAACTTGAGAATTTTGCACCTAGAAAAATTTCCTTACAATACAGAGCAAAGAACAAATTACAGAGACCAGACTCTGAGAGGATGTAAATTTAATCATCTGTATCAGTGGTACCATCTCAATTTACAACAGCTGAGAATTTGGATAAAATTGGTAGGTTTTTGATGGGCAGCCTTTTAAGGGCTGCTTTTTAAGAGTTGCCTTTTAAAATCCCATGAGACTAAGACTTCTGATACTCTTGAAGCATGGAGGACTCAACTGATAGAGAGGTCAAATCACAGTGTCTTTATCTTTCTAAAAATGATTGGAAGCTTCTTTGTTTGGCTGTGCAGCCTCAAGCAGCAGAGAGATTAAGGTGAAAGCTCTGATCTTACTGAAAAGTAAATCTTCTGAAATGAATAGTACTGTCCAAACTTAAGACATATTCGTCACCACCCACCTAAATATACTTCATGTAACAAGTAAGCAGGGAGCCCAGTGATTCACAGGGAGACATCATTAATTTCAACAGCTATATCATCAGCATTTCAGCTGGGTCAACTTCACTGTAAACTAAAGAGTAAAACCCGGAACATAATATGGAAACATTTGTATACTGATCTTTTCAGTCTGCTGTTCTTGTTCCTACTTTAGTTTAGACAGAATACTCATAATTAACAGATAGAAAGAGGCCAAAGGGAAAGGATCAAGATGATTTAGCAGAAAAATAAAAAAATAGTTGTGTAGTTGAGAGAAAACCTGTGAATGAATCACCAAACTACAGAAGCAATTGAAATCTTTGGCTGAACTAGTGTACCATATACAGGCTGGTGCTTATGGTTCCAAACCAATAAAACAAAACTCGCAATGTTATTGCTTTCCATTTTCCTTGCAGAAGCTTTGTCTGGAAGGGTTATTTATGCTTTTGCTTTTTTTTTTTTATTATTATTATTGTGTCATTCATTTCTTCGGTGTAGAAAGACATAAAATCAGACAATAATAGCCATGCCTGGATAAATGCTCTGCTTTTAAGGCTAGAACATGGATTAGAAATATTTAATCTGCTACTAAGGGGAAAGAGGAATGATTCAATTCGTGGATTGTGTAGACAGGTGTATTCCTAATTTGTCAACCTTCAGCAATTAGTAGACATATTTTTCTAAACTGCTTTGATCAAATTTCATAGTAAATTTTGTGATTGTAGCAGGAATGTAATGAATTCTGTAAGCTTAATCTGAATAAACATACAAGTTAAACAAAATTGTGTCCTCACTCAGACTTTAAATGCTAAAAGAAAGCAAACATCCTTAATTCAAATATATGACTTTTCTGGGAAATCTATTTTTAAACCAGAGTTGTATATCAAGGGGTGAGTTGCTAATTCTTACAGATTTCTTCTTCAGTTCTTGACAGTTTGGATGTGAATCCATTCCTCTCATGTTAATTAGCTATAATGGTTATATTTTAAGATAATTTAATTCAGTACAGAGCAAACATCACACAATATTGTGCTAAATGTAACCTTTCCCTTCTCCCCTCTAGTTAACATTGATCTGTCTCTATTTTTTATTCATTTTGCAAGCACTTTCAACCAGATAATATGTTGAATTGACTATTTATATAGTGTCTAATAGAAGGGCTCTGCACTCCTCCTGTTTCCATAATAAAAGTATTAAAATGAAAAGTTATGTCTTCTCAGATGGATAGCATAGAGGCTTTATCTCCTTCTGTATAAGCCTTCAATTCCTGTCCAGCAGGAATGAAAATATTTATGTCCCTATATTTTTCTCTATGCCACCCAGAACTCCACAGGAGCACTGCAGTTCTGGTTCACAATGGCTTCAAGTGATGTGGTTGCAGTTGTTGGCATATGTAAAGACATTTGTCATTCTTTAGGAACTTCAAAATTTTGTCTTAGTGCTGCCAAATAGAGGTTGATTTTCTTCACTCAGTGTTCTCTTCATGACATTTCTAAGGGCTAATATATTTGCATTTTACCTTCCTTTAACATATCTGATCTCATTTGGATCATGGATTCAAACTATACACTGAGGGGAGATGAGGGTCACAGGGAAGATGTGCAGAAAGTTCATGAACATCATCTGTAGAGAACCAGACTGAAAACACCCAGTCACTGACTCACTTCTGTTGCTTAAATGAATAGGCCTTTCACTGTTTTACCCAGGGTCCTTGATCCCTGCTGTGAATTTCCACTCCATGTTCAATACTTTTACATTGGAGTGGATGTTCTGGAGATATTTTGGCATTTTGCTTTCAAATTTAGGTTCTGATGCTGTGCAACATATTTTGGTCTATAGCTACATCTGTGAATACCCAAACTGGCAAAATTCTCCTTTTCTTTTTTGTAATTTCTTAAAACAAATATTTCACATAATGAAACTATGTCAAAAAGGAAAGTATAAAGAAGTGTTAGAATCTGTTTACTTCCCTCTTGCTAAGTCTGTAAGTAGGACAGCTTGCTTTTTTTTTGTTAGCTTGCAAGAGGGACTGTTGTCTCTCTCTTAGCCATGAAATCATGATAGTCTATCATTTTTTAGTACTACTTTTAAATGGAACCCTATGATTTCCAGTTAGTCCAGAATATGCATCAAAGCTTCTATTATTTTCACTGCAGGATTTTCTGCTAGCTTAAGGACTCTAGTAAGAGTTCAGTAGTTCATTGCAAAAAATCACAGTTGAAGTAGGCATAGTCTGTCTAAGCCACACTCTGCCAAATGCATCACAACCCAGAAACTAAATAATCTTTGGTCTGTTGAAATAGAGTACAGAACAAAAACAAGAAGGGAAACTATAAACTCAGGTTTTAAAAACTGCATGATTTACAGGACTATATTTGATCCTGTTCTAACCACTAAGCTGATAGATGTGCTGTGTAATTTTCTTAGGCCATGGGTATTTTTTTTCCTGTTTGCCTAGAAAATCTGTCAGTTAATGAATCAAAATGGTAAAGGCATAAAAATTGATGGGTCTCTCTGATATACTGATTAATTTTAATTAATTCTACAGCAAAACTGATCAGTCAGTGCTGTTCTCCATTTTTGCATTCCTGAGGAAATATTGAAGAAATGTTATTGCTTTCCCATGTTTTTTCATTAGTTTTCTATTCTCTGTCAAGGCTCAATGGTGCATGTTTGCATCATACTGAAATAGTTTTTTTGGAGCTAAGGGTTATCTTTTAGAACTACTGCTAAAAAATCATTCAAACAGGCATCTGCTGGCCTAGATAGAAAACCAGATGCTACATTTCAAATACTGAAATTTAAGATTAGTTAGCTATATGAGATAAGGTCCAGTTCTAGGTGATCTGGCCACTCAATTACTCATTTGAACAGAAGGCCTGCAGATTAATAACAGATACTGAAATTAGATCTACTTGTTTTAAGTGTCCACAAAGGAAAAAGAAATCACTCTAAGGACATGAAAGTACAAATAGTGGGGACATTAAAAAGAAAATACTACAAAATGCTTATAGGATAAGTATTCTGTGGAACACTGATTTTATCTTAATTACAACCATAAGTAGTGTTTGATCTCCCTGCAAAAGTAAACTAAAACTATTACTTCAAATATTTGATATGTAGGCTGGATATTGTTCCTGGAATTGCTGTGTCAAAGAAGGCACTTCTGGGAGCTGTAGGAATACAAGACGGTGCCAGATTCTTTGGCAAAGTCTGTAGAGTTTTGCACCGTTATGTATGAAAATCTCTATTCTTGTCTGAAGCATACCAGTTGAAAGTCAGTAATTTGGCACCCTTATCTGCTTACATGGAGATCTATAGCTTAATTCAAAGATACTTTTATGGAATACTGTGTTTTCTTTCCAAATCTATGGTTTTGCTGGACTCATAGTGTGCACATTCCTTTATAGCCTAAAAATACTTAAACAGAAATTATTAAAAATCCTTTTCTAAAAAATTGAAATTCTTATCTTCTTCTCAATTAAAAATAAAGTAATTGTGCAAAGTTTTTTAAATTTCTTAATATGTGACATATAAATATCACTTTGCAATAGTTTCTGGGATACCAGTTATATTTGGGAAAGCCCATGAGCATACAAACATCAGGTGCCAACATCTGTGAAAGACAGAGTTATTAGTATAGAGAATCACCTTCGCTCCTAGAAGACAGGTGCATTTTAATAAAACATTCTGATGCTGAAATTTGATATGGGAAACTTAGGGTGAAAAGAAAAAATCTCAATGCTGTTTCTATGCCTAATCTTCTACTAAGTATGCATATCACTAATACATTTTTGAGCTAACATGAGTTCTGTACCTAAATGTTTTTTTAGGTATGAAGAATATAGAATAAACCAAGTGTGGAGGGACCTTAGGAAGACTCTAGCCCAAACACCTGCTCAAAGAGGTCAGTTATGAGGTCAGACGGGCTGCTCAGGGCTGTATCCTGTTGGGTCTTGTAAACTTTCAAGGATTATACTTGTTAAGAACTTGCTCTTTTACTGAACGGCCCACACGAGGAAGTTTATTAGAACCAGTCTGAATATTTTTTTACATCCACTGTCTCTCACCCTCTCACACATGCTCCTGTGAAAAGTCTGACTCCATCTTCTTAGTGACCTCCCAATAGTTTACTGGGAGCTGCTGCTAGTTTGCCCCAGTGCTACCTCTTAGCACGGAATCATGGAATGGCTTGTGTTGTGAGGGACCATTACAAATCATGTAGTTCCAAATCTGTGCCATGGTTAAAGACATCTTTCACTATATCAGGCTGCCTTAAGTACTGTCCAGTCTGACCTTGAAAATTCCAGGAATGGGGTATTCACTGCTTCTCTGGCAACATATTTCAGTGCCTCACCATCCTCATAATCACTTCCTTATATCTAATCTAAGCCTACCTTTTTTTAGTTCCTGACCATGATTCCTTGTCCTATCACATGTCCTTGTAAAATATATCTCTCCAGTTTCCCTTTAAGTATTAGAAGATTACCATAAGATCTCTCTAAAATTTGCTCTTCCAGGATGAACAAGCCCAGCTCCCTCAGCCTTTCTTTGTAGGAGAGGTGCTCCAGCACTCTGATTATGGTCCTTCTCTGGACCTCTTCCAGTAGCTGAGTCCTTCTTGTGCTTGAGGTCCCAGGTCTGGATGCACAAGGGCAGAGTAGAGAGGGACAATCACTTGTTTCTCTCTGCTCCTACACTTCTGTTCATACAGCCTAGGATGTTGGCCTTCCAAGTTGCAAGCTGCTGATTCATGTCCAGTTGGGCCCCTCACTACAAGAAAGACATCGAGGCCCTGGAGCATGTTCAGAGAAGGGCAACAAAACTGGTGAGGGGTCTGGAGCACAAGTCTTACGAGGAGCGGCTGAGGGAGCTGGGATTGTTTAGTCTGGAGAAAAGGAGGCTTAGAGGAGACCTCATTGCACTCTACCACTTCCTGAAGGGAGGCTGTGGTGAGGAGGGGGTCAGCCTCTTCTCCCAGGTAACTAATGACAGGACAAGAGGGAATGGCCACAAGTTGCGCCGGGGAAGATTCAGATTAGATTTGAGGAAAAATTTTTTCTCTGAGTGGTCCGGCACTGGAATGGCCTGCCAAGGGAGGTGTTTGAGGCACCGTCCCTAGCGCTGTTCAAGAAGTGTTTAGATGAGGTGCTAAGGGATTTGATTTAGTAGCTTGATGGGTAGGGATGGTGATGTGAGGATGGTTGGACTATATGATCTTGTAGGTCCTTTCCAACCTAATGAATCTATGAATCTATGAATCTATGAAGTCCTTCTCTGCAGGGCTACTCTCAACCTCCTTCATCCCTCTGCACTGGTGTTTGGGACTGTTGTGACCCAAGTGCATGACATTCTCCTTGTTGAACTTCATGAGGTTCATATGGGTTCATGGTTCTCCTAGTTGAATAAGCCCCAGCCACTCAGCTTCTGCTCACAGACCACATTCTCCAGCACCAACTATCTTTGTTACCTCCACTGATCTTCCAGTTTATTGATGCTGGATCAAAGATTCTAGACAAAGTTCAGAGGGGAGGCAGTTGGATCACTCAGTTTAAATATTTTCATTGGGGTTACTTAGGCAGAGATTCACCACGTCGATCTCAATTTTCAGAGTGAGGAGAACAGATTGTACATTTGACTGCCTAAATTGGGAAAGAGGGTAGAATTACAAAAGCAAGGCTCAGAAGTTCATGCAAACAAAAGTCTGATGTGTTCCAAGGAGATACATGGATTTTTTTATTTGTAGTGCTATTTTTTGTATTCTTACAGTAAGTTGTTGCATTTTCGCAAATGCATTTGGATTTGGCACTCATCTGCATGTTGTCAATTATTTTGCAGTCCCTCAAAATTATCTGTGTGAATCAATAACGCAATTCACAGCTTTTATAGGCTGCCAGATAAAACAACAACAACAACAAAACAACAAAACAAACATCACACAGTTTGCACCATGCCTGCCTGTGAAAGCAAAGTCACATATTCCTTTGTGTGGAGAGAGTAATCACTGTAAAGTTAAAGTGTATGCAATTTCCAAATGCCAAATTCTATAGAGAGAAAAATATTACTTTGCTTTGTGCTTTTCAGCTAGCTGAGGTCCCCTTATATGACAGGCCATAATCAATAAATCATGTGCCAGTTGTGCTGATTCTGTATGTCAGGTCATATCTCTCCATTTCAGTTTCCATTTTCTTACACAGTATTCACTTCTGTTCTATTGTCATAGCTTTCCACTTTCTCAGTGTCAATTTAAAAGCTGTTATTTTTAAACCAAAGAAATTACAATCCACCTGTCCCTCCACAAAAACAAACAAAAAACCAAAACCAAAACACACACACACAAAACCCACAACTATTCCACTGGCCTGCTTCAGAGAAGGGAAATGGAGAGACAGATCCTCTGCCTGAACACCAGATGCTGTGATATACTAAGGAGGCTGTGTGAGCACATATTGTACGAAGTAAACAGAGGTACCATGATGAAAATCGTAAAAACTGATCGGTAATAGATTGTAGAATCTCAAAGAAAGGTTCTTATGGTGAAAAAATATTTGCTTCTCCCTTTCATAAGAAATAATTTACTCAGTCACATCAATATACATTTTTAAGGAAATTAATTATTTGACAAGCCCGATGGTGCAGACTGGTTATATAGCCAGAGTGAGAATTCTCAGACTTAATATCAGAAATGTAGATCTAACACAGTTAGGCTGTTTATAACTAGCCAGGTTTTACGCTCAGTAAGTTGCTTCAAAATGATAGGACAACGACAGGTAAAACCCTCCAAGTGCCTGCATTAATTCTGGCTCCATGTCCTAACCTTTTGATTCGCCCATCCTTCTCTTGACTCCAGCATTCCCTGTGTAAATTCAAGAAAAGTCTAGCTGCTCTCTACTTTCTCTTTTTCAACAGTAAAGGAGGGATGCTGGTAATTGCTTGCAACTCTATTTTGAGTATTGATTTCAGCAAAGTTTTGCCTAGTGGTTATTAGTTGTGTGTTTTCAAAATTGTAAAGAAGACATTTAGCGACATACTGCAGTTCCTAAGCACGGTAATTAGGGACTTTGAAATTAATAGCATATTTATAAACAGCGATGCTGGTTTATTCTGCTGTCAGTAATACCATTTTTCACTGTGAGTGGACATTCAGACAATAAAATAACCTGGAAAAAAAAACTTTCCTGGATCCTTCAAAGACTATCTTTCAAATAAAGTTTGTGATTGGTGAATTACATTGACGTGATCACCTCCAGTGACTCTAAGTGACTATGATGATTCAGCTTGAGGCTGACAAACATGGAGATGGGTGGCAGTCTGGCTATTTTTTTCCATTTCATTTTTTTTCACATTGTTTTTGTTGTTGTTTTTCACTCTGCACTGCTTAGAGCTCACTTTATACAGCCTGCCCATCTCTGTCTCAATTTTTTCTTAAAGCTCAGTTTTCCTGCTGGCATTTAAATATTGACTTCCATCAGTCCAGAAATTGAGCTTTGCAGCTTGAGCAAGTAATGCAGTTGGCTCAGCTATTATCATTTGGCTTTTCCAGTGTATCCTGTTCCTGTTTCCTAAGCAGTACATTTATTTTTTGAATGGTTATAAACAAGAAAGCATTCTTGCCTCATCCCCCAACACCTGCTCAAAATCTGTTTGTTCAGGGCAGGTAAATCTTTGTCTACTGTCACAAAGTGTTGTTATACTACCTGTATTCATAGTAATGACATTTCTGCAAAATCATGTTTTTCATACTCCTGCTTATACCTTAATCTGAATAACTTGGAATAAAAGCCCCATGGAATAGGGGTATGAAGTCAGGATGCTGGAGGACAGCATTCAGGGCTCCCCTCATCTGGCCTGGGACACTCTCATCTTTCAAATGCCTCCCTCAAACCCCATCTTGCTACAGGCACATCTACAAGACAGGTAATATAACCTTTCCTACCTTAACTTATCTTAATCAGAATTTGTATCATCTTATCCAACCTAATTTATCCTTACCTACCCCATCACACTTCCTTGGAATACTGTTTCGTAATAGGCTAAGATATTCTTTGCTTAGACTACATGTGATTATAGTTCATATGCACAACAGCTTGTTCAGAATAAATTTAATGGACTGTTTCGGTGCAACTGATACAGGCCAGTGAAGTGTGCCATGGTCACCATCTTCTTCCTGGGTGAAATAAACCAGATAACGGAACATGAGAGGTAGTCACTCAAGATCTCAAAAACAAAAATGGCACTAGATGCTACTCTGGGAAAATTAATTTCTCTCCATTACCTTTCTCTGTATGGGACTAAGTTTGCCAACCTAATTCCCATTGTATTTGAGACAGATTTAGGTTACTTAATGCAATAATTTCAACTTCAGTCAAAATCCCATGGATGAAAGAGATCTACTTTATGGAGGATTCTATTTCACTGACTGCTGAGAAGGGCCCTGCTCACAATTACTACTTTTTTGTTGTTGTTGTTGTTCTGATTGATTTGCCTATGCTGTGAACATTTATATTTAATCCCATCTAGACACCAACTACAGCTAGTGAAAGTTTACCAATTATATGTGAATTTTGACTGTTAAAAAAATTTTGATAGGGAAAAGAAAATATCTGAAGATTTTTCTTCCTGAAATTCAGGAGTTAGTTTCCCATCAAGTTTTGAAGGGACTAAGGGATTTTGGACATTTTGAGAGGTATATACCAGATAGAACTGTTCTTTCTGTTTCATCCGTGAAAGTGATAGCATATCAGAGAATGTCTGAGATATTACTGCATGAGAGAAATCATCACCAGTCCTTCATTTTCTCCCTTGCTTTCTAAAGCTTAACCCTCCCTGCCCCAAAAGAGAACCATATGAATTGGAAGGGATCCTCAAAGTCCAGGTCTAGCCCAACTCCCTTGCAATTATCAGACACATACATCTAGATGAGTTTGTTCAGAGCCCTGTCCAGCCTGACCTTGAATGTCTGCAAGGATCAAGCATCCATCAGCTCTCTGGGCAACTTGTTCCAGTGCCTCACCACCCTTACCATAAAAAAAAACTTCCTCATTACATCAGGTCTAAACCTCCCTTCTTTTAGTTTGACACCATTCCTCCTTTTCCTATCACAGTGTCCTATCACAAACCGTTGACATCACTACAAAAGTATGTGTCCCCTTCTTTCTTATAGTTCCCCTTTCAACACTAAAAGGCTGCTATCAGCTCTCCCTGAAGCCTTCTCTTCTCCAGACTGAACAACCCTAATTCTCAGTCTGTCCTCATAGGGGAATGACGGTAAAATTTAATTAGTGAACATGCAACAGCACTGATATTTAAAAAAAAAAAAAGCAGAAATGCAGTTGAACACCACAGTGTCTAGATTTTATACAGCAGGTTTGTAGGTAGTAAATCAGAAATCTCTGAAGAAGCACAACTGACTCAAGGGAAAAAGCAAAATAATTTCGTGTGCCAGCTCAAAAATATCTCTATTCTGAGAGAAGAGATACCACTGGGCAGCCAATGGGAAACAGCCAAACGGCTGGGTCTGAAAACATAAACATTCTGGAACTTACATTTCTTTACAGAAAGTATACTATAATATATGCAACACAAAACTCTTTGTTATATATCAGTAACAACTCTTCTAAAGGACTGAGAAAGTTTCACTCTTCTCCTTAACACACTCTGGCAAGCAGCAGTGCCATCAATCAACTCTATGTCATAGTTTTCCTTGACTTTTCTTCCCAAGCACTTTCTTAACTTTTTCCCTGTATCTGGGTAAGTAAGCCTTACCAAAATAACAGAACTCACTTACATTTCTTTTTTAATACTGGTATTACAGAGCATGGGAAATGCTAATATAAAGCATCCAAAGAGTACACAGGGCAGTGTGAGCTTCTTGTGTCCAAAGACGGTGCAATTTAATTCTCATGCTATACAATTTCAATATGTCATATTTCACACTTGTAACTTTGATCATCTAACATCCTAACAAACTAGTTATCTTCTAGGCTGAGCACTAGAAATGTATGTTCGGCATTATTGTCTTCAAGAAATGATACACAGCTGGACAGAAAAGCTTATTTAAAGATAACTCATTTTTTTATTTCTTAATATGTTCATATTTATTAGCTGCTTATTTATTCTAACCATGTTGGAATACTCTAACCAGTATTACCATTTTCAATATTTCATTTCAGTTTGTAGCTCACTATGTTCTGAAAATCAAAACCTCTTCTCTGATTTAAACATTCTCAGAAGAATGCTCATATGTATATTTACGGTGTGTAGTAGGCTGAGCTGGTAACACAGATACTGATGTATTTCCACAATAAAGACCTGCTTTCCATGAGTAATGTGATCTTGCAGCCATATTCAGCAACTTCTGTTTTTCTATACTATCTCCTAACTCTGCAGGATGCCTGAAATGTAGATTGTGCATAACACAGGCAGGTAACATACACGGAATAGTAGCAGTCTTTGAGCCTGCCTAGCAAGGTAGGCTACTGTGCAAAATCCAGGTTCAGTCAGAAGAATAAATAAGGAAAAACACAGTTCTGTGTTCTAGCGATTAGACTGAAAATTTGGGACAGGGCAGGGCAGGTTTCCAGTCAGGCATATTTATAAGTCCCATTAGAACTTAAGTGCCCTGTTGAATCCAAGCTTTAATTAGAAACTGTCCTTACTGAATGTCAAAATGTTCCTTTTCCCTTCATAAAACATTAACAACCACCAGAGATGAAGAAAATGGGCATCATAATTCCCCTCTGTCAGTATCAAGACTCCATTCCACATGGTTTCCTCTGCACTGGTATTCAGGGAGACACATACAGAGCTCAAACAGGGCAAGTATAGTCTTCTTTTCTTTTTTTATTAACAATACTGAACACCAAATTCAGAATTCTCAGTAAGAAATCTAAAACTCTAGAAAATTGCACTACACACAACAAACATAATAAAAATAACTAGTCCCTCTGAATCTGATAAATTGTTTGTGGAAGTGATATTAAATACTTCTACCTCTATAAAGATGACCTTATGGTATAAGCAATTTTCCTGTAATAACAACGTCAAGAAAAAAACACTGATTTTATAACATAGCTTTGCTGCTATGAATGTGTTATCCTTTTCTTTAGTTATAGCCTTGAATGAATTAGTGTAAAGAACTTATTCAAAGGTATGGAACTTTCTCAAGTACTTCACTTAGGTGAAAATCATAGAATTACAGAATCATAGAATCCTTTTGGGAGGGACCTCCAAATGCCATCTAGTCCAACTCCCCTGCAAAAAACAGGGACATCCACAGCTAGATCAGGTTGCTTAGGACCTAATCCAGTCCTGCCTTGAAAGTCTCTATGGATGGAGCAACAATAACATATCTCTACCTTCTTTGAGCTTGAAACCATTTCCCCTTTTTCTATTACCACAGATCCTGCTAGAGAGTCTCTCCCCTTCTTTCCTGTAGCTCCTTTTTAGATATGAAAGGCTGCTCTCATGTCACCTCACAGTCTTCTCTTGTTCAGGCTGAATAGCCCCAGCTCTCTCAGTTAGTCTTTGCAGGAGAGGTGTTCCATCCCTTGGATCATTTTTGTGGCCCTTCTCTGGATGCATTCCAACAGGTCTATGTCTCTCCTGTACTGAGGACTCCACATCTGGATTCAGTACTACAGGTGAGGCCTCATCAGTGCAGAGTAGAGGGGCAGGATCACCTCCTTTGCCCTGCTGGCCATGCATGTTTTGATGCAGTTCATGATACA
The DNA here is from genome assembly GCA_036925125.1 of Oreortyx pictus. Taxonomy (NCBI): domain Eukaryota; kingdom Metazoa; phylum Chordata; class Aves; order Galliformes; family Odontophoridae; genus Oreortyx; species Oreortyx pictus. The sequence continues at coordinate 5,981,880 of JAUPFR010000003.1, forward strand.
GTTGGCTTTCTGGGCTGAGGACACATTGCTGACCCATGTCCAGCTTCCCACTCATAAGTACCCCAGGTCTTTTTCTAGAGGGCTGTGCTCACTCCTTTCATCCCCCAGTTTGTACTGGTAGTTGTACCTGCCTTAACTCAGGTTCTAGACCTTGCATTTGGATTTGTGAACCTCATGAGGTTCACCTGGGCACTCTGCTAAAGCTTGTCTAGGTCCCTCTGAATGGCATCTTATCTCTCTGGTGTGTTAACCACACTCCACATCTTGATATCATTGGCAAACTTGCTGAGGGTGCACTTGACTCCAGTGTCTACGTCACTGATGAAGCTATTAAAGAGTATTAGCCCCAGCACTGACCCCTTGGGGATACCACTCATCACCAACCTCCATCCAGACACTAAGCCATTAACCACCACTTTTCGTACTTGATTCTGCAGCCAGTTCTTCATCTGTTAACATTCCACCCACCAAATCCACATCTTTCCAATTTGGAGAGAAGGATGTTGTGGGGTACTGTTTCAAAGACCTTACTGAAGTCAAGATAGATAACACCAGTGGCTCTTCCCTTGTCCATTGGTGCAGTGATACTATCATAGAAGGCCACTAGGTTGATTAGGCAGGTTTTGCCCTTGGTGAAGGGTCAAAATACATAATGGATTAAAAAATTACTTTCAACTAGTCTAAATTGAAACAGACCTTTTGAAATGATGAAAAATCTTCTCATTTAGACTGGCTAAGTATGAGAAATAAATAGTTAATATTTTTAAGCCCATCCAGCGATACAATTTACTTCACCATCCCAACACTGTGTTCAGTAGGAGCTATAGTTGGCCTCTGCTCCAAAAAGTAAAATTCTTTAAAATCACTTTATAGTGAATACCAAAGTACAGGAACAATACAAATTAGTGAATATTTTTTGAAAACTTGATCAATTTGGTTCAGGTACAACCTCCAGAAATGATAGCTACGTAAGACAAAAGACAGTGATCAGTTTGCCAATAGGATGAATAATATATTGCATTGTTTTATTGATCTAAAATATGACAAAAGGAATAATTAAGAGCAAGTTTCACTTGACAATGACTAGTATCATTCCCTGCTCTCTCTTTCAAATTAGGAGCTTTTAATTAGCTTTTGAAGCATATGAAATGTGCAGTTTAAGAATGTATTTTCTTCAGAGCATAAATTTTTCACCAGAAATCATGTTGTAGCTACCTTAAAACTGGTTTGATAATTTGAGCTTAATTCACTGAATTATTTCAGCAGGGCATATGGAGAGAAGAAAAACACAGTTCCCAGCTAGATTCATTAAATAACTAGAGCAGAGATTGTTTCTCTGTTATCTGGTGACCAAGTGAGTGCTGACCAGCCTGTGAGGGATCAGTTCAGGCTCTTTATAAAACTGTTGGAGCTCTTCTCCCACTGCCCGTAAGGAAAGCCCTCCAACATCTCTGCTTTTGGTTATGTTTCTGTTGTCTCCTCTTGAAGCCGTGCTTCTTTGCATAAAATACTAATTTAAACAGGAACTAGGATCTAGGCAGTTTGTCCCTCAGGATGTTTTTTTTTAGCACAGAAGTATTCAGCAGAATGAACAATAAAATAGATATACTAAGCAGAGCAGCTTTTACAGGAGAGTGAGAGGGACTTTCCTTATACACCCACAGTTTATGCATTTGGGGTCTACTGAGGATAAGATGTCCAAGTCTCTGTGCAGTCTGTCTGAACCAGCAGAAGTGTTTGAAACATGCTTTTTCATGTCCTTTTAAGCTATTCTGAAATGTCCCTCAATCTCTCCTAATGATGCTGTCCCATTTAGTATAAAATATTTAAATGCTAATTTAGTCAGAAACTTATGAAACAGCTTCATGGTCACTTGAGATCATGAGTTTAACTTCCCTCCTGGAACGAATGAGTGGAGAACTGGGTTTCTCAGTCTCCTAAAAAAGTGCCTTAAGAACAATATCTTTCAGCACTTCTGGCACTGTTTCTTCTCTCATTTTTTAATACAAATTTTCAGATATAAGCTACTTTGTTTCAGATCTACAAAATGTTTTCTCTTATTCAAACATTACTTTTTTAGCAGGAAAGCTCATACTTTTGCATGCATACAGTGCGTTTCATTTTGAGTCTCCATGAACATTTTTGTTTGGATATTTATTTATTTTCGCTCAGCACTGAAACAATGATTTATTCACTGGCCTACTCAAACTAGCTTTTCTAAATTAAGAAGATCTCATTTATTAAGCAAAATACATATATGTATTTAATAAAATTGAAAGTATTAAGCCTTTGTTTTGTCCTTTGATTATTCAAAGTGTTATCAACAAATGAATGCCTGTCTCTTCTGAAAAACAAAACTTTAGAAATCCGATACTGGATCTGGCTCTCCTTAGATTAAAGGACAATTTCAGTCATTTGTGTAGGAAACAGTTCTTTGTTTGGCTTGTCCTCAAGCTATGAAATGAACTCAAACAAGACCCCAGGCCTTTCAAAAGCATCACTACTTCCATTCCTACATGAAAGAACACAACTTGCCTTCTCTGACAAGAACAGAGACCAAAAGGCACCTTAAACCACAGTTAGGGGAAAAAAAAAGAGGAGAAGAAAAAAAAGAAACCTGACTGAAAAAAAAAAAAAGATTATACAGACATTTTGTCCCCCACGATAAGTTTAGAATGGAACAAACTATACAGCAGATGTTTGTTGTGGCACTTAATGTACTACTAGATGGTGCTCAGATGCCTGTGTCTTTGCAGAGCAAATGTCTTATGTTTCTTGGCATGCTTGGAGACTTGATGTTACTAAAAGTCAAACATTTCAGATGCAACAAACCAGCCTGGTCCGAATTTTGGCAACTTGTGATTTCATATGGTGCAAATAATCATAAAATCAAATGGCATCTACTTATAATTTTATAGTAATTGCCTCTATAGCACTTGCCAGTTTTTCCATAATAACTTCATGTATAATTAGTACGCAATCTTCAGGCATAAATAACTCTCTAATTACTCTGTAATCTGTAATTATAATGTACTTGCAGACCAGTTATTTGCTTATTTGGACTTTGTAAAATAGGATACCTTTCTGATAAAACACTGAAGGAGAATTATGTACATTTTGTGTTTAGAGCTGTCAAGAGAAAGAAAACAAGATGTAAGACAGTTATTGAAAGTAGAAAATATTTATGACAATGGATGATAAAAGAGAAGATGAAGATTAAAGAAAAGAAAAAAACCCACCAAAATTATACAAAATTACTGTCAACAGTTCACGGGCCAGTTCATCCCATTTCCATGACTAATAGGACAGGGGATCCATGGACCAATGCCCCGGGAAAGAGGAAGGAGAAAAAGGGAGAGGGCAGGGAGATGAGCCTAAAAAAATCCAACAGCGGCAACAGTCTGAGGAGGAAAACTAATTTACTATCTAAGACATCAGAATGCAAAATTACAAAACATAGTTAGAATTGAAGACAATGAATCAAATAAAATGAGATAGTGTCCAAAAATCAAAGGCCTCATGCTAACACTGAAGGCAGGATGGCTAGGGAAACTACACTGCTGAGATGATCGGCAAAAGGGGAGGTCTTGGGACTTGAGTGCAGTTTCGTCTTTCCCTCTGTGTGCAAAACAGGAACACAAAGTACTCTGGAGTATGTAGTTCTTCTCTTCTGAGAGACAGGCAGACAGCAGACTTGGAGCAGTAACTCTTTAACTCCCAGTGCCTCACATGATGTTATGATGTGGAATATCAGTAACAAAAAATCATAAAACCATGGCAAACATACAAAAATAAACAAGTATTTTTCTTTTTCCTGTGAACCCAGGAAACAAGACATTAGGAAGTATTTTGTTTCATCTTTCTTCCTGTGGTTTTCCTTTTCCTTCCTTTCTCCTCCCCTTCCCTTCCTCTTTTCTCTTTCCCCTTACCCTTCTTCTCCTTTTTCCTCTGCCCTTTCTCCTCCCTTTCCTGTGAATGGTGGAAACAAAAAGAATAGTACTTCTTGTTAGATAAACACCCCAATGGCAAGAAATGCATGAGATGCTAGATCTCAGGAGAAAAAAGACTCAGATGAAAAAACTTAAAAATTACAGACCCCAGATGACAGTAAATCTTAGGTAAATGAGCTGGTACATGACATTTCATTTTTGACAGCTTTAAAACTGTGATATTAAGATAATGCTAAAACGCTTTCAATTTCCTATAATTTTTTTTCAGAACTTTTTTTGACATACAGAATACGTGAATATTACCCTTTTGCATATTGCTAACAAGTTTGCCTGTGTTTCTACAATGACGTAAAGTGCACCTTACAATTTTTAGTGTTCTACTCTGATTGTCACACATTGATACGGAGAGTAAAACACCATTGTTCTCAATATGGCAAAAATACGTAGCAAGAGATCTTATTTGACTTGAAATTGGTCTCTATTGTGAAACTTGAGAGGTTTTCAGCATTTCTTTAACATCTGCTGACTGATCTGCCAGCTTATTTTCTTTCCTTCTCAGGAGAACTAGCACAGATAGAGCAAGAAAAAAAGACGATGACAAAAAGACAGTTAAAGACTTTTTTTTTAAGTTGGAAATAAAACCAGAGATGGAATTCTGAAGAATAATTCTTCATATCAAGTAACTAAAACAAAACATCTCTGAAATTGAAAGAAAATATATTTGCTTTTTCCTTATTTCATAGAATTGCAGAATGGCTGAGGATGTAAGGAACCTCTGGAGATCATCTAATCCAACTCCTCTTCACAAAACACAATCAGCTAGTAGAACTTCTTCAGAGGCAAGCCTACTTGGATCTTGAATACCTCCAAGGATATAGATTCCACATCCTCTTTGGGGAACCTGTGCCAGTATTTAAAATCAAACTGAAAACAAATTTTGAAAATTCAGAATTACCATTCTGAAACTGTCAGTTCAGTCTTACGGGGTAAAAGACTCTTATTTTGAAGGTCATTTTATATTTTAGCATAAACTCAACTATGAAGAATGATGTTCTGATAACAGAAGTGTATTCTCTATTGTGGATAGACATGTAAGAATACATGAATTTATCAAAATCATAGAATTAGAGAACGGTTTGGGTTGGAAGGGACCTCGAAGATTATCCAGCTCTAACCCTCTGCCCTGAGCAGGGTTGCCAACAACTGGGTCAGTTTAAAACTGCCCCCCTTGTCCTGTCATTATCAGAACATGTAAAAAGTTGATTTCCTTCCTGTTTATAGTCTCCCTTCCAATATTGGAAGGACATAATGAGGTCTCTGCAGAGACTTCTCTTCTCTAGACTGAAAAAGACCAGCACCCTCAGACTATCTTCCTAGAAGTGCTGCAGCTCCTATTGCCCTGCTCTGGAGCTGCTTGAGCATGACCTTAGGTAAAAACACAATTTCTAAACATACCTTGGTACTAATTTATTAATAAGGAATGGAGAATTTCTAAGAATGCCAATGAATTACACTTACTTGCAATTGTGTGGAACAAATTTAATTTTATTCACAATTATATTTTTAGTAGAGAAAAACTGCTAAAATGCATAATGTAAATCACGGTACAAAGAGAGAAGTGAATTCAGACTAAGTGGAAAAAAACTATGTATGAATTTAAAAACAAAGAGAAAAAGATGATAAATCTCAAAGCGTTGCTCTTTTTTTGGACTGATATTATCTTTGTTGCTGTTGTTTGGGATTTTTGTTTGCTTGCTTGTTTATCTATTTCTTTTTAGAAGTCAAGTTATCCTAACATTACTTAGCACTCAATAGCTTTAGTAACAAACAATATCTGGAATATTTTGGAAGGCAGACATCTTGTCCTGACCTCACTGAGATAACGTCTCCAAATGCAAAGCAAGTTCTCCTGCCATAGTCACAATAACACCTGATATGACATCATGCTTGTGAAAAGCAAGTATATCTAATTGTACAGAGGAGGAGCAGAGACATCTTCATCAGTGTAATAAATTAAAGTATCCTTGAAAGAACAGGGATTTTAACATCAGCTACAGTGGCTGTTCAGTCCTTGTTTCAAAATTCCTTTTTGATTTATATAGATAATTAAATTTCTGACAAAAATAGAGACACTGGCAGAAAAGAACATCAAGATTCTGCTCCACAGTTGCCGTTTTTTGTATGTAGGTTAGCAAAAGTAAATATTCACTTTGAAGTACTACTGATATAGTACTTGAACCACTGAGAAAGATAGAGCAGACTTAGGTTATTATTCACTGTAAATAAAAATGACATATCTTGAATCTGTACAAGTTTCTTTTAAACTAATAAAATGCTTGTAGTTGATCAGAAAGTAATGAAAAAGAAATCAGATGTTTCATGAGTCAGTTATTTGTGCCTGATGAGTATTTAGATTGCAGCTCTTGACCAGAATAATTTGTCATGATATGCTGGTGGTATGAACATGAGGTTTTCTGGGTAAAAAGGAGGAGGTGAGCCAGATTAAGTCTGAGAAAGACAGAAGAAGTCGACAGCCCTAGCAATTGATGGCATATTTAACTTCAGAAGAGAACTGTGATACTGTTACCAAGATTTTCTACTTCTAATGTAATGCCACCAATCCTTCAATGAAGTTTATCATCAGTCTTATGCATGTCTTTGTACATGGCTGTGTTTCTGACAGGATGGCCACCAATTACACACATTATGAACTCCTAATATGCTCTAAGTGAACCTGCAATGCATAGTTGGCACAGTTTCTGAAAGATGGAAATAGGTCTGATTCTTAAGCCAATTCTCCAGACAGTTTAAGTTCATGGAATTGAAAGAGTAACTGAATTTATAAAATAAAACTGAATGTAAAGTGTCAAAATAGTAATTGGGGAGTGAAAATTAGGTGGTTATAGAACATATTTTACACAGATTCTATTCCATTTCAAATGTTACTGCTTCTAAAGAACTATAATTGAGCAATTATGAAACAGAGAAGAGAATGATCATTTGTGTGTGAGTGTTATAGAACAATGATAGACCATTAATTGAAACACTAATTACCTTTCATAAGTGTTTTACGAGGCAAATGGTTTATAACTTCACGCTAGAAGCAATACTCAGAGCCTTATTTCCATTAAAGCTTTTTGGTTGAATTACACTATTGTTTATAGCTACTCTAGCTACCCTCAGTCTGCATTGTTAGGTATTTGTTTCTGTAACTTTCATTTATTTCTTACCACAATGTAGAAATGTTGCATTATTTCCTGCCTCTTCTACTCATAGTGCTTGGATATTTACACTGATTGTGGTCCTGTTATGACTATGGATCCTACACTTGGAGTAGAAGAAGCTGTTCTAGTGGAGTCTGCTAAACTAAACATACCTCATAAACATACTTTCATGAATAAGTGTTTGCAAGTATTCCCTGTGAAGGTTCCAGGACCAGTCCAGTGAAAGCAGAAGACTTTTTAAAAGAGATATTTACTAATATTTAGTGAGAATGTGGATAAAAAACTGAAATTTTTTAATTAAATCTGCCTTTCAGATAAGAAATCATGAATTATATTAATATTGTTTATAACATCAACTTAATCAGATTTTTTTTTTTTGGAGATTTCGATTTTTTTAATGACTTTTCTTTATAGAGAGAAAGGATTACTGCACGCTCAGAATAAGTAGACTTATTTGTAACTTGTGAATTATCTCTTCTCTTTGTCTCTGCTAATACACATTGCTCTCTGAAGCCAGGAAATTTGTCAAATAGTAGCCTTGGCATCTGACTTGATATTATTTCATTTTATTTTATTTTTTAGTGTCCCAAGATCTTCAAAAATGGATGTAAGTTTGGATCATACATAATGTTTCTTAGAAACATGAAGATGTACAGATATTTTAGATACTTTAATTCCGTATTTTTTTTTCTGTGAATGAATATGCAAATTAATGTTTTGTGTGTATGTTTGATGGTGTGTCTTGTATAAAATTCTAACATTGCTGGATTTAAATGTTCTCTATTCTTAATTGTTATTTACTATTTTAGTTAATTATATAAAAATGTCACATAGTTTTATTTTACTTTACTGACATTAAAAAACACTGACATTAAAAAACTGACATTAAAAAACTCCAAATCTGGTGGACCTGACTTGAGTAGCTGTGTGTCTTAAGGACTGTTCTAAGGAACTTACTAATGTTACAGAGAACTTCCTATTATAAATTCATTGTTGATAAATGATACATTGTTGATAAATGTACAAGATCACAGAAAGGATAAATGCTTAGTCTCATTAATAGGAAGTGACTGAGAAACTAGTTGGAATATTAATAACATCTGACTGAGGAATAACTCATGAGTATTAATTTCTGCTCGGCAAAGTGTTTATTCTGTAAGTAAAGGTTGAATATCTATCTCATAAAGCATTAGTTCAGAGTTACAAATAAGTGGCTTATGTTAAGAATGTTTAGCAGTACGGAGATACTAGGAAAAGTCTTGACAGGACTTATCTGAAGTATTCTGAGAATACTACTATGAGCTTTATTATACACTGCCTCTAAGAGAACAGTGAAACAAGGATACTAGCATAATTTGCTTGGATAAAAGGAGCTGGGGAGGGAGATAATAAATGTATTTTGCACTATAATTTAAAAATGCATTTTAGAAGATCAGTGGTAAGATGAAGGCCTCAAGGACATACCTAGCCTAATATTAACTATTATAACAATAATAGGAATTAGGAATGCTTATAGGAATGCTTAAGAAAACTTAGACTAGACCTCTAGACTTATTCTTAACTGCTGGGGATGCTAATGGTATGATGAGATGCACCATAATGTAGTGACGGGGTAAGCAGATTTAAAGTGGTTTGACTCTGGCTCATGAGACATCCCACTAGAACAAAGGCAAGCCTATATTTCACAGAAAATCTTTGAATCATAGAATATCCAAGAATGGAAAGAACTCCGAGACCAACCAATCAATCATCCACCAATCACAATTAGTTCCCACTAAAAATGTCCCTCAATACAACATCTAAACATTTCTTTGAACACTTTCAGGGACAGTGACTATACCACCTCCCTCGACAGCCCACTCCAACACCTGACCACCCTCTCAGAGAAGATTTCCTAATGTCCAACCTGAATCTCTCCTGGTGCAACTTGAGGCCATTCACTCTAGTTCTATCATTAGTTACACGAGAAGAGGCCAACTCCCATTTCACCACAACCTCCCTTCAGATAGTTGTGGAGAGCAGTAAGGTCACCCCAAAGTCTTCTCTTCTCCAAACTGAACAATCCCAGTTCCCTCAGCCGCTCTTTATTTGGCCTGTGCTCCATACACCTCACCAGCTTTGTTGCCCTTTTCCGAACATGCTCCAGGGCCTCGGTGTCCTTGTAGTGAGGGGCCCAAAACTGAACACAGTACTCAAGGTGAGACCTTGCCAGAACTGAATACAGGGGGATGATCACCTTCCTGCTCCTGCTGCCTGCACTATTTCTGATACAAGCCTTGGTCACCTGGACACACTGCTAGGTCACATTCAGCTGTGCATAAATCAGTACACCCAGATCCATTTTCTCTATGCAGTCTTCCAGTCACTGTGCACCAAGCCTGTAGCATTGCCTGAGGTTGTTGTGGCCGATGCGCAGAACCTGGCAGTTGGATCTGTTGGACTTCATCCCATTGGCCTCAGCCCAGATATCTAGACTGTCCAGACCTTGATATAATGAATCTGGAAGGGAGTGGGGAAAAACAACAACAAAAAAACCCACTCATTTTTCCCAAGGAAAAAACAAAAACAAAAACAACAACAAGCAAAACTTAATATCTGAAAAAAAGTGAGTTTTCCATTAGAGAATATTTCAAATGATCAACCAGGCTCATAAGGTGCTTTAAACACAGAGGTTGTACTTACAAGTTATATGACTGCAACTTGGGTGATATAACCTGTTCAAAGCATTTATTAGCACTTATTACCTGGGCATTTGTTAATCTTACTAAGCAGGCAGGAAAATCAACAAGCTTTTCACTGGCATCAAGGAGCTCTGAAAAGGAATCCAAAGCAGATATATTGCAAACCAGTTTTTATGGGCTGGTTCCTATATCTGCTGTGTGGTTGCCAGTAAATGTGGAGCCTTATAATACATTCAGGCTCCAGAAGAAAAGATTTCTGAGTCTGCACCCTCTAGTCAATAAAAAGAAATTCTGTGAGCTCCGTGAAGACTGCAAAAATTGAATAAAATGCTAAACACTCTTCTGACACCATGAGCCTTATAAACCCAAAAGGCATGGAAAGAGTGGTATATGTAGATGGTTAAAATCTTGATCCCAGTTTATCTCTGTTTATGCCAAATAAATATCTTAATGGTCACTGGCTCTGATGAGCTAGTGTTCATACAACAGGAGGTGAGGCAGAAGAGAAAATGAATCAACTGCTTCATTAGTAACAGGAGGCAGAACCAGAGTGTGACACATCTCAGTTTTGCTTTTCCAAATAGCTTTACTGATTACTATTCAAACTCAAATAACAGATTTTATGAATTTTGACATACTTCTTCCTTTATCTTCCTCTCACAGTACAGTTGTATTGTTTTTGTCCATTCCCCTATCAAGATGAATGATGAAAGCTGATCCCAGTCTACTGATGAAAAATGTTAAAGTATTACAGCCAAATAAATATGTTCTGTTTCAGAGAAAAAAAAATGTTAAAAAAAATGAAAAAAAATGAGAATCACAATCAAAGGCTAAAAAATCCTGTTGTGACCCTCCAGTCTAACACGTGTAACATTGGTGATAAAATATTACACAGCAATTCCTGAATAAGACCCAATCTCTCAGAGAGTTAATCTGTCTTGAAAGAATCTGAGTGTGAGAGAACTTATTTCAACTCGTAATTAAATCAATGAAAGACAACAAAAAGAATAAAAAAAGGAAGAGAAATAGCAGGAATACTGATGAACAGCCACCAAAAGACAGAAATAGTATAGGCACTTGAAAAAGATAATTCCACTTTTTCAAGGATGAAGGCACTTGGAGAATACTGGTCACAGACACTAAACCAGACAGAGCTGGACGTCCTTCTTTAGTGCCTAGAGAATGGGCAAGAAGAAATGGATATAAATTAAAATACATAGGATTTTATATATATATAACATTTGTAATGTAACGCTTGTTAAATACTGGAACAATTCGATTTAGAAAGGTTGTGGAGTCTTCATCCTTGGAGATAATAAAAAAAACTGACTGTACTTGGCCATGACCACACCCTGTAGTGCTCTCATTTATTCTCCTTTTGGCAGTGAGTCAGACTGGAAAACATCCAGAGGCCCATTCTCACCCTAAGATTTCACTATTTTTTGGATAAAAAGATACATCATTTGTGAGGGTATCTGGTTACCATTTCAGCATTGAAATGAATAAACAACTACAAGAAATACAGTATTTCACACCTATATGCAAACCAATCCAAACAGGAGACAATTGAAGGACCCACTCAAAACCTTGAGCAGGGGTTCAATCAGAATCTTTGGTGGCTTAATGGGTTTGCCGTTCCTCAGCAAAATGCTACACATGAAGTGAATGTATGAACTTGGAATATCTACCTAAACATGTTTGTCTGAACAGTTCACTAATTGTTTTGTATATGTTGAGCTTCATATTTTAAAAAAGCTTACCACATTTAAATTCCCTGCAGTCAGGCAAAAGAGCAGTCAAGAATCACAGAATCACACAGATGTTCTCAAGAACTTGAAACAAATACTTCAAAAGCCTCTTTTTTGTTTGTTTGTTTGTTTTGTTCTTGTCTGTATGTCTTCAAAATATTTGCAAGTAAAGAATACATAACACCACATTAACCCATTCTGGAATTGTTCTACAAAGTACAACATTTTAAAAATTACGTGTTTGTATCTACAATTATATAGCACAATATAGAGCTGCAAAAAGATTACCAGGTTCCCTCTGCAATGTGGCAGCTGTTTTATTTGTCCATAACTCTTATCAATCATGTTTATTTTAGGCTGACTTATTTCAGCTGCAACACCCTCACTGGAGAATTCTTGCAAAGAATTCTATTTTTGTTGTCTCAGTGTCTGAAGTCACCCACACAGGGACCATAATGTTACATATCTAGCGTAGTATACATACTGTCCACCCTCATCTTCAATATTTTTGAAGAAATAAACAACATATTCTATTTTCATAGAGATCACTGTTTCTGTAGGTCATAGAACACAGTAACCAGTCACAGCATGTTCATTTCAAATTCAGTTTTCTGTCCTTGAGTCTTGAAAGAATCACGGAATCAAAGAATGTCTGTAGTTGACGGGGATCTCTGGGTCCATCTGGTCCAACCCCTGCTCAAGCAGGGACACACAGAGCAGGGTGTCCAGAACCATGTCCAGGTGGATTTTGAAGATCTCCAACAAGGAGACTCTACAGCCTTTCTTCTACTGGGTTCAGTCACTGCACTGCACGGAAGTGCTTCCTGATGTACAGACACAGCCTCATGTGTTTCAGTTTTGCCTATTGCATCTTTTCCTAGCACTGGGCACCACTGAAAAGAGCTTGGCTTCATCTTCTTGGCAATGCACCTTCATATATTTATAAACATTGATGAGATAATCCTCCACTTCTTCAGGATGAGCATTTCCAACTTTACCTTAGAGGAAGAAGTCCCTTTGCCACATCCCTTGTGGTGTTTCATTGGGCTGCACATAAAAGATTGCATTCTCCTTGCAGGCATTTTTAAAAGTAAAAGTTGACAGACACCAGAAACAATTGAAAACAACCTCTAAACATCTCCTTTTTCAACATGTGAAAGCATTGAGCTTTCTTCTGAGATAACCACACCCCTTATACAATCCAAAGGAAGAGTAAATACATAGTCACCCAGAAGCATTTTCTTGGCCACACATACACTGTCTTGAGATTATGATATTCCTCAAACAGAGCCCCCCAAAAATAACATTTTAAATAACAGTTAAAATAACTGTACATTTAAGTAACAGTTAAGACAGAGTAAAATTGGAAATGTTAGTGTTTGAAAGACATATGACTACAGTCTTTGATGCCTCACAGAGGAAGTTGCAGCTTCTAAAAATGGCAGTTTAGGAGCTTGAGCAATTTGTATCTTGTTCTTCGTCCTCCCTGACATGATCTCAGGGCTGAATGGAATGATTTCTGTCAGAGTTCACACCTTAGGGACTGTTTGTAAGATGGAACTGGTTGCAAAAGAGAACTGCTTGTGCATTTCAAATTCTATGAACTCTCTTCATTTCAATAACTTCACAAAGATTTTCCTTCCTTTTTAAAGGAAAAAAAAAGAAACATTGCTTAGGGCCTCATAAACCATACGCCAAAATATTGGCTTGCATTCATGCAGAGAAAGTGTCCTTTATATACAAGCACAACTCCTTTGACATAGGACAGAAATAGAAAAGAATGGCTAATGCATGACATGATATTGGCTATGTTCTTCATTGCAGCATCTTAAGGGACGTTTCACCTGGTAATTGGGACTACAAAGCATAATAGATTCCTATGGAAAGCTTTTCCTTCACTCTGCTAGCTATGTATAGCCATGAAAAAGGGTTGCCATCTCCCTCTGCCATGATTCAACATTCCAGACTCTTACAGTGCTAAAACTAAAGTGTTTATTGTTACCACAATATCTGAGCACCCAATATCGTTAACAGTTTCTATCCCGCAAACAGGAATGAAACAGAAAAGAGCCATTAGCTGAAGATTGGAAACAGAGTACAATGGCTTGCCCCAGCTTTTTATTTTAAGTCCGCACAAGAGCAGACCATAGAGTCAGACGCTCAGCCAACTATTTGGCAGATACTCAAAAAGCAATTAACAAGCATTTTAGAAAGACAGGGTCAGAAAATGTGTTTCAAATCACTCTCCTCGAAATATGTGACCATAGTTAGAAACATTCAAGTTTCTGGTATCACACAGAAATGCCAGATAGACTGGAAACTGGTGGGAAAAAAAAAAATGATAAGTCAAAAGTAATGACAATAAAAGGTGTCAGGATAAACTTGGGTGCTTTTTGTGTGTGTCACACTTCTACTGTGTGTTAGGTGTTCAAAGTAACATGGAAGATACATTCTGGACTTAAATGACTGTTACTCAAGATGCCAAGTGTACAGAGATTGGTTTATATAGGGTTTTTTAAGCGACTATAATCACTGAGTGCTTTAGATTATAATGGAATTACAGTCCTTTGGACAAAGGGAGGGAGAGGGCATTCAATTCCCCTTTAAAAGCCCCCAAACCACATTAAAGGTTTTTCTTCCAATAATAACAGCACCTAGAGAGAAAATAAATATTTTCCATTCATTTTCTACAAAACAGATAACGATGTACAGGCCAACATTTATATCAATTACAGTAGAGATAAAAACATAACATGATGGTAAAATACCATTACTTTTATTTCCACTGATAATGTTAACTGGTATTGGTATTCTTCACTGTTTCCCTTTATTAGGATTTGCAAGTAAAAATTCAAATCAAATGCAGAAATAACTTTGTCGTTTTTTCCCTAAAACTATAAAACTATTTTATATAAGAAAAAGAATTTGTCACTGTTAGTATTAAAAAGAAAAAAAAAAAGAAAAAAAAAGCCTTTAATGATAAGTAACCTGTGAAGGTAATTTTTGTGGTAATTGAAAATGTCATTGATTTCAGGCAGCAGTGGGTAAGACCTTATATTTTTAAACATTACTGAAGGCTGTGGGATGTATTCACACTAGATAAAGGTGATTATGCAATGAACAGGCTTTCCTAACACACAACATTTTATAAACTTAAGAATCTAGTGATATCTGTGCAACTATTCACATATATAGATGGTAAAAACATATGTGTGAAAGTAAAATCTCAGGTTTTTTTTCTGCCATAATGGGTTATTTGCAAAAATGGAGAATGAAATTTTATTCTTAATTCTATTTAAAGTCAGCTGATTTTTCTTTGCTTTGCCATAATGCAACTGAGAAGTCAGTTTCATCCCAATATTGTACAAGAGCTTCGGGAGAGAACACTATCTGCTTAGCCCTCTAATTCCACATATCACTTCTTTACTAAGTCCATTCCACTTCTACCATGGCTCTGTATATGTCTTTTCATTTAAAAGAAAATCTGTGGTGCTGAAAGAAGAGTTTATGATGAAGTGAACTTCTCGTTTTTTCTATAATTTTCTGGTTGTTTTTGTTGTTATTGTATCAATTTGTTTTAGGTTTTTCCCCTAATTAAATTCCCCAGACATCTCACTTTTCAGATAAGGTATAAATTACTACAATTAACTGCTATTGACATCATGAGAATGAAAGGTATTAAGCAGCAGACAGGCAAGTAATCATAGTAGGTGCTCCATAAAGATACATCAAACAGATGGTCCCTGCTCCAACAATTTTAACTGATTTTAATATATTTTCCTAAATCTTGAGACAGTATTACTTCAAAGGATACCACTGTCTCTCTTCTCTAGATTTAGATAAGAATAAAAGTATAATACAGCACTAACATAATCAGTTTCTGCAGACCTCTCTAATTTTTTCATTGTAGGATATCACAGACATCCCAAGTGATGGGAATATAAAGTGCTTTGTGAAAGACTTTTCTGGATAAGACATGGGTATCATTCTTTCTAGCATGATTTTTTTGAAGAAGGGCCTTGCAAGTAAATTGTGTGAAATTTTAATTGTGATCTAAAATCATAGTATCTTTTTTCATACAGCTGTTTTCTCTCTCAGTCCCTGATGAATCTGAGAAGACAAAAAATATGGGCTATTCACTGGAAGGAGAAATCTCCTAGATGGAGATACTTCATAGTACATTGGTGAAAAATAAGTAAGGTCTAAAGATGTGGAGAAAGGATCCAACTCAGAGTCATACTCTGGTGTTAGAGCAAGGAATACATACATATTTCAAAGAAAAGTGTTACATCACTTTTCAACTTCTCCTCCCAGGACAATTTCTTTCACTTTCCCAAATTCTTTCAGGTAAGAGCACGCTTTTATGAAAAATTGCAATTTTTGATGAAAAACCACACTTCTGAACAACTAATAAAACCAGTTTCCTGAAAAACACAACTTTTTTGAAAAAAGAACTCCACCTAGTATCTACTGCAAATTTCTAAATGGCCCTGATAGTCCTGGGAAACAAGACATAGCTGATGGTTATTATTTCTCTATGTGCAATCTTGAATAATCTGATGGCTCCAATATGGGGGAAAGGGTCCTTTTTCCCAGTTATAACAGTGATTATCTTTTCACTCATAGCCTAAATGAAATATCAGATATAAAGAAAATGTTGGGAATCAGAGAACCCACGAATAAGGAAAGCATAGAAAATCTTTTTATAAATGCTGTGGAAGCTGAGATTTTTAGAGCCCTAATCTTTGTTTACAACAGACAAGGAACTAAACTCTAATAACATCTAGGCAATGAAATTCTGATTTAAGACTCCCACAGCACCCTCAGCTCAACTCTGTTACACAGAACAGTTATGAAGGTACTTTGTTAGACGATTAGGTGAAATATCTGACAGCCTTCTCGAGATCAAAATACTGTAAATTAAGCACAGTTTTTGTTTTGCTTTGTGTTCCTTTTCTTCCCAGAGGGATTCTTTAACAAAAATTCTTCTTGAAAACAGCTTGGCTGGTAACAACACGCAGTTTGTCTGTGCCTCTTCCAAGATCACTACTGTTAACAAGTTTATGGTTTCATTTTGTTATTTGTTTGTTTTCTTTTTTATTTATTTATTTTTTTTCCAGATGTAACAGTCTTTGTAGATCAGACTAATAGCTTGTCTTGTTCATACACACACACACACCTCTTGGAAGTGGCAAAAGCAAATGATGTTGTTTGAAAAACAGCAGGGAATAGTGGATGTTCAAGACAAAAATATAAATCCGACTTAGAGGTAAAGATCAGACTGCATTTGACTTCAAAGGCCCAAATAAAAATCTAATATGAGAACTCTTCTAACACTATCTTTTCGTATGCACAAGTTTCTGCTTACATCTTTGAAAAAGATTCACAGAGATTAGCTATGTGTTTTCCCATGAAGTTCAGAAGTGTCATGCATCTCAAAGCCACAAGCTGTCTGCTTTGAGAAGTTTTCTTGACTCATTCTGAACTGAGTAGGTGTCTGCAGAAACAACTCTCAGCTTTGCAACAGAACTGCCATAAATATGGCTGATAAATCCTCAAGAAGAGCAGAAAACTAAACTCTTTATTTACAAAATTCTCTGCCGATGGAGCTAACTCTGAGATTATAATGTTATAAATAAAGGTAAGTTACTTTACACAGTGTTAAAATCTTAGAGAAGTAGTGATGAAGTACTATTTTAGTTTAGCAGCGATGAAATGACATTTTAGAGCATTCCATATTTCCCATATTTCTATTTATTCAAAAAAAAAAAAAAAAAAGAAACAAAATCCATCTTCAAAGTGTCCAGAAAATTCAGAAAGTGAATAAATTCTCTTAGTTATATATTTTTGCCGTGCTCAGTTGTCTAATAGCAATTGGTCTATATGATCTTAATTGTCTTTTCCAACCTCAATGTTTCTATGATTCTGTAGAACTGGCAGCTACTTAAGGTGTAAAGCAATAGCTAAGCTCTTTCATGTAGCATACACTTACTCAAATTCTCTTGAGATATAATCATTAAAATATTCCTCATACATAACCATTAATCTACAAACCTGTTTTCATCAATATTGCTCACTTAGGAAGAATAACTGCTACGTTTTCTTTCTATCCTTACTGCCACCAGTTGGAAAACATTAAAGAACTTTTGTCTTTGACAACAGTAGTCATTTTGTTTAATTTGAAAGAAGGCAGCTATACCAACATTGTGTTTTTATTTAAAATTAAGTAATTATTAGGTATCTATTGTTTTGCATTTGTCTTCATTGAAATGAATGAAAGATTTGAATTCCTGTGTTAATTTTTCCTCCTTCTATTCCCTTTCATTATGAATAATCATTATCCTATAAAGTAAAACAATAATAAGAGATACATACTATTCTGTCTTAGCAATAACAGTGTGAGATACCTGCCTACGTACAAACAGGAAACATGCACTTCAGTGCACTGAAGTTTCCTCATTTTTCTCTGCTACTCTTCTCACTGTCAGCACAGTTGCTGACGATATGTAGTTGTACTAGTGTTTGACTAAATATTGGTGTAGTAATGTTGAAAACTCCTTAAAAATAAACTGAAGGGATATAGGTAAATAAGCTCCCCAGGCAACCTGAAGGAAACATGAATTTACAAATCCCTTCTAATTGCTTTTTCTATATCATTATGTTGCCATGTGTATAACTTCTAGCCAAGGGGAGCAATCATCAGCCTCAACAAAATTTATGCATCTTCTGCTTCTGCATTTCTGAATGGCTTATGACAAGACTAATGGTTATTTTTGAAATCCAATGATTACTTTCTTATTCTTTGTCTTTTTATTAAGTAGAAGTCCAAGAATATCTTCTTGAAATCACATTAATCTCTGTGCTAATGATATAACTTTATTAGTACATTTTCCTTAGAGGAGACAGCTATTCTTTATAGATAGCTTCGTTTTCCTGAATTAGAAAGGTCTAAATTACTTTATTTGATGTAACTATCATAATTATCAAATATATTAACAGATGGTTTAGTATAAGCTACTTTTTCCATCACCATATTTTTTGCATAACAATTAACTATAGAGCTCTACAGTATTACCTTTTATAAATGAGATTCTTCTATGCACACCTTTTGAGTGGCAGGAGAAATAAGGGGATAAATTCCCATAAGCGTGTGGTGAATAAATAACGTTTGTATGTACATATATATATAGTGGCCTTCCAACATTTAAAGGGAGCGAACTACCAGAAAGGAAAACAACTTTTTACATGGCTAGATAGTGGTAGATAGTTTCCTCTAGACAGGACTAGAGGAAATGGCTTCAAGTTAGAGCAGGGGAAATTAAGGCTGGATGTTAGGGAATACTTCTCTGAAAGAGTGGTCAGGTGTTGGAATGGGCTGCCCAGGGAGGTGGTGGAGTCACCGACTCTGGAAGTATTCAAGGAACTTTTAGACACTGTGTTGACATGGCTTAGTGAGAACTGTTGGTGACAGGTGGACCGTTGGTCTGCGTGATCTTATATGATGTATTTTGCATTTTTGATTAAAATAATGTTGATAACATACCCATGTTTTAGTTGTTGCTAAGAACTTTTGTGTTTTCAGTTCTCACCTCCATCTCATTTCGGGAGAGGGAGTGAG
Organism: Oreortyx pictus; assembly: GCA_036925125.1. Taxonomy (NCBI): domain Eukaryota; kingdom Metazoa; phylum Chordata; class Aves; order Galliformes; family Odontophoridae; genus Oreortyx; species Oreortyx pictus. The sequence continues at coordinate 6,001,101 of JAUPFR010000003.1, forward strand.
TGGCTGTGTAGTGCTGAGCTGCTTGCTGGGGTTAAACCTTAACAGCTTGCAATCAGTACACAAACAAGAAAATAAGTGGGAAAAAATGTTATCCAGGAAATTAATTGCGAAGAATAATTCAGCCAGTTTCTGTCAAATTGGCTTAAATAAAAGCCAGAAGGAAAAGCTACTCTAATGGTTAAAAGAGTAATCTGTATTTTATTCCTACCTCTGGCATCGATGTTCTCCTTGCCCTCATTTGAGCACAAACAGTTTAATTTTTCTGTCTTCAGACTGTAAAATGGGGCTGATGTTCTGTCTCTTCAGGTTTTCACTTCCATGGAGTTATATTTCGCTTTAATGTGTTTTTGCTTGCGGCTTTTATGTACGCATCAAGACAGCAATCCTACTCATATGTTCTACACTTATGAGACAGGTCTTACTGTGTTTGGACCAGAATAAGGCTCAGTGCCTTCTTCTCTACCTATACTGGGCACAGGGCTTACGGTGAAAAATGCCCGAGTTCCACAGTCATTACATAAGGAAGAGAGGATCTCAATCCATCTCTTGATACATTACTGAACAATTTGGATAATAAGAAATGTGCTCTTTCCTCATAAAGATTTCGAGATCTGAATAGTATTTCTTACAGCCCTGAACCAGATAAGGAAAAATTTTTGATGACTACAGCACAAGTAAATTGAAGGAGAACTTCCCGAGCCCATAGTTCATAGTTAAATGAGTACATCAGACAAACAACAACAACAGTATAACATACAAGAAATGAGTTATAAGCAGGTAAACATTTTCCTTAGTCAACAAAACTTCCCTGTGAAAAAATAGATCATCATGAAATCAGATATCAAAACTTGACTTTTCATTTTTTAAAAGTATTGTTCAGGTATATAACCTCAAAAAGAATATTAGCCTTCCCCAAGACTTCCTAGATAAAAGAAGAGAGTAATTACCCTTGACTATTTTAGACAAAAACACTAGTTGGAAAAACCAGATCCATTGCGAAATAAATCCAAACCCCAGATGTTCTCTAAGTGTGAGAAGTCACTATTACTGTCTCTTTCAGTGACAAACATCTGCATGAACTAGATTGAGATCACCAAATGCTTCCCTGCAGCTTATTTTTTTCACTGCAATGAGCTGGATTTTCTTATAACCTTTTAAATGGCGACAGATACTGAAGAAACATGCAGACATTTACAGACACATATATTCAAAAATTTTAACAGAGAGAGACAAGGAGAAAGTTTTTCTCAGATTTGAATTCCTTTTTAAGGTAACTATATGCCATATGAATAAAGTTAACATTTAAAAGTAACAAAATAAAAATAATGTTGTACTAATACATTCACAAGCACTAGCACAAAAGTAGGGAAAAATGTTTAATGCATGCAGTTGGTATAAAGTCAATAGGCCAAGCCACAAACTGTAAGCATCTGACACATTTTCAGTATGTTTTATAAGGTGCCCTTTGTGCAGATTGATAACGAATGTTCTCATTATTGGGAAGAGATAAGCAGAGTTTCCCGGTAAAGGTTGAAATGATGAATTTCAGAAGTTTTCAGCTGCAAGCAATTTTTTATCTTTTGCATTTCTCTGAATACCTAGAAATTATACTACAAATGCATAACTTATTTGAAAGTAAGGAATAACAAAATCAAGCACTGCTTCCCCGGTAAGTAAACCATCCTTGAAATCGAATGCAGCTGTAGGACAGTTACACTCTTTAGAGGGTGAAGAATCAATCTGTATCATTTTCAGAGGATCGTTTTGGCTCTAACAAGTGTATTTTGAATTCAGAGAGAAAGGGATAAGTTGTAGTCTCACCTCCCCTTTTGCCTAGAAGGCACAGTGTCTATCTTAAGTATCACTGATGGCAATTATTTCTATTTGCTGGGCTTCCTCTAGGTAAACTGACTTGTATGCTATGGCTACAGACACCTTCAGTTTCAAAAGCTAGACCAGTTTTTTCATGTTTGATTTTAAGCACATTTAGGTAATTCATACATAAATTTGTCATCATTCTGCAAATGATTAAGTTCTAGCAGGTACTTTCATTATACTTCCATGCTTTGTCAAACTGACATCTAAGCACCAATTTATGAAAGACATTGCTGGGAGAGTTATTTTTGGAACCTACTGATAGCTCAGAATTAGGAGTTATCCTGTATCTTTCTAGGCGTGTTCTTTCAAAATCTTTGGAAGCATTTTCAGAATGAATAATAATAATAAGTATTATATTAAATTTAAATCTATAATTTGACATGAAGTTTAACACAGGAAAATATTCTTCCTTCAAAGTGACACTAAAAGGAAACCATCACATTTCACATAGACAATGCCAGAAGAATCATTTCATGCCAGACATGACAACTTTTATCACATCTATTAAATCCATTGATAATTATTTCTGATTATACAAATTACACTTTCCTTAATTTGTTGTTTCAGAACAGTCTCTCATGGAACCCTATATCTAGCAGAAATATTGTAATCCCATTAACAGCAATGACACCACTGTAATAAAAGAAACTATTATTGTCCAAGATTTTGTCTAAAATAGTTAAGGGTAATTGATGATTAGGAGAGAGAGAGAGAGAGAAGGGGGACCCATTATCTCAGTGATTGATATAGGCCCCTTTCTAATTACATCAGCACTTTCCAATGGAGACAGGTCATGGTACTTATAGATCTACAGCCAGGGTTTTAAGAGTATTTGACAAATAACCATAATTTAAAATACGATCACTTAAAATATAAGATGGATGTTATACAACTTTTCTGCACATGTTGGGCAGCAAAAAAAGAACAGAACTTTTTCCACAGTTGTAAACACAACAGGATTACATTTGGAGCTCTGTTTCAACAACATTAGAAAGAGAAAAATTGAAAGGACAGGACAAAAATCTTTGTTAGCATTTGAAAATTGAATAGTTTTCCCCAAAATTAACAAGGTGGATGCCTGCAATTTAAATAATAACACTGTCAAGTTACAGTGCGTAACTCCTTGGTTTTCAATATTGTTTTTTGCAAGAAAGTATAAGGTTCCTAAACATCTGACTATAGCTTCACAGAGTGGATACCAAAAATCAGCAGCATATTCCATTGAGGTTACCACGACTGACAGAATGAACCAAAAATGTGACCCTGAGAAGTGTGGTGACCGATATTTTCCCACTAATGGAATGTTCTTAGTTCTCAGATGAAATAGATATTCCAGTTTTGGTGCCCATTCTTCAAGTTAGAAGAGTGCAGGATATCCCACAGAACTATTAAAAATTTATAATTGCAGTAGATTGAAATGTCTGGAGCTACTTTATCTCCAGATGGAGAGAAAGTAACTGTCCATTACTACAGAGACATCGCTAGAAAACAGATAAAAATCCTGATTTCCCTGTCCATGCTGAATAATAAGAAGGAAGCAGCTAGGTTAAAGTGAAGAAGGAATGATTGAGGGTAGACATACAAAAAAAAAAAAAAAAAAAAAAAGAATCTTTTAACAGGAAGCGTAAAATGCTGAAATAGATTGCCTGGGGATGTTATGAATTTCCTCTTAGACATCTAAAAGAACAAGATAGACATTTGTCAAGAATAGTACTTGTATAGTTCACACTGCCCTGGGAAACAAGGAGCTCAACAAACCATTGAGGTTATTTTCCTAGTTCAATGTTTATCATTAAAATAGGCAAACAACATAGAATGAGTTTTTTTTAAGTTTAAATTTCGTAAGCAACAGGTCAAAAGATCAGTCTTTGTACCAGGTTATTACTTAAGTTCATTGATATGAACATTTAAGGCTTTTCACAAAAATTTTCTGTTACATTACTTTTAAAAACTACATGTGAAGATAATAAAAACATCAAGTGCAACAGACAAAAAGATAATCTATTTCCTGTGGTTTTACTTTTACAAACAAATGTCATCTTTAAATCAGAATCTCTTGAAGTGTTATTTAATGCGTATTATTTTTTTGTTTAGTTTTATTTAAGAACAAGTAACTACCTCTTCCCCTTGCTTCTTTTTTCTCTTAAACTTTTGTCCTTAAGCAACGTATGAATTTATGGATTTTTTTTCTTTCAGTTAACTTCATTGTCTTGTATGCATGAGTCTTTTTTTTTTTTTCTTCTTTGTGAAATTGAAAAGTATAAATTAAAATCCTGAAAACTCTGCATACAGTTTTACTTAAAGAGTATTTCTACAGAGAAGTGTTGTCCTGCTCTAGAATTTATAACTCCCACATATAAGACATTAAAATATTCTGGAGTGTTGTGCGTGCTCTTAAGAAAATAAACAGTTTTAAAAAAATAAAAACAATAAAGATATATTGCCTATATTATAATTTTAGTTCAGTATACCTGAATATGAATCCGGTAGAGAACTCAGGATGACATTTATTAATCTGGCTCCCATTATAAACTGCTATTTACAAGTGAGCTGTGGCCACTACAAGATTGATCCAAGAGGATAAACCTAGTGACCTTTTAAATTACCTGATATATTGCAGACTTCTTCAGGATTCTGGCAAAGACCTGTGGAAATCCATACCCTTCTGGAGCCATGGCTGAGCAAGAATGCTCCGAAGATCACAAATGTATAATTAGCAACTTAACTTCTTACTCTTACTTTAGACAAATATATTTCAGTGCATTTTCTCTCAATTCCACATACACCCACAACTCAAAGCCCAGTCTTTTACCTACTCACAAAACACAGTGGAAAAAATAATAAAAAAAAAAACATAGCTCAAAGACTGATTTTGTACAACTAATTTTTAAGTCACAACATGGCAGGATCTTAATTGATGCCATGGATACATCCTGAAAGCTCAGTTCAGAAAATTTTCCTTTCAACATTTAATCCTCATAAACAGAATAATCAGAATTCCACTGCAGAACATAAATGAATACTGAGATCAGATCAGCACAAAGCAGAAAAAGGACAAGTCCAGGCTCTATTAGTTATCTTTCTAATCTGATAATATTTCTTAGTCTACAGAAAGAATGATCACTAACGAGATACACAATAGCTTGTTGCAGTCAACTATGAGCTACCTAAAGGGCTAAGTGAAGGGGAACATTAACAGTATTTCATGCACCATCTTATATCTTTACTTGGATCTATATTTTCTGAGAGAGAAAATAAAAGTTAATGGGTAAACTGGAAAGAGTTTAGGAAGAAACATAAGTAATTAAGTCAGTATTACCTACAGATATTTATGGAATGGAACTAGAAAAAACAATAACCTGAAACTAGAAAATCACAATAATCTGAATCTGTCTCCTTAAACTCAGAAGAATTATGACACATTACATCATAAGAAAGACGTGGGTTTTTAAAATCTGCAGATTGCTCATGAAGTCCATTACTTTTTTTCCTTATTTTCCATTTTCAAATGTAGGATTAAAGGATTGGAAAAGGATAAATGAGAACTAAGAAGCAGTGGTAAAAGGATAGCTTAAAAGTATCCTTCTACTAATGAGAAAGCAGTTACTATAAATCAGGATGAATCACAAAATTATAGAATCACAGAATAATTAGAGTTGGAAGGGACTTTTAAAAAACATGTAGTCCAACTCCCCAACAATGAACAGGGACATTCGCAGCTAGATCAGGATGCCCAGGACCTGGTTCAGCCCCACCTCGAAAATCTCCAGGCAAGGGTCATCAACCACATATCTGGGCAACCTGTTCTAGAGACACACCTCCCTCACTGTAAAAAACTTTTTTCTCATATCTAACCTAAACCTACCCTCTTTGATCTTAAAACCATTTCCCCTTGATCTGTCACCACAGATCCTGCTAAAGAGTCTGTTCCCTTCTTTCCTGTAGCTCCCCTTTAGATACTGAAAGGCCACAGTCATGTTACCTCACATCCTTCTCTTCTCCAAGGTTTAACAACGCCAGCTCTCTCAGCTTGTCTCTCCTGTACTGGGAACTCCACATCTGATCACAGTACTCCAGGTAACGACTCATTAGTACAGAGTAGAGGGGCAGGATCACCACTCTCACCCTGCTCACCTCACTTCTTTTGATGCAGCTCAGGATCGGCTTCCTGGGCTATGAGGGCACACTGCTGACTCATGTCCAGCTTCCCATCCACCAGTACACCCAGATCTTTTTTCTACAAGGTTGTGCTCAATCCTTTCATCCCCCAGCATGAAGAGGAAGGTCAATAAATAAAAATCGGTTCTGTTTGTTGATTGGTTTTCCTAACAAAATGATGTAAACACAGTCACTTAAGCTTTAAAAGCTGACCAAGAAGAAGCTTCTAAGTAGTTTATCAAAGAAAATAATTACATGAAAATGAAGAATCTTTCCCATGTTTAACTCAAATCTTGACATACATTTAGTCACAGTCAAATGATTACAAACATCATTAAAACTCTTGGAGAATGCATGCTAAATGTAATGAAGTCGAAGTACCCAAAGGATCATGTACCTTTTATATGTCAAGAATGTTCATAAAGTGCCTCTCTGCTTTTGAAAACTGGGACTTTAGAATAGATTCAGGTAAATGTTGCTTATGAACCATTTCTGGCCTGACGTGACTCAGAAAGCTGATGACCCATGATGACATGTTCCCAAGCTTCCTAAGCAGGATCAGGGCTAAATCCTTTCACTCAAATGGAAGTATGGACTTGTCTGTGAAATTATAATGCTTCCAAATATGAGTTAGGCTTGTGGCAATTCCTAGCATTTCAGTGTATCAATTTAATTCCTTTAAAAATATTCCACATTATATCTTCCTCTATTAGATATTTGCCACACTTCATCTTGCTCCAAATCAGATTATGAACATATAAATCAATCTGAAGAATGATATCCAAAACAGTGAGCTCTGATTTTTTTTTTTTTCATTCTACCACTGTGCATTATTTCACACAATGGGATTCCTGAATGCTGTTCGCTAGGAGGAATTAATGAGATTTCTCCCAGTTGTGTTTGTTTGAAACACATTCTTAGAAAAATGGCCAACCTTGTCTCAAACCTGACCCCTGAGGTAAACTGGGAAAATCAAAAAATGTAATGAACTTAAGTCTAATCTTATGCTGTCCAACTGACACAATATAGCACATACACAGTAAGACTTTGTACCAAGTCTTTGTGCCAGGTATGTTGTACCTGTCACCTAAATTGAGCCACTCAAATGACTGGAATGAAATCTTTGACCTGGTTTAATTTTTACCTATTTCATTGTTCTTTAGAATACCATAAACATTTGAAAGTAAATGTTCAGGTTTATATTTCATTGTAATAGTTCAAAACATAATTTTTAAGAGGACATCTCAAGATTTAACATCTACTAAATTTTTGTCAGTGTGTTCCTTGAAAAGCACTGACAGCAGATGGTGGTCTATACATAAAAATAAAAATATTTATACACATGGAAAGGAGGAAACATTTCAGAGGTAGCAGTACAGACCCCTTCTTATTATTGAGGACTGAAAAAATGTTTTGAATAACACACCTGGGAAAGAACATACTGCACAAAATGTTTCATAGACACTTAGTTCTATAATGGATAAGCTACAGATAAATGTATTTTTAAGTGGTTATTTTTTTTTTTTTTTGGGGGGGGGGTGTAGGGGGAATTGGAAATAAAAGGAAATGGAAAAAAAGAAATTTGAAAATTTATGATCATGCTTGGAGTTGGAGTACCAACATGATAACAGAAAACAAAATAGAGCTCAGACTCAGGGATCATGAATAGTACCATTACCCAGCGTATCAAAACAATCATTTTCCCCTGGTTTGAGAAGTATCAGCATGAAAGCACTCCTGTTCTATTGTGTTCCCTGACAAAGAAATTAAAAAATACTTTGAGGTACTTGTTTTTCCTTCCTATGTATGTTTTGTTCTGATCCAAAAGTCCTTAGAGGAGACTAGAGGCTGATTAGTTTTAACAAAGTTATTTCCATTTGTTTCGTTTAAAAAATAAAGGTGATCTGATCTTGGTTGCTGTAAGATGCAGTAGAAGTGGTATGCCCACATATTCTTTCCCCGAATGGTTAATCTTTCAGGACTGAAAGGAATAATACTATTAAGAAAAGGGGTCACTTTCTCTGTAAGAACATCTTATGTGCGAATATGAAGCTCATCATCTCTGCTGCAAAAACGTACACTTGACTGCTTGATTGGAGATCTTGGTGTTAATTTTGATTTTAAAAATTGCAATGGTTATCTGACTGAAAACAGAAATCACTGGCAAAGACAAAGTGAAAAAAAAAAAAAAGGAAAACAGTAAAAGAAATAAGAAAAAGAAATAAAAACTTGCTATGGAATGTTGGCCTCCAACATAATTGTTGGAGTCTCCATGCTATGGGGATTGCATAGCTACAGTTAGGTATATAGATATAAATAGACAGGAAAGGTATTAAAATAATCAGGATGATTTTTTTATTGTTTTCTCTCTTGAAACTTCCAAATAAAAATGAAAGCTATCATCACAGAATGTTTTTCATATTGATAACTTTTGTAGAATTCAGTGTATCTTGTCAGTGTTCCAAAATTACAAATTTTAAACACCTAGAAAGAAATTTTGATGCTTTTTACATCATAATGTGAAAGCTGCCATTCAAAATGGATTGCATAACCAGAAAAGAAAATATCAGGAAAGCAGCCGGGCAAGATGATGGTCTTTGTCATTATTTCTCTCTTCTAAATAACTATCATGTTAAAAGACAGGAGAGAGAACATAGAATATAGAACTTTTATTACTAAATAGCCATAATGGCATCACTTCAAAAGTATCTTTGAAAAGGCTAAAATAATCTTTGCCAAGAGGATTCAGATATAGATTCTTGTTTATTTTTGCCAGAATAACCACCAGCTTTAGTGGAGAGAAAATGATACCAGAATGTGTCCTCAGTTCAGCATCAGTCATCTATTACTGACATATAAAACAGCTACAGGGATTTCTTAATAGCCTCTCTCAAGTTAATTTAAATATATATATATATATATATATATCTTTACAATCAAATCTGTTTTTCAATACATGAAAAACTAATCCCAAAATATACAATAGGGTTCTCAATATTATATCACCATCCTGTCACGCTCCAATATAAAGGAGGGAGACGAGGTTCTTAAGATTTTGTGTATACCCAGCGTGAGATTAAGAAACAACGGTTCAGATGTTGGTCCGACCAGTTTATTACCAATATTGACCAGGGAGATGGGGAAGGCGGACACTGTTAAGGGTGATGGAGAAGGGAAGGCGAGCGATAGGAAAGATAGGAAAGAAGCAAAGGGTTAGTACAACGCAGGGAAAGTCATCAAAAGGATCCTAGGGGCGGTCCGGTTGCAAGCGGCTCTGACGGTCCGAGGCAGAAGGGCAGGGGTGGCAGAAGCGGGGAGAACAGCAGCAGCGATGGGCAGCCTTGAGCAGCAAGCAGTCGGCCGGAGAAACAGCGAGGGGTCCGCACCGGAGAAGCAGCGAGGGAGGCAACCCCGAGAGGGGCGGCAGCGAGCAGTGATCAGCTCGTGAGGTCTCTCCTAAGAGAAGGCCTCTCCAGGAAGCAGCAGTGATCAGCTCGGGAAGTCTCTCCAAAGAGGAAACCCCCCAACTTCGTGGCTGCAGGACCCCTCTATTTTTATCTTCCAGATTCCTCCGGTCTACGTGACAAACCCCATGCTAGTGTGTCAGACAAGCGTCTCCAGAGATGGCTATCTCGCCACGGAGATGAGTACCAAACAAAAGAGTGTTCAGCGGCCATTGAGCTGCAGCTTATCTCTCTTTCGTTGCCCCAGGACGTGCCCCATCTGCTTGTCCCTCAGACAAAGGATTTCACAACTCTTGCCCAGGACTTGCTTGGACATGTTCGGACATGTTTATCAGCAAACTTTGAGGCAATTGGATAAAATAATAGTCTCTTACACATCCCTGAAGGTGGTCAAGAAAATGACAGATTTGGCACTGAGCAATGTAGTTTAGTGGATATGGTGGGGATGGGCTGACTAGATGCTCTTAGTGATCTCTTCCAACTTAGTTGATTCCGTGATTCTATAATACCAAATCAGGAGAACACCTCAGTTTCTGTAAAGCTGCTGAAGAGATGTTTGAGGATGTAAATGGACAAGATGCAAGGAGGCAGAGAGTTAACTCACTGAAAGAAGAATATAACCTGGTGTGAGGATGCTGCTTCCTCTTGGGATTTAAAGTCGCTGAAAGAGACAGTATCTTTCTTTTTAGGAGACAATTTAGAGGTCACATCACCACAGCAAACTGGAGTTGCATGGCATATCATGTGACCATGCCCTGGGGTCTGTAGGCCCTGTGTGGACGGAGGCTGGGGCTGCCTCATGTTAAGCACAGGTGGTTCCAGCAGGTTCCAGACAGTTCCAGCTGGCTCCAATAGCCCCATCACAGAGCATGGCTGAGCCCAGCACCAAGTTGGGCACATTCAGGAAAACAGATTTTAGCGTGGGCACAGTGGGCACGAACAGAGGAGGAGATACAGTGTGAGAGAGGCAGCTGAAAGTCCCCAGGCCTGAGGATCCCCCTGCAGCTCTGCAGATCTCCCCTGGAGCAGAACTCAGTGAAAGGAAAATGAAATCCATATTTACACATCTACCTAGATTAATTTAGATTTGCTTAGATTAGGGAAAATTGTCCTATGCATATGTAACACCTCTGAGTTAAGAGCTATAGTTATACTAACATATTGCTGCTAAGAAATCCTCTTCTGTACTTAAAAAAATTAAATTCTCATCAGTTGGTGCATAATAGTTCCATTGTCATTGACTTAAAATAAAATGACCTGATAGCAAGGAGACACTTTCACTATTGCCATTACCTAGTATTGAAAAATGTGAATTACTTTCAGGCAGTAGAGGGTTCCACTTGCAATTAAATTAGTGGTAGTGGACATTTCACCCACATCCAGGGAGATCACTGAAGAGGGGGAAAAAGACAGATTCTAATTTATCACAAGCTACTGGTTCTTTCTGAAAGAGACAGGCTAAAACAATTCTTGTCCATTTTCTGAAACCCACAGGAGCTTGAAAATTACCTGATCATGTAACTGAATGATTTATAACTCCCTTTTGGCTCCACACCAGGATTTACCCCCAACAATTAATCTTCCTGGATATAACTGAAGTTAAAATTAAAGCTACATTACCTCAGTTTATTGGGATGATCTGGACACGGACTTTTGAAACAGTTTCAGATGTCATACCCATTAAAAACAACACATGATACCGTGTTTGGCTGTCCAAAAAAGAAAACAAGGGAGAGAAAATTGACACAAATAATAATCTTTATCAAGACTTCAATACTTTCCAGCTGCTCAGTTCTCTGGTAGCAAATTGCCATAGCAGTATTACCTGGTATTGGTAAAATGAAGCTATTCTTAAGCCCAAGTGGCATAAAGCACAGCATCATTTAAAAAAAAAAAAAGTCACCATAAAATTTCTCTTCCCCATTCAAACCCAACATGGATTAATAGGGAGAGGCAGATCTGTTCACAGGGCACCAAAGACCTATGCACAAGGGAATTTTTTTTTTTTTTTGACAATAGCCTGACTACACTTTTGCAGAGAATATGCACAGTGTCTTTTCATAAAACCCCTTAGATGCCTTTGCAAATGAAATTCCACAGCTAAAAGCACAAACACACGTGGCAAGGATAACGTTGCAGTATCTTCGAAAGGGGGACTGCTTTTCTTCTGACAGCAGCGTCCTGTGGGGAAACCCACTACAAAGTTTCATTGATAAATTTTTCTTCTTGGCTTGCTGAGTTTTATTCACCCATTTTTCTTCATTTCCTCTGACAGTTTTCTCAGACAAGATACTGTTGAGAGAATCCATTTGCTGAAATGTAGACATTTGGTGACATTTAGAGTGCTATGAAATGTCGTTCCTGACTCCCAGATGCAAGTACAGAAGGATCTAGGTGTCCTAGAGATCTAGGATCACATCTGCTAGTCTCTGAAAGATGTTTTGAGTATTCTGATGTGACTCAATCTGCAGAATGTGATTGAAGCTACAATGCTCACACTTCAGACATGACACTCAAAAAACTTGGAACAAAATTTTTCAACAGATAAAAGCATTTAGTTGTTATTGTGTAGGAATATTACAGACTAGATAGACAAGATTGTTAGCATAAACAAGATTATTTATTCTAAACCTTATTTACCTTTTTGTATTCACTCGTGAGATAAGGTAGATTTTCATAGTATTCTCTGGTAGATATTTCTACATCAGTGAATTTCTGTTGAATGAAAACCAACAATGTAGAATCATAGAATCATAGAATGTTTTGAGCTGGAAGAGATCTACTCATCATCTAGTTCTAACCCCCCTGCCATAGGCAGGAACACCTTCTACTAAACCAAGTTACTCAAAGCCTCATTCAATCCGGTCTTGAAACACTCCCAGGGGTTGGACATCCACAACTTCTCTGTGCTACCTGTTATATCAATATAGATTTGTCTTCATTCAGATTGGTCCATGACTGGTCCATAATGGCTTGGTACAGGAAGATTGTACTACTCCGTTTGTTTCCAACCCGGATGACTCTGAACAAGCTGTTATATCTGTGTAGCACAATATGACGTAAGACAGTAGTACTGGCTTTGGCTCTGGAAGCAGCAGAAAAGCTATCAAAAGACACTTCTGTAGGAAAGATAGTTGTTTCTGCCCAGTGCTACACTGTATGCTATAAATATATCCTGAAAACACCACGTGTAATAAATCAGGAGTAGAGCAGAACTCTTCTTTGCAGCAGTAGTGTCATTACTTTGTGGTAAATAAAACATTATTTTTCCTTTCTACAATTTTTATGGCTTCCATTGTTTTTTACCCTTAAGGGTTTTATTGATTTTTTTTTAGTCTCCTCTTCTCCATCTTCTGCATATTCATCACTCCTACTCCCCCTTCTTGAGCTTTGGATGAGTCATAATCTTTTTTACATGCATTTTCAGTGCAGAATGCCGTCCAAGAAGAATAGAGTGTTAAATGAACCTGCTGTTGGCATTCCATCTTTTGCTTCATGCCAAGACAACACAAACTCCTGCTATGCAGTTTGAGCTGCATCCCAGGTCTGAAGAAGAGAAACTCTAGGTGTTAGGAGTACAGATGATATAGGATTTCAGCTTTCCAATAAAATTTTGCATCAGTTTTGGTTAATCTTGGTGCAACTCAATTGTGATAAGTGAGCACTGTAATTTCTAGAAGCATAAAAGGATTACATGACCATATTGATGGAAACAAGAACCATAGAATCATGGAATGGCTTAGGCTGGAGGGAACCTTAAAGATCATTTAGTTCCCATTCCCTGCCAAGGGCAGGATTACCACCCAGCAGACCAGATTGCCCAGGGCCCCATCCAAGCTGTCCTTGGGGCATCCACAATTAATCTGGTCAACCTGTTCCAGTGCTTCACCACTGAGTAAAAATTTTTTTTCCTAATATCTAACCTAAATCTCTCCTCTTTTAGTTTAATGTTATTCCTCCTTTTCCTATCACTATTGGACCATGTAAAAAGTTGGTCCTCCTTCTACTTTTTAGCTCCCTTGAAGTACTGGAAGGCTGCAGTGAGGTCTCTCTTCTTCAAGTTAAACAAGCTTTACTGCTTCAACCTTTCTTCACAGGAGAGGTTCTCCAGCCCTCTGGTCGTCTTCTTGGTCCTCCTCTGGATCCTCTCCAGTGGCTCCAAATCCTTCCAGTTCTGGTAGCCTGAGGCTTGAACTCAGTACTCCAGATGAGGCCTTACCAGGGCACAGTAGAGGAGGACAATCGCCTCCCTTTTCCTGCCAGCCAAACACCTCTTGGAAAATAAGTAAGGAAAATATTCACTGGAAGACTGAGGTTCATACTCATGACCCTGTTCTCTGCTCTCCATCATGAAAGGCAATGAAAATGAAATGACAGTAATGTTGTTTTACCCCAAGAAGTGCACTGCTGACAGTGAGCTGAAAGTAGCAGCAATTGAAGCTTTTGCTGTTTTACTCTGTGTTTTATTGAATGTGCATTGTCAACAAATATCAGAGTCTGTAGCATTGCCAGTAGGACAGTCATAAAACAGACACAACTATGAAATAATTACTCCGGTGTTACAGAGTTCAGACTAAGCTGCTGTTTCATTGATTTGAGTGCTCTACATGTCCATAACTAGGAATGTCATAAAGATAAAGGCTTTACAAGTTTTCAAAATAAAATATAATTTCTACCTTCTTTTAAAAGTGGAGAATTAAAGTAAAGAAAGTTATGTAAGTTCACAATTTAAGCAGACTTACTGAGGAATTTCAGTTCAGTTGAGGTGGTATTTGGTGGTATCTAAGAGCACTGGAGTCTTCTGGTTTCTTTTGCCAAACGTTTTGCCCAGTGTCATCTAGAAAGAGAAGTGAACCAAGTGATCTTACTGAAAGCTGGTTTTCTGGAGATGACAGTACTAGAAATGTCCATCAGAGGTCAGAAGATTATCCTCGCTTCTTCCACACTCATCAAAAAAGGTGATCCTTCTCAAATTCTGAATAGATTTCTAATTGGAGAAATTCCTGAGGTAAATAAGATGTACCTTTGCTGAGAAGAGGAAATGAAGTGAGGATGAATCTACCTAAACGTGTTGTAATTTTTTTTTTCTCTCTTTTACTGCTCTAACAAAGAAGGATTATGGTGAAGCTTTACCAAATAATGAAGATATATGACATAAGGCAATAAAAGCTGCTGAAATTGTCAACACATTTTGTTTTGCTGCTCAGTATAAATCTTTTCTTTGCAGATGTTATTCATTATGTTTTAGATAAATTCAGAAATGTGGTTTACACTGATTTAGCATTGTACTTAATTGGTTTTAAATCTAATGCACTGCAATAACCCTTAAGTGCTACTTTGCTGTGAAATTTAAAAGTGAACTATACTGTAATTTTGCTTTGGTAGGATTTCTCTGGAAGAAAATATGCTTCATTTCAGCAGCCTCTCACTGGAGAAAGAACAACAAAATCCCTATAAAATGTTGCTTTTTTAAATGACCTCAGTTTTTAAAAGCTCACATTTAAGGACTCCATTATTTGTGGAGTATGAGACTCTTACACGGATATAATAGCAAGACTGAAATCATGACATTTAGCATTTAGTGTCTAATAATCATGCAAGAGATGCATCAGATTATCAGGAAGTGACAGCTGGTGCGCTGGAGCAATGGCTATCAAAAATAAAGGGAAACAACACAGAACACTGCAGATGTTCTACAGATCTGAACAGCAATCCTGTATCTTCTGCTACCTACACCTGGAGTGTAATCACAGGACTTCTTTTGTCATCACTAATTTGTATGTTATCTAATAGAGAGCTGGGACACTTAGGTTGCATTTTTGAGCAATCAACCCTTCTGATTCCTGCCCACAAAATATATTTTTGATATCTTTGAATTTTTAAGAATATTGTTTTTTAATTAATATTTTTCAAACAGTAGCTGTCTGGAATATGTGGCATCTGGCTACCAAACATACTAATATGGTAGCCCAATTACTAGTGGCATCTGTGAATTCCTGAAATTCTCTTCTTTCTTCCTTTCGTTTCATTCCCACATGAATCACAGGCCATGTATCATCTTTTCTTCCTAAATGACTGCCTGTTCAAAATATACCTCCTAAAGGAAGGTCAGAACATTTATTTTCCTCTATAAAAATCATTTCAAAAATATATTTTCTCTTCAAATGTTTTTTTTCTTGAAATACTCCTCTTCAAAATCCATCAACCAAATTGACATAAAACACAATTTTTACAACAAATATCTTCATTTTTATATTTCTAAGTTGCTTATGATATGTTTCATATGTATTTAAAACAAAAATATATTAGATCATAAAATTCTAAATAACTGGTACCCATCAAGCATTTTATACGTAAGGTATCAGATCTTTATAATATTTGTGTATGACTTTCTGTTCCATTTCTCAGTATTTCTTACTAAGTTACTAAGCTCTCCAAAATAAGACTAGAGGATGGAGAGGGAAATACAATTCGTTTGTTTGTAACATTAAACAAAAAGAAAGTGACATCCAGTCTTTTATGAAATACGTAAGAATTTTACTCAGGATTTGAGTAAGAAAAACACATAGCAGAAATTGAAGACAGCTGTGTTTCATGACATTAGAGAGGAATCATTTGAATGCTAGTTCTACATGCAGTTCTAAAGATGAATGTTCATGGAAGTACATACCTGGAAAACATCTGTCATTACTATTGAAAACATACTGGATGATATGAAGACAGACTAGCTGAGGACTTTGCTCAATAAACATAAAGGAACATTAACATTAGCAGTTTATTGATATAAGATTAAATACTTTATGCAAAGGCACAAACCAGACAGTGTATCACATTCATTCATGGGCTATCCATGAAAACATCCATGTCTGTGTAACATACCTATGTCCATTTTCTCTATAGAATTTGTTCAATGACATCACTAAGTCAACTTGGAAATATCTGAGCCAAGAGATAATTTACTGTTGAACCATCTTCAGGATAATCTCACAAAAATTATGATGTATCCTTAGCAGTGGGTCCCCCATATTCTTATTCTCTAGCATACTTTGGGAAATATAATCTTGGGCATGCTCTTAATTTTACTGTATTATTTTGATTTCCCTCTTCCTCAGCACATCTAGTTCACCCTAAAACTAGTCTGAAGTGCACTCCTATGTGAGAAGCCATTGTGTATGTTGGGATAATATACCCTAAAGCCTGTCAAAATCTCTCATAAAATGGCTGGGACATATTAGTGCAAACAAAGAATAAATAATCAGAGTAAATCCTCCAGATCTCTCAATGCATATACATCAAATATACATATGTCTAAGTATCAAAAAGTCTTTAGAATCTATAAAGGTTGAAATCCCAGTTTTTCTAATGCCAATAAAAATAATTGCCATTAACTTCAGTGAAATCAGTATTTAATGCTGGGACTTCAGATGGCAGTTTCCTGCAGTTTTTTAGTAGTTGTATGAAATTGCTTTGTTTGCATTCTCTTCTATTCACATCCATTAGGTCAATCTATGAGAAAAATGCTGAATCCACAATAAAGTATGCTTAAAGAAAAACGTCTTGGTGAACTCACTATTTAAAATGATTGAAATTTCTGGAAGCATCGTATTTTGTAGCCAGATATTGCAGCTTTGTGCTGTACAATTGTTTTGCGGAGGTAGCCTGCTCTTAAGCAAACTTTCAGAAAAAGATTCAATGGTAGTACGTATAATTGATGGAATATTGTATATTAGATTCCATTTTGGTTCTTGTAACAGAATGGAATCAGCTTGACAGAATTTTCTTACAGTACCATTAAAATGTGCTACTCTGGTTAATCATGTATTCCTTATACTTGTTTTTATAGTTTAACATTTAGCACTTTTACTGGTATTCTCACAAAATAGTATCTTAGCAAGATGTCTACACCTTTCTGCCAGCAGGAACTGGAAAGATGTCACAGGAGCTGTCTGATAGTTGGAAAGAAGATGTTTGCAGAGGATAATACAGTTTTTTTAAACACCAAGAAATCTAACTATTAAGGATATTGATAAAAAGAAATAAATTACATGACTTTAAAAATAGACGAATATTTTTACTCAAAGAAAGCACCTATAATGCGGAAAATGCTCATAATTTCAGATGAGATGGAAGGGAGTGAAAGGAAGAAAATTCTTAAAGGAAAACAGAAGAGTGAAAACACTAGATGAATCTACTTAAGTTCCAGCTTTATTTCATTCCCTAGAAGACTTTTATGAAATTGAGGGAGCTGGTCGATAGAAACTTTATGCAAAACGTTCCCACTTGTGTTTACATCAGTCTCTAAATGCTGCTAGGGTTAAGTAAAAAAATCAAGTTGCTGTTGGACTTGATGGTCTTGAAGGTCTTTTGCAACCTGAGCAATTCTGTGATTCTAAGTATTAGAAAAATGACAGCTTCACTCAGGGTTTTCTAGAATTGATCGTGGCCTCAGAGTTGCTTCTGCTGCAGACTTGGTAATAGATTAGAAGAAGGAAGGGAAGGGGAGGGAGGGGAAGGGAAGGGAGAAAGACTAGCACAGCAGTAATCTCATTTAGTTCATGTGAGTTTTTGCATTGGATATCACAAGATACCTTCAGAACTTTTTTGTGTTTGTTGGTTTGCTTGTTTGTTTTTAATTCTTTTATTTTTCTTTCTTTTCTTTTCTATGTGAATTAAATGCTGGGAAATGCAAGAAGCTCCTTCAAATGCTCTAGTTTTATTTATTATTTTAAGCTACTATATATCCAGCCTGGAGCAAAAGTCATAGATGTAGATTATAAAAACAACTAAATAATCAGCTAACAGAAGAATGTAACTTGCAGAAAATATTACTTAATTTTTTGAGCAATCACAACAAAAGCAGTGAACTTACTTCTAGAATAAATTATAGTTCAGTGTAATGGCCTATAGCCCACAGTGTCTTGGAAAAGTTAATCAAGATAATCAAAATTCCTCTCTCAGTATCAGTATCATTTGTCACATTACAAATTTATGAGGTCTGTGCAGTTTTAGAATAAGTACCTTGGAATATTTTTAGCAGTAGGCATGACTTTTCCCAACCCCTCAAATCCCTGCTCTCTCGTCCAAAAAGATCTTTGTTAAAAATGATGTAAAAATAGAATTTCTAGCAATATGCAAGTAGATCATGTGTTAAACCCATTTCTTATAGCATACTCAATTTTCTCTCACACAGTTTTCTTTTTCAAAGGTGTATAATTACAGTGGCTAACATAACATTCACACTAATTTATACCATAAACACAGCTGATCTGTCACAGAGCAATCTTTGCATAACATTTCCTAGAGAAAATCCAAAGCTATTAAGAAAAGTGTGAATTGCATATGCCCACTTGCTTAAAATAGATAATGCAAAAATTAATGTGCTTTAGCCACTAGAGTGGAAAGTTGCTGGTTATTACTTAAAATGCAATCCTGCTCAGAGGGTGCCTCCATAAAGTATATGGAAGAGGAATTGTGGTCAGGTTTGCTAATCAGGATTTTAATTGTACTATCTGAAAAACATAATCAAGTATGTGAGTACACATTTTTTAATAATTTATATATATGTCTCTCTGTCTCCTTCCAGTAACACTGCAAACTTATTTGTTTATAATATTTCTTTACTACTACATAAATAGTCTGACTTTAAAATACAGAAGATGAGTCCAGTTTCCACACTATGGGACTATACTTGCTTTTGGGCTTTTTAGTACTTCAGCATATCACTCTCATCCTCACATCTCACAGACTCTGGCTACCTTGCATTAAGATCTGCTTGGCTGCTGTGATTTGTAAAATGAAATCTGGATGTTTGCTGCTCATGCACAGTAAGGCCCATGTCTATCTGTATATGAATTCTTGTAGAAAATAGATAACAATGCCACTCTGCCTTATTTAGAGTATTGTAAATGCAAATGCACTGTTATATAACTGCTTTTCTTCTAAAAGAGATCAAGTTTTAATCACGTAGTCATTCTGAGAAGTGCATACTAATGATTCTTCACATTCTATGTTCAGCTATATAAGTTACCTCTACCTTACCAATGGTCTGGTGAGGTCCACTGAAATCTTAATCTTGTGTTTGATCCATGTTTCCACTAGAAAATTCCAGGAAATGAACAGCCTCTTTGAAGAACAAGTTGGCATGGACTGTTAGGAATGAGCAGCATTTAGGCACCAAACCACATACTACACACCCATGTGTTTTTGACTCAGAAGACTAACACAGAATTGTGTGCCTGTGTAGAAAGTTAGATGCCGATATACATTCAAAATTAGATAAATTCAAGTCATATTTGAAGAAAATGAAACTGGAAATTAAAAATGAATAGTAAGATATGCTCTCAGATTACTCTACTTATGGACTTAGCTCTCCTTTTTCATTTGTCTGTAGAGTTCATGTTTTAGGAGCCTGTGTTTTAATCAGTGAGTATTCCTTCTCCATAGAGAAGGACTCCTTAAGATCATCTAGTTCCAATCTGCCTGCTATAGGCAGGGACCCCTCCCTCTAGACCAGGTTGCTCAAAACCCCATCCAGCCTTGAATTTTGCCAGGGTGGGGGCATTCACAACCTCATTGGGCAACCTGTTTCAGTGTCTCACCACCCTCACAGTGAAGAATTTTTTCCTGATATTTAGTCTACCAGATTAAAACTAGTCCTCCAGATTAAAACTATTTCCCATCCTCTTGTTGCTATGTGCCCTTATAGAAATTTCCTCCCCAGCTTTCCTGTAGGCCCCCTTCAGGTACTGAAAGGCTGCTATAAGCTCTTCTCAGAGCCTTCTCTTCTCCAGTCTGAAAAGCTCCAGCACTCTCAGCCTGTCTTCACTGGGGAGGTGCCGATCGTATTTGTGACCCTTCTGTGGACCTACTCCAACAGCTCCATGTCCTTTTTGTGTTCCGCCAGAACTGGATGCAGTACTCTAGGTGGGGTCTCATGAGAGCATAGTAGAGGGGCAGAATCACCTCCCTTGACCTGCTGGTCATAATTCTCTTGATGCAACCCAAGAGATGGTTGTCCTTCTGAACTGTGAGTGCACATTGCTATGTCTAGGATTCTGGTGTATGAATTGCCAAGAGTGGGATTCATTTGACTACAAAAATGTGGATATCCTTTACACTCAGAGGAGAGCTGGTCAAGAAAGACAGTGTTGTTTGTAATATAAGTTAAATTAATATTTGATCAAAGAAATCTCACCTCTAGCTCTCTTAAATACATAGACTAAGAGTGATCAGATTTAGACCTCCAACTTCCGCACCAGAACGTTCTGTATCATACATGCCAAGATAAAAATTTCTGACACCTCCTCAGGGAACATTTTCCAGGCACAAGATATATATATTTTGGCAACTGAACCAAAACCTTAAATCCAATTAATTTTACCTAACTTTAAGTATGCATGTGTGGGTGCCCACATCCCAGCTGACTGACTAGACTCCACTAGAAGTCAACAGAGAGAGCTTGACTTTTCCTGATACACTTTGATGGTGGCCAGAAAGCTATGATCATGTAAATAAGGAACAGTATTTGAACTGAAAAAAAAAAAAATCAATTGTATAGTTCATGGTATTTCCCAAATTACAGTATTATTGACACCTAGTTGACTATATTTAAATTTCTTTGTCATGGAGGACTGCTGATTTCTATCAGCTTATGATTTTTTTCCTTTCCTTTTACCTTTTTCCGTACTGCAGTACCATTCAGCTGTTTGTTTTACACTGCCCCACATCTTTGTTTACAGTATCACATCTATAGTAATCAAGAGCTTGGCTGAATTTACATTTTCTTTAATTGAAATAGAATTACAAAAACAGTGAGAAAAGGAGAGACAATGAAGTATGTGACCTCCTTATCTAAAGAAAACAATTAACTTACACAGAATGATGTTCCTTTGTTGTCACTCAGAAGCAAATAAATTGCCGTTTTCTTCTCTAGTGATATTACATCTGGAAATGGGTAGTCACAAGCACAACAAGACCCAGGCTCTACAAAGCATACAGATATCAGTAGTCATAAAACATAACACAGTACATTCAGATCACCTGATTTTGGCTATATTGCTGTATTTTTATTCTCACAATTTCGAATATTCCTGCATTTGTTTAGAGAGTTAGCCTATATACTGGGAAAGCAAAATTCATCTCTGTCACAAAAAATAAATATTTTTAACCACAAGTATGTGCATTTCTGCCACAAGCATGTGACTTAATTAAGGCTGAGGTGGAACTACTGATTCTATCAAATTAATTAAGAGGTCAAAATGAGGTATCTGAGGCCAGGCATTTCTTTGCTTCTCTTGTTTTGTGTTTTCTGAAGCATAAAATAAGGAAGATTGCATACATGCGATGGATATACTAACAATCACAATGTGCATAACTCTTCAAATAAGAGGTAAGATACGTTGTAGCAAGGAAAAAAAATCCATAAAAGACTTAATTATTAAATGTGTGGAGAAATTATTGTATCTTTCTGCAACACACATATACATTGTTATAGTTAAAGAAATAAATATTTGGTGGTTAAGGATTAAGAATTTTCTAATCCCCATTTCCTTCCTTCATGAAATGCTTTGGGGACTATAAAGTGCCTTTTGCACAAAATCGGTAATTGCTGGACTTAGCCTTTTCTTAGCAATTACAGACCAGTTTGTAAGTTCCTTGGGGCAGGGATCAAGAACTGTTGTCTTCTCTGGGAAAAATGTACAAGAAACATTTGGCTATAGAGATAAATAATAAATACAAGGTCATACATAATAAATAATAGCAAATTCCGATGTTTGGGGGAGGTTATTTATCTTGTATAAAACTATGTAACTTCTGATAGCAATAGATGGAGATGTAAGTTTGCAAAACAGAATGTAAGAGCTTTAGATAGATCCCATTTCACTCAATGGACCTACTCATCACCCACACTCTGTATGAGATAATACAAGTAGAAGGCACAAATTAGTTTTCTTGGTGGAGAAACAGTCAACATTTTATAAACATATTTCAGTCTACATCTGTTGTGTTATTTACTTCTCAGTTCCATTTTTTTAGAAGTAAAGTCTTGGATGGCTTAGATGTGTACCCATTCCAAAACTTCTCCAAATGGCTCCTACCTGATGAGGACCTCTCTAGACAACTCCCTGTACATTATTGAAGATATCCAAGCACCAGAGGTTCTGCATTCGAAGGTGCTAAAGGCTGTGCTGTTCAGATGTTGCAGTAATGATGCACAAAAGTGCTTAACTGTCCAAGCACTGTCAAATACATTATGATTGCCTTTTCTCTATTTTGCAGTGTCACTAACAAGAAGAAAGTGCAAAGACATGAAAGGAGTTAAGGGCTTACTTCCTCTACAGTTTACCTATCAGCAGAGGATTATTATTGATCTAGGATGTGATGAGAAGAAAGTCTTAAACACATTTTAAGCAAACACAAAAGTGCCTTCCACTTTTCAAAGGCTGACTTAAATCATTTTTTAAAATAATGGAAACTCTTCTGTGGACTGACACATATTGTTCAAGTTTCAGAGCCAAGCAATTTTAAATTGCTGAAATATTAAACCCAGAAATTGGAAGTGATAGCAGAACTGCCACGCAACCTTTCTTTGTGTGGTTTGAGGGATACTGCTGCTAATGAAGGTGAGGTACCTGTCATTTTGGACACTGCTTTCAAATCATTTTCATGTGGGATTTACTTCAGATAGCCTATCTACATTTCCCAAACCTTTATGAGAATTATTAATGACAAAGTTCTATTCAAGCTCTTCAGCTGCTGTGAATCAGAACTGTTTCACTACAGTGATTAAAGATTGTTCTTAGAGTAGTCCTGGGAGTGTCTATTTGTAATAGTCTTATTTCTTTGTGATGAAAATATGCTGGTCAGTATGTTTCTAGATACCTGTGTGCAGGTAACTGAACTTAGTATTGCTGGTTTGTATAATGGGAATTTAATAATAATTTGTTTTTCTTTGAAATAAAATTCACATTATTAGTTTTCATTTGAGTGTCCTGTATTTTAACAACAACAACAACAACAACAACAACAATAATAATAATAATAATAATAATAATAATAATAATGAGGTTTTGGGCCTGATGGACATGATCTGAAGTGACCAACAAGAAAAATCAGTCCCTGAGAATATGCGAGTAAAGGCTGAAGAAATCAGGATTGCTTAGGTTAGAGGAATGAAAATTGACAGTAGATGCAAACACACCAGGAATATAATAAGCTATCGTAACAGATTAATTTATTACTATGTTTTCTACCATGTCTACTCTGATTAGGAAAAGGAACTTCAGACATTAGAAAACTGTTAATGGTGGAGGTGGCATCCACAAGACCTTGTCCAATCATCATTAGAGATGTTTAGGAGTAGGCTTCACAAAACAGGTCAGGAATCCTGTACTTCTTTACGTCATTCTTTTTATTTGTGTGCTGCACAATCTTTCTGATGCTTTTCAAATTTTCCTTGGCAGTTTGTAAATCTGTTTCCCTTTTCAGAGCTTGCAGAGCAGCTGCCATCATTTTAGGGACAAATGGATTCCCTCTAGAAAATAACAACCCAACAAAGAATGATTGCTACATTTTTAACCATCTGATCCACACTTCCTGAAGGGACAGCATCTGAGGCTTTTTTCCCAAACAAGTGTTTTCTTGTCTTTTGTGAGCAGGAGGCAAAGGGACGAGGCGGGACTCTTTTCAGCAGTGTGTGGAGATAGAACAAGGGGAAGTGGCCACAAACTGATGCACAGGAAGTTCTGCACAAATATGTGTGGGATCTTCTTCACAGTGAGGATGACAGAGCACTGGAACGGGCTGCCCAGAGAGGTTGTGAAGTCTCCTCTGGAGACATTCAAGACCCTCCTGGACACCTACCTGTGCAACCTGGTCTAGAGAGCTGCTTTGGCAGGGGGGTTGGACTTGATGATCTCTGGAGGTCCCTTCCAACCCCTACAATTCTGTGATTCTGTGACAGTCAGTGTATTTGTTTCTTTCAGTGACTGGATATTTAACACATTCTAGAACAGTACATGGGCTGTGATCCAGACACATTTTTTCCATTATCATAGAAGGCACTGTGCAATGGTTAATTTTCTCAGTCTAAACTGATTTAATACAACTACTGGTTTTACACAGTTGATACTTACCCTCCATGTCTAATAGAAGAAAAAGCAGCATATAACATTCATGGTGAAGGTGCTGCTTTTCTTCCTTTCTTTACTATTAAGGAAGAACTGAAGAGTAACATATGAGAAAGTCAGATTAAAACACCTGTGGTAGGTAGAACAACTTGTGAGATAGAACTCCTTGAATAATGGAATCAAAGAATATCATGTGGGAAGGGACTCACAAGGATCATCGTATCCAACCCACAGTTCCACAAAGGACCACCCAAAACTACGTATGAGAGTGTTGCCCAAGCTCTCCTAGTACTCCAGCAGACTTGGTGCCATGACCACTACCCTGGGAAACCAGTTCCATTGAATTCCAAATTTTATGAGATCTATCTTGGAGATACAAGAAACAGAAACAATGCCTAATATTTAACATTTAAAGTAAATCAATTAATGAATTTTATTTTGCTTCCAAATAATCTCAACTTTCTTAACAAATCATATTCTTTTAAAAGGTTTTTTTTTTTTTTTAATGCAATTAACACGAGAGTAGGAAAAAAAAAAAAAAAAGCACTGTTAAAATGACTTTGGGGCCGAAATGTTGTATTACAACAGAAGAACAAAAATTTAAACTTTATAGTGTAATGGTATCAATTTTTTACTGCTCAAAATAGAAATAAATATTTCAAATCATGTCAAAAAACATGACAAGTAGAAGACAAAAACTTATTATATATTTTTTTCCTTTGGGACTTTGCTACATTAGTTTAAACAATAGCTCTTTGTATTGTACATATTTTCTCATTTGTGGAAATGCATTTATATAGGCATAGAATTATTCTATTACTGAAAAAATGTCATGATGATATTGACTCAAACACACAAAAGAATCAAAATGTAGGCAGCACTGAGGAGTTCTGACTGTAACTTTTGTTGAATCCTTGTCTCCCTGGCAGCATGAGCTAGAGACTCATTTATGAGAAAAAATTTCACTATAAGCACTGGCCATTCATGGCACAGTCCACTAAAGGGCTGCCTATAAGGCCTAACATATCTTCATATCTTATAGAAATAGGTTTCTCGATCTCCTTTCAGCAAGGGAAATGCCCTTATTGAGAAAGACAGCAGAAAGAAACTCTAAAGGAATCGCAGAATCATAGAATCACCAATGTTGGAAAAGAGCGCCAAGGTCCTCAAGTCCAACTGTCCACCTACCACCAATATTTCCCCACTAAACCATGTCCCTTAGTACAACATCTACATGTTTCTTGAATGCCTTCAAGGATAGTGACTCTACCTCCTTCCTGAGCAGCCTGTTCCAGCATCTTTTGGAGAAGGAATTTTTCCTAATGTCCAACCTAGGTCTCCCCTGCTACAACTTGAGGCCATTCCCTCTAGTTCTGTAGCTAGTTACATGGGAGAAAACCCCCACCTTGACAAAATCATCTTTCAGGTGGTTGTAGAGAGTGATAATTTTTCCCCTAAGCCTTCTCTTCTTGAGACTAAACAATCTCAGTTCCCTCAGCTGATGATCCTTGTAGGACTTGTGCTCCATACACCTCATCAGTTTCATTGCCCTTCTCTGAACATACTCCAGGACCTCCGTGTCTTCCTTGTAGCGAGGGGCCCAAAAGCCAACACAGTACTCAAGGTGAGGCCTCACCAGAGCTGAGCACGGAGGCATGATCACTTCCCTGCTCCTGCTGGCAACATTGTCTACGATACAAACCAGGATACCATTGTCTTTCTTGGCCACTTGAGTGCACTGCTGGCTCATGTTCAACTGAGCATCAGCCATTACCCCCAGGTTTATTTCTTCAACACAGTCTTCCATCCACTGTGCCCCAAACCTGTAGCGTTGCCTGGGGTTGTTGTAACCAAAGTGCAGGACCTAGCACATCTACAGAACCACCCCCCCTCCCCTCCCGCTGACTTCACCAGGAATTGAGAGCTCTAGCATTTTGTGGTCACTCTGTCCAAGACAGCTCTTGACCTCCACATCTGCCACCAGTCCTTCTCTGTTTGTGAGCAGCAGGTCTAGTGGGGCTCCTTCCCACTATGATTATAAGGGCTGGTGTTTGGATGACTTCTGCCAGCTGATCATAGAACACCTCATGCATCTCTTCATCCTGGTTAGGTGGTCTATAACAGACCCCCACCAGGATGTTCACCTTGTTTGCCCTCTTCCTGATCCTTACCCACAGAGATTCAAACTTACCATTCCCAGCCCAAAGGTGAACAACATCAAAATCTCTAACATAGAGAGCCATATCACTGCCCCTACTTCCTTGCTTATCATCAAGGTTTTCTCAGCTAGAGGGTTGTACTGCAATCCAACAATGACGTACACCACCGTAGTGTACAGGAGTAATATTAATTTGTTCTTCATGTGCTTGATACTAAATTTTCTATGGTGTAGGTAATCTGTGAGCACTAACTGAATTATATTTTAATGCACAATAATATATCTTTTTTGAACCTGTGTTGCAGAACACTTGCTGTTTATAGGGTGAAGAAATGAGAACGATAGAGAAACGTATCTACGCATATATATGTAAAACTGAATATAAGTAGAAAGTTAAAATATTATTAGAAGCTGTGCTAAGAGGTTTTTGAAAAACAGTCAGGAATATGTCCTACTCTTGGAAAGCTTAGAAAAGATAAAGTTCCAATATGAAGGCTGCTCTGAAAGTAATGCATCTTATTACATGCATTTTATTTATTTTATGTTGTCCTATGGCATCAGAGATGGATATTGGTGATATGACAATAGAGGCTGATCCTTCCCACCAGCATTCCATTACATTTTGTTACCGTGTGGCAGATGGCAGGAGAGAGGCAATCTGACATAGTGGCGTCTGGCATGGAAGTGCATATGAAACGAAGATACAGAACTCAGTTCATGCAAGCAGAAAATATTGCACACACTGACATTCATTGATGCTTGCTGAACATTTATAGAGACAAACGGTGGATGTAAGCATGTGAGGTGAGGCAGTGGGGGATGTGTTTCAGCAGTGGTGGCAGAGACAGTGTCCACATCTGTTGGTGCAGACTTCTATGAGCATGCCATGCAGGCTTTTTTTTATCACTAGTGAAAATGTATAGCTAGAGACAGTGACTCTGTTGGCAACATAGCGTTCTGTTGCTGAAAGTTTACTCTATCAGTTAGCATTATTGTGCTCTTTGTATTTGTTATATGTTCCATGGAAATAAATAGGAGACATTACTTTCGTAGTGACTTATGTAGTTAAGAAGTCTCTTCTGTCTATGAGGTGTAGAAACACAATACTCACAACTTTTGATTAGACTCCAACTTAAAAATGTGCTACTTAATTTTAATTGCAAACATTTGTTTTTTTCACTTTTACCATGACTTTCACAGACTAGTCAGATGTTTCTTTTAAGCGAATCTAACATTTTTCTTACACTCCACACTCATAGGTTTACCATGTCCTTTAAAGTAACAACTGCAGATACTATTAGCCTAAATCTGGTATATATGCAGTTTCTGGCGATGAGCCATTTAGCACATATTTTCTCACAATTCCTAAGTGGCAAGCTTGTGCATTACAGCTGATCTCACACTCGAATACATGGAATTGCACCCCGCAGCATCTGTTCTACATAGACATTAGGGTGAAAGATGAGTTTAGGCATGCTTTGCTCACTTTTTTCAAGCTGCATTATCACTTACAAAGCAACTATGCTACAGAGTGTTTTGATTCAGTTAGGAAAATCAGGCTTGGGCAAAAGCTTGTCATTCGTAGTTAAGGAAACATGCTTTATTCATAAATAACAGAACAACCAAAGATATTGCAAGCAGCACAAGAGAAGTAGAAATCTAAATCAGAGAAGAGCTGTGTAACAAATAAGTCCTTTCACATTTCATGACCTAAACCATCCCCTTCCTTTGCAAATGTAGACTGCCCCTCAGTGAGGGGAAAATTTCACACATCAGTGACTAGACAAGCTGCTGGACAAATACTGTGCTAAAAGTCGCATCATTTTCTCCTGAAGAGAATCAGAAGCATTCCTGAGACATAATAATAATGATTATTTACTTAAAATGAGAAGGGGCAGAAAGAGGAGAAGTGAGTCCTAACTAGAGCAATGAAACTCAACAAACTGCAGCCTAGCTGTATGTCAGGGTATCCAGATTAAAAGGCACGTACCAGATGAAAAGGAATGTAATGAAGTCACCGATTGCAGTTTGTTGACCAAGCCATCAGATCTTGGAAAGGTGGAAAACATCCCACAGCACAGCAACCTATTACATTACAGAGGAGGTGAATATCAAAGGTGATTAATGGATGCATTACACATCAAAGCCTGCAGCCAGTGTGACTCATCATTAGGTAGCATTAAAAGTAATGGGACCACGGAGCATCAAAATAGAAAGATCAACAGATAATGGATTACAATTATAGGTAAAATTTGATCTCTGCAGACTTTTCTGGAAAAACACAACTTACAGTAAGGAATAATTTCCATTGAATATAATTATGTGATTTGATCTACAAAGATGCCTGCACCTGCTCTGTTCTCCTGTCTCTTCTAGATGTTAAAGATGGGATAAGCCACTACTCCTGCCAGACTGCTAGCCATCTCTATTCCTGTATTTTCTAAAACAGCTTTGCTCATAACGAGAACATGTTCTATTTAATCCCTGTTTTTAACAAGATTACTCAATAATATTTTTATAGTCTCACAGCTAAATTGTGATATCATTCTGCATCTTATAAATGCTGAACAAGAAGGTAACAGTTCCTCCATTCATTTCCCATTCCTTAAGACTCAAGGAAAAAAACAACTATCAGAATAGAGAAGAATACAAGGAAATAGTTCAGCCATATCCATTGACTCATCCCTGCACAACAGAGTTCTAGTCATTGGTAGATATTTTGTAAACTTTATGGAGAAAGACAGTTTAAAGAAGATGTTTCAATAATCATAATACACTGATATGGGAACTGTTTTCAGGGAGTGCTCGCCACTATGAAGGGAAGCCAGATATTCTATGTTTAATATCATATGTATGAACAAGGAGACAGGTATAGAATAAAGAATAGATTCATGAGATGAGCTCTTTGGTTATGAGAGCATTTTTGAGAAGAATGTAGATAAGGGTCCTGGGCTGCATCAAAAGCAGCATGACCAGCAGATTGAGGTAGGTGGTCCTGCCTCTATACTGTGGGTTGCTGAGGCCTCACCCAGAGAACTGCATCCAGATATGGAGTCCTCAGAAAAGGAGTGACAGAGACCTGTTGGAACACGTTCAGGGAAGGGCCTCAAAAATGATCCACACAAGGGAGCACCTCTCCTACAAGGACAGGCTGAGAAGGCTGGGGCTATTCAACCTGAAGAAGAGAAGGCTGTGAGGTAATGTGATGGTGGCCTTTCAGTATCTAAAGGGGTACTACAGGAAAGAGGGGAACAAACTCTTCAGCAGGGTCTGTGGTGATAGAACAAGGGGAAATGGCTTCAGGCTCAAAGAGGGTAGGTTTAGGTTAGATATAAGTAATTAGTTTATACATTTCTTGAGTTTCACAGCAAAATCTTGGGTACCTCTTTCTGCACATTTTATGCTCTATTGAAAATGATAATCCAGGCTTATTGAAAACATTGTGATATTGTAATTTTTCTTTTGTGACTTTTAAAATTGTCATATTTTTAAAATTGTTTTCTTGAAATTTATATAATCAACTTCTGTGTTATCTGTCTGTCATTTGCTTGTCCTCCCTCCAAATATCTTTAAAACTTAATTTTAAACTTCTGCCACCTGTGAGAATGGGCAAAGGTCTCAAAGCTATTCAGTGCAAAGAGGTTTCATGAAAACTGTAAATGAATAGAGGAGAGTGACAGAAAGTAGGGTTCCTAATGTGAAAATGTCCAGAGTTTTTGATCAACAATAGAACTTAAACACAGTAGATAATCCACACCAGCAAAAAGTATGGGAAAAGCATTATCTAGAAAGGATGCACTCTTTCACACATGAAATCAAGAGCTACAAATAACAGCAGATATCAGAAATACAACTGTTCATATGATTCAGAAGCAGAAAAAAATGGTAGAGAAGCTAATCTATGAATTGTTAAGTATGGTAGATTTTTAGATTAGGTACTAAGGAATACCTTCCACAGAACATTCTATTAAGGA
Source organism: Oreortyx pictus (assembly GCA_036925125.1). Classification (NCBI taxonomy): domain Eukaryota; kingdom Metazoa; phylum Chordata; class Aves; order Galliformes; family Odontophoridae; genus Oreortyx; species Oreortyx pictus. The sequence goes on from JAUPFR010000003.1 coordinate 6,031,861, forward strand.
ATGGTGGGGAGAGACTTGAAAGAGAACCACCTTGGGGCTTGTCAAAGCAAATTTAAATTTACTGTAAGGAACCTGTTACTTGCATTGAGGAGGTTTTCCTAATTACGATACAGGAAAAAAGAAGTTCTAAACACAAATTATCTTTTGCATCATTTTGAAAATCTTTTTATGGTTTAAGAACAGCAATAGACATTCACTCTGAGCACTCTAGACATGGACTGGATTCAGAAATGGATTGAGAGATCCAGATTTCCTTTGGTCACCTCTATCTGCAAGTCTGAGCTACTCAACTGGTCGAGATTTTCTCAAACACTAATTCAAAACCACTTTTGGAAAACAACTGTGATAACTTTCTTAATTAGAGACAAAATGCTTTCAGAAAACTCAGACAGCTAAGTAACTTCTGAATGAATTTGATTGTGGGAGAGCGGATATAACCTCCAGACCATACCTCGGAAAACATGTTTAGGAATTCATAGACTAAAGTAATGCAAAGCTATGTTAGATCTGAACAACAAAAATGTTGATGATGAGGTGGAAAAGCAAGATCTTTGGTTCAGATATTTGGCTGTAGATAACTAAATTCTAACTAAACCTTGTTATCCAAACTACATCTTTTTGTGTATGTAGCCCAAATTATTAGTGCATACAGTAATCTGTGCTACTTTAAGATTTATTAAGACTAGGACAAATCAATACAGTATGTTTGAAGAGGGAAGGGATCCATATTAGTTCTTGAAATGCCAAGGTGAAAGAAAATGTGAATTAATCTTCCATGGTATTACGTGTCTTTTTGCATATTGATCCTTATGAGCAAATGAGAAGGAAATTTGTACTTTTGCCTTTTCCTGTCTATGGTTGACATTATGGCAGCAAGGAAATCAATAGAAATTCTACTACCAATTGCAATGGGATTAAAGTTTCACTGAAAAATATTACATTTCCAGACTTTCCTGCTAACCTTTTCACTATGTAATTTATACACATACACATATACTTCTACGGAAAGTAGCTTTTGAAGCAGTGTTTCCCTATACTTACGAAGGGTTTTTAGTGTTTTCTTTCAACGGTTTTGTTTAGAAATTTGTCCTTCCATTATTCTTTCCACATTTAAGGGAACAAAGAATCAGTCCAAGAAGACTGCAGCAAAACCAGACATTAAGAAGATCAGTTCTTCCAGATGTAGGAAGAAAATAGCATTGCTTAGTTGATATTTTCTACATATACTGTACATACATATAAGTTCTAATATACAGCCAACTTGCAAATGAGTGTTTTTATCTCTTTAAATCTATGCAGAGAAAATCTGGATTTACTAAACAATCAACCACTTTCTGGTACTGTATGACAGGAAAAAACAGTTGTGTAATTTAAAGTCAATGAAAAAGCTACAAGATTTAGTACAATTAAACCAGTACGGAGAATGCTGTTAGAGAAAGCCCTGAAGCAGTGGATCTTTCTCTCCTTACTACATTTGTAACCCTATGTAAAAACTGCTAGTTTCACAAATCAGATTCAGACATAATGGGAAATGTACTCTAACAACCGATGACTATTTCCTCCTTAGTGATGAAGAAGTCTAAATCACTTACAAAACTATATGTTTTAGAAAAATCTGTATACCATTTACAATTCTATTAGTGGCATGAAGAAACCTGCTTAAGTATTTCTATATGCAGGACCCTGTATTTTCTTTCTTTGAATTTCATGAAATTCTTGTCAGCCGATTTGTCCAGTCTATGAAAGTCACTTTGAATGCCAAAACAGTTTCCTGGTGCATCAGCTATTCCTCCCAGCTTAGTACTGTCTGAAAACTCACTACCCACACACTGTAGCATCATCTATGTTGTTAATAAATTAGTTCAATGGCATTGACCATTGATTAGTATCAAACTCTGGATTATATCACTAATGTTTGAGCTCTGTCTTGAATTTGTGCCTCTTATTACAACTTTCCAACCACACAGCTCAGCTAGTATTTAGTATTTAGTATTTAGTATAGATTCCTGTTCACTCATGTAGTTGTTACTTCAGTCATTTCTCTATGTGCTTGTTACAGAGGACACTGTGGAAACTTCACTAAATTTAGGAATAAAAATATGAACTGATCTCATCTAGCAAACTGGTCATTTTGTCTTTGCAGATTGGTAAGGCACAATTTCCACATCATACATACATACTCCTAGTCAGTATGTATGTATGACCTTTATATTTTCGGAAATGTTTTAAAGAACTAATTACTCCAGCACCTTCCACAGGATGGAAGTGAGGCTGACTGGCCTACAATTCTCTGCATCTTTTTTTTCTAAGATAGGATTGATATTTTCTTTCTTCAAGGCTTCATCAATCTCTCCCAGTTGCCACATTTCAGAGATGGTCAAAAGTGGTATTTTATATCAATGAGATCCCACAGCACTTACAGTTGTCACAGTCACGCAGAATCATAAGAGTTGGAAGGGACCACTGGGAATCAAGTTTAACCCTGTTGCTGAAGCAGGTTCCCTACAGTAGCTTGCAGTTACGTTCTGAGAGATTTCATGGACTGATTAGTTCATGTACAATTAATTTTTTTAAATTTTCCCTGACCTAACCCTTCACCATAGAAGTTAGGTCTTCCTTTGCTCTCACTGGCCTGGGGTGCCTGAATCTGTTTACCAGTAAAGTCTGGAGAAAGAAAGCACCGATTACCGATTTATTTTTCCCATTCCCTGTTCTTTGTCATCAGGTCTCCTGCCTCATTTGCAGAAGGTCTACATTTTCACTAATATTCCTGTTGATGTTGATAAAACTTCAAGAAATATTTATTTTCACCCTCCAACTCTTTCCAGATTCAATTTCACGTTTCCTTTGGCTTTTCTTATCCCACCCCTGCACTATCAGCCATTGCCTCTTATTTTCCTTTTGTATCATCTTTCTTTGATTCTACCTCATTTCTTTTCAGATTTCTCAGAATCTCCTATTCATCCATACTGGAATCCTTCTCTCTTTTCTTGTCTTCCTATATATAAGATTAGAGGAAGTGATTCTTTGAAATCAATCAGTGCTCCAGGATCCTTCTTTCATCCATGACTGTCTTCCACAGGATACTTCCAAGAAGATCCATATAGAATTCCTATAGAATGGAAGTTATGAAGACCACAAAATCAGTTTCTTCCCCAAAGAGAAAGACTACTAAAAACACTACAGCTAGAGTTTATAAATCAAGTGTTGCCTGTTGCCTTGGTTATCTGTCTTGTTGGTGCTTTATTTTCTCTCTTTAATACAAATTTTGCTTCCTAAACTAATTAATCTCTGAGTCTGGGGAAAATTAGGTCACTAGGCACTAAAAATCTTATTTTAGTTTTCTTGTGTTTCTGTGTGGAGGCTGTAATGAGTGTGTTAATAATAATTATTTTTTTCAAATTAGAAACCAACTTAGGTTGCTAGTCAAGTCCTGGAAGCAGAATTGCATTATTACATATTATTAATTATATATTTTAAGTATGGTGAAAGCATCACCCTAAGTGTTAGAGTGATAATGCTTATACAAATTTTTGACATATGACAATTGATTATAAACTGTGACCATATTCCCTTTTCCTAGATCATTGTGCTGCAGCAGATAGCTAGGCATGATATAAGCAGTTCCATTGTCAAAATGATAACCCAATGCAGAAATAACTCCAGGCCATGGACCCGAAAAACACTGCCATAACTGCAGCATTGTACTATTGAAAGTGTTATTTATCAGCTCAAAGGAGATATTTGTTTGAAGAATAAAGTGTTGTGTTGAACCTGAAAGTAAATTAAACAGAATCAATGTCTTTATAGTAATTAATCTCTTCAGATGCAAAGAGAGTGCACTACATAAAACAGATGTGTACTGAAAAAAGTAAATGATGAAATTGTCCTTGGATTTCCATTCATTAAAAGAAGAGTATAGGCACAGTCTAATCACGCAATTTAGGAAACAGAGGTTGTTTTTAAACAGTAAGAGTGGAATAATATCATTAACTATGACCCTGATTTAGCAAAGCTTTTGATCATGTCCTTAACTTTAAGTGTGTACTTATCTTCCATACAGGGACTGAGTCAAAATGATGATAATTGAATTCTATGATTAAGATAATTTGTTGATGCTGAACATGTAAGAATGCTGTGGTACAAGGGTAAGAGTAGATAAATTAAGTAAAATTTCCAATAAATTTGCCAGAAAGCCTGTGATTTCTTTCAAATGCATTATCTTCTGTGAACAGTGATAAATTAAGACAGGCAAGAAGTGGTTGTGACTCCACAAAGTGTAGATAGTAAGCAAAGAAACAATATCCACAACTTCATTTCTGCTCTAATACACCTATGGTAAGAGATAAAAGAGATGTTTGGGTGTTACTGGCCTAGGAACCTATTATTTCTCAAAATGCAAGTCTTTGTATGCCACTTAACTTCATTTGTCGTATGTAATGGGATGAGATGGGATAGGATAGGATAGGATAGGATAGGATAGGATAGGATAGGATAGGATAGGATAGGATAGGATAGGATAGGATAGGATAGGATAGGATAGGATAGGATAGGATAGGATAGGATAGGATAGGATAGGGTAGGGTAGGATAGGGTAGGACAGGACAGGACAGGACAGGACAGGACAGGACAGGATAGCATAGGATAGCATAGGATAGCATAGGATAGCATAGGACAGGATAAATTCAGTTACAGGGAACCTGTAAAGATCATAAAGTCCAGCGGCCTGACCACTTAGGTCAGAACAATAGATAAAACATATTATTGAAGGTATCATCCAAATATCTACTGAACAATGGAAGGTATGGGGCATCAACCATCTCTCTAGCAAGCATATTCCAGTGTCTGACCGTACAAGTAATTTTTTCGTTATATCCAGTCTGAACTTCCTCTGTTATTGTTTATGTTGTTTTTGTGTGTTCTATCATGGATTACCAGGGTGCAGAGCCAGGCACCTCCCTATCCATCCCACTGTTCAGGAAGTTACCGAGAGCAATGAGGTTGCCTCTGAGCTTCCTTTTCTCCATACTGGAAAACCCAAGTGTCCTCAGCCTCTTTCCATAGAACATGCCTTCCTTACTTATTTCAAAAAAAAAAAAAAAAAAGAAAAGAAAAAACATAATGTTGTGGAAGATGTCAAAATTAACTTATCCCAGATAATGGTAGCTAAGTTACCATTAAAAAAAATGAGCAATGAAATGTACTGTAAGAGGGGTACTATAAGAGAAATATGAATAAAGCATATGTATTGAGGGAAAATAGCAGTTCACAGGCTGAGGGAGCATTTAAATCTAATGGCTACAGAAGCAGGCATGCTACTGTACATGTCATACTGGCACACAAACAGCAAAACCTCATTCAATTGTTATTGAACAGAAAGAACCATGGCAGAGCTTCAAAAGGATTTTGTTTAACTGCGCACAGGACAAAGAAGAGATAACACAATCACAAGAAATACTTTTAGTAATGAGAATACTGTACAGCCCAAGCCATGAGAATCAGTGATAGAATTATATTCAGGTAATTAAAATAAGTTTAACAAAACCTATTTTGGATTGCACATTGTTTTCATTTCTACTGATAAATATTAAAAATTATTTTCTGGAATTTGAATGCAAGAAGAACTGCATGAAGATAGTAAAAAGTGGCTATATTGGATTGAATAATTGTTATGTGAATAAATTTGATTTTTTAATTTTTATTTACTGCTTTCTTATAAACTGTGCAAATCTGTTATCTGCAATAGTTTTTAAGCTGGTTTAAGAAAAAGCAACAGTGCTTTACTGAACTGGTCTTTTCATTCCTGCTTGTGTTCTTTAATAATCTTCCCAGAACTGGTGTGATTTATTTTTATTCTTTTATTTTCACTGTCCAGATTCAAATCAGTTATTGGAAAGGAAGAGTCTTCCTCATACATAGCATACTTGTTTTGAAAAAAAAAAAAGAAGAAAGAAAATGGCATGATACACACACACCATGGAAATCTGAACAGAATATACTTCTGTATGTCCTGTATAATTATATCAACAAAAATCCTATTTCACACAGACTGAAGGCTTGGTTTGTGACTTTCATTTTATATAGGGATCATCATGCTTCCTTCTCATTTCCATAGTCTAGATATTTTATCCATAGTGCAGGTGTTAATAAGCTGTATATCTTGACCCTTACTCTGTCTGCACTCAGAAACTGTGATTAATTCCAGATATTCTCAATCAGGTAATCACATGTGCTGTCTGAGCCTATTTCCACTAGAACATCACCTGTGTCACCTGACATTGACTGTTTCATATAGTGGTGCTACTTACCAAGAGCTGAACTGGAATAAACAGCTCTAAAGTCTACCCTGCTGCCCTAGAGGAATGTCTATTCCAGTTTTATTTAGTATCTTACTTGATTACTTAAATCAGTTACCTTAATTATTGTCTAATCATCAATAACTGAGATTCAGTATAAATTTGCCTATTTGTTTGGCTCAGAGAGTTCTTACTCAGTGCTATCCTCTTTCAAAGTAAACCAGTCCCATTTAGCTTATGCTTCATTAGCAATTCAGCTTATACTTCATTAACAATTCATTAACAGTCATTGGTTTATTTGTGAGAAGCTGGAAAAATTTTTGGCTCAAAGTTTGTTCAGCAGCACCCATCTGAGACATAACCTCTCTGACAAACTTTTGGGTTTAATGGTTACCATGACCACAGCAGTAAGGAAAGCATATGAGTCTGAGCAACCATTTTTGGCTGTTGCTCTTTTGGGCATTCAAGCTAACTTATTGGAGTCATCTCAGAGGAGAAGATCACCATGCAGTCAGTGTGCATACTTAGCAGCCCACCGTTGATCAAGTGATCCCCTCTGACCATCTGCAGCCATGCAGGTCACTGAGTTATTGCTGACTAAGTTGGTGCCTCCCTACAGAACAGTGAGACATCGCTGGATCTCTGGTCATTACTGTCCCCATTTGTTAGGATTTCTGTCTTTACTATCACGAACTTTCCCATCTTTCCTACATTTCTTGGTTGCTTGGAATTTGTAATACATCAATTGACTGCATTTGGCCTCTTGCTGCCTTAATCTTCCTCTCAGCATAGATATGTCAGACCATCTCCTTCAATAATTGGATCAAGACATTATTCTGAAAGAGAAAAGTTTATCCCTTTCCACTGTTCTCATATCAAGAATAAATAGGAAGATCTTGAGCATAAATGAACAAAGGACTAGGATAAAGTTTGTGGACATATATCTACTATCTCCTCTTAAAGGCCTTGTTTTCAATCACATAATAAATAAAATCAGTCTTTTCCTGTCAGGACTAATAATAAAGGTATCTCAGATAGATAAAAAATGAAATCTATTTTAAGTAGGTTTTTCTGGAATTCTTAAGTTAAAACAGAGGAAAAACTATTTACAAAAACAATTATATGACAATCAAAGAACAGTCTTGATTATTTTCAACTATTTTAATGAAACTAAAGGAAGAACATGGGAACATAAAGTGTAACAAAGAATCACAGAAATGAGTTTTCTGCAACCAATATACCTCAGTAAATGTAAAAATTTCTTCCAGATTTCCTCAGTACAAAGATTCCTAAAACAAATTCCATGAGAAATACAGATCTTCCCAAATTCAGTTTTAGCCAACTAACAATCAGTAGGCTGGATTTTCTTAAAATTCATAGATCTAAGACAAGAATCTCATCTATCCACAGGGAACTCAAAAACTACAGACTGAAAAACACTTATTTTTGCACAATTTCTGAAGGTCTGTTAGCTTTCCAAGCATCCATCCCTCCTTCTTGCTGACTTCCCATCCCTCCATATTCCTTGCTTTTTCTACTTACCATAAATTAATTTAGTGGTGGATTTAATACTCTTTTAAAAGTGAAATCTGATAAGAGTTTATCCTGTCTATCTAATTCCAGTCAACGATGATTTTTTCATGTTTTGTATAATTGTCAAATGTGATAGGAATAAAAAAATCCCTCACAACCCGAATGTTTATTTCTTAAATATATAGAGAGATAAACACAATCACAAACAACTCACTTCCTACACTTTGTGGGTCCTTTAATAAATTTAATCAAACTGGTATTTTCTTTAGTCCCAAGATCTGTCTCCGACTAGCAGAGACAGTGGATTCCTTACTACAAAGATCAGACCAGGACAGTGGTGACCAGTCTACAACTGCTGTTTAATCCTTAAGTAATTCCATTGCTTCTGAAAGCAGTTTCAAAACTTCGCTTCTCTGCATTCCAAGGCTCTCTTCACTTTAGAGATCAATATTTAATAATGTTAGGGTCTTTTTTGTTCGTTTCTTGGTTTTACAATCATCTTTTCTACTGTGAACATGAATAACTTCAGCACATTACATGAATTGCATCCAATTCTACTTCTGATATTACTTATGTAGTACATGCCCACTGGAACAGAACACTTAAGAGAGCTTAAGCCAGAAAGGAGCTTCTTAGCTTATAGTTGATCTTGATATAAGTAGTTCTTATTAGTTCTTTTATGTTGCCTCATGTAAGACCTAATCTGGCAACACAGTATACAGTCAGAAAATGTTGCTGGATGACTCAAGGCAGCATTGCCTCTGGACTAAGCCAGTAGTTTGTCTCTGCTGGAAGAAATGTCTATACATATTAATGTCTATAAATATTAATGTCAATAAATATCTAACGGTGTCAACGGTTTACCAGGCTGGATCGGCCCGGTTCCGTGACAATTGGTGCGGGGGACCCGCGGACCCACACCCCAGGAAAGGGGAAGGGGGAAAGGGAAAAGGGAAAAGGGAGATGGGCCTAGAAACAAAACAGCGACAACGATCTGAGGAGGAAAGCTAATTTACTAAATAAGATATCAGAAAGCAAAGTAACACTATTTAATACAATATAATTGGAATTGAAGCTAATAAATCAAATAAAATGAGCAAGAGAGTGTCCGATAAACCGAAGGCCTTACGCTAACGCTAAAGGCGAGACAGCAGCGAGCACCCACTGCTGAGTCAATCCCAAAGGAAAGAGCGTGTCCCGTGACCACAGAGAGTTTTTATCTTTTCCCTCTGAGTGGAAACATGTAAAAATGCAAGGCATCGCAAAGTCCTCTGGGGAACGTAGTTCTTCTCTTCTGAGGCAGGTATACCCATAACTATTGTTGATCCACGGAGCTGGAGGATTAACTCTTTAACTGTTAATGCACTAAATGATGTTATGATGTGGAATACCAATGCCAAAAATCATAAAACCATGACAAATGTCTGAGAGGCAAAGGGATGAGGCCAGACTATTTTCAGCGGTGCATAGCAATAGGAAAAGGGGAAACAGGAACAAACTGATGCATAGGAAGTTCTGCACAGATGTGTCTAAGAACTTGTTCACAGTAAAGGTGGCAGAGCACTGGCACAGGCTGCCCAGAGAGATGGTGGAGTATCCTTCTCTGGAGACATTCAAGACCCACCTGGACACCTACCTGTGCAACCTGGTCTAAGGAGACTCCTTTGGAAGAGGGGCTGAAGTCGATGATCTCTAGGGGTCCCTTCCAGCCCCTACAATTTTCTGGTTCTGTGAAATGACTCAATGTTCCTGCAGTGACTGATCTAGAAACAATTACCAATGACAAATACTAGTCCACAAAGCCAAATAGACCTCTGTAGTTTCCAGTTAAATAATATTCATTTCTTTGCACAGCCATATGTCAGTACCAATACCAACATCTATGGAAGTTTATAGATTCGTCCCATAGTTGAGCTCTGAGTCATAGAAATACATGGCCACAGCTAGTTTGTAAAGTAGTAAGGCAGCAAAGCAAATTTCTATAACTGCTTTACTCCAAAAATGCATTTATATCTTTTTATAATTTGGGATGTATCTCCCTTTGATCCTTCTCTTTGTGGAAAGCGATAGCTATTTTGAGCTAAGATCTCTGCTGACTGGAGAAGGTTGAGCTCAAATGGAATATCTACAGCTCATCTCTAAAGCTTGTGTCTGCCAGCATATGTCAAGGATTTGTTGGAACGGAAGGAAGAGAAAAGTGTGAATGATGGCTACACCATCATGCATATCCAGCTTTTTCTGCCAGAATAGATGAAGCCAGAGGCAAAAGCATCTGGACAGATGATCTGCTCTAGCCTTTGATTTTTGTTTCATTTGTGGAATAACCCTGCCCCTTTATTTCAGAAGGAATTCTCCAGTGACCAACAAGTATTTCAGACTTCACTGAAAATAGGGTTTGGAGCTTAATGAGCAGAAATTCAGCAAACCATGAGCAACTAATGATATAGATTGGAAGGCCCATATTGTTTAGTGCACTGCCAGATGTCAGCTGTAGTTCCAGTAGTAAATTAATATCATCTCTGAGTAAATGACTTGGTGTATGAAAGAAAAATAATTTAAAAAATCTGACTTCATTAGGAGAGGGTGCATCTCATGGGAATTAATTTTATATACAGTGGAGGATTTTTTTTTTTTTTTCACTTGATATATTGGAAGAGAAACAAATCCTACCAGCTTACAGTGAAAATAACCAAGGAAAACAGATGTACTGAAACATAATAACAGAGATAACAGAAAGAGAGCAGGTCAGAATACTGAGAAAAATAAGTTGTTTCGGAAGTTGTCATATACCGACCTTTATGCATTATATTATCACAGCTATTTCTATTTCCTCTGCCCTCTTTCGAGGAAACAAGCAAACAAACAAATAAAAAATTGCTTATAAGAAACTCAAGATTCCTGTCTGGTTGACCCTCCTCAACTTCAGGAGCTCTTAGACAGAATCCCTGCTCTGCTGGTCCTCAACAGATATTTTTTCTTTCTGGTTTCTTCTCCAATCATCACAGAATCACTGAATTGTAGGGGCTGGAAGGGACCTCTAGAGACCATCTAGTCCAACCCACCTGTCAAAGCAGCTCCCTAGCCCAGGTTGCGAAGGTAGGCATCCAGGCAGGTATTGAATGTCTCCAGAGAAGGAGACTCTACAACCTCCCTGGGCAACCTGTTGTGGTGCTCTGCCACCCTCACTGTGAAGAAGTTCCTACACATATTTTTGCAGAATTTCCCATGGATCAGTTTTTGGACATTTCCCCTCATTCTATCACCACACACTTCTGAGAAGAGTCCAGCCTTGCCCTTTTGCCTCCTGATCCTTAGATATTTATAGACATGGATCAGATCCCCTCTGAATCTCCTTTTTTCCAGGCTGAACAGATGCAGGTTGCTCAGTCTCTTCATAAGAGAGGTATTTCACACCCCTTACCATCTTTGTAGCCTTACGCTGGACTCTTTTGAGGAGATCCCTGTCTTTTTTGTTCCCAGGAGCCCAGAACTAAACACAGTACTCCAGGTTATGCCTCACCAGGAAAGAGTAGAGGTAGAGAGTCAATCATGCTGGACTTCCTTCAGTAACATGCTTTGAAGAAATTTCACTGAACTCAGTAAAAGTCTCAGTAAAAGCCCAGAATTCTATCTGTCTGTCTGTGTCTGTCTGTCTGTCTGTCTGTCTGTCTGTCTATCTATCTATCTATCTATCTATCTATTAAAAAAAAACACTTATTTTTTGTTTTATTTTCTGACACCAATTAATCTGGATTCATGGGAAATCTTACATGCCATGTGTCTATTTCCGTGTACCAGCTTATCAGCAATTTAATCAGCATCTTTTCTAGTTCCATTTTAAATAGCTAGGTGTCTCAGTCTAATAACTGCACAAAAAAGCTGCCTGTCTTTTTGTCATTGAAAGATATTCTGGCTGAAATCTGGATCCTGCAGATGGTCTTTATCCCATACCATACCACAGATTTGATTTATCCAAGCAGGATGATTGGCACTAGATTATTTTTAAGATCTCTTCCAACTCAAACTATTCTGTGATTCTCTGATTCTATGTAGCTCATTAGTATTTGTCTTGTTGATTACAGTTCTTTGTTTCTATGGGAAATCATTTCTTTATCTTTAGTTATTCTTTAAGGAAGAAGTACAAATACATTCCCAGGCTTCTGAAAGGATTTTGAGATCTTGGATGAAAACGCAGGCTATTGTCATTTTTATAGGAAATTAATTGAGACTAACTAGGAAAATATCTATAGCAACAACAGTTAGAAACTTCCCAGATTTGTTTTTTATTTTTATTTCTGTGACTGTTGTGACAGGTAGCAGAAGTGTGTTATAGAGTTTATGCACTTCTGTGATAAACTAATGCAGTCGGGCGTAAGGTTTTAATCCAAGGCACATCAACTGCGACAGGTATATATAATTGCATTGCAAATCCCATTACAAGGGGCCAAGATGAAACAGGTTTTGTGACTAACAGACTTGCAAAAAAAAATCATGAAGTCTGATTGAGGTTAATTATAAAATAATATTGCTCACAGAGGAGGAAAACAACAAGGCAGTTTCACTGATCTCTGGTAGTCCTTGCATGTGGATCTGAGTCGGGAGGAAATACTATTCAGTAAGAGGAGAAGGGATTGGGAGGTTTTCAGTCTCTTCTGAGATATGTTACTTATAACTTTTGTAGATCATCACAACTGCTGCTGCACTGATTCAGAGTCCATCAGTTCTGGGATCCTCAACAAGAGAGGAACATGCTCTTGCTAGAAGGAGAGCAGAGGAGTCCATGAGGGCTGGAGCATGTCTCATGAAGAGATACTGAGAGAGCTGGTGATTTTCAGCCTGAAGAAGTTCTGGGGAGATCTCATAGCAGTTTTCCAGTACCTAAAAGGGGCCTACATGAAAGCTGGAGGGGCACATTTCACAGGTTCATGAAGTGGTAGGAGAAGCGGTAGCGGATTTAAACTAAAAGGGGTTAGACTTAGATTGGATATAAAGAAGAAATTCTCTATGAAGTGGTGAGGCACTCAAACAGGTTTCCCAGAGAAGCTGTGGATGCTCCATATCCAGAGGTGTTCAAGGTCCAGATGGATGGGGCTTTGAGTCAGTCTACTGGAGGGTGTTCCTGCCCATGGTAGAGGGATTGGAAATAACTGATCTTTAAGGTCCCTTCTAGTCAAAACATTATATGATTTTATAATCATCATTTTGTAGGAAGGCATAAAAACTATTTGAAATGGTGTTCCAATGAGCACTGCTGTTGGACTTTTTTATTTTTCAAATGTAGATCAATTTCTGGTTACTCTTGTTTGATTTCTGCTTAGGCTACATTTCCTCTTTAAAAAAAATAATAAATTCATTTCCTTTCTGTTTAGATATTCTGTGAAAGATCTGACAGGAAAGATACTCTTTAATTTTTGCTATGTCTTGCAGTAGAAATGTTAGAAGCTTATTCTTTAATGTAGTAAGAGCTGAATAGTCTGATTCGAGTGTGTTATTTTTCCTACTTATATCTTGCTAGAGTTCTCGCTAATGTCAAACTTAATCGGACCCTGAAGTTTTGTGCTGTAAAGTGTGATTATTATTGAATTTTCATACTGAAAATTTTAAGTACATCATTTAATATTCAGTTTTAAGCACTTATTTTCAGTGGGAGAGATCATTTCAATCATTACAGCCTAATCTTGAAAGGCACATTAAAAACAGCTAGCAGTCCTGTAGGAGTGACCGAAGAGGCATATTACATAAATCAAAATTTTAATCTTATGCCTCTGAAACAAATTATGTCTGACCTTACTGCATGACCCTTCTCATCCTGAACTGTTAACTGGGGTGAATTGTGACCTCAGTTATTGGTTACAAACCAATTAAAACTCTCTCCTTCCAGTAGCTGGACTTCACAGCTCTGTGTATTCCCATAATAACTTTAAGTCTAGATATGAACTATCATCTCTGTGATACTTTATAAAACAAGTTTTATGCAAAGCTGAGAGAGATAAATTTGGTTTTGATGTATGTTGTATAAACAACTTAGAGCAGACATAGAAATCTCTTTTGACCCAGCTTCATGTTCATTACAGAACAGCAGGAATAGGGAAATGTACAAATGAGCATTGTTCATGTATATATGCTCCAAAAATTATTAATAACAGAGGATTGCATAGATTTTGATTAATATGTCTTCTTAAAACCAAACTAATGTTCCCGTCCAATTCTTTGCATGTCTTCTCTTTCAATTAAAAGTAAAATAAAATAAAAAATAAAAATTTAAAATTAAATTCACTTCAGATCTCTCTGAATGCACATGTGCAATACTAATGGAACATGGTAATAGTTTTAAATGAAGATGTAGGTGAAACATTGTTAATTTGCACAGTTTCAGCTCAAAAACTAAGCACAGGCTCTGTGAGATTGACCATGCCCTTCACAGAATTAAAGCTGTGTTTGGAGGATGAGATTTTATGTAGTTGAGAACTGATTGGGTCATTTAGCACCATCACCTTGAACAAGGCATGGAGAAGTACCATTCTGTTGCAGTTGAATAAGATCTCTCCACCGAAGTCCATTTCAAACAGTAAGATTTCAAAATGTTATGGCAGAATGGATTTGGGATGTCATATATGGTACCTAATGATGCCTGACTTCAAAACAGAATGAGGGGAATTATGACAATTTAAGCCCAATATATCTTATACGTGTGCAAATTTACATACATACATAGATGTATTTATACTTAATGTTAGATCATGCAAGGCAAATACAACAGCTTTTATCATCTCAGATAAATAGATCATAACAAACATTTATGTGGTGAAAAAGATTCTAAGATTCAGCCCTCCAAACTTCTTTTATATCCCCAAATAATAATAAGAAAAAGGGAGAGAAAAAAAGAACACGATGAATGAATGAGTAAATAAATAAATGTCAGTGTGTGTAGTTACATATGTATGTCTGTGAGGGAAGCAAAGCCAATTTTCATTTAACTAAAAATGCTTTCTAGGGCTTTCTAGATTACAAACGTTTAGGAATTAAATTATTTCTTCTTGTGGAATTTTATTGTTGTGTTTTTTTCCTCCCTAAAGAAAGCAGTCTTATTTGATGAAAGTGTTCTTTCAGTCAAAGAACTGATTTTCTATCAAAAAACATTTCTGTGGAAGAATTTTCAGCTGATTCTATTTACTGTAGCTAGCACAACAATAAAACTCCCACACGAGCAGTACTCATTAGTTGTTATTACTTAGCTGTTATTTTTATTGCTCAAGCTGTCTAGGTGCTTTGCAGACTTGTGGGAAGCAAATGTACTGTTGCCATGAAGAGATGCTTTTTCAAATAGGCAATTCCCAAACAAAGGCAAGAAGTCTGAAGTAAGAGGGAGCAGCACATGTACATGATAATGTTATACTACTGTCTTAATGAAGAGAGGGAAGAAGAGAGGTCTTTTTGTAAAATTTATTATTAATTCTATTGAATATCTGTGAAAACCAGGTTCTGTAACACAATGCATATCTCTACATGTAAGATCTAAAATTTAAACATGTTTTGGAAGATGTGTGTTAAAAAAGGGCATGTTGGGTTTGGAGGAGAAGAGAAATTGCATGTCAGACTGAATCAAGAAAGTGATTATCAGCATAATTATGCCCTTCCCTAGGGATAGGAAACATGGTCAGGAAATGGCTGCTCTGATAGCCTGGGAAGGAAAATAGACAAGAGTCATTGGCTCATTTTCACTGTAAATGAAGCTTGACAGAGGATTTAAGACCTCTCCATAAATCAGTGTGAATCACTAGTCCATAACCAGACTGCTATTAGCTGGTAGCAGAGATTTCCACTAAGTGTTCTGATGCTTTTTTTTTTTTTTTTTTTTGACAAGTTGAAGGAAGAGGAAAGTCTGGAAACCAAGCCATGATTTCATTGTTGGAAAGAAACCCCTCCCAGTGACTAAGTTCGAGGTAGCTAAATCCCAAGTATGGTTCTTCGTGAAAGAGGAATTTGAAATCTCAGCTGTTAATATCAAGATTTTTGTGTCTTTCTTCTTCTTTATGATTTTGAATTATGGTTAGGAAAAATATGTTTGTTTTTTTGTCTTGCTGAACTATTCAGACAACAATGAACTGCAGTGCAGTGCCAGTGAAGCAGACTTGTGTAGCTGAAGATCCAGCTTTATCCAAAATTATTCAGTTCCTGTATTGCTAGCGTGGTTATCTTACACCAGTTTGCAAACATTTCTCAAGAATGATGTGTGATAAATCTTATGTTCCCCAAATCTTTCATTTCAGTGTATCAGATGGATACACATGTCACCTTTCGATAAGCGAAGTACTTAGCAGTTTTATAAATATTGTTCCATTATAATTCCTGGGCACAAACTCTTTCTTCAGAAAGCATATCTTAGTCAATAAATTAGGAAGAAATGAGGAATAGAAAAGATTAATTACATGGAACTGGTTTGTATTTATTCCTTATTTTCACAGGCAGTTAATCAGCGCTGTAACATTTCCAGGAAACATGATCAACTTTAATTCATAAATTTCTTAAAGCCTTCAACAAAGACTGAAAATAATTTAAACCACAGAAAACAACAACAACAAACAAACAAACAAATGTTATCATTTTAGAGGTTGATGAGTATGATTGTCTTGAAAGTGAACAAATTCAGCTTCAGGAGTTGAATCATTCAGGAAAATATGCAGGTATCAGTGGTTTGTTTTTTGTTTGTTTGTTTGTTTGCATGGAAAAGAACAGTGAGGATGAAACAGCCCTAGTTAAAAAAAAAAAAATGTGAGAGATTTGAGTATAAAGGAAGTGACTGAGATGTAAATGCAGAAGATACTTCATTTTGAAAGAGAAAATGAGGAGAAAGTTCCATAAATGCATCTTATAAGTCATCTTATTTTGACAAACAGATCATTTTTGTGCTTTGAAAACAGTGCTGTGGCATGCAAGCATTATTTATGTATTTAAGCATGAAATAGGGGGGCACAAATGTATTTTTTAATGATTTTTACATTCTTTGTCCCCATAAAATCTGTTAAAATTTAAAACCATCCATGCCTTCAATTTTGGTCTTTGTATCCTTTAATAAGATACAGGTTATTGCAGGCATGTCCAGCCCATGGCCCAGCCTAACTGGCAATGCAGCTCACCTCCTTTCCCATGCTATAAGAAAGCAGATCAGCACTGAGTGGCTCTGGGCACACACCCATTGCTCAGCAACCACCAAACCATCGGTGCACTATTCCTCTATCAGGGCTTTGTCAACTGAAATCATGGCATGGGAAGGGCAGTGCTGTACAGAGCCAACTCAAGTGACGGCAAATATTGTATGCATTTTGATACACTGGCTAAACATTTTGCTCAGAGTAGCAAAGAATACACAGTCATACTTTCCAGTTTGGTAAAGAAATTTGAGAATAAGCTTCAAGATTGCAAAATAAAAATAAACTATCATTGTACACCATTTTCAGTTGATATAAATATATGACCTGAAAATTTTGAAATTGAATGTATAGAGTTGCAATCAGATATTCAACTCAATGATCTGATCATGTCTCTTTACTAGACTTTCAAAATCCCTATTTTACCAGTGGAAATAAATCTTCACAGACAAATCTTATTCATGTCATTGCTTTTTGATCGTGTACACATTTGTGAACAACTGTCAAGGAGAAAGTAGAGGAAGAGTGACATTTCTTCAAAAATCTCTGATGAACACCCTGCGACCTCATTAAGGTATGCAACTACTGCCATCAAAACAGAACGTTGCGTTCGTTTCACAAACGCGAAGTCAAATATCCCACTATTTTTATGATTTTGTTCCACTCTTTTTTTTAATACGTTAAAAAATATGTTAAAAGTTAAAATCTTTTGTTACTTCTGTATTACTATATTTAATATAGGGCTGCTTGGAAAGTAATGCCTCCTGTTTTATTTTGTTGACTCACAATGTCAGAAGCGAATGTTGGTGGTGTGGCAGTAGAAGTTGAACCTTCTGTAATTTAGTGTTACATGTTGTTGTCGTGTGACAGATGGCAGCAGAGAGACAGTTTGACAAAATGACATATTTCATGGAAGTGCATATGAAGGAAGGGTGTGCCACTGAATTCCTCCACACAGAAAAAATTGCTTCCATTGACTTTCACTGACTCTTGCTGAATGTTTATGGAGACCAAACAGTGGATGTGAACACTACGAGGTGGTGGGTGGTGTGTTTCAGCAGTGGTGACAGTGGATCACCTCTGCTGGTGTAAACTTCTATGAGCATGGAATGCAGGCTTTTGTTCATTGCTGGTGAAAATGCATAGCTAATAGTTGTGACTACGCTGAAATAGAATGTTTTGTATCTGAGAGTTTGCTCTAGTAGTTAGTGCTGTTGTACTCTTTGTAGCTGTTGTAGTTTCCATGGAAATAAATAGAAAGCAATACTTTCAGAGCAGCTTAAGGATGTGTGGCCCAAGAGACTTCCTCTTCATTCAGTGTGTCCCAGGCAAGCCAAAAGGTTGGACAGCCATGGGTTCTAGTGTCATTTGTATCAAGTTTGAAAAATTTCTCCTCTGCCCTGAGGAATTGAGTCTTCATTAACTTTCTGTATACCATTTTACTATTTAATGGACAGATCCATTATTATACAAATCTCTCCACCTTTAAGAAAAAAATATGCTGAAATAAAACTGTAAACAAGATAAACTGGTTTTGAAATATGCTCTGAATTGGAAAGGAGTTGCAATGACCTAGACTACTGATTACCAAACTGTAATCTAAGTGGCACTAGTGACTCACAAAGCCATGCTGAGTTATTTTCAGGTGGCTGGAGAAGTGTAATTGCAGAAAGTGTGTGATATTTTGAAGACTGACAGTGTTGTCTAAGCTTTATAAGCTGGAGGTGATCGAATCTTTGAAGTGGATGAGTATGCAATCTATGATGGGAGCAGGAAGATGAAAACAGAAATTAAGAAAAAATAAGTTGAAAAGAGATACTGAAAAGATCTAGAGTGAGATGATTCACATCTACACATCATGGTGTCTGCCTTCTGTGGAGATTCCTTGAACCTCATAAAATGCTAGTTTTCCTTTACTTTTTCTCGTTTTACTTTGTTTGTTTGTTTGTTTTTATTATTTATTTATTTATTTATTTATTTATTTTACAGAGAACTGAAGTTATGGAAAAGATTAATAATGACATTTTGCTAATCTTGGTTTTCCTTCCTTATCACCGAAGACAAATTCCTTTCTGGATAATTAATTAAAAGTTAAAATCCCTTTATTTGGGAAAAAAAAAAAAAAAGAAATGAAAGAGAAAATACATTTTAATTTCCAAGTTAGCTTTGTGTTAGTGAAAACCTCATTGCTTGACAGTTCTAGAAACTAACAGACTTTCATTATTCTTGAAACATGACCAAGAATAAAGTGTGCTATTATGAGGTTTCAGATTCTGCCTCAACTTTTACTTGAAGAATCATTGGACATTATGAGATGGCCTACACATTTAATCTTCCTTCCTAACCACTGAGTAATTTACCATCCAGCCAAAACTAAAGTGGCAGGCACTATATTCTCTACTGCTTTCTGAAGTTAGTAAACAGAGAGGTCTCTAACAGAGGTATCCAATGTAGATGAACTGCTGTTTGCAATTTCCCTTCATTTTCCAGTGAGATAGGGACAGCTCCAAATTGTGCCCTAGTGATAAATATTTAGGCTAATATCACATGTAAATTTCTGATTGATAATCAGAAATTGATCGATCAGATTGATTATCAGAATCTGATTGATAATCAGAATCAGTTCACATCTAAAGTACTGTGTCCAGTTTTGTCTCCTATGATACAAGAAAGGCATTTACAAACTAGAGATAGTTAAATGAGTAGCATTGTATTGGTCCAGGTTGGAGCACTTGCCCAGTGAGGAGAAGCTGATGGACTGGATCTTTTTAGACCTGGAGAAGGAATAGCTTATGGGACCTAACAACATCCTTCTTGAAACTATGAGGAAGTCATCAATAAGATGAAAACAGGTTTCTCATAGCTTTGTCTGGTGGGTGAATGAGGAGAAAACAGGCATAAGCTGAAATATGAGAGGCTCACCTTGGGTATAGAAAAGGCTTTTCCCCATAAAAACTGTTAAGCAATGAATTTTTCTTGGGAAGGCTGTGAGGTTTTGGAGGTTTTTAAGTCCATATTGGATAAAATCCTGAGCAACATGGTCTGACCACACAGCTGACCCTTCTTTGAGCAGGATTTTGTATAGATGAGCTTGTGATCCTATTACGTCTTCAATTTTCCTTTTCTTTAACTTTAGTAGGATTCCTTCTAAAATGAACAATTCATGCCTTAGCATTGCAAGACATTTCAGCAAGATTTCAGACAAACTTCTGAAATCAGTGGAGTTAATCTAAAGGTGAGATTATGATCAAGCTTGTATTGGGGCATCTCTCTTGTGACAGAAATGTCCACATTGTGACTTGGAATGAAACTGTAAGTCTAAAAAACATTACTGATGGCAAAATCAAATTTTCCTTGGAGGGTGTAGGACAACGAGTTCCATTGAAAATATCTGAGTTAAAACATCATAGACATTCCCCAAATGCTCCTTTAAATTTGGCAAGGCTTTTTGCTGACAGCTTGGCTAATACCTTGACACTGACATTGAGTATGGCCTTAGCAGAGAAGTTTAGAACCCAAACTTTGAGATCTAGATACATGTGGAGTAGATGGAAGGTTTAATCACCCAATTTAAATACATCCTGGAGCGCAAAGGAAGGAAATTTCATCTCAATCAGGGCAGTCACAGGGAGAACACAGATGCTCAGCATTTACAGAACAATGTTCAGTTTTAAGGCATCAGTTATTCTTTACAAAGTAGCCCAAACTATAATGCTTCCATTGCTTCTAGCATTCCCATACCGATTATCAATTCATGTTCTATAGCAATTAATTTTAAGTGCTAGTCGGCATCTTTGCACAATGGGCACCCTCATATAAAGACTATTTGCTAACCAATGCAATTAATCCTGTGATGTACATCATCCAGTTTTATTCAGCATTTACCTGCCTCAGTTACCTTTATGCTGCTAATTCACAGATGCAACAAACCATATACTTTCATTTAACTGAAAGATCCATTTATCCTAGTTCCTCTGCCAAGTATTCACAGCATAGGAAATACTGAATGATTTTTGCTAGAGGTGGCTTTTGGTTTTTGACTTCATCTCATGATTTTTTTGCGCAGTGGGATGTCTGCATTTGTATTGGGGGAATGAGCAAAGACCAGAAGATGATTGAATTGCAGTGAATGTAGCAACCTTTGCCTCCTGAAGTTTCTGATTTCTGTCTGTTAAGGGAGGTAAAGGCCACAGAGTGTGACTTCCTCTCCAGCTGCTCCTGCCCAGGGCCACTGCTGTCCAGCCTAAGGAATGAAACCAGTGCCTTGGGACCTGGGGTCTCTGCCCAGGCTGGGGAATACAGCCTCCACTTTCTCCTTTGCAGGTCTGACAAGTGGCAAAGTTAAGAACGTATCCTATAGGCACACAAACAGGTAAGACAGTGGCATGACCAGTCACAACTGATGCCCCTGCCACTGGCTGCAGCACTTACACACAGGACTCAAGTATAGCATACACAGACAGCAGAGATTCCCTCCTCCTCTTCATGTGGTAGAGAAAGAGGTTCACTGGTGCAGGCACAGTGCTCTAGGCTCACAATCATGCACATTAATGGATATCTCAAGTACTAGCATGGCCCCGTCCCTTTAGTTCATGATTTTATCACCTGCAAAGTCTAGGTTGATCTTCTGGGAAGTGGATCCTGTAATTTGATAATTCATCAACTAGTGTGCCTGGGAGTTTATTCCTTGTTGTTGCCTCCATTCTTGCTTTGTAGGGTTTGTGTATCAGCAATTTTCTTATGATTCCCACTTCTTTACTTATCATCTTGATCCAAAGATCCTCATTCAAACAACCTTGCTTGAATCAACTTTCCAATTTCCTTCCCTTTCCTTATCAATTGGTACAACTGACCAGGTTTTTCTGGTCATTGCCTCCCAATTTAGAACTCCTCAGTCAGATAACCCTACTGCATTAAAAATTCCCACACTTACGCCCTCATAGAAGAGTGTGTCTGACCAGACTTGACCTCCAACACTGCTTTCCTTTCTTATTGTCTCCTCTTGCAATGGAAAAAATCTTAGATCCAATACGTTTAACAAGGACACTCTCATTCTACATAAACTTACACTGTCCATTGTTGGTTATAGATGCCCACATTCTCACACTCCAGAAGGGTATTTTAAGGCTGTTAAATACAGAATTTCAGGAACGTATTTCTTTTTATACTCATGTACATTAAAAATAACATTGTCTTGTTATTGGGAGACAAATAAAAACAAAACCATGAAAAGCCAGACAGTTCAAGGATGGACTTATGAAGGACAAATGTATTACTCTATTCAATACCTTGCTCAAGGGATACACTAAGAATCTGAAACTACCACTAAAGTGTATTTGTCATACTTCTAACCAACAGCCCCCTCACTCCTTTTCCTCTTCTGATCTTTGCCAGGGCCACTATGAATTACTCCTGACAGCATGACAGCAGGCAGGCAGCTGGTGGGTCGCAACTGCTGTTTATGACACAAGTAGTGGTTGTCCTCTTGGTAGCTTGTGTTTTCACCGTCTGTCATATTTGCATCCTATATTATCCCTCATATTTGCACTTTCAGGGTTGCATCTTTTTTTTTTTATGTATTTCTAAAATGACAACGTTGTTTTTTGCTTTCAAAGTCCAGAACTGGTAGTTTTGAACAGAGGGAATATTAAATAATGATCAACTATTTTTTTCAAGCTATGAGAAAACCAATATCACCGTTAGTCATATTCTCAGAGATATACAAGCCTATTTCTAAACCTGGTAGAATTTATGGCTTATAGTAGAAATAGTAACTTTTTCTAATTTTCAAAAAACAAAAAGCTATTCTGTTTGGAAATAAAATATTAAGTGAAACTGGCACAGCAGCTGAACTGGAACATCAGTCACATCTGGTACCTAAGGTTTTACTTTTCTTTCCCAACAATATGAGTTTGCAGGTCATATTTAGTATGTGATATCTATTTCCCCTGTTGCTCTTTAATAACTATTGCTATATGTCTTTTTTTTCTCTCGATAGAAAGAATAATTCTCCTGTCAATCACACGAAAGATGCAACTTCATGTAGAGAAAATAAAAGCATTGGTATTACAGATATATCTTTGGTTGTATTTATTTCTTTCAACGTCAATTCCATTTTCACAATACCTCTCAGCAACAAGTGCTTTTCTTAAAAAATCAATTAAATGTAAGATGGAAATTAAATGCTCCTCCCTTTGGAGTGTGACAGTAGTTACTGCGTATTCCCTACCTTGTCTTTGCATTGCACTGCTTGAAATAAAGTGGTTTGAAGTGGGACTTCTCCATAAAAAGATCTTCCTGCAGAAGTTGTAGGTGTTATAGAAGACAAAGCCCGGGTATAGGCACCTTCTGAGTCAGTGTGCCTGCTGCGGTGAAGCACTAAGAGGTATTAATGAAGAGCAAATTGTGCGTGAACGTGTTACAAGAGTACAAAGCATTCAGTAGCATTCTGGGTACAGGCACATTTTGAATAGTGAGTTGGCTGTGACTCAGAATATGTCTAGAAACTTATCACCAGTTCTAAGCATCCAAATGAAAGAAGTAAATCAACAAAAAATAAGCAAAGGGAGAATCACATTAAAAAAAAAAAAAAAAAAAAAAAAAAAGATTGTAGGTTTGGAATCTCTAAGGAGAGAAGCTGTACACAAAATAACCAAACTTCCATTCTACAGATATCCAGGTTTGAGTGGAAACATTGTTTTATAGAGCATGTGGTGAAGACAAAGATACAGTGAGGAATCAGAATAATCTTAAATAGATTAAATAGATCTAAATAGATTTAATAGCAAAGAAAATATTGTTAGATAAAATGCCTTGTTATTATCTTCATCTATATACAACCAGACTTGCAGTCTGGTTGCAGCCACACAGCACAGCAAGCATGAAAATGGCACTTAAAATCTTGATGTTTAGCACGTCCATTTTCCCTCCCCCCTCCTGCTCCCCCCCCACCCCCGTTTTCTTTTCCCATGGATTTTTTATTATTTTTATTTTTAATTTTTTTACGTTGCACTAATCTCAGTAAGAAGTCACCCAGCTTGAACAAATTCTGCTCGGCATCACAAGGTGGAGCTGGCATAGAGGACAAGTGTGATGCAGCAGCAGTGACAAGGTGACGCTCCCTAAAACAGGTAGTGCCTTCTCAGAGTGCTGTGTGTCAACAATGGAAACTGTCACCCTTTGTGCTAAAACCTTTAATATTTGCACTGTGAAGAAAAATCTGACATTTAAGGTGAGATGGCATTACTGTGAGATGGCTCAATAACTTATTTTTCAGTTCTGATTTCTGAGTTTATCCCTGAGCAGAATTTTTCACCTTCTCTCAACCAGAAAATACTGAGATCATCACAAGTATATTTCCTGTGCTACCATAAAGAACACCATTTAATATTCATCTGTGAGCATGTGCCACCAATAAATCGTAAAAAGTTCACAACTTATGATTTGATACAAATTACTAGATCAAAAAGCCAAGTTAAAAGTATCTGATTTTATATAATTCATGCTTTTTTTTCCACAATACACAAAAAAATAATAACATCTGTATCAACCTTTGGGATACATCTCTACCACCTGAATTCATGCTTCCTGTAACTTTAAAGAAAACAGTAAGAGCTCTTCTCTCTGTGGAATTACGTAGTGAACCAGTCTACAGAATATTAAACATTGATTACAGGTGGCTTTTATTCCCACTAGAGGAACTGGCTTCAGTACTCACAGTGCTTTTTAGTATCAGCATTGTGCCATGTCAGTTAGAAAGATCATTGCCTTCTGGTCATACCTGGCTAGAAATGAACAGATGTAATTTACTCATTACCCAGGTCCAGACTTATATTGAAACACTAATCCAAAGAACATTCCCTCTTCAGTAATCCAATTATTCCCCTCACACAATTGTCCCTCTCCAGATCATTGATTTCTTTGCATCTTTGACACTACAGTTTCCTTTGTGAAGGGCTCAGAGTTCACTTTCTCTCACAAAACTGTCACACAAAAATGCAATTTATCTAGAACCTCTTTAGCTATTTTGGCACATACTCATATTCTGATAGAAAATTATTAAATTTTAAAAGTGAGGAAAAATCTCTGAGCCCCAAAAAGAATAGCTCATTGAGAGTTGTCATAATATGATTTATGAGGTTACTATTGCCTTGGGAGCAAGGGAAGGTAGTAACAAACAAGACAAAAGAAAATCTGGATTAGCAAAAACTTGTCAAGAACATGGTCTCTTCCGTCACTGACTGTGTGATATGATGTACTAACTCAAGGTGAGTTAGGACACACCAGAAGGTTGTATTCAACAAGACATGGACAGACTACACAGTTGTGCAGGGAGGGACCTGATGTGGTTTAACAAGAGCAATTGTAGACTATTCTACCTGGGGATGAATAACTTCATGCATCTGTGCAAGTTAAGAGGTAAATTGCTGTAGAGGAGCTCCATGTCCATTTTGTACTGTGGCCAAAACCACACACAGTATTCAAGATGAGGCCACGGTGCACAGATGAGATTAAGACAACCCCTACTCTCAACTGGCTGGCAGTATCATGTTTGATGCATCACAGGGTATAACTGGCCTTCCTGGCTGCCTGCACACATTATTGACTCCTGTTCAATTTACTGTCAACCAAGAACTTCAGATCCCTTTCAGCACAGCTGCTCTCTAACATCTCATCCAGTAGTCTGTCATTAAAGCCGGATTTACCCCTGCAACAAACAGGACCTGAGGAAATGGCCACAAGTTGTACAAAAGGAGGTTTAGATTTTACATAAGGAAAAACTTTTCCTCTCAGAGAGTGGTCAGGCACTGGAATGGCCTACCCAGGGAGTTGGCTGTCCCTTGCAGTGTTCAAGAGGCATCTGGATGAGGAACTACAAGATACGGTTTAGTAGCTTGTGGTAGCGATGGTAATGGGTGGACGATTGGACTAGATGATCTTGTAGGTTCTTTCCAACCTGGTGATTCTATGATTCTGCAGAAACCAGTACTTGCTCATTAATCTTCATGTGGTTGCTGATTGCCTAGTTTTCTGATTTGTCTAGATCTATTTGAAAGGCTTCTCCACCCTCGATGGATTCAACAGCTCCTCTCAATTTAGTAGTGTCAGAAAGCTTGCTCAAAATGCCTTTTAGTCCAAGACATTAATGAAGACATTAAAGAGAACCGGACTTAAATGGGTGCCCTGGGGAAGCCCACCAGTGACTATCTGCCAGCCTGATTTCACCCCATTTACTACAACCTATTCAGCTAATTGCTCACCCACTGCATTATGATTTCGTCTAGTTGCATCCTGAACTTCTATCCAGAAGGATACTGTAAGAGACAGTATCAAAAGCTTTACTGAAATCCAAACAGATGAAATCAATTGTCTTTAACTAGATGGGTGAACATGTAATAGAAGATCAAATTAGTCAAACAGGCTGTGTTTGTTAAACACTCGCTATGTGATATGATTTCCTAACGCTAAGTAAGCTCTAACATGATACCTGTTATGAGTACCATACTTGCAAATCACAAGAGTCTTCCAAGAAAACTAAACAAACTTTGAGTTATTATACATGGAAAACTAAAGCTATCTTAATTTTTCCTCAAATGATTTGGCATATTTTAAACCATAGTTTGAGTTACAATAAAAACAAAAGAAACAAATAGCTATTTTGTTTGTTGATCATAACCAAGAGGAATTTGGAAGCTTCCTGTGAACACTTTCATGGACAAATGGCTACAGAGTAATTTTACTAATAAGCAGCAATTGAAAGCAAATTCACTGGCACTGGCTGTTGATACAGCTGCTGAGAAGTCCATTGGGAAAAGAAAAAATTCAGTCCATTGAATTTTTAAAATCTCACTGGCGTACTTCAAGAGGCTAAAACCACTTGAAGCTTTTAAGGGAAGAGTGATAGGAAGAAGAACTAACCCTATTTCAAAAAATATATTAAGTACCCCATATCCACTTCTTTTTGTGTGTTCATCAACCTCTGTTTTATTAACTTTTACTGGCATTCTGAAATAAGACAGAGTTAGTCAATCAAACTATAAATAAGCACACACCCCCACCCTGATCCAAATCTAGTAGATTAAATTTAAAGCCTTCATTTCTGTTCTGCATAATTGACATCATTATCTGTCAAGCTGCTGGACTCAGGTTTGCAGTCATTATGAGATCATTAGAAAAAGGGTTGTAATAAGTTCAGAGGGCCAATCGGCTCTATTCTAATCACTGGAGAAGAAAGTGTTGATAGGGACCTCAGGGAGAAAGTATTGAAGCAGCTAGAGGATTTTTAATGACCAAATCAAGTTAGGAAAATCACCACCTGTGCCTCAGTGAACAGGATAATTCTGGCTTGGAGTGAGGGTGAGTGTAAAATGGATTTGTAATCACTTATTTTTCTCACCATTCTTGCTTGATTTTTTTTTTAAGGATAAGGGTAGTGACTGGGAATCTAAAGAGCAGAGCAGCAGAAAATAGGATAAAAAATCCAGAAAGTAAGGATACTGACAGAGTAAAAATGATGAATGACATCCTATATTAGCTATGTGATGAGCTTCAGGCAAGAACAGAGGAAATATCAAACATTTCAAAGACATGGGGAAACAGTTTTGTGAAGTAAGATTAATCTCTGTGAGTTGCATGCACCTGAAAATGACAACTACACTAGGTTTTCACATTAGTCAGTGGGGAGAGAAAAGAGCTGCCCACAGATGATTTGGTCCATCATAATGTGTCTGAGGTAACTGAAGAGATAACTTGACTAGGAGTATCTACTTACCTCCATTACTGGAGAGAATTCAAGTGAGTAAGCTGAGTTAATATAGATTGCTAAATGCTCGCACAATGAGTGAAATGACTCTCATTCATAATTAATTCTACTAAACTCAAAGAAACTGATTCTGCCTTAGCCTGGGCATTATACTTTGAATTTCTTGTTTCTTCCCTGAGAGAATTTTTCTCCTGTTCTTTATCTTGCCCATCCAGACATCCACAAAAATCTTATCACCTTCTTCCATTTTGCTGTCTTCCACTGTTCAGAAATAACTATATAACAATTTTCAGAGCTCATACTCCTGAGCAGATGTTTTGGGGAAACTCAAAGCACAAGTTAAGGTATAATATCTTTCATCAGCACTTGGTAGCTTAGAGTAAGCACCACATCGTTTGTATTCACGAGGCTTCTAGTTAGCATGGAGCATGGGCAGAGAAAATTTCCATCTGCTTCAGATGCAAATAGAGTGAGCTCATGTCTGCTCAGAGGGCAAGAGCCTATGTAGGTGTATCCTACATCTGGCTTATCTGTTAGATAATAAATTACTCAGAACAAGAGCAATCTCCTTTCTGGATATTTGTACAGCTCTCAGTACGGGAAATTATGGGTTCTGCTGAGGTCTGAAAAGGCCACTCCATTATGAAAACTAAAATTTAGAGTCATCCACTTGTCATCCACTTCTTCATTAAATAAATAAATGGAGTACATTAAAGCAGAGGTGAAAAATATCCAACAGATATACTTCTAATGGAAATATAATTTAATTGAAAAAATAATCTGTTCATAATATTCCCATATGCACTGTTTTATTAGGTCTTATTATCAAGAACTTATTTAATCTGAATCCTTTGGAAGATATTATGGGGAGGGAAAAATTTAAGCTAGATGAATGCATAATATGTTGAATGAATGAATATGTTAGTATATCTTAGATTGACTGAGGTAGGCAATTAAAATAATCTTTTTGCCACATAAGTTTGGAGACTAAGAAAAATATAGTGTCAGACTTGTTTGTTTGTTTTCCTTACTTTTTTTTCTTTCTCTCCTCACAGAAACCTTTGATGTTATTATGAAACACTGTCACCAGCAAGACAGGTTATTTAAAGCAAGGAGACAGATGGTAGCTCTTTTCCCCTATTTAAACTATAGTTGCCTTCTTTACTTTTTTTTTTTTTACTCAAAAATAGAGTTTTGGGCCACCAAAGGTTATACTGTGTGAAATTGCTATATAAGATTACCCAGTGATTGAATCAATAATAATCCCACCAGTTCTCAGGGAAATCAAATTTTGCATTTGACTAAATCAAAATAGGAAACTAACTTCCTTCCATTTCTTTCTCTAAAGTTAGAGAATTCAGACTATCCAAACCTTGTCCACTTCATTTACAACTGTTCCAAGAGATCTTGAATTATGAACCTTCAGTTGGTGCAGTCATCAAAAGTGCAACAACACTAATTTGATCTTATTTTTGCAGTGAGTTCTGTGTAACATACAGTTCTATGTTTTTATTTTTCCTTTCATATTTATGGATGTTAAACATTATTTATAATCTTGAGGTTTTTTGCACGTCTTGTTTGAGTGAGACTCCAGATAGTTCTCTAGGGTCTACAGCACCTTCAGCTCACGTAGAGGATTCACCTCAGTAATTATAAACCATTAAGCTACACTCTTGGTTTCACAGTTTAGTAATGATAAACAGACACTTTTGGAAAATAACTATTTTGTATCTTAAAAATCAATTGCTGAATGGAATATGTTTCTGTTTATTGACTATAATGTCAGCTGGAGTTCTTTTACCACAGAATCATGGAATCTCAAAAATGACTGAGGGTAGTGACCTCTGGGTTCCTCTGGTCCAATTTATGCTCAAAACAGGGTGCCAAAGGCCATGTCCAGGTGCTTTTTGGAGATCTCCAAGGAGGAGACTCTACAACCTCTCCAGGCAACCTGTGTTAGGACTCAGTTCCCCACAGAAGTGTTTCCTGATGGTCAGAGGGAGTCTCCTGTGTTCATCATTGTGCCTGTTGCCTCTTTTCTTAGCACTGGGCGCTACTTTAAAGAGCCTGTCTGTGTCTTGACTGCAGCCTCTCTTCAGGTATTGTTAAGATCCTCACTGAGCCTAGTCCTTTTCCAGGCTGAATCACCTCTGTCAGCCTTTCTTCAAAGGAGAAGTGCTCTGTCCACCCAATCGTCTTAGTAATTTCAAGTCACCTGAATACTCTTAAGAGAATGATGATGACTATTTTGTTTCTTTCCTGATCTGCCTTCTATGGTCTTGTGCCATTATATGAAGAATGACAGCTTGAACCTTGCTTATCTGAGAACACCTGAGATTTTCTTTTACGTAACGGTAACCAAAAATAGTAGAAAGATTTCTACTGAAGTTATGACAGGCCACTGTTTGAAAGTATTATCTCCTTTCTTACCTAACATCAATAAGAGAACAGTTTTGTAATTATAAGATCAACAATCCAAAGCATTCAATTATGTCTATAGCAAAATATATGAAATACATACTTAGCTAGCTTTGCTGTGTGTGACACATATAGCCTGTAGAAGTGTTCATAAGGAGAATACTTTGACATGTAGACGTGCAGAGGTGTCCCTTCAAAGCTCAGATTCCTATTTGAATTCCTTGCCTAGTTTGTGAATCATTATGTTTCTGAGGCTTATGTCAAGAGTTCTAGAAAAGGGAATTTCTGCAATCACACACACTATCTGCATGTTGAGATTTGTTCACCAGATACTTTAAGGACTCCAGATGAGAACAATTAATCATGTGAAAATTTATTATAGCACATGATTTGATTCAGTTACATCTAGTCTTAGACTCCAAGCTGAAAGCACAAATAAATTATTTCCCCCTTTTTATTTACCACTGTTAGTTTCCAGATCTACTACTAAGCTGTGTATGTGTCTATGTATCAGTGTCCATCTAATAGCTCTGCTTCTACTGAGGTTTTGGCCTCCTTTTCTGTTGTTCCATACAGTAATTCCTGACAGCCTCTTGGAAGATAAGTATGTTATTCTGCAAATTATTTCACTGAACTGAACACATCGAACCTTTTGAGAATGAGAAGTGCTGTACGATGTAGTCCCACTGAATTTAATGACTGAGATGAATAAGAATATACTGACGTAAGTCAAATGAATAACAGAATGTAGCATATAATTGGCATAAATAGACACTGGCAATTTAAATTGTTCCTTTTTCTTCCTTGATTTTTATTAAGGTATTTGTATAACTTAATTAAAACTCAGAACATATTATGTTTGCCTGAAAGAGAGATTTTTTTTTCTTTTAATGAGTGCTATGGTTTTCACTGTTGACATTGTAAACCCACTATGTCCTTCATTGATGAGTCGTCTTTCCTAGCCTTTGACCCAATCAAAGACAGCATAAATCTAATAACTGCAGTCTGCAGTTATTCTATTTTATTTTTTTGAAAAATCAGTTTTGTACAGAATTAGGCAAATGTTCACCTTTCTGTTGACAAGTGTGGGCTTGTTACCTGACCTTTCCTGATAAATGAATATTATACTGCTAATTGGATCTGCTTTAATATTTAGCTTTGCCATCAAAGGTATGAACATATCAAAGGAACCACTGGAAAAAAAATCAGAGCCAGTATGTTAGCTTCTTCAGATATCTTCATCATTTTTTTCACAGCTTTCATAAAAATTGAATCACATATCAATTTTTAAAATTCTTTTTTTACTGTTACAAACAAATCAGTGAGTCTAATACTTCCTTTGGATATAAATCTTCTGTCCTGGAGCTGCTGAGATGCCTAGTAGCATTTACTGGAAAACAAAACAAACCAAAAAAAAAAAAAAAAAAAACCTCTATGAAAGTTTTTGTTCCTGGATTGGAGAAAATTTGGATCAATTTAGGCCTAGTGAATCCAAACTTTATCAATTTCCTGCTAGACAGATGGTACGTTTTTGCTTCCAAATAGAAGTTAAATAGCAGAATATTAAAGTATATTTAATGTTGGAACAAATATATATCTTTATTTTTATAATTAGTAGTAATAGTACTAATATTAGAATTACTGTAGTTTGCTTCTTGTCAACTTATCTAGTAAGTATCCAATCTTAAACATACGGATGTTTTGGTCCTGCTGAGTACTTATTACATAGTTGATGGGACTATGAGTAATTCTGTGTTGACATAAACTGTGACAAGAACACCTTCAGACATTTTAGGAGAAAATTTGGGGCCCTTTTGTTTTGTAAGGCTCAGCAATGGCCAAAGGCTTTCAAATAAAACTCAGAACATTCTAAACACAGCCTAGTAGCATCACTTGAATAAGGAGGCAGCATTCAGGACCATAGATCTTATAGAAGTGGGAAATAAGGGACAACACTTGCCTACCTATTGTAGGAAACATTTTATTAAACTGTGGTTGAGAAAGAGGTATGATCTGCTTTAGCTGGAGAGGTGGACTTGGTGATCTCTAGAGATCTCTTCCAACCCCTGCAGTTCTGTGATTCTGTGACCAGCATCGTAGTTTTTCCCTAGGTTATAAAATAGCTAAGGGTAACTCTTCTACAGGTGTAGGCTGAGGTGGTATTGATAAATTTTTCACATAGTGGAAAGAGCAGTGCCCTTCATCTTAAGAAAGAGGAAAACGTTGCTGTATAAGGATTGTATCTGAGCTCCCCCAGACTTCGCCTAATTAGTATTTTTCTCCAGCACTTGGATTCTATTGGTAATGTATGGCTATAAGAGTTTTTCTTACAGAGTAAAAGAAGACAAAAAAAAGCTCACTTACCAAAACTCACTCTTCTGAATTACTTCTATTCTTTCTGAAAACTAAAAGCATACTGGAACAAAGAACAGACAATAAACAGTGTTACTCAATATGGATATAATTTATTATTATTACTTTTTTTAACTAATGACTAGGACAGGACTGTATTTCTTCTGCGAGAACTGAGGTTTTTACAGTATTTGAAAAACATGAATAATTGGTCAAGCATGGAACAAAATACAGTATCTGCGTTCTGTTACTGAAATATACATGTATATATTTTCCTCCTTTTTCTAGGGAAAACATTCAGGTGACAGATGGTAATCACTAGAAGAAGAGAATTATTTATTAGCCAAGCAGGTCAGAATGTGTTGTAAGCTTCCTGATGACTTTCTCATAGAAAGACATCTGAAGAAGGAGCTGATATGATATTTTTTTATGAAGATTCAAATTCTAATTTGAACTCTGATCACATCTTCCAGGACCAAAACTCCTCCATTCTACACTGCTGTATAAAGAGTTCCAACATTTAGAAATGAAGTCAAAGCTGTAATCATTAGAATTCTAAGTGGAGCTGTGATTGTAGGAGTCATCAGAACTTTCTTACTCTATACATTGTATAGATAAAGAACGGGGCAGTCCAGGCTCACCTTTTAAGTACATGAGATGATCAAAGCACAGGAGGGGAAATCGGGACACAGAATTATTCAAGGATCAGTGTCAGAACTGGAATTGCTTCAGGTCATAATAATTCATTGGATCTAGCACTTGTTATTGGAGAAAATGGAATTTCTGCTCCATCAGTAATCAAATGGTCTCTCAATTTGATCACAACATCTCAAATGTCAAATCTCACCATTTTTCCAACTTCTGCAACAGAAACCAGAACTGTGATAAGGATCATATTACTAGTGGTGTTGTAGCCATATATTTTGAAAAGAAACAGAAATATTAGGTGTGGATGGGAAAAATAACAGTTTCTCTGATTCTTACCTACCATTATTAGGAGGAACTATTATTTACTATCATTATGCTGGCTTTTTGATTTCTCTGTTTGCATAGGTAACAATGCCTCTAAAACAGATGTGTAGGTATATATGCAGTGCAAAAATACCTACAATTTCTTATCATAATTTTTTTTTTTTGATGATACAGTTACATCAACAAAGACTTACTGACAAATTTATACTTATAATAAAAAAAAAACAACTGATAAGATTACGCTTTGCTGGGATAATATGTTTATTATTCAACAGCTAAGGATTTTAGATCAAAGCAATACCTTGATTCACAGGTCTGCCTTAGCTTCTACTATGTAAACAAAGAGAGAAGGAAGGTGGAAAAATGTGTTGACTTTGCATTACTCACTAAACAGTTAGTGCACACGACTGGGCATGACCTTTCTGTTCAAACAAATGCTCTCATCAACCAGGACAATAGAAGATGTCAGACTATAATGCTTGATATATATTCCACATGCTGGGTGAACTGGATATGGCCCATTTTACTTTCCAATGAAGTAAGCAGTCCTGAACACGCATTCATTTCTGGTAATTGCTTTTATTATTATTATTATTATTTCCCCTCTGCATTGCGATATTGGACAAAATATTTTGTCATTGTGTTTGTAACTTTTTTATGCCTAAGTTTATACAGCTTTCTTCATCTTTGTACTTAACCTGAGGTTTTGATTCAATGCACAATGAAGGTCATCATAATCAAACATGAATTCTTAGGGAGTTGATGAATTTTGAAGGGAATTTCCTTTTAGATATGAATCCAACAATTTTTTTTTTTTTTCTGACAGAGAAGAATAAGAAATACATTGTACTGTGCAAAAAGATTGTATAGACAAGTAAAAAAGAAGACACCAGTCAGTCTCTTTTTGAAAAGAATCACAGAATTGTAGGAGTTGGAAGGGACCTCAGTGATCATTGAGTCCAACTCCCCTGCCAAAGCAGCTCCCCAGCCCAGGTTGCACAGGTAGGTGTCCAGGCGGGTCTTGAATGTCTCCAGAGAAGGAGTCTCTACAACCTCTCTGGACAACCTGTTTCAGTGCTCTATCACCCTTACTGTGAAGAAGTTCCAATGCACATTTGTTCAGAACCTCCTATGCATCACTTTGTGAATCAGCTTTAACAATGGTAGGACTGTATAGACAGTCCTCTGTATTCTTACTGGAAACGAAAATCCAGCTAGCAATTACAAAATGTTAAATTGTCTATTTTTCCTCTTTCACACCATTAAATATGATCTTTGATTCTATTCTTCAGAGCTTTGGTGGTGCTTTTAGTCACACCATAGAGACAAATACTGTGGAGAGATGACAAAGGTGGGTGGCAATCTCATATATTGCACCAGGATTTGTCTCTTTTTGCTGTTATTTGTTTTGGGAGGGGGGAGTTCCAAAATTAACCCCCTCAGATGCCATCGTATTTCCAAGGTTAGAAAGTTCCTCTGTCAGGCATGAGGTACGTCCCTGGGTGGGTTTGAACCACCAACCTTTCGGTTAACAGCCGAACGCGCTAACCCATTGCGCCACAGAGACTGTGTTTATGTGTATCCTTCTCTCATTTTTTAGACGTACAAACATCTACTCAACCAGGTGTATATCTCCAGAGGATTAATCTAAATTCCAAAAAGGTGGAAGTCCTCATTATGTAAATGCAACTTCTATATAAACTTCAGCTAGCTCACTATACTCTTATTTTTTTTTCTGTATCAGTCTTTGTCTATACTCTTTCAGACACAGCTTTCTAGATCATTCTTCTGTTGGTTGTTAGAGGAAATTAATACTATCTTTAGTTTGTTTCATCTGTTTTGGCAAAATATCTACCTGCATTTCCCATTGGAATGTTCAGCAGCTAATGCTTGAAAAGAAAATCTACACTGAAAGAAGAAATGTAATCTATCGATCTCAAACCTCAATTTAGAATCTTAACTCTTGCACTGTACTTCGTGAAGAAAAACCACAAAGCTAAATCAAAAGCTCCTTATATTCTGTGGGGCTGAGCATTTCCTGTCTGGAAACAAATGGGATTATTCTACTATCAGTTTTCTGAGGCTCATGTATTCTGAGAGTGGCTAATAAGTCTCATTCTTGCCCACATACTTCATTTTGACTCTAAATCACGTTTTAAGTACATACTCCCGACCCTCATTCTTCCAAGTCATCCTTCTCCTTCATTACATCTTGTTTCTGCTTAAATGTCAGGACTTAAAATTCTTTGGGATATAAATTAATTTTTCATTGTATTCATTTTTCTATAAAAGAATATAATAGTTAGCTGGTAGAGTTTGTATATATTATATTAAAACACTTAGAACTGTGACAAAAAACATTCACTGTCGGTGACTGAATTAGAGGAGAACATATTAATAAATCTCCTAAGCAATATTGGTATTAGTGAAATTCCAGGATGATTCTCTGATATGGAGGTAATGTGTCACAGAATGGTACGTGCCCTCAGTGTTTGACTTTAAAACTGCATAACCAAATCCAAATACATTTAGGAGTATTTTCAGATCCATGAAAGCTGCTAAACTGTTACTAAACTCAGAAGTTTCTTCAGGCAGTAAGTTGTCCAATGGCAAACCAGATCAAGGACTAACATAACTGTTTGATGATATGAATTGCTTTGCTTGTGAAAGTTTCTTGATACTGTTTAATTTAGTATTCTTGACATAGCCTACAGATCAATGGATAACCAAAGATGTCCTGATGAGAAGCCATTTAAAGGAAGGAAGCAACAGTCAGTGTCTGGCACAGGGGAAATCTAAACTGGTGTCTGCAGAGCCCCATTTTTATAACTCAAATTGACAGAACAGTTCAATGTTCCTTTACTCAGGACAGCATTAACCTTCATAGGTCGTTGTTAGTTCTGTTCTTGTTCTGTTCTTGTTTTTCCCTTGCTTGAGAAGAACAATGCTTAAAACTACATGGAGTAAATACTGAAGAGTATTACAGACATTGACATTAGAAAATTCTGCACTTGAAAAAATGGTTTATTCGAAGGACAGGTCTGTGAAGTGAGTCATATTTGAGCAAGAAGGGCAGTGCAAAAAACAACAACAACAACAACAACAACAAACAGTAATAGGTTATCAGAATATATCTCAGAAGATTGGTACATTGATATTCTGACACACCACCAGGAGAGGTGCCAATAACAAACTTGTTAGTGTGCTACATTATAGTGACTTTACTAAGCACCGGGGAGGCCCATTAACTAATGCTAAAGATATTAGTGAAGTTTTCAGTGGCATGAAAGTATCTGCAGAACGCATTAAAGTGTAATATAGGGATCCTTTAACTACTCTGAGCAGATTGGTATATCCCTAAAGTGTGATATCCTACTACATGCTGATTGTAATGAAGGTACTGGGGGCAAGAGAGAGAACTTGGATTATAAAGACATCATGTATAATCTTCACAAATTCAACAAAAGTAAGCTATCTCTTCCCAATATGCCTACTCTGGATTTAAAATGCTTCTTTTTGTGTTGCCCTTTCATTTACATTGATCAAAAATAAAGCTGAATTCCTTTATGAGAGTTGGAAACTTTTCAAACAGAGACTAGCATGTAGGTCTGTGTTTGTAAAGCACCTTTAATCAACAATGAACCTATACCTGCAATTGGCAAGTTTTCCCCCACAAAAAACAGTGACCAATATCACAGTCATTCTGTGCTTCACTTTAGAAATGTTATCTACTTTGCTCATAAAATCAATCATACGGTTTTGTTCTCTGTAGGGAGTTATAAACAAAAATAAAGTAAAATAAGAACAGCTGACAATTTAGCACCATTTCTACCCATGGACTTCTGTTCCCAATGTACTTTTAATGCTAATTTATTAGAGGATGCAGGATGAGGAGCTTCACAAAGAACATGTCCTGTCTGACCAACCTCATAACATTCTATGATTGCATTAAATCAGGGAACAAGGGAAAACCCACTGATGTCATCTATCTGGAGTTCAGTAAGATCTTTGACACTCTGCCCCAAAACATCTCTCTTTCCAGACTGGTGAGATATGGATTTGATGGGTGGAATGCTTGATAGGTGAGGAACTGATTACAAGATCATACCCAGGGAGTGGTGGTCAGTGGCTCAATGTCGAAATGGAGATCAAAGATGAATGGTGTCCTATTATTAGTCTGTGACTAATAGCCTTTAACACTTTTGTCAGTAGTGGAATCAAGTGAACCCTCAGCACGTTTGTGGGTGATGCTAAGCTGTGTGATGCAGTTGACACACTTGAGGAATGGGATGACATCCAGAGTGATCTAGACAGGCTTGAGCAGTGGGCCCAGAAGAACCTCATGAGGCTCAACAAATCCAAGTGCAAGATCTTGTACCTGGATTGTGTCAACTCCCTCTACCGATACAAGCTGGAAGATGAAGGCAGAAAGCATGGCCCTGACAAAAATCATTAGGGAGTATTAGTTCCAGTTTAATCAAGCTATTTAGCTATCTACAGTCACAATATCGTCTAACAGCTTCATAAATTTCTTAATATTTATCTTAACCACAATACTGAAAGATAAATAAAAATATAATTTTACCTATTTTCATGGTTTTTTTTTTTGTTGGTTACAATGTTCAATATTGCAAAAAATATATATATTAATAATAAATACCTACGGGAAAGTAGATCTTGTATCAGTGTTAACGATGGGCATAAATTCAAAGAAAAAAATTGACTAAAAGCCAAGCATATTGACTCACAATTCCAAACTCATGCTTTTTGTACATAGAGATGAAGATGATTTTCCTAATAGAAGTAATTATTACAATGCATTGAGAATGAATTTGAATTAGACACTTATTTCAGTTTACATACAGTAATAGCTAGTAATGAAGCAAGCAAGTTAATCTGGTATAATAAGTTTTCTTTTGAAAAAGATCATATATTTTACTGATAACATTGGAGAAATAGAAATGTCATTCTTCCAAACCATGTTCTAGGTTATCTCCATCAAAAGTCTTTCAGAATAAGTGCAAAAGCACTTGTAGATTTTTCTTGTATATATTTCACGCTCTGAGAGCATCCTGGGAGTGACTTACTTTGTAGAAAGCCTTACTCACATGGGTATGACTGAACTTCAACTGCTTTAAGATTCTATGATGACAACTGCTTCTATGTGTAGGATTTGTCCTAGAAAGTGAAAATGTTCCATATTAAACAATTTTCATTGAAAGTCTGCTCCATTAGTCAAATCTGTGTCTCTCCAATTTAGAGACAAATTTGTCATGTGGGACAGTGTCAAATGTTTTGCACAAGTCCACATAGATGACGTCAGTTGCAGTTCCGTGAGTCACCATACTGTAGCTTTGTTGTAGAAGGCTCCTAGATTTATCAGTCATTATGTGCACTTAATGACGCTATGTTGGCTGTCACCAGTTCCCTCTTTATTTTCCATGTTCCACAGGTTCCAGGAAGCTCTGCTTCATGATCTTGCAGGGCACAAATGGGAGTCTGACTGTCCTCTAGTTCTCCAAGTCCTCTTTTCTCCCCCTTTTGAAAACTGGGGGATATATTTCTGCTTTTACAGTCAAATACGTCAGAAATTGTCTTAGCAATTTTATCCACCAGTTCCCTCAGCACCCATGGATGCATTCATCAGATCCCATGGGCTTGTGCATATTTATGTTCCATAGACAGTATCAAATCTGCTCTTCTTTTAACTTTATTGCTGGCAACAGCAACATTTTTTCTTATAAATTATGAGGGAATATTAAATATATAAATATTATATGGCCTTTTACTGTAAAACTTAATTGAGAATTGATACAAATTATTTTTTAAACAGTTTTCAACAGTAACACTACAAATGCAACTTACATCAGTCCACATGAAATTAAAAAATCTTATTAGTTCCAATGATTTAGAGGATACACTATGTGGCATTTATGAAATACTCCAAAAAGCGACGAAAAAAAAAAATTAAACTTTGTACTCATGCTAAAAGCTGCCTCTGCCTTCATATAAAGAAAGGATGCAAATTTTGTTTACAGCTAGTGTTTGGATACATCATATTTTCTAAGGAAATAGGAGCTATTTACTTCTAAAAGATGCAGGCTGAAACAGATGAGTGACAAGTATCCAAGAACATTCTAAGTCTCTTCCAGGTGCCCAATAAGTAGTTGTCTTATTGAAAGCCAAGAGGTATAGATCTCATATCCAAGTCACAGTGATTCCTCACCTGTTATTTAGTTTACATAGTCTTAAAGTAGACAACATATTAAGTAAAAATCTTTATAGGTGCACATCCTAGAATCTTTTAATCAAAAGCATAATAAGGAAATAGACATGAAACAGCAATGTACTTGTAATTTGTAGTGAATGCAAACTAGGAAGTGCAGAACTGCACGCAATTGTATACAGAGCATTTTGGACTGCTTAGAAATGTGAAGGAAGTCTATAATGCATACTAATTTAAAATTAGTAAAAGTTGAGCATTTTGATGATTTCTTGATCATTGCTACAAACAATGGAAAGAGAAAATTTTTGTGATTTTAACTTAGGACAGCAAGAAGAAAGATAGAGATAATTGAGAGAATCAAGAGGGAAGAAAAAGAGAATGGAACAGAGCTGAGGAAAGCCTGTTGTCTTTCAGGAAGAATGAAGGATGGGCTAGATAGATGAAAGCCAATTCCAAAGAATACTAAACTACTCTTTAAATGTTGATCCAAACTTTCAGATCAGATGAACCAATACAGAAATAGTCTGTTAAAGCTTTTGAGGCCTATGAGATAACTGTAATCATGAAGAAATGCAACTTGAACATACCTGTATTTTTTAGATAAACAGTGTTCATAAATTTATGTATAAACAGAACACAAACATCTATTACTTACCATTTAAAAACCATTTAAAATTTCTTTTGATAAGGCAGACTATAAAAACTCATCAGTTTAACTAATATTAGTGCAAAGCTTAAAGGTAGAATGCCCTCTTAGAAGTGGTTAAAAATTAATAAAGGATGAAAGAAATCTCCAGAAACACTGGAAATTCCTATTTTTTAAAAGTCAATAGCAACTTCTTATTTGGAAGAGTAAAAGTGGAAAAGATAACTCCAAATGTAGTTTTCTAATGGAATAGAATGGGGAAGATGCAATGATTTTTCATTTCAGTTTTAATGGATAAAAACATTACAGTGAATTTCTTTGCATGACTTTATTCAGAATTATTAAACTTGTACAGAAAACCTGACTTTTTCTTTTTTTTCCTGCTTTTTATAACAAGAAAGGAATTGTGTAGTTCCAATGAAATGAAAAATGCAGTTCTTGCCCTATATTTTTAACATCATTTCTTTGAAGAACTTGTGTAGGGAAATCTGTTAATTG
Organism: Oreortyx pictus; assembly: GCA_036925125.1. Classification (NCBI taxonomy): domain Eukaryota; kingdom Metazoa; phylum Chordata; class Aves; order Galliformes; family Odontophoridae; genus Oreortyx; species Oreortyx pictus. The sequence goes on from JAUPFR010000003.1 coordinate 6,072,713, forward strand.
AAAACATTGACAGGATCCCCAGAAGGCAAAAATCCAACTGAAAATTAGTATAAAGTTTTGCTGAAATATCAGAAGTTCCTGAAACTAATTAACATCTCTTTCTTGAATGCATGCTAATGGAATAAAAATGTTCCATTCACCACTTCAGCATAGCTGAGTAGTTTTCTAATAGACTTTTTTCTCACTAACAGTTATCTTATGAATATCTTGTCAGCATCACTCTGCCTGAGTAAAGCTACACTTTAGCAGCAGTAGTTAAGGATTTATTAATTGCAAAGAAAAAAATGAAAGATTCCCATCAATATCTGCTTGTTCTTTTATCTATCTTTCCTTTTTCTGGGCACAGGGTGGTTGTTTATAATTTTAGTTTGAAGGCCCTTCCTAGCAAACAACTCAGTTTGATAAGCAGAATCCTCCATGTGTGTGAGTGACATAAGTTCCTTTGTTCTCCACTCAGAATAGCGAACCGCTGGCCAAAACATGAGCTATAAACCTCTTAGCTGTACATAGTGCTGATCTCAGACATGAGGTCTAAATTCATACCTGTCGCTTAGTCAAGGTACCCAAAATCAAGCCATGTGTGAGATCTATTTCTAATATCTAAGCAAGAATAAAGAGGTATTTACAGTTACTATTTCTCAGTAAGTGTGGTATTGTTTTAGGATTTATTCATTTATTTATTTTTGTAGTGTTCATAATCCCATGTTCCATGTTCTGTCCGTGCTGCTCTTTGGAGGCTAGCTCAGGCACATCAATGCTTCACCTAGGGAAGACTAGTACTAGGGAGTTGTGGGGTACCATAACTCAAGTCACACTCAGTCAAACACTCTAAACAAAACTGTGCAGCCATGTAATTTACCTGGGCTGACTTTTTCCAGAACATTCCTGAACTTGCCTGGTAGCAGTGATTTATAAAATAATGTGCCAGATGTGGTACATTTAGTCTTGGGAGCAAACAGAGTCACGTTCAACTGGCAGAGCAGAATGCAGAATCACTTCAGCGATCATGTCAACTATTTTGAGGCATATTGCCACAATTGATGATGAGAATTTGGAGGATTATTTTATGTCTGGTTCCAATAGAGCCCTAAGCCATTTAATCTTATCCATCATTGTCTGGAAAGGATTGTGTTACTAATGCACAAAGCAAACATCCATCAGTTTATCCCAGGAATCCAGTAACTTTAACCATCCATAAGAGATATTGTATTTGCAGATAAAATCAAATAATTGATGTTTGTGTGGGTTACATCTAGTTCACTTCTTGTGGATTCCATCCCAAAATAGAATCAAGTACAGATCAATCAATTTGACCACGAGAATTATTGAAATATTCATTTGAATGTTAAATAAATAATTTGCATTTCAAAAACATGACACATTTGTCCTTCCAGTGGCAGTGTTACTTGCTATATATTTATTATGATGCAGTGTAGTTTCCTGGAAAAAAATATTTCATTAATTTCACTGATCTCCGTTGAGCTTCAAGATTTCTTCCTATTGCGTATGAGGTCACATCACAAATATGACTGATTTCAGATCAGAAGAAAATATCTAAGACTTGAGCAATTCCTTTCATGCAAGTGCTTTCCACTAATGATCATCTAGGAATAGTTGATGAATGGTAGTAATTCTGAAAACACACTGATATGACTGGAACGCTCTCCAGGTCTTTACCTTAGTTTTCAGGTCAGGCCTAGGCTGAGCCCATGTGCAGAATAGCAAGGTATCTTCTGGTTATAACTTGTACCTGTAATTGAGTAAATGTGAACATGCTTCTTATTTTACCAATACTAAGCACAGGAGCAGCCACAGTTTGTGCCAGAAAACTGACAGTCTAGCTCAGACAAGACTATCAGACAAAGGGCAGGAGGATGCAGAGATGGAAGTGACTCATCTTACATGGCAAAGATAAAATGCAAAGATCTTTTCAATCCCTTTTCTCAGGTCACCAAGCCCCACTGCCCTTCTCATTGGAAATGTATTCTGGTAACGTCCTTCCCTTCAGAGCATTGGATGATGTCAGCTGATTAATGTTGCAGACAGGAGATTGCAAGATCACCCAAGGTTAATATGATAAACAATTAGAGAACTTAGGATGCAGCAGAAATCATATTGTCTGACAGCTCTGTAATTGTGATAGTGGTGTAACTTTTAAACAACCGCCTCCCCCCAGATGCACAAAGCCTGCTCCAGCATCAATAATAATTCACATCTCAGTGCTGTCAGAGATAAATATTGGTGATCTCTAGGCCACTGAAATCATCTTGAACCAATAGTTACAGCTGTCTGAGAAAGACATAGTGATAGAGGAGACAATAGCAAGAGAGCAGCTCTTAGCTTGCATCTGATGCCAAAGCCCTCCATGACTCCTAGTTCAGTCAGTCATGTAAGAAGATATAGGCAAAAATGCCCATGAGTGAATAAATCTGTATATTGGAAATGCTAGCAAAGCTTATGTGATAAAAGCACTGAGTTTCACAGACCCCAATAACTGAAAGACAATAAAAATTATGGATATGAGCACTTCAACAATTAAATCTGCTCCCCCATCTTGAAACACATTTTGAGGGAGACAAAAGAGGCCTAAAAGACTGTCTGTACATCTATGAACCAAATTATGAAAACTGGGAGTGGTCAGAAAAGGGCCTTGGGGAGTGCAGAATGTATTGAGTGTATCAACAGAGGGATAAAGGAGCTGAATGGGCTTTACAGTAATGGGCACACAGATGTTCAAAGAAAATTATAGACAGATGGGGAAACAGTAGATAGATGGGGAAAAAATATAGGAATTCATGATGTTAACTATACTCCATTCACTTTAGATCTATTAAATCAGTGTCATTGACCAGTTTTAGTGGTTTTTAGGGCTATATAAAGTCCAGTGAGCTCTAAATCTAGCCTTGTATGTCCTTATTTTGTAAATCTGTATTACAATAGGATGTGAATAGGAGGAGAAATGGCTTTACAAAAAAGATGAAGAGAATAAATATTGTGATGGTTTAGCTAACTAAGATGTTTTCTTTTTCATATTTAATATTTCCTAAACAATTTTATAACCTAAACATTTCAAAATAAAACTTCTTCAAAGGCTGAAATAATAATAATAATAATAATAATAATAATAATAATAATAATAATAATAATAATAATAATATAAACCAGTGTTTTTTGAAATTAATTTGGCTGAGACAATAAATTTATCAGAAGATAGTTGGTGATCTCAGCCTCATTTCTTTATAAACGATTTTTCCCAAAGATTAGCTGTATCCAGATTCAAAAAGAACAACATCCTGGGCTAAATAATACCGTGGTATCAAGATAAACCTACAAACTACAGAATGACTTTGGAAAACATTCACACTTTAAATGCTACAGTCATCTAGTAAATATGTTCAATGACATCTATTGATGTCATATTATATTACTTAAAAAGGAAAAAAAGGACTACAAGAAAACAAAAACCCATAAATCTATTAACACATTAAAATTTAGTTAATATGTATTTCTCTCCATCACTTCCCTGTAAGATCAAAACAGCTGTGCAGTCAGTTCATGTGACCTCAAAGTGTCATATTTATTTCTCTGAGAAAATAAAGAAGGTTGCAAATGACCACCTGATGTTAGCTCTTGGATTTATTTATTATTATGGTTATTTATCCAGTGGGTGATGAGAAATATTTTAAAACAGCACAAGCATGATTTAGTGCTAAAGAGTGTTGGTGAAGTGTTAAAATTCTGATTTTCTTTCCCAAGTGTGAGTAAATTCTGCAGTGTTCCCCCATTGGTTTTGCTTTGTTCATAGTGATTTTACAAATGTGATTCACGAGCAGTATCCGTTTCCAGATGCACTCTAGCTCACATTTATTTATTTATTTATTTAACACATTACTACTAAAATGTAGCATAGACAGATAGCATTCAATTTTTGGTAGCTGTATCAATACTAAAAATAAAAGTAAATAAATAAATAAAGAGAGAAAAAAAATCCAAGAAAAAATACATCATTTAGTTTAAAGTAGAAACTGATTTCTTGCTGCCAGTCTGCATTCATACACTTCTATGATAATGGTAAAAAGCTATGACAGCAGAGATCCTTTGGGTTAAAAAATTAATTGTTTCAGACAAGCTGTCAAGTTATTAACACTAACATGGCCTAAATCTAAAAAATTATATACCCAGAGACCAAGATTCACACTTGATTGTACCTGACTAAGAGGTTTTCAATTCTATAATGACTTTTGGCAGTGGAAATATGCCTTCAAGGTTCAAACACTTCGGAAAAAAATTGCCCGGCAGGTTCTTTGCAGGCTTGTTTGATTTCAAGATCAGAGTGAATTGACTGGAGATGTAAGCAGTGGTTTCTCAGGTTCTTGTTTTAGAAACTCTGAGACATTACTGTGAGAGGTCATAATATCTTATGAGTAAGTGATGAAACACAACTGATGAATTCTCTTTGTCCCTGCATGTTATGTTGGGTCACAAAGATCATTATGTGGGAGTCCCTATTGAACTGTGGGAGTTAAAAAATTTTAGAAAAGAAAAAAAAAACTTTAATTAGTACAACAACAACAACAACAACAACAAAGCAGTTTATCAATTCATAGTGTGACCTTTAAAACTATGTATAACACTATAAGCTGTTCTAGATCCTTGCATTCACTTAGAACTTCAACAAAAGACTATCAGGTGCAGAAAACTGCCTTTTAAAATTTATCCTCTTCTCTCCAATCTTTCTGACATGAGCTGAACTTTAAAGAAGTTCCAAATTACTGTGGGAAATTTACTAGATATCAGGAAAAAATTCATTACTGTGAGGGTGGTGAGACACTGGAACAGGTTGCCCAGTGAGGCTGTGGATGTCCCCTCCCTGGAAGCATTCAAGGCCAGGCTGGATGGGGCTTTGAGCAACCTGGTCTAGAGGGAAGTGTCTCCCTATAGCAGGGGGCTTGGATCTAGATGATCTTAAAGGTCTCTTCCAACCCATACCATTCTATGATTCCATGAAATGCTACTATTTTTGTACATCCAGGCTACATCAAAATAATCAAATGGAAACCTTATGCTGCAAACTATTATTTAAGTCTGCTGACTTCTATAGAGATTTCGGCAGGATCTGGACTCTGTTACAAAACCTAGTGTTTCCTCAGAAAATCATTCAGAAGAAAAATGAAGCTTATGATGGTGTCTTGGTTGTAAATTTCATTGTTATGTAAACTTCTCATCGACTGAAAGAGCCTGCTACAAGCCAATTCTGCTCTGGCAGAAAACACAGAACCAGCACACAGAGAATACAGAGCTATTAAGTTGACAAGATCATGTGCAGTCTATTACTGGAGTAGAAACTGTTCCTTAATTCTTCTCCTAACTGACTGGTATGTGGTTTTTAAAAAGAGTAAGACCAGTAAACACAGTAATTACCTCTAGTGGGTCATGTAAATGTGACAAGAGAACATCTCAGACTAGATTCACTTCATAATGCCCTGGTAAGAGCTCACATTTGAAGTCATAACTTCCATTACAGTCTTGCCATTTCAAAAATAATTTAGCTATTAATAAAAACAATGCAACATTAAATGTAATCACTTTGGATCAGGAAGAGAAAATAGGAAAGGTTCTGATTTATAAAGAGACAGTTTTAAGTGGTAAAGAACTTAATATTTTTCTCACAACTTGAACAGAACAGAAACAACCTCAGATTTGTGAGGGTGTCCTGGAGCAGACTCAAACTTCATGTGTGACATCTCCAGCACTGAGTGAAAAAAGCATGCCATCCTAAATAAATGCATTTGTGGACATAAATTCATTTTTTTCTCTGCAAGATGAGTTTAGAATTAAAAAAAAAAAAATACTATACACAGAAGTGGTTGACAATCAATACTTTCTTTATGCAGTTTAATATGCAGACTTTCGTCATGAGTTACAAAACTTTTGCCAAATGGCATTGCTGAAAGCAGTGTATGAACTTGAAAATCATTGAACAAAGTCCCTAACTCTACATTAGCTGTCACTAGCATTTTGGGTATAATACAAACACTTCTACCAGGCTTCTGCTTGATTGACACAATTATAGAATGCATGGAATATCATTAAAGACATATCAAAGAACTTCCTATATATGTGCAGCAAGACTGTTTCAAATGCCAGCAACTGTAAGAATGGAGCACATGAAAACCACCAAATCTCCACAGAAATAACATAAATTACCATAAATAATGAAAATACTGAATTTTTTGAAGAGTGCTATTGTATATAATTCATCAAAAACTCAAAATGATGCACTACATGGAGAACTATAAATAGGCTCAACAACATATTAATAGCGTTCTATGTAAAATTTTCTGAAGGTAAGGAAGTTTCCTTTGCAGTGATGGAATGACAATAAAGTCCGAAGTTCCTTTAACTTCTACAACAGATAATAGATACAAACACTGGGAGAGATGAAAGGAGGAAAAAGCACTCAAAAGTAGGAGAAACAGTCATGATGTTTTAATTGCCTTATGTTGATACCATGGGAGACCACAAAAATAGATGTACCCTGGGGTTAGATACCTGGGATGAAATTGAAAGAATATAATGGAAAAAGGAAAAAGTTCAGAAAATCCTTGATATGTGAATAAGACCAAGCTACTCACTGTAAATTCACCTTTTCCCAGATTAAGAAAATTCATATAATCATTATTTGGTTCTTATTTCCCCTTTTATGATATTAATTGATTTTAAATCTTATTTCTCCTGCACTTTATTCATAGCAACAAAGGAGATTTGCATTTTAATGTTAAAAAATGTTAAAATTGCTTCCCTGGGGTGATATAATCCAATGGAGACAAAGAAAATATGTCCGAATTATGAAATCTGTGATAATCACAGTCCTCACCAACATTTTAATTTTATTTTGCAGTCTTTGTTGTCTATAAGGTCATTATGAGTGAATAACAGTTTAGGTAATGTTTGCCTACTTTCCTGTATAGCCTGCAGCATCTCCATCCACCTTGGTGTGGCAGAGAAAGAAACAGAAATCTGCTATCCCAAACTAAGATTATACCACTTGCTATCTACCAAAGTTGCAGACAGCCCCATTTAATGAAATTCTTCATAGAATCATCAAATTATTAAGGTTGGAAAGACCACTGATATCATCAAATTTAAACATCAACCCATGTCTGTTACTGCTCTAGAACAGTATGACATCTCTTTTGGACACCTCCAGGGATGATGACTCCATCATCTCCCTGCACAGCCTGGTCCAGTACCTCACCACTCTTTTCGAAAATAATTTTTTCCTAATATTTAATCCAAAAATGAATTAAGTTTCTGCAATTCTATTTGCTTTTAATAATAATGCATTTTATGTCCTTTAATTTGTAATCTTAGGCTTAAAGTAAAGGATTATATGAAGGTGGTCAGTGGCTCAGTGTCTGGATGGAGATCAGTGATGAGTGGTGTCCCCCAGGGGCCAGTGCTGGAACTGATACTCTTTAGTATCTTCATCAATTACATTGACTATGAGGTCAGATTTGCTGATGTCATGAAGCTGTGGGGTGTGGTCAAGACACCAGTGAGATGGAATGCCATCCAGAGGGACCTAGACAGGCTTGAGCAGTGGACCCAGGTGAACTTCATGAGTTCCAACAAAGACAATTCAACGACTTGCACCTTACTAACAATACAAGCTGGAAGAGGAAAGGATTAAGTGCTGAAAAAGACCTGCTGAAAAAGACCTGGGGATAGAGGTGGATGGAAAGCTGAACATGAGCCAAAAAGTGTCCTTTCAGCCCTGAAATCCAACAATATCCTGGGCTCCATCAAAAGAAGAGTGACCGGCATGTCAAGGGAGGTGATACTGCCCCTCTACTACGTGCTGGTGAGTCCTCATCTGGTGTTATGTGCTCACTTGTGGAGTCCTTGTGCAGCAGAGCATGGACCTGTTGGAGCATATTTGGAGAAAAGCAAAATGATCCAAGGGATGGAGGGATGGACCACTTCTCCTATGAGGACAAACTGAGAGGGCTGAGGCTGTTCAGCATGGAGAAGAGAAGGCTCTGAGGTGACCTGATGGTGGCCTTTCAATATCTAAAGGGGAGCTACAAGAAAGAAGGGGACAGACTCTTAGCAGGATTTGTGGTGTTAGAAAAAGGGAAAATGATCTCAAGATTAAAAAAGGGAAGAATTAGGTTAGATATAAGAAAAAAGTACTTTACAGTGAGGGTGGTGAAGCACTGGAACAATTTGCCAGAGATGTGGTGGATGCCCTGATCTTGAAGACTTTCAAAGCAAGTATGGATCAGGCCCTGGGCAACCTGCTCAGGCTGTGGATGCCCGTTCATTGCAGGGGAGTTGGACTAGATGACCTTTAAAGAACCCTTCCTTTAAAGGATTTTTTGACTCTATGATTCTATAAGGAAGAAAAAAAAAAGACTCTCAGAGATAAGTAAAATTTGATTTTTAAAGTCTAATATTTTTAAGACATTCCTGGTTATTTTGCATTTGAAAGAAGCACCTTTACTCTGGCATAAGACTTGAATTATGTATTTAAAACTTCCTTAAAGTATTTAAATATATCTAATCAAAACCAAACAAACCAAAACACACAAACAAAAAACAACCTGAGCTTTCTTATAATGGAGGCTTTCATTAGTGTGTCAAGGATCAACAACAGTACAACATGAGTCATATACTATGATGTATTGGAGCACACAGAGGTGTTAGTCATATTCTCCAGAAGCCTTGCAGCAGTGTGCACAGAGGAAATAAGTGTTAGCCCAGAACACATTAACTAGTTTAAATTTTGAAGCTGGAAATTTTCAGCAACATTCAGCAGATGATAGATTAGAATAGAGAGATGCAAAATGTGGTAACGAAGCAGAGGCATGTCAGTTGTGTTCTGCATTGAACAAAGCTCAAGCTTCTTGGTCAAGATTCCAAGTTCTATTGCACAAGAATTCCTCATGACCATGAGATATCTAAACTGATAAAGGTATAAGACTACTGTCATAAAGGAGTTCTGGCCTTGCTGTGTTTGTGTCCAAGATCATTTTCCCAGGAGAACAGTCTGTTTCTCTTGCTCCCAGTCAAGGAGGTAAAGCTGACGATAGGTCAAAATGTCAAATGAATGTTGAGTTATGCATAGTGGTACCACATCAACACGTTTAGGAAAAAATACTTTAGAAAGCTGGTCTGCTACAATGGTTGACCTCAGTGCTCCAGCTGGTATAATTTCCCCATGATAGAGGGAGCATGTTCATATACAAGGGTGAACACAGTAGGACACTATGTAGTGCTGTTGTTTTTTTTAAATTTTTAATTTTTAAAATGTTGTTATAATCACAGGGAAATGAACCATTGAGTATACTGATAACTGCATGGATGGCAATCCAGAGATCAAACTCGTATGTTGCTTGTTGGAAGATCTCATAAGACGTTCAGACAACTTCTGCTGAATGCTACAGAGATTTTATGTGTGAATACATAAAAATAACTAGAGGGAATGAGAAGAGAATATCAAAAGAAAAAAAAGCTAATACTAGAAAGAAACTTCCTCTCAGAAGTCTTATTTTTCTTTTATGAGCGCATGGGAATGTGGTAACATGAAGATGTAAATACTTTTATAGCTGGAAAGCTTAAAGCACAGAGGAATCAATGCCAGATTGAGGAATCAAAGTGCATAAACCAAAGAGGAGAACAGACATCTGGCATTAACCTTGGGAGAGGGATTGCCTAGAACTGCTAATATAAGCTGGAGAAAGAAGAAAATAAACAAATAGATAGATAAATAGATAATGTAGTAGGGACCTCGATTTCCATAACTTCTGTTGTGGAATTATTTTCCCCATGGTCTGATGATTTTCTGGCTCAGGATGGATGTACAAATTCACTGCTGCCACAAGAGAACCTTTAATTAAACCACAAAAGTTCACATGAAGAAAATAATCTTGATTGATGATATTCGCTATGTAGTAGTTTGTGCACCTGCTGAAAAGACTGAAGGACTGGAAACAAAGCACACAGAAAATGAGTATTCTGTCTACAGTTCTATCTTAATATTTGTGTTCTATAACCTCTGTTTGAAATACTTCGGTGATTTTTATTCATCTGTTGCAAAGTACAGGCTATCAGCCAAGTGAAAGGCATTCCCTCAAATCAGCCTTGAGAATCATCCAAAATCATTAGTCCACCTATTTGAAACAGTTTGATTATGCCCTCACATCTTCTCTGCTTCCTTTCTACAGAAGTAAGACACAAGGAGAAGGTTTCCCTTCCTGCCAAAGTTAACACAACTAGTAATTATTAAAAATAAATTATAAAAAGAAATTTAGAACAGATTTCTATATGTCTGTAGATTAAAAAAAGAAATGTCAACTCAAGACATCAATAAAAAACACAAATATGAATGTTAATATTAATGTTATCAAACTATATTTAACTTTAGAGATATACCTAAGGAACTGCTCATATGAGGGTAAAGCATTGATAGTTACAATCTTCCCACCCTTTCCCCTTACTTCTTAAAATGTTACATGGAAAAAAAAAAAAAAAAGACATTTGTAATTTCTGTACTCCAAAGGTTCAGTATAAAAGAGCCCAAATACCTGTTGTTTTTTTTTTTTTGGAATATTCAATTGTTGAGTCAAAAATCCACTGCATTACTTCAATTTAAAATGAATAGAATCAAAAGAACAGCTCTTTCGTTAGTTCATTCCTACGCTCAGCAAACAGTCCACAGCATCAACGCTATTCTTGGTAGTAACCATTCTACTCACTGTAAAGTTTCTTTTCTGTTCTTTTCTATGTAATGTAAAATTCTGCAATGTAGAAGTTGAAAGAATGAGAAAACATAGAAAAATTATGCTATGAAGAGAAGATACACGATTCTTTTTTGATAGGACTATTTTCTGAAGCCCTCCCATAGCTGCTGAGTGAGCAGCTACATCATAGGTATCAAACTAGTGAGAGTGATTTACCCTAAGCTTTTATGATCTAGTGTGTGTGTGTAATTAAGCATAAATCCTTTCTTGCATGAAGTTTACTTCATGGTGCAAACCTAAAATCTCCTAACTTCTGCAGAACTTGATGTAACTACCATGGGGTCAAGAGTAGAAAAATTGCTTGGAAAAAGGGATGTCAAGGTTAGGTTGAAGGCCTTGTCCTCCGAACTCTCCTTCCACTGATAATTACAGTCAAGATTATGTTCACAATGACCATTTATTAAATGAGTGAATTAAGGTCTCAATTCCTTTCTCTGAAACTATTGCCATAATAAAATTAGAACTGTCTGCCTTCATCTTCACTAACAGGGCAAGAGTTTCTCTTCCATACTTCCCTAATATTTATACATTTATATATGTACACGTGTTCATATATATATGATTTATTTATTTATTTATTTACTTGTGCCTCAGGAGAGTACTCATTTGCAATTCCATTCTGGTCCACTCAGGCATGCTGGCAAATGGGTAGTCTGAATGCACAGAGCAAAGGTCAATGAAACATCTGCTTTCCTCATCTTGTTATTACCAGTATGCTCTTTTCCAGTTTCAGTTGTTCCGGAAATCTTTCAAGCATATAATGGGCAAAGTTCCCTCATATCTAAACCTTCAGCTTCAGCTGACACCTCAGTAATTTGTTTCCCATAGCAACTTATTCAGGATTCTTGACCTTGATGGAATGGGTAATGTGGCCATTTCTAATGCAGCTTCAACAGTGTGGACAGACTGCAAGTAAACCATGACAAGCGCATTCGTTTCACAGTCTCATTTAGTCTTTGTTGCCTTTATTTTATCAACTTCACTTTGCTCTGTGACAGTAGTAGTGCCCTATAGCAAGACCCTAGATTTTTCAGTTTTTAAGAAGATACACTTTGATGGATTTTCACAATAGGTTGACATATTGCACAGACTGAAAATAGCGCTCAGAGCACCTGTGTTTTCTAAACAGGATTGTCATTACAGTGATTGAATGAAAACAGAAACAAACATCTTTGATGGGTTTTCACTGAACACCATTGCTTACTTTTCAGATATGAGAGAAGAGCTGAGAAATTTCAGCAAAGGCAATAGAATGTAGATGTTTCTGGCGATGAGTGCAGTGGTAAATCAATAGAATGACATCAGTGTTCTCTGTTCAGCCTCCATAAGAAAGAACAACACTTTGAGAGAGGGAAAATGGAACCAAAGAGGCCTATGTAACTCAGTGGAGCAGTATCTTGGCACCTTAAATATTAATGAGGATTTGCTATTGAATTTAATTGTATTATAAATAGTGCATTGTGTAAGTTAATTTCTTTTTTCCTTTTTAAGTTGGTAATGTTTTGAGGATTTGTAAAAGTATAATACGTTTGCCTGTTTTTATTTTCCTGAGAAACTGGAGCAACTGAAAATTGAAAAATTTTTGTAATGAGGGTAATGATGGCATTTTACATTTAAATGTTTTCAATAGAATGCAATAATGCATGTCTATACAGATGTGTACAACAGGGAACATTCTTCCTCTCTCTTCAGAGCTGTACTGGGATTTAATGACAGAAAGAGGACTTTGTCAACGTCAGGGTCCTGTATTAATGGTCAATAAAGCTTCTAGTGGTTAACTGCTGATTTATGCACCTGTTTAGACAAGTCTTTTTTATTGTTATTTATTTATTTATTTTAAATCAGAAGTGACTGAGTGTTAAAAAAGAACAGAACAAAATTCAAGCTATCATGGAGCATCCTCTTAGGTAAAAACAAAAACAAAACAACTGAACAATAAGCATATCACAAACTATAAGCAGAACAGCTTGAATGAGAAATCAGTAATTCAGCTAGAAAAAACAATGCGCAATAATTAAATTATGAGCAATTATATGACAGATTACATCTTATTAGGTTGCAATTTGAGTAATACTATGACTATACAAAGAAAGCAGTGACTAGGTTTCCTGGACATTCCCCGTGCCATTGCTTAGCAAATAAAAGATTGTGAGAGAGTAGAGTTTCCTGCATACACATCTAAGATGCATGTCCAGCCACATTTTTAAATCTGACTGGCAGATGGAACAAAACTCCATCATCCCTACATAATAATAAAAATAATAATACTTACAATAGTTAAACTGCAAGATGCAAATGCACGTGGAAGAATATATAAAGAAACATTAGTGATTCAATTACAGAATCATTAAAGTTGGAAAAGACCGACAAGGTTATCTAGTCCAACAGTCCATCTATCACCAATAGTTCTCACTAAACCATATTCCTGAACACAACATCTAAATGTTCCTTGAACACCTCCAGGGTCAGTGACCCCACCACCTCCCTGGGCAGCCCTTTCCTGTGCCCAACCACCATTGGAAAAGTAATATTTCCTGGCATCCCATCTGAATTTCCCCTGGCACAACTTCAGGACATTCCTGTAGTCCTGAGGCCTTTCCCTGTAGTCCCTGACAGCCTGAGCATACCACTCTTCTTTTACTCTGTATGTGGAATACAGTTTCAACAAGAATATTAATTATAATGGGACTGCAATTCACTGAATCACAAGATATCTTGGGTTAGAAGGGACCTTAAATATATTCTTGCTGCAACCAATCTTATCCTTGAGGTTTTTTCTATCTCAAATTGTAAAATACTAAAGGAGAACTCTTTGGCTTTTATTATTATTATTACTCATCTCTGGTTGCTATTAGTTCTACAATATTGTAAAAAGAAGGAAAAGAATCTTTGTCTTTTCTGGAACCAGGGCTGGGAACGGATGTTGTCTTTTATACGTGCAAAAAATTGTATAGCACTGCTGGATTAACTGGTCACAATCTCTCACAAAATGTTTCCAAATGCAAACATATGCATGTGTTCTAAAAACACCATGTCATTTACACAGTTCAAGTGGGTGCAGGTGAGAATTAAACAAACACTGTAGCTAAGCAGCTTCCCAGCTTTTCATATAGTTAGCAGATTGGTCTGTGGGGCACAGAAAAGTCTATTGTTGCTTTTTAATCTCCTTTCAGAGTAGGGAGCTACTGTTCTCTTTACTGCACTGATAACACATAAATTGCTTATCCTCCAAAGCAGCCCCCACCTGACCACTGACTGCACTTCCCTCATTGTCAAGCACCTGATAATCTCTTCCCACTTCTTTTTCAGTCGGTGTTGTGTTTAGCTTGAGAGATTTCTGTGGACCCATGGAGAAATAGGATTTAAAAGGTCCTTTTCCTTTTTTGATTTTTTCTCCCCCTCTTCTGTCATCCTGTCCATCTGTGAGATGAAAATCCACTGGGAGAAAAGGAAGGAAAATGCATTCATGGTGCTAGCATGTAACTCTAATTCTAAATCACCCTGAGAGATTTCACATGTACTGTGAAATAAAAAATAAGGTTGCAAAGAGGGAGGGGGGATAGATTCTCAGTAATGTAACACACTGATTATTTCAGATTCCTCTCCAAGTCTCCTCACTTAGTAAATTGATGTAATTTATGAACAATTAATTAATATTTGCACTTCTGAAAACAAATGCTTTGTGATCTTTTTGCATTGGAGTTAAACAAAAAATTCTGCCAGGTTCATCACAAAGGTCAGTGAGACTTCCTCACTTTGAATGCTGGGCAGACAGAAAAAAAAGAAATAAAGAAAAGTGCATAAGGGTTATAAAGGCAAAAAGGCCAGTGCAAACAAGGAGCTGTCACAAAAGGAGGGAAAATGAGTGCTCACCCATCTCCAAAAATCTTGTCTGACAGAGAAGGAAATCCAAAAAGAGAGATCTCAAGTGGCACTCAGCTCTTTCATGAAGTCTAAGGGTTCAAACTAGGTTCCACCCCTTCTGGGGGCACAGGTGAATCGCCTTCACCTGTGCTCCCAGGGCTGACAGAATCTTTCCTTTAGGTGCTCAATGTATGTTTCAGGCCATGACTCAGTAGTTCCCATACAGGGTGTGTAATAAAAAGTAGCAAAACTAATCAATGAGAAATTAAATAAAGCAAGTTTATTTATAAAACATTGATACATAAAATTTCAAGAAAGCAAGTCAAAGAACCCTACAGTTTCTCCACTTGTATGTAAGAAGAAATTATTAAAGAATATATTATAGGTTGATTGAAGGAAAATACTTGGAATGTGATCTATGGCCTGAGATTTAAGAAGAGGGAGCAACTGGAATTTAAATGAAAATGTACCTTTTTTACTTATGGAAACTAAATCAAAGGTGTAACTAGGCCAGGCACTATTGTTTTACCAGCAATGGTGAAACCAGTGTGATTTTCTTAATACTGAGTATTTCTTAATATCAAGTATTACATCTCTGCCCTCCAATGATCACTCAGTGCAAATCATCAAGATATCTAGATAATAAAACAATATTTTCAGAAATTCTGATGACATGCAGAGGGACCTAACTTCAGATTCGCAACGCGTACTCCTTTCTCCTGACCAAATTTCTTTATGTGGAAATTAAGATCAGTAAGAAACAGACATGAGTTTCTTGCCCTCTCCAGTAGTGCAAAGAGTGAGGAGTCTCAGGCCAGCTTGAGAGACTGGTCCTAGGAAAGGCTTAACTGCCTGAGTAAGATGAAAAGCAGAGATGAAGTGAAATCTTACTGGGGTGGTTGTCAGGTCCAAACAAAGCTGTGTCACAGCTAATTATCATTCTTAAATCTCTGTTTTCACTGCTTTCCTCCTCTGCAATTACTGCAAGTGTATGCTAAGGTGCTAACTGAGAGTAGGAGAAGGATCATGGCTCATCACCCGAGCAGTGATGTGGGTTGTACCATGCCTTCTGTAGGAGATGATTCATCCTGACACCTATGTTACCATGCTGATATGTTTATCTGGAGATATCCCAAGCATTTTATCAAGTGCCAGTCTTGTTGCTTAGGAAGACTTCAAATGAGTCAGATGAAAGTCAGTGTAGTTTCTGAGGAACTATATGTCATGAAGATTTTCTTCATAAAGGCTCGTGTTCCTGAGTTTTGGATTTTTGATGAGAATAATGGTGACAACATATCAATGTGTAGTTCTTGTAGAGCAATACTTACATGGGGGGGACAGAACCAGAGCACTTGAACTATAATGTCTATAGAGATACCCCATACTATATGACGTCCTGCTTGGCAATTAGAGCTGTGTAATAAAAGCAACATACACCCCCAGTGTACACTGGCTTTCAGGGCTATAAATACAGGCAATGAACAACCGTGGTGCTCATTTCCAGAGAAGGAATGATCTCACTGCTGTTTCTCATCAAAGACATCTTTGATGTGTAGCCATACTTCGGTCACACAACAATCGAGGTCATCTTACTTGATTGGCAGTGTCAGAGCTGTTGCCACCAAAAGGGGAAACTTACTCTCTGAAAACCAAAGTAATGCGGATGAGAAAGGTGTTCTGTTGTGTCTGTAGAGGTGAGCGGGCTTTGGAGTTGAATGTGATCTCATAGCTTACAAATGCTACAGTTGTACTTATGATTGCTCTGAAATTGAGCTAATGTGAGTATCTCATTAAATGTCTTCAAAGGGTGCTCTTCCTATGCCTGTATTTTCAATAGTGGAGGCAGCAGACTAAAGTAGGACAGTAAGGTTTTATTCTGACATGTAGCCAACTTGACTAGTCCTTGGTTGCCTGAGAAGTTCTCTAGCTTCTGTCAGGAAAGAACTAAAGGACATGGACATGGCTAAGCTTGACTTGCCCATTGTTATACTGGGTAGAAGGTTTATATGTCTTTTATACCATGTTCCAAAAACTGCAACAGTATAGATAGCCAAGCAGTAATAGCACAAACAACACTTGTACAGAAAAATGTGAATCTAACCTCAAATCCAATAAGTTTTGCAATTCTCCTTTATTTTTTTTTACTTTTATTTTTTTAATTTAACAGCTATCAGACACCCCTGTCCCCTTGTAATGAATACAAACAATTCTTATTCCATAGAGTTTGTGAAGTTCTCTCTTTATTATACATTTTGATTAATGACTTTCATAGAGTAGAAGCATCTGGGGAAAAAACTCTTTTGTTTTTTTCTCAGTAAATGTTGTCACTTGTTACAAAACATGCCAGATCTATCTGCCAACTGCTCTTTACAGTAACTGTAGTTAAGTCATTGCAGGTACATTTAATAATGTATTTGGCAAGAACCAGTTATACATCTCCATGTTGATATGATAATTTTCAGTGTACAAAGGTAACTGAATCAAAAACAACAGAATGATGCATTTAAAAACAAGTGATTTTAGCCATACTACCAGTGTTGTATTTTCTAACAAGGAGATAGTTTGCAATAAAATAAAGAGCATAGTTTTTATCTTATGTAATTAAATACCAGAGTAATTGAATCAGAGACATCAGACTATGTAAATAGATAGGTCAAAGACTAATCCTACTAATATATATTTTTACTAAGAATATAATGAGATAATTAGGAATAATCAATGGACAGTGTTCTAATTCATGTTAGTTTTCATTAGTTCTTTTGGACAAATATAGAACCATAGAAGGGGAGGGCTGTCACCCAGCAGATCAAATCGACCAGGGTCTCATCCAGCCTCCAGGGGTGGGGCACCCACAGCTTTTCTAGGCAGCCTGTGCCAGTGCCTCGCCACCCTCTTAGTAAAACATTTCCTCCTAACATCTAACATAAATCTTCCCTTTTAGTTTAAAGCCACTGCTCCTTACCCTGTCACTATCAGACTGTATATAAGATGATCGGACTGTTTAGAAATTCCCTTCAAGTACTGGCAGGTTTCAATAAGGTCTCCTCATTGGCTTCTCTTCTCCAAGCTTAACAAGTCCAACTCTCTCTACCCTTCTTCATAGGAGAGGTACTCCAGTCCTATGACCATCTTCGTGACCCTTCTCTGAACCAACTCAAACATCTCCACATTTTTCCTGTACTGGGGGCCCCAACCTGGACACAGTACTCTAGATGTACTCACAGGAGCAAAGCAAAGAGGGAATATAATAATCTAAATAAAAAAATAATTAAAAAGAAAAGAAGAAAAACTATAAGATTTATTTGGAATTTGAGTTGCCTTTAAATAAAATATTTTGAAGTGATACTGACTTTGTCTTAAACAATGAAAATGTTTTCAAAAGCTAGCCTAAGATAAATGGTATTGAAATGAAAGATCTTAAATATTTTGATTTCTGAAAATCTAAGGAACAGGTTTTTCCAGATTATTCCAAAGAATTTCTCCACATACTTTTTTTTTTTTTTTTTTTAAGTGCATTGAATGTGGGCATGTCTATTAACAGTATAAACTTTCATCATTTTCTGATTCTGATTCTGTAAAAAGGCTAGAAATACATCTTTGTATCATTTACTATATTCAAATTCATATTACTATACCAAATTCCTCAACAACATTTATTTCGAAAATAGGCTTTTATGAGATGTAATTTTAGACATTCAACAGTGTCAGAATATTAAATAGCTCACTTCATATGTTCTTTCTTCTAAAAATAATTTTAACGAGGCTGTGTATGTACATTGTTCTGGTGCATTCTCGTGATACACATTGCTTATGTCAGGATGCATTGGTACACTCGGTCTTAATTTCACAATTATGTCAGAGAGATGAAAAAAAATTGTATTTATTTTAAGCACTTTTGTTGACAGCATACTGGTTGATATAAAAGCTGGAAAGTCAGATCAATTTTATGTGCAATTAAATAGGGTCTATGCAAAGGTAATTAACTTTATGTTAGAGGTTAAGGAAGGTGAAACTATAACATTCTTAACATCTGTGATGATAGGGGGAAAGATAACACTGGCTATTAAATGTTTCCAAGTGTTCACATTCCATATCATTTATACTTTGGGCCTGTTCACTGTTTTGTTATTAAAGAAGTTCTTATCTTGTGGATGGTTAAATGTGCAATTTATGCATGCTCTAATGATTATTATATATACCAAGGTCTTTATGAAAATTAGCTATTCGCTTTATAGATGGTGGCAATCTTCTGCTCATCTGCAGTGTGACCAGTGGTTAGATGTCAATGAAAATAACAATTCTCCTAGATTTTTGGAGAATATAAAGGAGGAAAAAGTGATAATAAAACACAGCTGATTTTTTTAAAGACTGAAAATTGAAAATCTGAGAATGTAATTAGTTATTTTCACAAAATATCACTGAGATATTCCTTCTATGACATTTATTAGTTCTGTTAATTTCTTAATCCCTTCATGTTTTGAATTGCCTGAAAGAAATACTGAAGAAATATTCCACCAATGCTACATAGTACCATAAAGACCATCCAGCATCAGAAACCATACAAATACAGATAGAGTCTAAAATATGAACTGAAATATATCAATCTCATTCTTTGTGTATTCTAATACTGTGCTTGAATTTTTACTGCAGTTGAACATTAAGCAAAAGTCTTATAGATGCCTTTGTCCCTTTCTCTGTCTACTGCACTGAGTTGTGAAGGCTTCAGGGTTTGACGAGTGATTTAAGAGTTCTTTGTCTTTTTTGTTTATTTATTTTTAGCACAGAATTTTATTTGCCATTAAATAACCCATTTATGTAAGATGTAGTCCCTCTGAAGCTCATCAGCAGGCTCTTTGTCCTTGACTAAAGCTGTAAGAATAATTAATATTTTGGTCTGGCTGCCAAACAAAAGCTGATTAGCATTTAAACAAGTATATAAATGTTTCATTATTTCTTCCCAAAGCGAAACCCTGGGAAAAACCAGGTGACTATCCTCAACATAATCTCACTGCTCCTCAGATAAAATACTCTGCTGGTGGCACAGTTTAAGCAATAAATGGTTAACTACTCAAAATGCTGAGAGAGGTGACGGCTTCATGACTCCCCAGTAGCCCATGTAGGATGTGAAAAAAAGACCTTTGTGCTGACAGACTGAGATGACTCTAAACACATGCTTAAAAGGCACACAAAGATAACCTTGTATGAAGACCTGAATTCTCTTGTGGATGTTGTTCTACCATTCTTCCAAAGCCCACCCTTTTTCTGAGATAAACTTTAAGACTGATGGTTAGAGTATTCACATTACTGAATTTTCTCTGAATTAAATAAAGTAATTGCATTTGTTTGTGTCTTGCTTTAGCTACTAGCCTATTGGAAAGAATGCTTGCCAACTGTTGGACAGAGTAGTCTTTCTGATATTTTTTCAATACTGACATGGCTTACACAACAATTCTGAACAATTCACAACTGGAACACTATTCTTTTGCATTATTTTTCTTCGTCATCCTTTCTGCCACCCTCTTCTAGCTCATCAACCATAACTGCTTGTGATGATAGTTGCTAAATAGATTACAGTTTGTACAAACCAAGGACAGTTGTTGTTAGCTCCTTGCCATACTGAAAAAATACTGTTTAATTTTTAATTCTATTTTTCTCTTTTTTTTTTCAGTTCTTTCTATTAACATTAGTGTCCTACCTCCTCCTTATCTTTTTTTTTTTTTTTTTTTTTAATGTTTTACAAAGAATACAGTAAAAATCATTCAGGTAATATGAACGAGTTACTCATCCTTATTTAGTAACTAAGAGAAATTAATCTTCTGTCGCATGAAATGAAGTTCAAAAGACTGAATATCTTTGGTCAATTCAAGTCTAATTTAAGATCCATTTGAATAAAGTAGGGAAAAGTCAGTGGTCAGAGGCCCTTATGATTGCTGTAAATTGGTGGAGAAAATGTTATTTAATTTCATCCATGAGTTTCTACAGGCCATTTGATTCTCTACATGAAAATTATTCAGTACTAAGTAAAGTAAAAGTTAAGAGCTCAGATAGATGTTTTCTTGTTTGTTTACATGGGAAACTATTTTGGTTTAGTCACAGTGTTTTACATTTGCTGTATTTAGAATTATTTACATGTGGTTTACTTCTGTCAGTGAGAACGATGAGTCAGAAGGGTTATTTGGAGACTGGGCAGATACATCCTGGGACCAGGAACAAGGCTGATGGAGGTGGTTCTGATTCTCTCAAGACAGATATCTTGTGAAATCTCAGAGTGTTTCTAAAATAGGATATTTTCAGAGTGTATCAAATATATATTGAAAGACCTGAGATATTCATAAGGTGCTAGCTGTCACTTTCCATTTAATAGAGCAGCTTGAATGCTGTAAGAAGTGCTTTTCTCTTGTAATGCAGTAGATAGAGCACTGACCCAGGGTAGTGCCATTCACCTTCCACTTTCTTCTTTGTTCATAGGGACTAATTTCTACCTCCCTCAGCTCCAGGGAATACCCAGTGGTGGTGCCCGAGAGGAGCTTAACTCTCTATTTCTCATCAAGCTGCTTCCTGGCACAGCTGGAAAAAAGTTAAAGCTCAATAGACCTTAAGTACACTGAGGAAACGACTGTGTTCACTGATGGCTGGTATGTTCAACAGAATGAACCTACTTAAAAATTATAAATAAATAAACAAACATATAAAATTCAAATAAACCCATTAAAATAAGACATTTGGCTCAAAACTGATTCATATAATAATCAGAGGGAGATCCTTAAAGATACTACTACAAATCCAGTTGTCAGTTATGATTCAAAACCTTTGACAAAACACATAAATGAACAGAAAGTGGGATTTATTTAATGTTGCACAGCAAGCCTTGAGCTTAGGAGTCCAATTTCTTAGACACAGTCAGCTTTAGTTAGAAGAACAATATTTCAGTAATGAATTATTATGACCCTGGGAGCATTTTGTAATGGTTCACCACCACAGTACACTGTGGACCTTAATAGTGCCTTACAATATCAATATGTGCAGTATTTAAGGTTCGTATCGTTTTAGATGGCCAGAAAGTATGCAATCCACCCTTGTGCATTAGACCAGAACATGATCTATGAATCATGCAAGTCCCACCTGAGTCCTGAAAATGTATTTTAACTCTGATGAAAGTGACATATAAACCATCCTTGAAGTCTTCTGCACACAGCTGAACTTCACCTGTGAATAGAAAAACAGCAATTCATATGAGTAATTCCTCCAGATTTGTCTAAAGTATCTGGAACTTGTATTTTAGTTCCATTTTAGGTAATCAAACTTTGTAAAAAAAATGGCAGACAATAATAAAAACGGAAATGGCATTTTATATATTAATGTTAGTTTACTGAACTTAAACAACAACAAAAAAATCAATATCATGCATCCACCTTCTGCATGATGACCAAAAATACATATATCTCAAATTTCTGTATATGTTTCATCCCCTTTTCTTTCTTTCTTCTTTTCCTAGTTTATTGCCAGAACTACACAAACAATAAAGTTTTCAATGTATGATTTGTATAAAAATGAGAAAGATCAGCCTGATCTACTCTATTCAAAACATATTTTCAAGGTAAAAGAGAAACTTTTTTATTTAACTTCATGTACTAAGATTTTATTTCCTCATTCTAAACATGCCTTGACTCTTAGGATGTTATTTATTTAAATAAAATCATAGAACTATTTAAAAATTATACATTGCTTTCCAAACTAAAGCTTTTCCTTTAGAAAATGAACTTTACATTCCTTTTCCATCACTTTTTTCTGAGTTCATTCATCTTAGACTGCTTAATAATCTCTGAAATCACGCCAAAGACCATAGTGTCTGTTCTGTTTTGACTATTAGCATCCAAAGTAACATTAAAAACAAAACAATGAAAACATTGTTATTTGGAAAAAGGTATATTGGATTGAAGCAATCATGTTACTTTCTACCTTTTATATTAATGTTTCTTTTGTTCTCAGTTTTCAGTTTTTTCAAGAAATTGGCATTCATATGAACATATAACCAGGTGATACCAAGACACACTCTGAAATGAATGTATTGACAAATAATTTAATTTCTTTATCAGATTATATTTATGTCTGCTGGAAAACAACTGATAACATGTAACAGATTCTTCTCTGGTTTTACTGGAGCCTGAGAAGTCAATACTATTCCTAGTGGAAGAAATTACTTAATCACAGCAACTGCCTGAAGCCCAAGTATTTGTAGTTATACGCAAGTGATAAAATGCTTATGGACAGAAATTGACAAATCATTGCCGGCAGGTCAAAGAAGATTATACTTCCCCTGTATTCAGCACTGGTGAGTACACACCTGAAGCACCGTGTGCAGTTCTGGGCTCCTCAGAAGAGAGATATAGACATACAGGAGAGAATTGAATCTAGGGACACAAAGATGCTCAAGGTAATAGATCAGCCCAGAGAAGATTCAGGGCATATCTTATCAGTGGTCTGTATGAATATCAGGAAGCACATCTGTATTTTTTGGGTGATGGAGCACTGGCACAGGTTGCCCAAAGATGTGGAGTCCCCCCCTAAGACCTTCAAAAGATTCTTGGACTGTCCTAGGCAAGAGGCTCTGATTGGCCTTAGTTAAGATAAGACCTCCAGAGGTTCTTTCCAATCTCAACCATCCTGCTATTCTGTCAGTGTAACCAAGAAAAGTAAAAACAGTGCTTCCAGAAACTGCAGCTAAGAAAAAAAAGATTAAGAGGTACGAGTTTTCATTTTTTAGCTCCTCTGTCAAAACAGTGTTCATGTGAGGTAGCGATCACAACCTACCAAAAGTTTTTTCTTTTGAATCTAAAGTCATAAAACAAAATAAGTTCTATCTTATCTAATGTGGGCAAAGTCAGCAGGCTGTTACCATTACTGCAGCTTTATATGCCATAAGAAATAACCACACTGAGTCCTTTAAAAATAGGAAGACTAGTGGTGGATTCATGAATTTCACTTTCTAAACACATCAGTGCATAACCAAATGCACATTTTTGTTATCCAGTACAACTTCAACGCTTTCACTTAATGAAATGGAGCAGAATTTTTGCAGTAGCTGTATGTCTTTCTGTATTATTTTTTTTTTCACAAATTTCTTACAGGTAGAATAACTCTCTTTATACAGGCAATTTCTTTGGACACAGAAAATAACAAAGCAAATATCAAATCTTCCATTTCTCCCTGTTGAGAACAATAAAGCTGCAGCTGAAATGAAGATGTTGTGCTTTGAAAATGTGCAAAAATAATTTTAATCAAAAAGGAAATTATTTCAGTCCTTTGAATTATTTATTTTCTTTTCAAGTTTCTCAGACACATATTGTTCAGAAGGAGAAAATGTTGATTCCAGAAAGTCTACTTACACAGAATTATATTATTTGAGGTGGTCTGAAGGTTAAAAACACAAAGTTAGAAGCCAATGGAAATGAACAAATGATTTCTGAATAACTCTAATTCTGGGGGGCATGGGCATTTCATTATAGTATGAAGATACCTGAAAAATAAAAATCTTAATTTTTTTATCTATAAGGATATATATCATATAAGAGTAGAATTCTATGCTGTAAGAACAGGATGGTCCAGGGATCGGAAGGCTCCCCTTTGCTGAGGGAGGGGATGGTCCAAGAGCACCTAGGCAACATAAATATATGTAAATTCATCAGCCCCAATAGTATGCATCTACATGTGCAGAGGGAAATGGCAGAGGTGATTGCTGAAATACTCCCTATCATCTTTGAAAAGTCTTGGAGAATGGGAGTGGTACCTGAAGACTGGAGGATAGCCAGTGTCACACCTGTCTTCAAAAAGGGCAAGAAGGAAGATCTGGAGAGCTACAGGCCAATCTGCCTCACCTCCATCCCTGGAAAGGTGATGGAACAGCTTGCTCTGGATGGCATTTACAGGCAACTGGAAGGTTATCAGGAGTAGTCAGCATGGGTTCATAAGGGGAAGGTCATGCTCAAACAACCTGGTAGCCTTTTATGATGTCATTACTTGGCTGCATAGATGGGGGAAGAGCAGTGGATGTAGTCTACCTTGATTTCAGCAAGGCATTTGACACTGTCTCCCACGGCATCCTTCCAAGAAAGCTGGAATAGATGAGTGAACTGTGAGATGGGTTGAGAACTGGCTGACTGGCAGAGTTCAGGGGGTTGTGATCAGTAGCGCAGAGTCCACTTGGAGGCCTGTACTTAGTGGTGTTCCTCAGGGGTTGGTGCTGGGTCCCATCCTGTTCAACTTCTTCATCAGTTACCTTGATGAGGGGATAGAGTCCACCATCAGCAAGTTTGTTGATGAGGAATGGGTGACATGCCAGTATGCTGTGCTGCCATTCAGCGACACCTGGACAAGCTGGAGAGTTGGTCAGAGAGAAATCAGGTGAGGGTCTTTCACCTAGGAAGGAATAACTGCATGCACTGGTACAGATTGTGGGATGTCTTGCTAGTGAGGAGCTCTGAGGAGAGGGACTTGGGTGTTCTGACTGATGACAGGTTGGTCATGAGCCAGCAGTGTGCCCTTGTGGCCAAGAAGGCCAATAACATCCTGGGGTGCATTAAAAAGAGCGTGGCCAACAGGTCAAGGGAGGTGATCCTCCCCCTCTACTCTGCCCTGGTCAGGCCTCACCTGGAATACTGTGTCCAGTTCTGGGCTCCTGGGTACAAAAAAAAGACAGGGATCTCCTCAAAAGAGTCCAGCGGAGGGCCACAAAGATGATAAAGGACATGGAACACCTCTCTTATGAGGAAAGACTGAGCAACTTGGGTCTATTCAGCCTGGAGAAAAGAAGACTCAGAGGGGATCTGAGCCATGTCAAAGGAGTGGGAGGCAACGGGATGAGGCCAGACTCTTTTCAGCAGTGCATGGTGATAGGACAAGGGGAATAGGCCACAAACTGAAGCATAGGAAGTTACGCACAAATGTGCGTGGGAGCTTCTTCACAGTGCAGGTGATGGAGCACTGGCACAGAGGTTGTGGAATCTCCTTCTCTGGAGATGTTCAAGACCTGCCTGGATGCCTACCTGTGCAACCTGGTGTAGGGAACCTGCTTTGGCTGGGGGTTTGGACTCAATGATCTCTAGAGTTCCTTTCTAACTCCCACAGTTCTGTGATTCTGTGATTAGTAATAGTGAAGACTAATTAATTACCCTAGTGTGCCCTACACTTTTGTCCAGCAAACCAATGTGAAAATCAGAAGCTTTTTTTGTTATTTATTGTGAGCATTTGCTTTAATTTCCCCTCATGTAAGAAATTTGCAGCAAGAATATCAAGACTTGGACAGCTGTCTGTAAGACGAGATATCACTCATTTTCATTTACATAACTGCCCTCTCCATAGTTAGTCTAAAGAATTTGTTTTGTTCTGTCACTGGTTGAATAGCTTGAATTCTGTCCTTCATGTGTGTCCCATGAACTCTGACAACATTTTTATTTTCCTTCATTGATTCAGTAACTGTTTTTTATTTTACCTTTGCTATCACAGTACTCTCATAACACACTGAAAAGAAAGCTGCTTCCATTTGCATTGGGCTGCTTTTGCCTACATCTACTATATTTTGAAATTTGTGTGGAAGTGTCTTGGTAATTTGTTTCCATAGAGAGATATCATGGAATTGATATGATAGCTCATAGGTATGAGAATTCCTTTCCCTAGTCTGCTTCGAATTCTTTCCAAGTAATTAAATTTAGTTATGAGAGGATGGATCATTCACAATTTTATTCAAGGTTAAGCATTTCCTTCAAATGCAGTGGAAAACTATTTTTCTGACACCCTGAGGTTGCCAACAGTGTAACAATAAGTAAACACTTTTTCAGCTCTACAGATGTATTGTTTGCAGCTCTTTTATGTCAGAGATCTTTTTTCTATTATCCACAGATACATTTCAATCAGTAAGATTGATACTAAAATGTCTATTTATTGTTTTTACGCCATCATGGAGTAGTCTGGCCAAATACATTCAGACATCAGCTTAGTATCTTCAGGTTTCTTGAGGAGAACCTAAAGCCGACGAAAAACAAATTCTATTTTATCTGTACTAGAAAAAGATTGCTATCTAAACAGGAACAGAATCATGAAGAAAGTTATCCTGATCCCTCCCATTTGTTCAGACAAAGAATTGGAGCAGTTCTAAAGATCTGAACAAATATAAAGGATGATGAAAATAAGATAGAACACTTTCCTTATAGTTTTGTGGAAAAATAGAGCCTAGATTCTCAAATAGACTTAATTCCTAAACATTTTACATTCTTGCTTCAACGCAGCACTAGCAATATTTGTCTTACAATGATACTGAAAGGACCTTCCATCTAAGACTGAAGGGTTGATTGTGTCCATTGCTCTGCTAACACATGAAAAAAGTTCTTACATTACCCTTTTGTAAACAGATACACAGGAGTGATTATGGGAAAGGAAGAACTATTCCCTATTTATGAGGAAAAAAAAAACATGAACTGTCTGAATGCCATACCACAGTGGAGCCATGAGTTTATCTTCTTTTTCCTTGAAATATATATGCACACACATACAAATATTTATAATCTTTCTTTGTGAAACTATTAGACTGAATTAGAATCAGACTGCATAGTTCCATGCCTGCTAAGACTATCCTGCCTAACACACTGCAAAACAGTATCAGTTTTCAGACAGTGCCATGACAAAAAAAAATGCTGATAGTCTACCACTAATGCAAAGCATTGAAAAGAATCATACAATCAAGTAAATAGGAGCAGAGTTAAAGTAAGAAAAGGAAGCTTCTGCAGAATAGGCATCTACATGGTAAACAGAAATTAACAGCTGGCTAGCTGGTTAGCAAATATTGTTACAATTTCTTGACCTTTCTCTCCCCTATACTTCAGTTTCATGATCCAGGACTATCTTCTATATTCTTTGTATTCTCTTTTTCTACTCAGTCTATTGTTTTCTTCACATATTTGTCCTTCCTCTCTGTTTTATCTTTCTCACACATCTTATGCTTCCATAACAGATCTTGCCCATCTCTCATTTCTGTAGGAACTTCCAGCTTCTAATAGCACCAACACAGTTTCTATGAATAGTCATCTCAGTGCAATGCTACAGCATCCTAATATGACACAGGAGTTTGCAGTACCACACCTGTCAGAGCCCACTGAATAATCATGTGATCAGAAAATAATTCTGCAGAAGGAGCTGGTTAATAGTCTATTAGAAAATAGCTGAGAAATGAAAAAGGGAAAAAGTACTGGAAATGTAGTATTCTGTGTTGAATTCACAATGTATCTCTAGAAGTCATGACCAAGGAAAAAGTCAAATAAAAAATACTTTTCCATTATTATTTATTCAGAATACCGCACAGAGCAAGTTCAGAGGGCAATGGCCCTTAAACAGTTTAAAAGAGAAACAGTTCTGATTTAATTATTTATTTATAGAATAAGTATAAGGATCAAGACAAGCTTCTGATATCCAAATGGGAACCTCTCAAGGAGAAGGAATATACAAACACCCTTGTAATTACACATACAAATATTGTCCTTCCCTTGTCATCCAACATTCAGGGGATGCAGACCTATTTCTACTTGTTTTCATAGTTTTCCTTTGACCCATGAAGGTTTGCAGTTTCACTGTACACAGACCCTTGCTTCTCAGTTAGGTCTGTAAGAATCACAGAGAAACAGGAACAAGAGTCTCTGCTGGCAGCAGGAGAAATTCCCCCAAGAATTTCACCCTGATATACCATCTTGGTTGAAAATATCACAAAGGCCTCCAGAAAACAGATTATATACCGAACACTTGCCTAGAAGTTCTGTTGTGGCTTTTTCAATCCTATATATATGCCTCATTGTAATAAAAGGTGACAGAGTTTGTTACCCTCTAGAGGTCCTACACAGCCTAGCAGATTTTAAAACCCAGTGTCTGTTTGTTACCAAGGCATTTAAATCCAAAACCAGGAGTTGGAGGCCTAAGAGGGATCCATTTATTATTTCATGTTAATAATAATAATAATACTAGTAATAATAGATAATTTATTGTGTTGCAAAATCTGAGTGTTGATTGTAAAAGGCAGAAATCCCAAAAACTCAGGGAGGTATTTTTTTACTGAAGTTGTTAGATATCTGCAAATTCATCGCATACCTCTTACGCTTCCAGTACAAAGTGATATACAAAAAAAAAGGAGTAATCAGATCCAAAATATACCTTCTATCATCTTCTTAAATATCTCAGTCAAAATCTCACACATTCACCTTAATTTTAGGACAGTTACCTGTAAAATATCCCCAAATCCTGTTGCACAGGATTTCTCATGAAACATTATGTACTTCCATCAGCTGTTCCCCGAAGCTGAAATACTACAGGATTCAATTTCTTTTCCAAATACTACTATAATTCAAAGATTGGAATATTTAAATACAAAACATTTTAGTTCAAGTCCATCTCACACAAGTTGTTATTAGTAAGACCACAGCCACACACAGCTGACTGTCTACTCGGGTGTTTATGGAGACAGAAATCAAAATCCCATTTCATCTCACTGTTAAACAATCTTTGTCACTCTACCAAGCTCTCTTATCTGATAAGCTCCCTCATGGCTAGGAGAAATAAAAAAATCCCATAAATAGAAGCTGTGTGGCCTAAACCAGCAGACTTCAGGAAATGCAGCACCAGGGGGAGTACAGCCTTTAGTTTTCAAGCCAGCACTCGCCATCTATCGACCCACCGGAGATGGAGGCGGCTGACCCATTTCTCCAGCACATCAGCAGCTCTGTGCTATAGCCACCAGTCTTTGGACTCTTCCTCCAACATGTCCTTTTGTTCCAGTGCATACTCAACATCCAGATTTATGTGTTTCCTTTTCCACTCATCAGAGACAATTCCCATCATTAGTACTGTTGCACTGAGACAAATCTAATATTTCATGCCTTCTGGCTCTGATCCATCAGCAGAGACTTCACTTCTAAGAGTCAGCCAGGAGGGTAGCTAATCTGTCACAAGGTGGCCTAGGTATTATTTCCATTGAAGGCTCTTCTAGTTTATGACAGGTCTAATTTATATCCTGAAGGTTGTCCACACTGTTGGGATGCTCAAGACTGAGACTACACTTCAGTCCAGGTTCCTCATGGTCAGCCACACTGTCCATATTTGTTCATGGCCTATGCTAAGCTGAGGTGAAGTCACTGCTTTGTCTTCTTGACAGGAAAACAAAGACATAGCTTGGATAAAGGCCATAGCTTGAAATGTACAGCCTGTTGTTAGGCAGATATTGCCAGCACAACATACTGACATGCACTGTTACAGCTAGTGTCTACATACAACTCTGACTTTTTCCCTTTCCTCAAATAGCGCTTATACTGAGCCTTTAAATGACAGTGTGACCCCACAAGCAGACCTCAGACTTTTGATACTGATACTTCTGACATAAAACTCCAGGTGAGGATCACCTCCCTTGACCTGCCACACTCTTTTTAATGCAGCCCAGGATGCCATTGACCTTCTTGTCCATCAGAGCACACTGCTGGCTCATAGCCAACCTGTCATCCATCAGGACATCCAGGTCCCTCTCCTCAGAGCTCCTCTCCAGTGCATAATCCCCCAGCCTGCACCAGGGCATGTGGGTATTCCTCCCTAGGTGAAAGGCCCTACACTTGCTCTCATTAAACCTCACCTGGTTTCTCTCTGCCCAACTCTCCAGCATGTCCAGGTGTCGCTGAATGGCAGCACAGCATTCTGGCATGTCAGCCATCCCCCCCAGCTTTGTATAATCAGTAAACTTGCTGAGGGTTGACTCTATCCCCTCATCAAGGTAACTGTTGAAGAAGTTGAACAGAATGGGACCTGGCACCAACCCCTGAGGAACACCACTAAGTACAGGCCTCCAATTGGACTCTGCACTATCAATCACAACCCTCTGCCAGTCAGCCAGTTCTCAACCAACATTATCATCTATTCCACTGTAACTTACTGCTATAGACTCTGTCTTGTAGTTCTCCTGAGAAAATAAACATATTTAACCAGTTAAGCTTTCAGTCTTTTATTCTAAAGGTTTTTCTAGGATACGTGGTCATTCATTTCTTGGGTATCATCTTAGAATGTGATCACCAGCCCAGTGATAAAAATGCTTAAATATTAGGTCAGTAACAAAGAAATAATATAGGCAAAAATAACTAAGAGTAACAGAGATAACAGAAATAACAGAGCAACATAGAGATAGAATAAAGAGAGAAAGTAAAGAGAAAGCTTGGTGGTTAGTATGTGCAGGAAAGAGGATGATATGACCACAGCATACCCAGACTTCAAAGGGATGTAATTGATTTTTTATGGAAAACTTGTCAAGCAAGCCCAACATCAAAATATCTTTTGTCACACATGTAGTTCTTGATCAGTCCAGAAACTGTGAAGATCAGGAGGAAAGTAAGAGGTTTGTTTTAAGGTGTTCTGTGGGAGAACATGATGTAAACCAAATCCTTCTAACTTGTGTGCACAGTTTACATTGGTTTCCTCTGAGGAAGAAATAAGTGTATTACATTCCCTCATGGGAGCTTGGACTGCTGTCTGGAACAGCACTGGATTAAACAAATCTGGCCTGAAGTGCCCTGTTCGCCAGTTTTGATGGCATGGCTCCCACTGGGCTAGCAAATGTTCTGAAACATGAAGCAGACTGTGACAATGCATATGGCCTTTGGGATGCTGCTGTGCAAGTGATTATTTTAATATTTTTCTTGAAGAACCCAGCTGGAGAGTGTGAGCCAGCATTTTCCAGGTAGGATATCTGACTCAGAAGCTGAAGGGATTTCTGATATTAGCCACCAACTCTTGGGTATCCTTATACTGAGTGTTCCTGTCTGGAAGAAGATGGAAGAAGATGTCAACTTTGGTCAATGCAGAGGGAAGGACATCTGGGGGCTTGCCCGTGATCCACACATCCATCATACCATTAAAATCCTTTATATTCCAGCAATGACTATGATTGAGCGGCAACGTTTAGAATTCCTTTACTTATATATCCCTTCACATAGCCAATATTGTAATTATAGAAATGTAATTTCATTCACTGGGGAGCTAGGGAAGATTCTTCTAGTAATATGGCTAGATTATCATTAATACAGTTTCTTCCTGAAGACTGCCACAATACAGGAGATGACCAAATTACTGTTCTTACTAATCTGTACCCTGGTAACATTTATAAATCAAAATATTTTGTTTCTAATTTATGCTAAGAAGGATTGGGTTTCTTAGAAAAAGTTGATTTGACTTTGTATTTATAGGTGTAAGAATAGCATAGCATCAGTAATGTATAATATATGCATACCAGCATCAATTGTTTTGCAGGGATGCAAAATATGAATATGGAGGAGATTAAAGTAATTAGAACAAAATTTTTCATATTGCAAGGTAGAGTAAAAAGATGTTTTTTTTTTTCTAATTCTTTAACAGAATTTCATATTTCTGTATCTTTATATCTTATATCAAGCAGAAATCAAAAGAAAACAAACAACTGCTTCTGCCCACTCTGTAACTCTCAATAAACTAAAATTGTAGCTTTTTTCATTTCTTTGTAACTTTACTGCCATTAGTAAGAAAAGACCTCCTGTCATTCTCTCCTAAAACACTTTGGGTGAACTTCCTGTGAGCTCAACGCAGAAGAATTGATTCTGCCTTTACTACAACAGAATAATTGAGTATGTCTTGTTAGACTTCTTAAAAGGAGGCTTGAAGTCATACTGGAGGTCAGCAGAAATAGAAGACAAAGGGGAATTTTTTCTTCCTGCTTTGCTAATTCTGTGGAGCAAGAAAGAATGGAATTTATGGCTAAAAGGGGCCTTCTACATATATATATATCTCCAAAAAAATCCAAAACAAAAACAGCACACCAAACCAAACAAATTAAACATACAGGTTATGCTTATTTTAGTTTCAATCCCTGGAGTGCCATTTCCTGCACCTTAATTGGCAGTTATAGAAACATGCACAGTGCAATTAATGTTATTTTGATGCCCAAAAGAAATTATTAGTTTGACTAATTGCAGCTGCTTTCTCCCAGGAAACAAGGATGGGGAAGAAAGAGAAAAAAACATGAGGAAACAGTATGAAAAACAACAGCACAGGGAAAGACCTCTTCATAATCACA
This sequence comes from Oreortyx pictus, assembly GCA_036925125.1. Taxonomy (NCBI): domain Eukaryota; kingdom Metazoa; phylum Chordata; class Aves; order Galliformes; family Odontophoridae; genus Oreortyx; species Oreortyx pictus. Next base: position 6,105,500 of record JAUPFR010000003.1, read on the forward strand.
GTAATTAAAATATTTGTGCCATAATGCTTGCAGGCAGGCTGTTTTGAAAAGACCAGGACACACTAATCTATTCACAAGCACTGAAGCTGTTACATGCATTCAAAATGTTTTCATGTAGTGCTCATAGTATGCCACTGAAATGAAGTTATCACATCTTTCACTTGCTCTCTAAGAACAAATTCCCATTTATGCTATTATTTCTCTAGAAACGTCATTTTGTGGTTGCAAGTTTTATCCACCTCTATTAGTTTTGCACTTTTCTTCTCTCTGGTGGGAATCAGTTTTACATTCCCTTTAAATATGCCCTAGAAAATGTTAATGACACTGAAAAAAAATCTGAGGTTGTTCATGCAATAGCCTCAACATTAGCAGTGTCAGCTTTGTTTTCATGTATTACTTTCGGCTCTGCAGAGGCATAACAGATCTTTAAGAAACAGTCTGCAGTCTCTGGGCTCTGCTTTTTATGAGCCTAAGAAATTTCTGTTGGAATTAGTTATATATACCTTTCTTGCCTTGAGGACAACACCTTACATGCTGAATGCATTTTCAGAGGATGCACTGCCAATAAAGATAACAGCAAAACTTTCCCCTCTTCACGTGGTTTGTACCCAAAACCTACAACTTATTTCATGGTTCTTCCATCACATTGTCTGGATGTGCCTCTAAATCTTAGACAAGGAAATCAGAAATGATGGAGTGATGAAGAGGAATGGAAAACAGAAATGACGCATCTCCGCTTCTCCCAGGAGCCTTCCTACCTCTTGCTGTGCACCTGCAACAGTTTAATAAAGCCTATCATCATAGAAAGGGAGAATCATTAAGGTTGGAAAAGTCTTACAAGATCACCTAGTCCAACTGTCAACCCATACCCACCATGCCCACTAAATCATGTCCCCCAGTGCCACATCTACACATCTCTTGAACACCTTCAGGGACAGTAACTCCACCACTTCCCTGGGCAGCCTGTTCCAGTGTACTGCCACTATTTCTGAAAAGAATTTTTTTTCAAATATACAACCTAAAGCAATCATGACCCACTGTCTGCAGATGCATTTATCTTGACATCTCCAGTGCTGCTGAAAGGAATAAAGAATGCTTCTGGGAAATTCCTTTTCAGGGACAGCTGTGTACACCCAAGTTTCCAGCCTGGCACAGAAATGCTGTTCTGCTGTGATCTGAAAGGGTTTACAGTTGGATATCAGTTATAGAGTTCAGATGCTTTTGGAAGGGAGCAGCTGCAGAACAGCAGATGAAGATAAGTAGATGAGGTTAACTTCAGTAAGGAGGATACTTAGATATCTGTGCTGTTTTCATGTAGTAATTCATAACTAGCTCAGTGTACTCCTGGAGGAAGGTTGTCACTGATTGCCAATAGTTCATCATAATAAGGATGCCTTTTTGCCTTTTGATTTTCCTCAGCCTACCAAAAAAAAAAAAAAAAAAAAGAGGAAAAAAAAAAGAGTAGGAATTAGATTTCAAAGATATCACAACAAGAAGGTATGCAATTACTTTTTCACACAAAGCTATCAATTTTCTTTTTTGATGGAAGTGAACATTGCAGAAATGCACATTTCTGTATAATGTCCCATTAACTGCTGTCACTTGGATATATTTTCTCTATGAGGTTTACCTCTTTATTCTGAACGATGGATCCAGATGCACCTTATCAAAATGAACAGTAACTGCTCTCTCCCTCTTTTATTCACCAAATTGTAATTATACTGCTGCACTTTACTGTGCATTATTTTTTCCTTTCATGCAGCAGGCCAACAAAGGAAATTGAATTTCACATAGCAAATAAAAATAATAATAAAAAAAAAATACACAAGACACAAAGCAAAGTTTCAACACTATTGAACCAGAAAACTTTCTTCTGATATGATGACATATGTAAAAGCAACTTCATGATTTCATAATATCCTAGAACGATTTAGGTTAGAAAGGGCCATTAAAGATCAGCCAGTCCAACTCCCCCTGCCATGGTATGGGCATCTTCCACTAAATCTGCTTGCTCAAAGCCCCATCCAATCTGGCCTTGAACACCTCCATGGATGGAGCATCCTCAGCTTCTCTGGGAAATCTGTGCCACCTCTTCTGAGTAAAGACTTTTTTCCTCATCTAAATCCAATTGTTTTCAGTTTACCCCTTGCCTTGATGCTATTCACCTTGGTAAAGAGTCTCACTTCATTCTTCTTGTAGCTCAGAGGATGCTGAATCAACAAATGAAATATTTCAGTCTTCAAAAAAAAGTAGTTGTCCTTTATAATTTGGAATAATGATCGACTGCTGTGTAACTTCCTCAAGTCAATTATATTAGCATATAGAACAATGTAGAGAACATATATCTTACAAAGACATAACTGTGATTGAAATACGTGAACTAAAATTTAATGTTTCAAAAATATTTTTCCACTTTAATAATCAAGAAAATTACAAGATATCGTTTCCTGTAATTTTTAACGAAAAAAAAAAAAAAAAGAGGGAGATAGTAAAAATTCCCAGAAGCTTCTTTCCCCTGCAGTAATTTTTCAATTATTTAGTTTTCCTTGGCTTTGCTTAGGTTTGACTCAGCACACACCATCTCTTTGTCTAAACAAACAGAGCTTCTAATAGAGACTTTGCACTGTTAACTTTCACAGGAGACCACACAAAGGGAAAGGTAAGTGGTGCAGCCAAGTAGCTCTGTTGGCCTCATCAGCAAATAGCACAGACAGCACAGGAGGTTCTGCAGTTTCCCTTTTGGCTGTCCAATTCCTGTCTAACAAAAAAAGGTCAAGTGAAACTGTGTCTTTTCTTTGTCTTCCTTAGAATAGAGTCAGGTCCAGAGGGAAATTATTGTCTTATGGCTGTGTAAAGGAAAAGTGCTTAACATAAAACCCTTTATTTATGGGGTCACAAGAGGCATCTTGGCAGCTCTCAGTTGAAGAAATGTCTAACTTAGCATGTTCTCATGGCTACAATGGCTCAAAAATATAGATTTCTTCATATACTGGTACAGATAAGAGAAGTTTTGCCTTAGTAATAGAATGAATTTTTACAACAGAAGCAGCAGGGTATGCATCAGCTAATACATATGAAGTATTCCACAAAAAAAAATCCATGCTGGAATCAACATTTGAAATCTATCCTGGTCCTTAGCAGAAACAGAAGAGGGAACTCATGCCTTCATGTTTAAATGACCCAAACTATGTAATGATCTTTCATTTCTGGGAAACTTTTCCTTGAAACAGAGCTTCAGTGCTGTGAATTCAATGTTATTTGTATTTATTTTTACAGATCACATAAACATAAGCAAGAAGTCTGCACAAAAATTAAGTCATTTCAAGATGCACTATTAGGTTGCCTAAGGAATTTGGCAGCAAGATAGAAAAAGTGTAAGGAAATGTTTGATGGTTTCATTTGGTTAATTGGGTGGTTTTTTGAGTATTGAAAACCTAGTCAACTTCTTTTTAAAGAAAATTTCAACCAGGTTTCCTGACTTCTTTTTGCATTGTTCACCCAAAGAAAATGATAGAAGCATATAATCATAGAACTGCTTGGGTTGGAAGGGACCTTAAAAATCACGTATTTTCAACTCCTCCCCCCACCATGTATAGGGATACTTTTCACAGACCAGGATGCTCAAAGCCCCATCCAGCCTGCCCTCAAACACCTCCAGACATGGGGTATCCACAGCTTTTCTGGACAACCTGTTCCAGTGCCTCACCACCCTCTGTAAATAATTTCCTCCTAGTATCTAACCTAAATCTCGTCTTTTATTTTAAAACTATTTTCCTTGTCCTATCACTATCAACCAGTGTAAAAAGTCAGTTTCCGTTCTGTTTATAAACTTGTAAACCAAATCAAAGAAACAGAGAACAGTGGTGCAGCATAGATCATTTTAAACAAAAGTACATAATGTGAATGTGAGTGAATGTGAGCACGGGAGATCCAAATTGGTTACTAAGATAAATCTCATACACAGGAGGGCTAAACTGTAGACTTTCTGTCCAAGGAGGTTTTTACATCTTGGCATCACTAACTCAAAAGGTCTGATTCACAGATCTTTAATTTGATGATAATCCTGGCTCCTACAACCAACACTGATATGATTACACTTACGCATGCCATGGAAAGTATTGTAAAATTGAAGGTCTTATAAATCAGATGGAGATTTCTTTCATAGCTGAGGAAAAAAACACAAACAACTACACAAGAAAGCTATTGAATGCAGAGAAACAAGAATAATAATTTGTTTGCATCCTATTTTGTAACGATTCATGTTGAAAATTTGATAACATTATACCATAGATTGCAGCAAGCAAAGCTGAGTTTTGAATGGTACAGTTCTTAAAGATGTATTCTTATTTCCTTTAAAAACAACCTTTTTACAAGACTCATTACCCTCTATGTGAGTAGACACATGAGTGTCTTTGTTGCTCTGTATTCAAATGCAGCCTATCTGGAGAAAATATCTCAGGAAACCAACTGTTGAACAAACAAGGCTTTCTTTGGGCATCTCTTTTCTGACTGAGAAAATAGTAACTCCCTTTAATTAGTACTCTACTAAATAGAGTTTAGATTCCTTTCCTGCTGCTCTATACAAGATGAAAAGGTATGCTCCATCTTTTCTGCATCCCCAGGACATTCTTTCACTAGGTACAATAATTGTGACAATGCATCTGTAATGACTACAGCTGGACAACATTTTCCTAACAAACGAGAAATAGTTTCCAAAGCTTTCAGCAATCTTGGGCAAACTTCTGGCTGTGTTTCAGCCAATCTGAGTCCATATTCTGGGCACACTCCTCTGCCAGGTTTTTCTTACACTTGTCCAGTGCTGCTTTTGCTAGGAAGTTTTTTAGCATCATCTGGAAGTCACACCAGCTTGTTGATTGTGTTTGCAAAGACCTAGGAAGGCCAAATTCGCTATTTTCAGTTCTGAGCCCTTTCACAATGGAGATCAGATCCAAGTCTGGAATATGAGCCTAGAGACAATCACCAGAGAGAAGAACATTTAGCTTTGAAGTGGAGAACACTCAAAGTGGAACAGAATGGTCCCTTTGCCTGACACATCTCTTTTGATTTTCATAAGTCCTTTACTTAGTTAAATATACACATCTGTCTAGGAAGCAAGACTGTAAATAAACATTGGATAACCAAGCAAATCTAACACAACATCAGTCCTTCTTTCTTTAAAATATGCACTAGAGATATATATGTATATGTTTATATGAATGTTTGTACAAGGGCTGCTCTGAAAGTAGTGCCACCTGTTTTATTATGTTCACCCATGATGTCAGAGGTTGAAAGTTCCCAGTAATATTCCATTAAATTACTTGTGAAACAAAAATGTGTAATTAAATTCCTCAAAGTGGAAAAAAATTGCACTCTAACATTCATCAGTGCTTGCTGAACATTTACAGAGACCAAACCATGGATGTGCACACAGTGAAGCAGTGGCCCTTCAGCAGTGGTCACAGTGACAGTAGGCACAGATTTTTACTGGAATGGCATGCAGACTCTTGTTCATTGCTGGTGAAAATGCATAGCTAATGGTAATGACTATGCTGAAAAATATTTTTCTGCAGCTGAGAATTTGCTCTATTAAATGGTGTAGTTGAGCTCTTTATGTCTGTTGTAGTTTTAAGGAAAGGGGAAGAATGAATGAAAAGTGTGTACATTTATGAGGACTTAAGTTTATATTTGGCCAAAGGATGGATCATAGAGTTGGAAAAAAAGTAAACAGAAACAGCAAAATTCTAAAATGCTGTATCAGTTGTTCAGATGAGGTGCATACAGATATTTCAGCTGAATTTTCTAATAAATGCACAGAAAGAAAGACAGCTATTGAAAATGTTATAGAGAGATACCAAATTAGATATGGTATCAATATTTTGGTGTTCAAGCCTGATAATTAATTCTTGGTAAGTCTAATATTCAACCCTTCTAAATAACAGAAATTGTGCCCCAAACCAAATAAATAAATGAAATCCAAGTCATGCAGAGGATAATAGGACAATGAAAAATATGATCTACGAGTTTATAGAAAAATGAATCATACCAGTCAGAGTAGATTACTTTTCTTGTGTAATCAGTGAATTAAATTTAAAACAGCAAAGCAGAGAACATATCTGGACTGCAATACAGTGCTGGCTATGGCATCACAGAAAATTTCATTTGCATCATTTTTTTAAGTACAAAAATTATCAAAGAAGAAACAGGCTGTGAAGTCATAAAAGACGATAGCACAGCAGAAAGTTGGTGGGAAAAATCCAAAGTAGCACAAAAATCAACAGTAGGTTCATTCGCATCAAGCTTCCTGTTAATGGCCTAACGTAAGTAGGTTAAAAATCTTAGGTAAGGGATGCTGCAAGTAAATTGAATTCTAATGGAGAGGGATACTCAGCAGCTATATAATTTGAGAAAAAAAAATCTAAGTTTGTTACAAAAATACAGGGCAATATACAGCTGTGGCAATAGGAAACATGGCATCCTGTTAGGAATTACAACACTTTAGTGTTAAACTTAACTCTAGGGTAGATTTTAGGCATGACAGTGGGTCTGGACTCTTAAGTCTATTGTGTGTTTCCTTTCACTCAAGTTGTTGCTTATTTGATGAATACAGACTACATTCGTCCTAACAGGAAACATTCCTATTCAGTATTTACACATCACCTCAGACACCAGGGCATGCTCTGGCCCACAGCCTCTGTCAGCTCTTGTCATGCAAATAAAAATGGAGAGCAAAAGCATGACACCAATTCAAAACAAGTTAAAATTTACTTAGACCTGCTCTAGCAAGAGGCTGAAATCTCATATGGCTGAACAACTATCGTATGTTCCAAAATTAATATCCACAGTTCCTCTCCACCTTCTCCATGTAGAGTCAGTCATATGTGAAAGGGCATTTAATCAGCATTCATTCAAATAAGGAACAGTAAATGGATTTTACGTACTTGAGAAAAATGAATTCCTGTCTTTCTCATGTATTTGCAATTGCTTGCCAAGAACCAGAAGCAATTCCAAGGGAGAATGGGGTAAAAAAACTATATTTTCCAGTGTTTGAATGCTAATACTAACAGAACAATGTGGAGAGGATATTAAACTTCATGCATCAAGATTTGTTCCATTCTCTGTTACTGAAAGTTGAGTCCATTTACATTTCATATAGAGTAAGAGACCAATAGCCAGAAAGCAGGTAACTCATTTAATGTTCACTATGTGTATTACAGTATGGTAATTTGCTCATACTGCCTTACTTCTCTGCCAGAGGATCTCTATAGATCATCTTTTTATCAACCACAGTTATCAACATGATACAAGAATCAGAAGGTGCTTGCAAGTGGTCTTTGTAAACCCAAATTGACTCTGAACTGATAATGTCCATGATAACATAACACATCACCCATACTTGGAAATACATGCAAAAGTAAACAGCATTATATCATTTAAAGAAATAACATTTACACAATAACAAGAACTCCTTGAGCACAAAGCAGAATAAATACAGGCAGTACATCTATTAGCTACAAATGAATAAAACAGTATTTATAAAATGAGTAATTTGGGTCTGATTAATGTTTATGAATGTGTTTACATAAGAATTGGATATTAACCTGTAGCTTTAAAGGGTTTAATTAGCCTTGGAATATTGTCTCAGTGTACAATGAAAAATAACTAATTCACAAAGGAAAATGCAAAAGAAATCTGCAAGCCCAAATGAGGTCAATTAATTAAGCAATTTACATAAATTTAAATGGTTATTTTCAGGGCACTTCTGACATTTTGCACTTGCTATTCCCATCACACCAAGAAAAATACTTTTCTGTCACCCTATTTATATGATACATCAATCACCTCATGGGATCACAGTGCAGAAGCACACTGCAGCATAACGACTTCTACACACAAGCTTTCTGAACCGTGTAGAATCTAGCATCCCATTTCCAGCTGTACTATCTTATCACCAGCAGATGCATTTACAGCCTGTTATAGCTTCATTCTTACCTCCAAATGGAGAAAAGAATATGAAATATGACTTCATCCCCATTACATTTTTACACCCTGAATACCAAACAGATGCTAACAATTACAGATGGGAGGATATTTCTCACACAAGATGCCAAATGCTGCATAGCTCACCAATAGAAATCTGGAACATGTCACTTAATGCATTTAATTTATCCTAATCTGAGCTGGTGAAAACAGGGAGAGGAATTTGGTTGAACAATTACATATTCCCATGGTTACCTCGAGAATACTACAACAGAAAACTTGTCCCAATAAAGCCATGTCCACACAAGCCCTTTGCCTTTTTTTCTCTTACCATCATAACCAACACAGCAAATATTAATTTCCAGAAAATTCCCTCAAAGGAGTAAAAGGTCTTTATTGCTCTGTACTGGTTGAGATGTGCTTATCTACAAGACCAAATCTACAATTCAAGTACTGCTGTGTCATTAGCTCAGGACAAGCTGAAACAACCTTTAGTCTTCACAACCTCACAAAAATATATTCTTTTAGTTCATGTCTGCTTCGATGAGAATGTGTAACTTTTCTCCAAGATTAAAAAATAAATTTAGTGCTGCTGAATCACAAAAAAAAAATATATATATATATATATATTAATGTAATGCAATATTGCATCTACTCTAATACATTTTACAACAGGCTTCATGGATTACTCTGCTGAAAATAGTAAGCAATTTACTGTGATCTTCTATTTTGATCCTTATTTCTGTAGTATAATCACTAGTTTTAATCTCACTGTAGTATTTCTACATAGTAATTCCTAAACAATATATAAGCTGATGTAAGTAAGCATTCTTGAGCCAGTGAAATAAAACTGACTTACAACAGTAAAATAAAAATACTTTTCTATATGATATATTTCAAATCTTACAATGGAACTGAAAATATAAAATAAAATCTTCAAAATTCAAATAAACTGAGGAAAATGCTAAAAAGTTTTTGTTTTTAATCACTCAGGGACATTTGAGATTTTTAAAAAAGATGTGTTTAAAAATTGACTTTAACATGGAAGTCTTGAAATATGTATTCACAGGAATCTGTAAAAATTTCAGTTTCTGAATGCAGTTGAATTGCTTCATGACATTTCATTTGATTTATACTCTTTCCAATGTCATTTTTTTTCCCAGATCAAAGTATATTTCCAAATAACAACTTCAACTCTAATAAGACAGAAAGTTTTCATTTAGAAAAGATAATTTTCACTTGTCCCAATATTTTTCCCCTTGCTATTTTTGCTAAACTGAGTCTTTTCTTTCAAATATCTGAATACACTATCCTAATACCATAGAGCAGATAACCAGATCCCTTTCCCTAATTCAGTGCTTTTCTTCTAATACTCGTAACTGCAAAATTCTTACAAACAACACAGCCAGTTAGCTTTCCCTCATTTAATCCCTTGCTAGCCATTTTGCCTTTGTTCCACTTCTATGTACCACTAAACCCTTACATATGTTATTGCAATTGCTAAAAAATGGTAACAGCAGAAGTTACCTCCCCAACTTTCCTGTGCTGATGCTTTCTGTTTAGAGACTGCTTGTTTGGCACCCACAGTCTTTCCATCTGTTTCAGGCTCAGCCTAGTCATGTAGAAAGCAGTACTTCCAAAGAGCTTAAAAGAAAAATATATTAAGAAAAAAGGAAGTGATTAAGACAACCAGCAGCTGGTAAAAGATCAGAGAAGATCTACAAAATCAAGAGACGTTATTTTCCCAGATTTTATCTTTCCTCCTGCAGTGCTCCAGGACTAAATGTGTTTTGGTTAGAACTGCCCAGCAAAACCCTTTTCATCACAACATGATGAAAATTTCCTCTTCTTGACAGACTTGTTATCAGCCAGAAATCCTTGAGAGCCTGCTGGAATTGTGATAACTTGAAAAATGTGAAGAACTGTCATCAATTTGGCAGTTATAAACTATTCAACAAGACTGAACTTGTTGAATTTCCTCATCCTCTGGTTTCGTGCTTGAAACACTAAGTCTACGATTTAAGGGCGTTTATTCTCATCTTTCCCCATCCTATTCCATACAAAAGTTGGAAGATTTCTTTTCTTCCTGATGACAGGAAAAAAAAGTTGTACAGAATGGGGGTGCCATGGCTTTCCCAGCTGTAATTCAGTGCACTATCTAATCTGAAGCTTTTAAAAGCTGCAATATCTCTTATAAGGTTTATGACCCTCTGGGAATTACTCCTTGTCTCCTGCAAGGAAACAAAGTTGAAAGGAATGGCCTGTGAGCTAAAATTCATCTGCAACATGGAGAGAAATGCAGAGTTCAGGCTCGTCTTTTCAAGATGAAGGCAATGCTTTATCTGTAGTACTCTTTGCAGAAAATAAATAAATAAATAAACAACAGCTGACATGCTCTGATAAAGGACTGAAATTTAAAGGATATATGGTCTTTCTAGTGAAGTTAGTCAAGAAGTAAAGTTTAAACAATTCTAAGCTATCTTGCCTGCATCTTTGGCCATTCTTATGCCCTTAAAGATCATGCCCATCATTTATTCAAGTGTGGAGGATCCATATTTCAGCATCTTGCTGTATATGAGCTGCATTCTGGCACAAAAGGCTCAAGTAGCATGCAGACCTCTCTACAAAAGCAAACAGAACTTCCATGCTGCACTGTGATTGAATATAGAGTCCTCCAGGTACATCGCCTCTGTGCTACTCACTCCCCTACCATATTCCTTGCTCTCCCAGAATAACTGAAATCAACACTTAGCATGCAGATTCTTTTCAGAAATAGGTGCCATGCTTGCAAAGTACAATTCTTGCTCCTGGGCATGTAACAGTTGCTGTGTGCCCTGGTTATGAATTTAATAAACTTGACTGTTACCAAAGGTGCAACCTACTACATTTGCTTATGTTGAAAAATATATCAGCTCACTCCAAAGAAATGTAGGGCAGAGAAAGCCCCAGATAAGAATGGGTCCAGGATACATAGATCTACATTGTATTTGTAAAAAGTGATTTTGGTCCACAGAGGGCTGAAATGTCCATAATGCCAAATTTTCCTTTGAATTCTCTGCAGAATTTCCAGCTATGTCATAGCTGATAAATCAGAGTCAAGGCACAAGTTTGAATGCTGTCCTGAGATTGTCACTACAGATTAATTATTAGCACACTTGTGACATGATTTTTTCCCAGCCTAGCTAGCACTTTTTCAGGCAATGCTTAGGTATATATGAGGATTTTTCTCAACAGGCTGTAGGGATGAGGCCACTCTGTTTTGAATAGGGAAAGAACTCACCGTATGAATGTGAAGGGAGCTGTGCCTCTTGCCTTCAAGGGCAGAGAGCAAGACCTTTCTCATACGACTATCTGCAAAGATATCTCCAGCACAGTGAAAAAAACAGTATGAGATTGTACTGTCTGCTTGAGAGCATTGGAGGACTATGTAGTGCTAAAATACAAAAACTTGGTACTAACTCAGCCATTCTGGTACTTGCAAAGGTTCAAACAATACACTGTGATCAAAACTGCAACTAGTTATTCTTTTTTTGAGGTGACTCACTCAAAAGAAAATGCAGAAGTAAATTAATGTTCATGTAACTTGTAAAATCAGTTTTTCTCAGACTTGGAACTGTACTAGTGAGATAGTTATTTAGCAGATCCTCAGCTTCTGTAAATCTGCTCCACTGCTATCAAAAAATAATCAGCTCCAAGGAAAATGAACACAGACAAAATCAACCAAGCCATTTTGTGAGAAAGTGACAGGGATTATTCCTGGCCTTTCCCATAAAAAAATAAAATGGAATTTTAGAAAGACATGGAAGCTTAAATGCAGAAGTAAGCCCATCAGTAAAGCAGAAGGAGCCCTGACCAAATACAGATAATGAAAACTCATGGGGACAGTAAGATAAAAGAGAGCAGGAGAGGTTACCAGTAATCCTACCTAACTCCACCAGATCACTTTTGGTAGAGTTGTGGCTCAAATTAAATTGAAGGAGTCTGTATTTACTGAGGGTTTCATCCAGTCTCCCTTTTTCGCATACCTTCATATTCCGCTGAAGAAATCTATAAAATTGAGAGAGACTTCTTGATTTCTGGCTAAATCTGTTCAACAAAAGGTACTCCTCAAGAGTGTTTCAATACCTTACCCTGAACAGTAACTAAACATGAAATGGGAGCTTTTGGACTAACAGTTTCTGGATTAGTATTCAGAATTAATGAAATTGCATCCAAATGCATTGATAAGGAAAAAATGCTGAGATAGGTATGTTTGGGGTGATTCATGATTGAATTTCTGGGTTTTCAGCAAGACTAGAAAGTTTTAGTAGGGTCTCTGTGAAGGCATGATAATGTTTTCATATAGGCATAATGCAAATTAGAGAAACAAGTTTTGAGAGAAGAAAGATACATTGCTTAATTATAAATTTACAGAAGTTTTACACATAATGAAAATGCAGTTATTTTTACCTCGGAGCTGTTTGTAATATTTCAGGGACAGAGTGTTACAGACTATATTAATTTTTTTGTGATTAAACCCTTTTAGTTACAAGCAATTACAGAAGATGACCTCAAGAATATAAAAACAGACACTCTTTACTAGCATTTTCTAACTCTCACCTCTTGCAGACAGACTCATCATCCTCAGGTGCTACACCAGCCATATCCTCACACTTCAATCATTTCAATCTTTGTTTGAATTGTAAGCCTAAAAGCAACTGAATGCCTACTGCCTGGTGGCAGCCAGACTGAATTTGTGAAGTCTGGGAGAATGTGAGAAGCTGGTTATGCTTGTGAGCCTGATTAAATGGCTGACAATCAAATCTGCTAACACTGCTCCTTAGAAAATATGTGAGGTTTTTCCACGGTAGCTAGACCTGTCAGATTCAAGCTCTGTGAGGAAGGACCTGCTTGTTTTGGTGGACATGAGCCAGCAGTGTGCCCTGATGGCCAAGAAGACCAGTAGTATCCTGGAGTACATTAAAAAGAGTGTGGCCACCAGGTTAAGCAAGGTGATCATCCTCCTCTACTCTGCCCTGGTAAGACCACATTTGGAATACTGTGTTCAGTTCTGAGCTCCCCAGTTCAAAAAAGACAGGAATCTCCTGGGAGTCCAGTGGAGCACCATAAGATAAAGAGCGTGGAGCATCTCCAGGGTGCTTTTTTTGAGATTCTTCCACTGGGCAGCCTGCTCTAGTGGTTGGCAGCCCTGCACGTGGTGGGGGGGTTGAAACTAGATGATCATTATGGTCCCTTGCAACCCAGTCCATACTATGATTCTATGATCTTCCTTATGACGAAAGACCAGAGTAACATGGGTCTGTTTAGCCTGGGAAGAGAAGACTGAGGGGGGATCTGACTAATATTCATACACATCTGAAGGGAGGTGGGAGGCAAATGGATGAGGCCAGGCTCTTTTCAGTGGTGTGATAGGGCAAGCAGTAACTATCTGAAACTTGAACATAGGAACTTTGATAAAAACATACAGAATAACTTAATTATGGTAAGGGTGAAGGATTGTGAGATTCTTACAGATTTGTTGTCCTTTATTGAAAAAGAAAGTGAAAGAAAGGAAGTTAGGAAAGAAGGCAGGCAAGCAGGAAGTTAGGAAGTTAGGAAGAAAGTTAGGAAGTTAAGAAGTTAGGAAGTTAGGAAGGAAGTTAGGAAGTTAGGAAGTTAGGAAGGAATTTAGGAGGGAAGGAGGGAAGGAGGGAAGGAAGGAGGGAAGGAGGGAAGGAAGGAGGGAAGGAAGGAGGGAAGGAAGGAGGGAAGGAAGGAAGGAAGGAAGGAAGGAAGGAAGGAAGGAAGGAAGGAAGGAAGGAAGGAAGGAAGGAAGGAAGGAAGGAAGGAAGGAAGGAAGGAAGGAAGGAAGGAAGGAAGGAAGGAAGGAAGGAAGGAAGGAAGGAAGGAAGGAAGGAAGGAAGGAAGGAAGGAAGGAAGGAAGGAAGGAAGGAAGGAAGGAAGGAAGGAAGGAAGGAAGGAAGGAAGGAAGGAAGGAAGGAAGGAAGGAAGGAAGGAAGGAAGGAAGGAAGGAAGGAAGGAAGGGAGGGAGGGAGGGAGGGAGGGAGGGAGGGAGGGAGGGAGGGAGGGAGGGAGGGAGGGAGGGAGGGAGGGAGGGAGGGAGGGAGGGAGGAAAAAATTTTCACAAGGGAAAACTGATGTTTTTTTTTTTTTTTTTTGTGAAGTATCTTTTCAGTGTCTGAGCTCTGAGATTTCCAGAGGTATTTGGTAACCTTCATGAAAATCACTTCTGATTAATTTAAGTAGCCACGGGATCAGAAAGAGTATTTTGACTCTGTGATTTCCTTAGTCAGAGATAATGCTTTTGCTCTAAATAGCTTGATTAGCTTGATAATCTTTTCTTCCTTTTTTTTTTTTTTCAATATTAGTACATGGAAGCTTTTGGCTTCTGCTGCTTAAATTTTGTTGGATTATTTCTTTGCAATGGAAGATTATCATTTCCTATTTATCTTCTCCAGGTCAGTTGTGACCATACAAAAAGCCTCTCCTGTTCAAGCACCTATTTGGAAAATTGCTCTTACCCTTTTCTCTTAGAATATGCAGCTGGACACTTTCAGAGAAATCACAGAGGGCTAGAAAGATCTGCAATCTCACCAGAAGATGAGTCTTTGTTCATATATAACACAAATCTTTTAACTGTATCTGTAGTAGTGCTGAACTGTAAATACTGATGATAGCTGGAAAGCTTTAATCTGTAGAGTGGGAAACTGCACACTGTCCTTTGGCTCCACATGCTGCATATGGAAGGCTACATTACACACTGAAGTTACAGGGACCTCACATTGAAGTTAATAAAATTTACCCCTCTGCAGCATTTGTTGGTCCTTTGTTGGTCTACTCCTTACTGCCACTTTTTTGGGTGTAACCCACAAGGGAAGTCTAAATGTTAAAGCTGGGCAGAAGTTAAAGGTCACTCTGATTCCTCAGTATTGTGCATTTGCTGCGATTTCTCTGACAGATTTCCTAGCATTTAATATGTGAAGTTTAACTATAGCAGAGCCTATTGAAACACATAGCTGAGAAACTGCTGGTGACATTCTTTGGCTTTTAAGTTCTGATGGCATTACTAAATTGCAGAATAACCATCCTGTCAGGCAATTAGCTGAGGTAGGCTTTAAATCCTGACTGATATCCTTCAGTATAATGTGTTTTCTAGCACTATTTTAGCCTTGTTTTAAAAGGGGAACTACTTCAACAGATAAATATTTTAAGTGGTCTTCATCAGATCCCTGCAAAGTTTCTGATCGACTCGTGTAGGATTTGAAGTCATAAGAAGAGTACAAATTCTAGAGGTTATTTTTCAGTTTGTTACTCGGTCTCATTAGATTTCTAAGCAAGATGTATGAAACAGAAAGAAAAGAAGAATGCCGCCATAACTATTCACTCTTAGGTCAGCCTTCTCTAACACTTTGTAGTGTTGAAGCCTCATAATATTTCACTACATCAGTTTGGTAAGTCACACATTTAGAGGCATGTATCACCTTTTGGAAACAAAACTAGAGGCTCAATTTCAATATTTTTATTTTTCCTCTCAGAATAGAATATTTCGTTATTTTTACACCCATTCTGAAATGTTCAGATTCGTTGAAAAAAAAAAAATGATGGGGAAATAGAAGAAAAAGAAAGGTGATATGAGCATGACCACACGTATAGATAATTTTCTTTGATTGCACCTGGAACAACTACAGTACTTCTGTATTAAAACTACTAGAGATTTTGCTGTGTTATCTGCTATATGAAAGAAGCCACCTCATCATCAAAGCTGTGTTGCATATCTGTCATACTTGTAACTCAACATTATCCAAACAGCACTGCACCATAGCATTTCCATGGAATCATTGAATCATTTGAGTCGGAAGGGAATCTTAAAGATTATCTTGTCCAATTCTTCTTCATAGACAAATGACATACTACATCTAGATCAGGTTGCTTAGAGCCCCTTCCAGCATGACCTGAATGTCTCCAGGAACAGGTTATCCACCATCTCTCTGGGCAACTTTCTCCTTCTGTATGTAACATTTGTAGTCTATTATGGAAATATTTAGGTGGTGAATCTCATTTATAAGCTGAATACTGTGTAGTAACTCGAGTAATTTTCCCTGCTGTTTCTGACACATTTCTTCAGTAGTATTTCAGCAGGTTATCAGCAACATTTTTGTAATTACAGAAAAGTTCAAAACATTCCCAAAGTATATTAGATTTCCTTTTTTCATTCACAGCTGTAATAAATTTCTGAGTCACATCCACATTTCCTTTGACATGTTTGACAAGAGATGATATCACATTGCTGAGTTTTCCACCCTCTTCACCTCATGATTAAAAAAACTGTAACATTAAATGGATCAGATGAGATATGGTTTTATTCTAAGAAAATAAATCTTTTACTATGGACTGTCAAATAAAAGAAAAAAACATTGGTACTTCAGCCAGAGAGGCTCTTTAGCATTCATTTGAAATTAAACTGAATTGACTTCAGGAAAGACTACAGAAGCTGGAAAAAGATCAGTTAAAACTCATTTTTAACAGCTGTATTGTAAGAGATTTATATTCTTCATATCTGTACATACCTATGAACATCATATACAATGAGTAATGCAAGGGTTTTTTATAACAAATGCAACAAGGGTTATCAAAAAGATTTAAAACTATTCTTAATGGAAGATAATACCTTTTCATTTATTTTTAACTTATTATTTTATATTATTAATGGAAAAAAAGTAGATTTTCGGGTCAGATATTCATACTTGGAAAAAGTAAACTTCAGGTAAATTATAAGTTTAGAGTCTTCTTACTCAGATCAACAGATTAATGTAATTATGGTTGGTACTTCATCAGAAATAAATATTCTTGAGCATGGTGGAGTGACACATAGTGAAAATGTGATTTTCTCAGAATTTGTACCCATGGGAAAAAATAAACATGAAATGTTAATGGGATCCAAACCTCTTATGTAAAATATATCAAAGCTGTGTTCAACTGAAGTGTACATGTGTGGGGCAAAGAGCGTGTGAGTATAGCTTTTTTTAATGAATATTTCATATGTAAGGGTACTCATAAAATTGGGGTCTTACGTTCAAGACCTTTACTAACACAGGAATACAGGGTTGCTTTATATTAAAAGCAAGGCTCTTAAACAATCCTGGTGGGAGAAAAAAATAAGAATCTTAATTGTATCCCATTGAAGAACGATAATTTCATAGAACTAGGAAAAATAAAGGCTTACATTGGGAGAATCTGATTCTGTGCACCTCCACCAGTAACTTGCAGCATTAGATCATACACCCAGGGGAATAATGGCATGAACTAGTAGAAGTAATGAGCTGTTAGTCTCTAGTGAACCAAACAGTGAAATGGGACATAAAACAACCTCTGTCAATGTTTATATCATAAGAATTTGCCTATATTCTTCTTATCTCTGATTTTAAAGTGTCAGAATTCAGGGGGAAAAATAATTATTCTCTTGAGATTTCTAGTGCAAAGTAGATTGGGAATGTGTATGATTATCGGTGTGCATTATTCTTTACCTCTGTCACTTCTCTCTTCTTCCCAAGGTAGACCAAAGAGAAACAGACAAATGAACTTGATTGATTGAGATTTCTAGTGCAAAGTAGATTGGGAATGTGTATGATTATCGGTGTGCATTATTCTTTACCTCTGTCACTTCTCTCTTCTTCTCAAGGTAGACCAAAGAGAAACAGACAAATGAACCAACAAAAATAAATAAATAAATAAATCATGAAATACATCCAAAATACATCTAAAATTAGATTTTATTCACTGGAAAAAAAAAATTAAATAGAACACAAGGCTATTGAAAATCCATATCAAGTTTCCATGTTAGCCATGCCCAAGAGAAAACTATATTTTTCCACCCTAACAGCAGCACACACTCAATATTCCATTATGAGAGCTGTGTCATTCTTAGAATTGGAACACATGGCATTTCTGATCATGCTTCATCATTTATGGGCTCTGCTGAATTAGGTCCTAAATAACTTGAACAGACTTTGGTTATTTTTTTTTTTTATCTATCTAATTATCCCCACCTCGTTAACAGAAATAATAAAAGTCTACCGCTTTTGCTTTGGCAATATACTGACAGAGTTCTTCCTCTTGGCAGCTGAAAGGAAAGTGTCTAGGAGCAGAAGCAGTAAATAGCCACTCATCCATGATAATGAATTCCTATGTCTTATATGTAAAATGTAGGACCAACAGAATACCATTTTATCTGACATGGAAACGGTAATGAAAAAATATCTTTCTATTGATTTTCCCCCACACTAAGTGGCAAAGGCCTACCTGTAGTAGGGACATCACAATTTTATCATTAATTTGGGTCTAAAAGACCTTCTTAGCTGAAGTGTTATTAATTAAATGCAAAATAAAATATTTTTTAACAAATCATACTAAAAAGAAACAAAAAAGCCTTATTCTACATAGATCTATTTAGTTCATCTTATATCTAAAATCCTATGAATTACATTGAAACAAACAAATAAAACTATTTGCCATCAGGAGTCAGTGATTTAACAGTCACTAAACAGTGGATTTCTAAATGGAAAATGAGAATGTTGGAAATATATAGTGCGTCTTAACCTTGTCTGTGGCCACTTTTGTACTTAGTAGCTAATCACCCAAGGTTTCTTGATAGTCACTGGAGACACAAATGTCTCCTGAGGGTTTTTAAACCACAGCCTTAGTGCTTTGATTTATCTCTGTCAATGCAGGAAAATCATAAGGATCCCTTCTTTCCAATACTTAATAATAATAATAATAATAATAAAGAAACAGAGGGAACCCCTTTGATACACGCATTTTCAGGTAATTTCTCCTGGAACAATTAAATCAATTTAGACATCAATCAATTAATGAGAAAAGGAAATTAACAAATGTTATGATTTTCATCAAGTACTCCAAATTAATCATAAGAATCAATTTGTAAAGGTATAAAAGCTTTTAACAACAGTAATCAGTAACTAATATAAATAATGGAATTAAAGGGATAAGATATAGATTTTAAAATCAATAGGACTCATCAGATATCATAATACCAAATAAAAGCTAATCAAGTCAAACTCAATAGCTCATTTTTAAGAATTATTATCTCATTTTACTGGAGACATTCTTAAGGAAACCTTAATCCAGGCCGTTCTGACTCACTGTGTTAGCTATTCCTAGTTTTGAATGCAGCACTGCAGGAAAATACATTGAGTGCTGAAAAAAGATAGAGCCTGAATAATTAGTACTTATTTTGCAAGTAAAATAGCAGTTAGAAAAGGCCTTAAACTGTTTTGTCTTGTTTTCCAAAATTCACGAGCACTGGAGAAGAGAAACTTAAAAAAAAATTGAAGTTTTACAGCTTACATTTTAGACAAACAAATGATATTTTCACAAAACATGATGGAATTATATGTACACAGGATTGTAAGGAATTCATATGCTACATAAGCCTTTTGAGCTTTATGTTCTGTAGTCTATATGACTACATTATGTATTCAGTTTGATAGTATGCATCGTCATATAAAGACCTGGGGATCAGTTCAGTTGCCTGAAAAAAAAACAAAGCAGCTACTGATGATTGAGAGGATCAAGAGTATCCAAAATAGTCACAAAGAATATCCAGAACATTCCAGGGTGTCTGAAATATTACCCTGGATCTGAGAGAGATCTGCACCTTTCTGATAACTGGAGATCAAACCGCATATCCTCAATACAGTAGAACACAATACTACACAATACAATACAATACAGTACAATACAATACATACAATACAATACAATACATTACAATAAAATCACCTGCAGGATGGAATTTTCACAGGGAATGTTTTCATTCTTGATCAATCTATTAGTTTATCTATTTTTAATTATCAACACCTTGTATTTCCCCTTCAGGAAACTCTTGGGTGTCTCTCAAATGACCAGGCTTATCAGAGACTGATACTTTTTAACTCAACATTACAGTTAAGATAAAATTTCTCACAGGCCCATTTTGGTTTCCTTCATCTCTATACTACTGACTTAACCACTCATCATATCCATTACTTTTTTTCTCTCCCCTGGAACAGCTCTTGTAAATGCTGTGCCCTACCACATAAATAAATTCCTCTTGGAAAGAATTTTGGAAGGTTGAATCCTGGAGGTGTGCAGAAATGTAGGTTTATTATTGGCTACTTATTAATTCATTCATTGCCCAGTTAATAGCTCCGGGATCTCTGTACAGAAAAGAAAAAGAACAATACCCTGCCATTGTGAATAAAATTAATCTCCAGTGACCTCCAAAAGCAAAGAGCTCCACTCAGTAATCACACAGGCAGTTTCATTTAATCAGTCTAGGCCTAACTTTTAAATATCTAAATAGCAAATTATCTGTATTAATACCATAACACCAACTGTAGTATGTACTAGGTTAGAACATGCTGAATGGATGAAAAAAGTTCTTTAACAATTATTCTAGACAAGTGCTTTCAGTCCCTTACAAAATATATCTCTTAAGAAATAGCTATATCCTGTTTTGTCTACATATAGACATCTATATGAATCCATTATTGTCATCTAGACTTAAACATTTTTCTCCTGATTTTTGATGATATAGTGAGTTAATAAAACTTTTATAATAACTATTTATTAATTGAAAATAAATCAGAATTTCTACTTGCCTAGTAAGGGAGATGGTTTACGGGCTGGTTCATCCTGGTTCCATGACTATTGGGGCTGGGGAATCCATGGACACATACCCCGAAAAAGGGGAAGGTGAAAAGGGAAAGGGTAGAGAGATGGGCCTAAAACCAAACAGCAACCATGATCTGAAGAGAAAAACTGATATACTAAATAGATTCATAGATTCATAAGGTTGGAAAGAACCTACAAGATCATCTAGTCCAACCATCATCATCTAGTCCAACCATCAAATAAAATATCGGAATGCAAACTAACACAATATAATATAATTGGAACTGAAGCTAATAAATCAAATAAAATGAGAGAGAGAGTTTAGAAGCCAAAGGCCCCACTCTAATGCTGAAGGCGAGGCAGCTACGGAGCACACACTCTGCTGGAATGATCTGAAAGGGAAAAGAGAGGGATTGCGTGATTTGCTAACAGTTTTATCTTTCTCTCTGAGTGGAAAATGAAAAAACAAACAAACAAACAGTGCAGTCCTCTGGGGTGTACATAGCTCCTCTTCTGAGACAGGTATACCCAGAACTATAGATGATAAATAGAACTGAAGCATTATCTCTTTAATGCCCAGTGCCTTACATGATGTTATGATGTGGAATGCTGATAACAAAAATCATAGAACCCTGACAGATCAAGACTTGTACAACAAAGCAGTTCGGAGCCATGGAAGATTATGTTAATAATTTTTCTCTTTTGCTCTGTATTTTTGTTTGCTTGTTTTTTGTTTTATTTGGATTGCCTCTTTTGCACCTTGGTTGATTTCTTAGAATAGCATGTCTATAACTGTGATTTTTTGCTTGTTTTATTTTCACTCAGCACCAAGATATGTATGGGAAGCCATTACAGTGAATGGAACTGTCACGCTCCAATATAAAGGAGGGAGACGAGGTTCTTTAAGATTTTGTGTATACCCAGCGTGAGATTAAGAAACAGCGGTTCAAATGTTGGTCCGATCAGTTTATTACCAATACTGACCAGGGACATGGGGAAGGGGAAGGCGGACACTATTAAGGGTGATGGGGAAGGGAAGGCGAGCGATAGGAAAGAAAGAAGCAAGGGTTTGTATAACGCAGGGAAAGTCACCAGCCAGGATCCTAGGGGCGGTCCGGTTGCAAGCGGATCTGACCGTCAGAGGCAGAAGGGCAGGGGTGGCAGAACAGCAGCGATGGGCAGCCTTGAGCAGCAAGCAGTTGTCCGGAGAAGCAGCAAGGGGTCCGCACCGGAGAAGCAGCGAGGGAGTCAACCCCGAGAGGGGCAGCAGCGAACAGTGATCAGCTCGTGAGGTCTCTCCTAAGAGAAGGCCTCTCCAGGAAGCAGCAGTGATCAGCTCGGGAAGTCTCTCCAAAGAGAAACTCCTGGCAGCAGCAGTGAAAAACACCAACTTCGTGGCTGCAGGACCCCTCTATTTATCTTCCAGATTCCTCCAGTCTACGTGACAAATCCCGTGCTAGTGTGCCAGGCAAGCGTCTCCTGAGATGGTTATCTCCCCACGGAGATGAGTACCAAACAAAAGAGTGTTCATCGTCCGGCAGCTTTTCGTTGCCCCAGGACGTGCCCATCTGCTTGTCCCTTAAACAAAAGATTTCACAACCTTGTCCAGGACTAGCTTGGACATGTTCGGACATGTTCATCAGCAAGCTTTGAGTCAATGGTATTTAGAATAGTCTCTTACAGGAGCCTCAGCTAATAAGCTGTGTCAGGTTTGTGTAGGCTCCACGAAGTACATGTGTTTCTCGATCATACTTCTGAGATAAATCAGGATGCCTGAAGTACGGGAGAATATGAAGGAGCAGCAACAAGCAGCAGTTCCAGAATGGTATGAGGAAGAGGTGGCAGTGGCAACAGATATAGAATGCAGTGGGCTTTGGAGAAAGCATTAACAAAGGAATTCCTCTACATAGAACTGTGACCATCGACAGTCATAGTGTTCTTTCTACATGCACATTAAGCCTGTGTTTTTGAAAGGGAGGAGACAATATTATAGGCCTGTATAGGCCTATACTGAGTAGTAAAACTACTCAGAAATGCCACATCATAGAACTATAGAATGACTTGGGTTGGAAGCATCCTGGAAGATTACCTACTTTCAACCCTCCTGTCATGGACAGGCTTGCCACATACTATATCAAGCTGCCCAGAACTCCATCAAACCTGTCCTTGAATGTCTCCAGGGATGAAGAATCCACAACTTCTCTGAGTAGCCTGTGTCAGTGACTCACCACCCTTTAACATCCAGTCTAAATCTCCTCATCACCCTGAAACATCTAGTATAAATTTTTCCTCTTTTAGTTTAAAACCATTTTCATCACATCCCTCTTGTTTATAAGCTCCCTTTAAGTATTGGAAGGTCACAGTGGAAGCATCTTCTTTTTCTCTTCTCCAGGTTTATCAAATCCGGTTCCCTCAGTTTGTCTTTGTAGGAGAGGCGCTCCAGCTTTCTGATCATCTTTGCAGTCCTTCTTTGGAACCACTTCAATAGGTCCATACATTTCTCATTCTGAGGGCCTGGACAGAGTACTCCAGATTGGGCCACACAAGAGCAGAGCAGAGGAGGACAATTCCCTCCTTGTTCCTGCTGATCACCCCTCTCTTGATGCAGCCCAAGGTACTGTTGGCCTTTCAGGCTGCAAACATACACTAATGAATCATGTCCAGCTTTTCATCCTCCAGAATCCCCATGTCTTTCTTTTCATGGTTGCTCTCGTTGTGTTTCTGTCCTCACCTGTAAACATATCTGGGATTCCTCAAAACCATGTTCAACACCCTGCACTTGGCTTTGTTGAACCTGAGTGGGTTCACCTATTTTTCAAGCTTAAAATGTCTTCAAAGGTGTTTTCTGACAGTTGGAGGCATCTGTTCCCAGAACGTGTGTTAAAATTGCTGATCTTTTCTAAATTGCACACTGTAGGATAACATAACAGTATAGCTGACTTGCAGCACTTGAGGTAAAAGGGAAATATTAATAGACTGATGGGAAAAAGGAATCCTCACTTCATCTGCCATGGTATTGTTTCATTAATATTTTCAGTTGTTACATCTTGATAGCTGAGGGAGAAGTGTTTGAACAAAGACTTGGGAAGGCCAGACTATGGGTGAAAAGAAACAGGAGTATGTTCAGCCCTGGAATACAGATTTTGTCTGTTACAAATGATGTTGTAGAGAATTTTGTAGCAACAACGTCTGGGGCATATTCATCTTTTTTTAGTATGGTTTACAGAATTAAGGTAGTTTGAAATACCTCATCTCTTCTTGCACTGCTATTACTGAAAAATTTGCTATTACTGACAAAACATTTGCTATTACTGACAAAATTAGAGCTACAGATCTTCAGTCTCAGATCATGCTGCTTCCAATCTTTTGAACACTGAGTCAATTGCTAAGTAAAAGAGGAAATATGTGTAAAATCACAACAAATTATTGTATCTTTATGGGCAGCATAAACTGAGTTATCTAAATACTTCAAGTTATTTAATAGACTTTCTGTTAGCAACTTCACTGCAAAGGATGAAAATGTTATTACATTTTAAGGAAAAGACCTAAAGTATGGAAAAGGAAAGAATAGGCATTTAAAATGAAACATATCAAATAAAAAAAGAACTAAAATAAGATGCAATGAGGTAGGTAATTGATGAGGGGAATTTTCAGAATATCCAGGCAGAAATCTGTCTGGGCTGCTGCTCTGATTTTTGTATCCTATGCTTAATGTACGTGTTCTGAAAATTTTAGAGAGTGAAAATTATCTGGGTCATCTCACTTACCACATCCCTTCCTGAATGTGGACTGAATTAGGGTACAGTTCTATCTCTCCTTGTCTCTCAGCACTAAATATCTGATGTCTAATTTTATACCTGGATTGCACCACTCAAATACTTACCATACTCTGGGTCTTTGAAGACATGGATGTTTATTCTGCATCTATATGACACCAACCATATCTGTCACTGCACTGTGCATGATGTCTCAGCTGTCCCGACCCTAAGAGTGTAGTAATGAAGACACCTTCTGAACCATGTAACAGTTGCAGAAATAGACAATAAATAAATAAATAATTATGCATGAACAAAAGAAATCTGCATGCTGACTAAATTGCCAGCCCATCCTATCCAGAAAAATGTTTATGTGAAAGGGAAATAGATAATTAACCGCAGAGAGAGCAGAATATTAATCTATTTTACTCATCCTTTCTTTTTACACATATTTTGCATTCTTGCTTAAAATTTTTAATAATCTTGTGTGTCAGAACATCCCCTAATTGCAAGGTTTTGGATGATTATGCCGTTGACAGAAAATGCTTGATACTGATTGAAATTATTTGAATATCGTTATATATACATTGTTAACATTTTAGATAATTTTCACACTCACAAAATTCATGTTGATTAAAATTCATGTCTATGCAAAAGGAGGGGAAAAAAATCTTACAGAAAGAAAAATAATATCTAACACATAAGTAACACCAATAATTTCAGTACATGAAAGTTACAAAAATGCCCCCTCTCCTATCAGTAAATGTTTCCTGATTGTTATCGAAGGACCATGACCAACTCAGCTACTGAGAATCCTATCTCAGGGCAGAGTCTTATTGACTTTGTTATGATTTTGCGTTACTGGATTCAAGAGTAGAATTGGAGCCAAAGTCAGAACAGAGGAAACATTGATCCGTGACGGTATGGTGATTCCTATGTTTCTGTGCTATTGAATCACATCACGTTTGAAAGTCATTGAATTAAAATGAATATGCCTGGATAGATATGTGAGGCTTTTGCAAACCACAGCACAAAGTGTGTCAGATTACTATCTGAATGATTCAGCCAAAAGTTCTAAATGACTCGGTCACACAATCCATAGAGTTTATAATTAAAAGTATGCAGGTGCATGAATGCGGATGCATTTTTCTCAGATATGCTTCAGAGACCTCTAAAAGCCTCAGACATTACTAGAGATGTGCCGAATTAACCATAAATAATTCAGGTAGTCTGAGAACCTTGCATCTGCTGTTTTGCAGAGAATCTGCATGTTCTCATATTAACTTTGCTTCTTCCCACTATAATTATTTTTTAAACAGTCCCTTGCTATTTAAAAGGACAGCAGGTATTTGAAATAAAAGCTCTTACCTCCCAAAATAATAATTTAATAAAATTGTTCAGATGCGTTTTACCAAGTTGCTCTAAGATATGTCAGTTCATTATTTGAGAGACTGATGCTATGTGGCTTTAAATGTTGAACATGAAAGAGAAATAAATTACTTCTCAGCTTTAGAGTGATGGCTATGTTCCTTTGCACAATATTCTATCTAAATTCTTGATTGCTTTATAGAAGATCATGCCCCTAATAAAAGTACTTCTTCTTCTACATTTTTTACATTAGTCTATTTTATTTTCCAAGTGTCTCCTTCAGTAAATCTGATTCATGTAGCACATTTGATTCTCATATGCACCTCATTATCCTACAGGGATAATAGCTACATAGAATTAGTTAAAATTTAAAAGAACTATCAAAACAGAGTAAGTTATTATGAATACAAAAGAAAGAAAAAATTGACAGAGAAGCTGACTATTCTGAGCTGAGTTTGGCTGTATGATCTGTAGTCTCTTGAGTGGGAATGAGTGAAGTGTTTTTGACCTAAATATTTCTGTTGAAAAACACAGATTTGCATCAATTTGGGCCACTCACTACAAGAAAGACATTGAGGCCCTGGAGCGTGTTCAGAGAAGGGCAACAAAACTGGTGAGGGGTCTGGAGCACAAGTCTTATGAGGAGAAGCTGAGGGAGCTGGGATTGTTTAGTCTGGAGAAAAGGAGGCTCAGAGGAGACCTCATTGCACTCTACCACTTCCTGGAGGGGGGCTGTGGTGAGGAGGGGGTCGGCCTCTTTCCCAGATAACTAATGACAGGACAAGAGGGAATGGCCACAAGTTGCGTCAGGGAAGATTTAGATTAGATTTGGGGAAAATTTTTTTTCTCTGAAAGAGTGGTCAGGCACTGGAATGGCCTGCCTAGGGAGCTGGTTGAAGCACTATCCCTAGTGCTGTTCAAGAAGCATTTAGATGGGGTGCTAAGGGATTTGATTTATTAGCTTAGTGGGTAGGGATGGTGGTAGGAGGATGGTTGGACTAGATGATCTTGTAGGTCCTTTCCAACCTAATGTATCTATGAATCTATGAATAACATTAAAAAAAAATCTAAAAGCAATATACAATAGTGGGTTTTATTTCAAAATTTTTAAAACAACAACATTTTTGTCTCTGTATATGCAAGTGCGTGTGTGAATTTTTTTTCAAATAAAAAATTCTTTTGTTCTTTCACAAATTAAATGTATTTTCATTGAGTGATAAAAGGCTAACTACTTGAGAAAAGAAATATAGTACATTCATGTAATTTTTTATTTTATTTTTTTCTAGTATTGATGGAAGAACAAGAGTTAATTATTTGTTCAACTCTACTCTCAAGTTTAAACAAGGGACCTAAGGGCTTTGTCTAGCGCAGGTATACTTTTGTCTCCTTTTGTCTTTCCAGTGACGAATGGCAAATTTCTCAACTTATTGGCCTGCAATATATTTCAGGAGATGAAGATAATCTTGATATGGTGATCTATGGAATGTGAGTGATCTTAGCTCAAGAACTAACGTGGTCTTGCATGTTCGTATTTGTACAATACTCACTGAAACACACACTACTCACTAATAATTAGCTAGGGTTAAGTATAATATCAACAGCTACAGAAAATTAAAGCTTCTAGAAGATTGCATAACCGAAATTGAAGATTTGATTACTGTAGGGAAGGACAGGCTCTTGTGTTACTTCTGGGGTCCCAATATTATTAGTTAATGACATTTTGGATCTCATTTTCTGCTGCTTTTTTCCTTTTATCTCCATATCCTATCACCACTCTCTTTAAATACTTCTTTGCCTGCAGAATTAATTTCTTTTATCCAGTTTGGAGGGATGCAAGTCTCCCACAGTCACTTAACTATCATTTCATGTTGCCTTCTTGTGGCCTTCATAACTACCTTTTCCCACTTCATATTATCATTATATTAGTCCAGAGGCATGTCTTCAGTGGAAGGTACCAGCCTGATACCACTGGAGAAATAATGATTTTTATGTAAAGCCCACTTATGAACAATTATATTCTGCAAAAAATAAAAAATAAAAAAAAGCTTTTAGACTTATCCAGTAAGCTGCCAGGATGCTGGAAAGATTGAGGGATCCATGGGAGCCAGGAGCTGCAGAGGGTTCTCAGAAGAGTAGAGGGAGAGGGATGAGTGCAATCCATTTTCTGAAAGCCAATCCTACAAATCCACTAAAACTGCACGAGATGTATAGCTCTAAGATTTTTCTCTGAGCTGTAAAATAGTCCTCTTAAGATGCATTTTACTGAGTCTCTCAGACCTTCTTGCTTTATAAGCAGCACTATGATATTTAAAGTTTCAGGTTTTACTATAAGCTAAATTGCACATATATAAAAGTATACACACATATCTGAACAAAGAGCCTTAAAAAAAAAAAAAAAAAAAAGCAAGAGGCTACTGAATATGAAAATGTAAGTATTTTCATGCTTTTTACTTCCAGCATCTATATTGGTAAGCATTAATAGCAAATTGCTCTGGCAATATAAATCTCCACAAAACTTGCAAACAATTAGTTAGAAGTGATTTTGTTTTTGTCTTTAATGTCATAATGAGTGCACATGGAAATAAATCTCATATTTCTTCATTCCAAATTTCCTGAAGCCTTTTAAGATTTGTGAAAGGGGGATTTTATCTAGATGGTAGAAGAAATAACGTGCGCAGCTTCATAGTTCTAGGTTGGAGGTTAGCCATTTGTATTATAGGGATGCATGCAATAAGCAGGAGGCCAATAAGTCACAATGGACTCTTCCAGTCCCAGTGATTTTACAGGCTGGACAAAGCATGTGCAAACGCAAAAGCTGAAGTACTTGTCACAGGTCACAGGGTAAGTCCATTACAAAGCTCAGGAAATGACACATTTTCACATCCAGGCAGAGGTCTTAACAACTTTACTGTGCTGATTTCTGACACACATTTTGGAGGACTGTTGTCTTCATAAAATCCTAGCTGTGAATGAGGGTGTTCACTTGGGAAATCTTAATACATTAGGATTAGGCCCTGAGCCCAAACCAGACTAGAACAGAATGCTGCTCAGTAGCTTGCTAATAATGAACTGCTTGGCCTTGTTCCCTACAGCCAGTCCAATGCTGAATAAAGCAGATCTGAATATTGTATATATTTTTCTCATATGTTTGATTATCTGAAAAAATCACAAGGGGTGTAAATGTTAACAAAAAAGTAACAATTTAATTAACTCATTTGTGTTGATATTCTTCTGGTATTCCCACAGATATCTTAGGTGGTAGGCAAAGAAACAAGAAGGCATGAACCATACTGATGGTTCACTAAACTGTTCACCCAAATCAGTTTGTACTCAAACTCATCTTTAATTATTCCTCTAGTTCTAGGAAAAACAAGAAGATTGAATGATTTCAAAATTAACATCGTCCCCTCCTAGGTACAGAATTTCAACCTGATATAAATCTATTAAAATTAGCTGTCATTTGCATTACACTTTTCTGGCATCCTAGGAAAAATGAAGATACTCAACCTGGTGTATAGTTGCTCTACAGAGGGAAAAATAAGAGGAACAAAACTGATGTTATGATTATTGCCAAAGCATAAGATTTAGAGGCAAAGAAAAATAAATCACATTTTAAGAATTTTTCTGAAGGGCCTTGGTGTTCCTAGATTCATAGAATCATTAAGGTTGGAAAAGACCACTGAGATCATCTAAGACCACTAAGTTCAACCATTAACCCATTATCTCCCTGCCCCACTAAACCATGTGCCACATATACACATTTCTTGAACACTTCCAGGGATGGTGACTCTACCATTCCAGTGGTCTCCTTGCCACTGTCCCAGGTAGTTGTAGATAGCTAAGGTCTCCCAAGCTAAGGTCTCTCTTCTTCAGACTAAACAATCCCAGTTTCCTCAGCCTCTCCCCAAAAGACTTGTGTTCCAGACTCTTCATAACTTCACTGCCCTTCTCTAGAATCATTCCAGAGACTTCAGTGCACTTCTTGTAATGAAGGGCCCAAAACCAAACACAGTACTCAGTGTGAGATCTCACCATAGCTGAGTCCCTGCTCCTGCTGCCTTCACTGTTTCTGATGCTAGCAAGGATGTCATCATCATTCTGAGCCACCTGGACACACTACTGGCTCATGTTCAGCTAACTGTCTGCTGAGATCCCCCAGAATCTTTTCTTCTGTGCAGCTGAAGCCTAGGTAGACTACATCAACAACCTTTCCCTCATCAGCCAGACAGGTCACCTGGTCATTGAAGGACATCAGGTTGATCATGAAGGATCTGCCTTTCTCAAACCCCTGCTGGTTGGTCCTGATCTCCCTGGTTGTCCCACACATGCTGTGTGACTGTGCTTGGTAATAGCTTCCATTAATTTGTTTAGCATGTTCATTGTTATCCTGCCTATAGCAGGATATTGTTTACAAAGTCTGCAACTCAACAGATTTTAAAAACTGCTGCAATTCAGAAGTTAATAGCTGGTTCTCTTGGAATTTGAAAGCCAGAATTAAAACTCTGTGTACCATGAGGCTATCACTGTGAGAATGGCTCTGCAAATTATTTCTGAGGCACAAATAGAATATACAAGAGCAAAATTTATTACATATCTTTTAAACACTTAGGAAAATGTTTTAGATTGACTTTGATATGTAGGTATGTTAGATGCTTACTAAATGGAGCATTCTGGAAATTGTTTTGACAAATGATACTTCCTCCAGCAATCGGCCAGCAATGGAAGTTGTGTCACTTCTAAGTGCATCTAAATTGCCCAGTACAATTAAGAAGTCATTTAAGCTTTAGCAGTGTTTTGTCTGATTCTGAAAGTGAGAACTTAAAATGTATGGCTTGTCCAAACACATAATGAAAACATTATTTTCTACTTTCTCTTTAAGGCAGTCTTCCTCCACAATCACATACACATCCTGAACTGAAAAGAAATAAAATAGTAAATGATGATGGCACATTCTGTCAAACCACTGAGTGAAATAGGATCTATCACTGTCTGACCATGAGAGCTTTCTTCTGGGACTCAAGGGGATATTAAAATAAGAATGCCCTTTCAGCACTTTATGTGATTTGTGTCTTAAAAGCAACACACATGAGCTTTATAAGTCAAGTCAACTTAGGTGAATACATAATAATACAGAATAAGTAAAAAGGATTTTTCTCTCCACTTGAGTGTATGGGGGGAGAGAATAAAACAAAAAAGAACCTAATCATATATGCAGTTCTAAAGTAAAATGAAAGGGAGAAAATTTCTTTGAAAGTTGCTAACTATGAGGACCACTCTCAAGGTAATGCCTCCTATTATATAGTTGTTGCCCACATGCTATCCCACAGCATCACAGGCAGATGGTGGTGGTATGGCAGTAGATTTTTTACCTTCCCACCAATATTCCATTGCATTTCATTGTCATGTGACAAATGGCAGCAGAGGGGAATTCTGACAGCATGGTGCCCAACATGGAAGAGTGTATTAAGCAAAAGTAAGGAACTGAATTACTCCACGCAGAAAAAATTGCACCCACTAACATTCGTCAACACGTGCTGAACGTTAATGGAGGCCAAACTGTGGATATGAAAACAGTGAGGTGGTGGATAGTGTATTTCAGTGGTGATGATGGTGATGGCGAGGCATGAAAGATTCTGTTTGTTGTTGGTGAAAACGCATAGCTAATGATGGTGACTGTGTTGAAAAATAGAGTTTTGTAGCTGAGAATTTTCAGTCAAATATTATTATGGCTCTGTTTGCATTTGTTGTAGTTTCCTTGGGGAAAAAAAAGATAGGAGGAATTACTTTCAGAGCAACCTACATTTAATTTACAAAATTATGCAGAATATTGGAATTTGTTTATCCTTTGTTCTTATTATTTTTGCAGCATCTATAACTGGTAAAAGGCAAAACACTGATGGGAATAAAATACAAATACAAATCAAATGCAAATACAAAGCCCATGTAGATGGAGCCTTTTCCCTCTGATAATTTTGTAACTATTTTTCTATATCTTTCTCAGTGTAAATCCACAAGGAAAAGTGTAGATTGATACAACACACAAACTGTCTGGTCACACAGCGAAGCACTAAAAAATTCAGAAGTTACTGGCAGCATACATACTAATAAATGGCAGCTCAACCAATGCATAGCATGTCTAAAGAAAAGCGTATCCTTGAAAAAGGGTGGGGTACTAATGTACAGGGTAAATTTAAGTCTTAGAGTGGCTTCCATTACATTGTCTGAAATTCCATTTTTCAATTGTTCTTCATACAGTAAGGTGGAAAATAACTAACCTGTTTGTGCAAGACTAATTCTTTTTTCTTAATGTCCTTCTGAAAACTCTATGTCATTCTTACAGAAAATTGATAAATAAATAACAAGTTAACAGTTCAACAAGGCCAAGTGAAAGGTCCGGCATCTAGATCAGGGTGATCTCAAGTGCACATACATGTTGGGCAGAGAATGGCTTGAGAGCAGCCCTGAGGAGAAAGATGGGTGAATGTTAATTGATGAGAGATTCAACATGAGCTAGCAATGTGGGCTTGCAACCCAGAAGGCAACTGTATCCAGGGTTGCATCAAGAGTGCTGACTAGCAGGTCAAGGGAGGTGATTCTGCCCCTCTATTCTGCTTTTTTGAGACTCTACAGAGAGTATCGTGTCCAGTTCTGGAGTCCTCAACACAAGAAGGAAACAGTTATTGAAGAAGGTCCAAAGGAGGCCATGAAGATGATTAGAGGACTGGAGCACCTCCCCTATGAGGACAGGTTGAGAGAACTGTGGAGAGGATAAGGCTTTGAGGAGACCTTATAGTAGCTTTCCAGAACCTAAAGGGGGCCTAAAGGAAAGCTGCAGAGTAACTTTTTATAAGGGCAGGTAGCAACAGGATGAGGGGAAATGGCTTTAATTTGGAAGACAGTAGATTTAGACTGGATGTTAAGTAGTGAGACTCTGGAATAGGTTGCGCAGTGAGGCTGTGAATACCCCCTCCCTGGAAGCATTCAAGGCCAGGCTGGATGGGGCCTTGAGCAACCTGGACTAGAGTGATGTGTCGCTGCCTATAGCAGGGAGGTTGAAACTAGATGATCATAAAAATCCCTTCCAAACCAAACCATTCTATGATTCTATGATTCTGTTGTACTGAGATAATTTCATAGCTTGCCAGGAAAAAATTCTGGCTTCCTTGTCCTTTTCATTCTATCTGTGTTGATTTTGATATTAAGAGATTAATTCTCCAAAGAAAGTCTTTTTCATTCAAAATATGGCCTTCACCCTTACTGGGATCATATTCGACTGCATCAGTTTCTAGGCAATATGGAATTCAAAATTTAAGTCATAAGGGAGTAGCTGAATACATACTTCACTTAGAGTGAATCTTCCCACACTGAATGGTAGGAGTGTTCAGAAAGTAGAGAAGTGGTATGGAAACTGGCATGGCAGAGGCTGTATTCCCAAGGGTAAAGATGTTTTTTTTGTACAGCTACAAAAAATAACTCTGGAGTCATCTTTTCTTACCATATGCAGACACTAAAGGCAATCCAAAAACTTGCATTTTCTCAGTGGACAGAAAGAAAAATATTCAATCCAATGCAATCAAAGCTTCTCACATGTTTATCTCAGAACTTAAATGCATTATTAATGTTTTGCTGTATCCTATGCGTTGTCTTTGAGTTGCTAGCATGATAAAACATTACAGATTGTGTAAACTCAGATAAGTAGATGTATTTTCCTGATCACGGAGTTGTGAACTTTCAACATCGCTTTTCCAGAAGTCTTCTTCTGAGCATACCTCAAGGAATCATGTCTAAAACCAAATATTAATTTTTAATATCTGTGAAAAAATTATTTTAATATCTCAGCCTCTTAAGTTACCAAAGTTTTTGTGGATATGTATATAAAAAAAATTATT
This sequence comes from Oreortyx pictus, assembly GCA_036925125.1. Lineage (NCBI taxonomy): Eukaryota > Metazoa > Chordata > Aves > Galliformes > Odontophoridae > Oreortyx > Oreortyx pictus. The sequence goes on from JAUPFR010000003.1 coordinate 6,139,161, forward strand.
CTTAACAATGTTATCTGAGGCAATGCAATGGAGCTTGAAAATGTTACTGTTTATGTCCATTGAAATAAAAACTTCGTATCATGTTGTAAATAGGCTGTATATTAAATGAAGAACTATCACTGTTTTGTTGAACAGTAAGTCTATCTATGTCCAACTTATTTATTTAGAAGTTATATTTAGAACTGGGCTCTTTCCAGAAGTTTTCAGTGTGCAGTCAGCTCTAAAGTACAGCATCAGAGCACTGAATATAGTAAGACAATATGCTTTTGCTGCAGCAATAAGTGAAATTCAGCACTGACATGCAAACAAGTTCAACTGAGTGTCCCTTACTTCAGCTTCATTAAAGTTTCAGCTTACTAATCAATAACCTAGTCAGCCATTGCTGCAGGCAATCTGAGGAGACAAAAATGAGAAAAAATACTGTTCTTGGAAGTATCATTTCCACTGGATATTCGCTCAAGGATTCACAGTTACAAGCCACCAAAGCACCTACTCAGCCACTGATCTAAAAATAAGACTGGGAGAATTTATCCCATTGAGCAAATGAAAATATCCAGCATGATAAAGATAAAGGTCTGGCTACAGAAGTTCAAAATTCTTACAGTGGACAGGAAATTGAGATACACTGGATTCACATAAATGGATAACTTCTGTAGAAATCTGTCTGTACTGTAGGCATGCACTAATGAATCATTCAGATTCACCCTGCAGAAGGAAATAAAAAAATATGCTAAACCCAAATTTTCACCATCAGAGTTAGTTGATTTATTGGTCAGTCATCAATAAATTACAAATGGTTACCAGAGATTTTAAAAAAGCACTGGATTCTGCTAATAAGAAACCAACTGTGTTAGAAGAAAAAAAACGAACTCGAATTTTCTATTTATTTATTCATTTCCTTTATTTTGTCATTTCAAAACATTGTTCGTAAAGGTAATATCTGGGAATAAGTTTAAAAATGACATTTTAAAAAACTTTTGTAAAAAGATCTAGCCAATGTGCTGGCTCTTTTTTAGAATTAGCAGATACTTGCAGTCGTTACCTGAGAGCCTGAACTAGCAGCTTTGAAGAGGCTACCATGAAATCAACAATTGTGATCTGCAGTTCTGACTGTTCTGTACTACTGTATGACTTCTGTCACTCATCCTTGCACTCTTCTTGTACTGCACATAATTTACTGTTCTGTTTCCAAGTAGATACATCCTTTTTGAGCTTTATGCTGTAAAAGCACAAGCTTAAACTTTATTCAGAGGTTTGATGTCATTTTTCTATTTAGGATGGGCTTGGGCAAAGAAATCAGCTCAGAAATGATTTTTTTTCTAGATTTTTTTTTGTAGCTCTGGGAGGATAGTGTCCTTCATGCATTTAGTTGTCTGTTAAATGGGAAAATTAAGGAGTGTTTATAAGTCTGATGAAGTTAAAATCCAAAAAAAAAAAAAAAAAATCAAGGATCAGACTAGGAAATAGGTTGTTCATTATGCTTGACCCAGCTATATCTGTTTGCTTGTTCTGTCAGTTTTTGCTATGGGTCAATCACTGTCACCTATCAGCTTCTTGTCATCATATGCCATGAATAAACTGAACTACATAAATCACACTTCTTTAATATGAGAGACCATTCTTTTTTTGCAATCATTTTTTGTGTCGTGGCTGTTGGACATCATCAATATGCAGCGTGCAAATTCATTGCTGTGTTTTGTTTTCATTTTCCAAACTGACTATTTCTTAACATTCATTTTCACTGTTTATCTTATTCTTACTTAAAAAGAGACAGGACCACCTGGATGTAGATAACATGAAGGGAAATGAGTTTTTGTGATTTCTATTTTAAACACAAACATTGCTTTTCATAGTTTAATCCTTTTAAGGGATTGGTGATATCTTGACTGTGTTTCTTTGACTTCTCCTAAATTAAATTTGCAAAAATGTCCCAGTGTAATCGTCACTTGCCTATGTTTTACCTGAATATTAAATAAAGGTTCCAGTGCATCAGCAATTTCACCTTAGAATTTTGTGCTTAATAAACTGGGAAAGAGAATGTTGGAATGGGACTTGCTTTGTATCATTTGCAGAATTAATCCAACAATTAAAAAAAAGGTAGTTTCTTGTACAAAATTTTACTTGTAGTATGAAGAAGACATACTACGTAACACCACAGGAAACTAGGTGTCCTCATTTTCTTGAATGGGAGACTTGAAGGTCAGCCTATACACACATGCTTCCCTTGTTTGAAAATTCTGTCATGAAAAGTGGGAAGAGTGGAAAGGAGGCAGATGACAAGTGTTCACATAGAGTTTTGTCATGGAGCTGAGGTATTAGCCAGGACACACGTTCAACAGAGCCTGAATATCTTCTATGTTGTTGTGGTAGATACTTAGCTTTATAATCTAAGAATAGCATCTGTAATGTGATGCAACTTTTCATAAGTTATCACATCTCACAGTGTCTACTTGCTTGATTTGAAAATTTCTTCTGTGTCTGGAAGCTAAGATTCTGAGGTAGTCCAAAGCTGTCTTGTTGATGATCAGATTGATGTCTTGTTTCTGTCTTAGTCCTATGGCAACTGTCGTAATCTTGATTTGCAGAATCAAACTCTACAAGCCGGGGTTAAGTTATAAAGTGGGTATATTTATTCGGTGCTGCCCACAGTGTCAGGTGCAAGATGGGGAGCCCCACCTAGTTTGCACAAAGTGGATTGAGAAGCAGTTACAGATCTGCCTCTTTTTTCCAGCTTTAATCTTCCCTACTCAATGATATTAAGCAAGATATTATTTTCTCATGTTCCTGCATAAAATGTAGCCTAAAATATAGCTGAATAACAACTCTGACACTGCAAAGAAAAGAAAAACAACCTTGGGAGTCTATGTCCATTTTAAATCAGTGATTTCCATTGCACTAGTCACAACCTGGTAACTACTTGGACGGCAGGCATCATAGGCTAAATTAAACTAATGACATAACATGAAATCTCCATGTTCCATTACTCTAGCTTCTTGAAAAAGTCAAGGGCTTGATTGAATGGCTTTATGGCAATGAAATACAGTTACATAGAGAAAACTTTCGATCTTTTCACAAATTTTTGCGAACTGCTCTGCTAATGACCATTATTATTAATAGAATATTTGGAAAACAGATGTTGCAGTACAATTTCTGGCTCCTCAATGTTCATTGAGTTTGCTAATAATACTTACAGCCGCCCATCAAGAGAAAATAGTCTCTATATAGTGTATTAAGATTAAACTGAGTATGTGATCTAACTAACCTCGGTGTCTGTTATCTCCTTGTGCTAACTAACTCGTCTGATCATTTTAGTAGGTTTCACTTTGTTGACTTTGTTACAAAATACTTTGAATTGACAATCCTAAAGCACCCATGTTATTAGCAGTAATAAAACAATGTGTGAATGTGGAAGTTGATTTGGTATTTACTCTGTTCTACCAATCCTGCTGTCATGGCAGCAATCTTTCTTGGAAGTCCAGGATAGACATAATAACTCTCCAAAGCCCCTGTACATATTTCATCTCAATGGTCAACATTTTCAGTTCCTGCAAATCATACTAATTCAGTTGTGAAGGCAATGTGAACCAGTTCAAATAGCTTTTATTTTTCAGTTTGTATTTCTCCCGTTCAAAAGCTGAAAATATTAAAGAATGTAAGCTGAATATAAACTCATTCGCCAGCAAACTGTGAGAATTATACCTTTCAAACACTATTTTTGATAATGTCCAAATTTTTTTTCCCACTTTTTTCAATATTTTGCTCTTAAATTTCAAGTGCTTGAGGCAGATCTCACAGAAAATCTAGAACTATATTTTTAAAAAATAATTTCAGAAAATTAGTATTTTTCCCTGGCTAACATAATGTATCTTATTTTTTTTCTTCATCCCACAGGTATTTTGATCTAATGGAGCTGACTTTTCATTTCAGTGACACAAACTCATGTGTACAAATCTAAAAGTGGTATTATCATTGTTGTCAAAACAACTAGCATTTCCATATTTTTTAGAAATTATTGAAGCAAAGAGTGTAAGCCTGTGACTAGAAGAGTCTTCATGTACTTACTGGAGTTCCACTGTAAGAGCTACATATGCAAAGCGTGGAAGAGGTAGTAGTGACTGCCCTGTCAAACTACCTCCCTTAGTGTATAAATAACACACTTTTTATTATACTAATTGAAGAAGGATCCAGGAATAGAAAACAGAGGTTTTATTCTATAAATCAGTTTGACAGACTGTGGCTTACTTGAAGCATATCCATCATTAACAAGCCAAAAATTTATTAACATCAGAGAAAGAAATTGGAGAACATCCTGGAAGATTTTTCAGATTTCCAAATAACTTACTAACAAAGAAACATTTCTGTTGTCAAAATCCCTTTTTCAGCCATCTTTCCTCAGGGCTCACACGAGGTACCTACGAACAGAGCCACAGCCACTTACAAGAAGGCTGAAGACATGTGACAAGTCTTTCATTTCAGTAACTCTCTAAATTCACTGTGAGACTGAACATATTTCCATAATTTTCTGGGGTATAAAACTTTGGATCCAATAAAACAACTTGAAGTTCCTTAAAGGTTTTTAGAAGGTTCTACTGCTTTTTACATACTATGTGATATTTCTGATAAAGTGCTTTTCGTGTGACTCTAAATGAGGAAACATCCCTGTTATTTGTAACATATTTCACCAGAACAGAATCCAAATTCAGCAATTAGACATTTTATTCTAGTGCATTTCTGACTGTGAAAAAATAGCATTTCATTAGAAAATAAATAAATCCTTTAAAGGGTTTATTTTATTACTATTATTATTTTTATTTGACACTGAGGATGAACTTGTTTGTAAGAGGGCTGAGTAAATTCTGAAGATAAAGGACACCATTCACATCCAAGTTACCAAGCTGAGCAAAGGTCGAGAGTAACTCAGCCAATCTATCATCATGAAGATGCATTTTTAGATTACCAAGAACACATTATTTATAGTTAACTTTTTGTTTAACTCTTTGTATAACAGCAGATTTCAACATCTCTTATTGAAAAATGTGTAGTGTGGATTTGAACTGGACTTGATGATCCTTATTGTGTCCCTCTTCCATCTGATAGTCTATGATTCTATGACATATATTTAACTGACTTTTAGCTGTCAGAGAGAGAGGTCTTCAGTTCAAATAAAATATCCTTTCTTCTATAGATATGGTTGTCTGGAGAGGGCAGTCCAGAATCTCCCACTCTTTTATACTTGCTTTCCTTCTTCTGTTTCCCACTCAGTTAGATAATGAAGATCAAACAGAGTGAAAACTTCCTCATCTCATTCAGTGGTTGTCTTAGAGAGACCAAGTCTCTTTTCATAGTTAAAAGCATGGTCAAAATCTAATGCTTATTGCTTTATTATTTGATCTTTGAGGCTAATAATTTTGAAGAATAACAGATGTTATATCCAGTATTTTGGCAGATAGAACATATGCAACCAGAGCAACCATTCTTTAAAGAATTTTAAATCTAAACATGGAATTATTGCTTATAGATACCAACCCAACTATTTTTCCTTCCAGGAACAAAATAATTTTAACTACGGCAAGTTAAAAATTTATCAAGGCCAACACACCTCAGCCCTGTTGACCTACAGCTACTGTGCACATTTTAAGGGTCTCATAAGAGAAATAGAAAAACAGAAGTATAATTGTAAGCTATGTAAGCTTAGACCCAGTGAAAGTCTGTTTCTAAATAAATTTGTAACTTTTTTCACTGAAATACAGAGCACTGGTACTGATAACAATACCACAGTAATTCAGCCTATTAGCTGCTACAGGCATCTGTAGCCACAGCACCACACCTGTCTCTGCTTATTAGGCACATAGCAGTGTGAAAGTTAACAGACGCAACTGCACAGGAGAATCAATGAAGAGACTTCATGGCTGCCAGAGTCCCTCTGTTTATGAGCTCAACAACTTCATCTTAGGTTCTCCTTCTGAGTTATAAATCAGTAAGCTCAGTAAGTTCAGTAAGTTCTTGTTTTCTTCGCCACTTCCACTTCAACCCTTTTCCACACACATTGCAGTCTCGTTTTGAACAACTATATCAGATGGATCTCAGTAACATGGATAGCACCTGAGGTGGTCAGACAACCATCGCCATAAAGACATTTTAAAAAGTGTTGACTGTGCTGACCATTTCCAAACGTGACCGTATAAAAGCATCTTGATAACTAGCAGAATTTATTAATCTGTAGGTAGCAATTACTACCTACTGAGATAAGGGAATGTTAATTGCAAGAATGAATGTTAATGTGACATATAATTAATCTAACAGGATTCTAAAAGCACACAAAAATTTGGAAAGTAAAAGTAAGCAATTCACGCCTATAATTAACTAAGTATATTTGGGGTGTTTCAAGTGAGACAAAAGCATAAATTATTAGACCCAGAAGAACCTTTAATTTTCTCTAGTCTCTTGAGCAACAAACTATATATATGGCTTATTGTGGGGAAAAATTTACTTGCCTACTGCAGAATATGACCTGAGAAGGTATAACTGATATCACAGTCCTATAACTTGTCAGCAGTAGTTCTGTTTACATTACTCTAGGATGTACGGTATTTGCACTTCTATAACTAAAATTTGTGTCTCATTCTGACAAATTTCAGCTACAAAAAAAGTGGCAATCTCACATAAACTGTGTTGTGAAAGAAGTACAGCCATGATAAAACAGCATCTTTCTAATCTTGATGGGCTGTATACACAGAAACAATACAGCTCATGTTGTTTTATGGAACATTCCTATACCTGTCAACTGGAATTGTGTGGATGTATCTATGGCAGAATATGGCCCTATTTCTATTAGAAAGAGTGAGATTATGAATAGGGGTATTACAACAAAGGTTGAACCATTTCATTATGGAGAAAGAATGAATTATACCAGTTTCTGTGTAAGGAAAAATTGACAAGACAAAGAGACTTTCGCTTGAAAAACAGCAGTCAGGAGTGTGGGGGAAAAGTAGCTAAAGAAGGGTGTAATACAAGCCTGTAAAATTAGGTGTGGCATAGAGGTGTATAGGATAAAACTGAAAACAATTTTGCACTAGCAAATTAGCTAAGATTTAGCAAATTTCTAAGATTTTTTTTTTTTACAGGAATTAGACAAATTAAGAAGGTAAGTATCTATCACAGTCTACTAAATAAAAAGGCAACCTTAGTGGCTTAGAAAGCCTCTGAGTCATCAACCATGATGATAACCACACCCACTGAGTAACAGAATGGTAGAGATAGGTATATATACTTATTACTTAGATAAACACAGTTATATAGTAATTTCTTTTTTTTTTTTTTTTTTTTTTTAGCAATTCAAAAGACTACAAGATAGGCAGCTACTGATTATATCAATTTCAACTAGGAAGGAAAGGGATTTTCCACTGGAAAACAAGCCAAACTTCAGACCCTTAATGCTGCCTCTCCTGACTTCTCAATGCACTTACATTTTCGGAGTGTCTGAAATAAGTCAGTCACTGATACTGAAATAAATTTTTCACTGAATTAATCTCATTTCTTAATAACCTCTTTGATATAGCTTAAATTTCAATGAAAAGACATTATAAGAAGAATCAACATTTTGGCCTCTGTATTTCAATAGATAAGAGGCCTTGTATCTTCATAAGCTTTGTAACTGCTTTATCACATTTCCAGTGAGCCTAATGGGAAAAATCATCTTCTGAAACTATATAGATCTTTTACATATCTGCAATATAAAGTAGACATATTTCATATTAAAATCAATAGTCATCGTATTTTCAATGCAAAATAGTTTCAACCTCAAGAGTTTTGGTTTATTTTTTTGTTATATCATGAAATATCATTTCAACTGGCAATCCATATTTTTTACTAATAACACTTTTCCAACACATTTTCACTTCAGTTTATTTATTGCTGATCATCCAAGCATAAGGAAGCACTTTGCAAACACTATCTAACTGAAGAAAGAAGAAAATAAGTAAAATTAACACCTCTCTTCAGATTTTTCCTCCTTGCGTCTTTTCAGAGCCAGGTCTGCTAGTTTACTAATATTTAGGTAATTAGATGTTTTTTATTGTTTTCACTTCTGTTTCTTCCTGCTGAAGCTACACAATGGTGTAAAGGTAGTGTTACAGTGTTTACTCTGTGTTTCTTTTACCAGAAACAAACAAATAAGTAAACTACATTCCAAGAACCCAAAGTAGTACAATCCTGTGATGGTATTGCTAGGACAAGAGTTAACAGCTTTAAGTCGCACCAAGGGGGAGGTTCAGGTTGAATATGAGCAAAAATTTAGTGTCTGAAAAAGTAATGAGATATTGGAACAGGCTGCCCAGAGGTGATGGAGTCACTATCCCTGGGGGAGTTCAAGAAACGTGTTGATGTATCAGTGAGGCATGTGTTTTCCTGGGCATGGTGGTGTTGGGCTGATTGTTGGACTATGCAATCTTAATGGTCCTTTCCAACCCTAATGAGTCCATAATTCCATGATATTATTCATGTCTTAGTCCTATAGATAGAAACAATGAATTAATGAACAGTTATTCTTACTTCTATTACTACTGAGTATGACAGAGTTCTTAGAAAGACACAGACATGCATTGTTAAGAATTTACTTTTATTTTTTGTAGATATCAAAGGTAAATGGTTCTGCAGATCCTTTTTTTCACTCAACATTTTTCTAAAATAGCAGTGTATCAACATCCATGTCTTACTTCCACATTTTACTTTCTGGTATATCATCATCTGTCCATACTTCCATTATTTTTACCTTCTCTGGAACTAGGATTGTGTTATAAAATGTAGAACAAATTGAAATAGACAATCCATTAAATGTTTTTGCTATTGGACAAGACGTTTTATATGACATAGATTTTTTTCCCAAGTTTATATCTATTTTTATTGTCCTGTAAGGTAATTTATAATTTTATTTTCAGCTTAGATCAATATATTTTATGTTAGATCAATAAACCATGACAAATTATTTGAACTTTATGCGTATGACTTTCAAATACTTTTTCTGTTTTATGTAAGGTAATATTCAACACAGTGATGAATAGCACACACAAAGATTAGAGCTACTTGTTGAGTCTGGAAAATCAAGAAAAGGTCAGTATGCAGTTGAACATCACAGTTTTTTTCCATTCCATGTTGTCCATGTCTTCTTCCTGTGATCCAAGGCAGTTGTGTATCCTTGTATACATTACTATCTATGTTTCTGACTTATAGATACCTGGTTTTGTTAGTTAGTTAGTTAGTTAGATAGATGGTTAGTTAATTCTACTTAATGTGAATTCCTCATCACTTAATTCAACTCCAGAAGAAGCTAAATAAACTCCTTCATCTGCCCACTTGTTAACTACTTCTTTTGAACCATTACACAGTCTTCTATAGTTATTTTCTATGTAAGTTTTTGTTCTCCTTTTGTTAAAAATACTCAATTTCATCAGTTCTTTTATATTTTATTTTTAAATTTCTTTATTTAGAGCTGTCTCCTACTTGAAGTTTGTCTATGAACCTACACAGCAGAACACAACTTTTTTTATTTGGAGCTACTAGTTGAACACTGTCATAACAGAAGCAGCAACAAGGGCTGTAAGTCACAGCTGATGAGGCCTCTAATAATCTTATGATCTCTTTTAAAAAGGAGATAATAAATAGAAATATTTACTTTCTGTGAGTCTTTCCTCCTTCCTCCTGAATATAAAGCTTCAAAGACTCTTGAACTCCAGTGTTCTTAGGGGAACAAAACACAATAAAACAGGCTAGTATCTGTACTAGCAGTTAGCACTGACTATCTATTGTATTGAGCTATGAACAAGTGTAGATAAAATCTGCCTGAGAAAAAAGACTATCATCAAAACCCCTCTCAATCCAAACTGAACAACTAAGTATGAAAAATGCTAGTCTTTTTCAGGGCTGAACCAAAAAGAATAAATGTTCTTAGAGAGAGAGATGGAAAGCAAACACCAAAATTTTCTTGTTAAACAGAAAACTCAGTGATTCCCTTGACGGAAAGTCTCAATAAATGAAAAGGGACTTTTCCTGGGTATGGCAAAGTAGTTGAAAACTGACATGTTTTTCTAGGCTGCAGAAGAACATAGGTCATGGAACAAAAAACATGCATAAGAACTGCTTAGTAAAGCCCAAGCTCACAATCACTCTGAGTCAAGCTCTGGAAATTACAAGACTCTTCTAAAACTTTTTCATTTTTCTGTAATTCAGTTCCTTTTCTCTCCCAAGGCACAAAAGTATGAACACCACTTGGGTAACCAGCTCACTACAAGAATTTTTGCTCTGACTCCTTGGATTCTGCAGATCTAAATCAGCTTTAAAAGTAACTGTTATGTCAGAATATTTTCTCATAACATGAGTTTAATACTTTCCCAAACAGTATAGAGTACATAGTTTCAAGAGCAAGACCTAACTATGCTGTTTGAGAATGACAATAAAAACTCTTTTTGCTATTTTGAAATCATATGTTTAATGTAATGGAAAGAGTTTACAAAACTAAATATTGTTGCAACTCATGTTAGAAGTTGTTTCTTGAACTGCAGAATTTCTGCATAACACAGCAGACAGCTGCATTGACTTTAATGTCCATTCCAACCAAAACCATTCTATGGCTCCATGACATTGTTGGAAGGGTCTTCCACTCTCCCTCTCCCTCCACTCTCAACTCTGCTTGACCTTAAAATAAAACCTCCTCTTTAAAACAAAACAGACAAACAAAGCAAACAAACAAAAAATCAAAACAATTTACTGAGGTCCTTATTTGATGACAAGCATTGGTGGTTTAACAGGGTAAATTAATAAATTATCAATCAATCGATACTTTAATAAAATCATTTGAAAGGTATTGATATATACAAAGATAGTCTTACATGGGCCAATATAGCTAAAAATGTGAAATTCAAGCAATAATAAAATGAAAAAGGAACTAAATTATGAATGAAATATAAATTATTTTCTTTTTTTGCGTGTGTGTGTGTGATTCTGGAGTTCTATAGCCTCACACGTACTCAGCTAAGGAAAAGAGATCTGACATACCATCCAATTTAACCACTCATCAAGCACTACATCTCCTCACAGGTTAAGGAGTCCCCAGTAATCTTCCTTCTACTGCTCTGATCTAATTTACTTTTCACATGAATGCTGTAGTTTATATGCTCACGATTCTAGATGACTTCTAGCATCCACTCCAGAAATACATGGGTTAAAACTCTCCTGTGTCATACCTGCCTGCATTATGGGCATTTATGTTGGATACTCTAAAACATTCTAAGTGGCAATAGCTGTCTGTGTGTGGAGAAGTGAACTGAATGCATCAAACAGAAATACAGGAGTTTAAAAGATCATTCAGCTGACATGCCAGTAAGAGGTAAATATAGTATGAGCTTCTTACATATTCAAAGTACTCAGCATTCCATTAATTGTAACAGGAAATTAAGTGTGGATTGTATGAGGATAGTACTGTTAGCTGTACTAAACCAGAGCTAAACTCTCAGTTTAAACTTCAGATCTTTTTTAGACTTGCTGTGTGAGCTCTGGTAAGTCATCAGTAACTGAGTATTTTAAATAGTAGATTTTGCTTTCCCGAGAAAGGCATCATGGAGATATATGTCATTGTTGAAACAGTAATGTGAACAACCCAGATGCAAATATTTCTCAGAAGTACCACTTAGATGCAAGGTATAGATTATGGAAATATTTTATCCATCTCTTTATCATTTATGACAAATACTGTGCAATTTTTGGATGTTCCTATGTCACTCCAAAACTAATAATTCTGTATTATTTTCATGGAAACTACAGGAGATACAAAGAACATGATAATACTATTGGATAGAGCAAGTTCTCAGTTACAAAGCACCATTTTTCAACATAGTCACCACCATTAGTTATGCATTTTTGCTAGTGGTGAGCAAGAGCCTGCATGCTGTACTCATAAAAATCTGCATCAGCAGAAGTGAGGCACTGCTGCTGTCACTACTGCTGAAATGCACCACCCACCGTTTGTCTGTGCTCACATCCTCTAATTGGTTTCCATAAACATTCAGCAAGTGTTGATGAATGTCAGTAAGTGCAATATTTTTCCAAATACAGGAATTCAGTCCCTCACCTTTACTTCACATACATTTCCACATCAGATGTCATTCTATCAAACTGCCCCTCTGCTGCCGTCTGTCACATGGCAACAAAACGTAATGGAATATTAGAGGAAAGGTTCAACCTCTACTGCCATACCACTATTATCTGCCTCTGATGTTGTAGGCCAACATGATAAAATAGGAGATATTAATTTCAGAGTAGCCACTGTAGATGTTCACACTATGAAGTTGATGATCTGCTGTCCTGTTCTTTAAAGACTAAGAGAAAAAATATTATTTCCTGTATTTCAGTGAAGTTCTTTCCATTATATTTTTTCAAGGGGAAAAAAAATGAACAAAAAGAAAAATGGAACAGCCCTTCTAAAAAGATTAAGAGTGGGACCATAATAAAACAATATATAACATTTCATGTATTTTAGTCATTACTAAACATTATCATGAACAACCAAAAGGAATGCTATACATATTGAACTTTTATTATCACTTGATCAAGCATTTTCTGATAATTCCTATGGCAGATGAGCTTCTGAGGAGACATTTGAAATATGTTAACATGCTAGTTCAGAAGTGACAGAAACACCACTTAACACAGTTCGGTAGCCATCATTGCAGATATTGTTCATCTAACCTACTATGTAACTGCAGAAACTGAACTGTACCAGACCATTGCTATCCCAAATGAAGAGAGATGCATTTTTTCACCTGCAAGTCATCTGACCCATTTTAAGCCCCCACTTGTTTGAAATAATAATAATAATTAAAATAAAAAAAAAAGTTGCATCTTTCTTAAAGGTATCTTCTACAGTCTGTTTCTCAGTAATGACCAAAATAGGAATTTAGGTCAACCTGGTCAACCAGAGAAGTCCCAGAAGACTGGAGGATTGCCAGTGTGACTCTCATCTACAAGAAGGGTCATCAGGAGAATCCAGGGAACTACAGGTCTGACCTCCTGACCTTGGTGCCAGAAAAGGTCATAGAGCAGATCATCTTGAAGGAGATCAAAACCTAGTTATGTGAAAAAAGCTAAGCACATCCTTTTAGTGTAACTGAAATCTTAACATCCTAATAAAAAAAAACTGTTATTAGTCCATACCAAAGTACTAGAGCAAAATAAACAAATAAATTATTTAATTTTATACATTTTCTATGATGCTTTATATCTTATTCTTTCTTCTTTGGCGTGCAACTCTATAGTAGTATTGAATTTAACGTATGTGAAGTGCTTTATCTAAGTCCAATATTTCCTCTTTTTTCTTGTTGCTATCCCTACAATGTTTTCTTCCTACCTGGTATGCATTTCTCCAGTTCACCTCCGTCAAGTTGCTTACAGTTTTGGTTTTTCATGGTATACAGTTTTCAGCACTGTACCATGCATCCTCACTACTGAGGTCATTGTTATTGCACCATAATAACACTCCTCCAAAATATAGCATTCTACTAGGGTCAAAAGTAGCTCGCTTTACAAGGAACAAACATCTTTTGCCAGTATCTGTACAAAACCACAGCTGTATCATGTAATTGTGCAAAGACAAGCAAACATAAAATAAATTAGGCAATAGCCACCCAATCTTTAGAAATTGCTGTTGCAGCTGAACAAGCTAAAACAAAGCTCTAGGCAGGCCAAGTCAAGGTGTAGTTAAACCTGACAAATCTGATCTTGCAGAGTTAATTTGAATCCTATGGCGTGTCTCTGACATAGACATAATTATATTTACTGGCCTACAGGGCTACAAAAAGAAGACATAATGGTATTTGGGTGGTTAATATTGTTTAGTGTTTATACCATGAGATTGGTAGTCCAGGCATTTTAATTCTATTCTTTACAGTTTCCCAGATGCATCTTGTCATTTACCCTCTGTAGCTCAAATCACTGCCCAAAGAAATGGAATAATATTGCCTTTGTTGCATGGATATCACAAAGATCAATTAAGTAATGCTTCAGAAAGATTTCAGGATTCTCTGAAGAGTCTTTATCTTATGAAGTGCAGAACACCATATCTTTATTACAGCATTTGAACACACATTTAGCTTTTACTGCTGGGACTTTCCATGTAGTTAAAGTGAAACACATGATTCACTGTACTGGAAGAAAATCAAGATAGAAAGCATTCAGTAGTACTGAGCCCAGGAGGGTATTAGACAGGGACAGCGTTTGCTTGATTGTTTTATTTTGTTTTTACGTCAAAGTTCTGTCAGGTAGGCATGAAAAACAAAGTACACTGAGAGTCTGATATACTGCCTTATCCTGTGAGGAGTGGCATTAATACAAATTCTGTGTACAAGATGTCTTGTTCCTCTAGAACAACACTAGAATGTGTCCAGTTGAAATCATTAGGCTTGCACCAAGAAGAAAAATACTCAAAACATTTGCATGATTTTCAGAAGATAGCCCTTTTCCATATCTGTTTCCTTTTCCTTTCTTTCCTTTCCAGAATCTGATACTAAGGAAAAAAAAATGTGTGTCAGAATATACTTGTGCTCAGTTGTTAACTACTTGCACTCTAAAATGTCAAGCAAGAAAGGTTGTTTTGTTTTCTGAGTACAGTTACTTTGGGAGTAATATGATCATACACTATGCTCATGAACTCGAAGTCCTTGTGAACTCAAGTGAGATTTCTAGCTAATGCTAATCCAGTGTCAGCCAATAGAATTGCTTAAATAAGCCCCTAATCCTTTTACACACAAGACTGCAGAAAGGCCCCAGACATTGGACGTTTAGTTCCATCAGGAAATGTGATAGGGATTCCAGTGCTAAACAGCATACTGCAGAGCCATTATCTGGCTGTATAGATTGCTGAGTAGTTAGAGATTTAAAGTGTCAAAAGCAATTGGGTGGATCTGTGATGTGTGGAGATTTTTCAACACCATATGAGTTGTTACATTGATTAAACTATTTCTGTTATCTGGATCATCAGCCCACAATGCCAAGTTATTGATTCATTGCACAGGGGTGAAGAAAACAAGGTAAGGATTTGTTTTCACTATTTTTATCCCCTTATCAATGCAACTGAAGTAATATATTATTTTTAAACTTGTAAGATGCAAAAACATTTCCTTTTCACAAAAATCTGGAGAGAAAGAACTAGTTATTTAATGACTGAAGGTTTTATTCAGCTTAAGCACACTGAACAGCAAAGTTCAGCTACCCACGGGGAAAGCTGCTCTGTTTCTATTTACTAGAAAGAAAGGTTTGAATTTAATTAGAACATAATTTTTTATCTGATACTGCCTGAATCATTCTGTTAATAAGTGGAATCAGAAAAATGACAAAGTTCTCTTATCTGATTGCGTTTTAAGTGATTGGATAGAACAGCAGAGATGTAAACAAGAAGAAAAACAAAGTAAAACTTATCAGAATGACAGATTTAATGATTTTTAAGTTTTGAGGGAAAATATCAATAATATATTACTAAACCAAATAGTGCAATTGAGTGTAACAGTGTAGAAGCGTTTAGGAAAAACACTGAGATATTTTAAATTTTATTTTTTTCTCCTTTTATTTCTCTGCATATCCTAACATCCCAGATTTAGTTGGAGCAATCAAAACATGCACAAAGAAGGCTCCAATACACTACCTTTGAAGACTCAAAGCATTCACAATAATTGATAAAACCATAGTCATTAAGCAAACATGGTGTTTTGTTTTCTGAGAGCTAGGATGTCACAGATTACAATTTATAAGGAAACAAACCATTACTATCACGGTAGCAGATACCTGCTTACAACCAGATTGAGAAATACATGATATTTTTCAATGAAATAGAAGCATATTACATCAAGAATGTAGATGAGACCGAGTTGACAGGAAGTGTTGATCTACCTGGGGGTAGTAAGGCCCTACAGAGAGATCTGGACTGGATCTAGCAGGGCTGATGCTAATGGCATGAAGGTCAACAAGACTAAGTGCTAGACCCTGCTCCACCACAACAATCTCACACAACATTACAGGCTTAGGGCACAGTGGCTGGAAGACTATGTAGAAGAAACAGACTTAGGGGTATTGGTGGATGCTTGGCTGAACATAAACCAGCAGTCTGCCAGGGTGGAAGAGAAGGCCAGTGGCATCCTGGCTTGTATCAGAAATAATAGCAGGAGCAGGGAAGTGAATCCCTCTGTACTCAGCCCTGATGAGGCCACACCTCAAGTGCTGTGTTCTGTTTCACTATAAGAATAATGTTGAGTCCCTGAAACATGTTTAGAGAAGGGCAGCAAAGCTGATGAGGGCTGTGGAGCACAAGTCTCATGAGAAGGGGCTGAGGGAACTGTGATAGTTTAGTCTGGAGAAGATGAGGCTCAGGGGAGACCTTATTTATCTCTGCAACTACCTGAAAGAAGGTTGTGGTGAGGTAGGGGTCAGCCTCCTCTCCCAGGTGACTAGCAATAGAATTAGAGGGGATGGCCTCAAGTTGAACCAGGGGAGATTCAGGTTGGATATTAGGAAAAACTTCTCTGAGAGTGTGATCAGGGTCTGGAACAGGCTGCCCAGGGCAGTGGTGAAGTCACCAACCCTGGTGGTGTTCAAGAAATGTTTAGATGCTGTGCTGAGGAACATGGTTTATCAGGAAATACTGGTGATAGGTAGACAGTTGGACTGGATGATTTTGGAAGTCTTTTCCAACATTGGTGATTTTATGACTCTTTAAGAGAGAACAGAGCTTTATGTCCTTGTCAAGAAAGTCAAAAGGACTCACTTCACACTGGATCCTGGACATGTGTTTTTTTCTGCTTCAATGCACTGCACAGTAATTAAGTTAAAAGGGCCATGTGTCTCTGGCCCTGACAGCTACATGGTTATGGAGTAACATACAGATTCCTTTGTCTTCAAGTTACAGGTATTTCTTGCCACAGCGTGTGTAACTCTATGTCTCATCTTTCTACCCTATTTCTTAGTCTATGCTTTGGTGATTAGAGGGGTTGAAATTCTTTGCGTATGGAGGCAGATAGGTCTCTTGCTCTCTGTTCAAAACATCCTAATGTCATGCTTATGTGGTTATCTCCTTCTCTGCGTGCATTTCCTAATTGCTCTCTGTAGAACCGCAGTGTGAACTCTACATCTCTGATACAAACTTCTTCATAATCTTGAGCAGCATCCAATTACTTTCACACTCACACTACAGCACTTTAGAACTAACTTTTATGTCTCAGTATGGATAAAGTTTTTTGCATCAAAGTAAGAAAGTGATTAATCTTCACAATTCTGGATCAGTGTCCTAAATCCTGCTGAAGTTCTGTATAACACAAAAAGCAAGCTATACAAACTTAACATTAGGATGCAACGACAGTGCAGAAGTGAGATCATATTAAAAGGATGAATTTCCACTGACATGGACTGTTAACTTAACAAGGGAGTACTGAAAGTACCAGGCAACAATATCAGGGAACTTCACAAGCAAACACAGTACAAATTGGAGAGCTAAAGCATACAGCTACCTGCAAACCGAAGACAATATTCTATCTGGAAAAATAGCAATTGTTCAGATTAAGGAAAACTAAATTTTTCTGCAGAATTTACTTGTTACAAATCACTTACTCAGTTATATCTTTAATTTTTACTTTTCAGAACAAAATATCTGTCTTTTAAGGTTTATACTCTTTGATGTACTCTTCGAATAGATTTAGTACGTTTTGTATGAATCACTGCTAAATTATTTCAGCATTTAAATTTGTAGCTGTCGATTCTCTTGGCATATTGCATGCAGTAAAACATATAATGATAATCTGAAATGATCTCCAAATTTCAAATGAGGGATGTAGCAAAGAAGGAGAAAAGGTTAACTGACATACACAATTGCTTCTTTCTTTACATTTTCTTGTCGTCTGTCAGTGCCAATAGATGAAATTTTATTTCATTTTGTGGGTCTCAAAACTCCTACTATCATTGCATTATAGCCTCAGGTGGCTTTCATCAATACCTGACTGCATGTATCTTCATATGCACTTCTAGATCTTAAAGGCATCCTTCAGCCAATGAGTTTTAGAGTTCCATCATTCTTCATTGCCTTATCAGTGACACATTTTGTGTACACAGTCACCAATCCTGCTAAACATTTTTTTTTTATTTTTCTGAAAAGCTTTCTGCAGTAAAAGGGACTTAATTAGATGCAGTTTGTCCACTATTCTATTCTTCAGATTGAATCTGTTGTCTGTTATTCTTGCAATGCTAGAATATCTTTAATACTGGACATGCCCTCTGCAAATTACTGGGACATTTCTTTCAGGAAAATTTTTCTCATAATCCCATATTCATATCACCATCTTTTTAGATACATCTGAGATGCAACCATGCATTTTGTCATGGTTTCATGAGTTTTGTTATTGGTATTCCAAACATAACATCATGTAGTGCGCTGAGAATTAAAGAGTTAATGCTCCAACTCTGCGGATCATCTGGGTATACCTGTCTCAGAAGAGAAGAACTATGTACCACAGGGGACTTTACATTGCTTTGTATTTTTACGTTTTTCTGCTCAGAGGGAAAGATAAAAATTTTTTGTATGTCACAAGACAGTCTCTTTCCTTTGGGATCAACCCAGCAGTGGGTGCTCGCTGCCGTCTCACCTTCAGCGTTAGTTTAAGGCCTTTGATTTATTGGACTCTCTCTCTTCTCATTTTGTTTGATGTATTAGCTTCAATTCCAAGTATATTGTATTATATTGTGTTAGTTTGCATTTCGTTATCTTATTTAGTAAATTAGATTTCCTCCTCAGATCATTGCTGCTGTTTTGTTTTTAGGCCCATCTCCCTTTTCCCTTTTCCCTTTTTTCTTTTCCCCCTTCTCCTTCCCTGGGGTGTGGGTCCCCCACCCCTCTCGACATGGAACCAGGAAGAACCAGCCTCTAAACTGTTGACACATTTTTTCTGGCTTCTTCCAAATTAAAGGATTTTTTAGAAGAAAATATTCATTACCTTGTTACACTGCTTCCTTTAGATGGATTGTTCTTCAAAGACTGTATTACACAGAAATTCAATCATTCTTAAGACTTCAGTATCTCCTTTTCTATCACTTAATCTCTATCAGATTGCTTTAACATGACAAAGTGTTATGGAAGAATTCAAAACTATGAAATGGTATAGACTGCTTGCTGTCTTTTACTTTCTTTTCTCTTCTCTACAGTTTGACATCTCTATCTGCTTATAAATCGTGGTTGTAATCTGAAAAGAAAATGTCGTGATCTTACTGTAAATACAAGGTAGGAACCAAAACCAGGAAAGTGTAAGTAGACTGCTTGATGCTTTCGAAGAGAACAAATGGAATGTGGTCTGGAGGTAACCACAGTCCATGAAGAGGCCCCAGTGGAACAGCTCTGAGCTGTAGATCATGGAGAGGAGCCCACGACGGAGCAGGAGGGCTGGCTGAGCTGCCACCCTTGGGGCTGTTGTGAAGAATTGCCTAAGGGATGGACCCTGTGGTACAGAGATGCACTGGAGCAGTGCTTGGAGAGCTGCAGTCTGTGAGAAGCCCACACAGGATCAGTTTGAGAAGGATTACATCCCATGGCAGGGACTCATGAAGCAGGTGCACAGAGTGACCTTGAAGCAGTGGCAGAGACAAAACATCACAGACTGACCGCAGCCCCATTCATAGAATCATAGAATGGTTTGGGTTAGAGAGGAGATCATCTAGTTCCAATCCACCTTCACTGTTCAAAAGGCAGAAGATAGAAGAGAGTGGATGGAGGAAGCTCTTTTTACTGTTCTTGTCTGTTGATAATAAATGACATTAATTCTCCCCAAGGTGATTTCATTTTGCCTTTGACAGTACAGTGAGTAATCTCCCTTTCAATATCTCAACCCATGAGTTTTGTTTCATTGTACTTTCTCCCCCTGTTCCTTTGAGGAGGAAGAGTGAGAGAACAGTGTGGTGATGCATAGCTGCCAAATGGTGTTGAATCACCACAATTTCTGATTAAAAAAAAGAACAAGATACTCCTCAGCATCAGAATATTTTAAGAAGGTTCGGAAGGACTTTTAACATGTAAAGAAATAAGAAAAATATTATTAACAAGATGCAAGGTGAAATATTTCGGATATGACAATGTGCACATGTATTAAATGTGATGAAACCGCTTATATAACTTCCATTGTGGTTTCTAGAGATTATTGTTCCTGAATTATTCAAGAAGATGTTTCCTGTTTATTACACCTTGAAAGGCAAACACAAAATCTTTAAATAAAATTTATTGTCTTATAATATTCTAAAATATGGATACATTCTAATGGAATGAAAATATTTGTATTCACAGTGTGTAAAAAAAGGTAAAATAGTAATGGTAATGTTTAAAATTAATTTAGGACACATTTTGTTTGTTGCAAAGATGTGGATTTCTAATAATTCTGCTGGTTAAAAATTTGCTAATGTGTTACATTAAAAAAAGAAATAAAATATATTCTATAAAGAGTAAAGTTTAGTAAGTGAAAACAGTCACATCCAAAGAAACCCAGTTGTAGAATACCTTGCCCAGTATTTCCAACATCATTTGTCTGCCTTGCAAATTAGTTGTTTCTCTTGGGTACATGTTACTCATGCTGCCTTGAGGAACTCATCCAACCAAAGACAGATTTGTGCCATTGACTTGTTCCAAAGTTGGGCACATCAATCGTCCTGTTTGTCTTTCTTCAATCTTGATCAGTTTTACCAGAAGAAAAAATGTATTACAAACTTACTGAGACGTTTTCCATATTTTTACATTTGTACATTTCACATTTTATGTGATGCTTCATGTTACTCACTCTAGACAGCAGCTTAAACCTTTCATTAGTGCTGTTAGACACTCTGCACATCTACAGATAAGCACAACATACTTAAAACACATGCATACATACTCTGCTTGGAAGTTAAGCTGGTGAGTACAATCATTTAATTACATCTAGTTTGCACAGGAAACAGCATTTCACATCATTGAAACTGTAACAGTAGAAATCAGAAGTAAATGGAGTTTAGTAGATTTATGCCTGTTAATATTATAATAGAATTCGGTAGAAACAGAAATTATTGCTTTAGAAAATGTCAGTATTTAATTTATTCAAATAAACTGCTCTAATCACACGTCATGTTCTGGGAGCTTTTCCTACTAGCTGTAGTTAAAAGCAACAGACTACACAGCACACTTAAGGTGTCAGTCTGTATGTTCCAAAATTTCTTCTATCAAACTCACCTGGACTGAAAGCCTTTCATTTTTCCCTCTAGACTGAGATTTAGCAACATACTTTTATAGAAATTACAAGGCAATAACATCAAAAGAACCAGAGTACTTTCTCTGTTTGAACTAATTTCCCACAAGAATGAGCTGACTTACCATGAGTGTGTGATAGTGGAAAGAAAGCCCTTAGAAATCTAATTTGTCTCATTAATTTTGACCAAAAAAAATTATGGCAGCAGGGTCATAAAGCCTAAATTAGGTGAGTTTCATAATGTGTCAGTCTTTTAAGGAAAACGAATTTGGTCATTCTTGGTTTACTTCACTAGGAAATTATTTGCCTGGATTATTTCAGTATTTAATTAAATTTTCATGTAACACATATAAAATAGGGAATAAAATAGTATTTTGCTGTGCCACTACATTAATTTCCTGTCATCAGAAGTGTTTATTTTGTTAGCTAACTTAAACTTCCTCAGTATCAATTAAGCATTATGTCTGAGTACACTTAGAATAAATTCTTTCTTCACTGCTTTCTTGTTAAACTTCTAATTTTATTTTTGTTGTAATTAGCCTTTGGTGAAATCACTTTCTTTGATAGACTCACTATAATTTACACTTTATATTGCTCAACTTGTTTGTCATGAGATCAGCCAAACGACTCCTGATATACTTGATGGAAAAATGTTACAGGAATACTATGCAGTTTATGAAAGATTGTATTAGCTGTATTTCTTAGGGGAGCAAAGCTTACAGATTAGCTTTTTGGACTGTGTGAACTGTCCTTGTCCTCCTGATCTTTTAAAGCAATATTGAGTGTTGCAGAAATCAGATGGAAAGACAGCCTGGGCCTCATTCCCCATGGCAACATCTGTGATGTGCCTCATGGGGACGTCCCATCATTGCCTAAATTCACTCTTCTGTGTAAGAAGTTCTCAGCTTTGGTACTCTTAGAAAGTGTGAAGTTGGTCTGTGTAATTAAGATCAACTTCCTTATTCCCTCTCCTCAAGTAATACATAATGCTTTGGGGATATTTGTAAAGTTTAATGTCTCTAACAAACATGGAGATCCATGGTTGTAAATGAACACACAGCTGACAATTTCTCTAACTTATACTTCAGGCTGGGCTGAAGAGCTCCAAGAGAAGAGCCAGTTTCGTGACTGTAATGGAAAACGAAACACCTGTCTCCCACTGGAATTCTATCCATAAAGGTCTAAACTGCAAACACTGAAGAGAAAAGGGGATATACAAAGTCTCAGAAAAATCCACGCTTCCATCTCTTTCTTACCACTTTATCTCTGCATGTTTTTCTCATACACTAAATAGTACAAATACCTAAGGCAAACTCTGTGGAGATAATTTCTCTAAAGATATGTTGAAAGAGAGCACTCCTTCCTTTAAGACCAGTTTCAAGAACCATTTTCAGTGTAGAACTGGAAAATAAGAAAGGGAGGAAGCCACAAGGACAAATTTCTGACCAATAAATGATAATGGAACTAGTGAAAAAGAAGGTATCAAGACAGACCTGACAATAGAGTGACAAGGATAAAACCCTGAAGACAACAAGAAGAAACAAACCTCCCAGTCACACCAGATGGGCTGTCAGGAAAACGCAGCTGCTTCTTCCAAGATCCACCTGGACTTTTGCAACTGCTGAGACTGTAAACTGAGGAGGTCCAGTCTGGGAGAGTGCAGGAAAGTGTAATGTACTGTAAAACCAGGGGCTGTGAAAGGAGAAAGGGAAGCAGGAGGAGTAAAGATGAAGACAAGTAGAAAAGGATGTAAAATGACCAGACATGACTAAAATGGAACTGGACAATGCTCTTGTCTGGCCACTGTCTGTGTTAGGACCCAGAATGGTAAAAGCATAGTGTTTCATAGGCAAAATTTGATTTACTAAGCACCAAAATCATTGAGATGCCTCAATAGAGCCAACTCCTTACCTAGGGAATCTAACATTCTTTTTCACTTAACTAACATTATCCACACAAGAAGATCATTTGTAATCCACTGAATAACCTCCTTTTTCCATCCTGAAGAGGATTATTGGTTGCTCTGAGATATTCCTGTCATTGTATCAAACCAGCTGCAAAGGTTTAATATAACTAATGGCAGCAGATGATTTCTCATACTGAAAGGTCACTGAGTCACAGTCAGCCACCTGGCTCTACTGTACCTTTGCTGCTCACAATTATATTTTATTTTTCTCTATTTTTAATAAATGCATGAAAGTATTGAAAAAGATATTTATCCAGAGATGTAGGAATCTTTGCCAGAAATAAAATATGAAATTTAAATTAAAGCCAGCAGCTGTTCCTAATCAGCAGGCCAAAAAGAAATAGCCAATCACAATAAAGTGATATCCAGATCATGTCTGCATTTCATGCAAATTTCAGGCCTTAATATTTTTGGAAATGCTAGCTAAAAAGACAGATAACAAACAGTTCCTTGAAGTTTTTCGTATTTTTACCGACCTTCAACTTTCTCTTCTATTTAGAAAACACTTATTTTAACACCAGAGTGCATTCTGGGTCACCTCTAAGATGTAGTTTAACATGCCACTCTGTAGTCCCCAGGGAACAAACAACTGAGTAGCAACTAAATCTGCTTTCTTTCCAATGCTGACTTTTTAGATACTGCTGTTGTGAGATTATTGAACAGTATCTAGGAATCCAGCAAAAATCCCAGAGGCCAAATTTCAGTACCTAAACACAGGTACTAAATTCTAGTAGCTACTTCAGCCTTCTCCATCTCTTCAGTCAAGCTGGAACAACTGATCATTGCATGTATCATTTGTGTGATTGCTCTGGTTGTCTCTGATACGGAAGATTCATGTATAATGCCAAGCACCAGAAGGCAGACAATGTTACAATTCAGTGCTTGCTATCTGCCCTGTATCTTCCCCAATGTACCAAACAAAATAAAATGTACTTTTTTTGAATTGTGTACGGAAACGTAATTGGGATGTAGAGCAATTGCACAGACTTGGTGATCCAAAAAAAAAAGTATAAGCCCTGCTTTACCACTTTCTGTTCTGTTAGTAGACTAATAACACTCAGCTCTTGCTCAGCTCTTAATACTAGCAAACAATCGAATAATATCAGTATGGAAACTGACTTTTGCTCCAGAACCTTGATTACTTTGATCATTCATACATGTGTACAATGTTTAACTCTAGCAAGTGAGTGGTGATAATTTGTGCTAATGATTTTCACAAAACACATGAGTTGTATGAATTATTTAATCATTTTTTTTTTCAGGTTGCTTGCATTTGAGTTTCCTGAGTTTCTCTTCTTTTTACATGTTGTGGCAAAGTAGAAGAACTGGTTTCATGATACATTATCTATGCCTCTTCCTTGTATTTAAACTTCAAATTACAACCGTGTTAAACTACTGTTTTGATGACTTGTAGGTGAATATATGTAAACAGAGCATTCCTAAATAGTTTTTTGGAAGCATCTGATGTTCTCCAACCTGCTCTTAAGTAACAGGGGGATTTGTATACTCAGCAGTATATCAGATAGGAACTGCAAAAGAATTATTAAGGGAAAACCAGAAGAAAACAGTAAAGTCACAAGTGGGAGGTCTACATTATCACTGAGATATATTAAATAACTTCCTGCAGGTTTAGATTCAAAGAAACTAATAAATGAAAATTTTCCCAGAACATTTTCAGCATTTTTTTCACTATTCTTTATGAATAGGATTGACTTTTATAAAATTTTTCTTTCTTTCGTAACATCTGTGAAGTTTTTATCTCCCTTCTGACATCTAGGCATTACCTTATTATACAAAATGAATCATAGAATTATTGAATGGTTTGGGTTGGAAGGGACCTTTAAGATCATTGAGTTCCAATCCCTCTGCTATAGTCAGGGACACCGCCCTATAAACCAGGTTACATAAGCCCCATCCAGCCTTGACTTGAATGCTTCCAGGGAAGGGGCATCCACAACCTCACTGGGCAACCTGTTCCAGTGTCTCACCACCCTCACAGTAAAGCATTTCATCCTAATATCTAATCTAAATCTATCTTCTTCCCAATTAAAACCATTTCCCCTTATCCTTTCACTACCTGCCCTTATAAAAATTCCCTCCCCAGCTTTCCCATAGGCCCCTTTCAGGTACTGGAAGGCTTTTATGATGTGACCTTGGAGCCTTCTCTTCTCCAGGCTGAAGAGCTCCAAATCTCTCAGTTTGCCCTCAGAGGGTAGGTGCTCCAAACCTTTGGTCATCTTTGTGGCCTTCCTCTGGACCTGCTCAGATCACTCCATGTTTTTCTTGTGCTGTGGGTCCATCATCCAAATCATTCAAAAAAGGAAAATTACAATTTTGGTGACCACAAATGCTGAAAAATGTGCAAATAACATCATTAAGCTCAACACTCTCATATTTATTTCTTTACTAAAACAATTAAAAACATAGCATTTCTTTCTTATTATCATCCATTTTCCACATGACAGGATCATAGAATGATTAAGGTTGGAAAAGGTGACCTTAAAGGTCACCAATCGTCAACCCATCAACACCATGCCCACTGAACATATTATAGTTTCTTCAGGTTTTGTAACTATGTAAAGCCATTTCAGTTCCAGATGTTTCTTTACTTGCATTTAGTTGTTCCTCTAACAGATCTTTATTTTAATAATAGTCTTTGGCCATCTCTACCTTAGAGATAATTGTGCTTTCTGATATGTTTTCTTTTTGAAATGTGTCTTTCAGAAAAGCCTAACTGCCAGTGAAAATCATGCTTAACAACCACTTGTGCCAAATAGAGATGTTCAGCAAATGGATCGGGGTACCAGAGCTTAAAGGTTCAATATGTCAGCAGCTGAATTCGGCAATAAACCAGCTGCTGGCAAGATAACACCTGATCTGGTGGCATTCCAAATATGCCCTTTTTATTTGCTAGAGATCTTCTGAATGTCAGACTGAGATAGATTTTGCACCAGAACTGCTCCAAATTTCTGAATGGAGTAAATGATTGTTGTGTTTGTGTGTTCGGTTGCTTTTGTTATTGTTAAAAAAAAAAAAAAAGCGAAAAGGCTTTTAATTCTTCTTGATAGAGAAATGCTACCTGGATAACAATGTGCTACTACCTAAGCTAGGTGTAAATAATCAAGTTTCTTCTTTTTAGTTCATAGTTTTTCACAGATTAATTTCAAAAGTAAACATTTCTGATGTTATACATAACATTGGAAAACTGCCATTTATCCATAGTTCTGATTTTAACATTCAAGATACTGAAGTTACACTAAAGAAAACCCTAAATGTCTGAAAACGCCTATGTGGATGCGCATGACAGAAATTTGAACACCGTGCTGATTTTTAATTCAAATGAGGGATTATTTTTGTTGTTGTTGTTTTCTCTTCCTCATTCTTAGTTTTTAACTTGTGCTTGCGCTTTCATTGCACCTTATCATTATCACTACAGCTAGCATATGGCAACTGGAAGCACTCTCTGCTCTGTTGCTGCTCTATTTTGCCATAAGCAGGATTGATTTGTACTGATTGAATACTGACTTCTATTCAACCCCAGCATAAATCTCAATTTTAAAAGATATTCAGCATTCACAACGTAAGTCAGTGATTCAAGAAACAACAAGAAGAGTCATATAAAATCAAATAAGAATTATCTAATACTTTGCAGGCATAGAGATTCATTCAGTCAGTGGGATGAATTACATATTAATAGTTGAAGTAGATTAGATGCTAGAAATCAAAATGGGTAACAGGACATTTTACAGGTAGAAAAAGTCACATTTGGCCCTGTGCTTGCATTCTATGTTTACTAAATGTCTGAACAAATCTAGGACAAGCAATAATATTGAGAAGATTAACCACGTTTAAGTATTTTGGGATATTTAAGAAATAGAGGGAAGTTGCTCTTTTGTAGGGTAACTCTGTAAAAGTCATTTTACAAGGATACCTCTGATGGTCTAGAAGAATCTGACCAGGACTGCATTATGAAATGTAATGGTCCATGATATAACTTAAGCTATGTCAGAGATCAATTTGGGTGAACACAATGCCTTAAGAGAGAATAGCAGTTCCAGAGGAAGGTGAATCACACTGGTGTCAGCGCATTAACGTAATAAATAAACTTCATATTCTGACAGGATTTGTACTAGTGAAGCAGTAACAGTACTGAAAAAGCTATTTGAAAAGAGTAGTGTTAAGTTGTAAGATCAAAAGGGTTTTGATAGCAACAATTAAGATACTGTATAGAAGTTTTAGATTACACATTTAAGAAATCAAATAGACAACCCCATAAGGACTTGATCTTTTTATCTTTTTCTTGTCTAACAAATTAAAAACTGATTTCACAGCAGCTGACTGTGGAAAATTATCGTTCCCAGTGCACAATAATGACTGAGTGTGCACATCTGTGAAAAAGACATTTAAGAGTCACATGTTACTTACTATGTTTGTATAAATGAGTATATATGCTGTCATTACATTAAAACAATCATAGAACCATAGAAATCGTAGAACAGTTTGGGTTGGAAGAGATCATCTATTTCTTCTCCTCTGCTGTGAGGCAGGAAATTTGACCTATGGGTCAACTCAGGTCATTTTATGACCTATATGCAAATATTAATTGTGAATTTGGACCTGGTTCATAGCACAGATAAGTGAAGACCATGTTGCCTTAATAGAATACTGAATAGTTAACACAGAAGAATCAAATATAGCATAACATGGATGAAATACAAAGTAAACAAAATTGTGCATAGGTGATGCAGTTTCAGCTGGGACAGTGTTGATTTTAACAGCAATAGGAAAGCACTCAGATACATTGGCAGTAAAAGTCATATGCAGCAAGAAAAAACTCCAACAAATCTGGCAGAATCTTACTATGTCTGACAACATCAACTTTGTGCATATTATCTCCTAGAAATCTAACCTATCTGAACCATTTAATTTAAAATCTGTAATGGCAAGATTTTAGAAATGCTTTTACTCAACTAATATGATGGACAGCATGGAAAGACTTCTTTTCTTTCACTTTGTTCCTTCTTTCTCCCACCTCACATTTGTAAACAACTTTACCCACTTAAGAATTTTAATGTCAAGCACCACAAAAACAGTGACAAGAGGAACTCCACAGGGATGCAATGGTGCCTATTTTACTACGTTTGAAAAGTGCACAATTAGGACAAGCAATTTCATTTCAGTTTGGTCCATTTAAGGTTTTTCAAGGTTTCAGGTCATTTTAAGTTAATGCCATTTTTAAGTTTGTGATTTCCTCTTTTCATCGTTTGTGATATTAAAAATGTATCAGGAAATGGAAGATTTAGGCAGTTTCTATGTAAGAAAGTTCTGTGACAGACTGAAAAAGACTTTAAGAACAGCATAGTAATTTAACAACTACTTTTGTTCCTCAATTAATCATGTAAAAAAAAAAAAGAAAAATATAAAATAAAAAATGCAAGTGAATCATGGAAGTAATGTCAGGGAAATGCCTCTGTGACAGTTTCCTTACAGTTAAATGAATATTCTGGGACTGGATTTATTCACAGTAATGCTATTTTCTCACTTTTCTGTACCTATTCCAAAGAAGACATTACGAAGAATTCTTGTACTTGAATTAGAGGCATGAAAAGGAGAGCACTCTTGCAGTCCCCAAACCCACTCCAAAACCTTTGCACATGAATTTGAATTCAATGGCATGTGGCCACACCTCTGCCTGTGTTTCACACAAAAGGACCACCCTGAAGAAAAAAAGGAAGACCATGACTTTTATACTGTATAATAACTACTTCAGTAGGTTTAAGAAATAACGTGCAAGAGTGTAAGAGAAAACATTTCTGCTTTGAATATTCAATTTTTTTCATCATTGAGGGCATCAAGTTGTTTTCTTTCATATATAAACAAAAAAATATTTTGTGTTCCCTGTTTTCTACTCAGATTTATGAGGAACATAAATATTGAAATACAAAAGTTCTGAAGTGTGCTGATTATAAAGGAGGGTATCACCAGAAGGATTAAATTTACTCCAGCACAAAATCCTCATCCTTTTGTCTAACAGTTTTATTTAACTTAGAAACTTGACAAGTCAGAAATTTCTACCATCACTGAAGGAATTGAGAGGAGAATGAAAGATTTTCATTTCCTACTTCTGTATTTGCAGCACAGTAATACTGTGTAATAACTATTTGCATAGCCATCTTCCACAAGCTAGCATTAAAGAGAATTGGATTTTAGAATTTCACAGGATACAGGCAAATTTTTGTTTAAGAAGCAGTACCTCTTGAAAGATTTTTTTCTGGCATAAAAAATGCACTCTGAATATTTACCAACTCTTAATTGTGTAGAATGTATTTGTGAAATTTTTTATTGGAACATTATCTTAATGCAAGATGTTGGTGTACTTGAGCATCTGGAAGTTCCTAATGGCAAGCTAAATGCTGTCTACAGGAAGCACTGTAACATTTGAGATATCAGAGCAAGTATATAAATAAACGTAAATTTATGTTTAGGATGACTTGACATTTTAGAAACCTCTATTTGTCACTATCAATTTCCCTTTAAGACTATCTAAGTACTACAGATTTCTAAATGCAGCTAAGTAGTCTAATACAATATCTCTTCATTACTTTCACTAAAATCACTATATTTTCATTTGGAACAAAAAATATATCTTGTCAGTTTTATTCCAGATAAGAAAGATAAAGCATTATGCCTCTCTGCTATTTTCATTAAAATTGCCTTTATGTCCAGGCTCACTGCTGTGTCCAGTTGAAAAGCTGATGAAGATGACTTGTGAGGTTCTTTGAATCTAGCATGAAATGTGAAATTTTCTGTGACACATCAATGATTCCTTTAAATCCAATGTTTCCAAATCGTTCTCATCATGTACTTTCAACGCAGTGAGGAACATATTTAGTATTGCACAAATTCCCCCAGTCCTGCTCTTAGTAGCATAAGGCAAATGTAGCTGGAAATTGGACATTAGTCACTACCCAAACCATGCCATCTCATTCCAATCTGACATCTTAAAGTATCCCTGATGTCTGTGTATGTAGTAAACATAACACATGATCTGCAAGAGACCCATATCCTGCAAGGTCAGCAGCTGGAATGCATGCAGGATGGCATGGACCTCTCACACAGTACCAGGTATTTCTATTCAGATCACTTCATCTAACTCTTTGAATCAAGCAGTGCAGTAGAAAATACATTCAGGAGGAAGGGAGAAGTCAGATATGAAAATATGCACCATTCCATGACTATTTATGTTGATACATTTGAGAGAATAGTGTCACTGACATCTAAACAGGAAATCAAGATGCAATAAAGAACTTGTGATGGAGTTTGCCTCCAGACAGGGGATGAATCTCACAGGTGAATATGATTTCTATTGAGGGAATGTCAATTCCAATGATAAAGCATGAGCAATCAGATCAGGAACAGCTGCACAAAACATCCAGAATTCTTGCTCGCATTATTACCTCAAGTGAAGAGATATGAAGTGCTCACATTTTCTCCTTGACCTTAGAACTGAATCGGGCTTTCGTTGTGCTGTATCCACGCAGACACTTACCAAGAGTCAGCGCTTAGAACAAAGAACAAACCCAAAAAATTTGGTGCATAAGTCTCTGGTGCTGTTAATTCTGTAGTGCTGATTCCTGAGCATGAATGGTTCCACTGAATCTGAATATGACTGTTTCCAAGAAAAGGGGTCAAAGCTTTTGGAGCACATTTAGAAAGTGGAGAGACAAAAGCACACATGTTGCAGAGCAAAGTAGAAGCACTTTGTACATCTACATGCCTATCTGTGAAAAATAACAAACAAGCAGGTGTTCATTTATTCACAGTATTCTTGCTGCCTCAATCCTGTTTATTTTTTCTCTTTCCCAAGCCAACTTGCTACTTCAGTCTGTCCGCACACAGTGAGAATGCTGCACTTGTGCCTGGTGACTATCTTTGCATCAACAGTCTGTGCATATGTCTTGAATTGAAGAGGAATTACTATTAAATAAGGTAAACACAGTTCAGAAAATCAGTCTGGCTTTTAAACAAATGATTGAAGCATATGTGTCAGTTTAGAGAAAGCTTTTATTCTGAACTCTCCCATATTCAAAAAGATTGACTCCCTGAATTCTAATGTAAAGGAACACTTCAAAAAGCATCCTAGTTTCCAAAATACAGACTTCAGAAAAGTACTGATTTTTTTTTTCTCTCCATTTAATTTTTGAATGCTGAAGTGTTTTTACTTCATTTTATATATTTTTTCTCTTTAAAGGGGATTTCAGGTCATATGAGTAATAGGCTGAACAATATTGGATCAGATATGGGAAAGAAACCCAGAGACAACAAATTTCAGCACTGCTTTTTAACATGATTTTCACACAGGTTGAAGCATTCTCCAGCCTTCTTTTTTTTTTCTTCTTCATTTTATTCCTTTTTTTCCCTTTGTCTTTTTGTTTTGTCTGTATAGATAAAAACTTTTTTTTATATCTGTTTCCTTTCCACTCTCCCAGTGCCTCATCTCCTTAGTTCTCCTAGGACAAACATTAAAACTGAAACATCTTTTGAAATCATTTTGCATCTCTTAAAAATCTCAATACTAAAGCTACGTTCTATTGCAGCATCAGTGCACGACTGGGACCGTGGGACTAAAATTCTTGTTACTATAAGAGTTGTCATGAAATGTCTGTTTGCATCTTTTGGCCTTGAAAATATTAGCATGCCTAAAATACATACTATATTAGAGGCAGTAACAATGAGGTGGTTTTCTTTTGTTTTTCCTTTTTTTTTTTTTTTTTGCTGTTATCAGATGCCTTTTGAAAATTGCTGAACAGAGGTGGTTGATTTTTCAATATAGTCACCACCATTAGCTATGTATTTTCGCCAGCAATGAACAAGAGCCTGGAATCTGCTCCAGTGGAGGTGATCCACTGTTTCACAGCTTCTGTGAAAGTATAATTGCTAGGAAAACATTGCCCTCACAGTCCATTTTTTATCAGCCTGAAGAGTCAGAAAGTGACAAATCTGGATAATACAGTGCTTATGGTAGGACAGTTCAGCCAAGAGGGGCAACAGTCTTCAAAAGTATATGAGGCCTGGTGATATTGTGTTCCAGAATAAAACTATGACAATTGGATATTTAAAATGGTTTTATTTTTCTGGTTTGCTTCTGTGTTGTTGGAGTTAAGGAGCTATCCTATGCATAGAGTACTGCCAAGAGTAAGAATGTTGCCTCAGTGAAGATAATCAGAGCGCATACTTTGTGACGGAAACCAGGGAGCAGCAAAAGGAAAGTAAAATTACTGTGTACCCCCTTGTAAAATAAATTTGTTTTTTATAAGCAAAACTTCACAGGTCATGAAATTAGCAGGTATAAAGAATTCTTGTAAGCAATGAACTCTTCTGAAGTTTAAAATATACTTACTTTTAAAGTCAAGCCCCTAAAATTCAGCAGATGTTTCTTCTAGTCCAGACAGTGAAGATTCCACCTTTGAAAAGGTTCCCCAAAATATTTGCAAACTTACTGAAAATATATTGGAAATCTGCTCTGTGGATTTTGTCATTTATTTCATAATAAGTATTTTTATTATAAAGGATTCTCTTACACATTATTTTAATGTAAATAGTAGAGGCCATAAATAATATATAATCATAGACATATTGGCATATCTAGAATTTAGTATTTATCTTCAGATAAATTTACTCAGATACCTATCTACAGAGTACTAAGAAATGAATTTGAATTAGATTTGTCCTTTCCTATCTCAATCGTAACAAAGAGAGAAAGCAGAAATACTCATATAACAGCAAGAAGAAACAAATTGTGTGTACATATGTATATGTGAGCATGTATATACACATAATAATGTATGTAAACAATGCACATACATGCGTGTATATACATGAATGGATAGAATCATAAAGAAGAATAAAATCTGGTATCATGCACTTCAGAGCTATGAGAGGAAGTGTAAACAAAAGTGTAATGCTTGGATGCAAAATCTTACTATCACAATCATGGCATTAATTGGAATCCTTAAAGAACTGCTATAATAAAGTTTATACAGTGCATTTTTACTCATTTTCTTCTGTCCCCGTTTAGACTAGATCTGACCTCTGATCTTTTCCCTTTCTCCCCAA
This sequence comes from Oreortyx pictus, assembly GCA_036925125.1. Classification (NCBI taxonomy): domain Eukaryota; kingdom Metazoa; phylum Chordata; class Aves; order Galliformes; family Odontophoridae; genus Oreortyx; species Oreortyx pictus. The sequence goes on from JAUPFR010000003.1 coordinate 6,172,524, forward strand.
GGTACAAATCAAACTTCGGTGACTGGAGATGAAAATGTAGTCCACCTAAAGCTGGGGGGAATCTCATTCCCCTTCAGTAGTGGCAGTGAGTTATTCTAGTAATCTGAATTCTTAATCTCATTGTAGGGCCTGGAGATGATCCAAAACTAATCACAAAGACTTCATTGATTCCAGTGGACTTTGGGTCACTTTTGTGTTTCAGGCAGTACAAGCACTCTGGGGAAGCACAGAATAAAACTGTGTCTCCAGTCTTTGCTTCTGCCTGTACTTGCAGAAGAGGCTGTACTGGCCGTTGTTCTAATAACGTCTTCATTTCTAAATCCATTTAAACTCTCGGTTGTCTAATACATAATTTCCCTCTTATTGATTATTTTAAAGTAAAATGTTCTAATGTGCTCTTGAAAGAATTTGCACTCCAGGTCACGTAGTGGACCACACAGGTCCTTAGCCTCTAAAGGCACACAGGGTTCATTATTTTTCTCTTTGTGTGAATTTTTAGGTCCTGTTTCTTTTCACATTTCAGCATGAATTAAATTCTCTCATTATATTAGTCACTTTCACATCATCATCTTTCTCAAATTGAAAATTATTTTGGATGAAAGAAAACCCATGAAAGAAAATAAAATAGGATTTTTTTCTCCCTTTCTGCCTGTCTGGAGAGCTGAAAGACAACACTGAAAACTCTGCTGTAGATTATTGTAATCTGGGTAGTTCTTTAGCCTCATTTTTCTGTTTTTTTTTTTCTTTTTTCTTTTTTCTTTCATTATATTTTCAGCTTTGTTCCCTGTTTACAGTATTCAGTGTCTTAGATCTTTAGATCAGCGTTACTATGACTGCACATCTATTTTCTATTGATTTTCAATAACAAAAATGATTCAGTTTCTAATGTTTGATGAAAATCCCACCAGTAACTTTTATAACAAATTAGGGTGCTTGGATTCTCTGATGAAAGAAGTAAAAGCTCATAATATTCCCAGAAGGAGAAGGCAGCAATACACAGGAAGCCTCTCTCATAATAGACCACTCAGAGTATTTTAGCATTACTTTCCTCAGTCATAACTCTCTTCTGTCTGTGATTATTACAGAATTCTGCACTTAATATCAAAAGGTTCTGTTTGTTTGCTGACTTACATTTTTACTGACATGGGATTTCCAACAGTAGTTCCTCCTCTGTCTCTCGATGCTATTGGCAAATAGCTATTTTTATATTATATATAAAATATATACTATATATTTTATATATAAATATATAGTTTATATATATAAAATATATACTATATATATTATAAAATATATACTATATTTTATAAAATCGGCTATCAGGCAAATTTCTTCCACATCTCTCTGTTTCTTCTTCTAAGTATAGATTTGAACCTGCTCAGTAATTTGCTATCACAGCTAAGGGAGTTGCATCTTAGTCTGCAGTTAATTCTGCAGTACAAATAAAACTATATCAATTCACTTTTCTTCTTTTTACATACAATGATTACACTAAAACCACTAATAAATAAATAAACAAATAAAACATATGAATAGAGGAGATGCAGAGTAAACATATGCACGATGTAACCACAGATTTCCATTGCCTCTTCTCTCAAGCAGTCATACAAGCAGGATCTGCAGAGGGTCCTGTCCTTATCAGTTCTTTGTTTGTATTTTTTTGGAAACATCGAAGTCACAGAATTTAGAATGAATTATAAAGCTAGGCAAAAGTCTTGTTTCAGACTGAATGGACCCAATTTACAGTGTCCGTGCCAGGTTACGAATCTTTTCTTGTTCCACCATTACTTGAAGAAATCATCGTGTTCCTTTGCACTGAGCAAATTCATCCTCTTCTTTAGAAGCTGTTGTGAAACTTTGCTTCTTCAATAGTGCGTTCAGCACAGAAGAAGGCTTGTATGTTCCTACCTTAATTTTTAGCTTGGCCTTCCAGAATGAAGCAAAGAGGAGAGAGAGAAAAGGGAAAATAACAAAGCCAGCATCTGTTGAATCACAGTAAAGATATATACACAGTCTGCAAGAAGAGTCCCACTTCACACATTGTGAATCTCTGTTGCCCTCCTTCAGTCAGTGCTCTTTTAACAATCCCTGTCAAGCTGTGTCTCACTTAAAGTAAAAGCTCTTTGGGTTAAGAATGTATAAGTGACCTGCCCATGTTACTGACTAAATAACAATAACATGACTTCATGCCTTGAATTACAATCCACTCAAATGCTTATACAGAGGTCAGAACACTACCATCAGATTGTGCAACTTACAGAAATCCTAGACGAAAAAAAAGAAAAAAAGAAAAAAAAAGAAAAAAAGGGAAAAAAAAGAATAAAGGGGAGAAAAAAAAACGGTCTTTAATTTCATCTAATATTAAATGCATCTTCTACTTTAGCTGCAGTGATGCTGATTTTTCTAAGCTAGTAATAAACTGTACTGTGGCAATTTTTTACCTGAGTGGTGGGAATACATTATGTCTTTGCAAGTATTTTGTTACCTAAATGACAGGAGAATTGTGTTTAGATCTGAAAACATGTGACTTCCAACAATGTGCTGACATGGGGCCCTGAGTTCTCAGCCATCACTGCCACAAGCCTTTCCAAAAATCATAAAGGTTTTTTATTTCCAAACTGTATAGGTAACATGCTCCTGTGACAACTCAACTGTAATTATGACGTTGCTTAACAGCAGCAACACACCCACAGTGATGCGGGCTGAAGCCACATGTTTAAGTCACAAAAGCCCCAGTGCTTTCCAAAGCAGGACTGCTTTGTTCTTTCTCCCTTGAAATAATTTTGAACCATGTTATCCAGAGGTTAAAAGGCTGCTAGTGACTCCTAGACCTCCTGAGTCCCTGCACTTGCATTTATTCACACCACAGCCAGTTCTCTGTCTTTTTACAGTAAGTTAAAGGATGTCACTGCAACTTATGCCATTGTGCAGCAATGCATCTAGGCAGTGGCTGCTTTATTTCCCAGTAATGTAATGTATATTAGAAATATGAAGCTTACTCACCATGAGCAGCTCCGGATTTGAGGAAAATACATCAGATGGGACAGCAAGTAGCATTAAGCTGGCATTTTAGAAAGTAGTACACGCATTCTCTATCACTTTCATAGACATTTTCATGTTATTAATGTCAAATAATATAAACGTTTCCTAAGTCTGATGGTATTTCTGACTTTCAGTCACCATCATCTTATTGGCAGTTTTCAGGACATTTTTTCCCCCATTTTTCAATGATGGAAAAAGGCAATATTCTTCTTATGCCTTCCAGATGCTTTTAGTCCCTGTCTACCTCTACCTCCTCTGGTAATGTGTGGGTGGTTAGCTCTGCATGTGAGTCTTTATCTAATCCTTTTCTTGCCTCCCTGACTCAACCTGTTCTTTTTCTACTTCTTGGTACTCATGCTTCCTTTTACTTCTTAACTTGTTTAAACTAACCAGTCTATAATCAATTTCTTTAACCCTCTTAATCATTTCTTTTTTTTTTCTTTTTTTTCTGTACCAAGATCTCTTTTCTCTTTTGTCTTTTTTTCCACATTGAACATTACTGATATCATTTTATGCTTTTCCCTTGGATTTTATTTATCTTTTATGTGTGTGTGTGTGTGTGTGTGTGTGTGTGTGTATTTATTATTGCTGTTGGTTTTTCTTCTGTCTCCGCTCCTTAGGCAGTATCTATGAATTATGGAAGGAAGAAAAGGATAAGAAATGCACACAACACTTCTGTCTACTTCTTTCTTTTTTTTTTCTCAGCGATCATAAAGCCTTCTCAGAGCAGAAACACAAATTTTGTGATGTACTCAGCCCCCATGAATTTCTGAGACTAGCCAGAACAACTGGTAGCCTTCACCTTCCAGATTGTTTGCTACAAGGCTGTATTCAAAGAAACAGTTCACAAAAAGCAAGCTTCCTTGAGAAAGAAGTAACCACGTCAAAGTACAAGTCTTTATTGCATCATTTCTGTAGTTTCAGGAATAAAATCTGCATCCGTAGATCATATGCATATAATCTGTAAAAAAATAATCATCTGAAATCTGAACAATGTTCTTAGGTGAGATTTGATATCATTGAGACATTTAAAAAGAAGATTAAGGTCAAACTGAACATCCTATGGCTCAAGCTACTAATTTAGAAAAAAAGTCTTATAAAAGCTGATCTATATTTTAGCTACTAAATATCTGCTCATGTGGATTGATGGAAGTTCTTTTAAGTATCATAGACATTATAATCCTCAATATTTAGGGCCAGAATTGCAAATCAAAGAACTTCATCTACTACCTCTGTATCAAGCTTCCCAATTTGAATTTTACTAAAACACATTTTCCAGCAAATTGTAGCCTTGAATACATAAAACATTTGAGATTTTTTTGTCTCCTTTATCAGTCTTTTTTTCTTTTGATTTGAATAAAAGTGGATTTAAAATAGTTTGTATTTCGATAAACCAATACATCCAATACTCCAGTGAAAGCAGTCTAGGAAAAAGTCAAATTACACTACAGCAACCCACCACACTGAGACTATGAGCAGCAGTGATGTACAAATGAACAAGTCCACATGATTATTTCATAGCTTCTTTATTCAATGACTTTAGAATTTCCATTATACCTGATTCTAGTGAAAGAAGAACATGGACAGTTTGTGCACCTATCAATCTGAAATTAATGGTCTCTCTTTACAAACTTGCATGAAAAAATATTATGTCAAATGTTCACATTGCCATTTGCTCCACAAATTGAAATTTCATTTGCCATTAAGATGTTGTAGTCCATTCTTCCTGGACCTAATTATCTATTTACTAAGAAATGATCTGTTCTGTAATTTCTGTAATGTAGACAATTATTAATATTTAAAGAATAGGTCCTTTTCTCAAAATCTGAGAGTCATGGATCTGATGAAAAAACTGTTCAGTGGGTAAGGAATTAGATGGATGGCCACATCCATCATCAATGTCTAGATGAAGACTAGTGAGGACTGGTGACCCCCAGAAATCCATACTGGTACCAATGCTGTTTAATATACTCACTGGTGATATGCAAACTGTGTTTGGGTGCAACCTCAGAAATGTTGCACAAAGCAGACTACACAAAGCTGGGTGATGGGACTATACCATCTACAGAGAACTCTACAGGCTTGAAAGGTGGTCCTGTGCAAAATTCACAAAGTTCAAAAAGGCCAAGTGCAAGGTCCAGCAAGTTCCATGAAATTTCTAGAATCATTACAAAGTGACTGATGAATGGATTGAGAGCAGACTTGTAGAGAAGGACTTGAGGGTACTGGTGGATGAAAAACTCAATATGAGCCAGAAGTGTGCATTTGCAGTCAAGAAAGTCAATTGTATCATCAATTGCAGAAAAGCAAATGCACTCAGCAGGCTGGGGAACGTGATCCAACTGCTGGGGACCAAAGATCCATTATTCTGATGGTGACTGACAGTGGGTATCTAATGGTGATAAAGAAACATTCAGTTATGATCCTCATAGTTTCTGGAAATAATTTGCTTAGGGATTGCTTGGATTAAAATCTGAATCAGTTTTTTGCTGCCTTAGATAAATGCATTCCCTTCTTTTGTTTGTTTGTTTTGTTAATTCATGATATTCTGAATACCCAATACCCAATTATAAAGAGTTGCATCAGTAAAACATGTGATCTAAGGAAAATAACTTTTTTTCCTTAGTATTTAATGTGCTTAATGTTTTTTTAATTTTTGGTGTTTCTTGTTTTGTTATTACAAATGCAGTAAATAAGTATTCTTTTTTGTTTCTTTCTTTCCTTTCTCAACATCTCCTCTTTCCCTTCCCAGAAAGTCCATGTTTTTATACTGATCAGAAATGGACCATTATCTTCAATGACTTCTGAAATGCTTTCTTTTCTCAGATTCCGTTAAAAATGAAAATGGGGAAATGTACAGAGAATTTTCAATAAATCAAGAAGCTGAAACAATAGGTATTCTTCTCAGTGGGCATTAGCCATTATTTCTCCCTGGTCATTAGCATGGGAGAGCTGACTGTGCATGAGTTCATAACAAAGAATTAATGGGCCACATCTGAAAAGATAATAGCTGAGCTATTAAAGTCAAAAAAGAACCTAAGGGAAGAGCCGGGAATGCTGAAGAAAGATTAGATGTGAAAATACTGCACCAAAGACTTTGTGTACAAATACATATTCCTATCAGTGTTGCAGACTATGTGGATGAAAGTATCTCCTTTCATACACTCACTCTGCTTCAGAATTTCAGTGCACTTGGGTGTAAAACCCACAACAGCATCGAACCACCACATCTGTCATGCCCCACAAAGCACAGGCTGCCCCTCAGCAGCCTCCAGTAATATTATGTGACCCAAAGAAGGGTTCTGCCAGGACTTAGTGAAAAGTAAAATGTAAGGAGTCAGTATAAAACAAAATATTACTATTGTAATTAATAATATAATAAAATATAAAAAACTAAGCAGAATCCAGAGACAATTACACACAGTTCCAATGTTCAGGTAAGCATGTTTTCACTTCCCACAAAACATGAACCAGGGGACTGATAAAGTTGTCTTTTTTTTTTTTTAAGCTAAAGAAAGAAATGTAGAGTAACAGTCAAAAAGTCTGTTAATACAACTAATTATTACAGCAAAACTGTGCTACTAGAAATCCACTAGGTCGACTGATTGTCTCTTTCCAGCAGTAGCTTTCACTCATATTGTATATGTTACAGTCGCAGGAGCTCAACTGAGGGTGAACTGAAGTTTTGATGCCTGACTACAAGCTATGCCTTGCTGTGCTGTCACACCACGACTGGGGTTTTGTACCAGTACTTCCCTCTAACTGCTCCCCTCTCTAATATGTGCTTTATCTAACTTAAGAGCTGTGCAGTGTTTTTCAGAGTACTGGAAACTAAGGAAAGACGATATACAGCATCTCCTCTTGTCCCATCTCTCAAGGGACACCTGGAAAAGATTGCTTTACTCTCTACTACCACACAAAATAACCTTACACAAAAACAGAAAAGCTTGTTTTCCTTCCTTTTTTTTACTAGTCTGTAGTCCTTGTCCTTTGTGCTGGAGACAGTTGAGTTCATGGTAACTGTTCTCTCCTTCCTGGATGTTTATGACAGTGTTCTTTGGCTTGGACTTCTGTACTGTAACATAGTTATAAATTTTCTCTGTCTTATAGCATAAGTATTCTTTTTATTTAAATGAAATAATTGTCAAAAGTAATAATGCAACATGTGAAAAAAATTCTTTGAACACGTCTTTTTCTGTTTCCCTACCAGTTTCTCCATCAGCAGTCCTCAGAGTTTCCCTTCTCCAATGTTCGCCTTTCCTAAGCAATTATTGAGGTGAAGAAATAGAGAGAGGCAACACTCCCATGGTAGTCATTTGCCATCACGTTTACTTGGATAAGAAATTCAAACAGCAACAAAACATCCTGGAGATGTAGATCAAACATCTTACCCATTTTGTGTCCTAAACTTCACAAGTAGTTGAAATATCTGCTGCAAATATAAAGATCTCAGAAAGTATGTAAAGAGTACAGCAGTGAGGGTGCAATGTGAGAATCTGAACACAGACTTTGCCTATGTGTTAAGTAGGGATATTCACACTTAAATCAAGACAGTTCTCCTGCAGAACAAGGTGGAAAGAAGGAAAATCTTTCCCTTCAAAAGCAGTAAATATTCTTAGCATCTTGCGTACCCTTCTGTGGTCAAACATTTCCAGTGGGAAGTTCATTGTGTCCTAAAATAGAGCCGCAGAGTGAGATAAGTCAGATTCCAGAAAAGATGAATTTTATCTCTGACTTCAGAAATAACTTGAGTATTCCTTTGGTTTTCCTTTTTTTGATTGTTTCTGTTGTTGTTTTTTTTTAAGCTGTAAACCTCTGTAACTGACTTTCAAGTTTGTCAGCATCTAGCACCATGCAAAATAAGCACAGGATTTTTGTGGATTGTCTGTAGGATTGATGGAAGACCTCTGTTCTTCTGGTCAGGCAGAATTATACCCTAGAGCATCTCAAATGATCATAGGTACTTGTGTGTGTGTAAATTAGGTATGTTAATAATATAGAAGATAAATTTCATTCTAACTGTAGTATTGCAGATAATTAATAATACAGATATTTAATAATATAATATTCTATATGACAGCAAACATGTATACAATAGGCAACTGAGATTTGGTTTTATAATAATAAATATAATATAACAATAATAATAATAATATTTATATATTTACTCTTTCATTTATTTATATGCAAGCAGACACAGGGATGAGATGGAACAGACTTTAACTTATGTTCCCAATTATACCTTCTCTGTATTTTGAGAAGTGGAGAATTACTGAAGACTACTCCCCAAGAATCTGACCAAGGTATAAAGCACCTGTTTTTATACTATGTAAATAGCAGTTTAATTCTTTCTAGGTGATGTTTGTCTGGTTCAGCATTTAGACAAATAAGAAAAGTAATATGAAGATAAGAAAAGTTATATACTTAAATTCTTCCCTGAAATGAGATTAGTACATTGTTATGCATTTTCTTGGTCTAGGGCTATGGAACTGACTTTTAATTCAGAGTCATTGGTGTTTATTTTTAATATGTACTTGGATTTTACAAATAACTCACTAGTAAGAATAATTTCAGCTTTATGACCATCATGGAAGCTACCTCATGTAAAGAACAGGAAAAAAATCCTATAAGCCTAGTACAAAAGAGAGAATTAATGAGAGCCAGTAGAAGGAAGAAAACACTAAAATGCATGCACAAGGTTACAGGCTGCTTTTTAAATTGAAATGGGGGAATGGGGCTGGGATTTAAGATTACAAAGTTTTCTAGCCTTTCTTTTTATTGGCCATAGGAATAGAAAATTTTAAAGAATTTCCCATTAACGTTTTCTACATGACATAGACTATGACAAGAAGTAAAGATTTAGAAATAAATGTTCCCTGTTTATTTTGTCTTGCAAATGCCTCCTGCTGTGCTCCAGTGTTTGCTCTGTCCTAGCTTTGAGAAACATAAACAGTCAACTGCCTCTATTCATTTGTTGTTTGTCTCAAAGATATAGAAAGTGACAGAGTCTTGTTATGTGACCTACAGCAAAAAGTTGGGCTAGATCTTCAAGCACCTTATATACCAAGTATAACCTTTTACATAGCATTTTTTTTCTTTAGAAAAAAAGCAAGAACTGCCAAAGTCTGTGATCTGTGTGATCCATGTGTATAGTATGGATATATGTATGACAGAAAGTTGCCTTTTCAGGAAAAACTTTAAGGAAATTGCTTGAAGATTACATTGGAGTTTCCTAAAAGATATAAACTGGAGAGAAAATATCTAACAAAAAAAAAAAAAAAAAAAAAAACAAGGAGCTCTTTGTGGAGTTGTACATGCTCCCTATGGACTCATTAGTGTCAGCTGGAGACATCACTAGATGGGTTATATCTCTCACAGCCCCAATTTTTTTTTCTTGTTTGTGCTTTTGAAGATGGAACCTGGTACAGTTGGAGTTATCTGTCTGTGATATACAGTGGGCAATCCACTTTACTTAAGGTCATGGCATATTAAAAGTACAGGTGTGTGAGGCATGAACTATTTTGGACAAAAGTTTCCACAGCTTCCTTTGAAGAAAAATCATTCTGTTATTTCAGTATTTCATAAAATAAATAAATAAATAAATAACATCCAAGTCATTTCCAAAGGAAAGAAAAAAATGTATATTTTTTACTTTTCCTTCTACATAATTAAATTTTCTCTTCTCTTACAGCATTGCTGAGTGCAGATGAAAACTACAGCTGTTGACTCTGTATTCACACAGAAAAGCTGGAATGAACTCTGTAATTCTTTCTCACCCCTCTACTACCTACTGTTTCTTCGACCTGTCCGTACATATTTCTTGTCACTTGATTTATCTGTACCTCAGTTTTCAGTGACTACTGAGCTTACAGGATACGAAGAACTGCAAGTGAACTACAGTGTTTGACTGCAGTGTGAACTACGCTAAGACAACTGAATCTTTACCACATGTTGTAGTCAAACATATACATGTCCTGATGCATGCCATAACAATTAATTCATACATTCACCTCATTGTGTTCAGAACTGCTCTGATAAAAGCTATTACATAAGACTTCTTACGGATTATTTATTTATTATATTTCAGTCATGTTACTAAGTTCACATGGAAGGAAAACAGATAGTGAATGGTTAATACTTTGCATTGTTCAGTTGATACCTTATTCAAATTTCCCTGCAAGCGCAATGAAACCGTTACTTTGGAAGAAATCAATGGATCAGTTGGAACAAATCCCCACCCCTAACATTTGCCAGTGTAGTTGCTTCAGAAGGGAATGAAAAGTTACTGAAGTGAATCTGATTGTGTGGTACCTTTTTTTCTCATTCTTCACATAAGCTAATTTCCATGGTGGCCATAATTGTAACTTACAGGACCATTTTGCCTAACCTCAGAGGATCACACTGTGCCTTAAAAATTAGATCGGTTAGCTAATAGAGCAGGTAAAGCTGCTTCCTATATTCAGGAACTTTCTGTGTTTCAGTTTATGCCCTCAGCCTCTTATCCTGTCACTGGAAACATCTGAAAAGAATTTGATTCCATGTTGTCTGCAACCTTACTTGAAGTATTTAAGGACAAGATCCATGCTGAGCACCCTTGTCACTCTCTCAGTCTTTCCTCATAAAGGAGATGCTTCAGTTCGCTCATCATCTTTGTGGCCCTCCAGTGGACTCTCTCCCGTGTGCCCATGTTTCTCTTGTTCTGAAGAGCTCACAGTTGGACAAAGTATTCCATATGTAGTCTCATCAGGGCTGAGCAGAGGGCAAAGATCAGCTCCCTCAATCTGCTGGCAGTGCTCTTCCTAATGCCTCCCAGGATAGCACTGGCATTCTCAGCCAGAAGAGTACACTGTTTACAGTCAACTTACTGTCCATCAGGACTCCTTCCACAGCTCTCTTCTTAAATCTGCAAAGCTACTCAGTGGGATTGACGCATCACCTTCCTGTAACAATGAATTATACTGATGGGTGTCCGGTTTTCAATGAAATACATTACCATTTGAGAAATTTCAAAAGATGAATATGCCTTTAAATTGAATTCTATGCTTCTTCCCCTTGAAATTTGGTTTGTTTATACTGAGGAAGTACAAGGGAGAATATCAGCATGTCATCCTGTATTATCCTTCATGTACATTTGTCTACAAGCAGCTCCTGACTCTAAGATCACTAAGCTTCTCTCACACACCCCTGCTAACACTGGGAAACTCAGCAGTAGGACATCCCTTTGATCCTGAATACAACTTTCTAATTGCCCTTAACTACTGCACTGCAGAGCAGTTGAATAAAGACAAACTCACTGGAGGAACTGGTTTGCAATGCCAAACTCATTTTATCTAAGACAAATGTGAAATTGGGTCTCCTGGGCTGCAGCTTTTATGTCTTAACTTGGCCTTAAGAAAATGCAGTGTTTTTCTTCAAAGCCATGTTTTTAATATACTCTGAATTTTCTCATGATATTCCTGGTGTTGACTTCACTAAGGCTAAATTTATATAATGTGGCAGTGGCAAATTTATATAATTTGTTTTTTTTTAAGTACCTACCTATGTATTTCCTGGTAAGCATGCTTTACATTGCATTTCTGGGCACCTGCTAAACCTTGCTCTCTTTCCTAGCCCCTGGCACTACATCTTATATTTCCCTGTGCTCCCTTACATGCGGCAGACAGAGAGGCACTGCTGTTACAGTTCATCTGTCTGATGATGTATTGCTTGAGTGTCTCATCAAACAAAATCACTTAAAGAGCTTAACAAAGCAATACATTATAAGAGGAATAATATTTTGATGATGTATTGCTGTTGCATATCAGAGAAATGCAAAATGGCAGAAAGGATTGGAACTAGATGATCCCTAAGGTCCTCTCCAACTTAAGCCATTCTATATGGTCACCCTTATGAATGTATGAGGACTTCTCTGAAAGTAATGCCTCCTAATCTATTATGTTGTCCCATGACATCAGAGATGAATGTTGGTGGCATGGCATTAGAGGTTGAACCTTCCCATCAATATTTCATTACATTTTGTTGCCATGTGACAGAAGATATCTGAAGGACGGTCTGACAAAATGTCATCTGACACAGAAGTGCATATGAATCAAATGTTTGGAATTGAATTCCTCCATTTCTGCCTGATGGAGACCAGTAACAGTTTGCACATACTGAAAAGTATGAAGTGACCAGCTTTGGTAAATTCAAAGTAGGAGTCTGTCTGCTTCCTTCTTCAATGCGAGTTCTGGCCTGTTGCTTCCAAGGGTAAAAAAAAAGCTATACTCCATTAAAATCCCACTTCCCAAATACCTAAGATTATTCTATACAACTCTCTGGAGCATCAGAGGACCAGATCAGTCACTCCGGATTTCCTCACCAGTTTTATGTCTGGCTACAACAGGTGAGAGTGAGGTTCCTGTAATGCTACATTAGGTCTTTGTACTTTATGCCACTGTCATTTGTTCTTGAAGGTAAAAATAAAACGGAAAAGGAAAAGGAAAAGGAAAAGGAAAAGGAAAAGGAAAAGGAAAAGGAAAAGGAAAAGGAAAAGGAAAAGGAAAAGGAAAAGGAAAAGGAAAAGGAAAAGGAAAAGGAAAAGGAAAAGGAAAAGGAAAAGGAAAAGGAAAAGGAAAAGGAAAAGGAAAAGGAAAAGAAAGAGCCCACTAAAATAAAAATTAAGAATGTAATTTGATTTTTAATGCAGTGTTGTCAAATTTATTTTCTCTCTATGTGAGTTTGGAGTTTGGCTGTGGGACAGTTTCTCTAGTGACAATGGCAAAATCACTGGTGGAATCAACAAGTATAATTTCTTGTTCTACTACTAAATTACAAGACTTGAACTGCCATCCAGACTGCTGTACTGAGCCCCTTGCTTAGCACAAATTAACAGAAGGCATGAATCACTGAGTTGTAAAAATAGTCTCCTCACCAGAAAATCTACACTAAATAAGATTGTTTGTACTCAGCTTGCAAGATGGAAGAAAAAGGCATTCTGACTTGCAAAGTGGAACCAAAGCCAGCACAGTCTTTATATTAATATTTCAAAAAGTCTTTATCCAATTATTCCTTACTTCTCTTTGGTGATTTATCAGAATTTATCTCCCTCGCATTGCACTGATAATGTCATACTTGAGTTACCTTTAAATGAGATAAATCCAACAAATTCCTATTGATGTGATAGAAGGTTTCCTGAAGTAAAACCGATGGGATATAAGAACTAGACCCACATTTACTCACTCCATGTAAAAAAGGTGCCAATGCCATAAAGTATTGTCCCTCATTTATGCATAGATACTTGTTCAAAGCTTATTACAGGATAACTGTTGAATCTGTTTAACCAGGTACTATGACATCAGAAGGTACACTTTGATGTACTTCTTTCTTTGATGTTCAAAAAGATGACCTTTACCATCTTATAAGACATCATAATAAGTTTTAAATAAGATTTGTATGCAGACAAAATCCCATAGCTGATACCCTTTTATTTGGTCAACTTTTCTGCATGTTGAAAATCAGTTTCTTTTGCAGAGCTTGCACAAGCAGGTATGAATGATAATAGCATAAATATAAATATAATAAATATAAGGCTGTTCACAGTTTTCAGAGTTCTATCTCTCTTCACATTTATGAAAATCCCAGCACATGTTCTCCTACAGCCTGTTAAATCAGTTCTCCTAATGTAAATTGTTCTTACTCTATTGACTTCAATTGGGCTATGGCAGTAGACACTGTCAGAGTGTCCTCCAACATGTCTACATTTACAATTAATTCTGAATACTGATTTTCCACTGTTGTATGTTACTTTTTCAGAGCTTAAGGTCAAGAGAAAATTCTATTTCTAATCTTTTTAATAAAAGAAATAATAAGTAAATAAGAAAAATAATACTTTCAAAACACCTAGAAGAGATTATATTCAACTAGTGGATTATGAAGATGTTTGAATCTATCATCTGAGATGCTAGCAAAACAAGTTCCAAAGATGAGTATATTTTATGCAGTTTAAATATTCTGCTATCATGAATCACTACGTTAAAATATTACAGCTGAAAACTCTTTTTAGCCTGTTCCTAAGACATATTCATCATTTTTAACTGAACTTTTTCATTTCTTGTGGAATGGATTAGCCTGGAAAAAGATCTCTCTCTCCCTTCTAATTATAAGTATCCATCTAAAAGCAAATAGCAGCAGAAAAAATGTTGGTTATCTGTTAACAAGTTCCTCTTAGAAGGTTACATTTGCTTAAAGATAGATCTGTTTATCTAGTGCATACTCTTCTTTCCACTGGCAGAGAAAAATCGATTCAGAATAAATTGTAGCTGATAAGAGCAGCATCACCACTAATATTAGCCTGGAAGATGTTATCATGGGAGGATACCAAGCTGAACTTAGGTGGAAGGAAATGATGCAGTTTCATAAGATGAGCATTTGGGGGATGACCTGCTGGAGAAGAGCTCTGAGGAGAGGGACCTGGGTGTCCTGGTGGATGACAGGTTGGCCATGAGCCAGCAGTGTGCCCTTGTGGCCAAGAAGGCCAATGGGATCCTGGGGTGCATTAAAAAGAGTGTGGCCAGCAGGCTGAAGGAGGTGATCCTCCCCCTCTACTCTGCCCTGGTCAGGCCTCACCTGGAATATTTGTGCCCAGTTCTGGGCTCCCCAGTACAAAAAAGACAGGGATCTCCTTGAAAGAGACCAGTAGAGGGCTACAAAAATGATAAAGGGAGTGGAACACTGCTCTCCTGAGGAAAGACTGAGAGAACTGGATCTGTTCAGACTGGAAAAAAAGAAGACTCAGAGAGGATCTAATCCACGTCTATAAATATCTAAGGAGTGGGAGGCAAAGGGACGAGGTTGGACTCTTCTCAGCAGTGTGTGTTAATTGGACAGGGGGTAATGGCCACAAACTGAAGCATAGGAAGTTCTGCACAAATATGTGTTGGAACTTCTTCACAGTGAGGGTCACGGAGCACTGTGACAGGTTGCCCAGGGATGTTTTGGAGTTTCCCTCTCTGGATATATTCAAGACCCATCTAGATGCCTATGTGTACAACCTGGTCTAGGGAGCTGCTTTGGCAGGGGGGCTGGACTCAATGATCTGTAGAGGTCCCTTCCAGCTCCTAAAATTCTGTGATTCTGTGATCCAACTGAAACACTCCCAACCTCGTCTGTGCAAACCCTGAATTTCACTTTCAGAGGAGGTTTTGTCTTACTGGAGTTCCCATAATTCTTTTTAAAAAGAAGAGGAAATACATAGGAGTGTGTCACCAGCTGGGTTACCCAATGAGCACAAGCACTTGCTCCCTTGAATCATAGAAACATAGGATTGCTTAGCTTGGAGGTGACCCTAAAGATCATTCAGTTTCAGCCCTCCTGCCACTGGCAGGGTTGACAAGCACTAGAACATATTGCTCTCTTTTGCTCACTTCTGAGACTCAAATCCCACTGCCTCAGACTTAGAGCACCTCGAAAACACCACACAGGAGTAACCAGAGACATTAGTAAGACGTCAGATTTGCTATGTTTCTTCCCCAAATATCATTAATGACCATCATAATTCAAGCACATGTATCTGTATTTTTGATTTATTTATGCTTAATGTAATATTGCATTACCTGTCAAGAGGGCAACATAATACTTCATTGTAAATGGATCGGCAAGAAAAATGTTTTTGCAATGTCATGAATTGTTGATGGCTTCCTCTGCCAAAGCTGACATCTGGAAGTTTAATATAACAGTATGTTACCGTCTATGTTTGCACTCCATAATGACCTTTTTTCAATTCTAGAAACAGTAGGCCATACTGAGATCAGCCACATCATTGTGCCCAAAAGAAAAACCCCATTTTAAAGAGAAAGCAATGAATGTAAGGTGGCTGTAGTTGCCTGTGCAAAGATCCCTGATACTCTATTTTACTTTTTAAACATTTGAATGATGTAATCTTGGTAATAACAGTATGATGGAGGAAGATACATTGCCTGAACATACACTAATTAGGGAAACATTTTGGGATCCAATAACATATACTACACTGGAGGCATAGGGTGAAAATACAGTAAGTTTCAAATATACTGTGTGAGTGAACATGTAAAAATGCCCGGCTAAACAAAGGTCTATTAGTCTTCCCTGTCTATGTCTAGATATGCATTATAAAGAGAATAAAAGCTAAGGAGTGGATTTCAGCAGCTGTCACTGAATAAAATCTGTTTTTAAAAACAATACATTGAACAAACTGAAAGCATCCTACCATCTGATCAGATATTAAGTGTGGATAAAATTCATCTGATTCAGAATATGTGCCTACAGATTACCTACCTTTCTATACCTGACTCACTTTTGGTTTCCTTTACAATCAGAGGAAATAAAGTCATCCTTGTTTTCATGTGAGTTACTTCTTATATTTAGTAGTAGAAAAATTCATGTTCTCCAAATTATAGGGTAGAGTTGCTATCCTAATTACTATAGAGGACAATAGGCTATAGAGAGAATGTGTTTAGAGTTACAGAATTTTCACATAGTTCAGCACAGATTTGAAATCCCATCTTTCTGAAATCTAATTCAGTGTCTTTTGACAAGGCTATCTTGCCAGACAGGGAAGATGCATATACTTGCTGAAGGACTAGATACAAAACATAGCAGAATGAAATATCTTGGCTGAGCATACAAATATTCTGGTATTTTCAATGTCTTCCAAATACTTTTGTGTAAGTACTTGAATTTAACTTTTAAGAACACAAGGCAAGATAAATGTTTAGTCTTTCTGTCATTTTTTTTCTTCTAGTGTATATTTAAAAAAGAAAAAGATTTCTGATGGCATCTATACATTCATCCTCGTTCATCTTAAAAGACCATTTCTTCCCTGAACTAGAGGAATTAAATGCATAAACCCTTTCATAGCAAGATATGCTGAAGATTAAAGAAATAACTGTCTTTCACAATTCACATATAACAGGAGTGAAAAATAATCTGTTATTATCAAGAGCAAAGAAAGTAATTTATACTCAGACACGAATACTTAATCATTAGACCAAGTGGTGCTGCCCATATTAATACAGATAAAATAAATCAGTCTTCAAATCTACTACATCCCTTAACATAAAAGAAGGATAAATTAGCTGTGTCTCTCTGTAAAAAAAATATATTCTATAGAAAGATGATACAGTGACTGCTCTCCAGAATAGCACAAGTCTAAAATTATAAGGAAGAGTCTGTTGGATTACCACAAGAGAAATTAATCATAAGAGTTTTCCTGATACCCACTGGTCAGCCACAACGAGACAGAAGGTCACATTTCTTTATTTTGAGAGGAGAGGGGGTTGGTTTTGTTTTGGGTCTCTTTTTCAAAGCAAAATGTCCTGGAGCTAGTGTGACAAAACATTATTTTCTGAGATCTCACAGCCCTGTTCAGCTCTATTGTTCATGAGGGAACTCACCAGCATCAATCAGAGTAAAGGGGCTTTCAGGGGCCTTAAAAACAAAACCAGCTAAAGGACATATTTTGCTGGCATACAGTGCCAAATGTGCATGCTTTTTCAAAAAAAAAAAAAAACAGCACTATTCAGAAAGGCACTGCAAGTCAGCAAATTATCAGTTAATTGTTAGAGATAATAGTCACCTCATAAACTTTTAGACAGCCTCAGTGAAATACAGAAGACACACAGAAGGTGAATGTGTACAGCACAGTTTTTTGGCTTTTTTTTTTTCAAAAGTCCATGTTCATAATATTCCTCGTTACTAAATGGTGAGATCAGGAATTCCCTGTAAGAGATTTTATAAATTGTTCTGTGTTGCCCAAGCTGTGAGTCATGCGTCAGGAATAATAGTGTCTTGGAAAAATTATTCTTGGCAGGTTTATGTAATTGTATCTTGGTACCTACAGTTCATGGTCCTAAGCAAGAATATCTTGCTGTATTTGTTCTCTCATTTGGATTTCTGGCTGCCAGGGACAAACTACAAGCTTTCCAAACACTACTTCCAAATACAGACTGTGAGCCTCTATGCATATCTATTTATATAGAGAGTCTATAGCAGTCTGTGGCAAAATACAATATTTTTTCCTTTGTGTTCTGTGTCAGGCATATTCTCTTCAGACCAGAAAGTATAACTTTAGTGATCAGTGAATGTCTATTGCTTAATTTCAATCACATATTATGTTCACAATTTTCCACACGATTAGTAGGTTTGGCTCCTGATTATGATGATACATGGTCAAAAAAGATACATACTTACTGAAAGATTGTGTTAAATCCAGTGCATATCCCATCTCACTTAAAAAATAAATATATTAAGTTAATCTTAGCAGAGGGCAATGATGAAGAGGGATGAAAGTCTGTGGGAATGGGAAATTCTTGACGTATAATCCACTCACTATTCTTCTCAGAGCCATAAATAGTGTAATGCTTATTTTGTGTATGGCTTTTCAGGAATTTCTTATCTTTGTTCATAAGGTACCTCTAAGCACTGGTTCCTGGTCTTTGTTCCAAATGCATCAGAGCCTATCAGCAGAAGATAATGCTAGGAAGCAGGAAACAGCACAGGAAGGAAGTTCCATACTGGACAAGAGTTAAAGACATCTTCTTTAACTAGGTTACATTAAATAATGGGATGCAGCAGGAAGGAAGGTCAGTAAATGTACGAAAAAATATAATAGAAAACATAAAGTCTACAAAATATTCTTATATGATTAAGGAACTTGTCATTGTACGAGTCAAATATTTCTTCTAGTAAAATTTTTTTCTGAGAGTAGACTGTCAAAAAGATTAGGAAAATCTTGAAGATTTCCATTAGAACACTTCCATATGGATGAGATCCAAAACAAAAAGAATGCCTCTGGATAACATCAAAACACTTTGCATACACACTTGCACATGTATTTGAAATCACAAGCAATTGTACCCCGTTGATTGCAGGGGAGTTGGACTGGGTGACCTTTAAGGATCCCTTCCAATTCAAATGATTTTCTGAATCTATGACACTTAAAAAATAAAAATAAATAAATAAATAAAACTATAGTGTACTGCAAATGTACAAAAATCACTGCAAGAAGCTTATGCTTGTTTGCAATAAACTAAGCTTGAAATGCTGACAGAGGCAAGGACAAAAATGATGTCAGTAAAAAAAAAAGACAAAACAAACAAAACCAGAGCAGAGCACCAGGAGGGCAATGGAGAGTGTGGCCTCTGTTCATGTATGTATGAATGTTTTGTTTTTCCTTAAACTGCTTGCTTTAAAATTGCTGAAATATAAAAATACATTTATGCTTATGGTACTTACTACACTGTAATATGTATGTAAAAATTATCTTCTCATGTCCTATAATTATATTCATAATTCAACCCTTATATTTCCCCTTCAGAAATACTTTCATTTTTTATCACTGCAAACTTAAGCCGTTACATCTAGATCTAAACTAAATATTACTTTCTATCTCTCAACCAAATCATAAGCATTAAATTATCACTCTGCCTTTGAAAATCCAGTGTAATGTATTTGTTTTACGTGTGTAAGAATGCTTAGTGCAATCAGCTGTGCACTGACAAGAAAATAGAAAAATAACTTTAAAAAAATGATCTTGTTTTCATGAGGGGGATATGATTTGAACTTAATTTACAAAAACATTGATTTTATTAAGAGAGGGTTTTTTCTTTTAATTCCAAGTTCTGAATTTACAAAGAATACACCTTTTTTTTTTTTGTCTGCTTTTTTTTTTTTGCTGTTTTTCTTCCAGAGGTTGCTATTAAATTTATACATTCTAAGCATTTAAAACGGAGTATACTTTACTTTAAGCTGTGTACTTTAACCCCGCTTAAAGCTGAAGAAATTATGAAAAGTTACAACAGGGAAAATGAAACTGTTCCACGAAAACATATTTTGAAGATCCCAGGAGAGCCATATACCGTTTACAACTACAAAAGATTGTCTGTGACAAAACACTCAATACTTCCTTCCAGATACAGAAATTGTCAACATTTCAAAGGAAAAAAAACAAAACAAAACAAAAAAACAAAACAAACAAACAAAAAAAACCAACAGTAAACCAAGAATAACCTTGAAAATGAAAAACAGCCTCTCCACATGAATCTCCCAGATATATTTGTTCAATAGCAAACGTTTCAGTCAATTATCGGAACAAAACAAGGCATGTTTTCTTTATTGGGTAGGAGATGAAGAGGGGCCAGGCAGAGCCCTCTGAGAAAAACTGCTGTGACAAGAACCTCTCTGACGTGGAACCAGGATGATATAAACCCTTCTGCATTTTATATAGCTGTTACTCAAGTCTTATGATCCAGTGTATCCTCAAGTGCTCTGCGCTGTGAGGGCATTGTAGTTTTAGACTAGGACTGTGATATTTCCATGGAATCATAGAATTCTTAGAGTTGGAAGGGACCTTCAAATGTCATCTAGTCCAACTCCCCTGCAACGATCAGGGACATCTACACTTCGATCAGGTTGCTCAGAGCTTCATCCAGCCTAATTTTGTATTTCTTCAGTGACGGGGCATCCACCACCTCTCAGGACATCCTGTTCTGGTGCCTTACCACTCCTACCGTAAAAAACTTCTTCCTTCTATCCAATCTAAATCTTCTCTTTTAGTTTGAAACAATTTCCCCTTGTCTTATCACAACAGACACTGCTAAAGTGTTTATCCCCTTCTTTCTTACATCCTCCCTTTAGATATTGAAAGGCCACTCTCAGGTCTCCCTGGAGACTTCTCCAGACTGAACAATCCCTGCTCTGTCAACCTGTCCTAGCAGGAGAGGTGTTCCATCCCTTGGATCATTTTTGTGGTCCTCCTCTCAACATGTTCCAACAGATCTTTGTCTCTCCTGACCTGAGGTCTCCACATCTGTATACAAACTCACCAGCTCAGAGTGGAGGGGGAATATCACCTTCCTTGGTCAGTGGCACACACTTCTTTTTATTTGTTCGGTTGCTATTTCTTTGCTTTTACTACCAATATTAGAAAATTTCCAATAGGTCCACAGTATGGAGGAGACACAAATGTAGAATAAAATCACTTGTCCCAACTTTTCATCCACCCCTGCCTCAAGAGAAATTAATGCACTGAATAGCTCTCATTAGGAAAAGTTATTCCACTGAATAAGTTGGACAAACTCAATCTCCTAGAGGTTATATCTCTTGGAATATATCCAGAAAAGAAATGGTCATTTTCTGTGTTCATCCTGTGAAAACAACTATCACAGGGAAATGTTGGATCAGTACATAGTTCAGGTGATGCTTAAAAAATTCTTGCTAGCTAAGGAAATCTGACTGTCTACAAGGCTGCTAGGATCTATGCTACAGTTTTTGCCAGGGATCACACTGACTTCCCTCCCACAGTTCTCTCAGCAAGCAGCTGAAATCCTTCTCACAAGCCACAGCATCTGCCTTAGCTTCCTACCTATAAATAAAATTTGATCTCAGTATCTCACCTCTTTCTTTTCTCTTTTGATTTATACATCAGAGGATAGCACCAGTGATACAGATTAATCAGTTGTTTCACTGGAGCTTGCCAACCAACCTGTCTCTTGATACGCATTTTCTAAAAAGGAGTAATACTCAGAGGTGAAATAAACAGGTTGGAGTCTCAGGCAGACAGAATTGCACATGACACCGTGGCAAGGAGAAGCAAGAAGGGAGCAAGTAAATAGGCAGAAAAAGCTTTAGTGGGTGAGTGTGGAAGAGCAAGTTAGATATCAGATCCCATGCAGAGAAGGAGAAATCATATTAGTTAAAGAAGAAATTAATTTAAAAAACTCCTGGTTTTCCAATATGATTTGTGTCTATCTTTTTATTGTCCATTTCTCCACTCTTCACACCTGGACTATGGAGTAGTAAAAGAAGAATATTTAATAGCAGAAGAAGGTGCTTTCACATCATGACAACTGTGAAAAAACAATAAATAAGGGAAAGGTTAAGCTAAACGATAGAGGGTCTTTTCCATCTGTACAGTATAAACATCAGATTCTGATTAACAGTGATACAGAACTAATCTTTTCAATTAATGTAAATGAACTGCACTTTTATGTAGACTATTACCAGAGGGCATTCAATGATATTTTTATTCACCACATTTGACCTTAAAAATGTTTTGTAGTCATCAAGGATACAATTTTTCACACAGTGGGGATGTAGGAACAGCTAATTAAGTGGTGTTTAATGACATTTGTTCCTTAAAGGAAGGCTGATTAAATGTAGCATGTAATTTTTTACCAAATCAAGCAATTCAGTCAATTTCAAAATGTGCTTAATAAGCTAGGCCTTAATATTTATGTATCTTGTGCAGAACCACCACAGCTACAATGGTTTCTGGTCTGGTAAATTTAATGTTTCTTATTTGTGAATCTTAGTAGGTTAAAATGCAGAAATTTAATTTCTTATTGCAACTATTCATTTTCAAGAATTAAAGGAGTTCTGTCAGCAGTAGAGAGTTAAATACACTGCAAAACAACAATAAAAAGAAGCTTGTGCCTAGACACTGTGATGAAACATTGAAAGCATTTCAATAACGCAGTTTTCAGAGATATTATTTTGGTAAATTTATAATATCCTCTGCAAATAAAGGTAACCACACTTTGCCAGGAATTTGAGCCATGGTACCATGCTTTTGAAAATTAAATTGTCTCCACATCAGCAGAGCCTATACAGGCTAGGTGAAGTGAAAGGTATCTGAAGTGACTTGGTTCTTACACTAGAAAAGCTAGAAAAATTTGTCACAGCTTTTTTCTCACTGAAAATAAAACACATTCAAATTTAGCCAAATTTAGGAAAATTTAATAACTTCAGTGTTTTACCAGATTACACATGCATGCTAGGAAGTTTTTATTTTTCTTTTCTCAAGGTTGAATATTTCTTAGGAGACCAGTGTTGCAACCACATTTCTGCCAATATCGGAAAGTACTTTACTTACTGCACATAGTCATGGATGCACACTTTCTGTGGAAGTAACAAGAATACACAGCCCTCCCCAACAAAATGTTCAGTTCAAAGAGCTATGAATAATGACTTCTCATTGCCTTCAGTTTGTCACATGAAAAGTATTGGAAATCTTTCTACTACATTACAATTGCGTATCAAGGATAATTATATAGAAATAAAATACTTAGCATCTTCATAATCTAAATGTTACTGCTTTACTAAAAGGTAAATTTTATTGTTATAATTATAAGCAACCTAATTACCCATTAACAGCCATCAGAGATAGTCCTCCCCTTCTTGCAGGAAATATTGGTGTTTATTAGTTGTTTGTGTGTTTGATTAATAGCCATGATACAAGATTTCCATCTGTCTGACAGTGAGTTATCACATCCTGATGCCATACAACTTTCTTGGCTAAGCACTACAGTCTGTATATGCCCAGTGATACCAAAAAGTATTTAAAGATCTCTGTAATGAAAGATAACAAATAGTAATCATTATTTCTGAGTAATATTTGCATTTCAGTTCTCTTGAGGAAAACAAAAAACACCCTTCATCACAGATTCACAGTAGTTAATTGAAGATCATGCAAACTGAGCCCAGTCTTCCCCTTAATCTGAGATCTGAGTCTTCTGAGGGATTCAGATCTTCTGACTCTTCATTTTTTTTCTGAGCATATTCTCACCAATCTTTGTCTAAAATGTCAATGGCAGAGGACCCAATATCTAGTAAAGTCATTGGTGACATGAACTCATTTCTGCTTCATCATATAATGAAGACATACAACCAAACAATTGTTTTATTGAAGAGCTTTGGTGGACTAGACTAATTTTGGCTAATGAACTGACTGACACTAAAGGCTGCGGTGACAATTCATCAGCAGAAGTCACCAGTCAATACCATGCCAAGTAATTCTGACAACTCATACATCATTGGCCATGAACTACCTACAACCAACAACAAGGACATGCTGAGCCTGGGTATTCACAACTCTGCATTATGAGTTTATGAGTGACGCAAGAACAAACCATAAATGTCCAGGCTGTTGGCAATTGCGGACTCCAAGCATTCTAGTTAATTTCTCTCATTCCTGATAGCAAACTCACCAGCCAAACTTCCATCCTTTCTGATAGCTGACTTTGTATTACAGCAAATAGCCTAAGGTATAAGTCAGAGAGAGGATTTTGGCCTCTTCAACACTGTTAAATTTGCCATGAATTTTTTTTTTTTCACCTTTCCATGTTCAATTTTGGAAACATTTTAGAAAGGTTTTCTTTAAAAAATGGAATATTTCCTTATGCTTTTGTTCACTCTCAGCTTCACAAACTGACGTATTTCTGTCTTCTGTCTCAACTGGGTGCAAAGAATGATGGCAAAAGATGAGTGCTTTTCCTCTAGCTTGCAGTATGATTTTTTCTTCATCCATAAAGCATCTATATATTTATATACTACAAATATATAATGGAGAAAAGGAGAAAGAAGGAGAAAAAGGAAAGGAAAACTGTAAATAGAACCCGAGATGACAGAGATGATAGAGAGATCCTGTAGGTCAGCCAGTCTATCTCCCTTTTAAGGAAATACAGCTCTTCACAGTATATTTTCCTTAAGATCTGTCTGGCCTCAACTCAATTTTTTTCAAACAATAATTTTTCTATCATGTTCCTCCGAAGATCATTCCGCAGTGCCATACATCTTATCACTGTAAGCTAAGCCTTAATATACAAACTAGTTATACATACTTTCTCTGATTTGCAAGACTTTTTTTCATGAACACTTCATATAAAGTGATAAACTACATATAATAGTTGACTTCCTAACTGAAATTTTTTGTATTACTAATTTCCTTCTTACTCAGTTATTATCTTTATGTTTGTTAGATTTCTTTTTCTTCATTTTCTTCATAACAGGACAAGGGAAAATGGCCACAAACTGAAGCATAGGAAGTTCTGCACAAATGTGTGTGGGAGCTTCTTCACAGTAAGGGTGACCCGAGTGCTGAAACAGGCCGCCCAGGGAGGTTATGAAGTCTCCTTCTCTAGAGATATTCAAGACCCACCTGGACACCTACCTGTGCAACCTGGTCTAGGAGCCTGCTTTGGCAGGGGGGTTGTACTAGATGAACTCAAGAGGTCCCTTCCAACTACTACAGTTCTGTGAATCTGTGATTCAGTTTCCTTTATCAGTGCAATCAACACAACTAAGTCATGGCTAGAAACCATATCAAAATCATTTGTCGTGTTTCCTTGTGTAAGTTTTTTAACTTTCTTAAGACTTTTATAATTTTGACTTGTAATTAAAGCATGAGTTTAGCATTAGTCAAATTTGGACACCTATTTGCTACCTCACTCTGAGAAACACATAAGAATCACATAAGTTTTTCATATGTAAAATGGGAGCATTCTGTGAAATATGAGGAAGATGCTCCTATGAGAGCTGAGATAAGCCATGAACTCCCCAGGGAAGAGCCGAGAAGCAGTCAAGAAATAATCACATGTTGGAGAATAATCAAAAGTTGAAAAATAATCCCTACGTAGTATTAATTTAGACAAAGTTTTCTTGGACAAGATGTACTCATTAATCCCTGTAGAAAAATCATTTGCTTAATGAAACAAACAAAAACTCTTCATATTCTGTCTTTACTTTGAGTTTCTTGTGGTTACTTGTGATGGATGTCCAAGTTTTATTGTCTTACAGTACAACAAAATCGAACAAAAGTTATCTTAAATGTGTCAGAAAAATTTTAAGCATATACATTTGTTCAACTATCTTTCTAAACAACTGATTTATGGCTCTACTGAGTAGACCCTATAAAATATAAACACCTTCCAGCAGCTTCCATACCAGGATCACAAAGAATCTTTCCCCCAAAAAAACTTAAAAAACTTTTTTAAGTTTTTTTTGTTCAGTACAAAAATAAACTCCGCAATTAAAACTCACAGACCAGATCATTTCAAATAATTGCAATTTTATCAATTAAAAAGCCCACAACAAATTAATAAATTGATTTGTGTTGTAGTACAATTAAGTTTGGCGCAAATAAGTTCAGCTTTTCAGAAAATAAGTTGTATAATGTTTCAAATCAATTGAAAATTTTCTTCTATTTCAATTCAATCAGTGAAACACAGTCACAGTTATTTGCACAGATTAATGTCAACACCAGCAGCTAGTCGAATTCTCTAAGGTCAACTATTGCCAACCTTTCTTTGTCATCTATTTGTGAGGAAAAAATATTGCATAAGTAAGTACCCTGTTTCATCTTAAAAGCTAGTGTTCAGTGGCAATTTTTCTTCTACATTCTACATAAAAAGTGTTGTCCAAAGTGTTGATCAGTACAGAGAGTGTGATTCATCTGATTAAGTACAAACATTTTTGTGTTTGTGCTAGATGACAGAAACTTAGAGGAAGATACACGGAGATGTACTACATTTCCCAAGAGCCTCCCTCCATACGATTTCCAGTTCCAGGTGATGGGCTTCTTTTGGGTCCCAGCAGCACAGTTGTAGCTTTCCTTTCTCTCCCATTTCAGTTGTTAATTGTAACTCTCTTTCTTATTCCTTATTATTCTTACATTCTTTTACCATTTGTAGTAAATTTCTTCTCTCTCCTTATCTTAATTGGGTTGTTTTCCTTTCCTCCTCCCCAGAAGGGCAGGAAGAGGCCCCTTTCCCCTATCACAATTGAAACAGTGACTATTTGTTAACATAGACAATAAAATCCAAGGTGCAGAAATCACAACTCAGAAAGTTTACCATTATCCTTTCTTATGGGAGCTCAGGTTTAAAGTAAGCAATTCCCACTTACAAATGAAGACCAGATTATTCCCTTCATATACACCAATACTAAAATCTAGTTCTTGTATTTTCCATGAATCTTATTCTGCAAAGGACACTCTTAGACATAAGAGAAAACTAGAACAATTCCCTTTCTGCTTTCCTTTCCCCCAGATAGAAGGCATTTTAATTGGTAAAAAAATTCCCCATGGGCAGTGAGAGGTGTAACATTCCTGGTAAGAGCTGAAATGTGGAACTGACTCAGCAGATTTCTATTTCAACAGGTGGCCAACCAGGGTAACATGATTTAATGATGCTTTTTCAGACTAACTTATTTGGCAGTCATCATAAACACTTTCAAGAGAGAAAACAGGTGTTGCAACATGCTCTACTGGACAGATGAAGAACAGATCCATCCTTGGTGACATTGTATATATATTATTTATTAAATCATTGCTATGTTCCATTCAAGAATACCCTCACCAATGTAGCAGAGAGAAATTCACCTGGTTTTGTAGTCTGGAATGAGTTGCTGAAGAAGAAAGTTGTTGCTTCTTCAATGGGGAGGAGGGGGTTTTGCTTAATTTTAAAATTAGCTGAACATCAGAAATGTGGGTGACTAGAATATTCTTGGAATTTTATTTTATTTTTTTCACATAGGGCAAGCAGATGTAGGTGGGAAGGAAGGAAGGAAAAGTTGAAAAATGAAAGGAAAACAAGTTATATATCTTGAAGGGGAAAAAAATAGATCAGATATGAATAAAATTATTGTCCATTGATTTTTATTATTCCAGAGGCAATTAAGTTCTGATGACTGATGTCAAGTGACCACATTTTAGTGGAAAATATTGGTGGTAGGTGGATGCTTGGACTAGATGATCTTAGAGGTCTTTTCTAACCTGAATGATTTCATGATATAGCTGTGCAGATATAAAGATCATTTGTAGCAATCTAGTTTTAAACAGTCACACCAAACAATCTGCATTACCCTTACTTGATTAGAAATATCCAGTTTCCTTTCCCAAATAGTGAAAGCCTTCAGTATTTTAGCTACTTCTTGTGACAACTGCTGGCAAATGCTGCCCTCTTTTAAAGTGACCACAGTGTACAATAGCACACACATTACCTAGAAAGGCTAAAAATTGGCTTTTGATGAAGAGAAGGGAAATTGATTACATAATGATTAGCATTTAGCTCAATGCCATAGTGATGCTCATAAGAAAAAAAAACTTAGAACTGTTCTTTTTTGTTTCCTAACAAAACAAGAAAACAGAAAACAATATGTCTTTCAAGTGTACTAATTCTTATATTCAATGAAGTAGGCTTAAATTTAAGTCTTCTTTCTTTTCATTTTGTAATGAAGGGGTAGATTTGCCCATTTACTTATTTTTGCTTAAGAGTTGTACTAGACGAATCAGAATCCCACCAATTTTAATTCAACCCAAATGGTAATAGATGATACATCAATATGATTCTACTGTGCCCTAAAAAATAGTTCAATATTTCTATGAAATGTACTTTTTATACAGTAATTCTAGTCTCTCTCACCTAAACTCTCTTTTGGCTTCTGTTTTTCCATTGTTTATTTTTCTAGTATGAAGGCAAAACCTTGCATAAACTATTGAGTTATAATTTACAGAAGAAGAAAAAAAATGAATTAAAGCAACAGCATATTAAAAAAAAACCAACTCAATAAAATAATCCTTTATTCACTGAAGAAAACATTGTTGAGGCAATATGAATATTCTGAGAATTTAAAAGGACAAAGAATACTTTCAGATATGTACTAGCCCTTCACAGAATAGGTAGTAGACCTGTGAAATTCCTTGCAAAAGGAAATCAGTGAGTACAAGTACGTTTCATTGGTTTTAAAGGACACTGGGCAAATAGAAGAGATAACCACTGTGGCTTACTGACTATGATAAACAGGAATATTCAAGAAAGAAGTATCTTGAATATAACTGCTTGCTCTGATTGTATTTGTTCCTATTCATCCTTGTTAGCTGCTGGTGAAAACAAAATGGAGGATTAAATTTGGAAAAAATTTTCCAAACCTGTATGTCCTGATTTTTATATCTGGAGATTTTTGCCACTGACTTTAGAAGCAACAAGTCTGTAAAAGCATAATTACTAAATCTGTCTTTTCTCAGTGCATTCAGAGGAAAATAATTAACTTCTTTTTTGCTTGCAAATATTTTCCATATATATAAAAAGTTGATTTTTTCCTTCCTTTTTTTTTTTTTTTCAGTCAAGTAAAAGTAAGGACCTTTAGAAAAAGAGAAATATTTCAATTGTTTTGGATTTTAGTGCAGAATAAGTCTGGTTATGTAGAATACAATTTGTATGCAGATAATAGGAAAATTCTTCAGATGAAAAATGTAATCTGAGAAGAGTAACAGAGTACAGAGATACTCATGATGTCATTTGTGTATACACAAATCCTTCCCCATCAGCTTGTCAGCCCATATTAATGCTTGTCTTTGTCAGTGTGGAACTTCTTGATTATGTCACAAAATTCAGTGGGGTGATATGTACTGCAATTTATTCTTATCCCACTGCAGTCTGCAGTCTGAGTGACTTTATTCTTACTCATCATATTTTTCCTTTTTTA
Source organism: Oreortyx pictus (assembly GCA_036925125.1). Lineage (NCBI taxonomy): Eukaryota > Metazoa > Chordata > Aves > Galliformes > Odontophoridae > Oreortyx > Oreortyx pictus. The sequence continues at coordinate 6,201,840 of JAUPFR010000003.1, forward strand.
AGAAAAAAAACAGGGAGGCGTTATTTTTTCCATTAAGTTAATGCATAAGAATTTAAGAAGACTTGCATTGTTCCTTACAAAATCATAGAAGCATAAATTGTGTGTATCAGACAGACCCTGTTGCATATGTATGCAGACATCTACAGCTATTCTGGTGTGTCAGTATTAGAAAAAAACTGCACTGTTTACAGTAGATTTTTTTTTATTGATACAAATGAGCAATTGAAACTAAATTACTGAGACGTTCTTTCTTCCTATTGCAGTTTGACTCACCCATATGTTCCAAAAAGGAGTTTTTTTCTCCTTAAGCCAAAAATCCTGCAGAGTAATAATTGATGATATATGAATGACTTCACTTCTCTGAAAGAAAATGAATGATTTTTATATTCTTGCATTTTTGGTCTTTCCTCACCTTCTATGGCATTCCCAGTAAAGCTTATTTTTTAGAAAAATACAGAAACTTAGAGGGAGATAGACTATAAACATATGGTGTTTGGACAGGTATCCCGTAAAATACAGCTTTCCTCAAGTGAAGTTGCTGTCAATGCTTTTAATCAGAAGACTACAAAAACAATATTTTTTGTCTTTCTTTCTTTCCTGGACCTCATGTTCTTTTATTATTTTTTTTAAAGTTAAGACACATTCACCTTTAGTGTTTGCATATGTTTCTTCTTCACAAAAATAAAGGATAAAAGAGGGCAGGGAAAGAAAAAAGATAAATTACCCTAAAAAAACAGTCTATGCAGTGTACAAAAATTATGAGGGCAATGAAATTACAACTCCGTATCTCTTCGGATCAAGGAAGTGAATACAAACGACTTGGTCCTTCACTCACCAACAGAGCCCCGGTGATTCATCAGCTTCTCTGTGTCTTAGTTTTGAGACAGCTTGCTCTTAATATAGACCCAGCTCTAGAGACACAGTTCAGCTGCTGAAATGCAGATATCTGGTACATATTTGTGGAACCCCACTGGATGCTAGGCCCTTCCTTAGCGCTGTACAGCAGTGCCTGTGCCCAGGTGCTGGACCTCTCTGTGCATAGACTGGGATTTCAGTCCTGCATCAGGTATTCCCCTGCACCCCTGTATCCCCCTCCCCACCTGCAGCCTGGGGTGGGCCCACATTGCAGCAGGGGGACATTTCCTGAAGGAGCTGGGGACATGGGGAGCCCCACAGGAGCATGGTGTTCCTAAAGGGCTGCAGCCTGAGGCAGGGCTAAATGGGTCAGGGCAGGGTGTGAGCAGGAAGGAGGCACCAGGAGCGGCAGGGGAGGGCTGAATGCAACCTCCATCCCATCTGATCCCATCCTATCCTATCCCTTACGCTGTTTGGTGAGAGGAGTCTGTGCTAAAGGTGGTCCAAAGTGAAGTGGGGGAGGTGCTTTCATTGACTTTTTGTTCCTCATTGTACAAAACTTATTTATGTGGCAGTAAATCGATCTAGTGTTCTGCAAATTTAGTCTTTATAAGTGGTCTTCCTGTCTTTACCTCAACCCATGAGCGACTTCCTTCTAGTTTCTCTTTCTGTTCTGTGAAGCAAGGAGGGTGAGAGAAAGCACCTGTCAGACAGCCAGTTCCATAAGCAATGTGCTTTGTCTTTTCTCCCAACTCCACATGAGTGTCTCAAATTACGGAATCACAGAATAGTTTGGGTTGGAAGAAACTTTAAAGATTATCAAGTTACAAACCCCTGCTGTGGGCAGGGTTGCCACCTATCAGATCAGGCTGACCAGGGCCCCATCCAACCTGGCCTTGAATACCTCCAGGGATGGGACATCCACAGCCTCTCTAGGCAGTCAGTGTCAGTGCCTCACCACTCTCTGAGTAAATAATTTTCTCCTAATATCTATCTTAAATTTCCTATTTATTTTTCCTACATTTAGATGCTCTAAGGCATCTAAAGCTCATATAAAGCATTTCAAGCTCAGGGAGGGTAGATTTAGATTAGATGTTAGGAGGAAATTCTTTACTCAGAAGTGGTAAGGCTCTGGAACAAGTTACCTAATGTTATGGTTGATACCCAATCCCTGGAGACTTTCAGGGCAGTGCTGGATCAGGCCCTGGGCAACCTGATCTAGCTGTAGATGTCCCTGTTCATTGCAAGGGAGTTGATCTAGATGGCTCTCAGAAGTCCCTTCCAACTCTAAGTATTCTATGATTCTAAAAAGGCAAAAGATACCAATGAATCTAAACTTCTATCTAGCAAATTGCAAAAATATTTGAATCCCTTCCTCTCCACCTTTCTCTCTCCTAACAATAAAAAGAACAACTTCACATTGTAAAGATAAAACATTGACCTGAGGTACCTTAGTCCAAAGCAGTGCTTTCCTTCAGATCTGATTGATATCTGAAAGCATCCCACACTTAATATGTCAAATTTCAACACTCAAGCTCCTCAGAGCGTTGAAATCTCACTTCAGCCTACAGGTGTCTCAGTCTTTCCATTTTCCTGTTAAATATTTGATGCGAAAGCATTCCTCAGAAGAAATGTACTCATCTGCAATCTTCAATAATAATATGAATACTAATAACAGACATAAAATGCACCAAGAGCTGTCGTTTTGTTAGGGAGAAAAGAAGGGGAAATACAATGTCCTGCAGCAAGATGACATCCTGAACCTTGAAGTATTCAGTCCATCTGTTCAGATTGCTGCCTCTTTGGGATAAGACTTCCTTTATTTGTGTTATGTGATAGATAACTTAATGGGGCTTCATATCCAGCTGTATCTTTAGCTTCCTGTGTTATGCACGGGATAACAATTTTGTTTTCTCTCTGCCCTTATGATTTTTTTCTTCCTTTTTTTTTCTATTTTCTTCTTTTTGTCATTTCTTTATTTTTACAGTAGCTGTTTTTTTTATGATCTGTCTGCAGTAACTGATGTATAGAAGTCCCATGTTGCTAATAAGCTGTTACTAAATGTGTATCTTTGCCTATTTCTTTTTCTTAATTGAGTATTTACCCTCTAACACATCTTTCAGCTTTTACTCAGAATTTGATTTGTCTGTCAAAAGCAGGGAGAAGAAAATCTCATCTGATTTTTGGCTGTCTCTCAGTGTTTTGAGGAGGAAGCATGAGCGTGGAGCAGCTTATGGCAGCATGCACAGCAGTGCTGGGAGGTTACCAAGCAACAAGACAGAGAAGTGTCACAGGGGCCAGGGAGATGGGAAAGATGAACAAAAGTGAGGACAAAGGATGCGAGAAGATGAAGTGAAGTGTCACAATTGCCTAACCTCTTCCTTATTTCTTATCTTCACTTGCAACAGTGACCATAAATGCAGGTTGTGTAAAGCACTTCAGTTTGTTTACACAGGCCCTTTGGAGGCTGAGGGGATGGAGAAAACCTGGCATGTGACCTGAACATCAAAGGATTATCCTGTCAGTACTCCACTGAGTAAGCAAAAGGAGACAAAGTGTGCACGTAAAACTAAAAAGAACATGATTTTTCACTGGGAAAGAGCAGGTCACAGCATAGCCAAATACTCTTGCAAGATGTGTGATTTCTTAAAATATGCTATTGCAGCAATTGCAAAGCCTCATGTTTTCATCCAAATCATTTAAATGATATCAGCCTTCTTCAAATTGAGAGATACAAGGTAAAGTTAAGATGGAGAATCCTTATTGTTCTACCTTAATTTCTGCAAGAGAACTTAGGTCTGTTGGCCCTCTCAAATATATTTGTTAATATTGTAGTTCATTGTTAGGTTTCCAAGGTTAAAATGATCAGGGATAACAGTCAATGCTTAAAGAACCATATTCATAATTTGGATAGTAATACAGCAAGATGAAGTGTCAACATCTGTAGTCGGCTCTTCCTGCACTATTTGAGCCAAATACAGCAATTCTACAGTAAACATAGGAATCTCATCTCATGTTTCCCTGAAAGAAGAAGTTTCTTTACGGGCATCCTAAATGCAAAAGAAATGGAGAATAAGTTTATTTATTGATATTATTAGAATACCGTGAATTATTGGGGTTTGGTCTTCTTTTCTTTGGATACGAATTGCCAGAATGTATAACATTACTTATAAGAATCAACATATAATATCTATGTGTTTTGTATTTCACAGTTTGTCCTAAGATATCTATTCTGAATATTATAACATATACATAATGGTAAATGTAAAATATTTTGAGATATGCTGAAGCACATCTTAATTTTTTTTCTGGTCACTCTTTTTTCTTCAGATTTTGTCAGTATCTTCCTACTGAAACTGAGCATCAATTTTTGAGCATTTGACAAACAGTGATCCAGCAACTGTTGTGAACAAGTCATTTTTTTTCTAGGTCATTACAACAGGGTAATGTTTTCAGAGGTTGGGGTTCAGGGAGAAGAGATTGCTTTCTCCTGGCAAAGAAAAAGCTGAAAAAGAACAATGACCATTTGAAGGTGCTGTTTCCCTGGTAGTCTCTTTCAGTTAAATACAAAAATTTGAGTAAAGAAACAGCTCTAAATTTAGCTAAGTCAGTATCTGAAACACCACTGACATACAAAAAAAGTGGATTCCTTATTATACAGCTACCATTTCAAAGCATCTCCCCAAGGTTAGCTTGAGGGTGAGCTGCGCCAGCAGGAGACTCCATCACGTTGTGATCTCAGCACTTTCCTGCTATGTCTTAGCTCAAATTCATGTCGCATGCTGATTGTAATAAAGCTTGAGGGGGGGACATTTGGAATTGAGGCGTTTGTCTTTCCAAGTAACTGTTATGCGTGATGAGCTCTGTTTTCCTTGAAATGGCTGAACATCTGCCTGCCAGTGGGAAGTAGTGAATGGATTCCTGATTTTGCTTTGCTTGCCCACACAGCTTTTGCTTTACCTAGTAAAATGCCTTTACCTCAACCCAACCCATGAGCTACCACACAATTACCTTGCAAAGTCTCTCCTCAGTCCCACTAAGGGGTTGTGAGTGAGTGTGGGACAACACCATTATAAACTCAATGTATGTGCAGCCGTCAGTACACTACAAGTCATCTGATCACACTCTGTTAAGTTCTCATAAAATATTCTACTAGGGAGTGCACGAACATCTATATATGTATTTTTTCATAACTTCCTTGAGTAGCTGATAGCAATTTTTCTATAGTTAAAAATATGTTATCAGACAAAGGAAAAGCATTTTTGATGAGCAATAACCATACAGTCACAGAATCACAAAGGTTGAGAAGGACCACTAAGATCATCTAGCCCAGCCATTCATCCATCACCACCAATATTGCTCACTAAACCATGTCCCTCATATCTCCTGAAAACCTCCAGAGGTGGAGACTCCACCACATCCCTGGGCAGCCTGTTTCAATATCTCACTGTTCTTTCTGAGAACAACATTTTCCTAGTATCCAGTCTGATTCTCCCCTGGCACAGCTTAAGGCCATTACTTCTTGTTCTACTGTCAGTTACCTTGGAGAACATCTCTACCCCACCTCACTACATCCTCCTTTCAAGGAGTGTTATAAAGCAATAATGTTCTCCCCATAGCCTCCTCCAGACTGATCAATCTCAGTTCCCTCATTCACTTCTTATAAGGCTAGTGTTCCAGACACTTCACCAGTTTTGCTGACCTTCTCTGGACACTCTGTAGGTACTCAACCTCCTTCCTGTAGTCCAAAACTGAGTATAGTACTTGAGGTGTGGTCTATTTTGCTTTGTTTTCCACCTGTATGCAGTTCAGACTGGGAGATGCCCTATTCGGGTTGCAATGTCCACTCATTTATCACTATGGATTTGTATACTGTGCACACATTCAAGCCATGCATATGGCCATCAAGATAATCAGCGTAGAAAGAAAACTTACAGATTGATTCTGCCAGTGAAACAACCTCCTACCACCCTAATTAAAAATATAAATAAATCCACAACTCAGTTACCTCTGAGTAAGTCTTAGGCTGTTATTTGTTCTCAAACAAGATGATCATTAAGGCAATTTATAGTACTTTAAGAAAACATATCTACTTCTGATTTGGAATAACAAACTGATAAAGTAAACCCTGTGGGAGTGGAAGAGAATATTGCAATTAGGGAGACCAGCCTGGACTTAGAAAGGCAACTATCTGGAGAAATTGTGAGTACACCAGGTATTCTCATCAGATCCACATTGTGAAGAGTATTTCTAGGTCAGAGATCACTGAAGAACTTCCTATATTTTCAAAAATGTTGACACAAATTCAGGTCTAGTAGGTCATTTGAATTTATTAATGCTCTAAATGTAGGACTGGCAGTCAGGGACTTCCTTATTATATCCCAACTCTAACTTTCTAGTAAAAGGACACAGCAGGGGACAGAGGAAACAGATGAACCCACATCTGCCTGTTGTAGAGATATTTTTGTAAAGGTTGCAAGATTACAGCTCTGATTATTGTCTGAAATACAGAGAGCTGGTTAAGAATTTTTAGTGAAATCATTCTTCTGAGAATATACATCTCAGTGATAACTGAACTACTTCATCACAAAATGTGTCAAATGAATTTCGTTCTGGTGTTCAGGGTAAAATTCCCAGTGAGAGGAAACCTACTTTATAGTATGCAATATGTTGATGATTAGGACCTCTGTGATCTCTGCAGCTGAAGGAAACCTTGATTCTCTGCCCTAGCCTGACATTTTCTTTGTTCCCAGTGAAAGCTTTAACCAGAGGCAAACCATATCACAAGCCTGTTGTTCATTCTCAGAGTTGCATAAGGATTTCCAAAGGTGCTTTTCCAATCTGAGACAAAAGAGCAAAATGTTGAACTTTTCCCCATCTATAAGTCAGCAAGACAGATGCCCTGACATTTCCCAATTCCTATCCTCCCAAGTAGCAGCCAGTATCATGCTGGACAGCTCATTTACTGTCTTTACTTTATATTCAGTTCCATAAAATAAGGAGTGCAGGAGGGTAAAACAGACACTTTTAAAGTGATACTGGAGGGTGCTTTATCCTTGTCATCTGGGGTGTGTTCCTCCTCAGGTGGAACAGGTCCTGATTTCACAAACTCTGACCTTGTCAGGCTACAGTGTGTAATCATCAGCAGACACAACTCATGCCTGTATTTTGTTAGAATAATTCAATCTCTATACAGGTGGAGCAGCCAAGCAACACCAGTGTTGTGTATCTGGGCCACTTGAAATATAAATGGGTGTTCTTCAAGCTAGGAGGTCTCTAGATATAAATAACAAAGAAGCTTGATCAGATTTAGAATATCAAATAAAAAAAAAACAAAAACAAAAACGACAGAAAAAAAAGCTACTTGCTTACTAATGTCTATTTCCCATTTGTAGTCGTTAAATTTGTAATTCTTCTTTATTTCTTTTCCAAAAGTTACTTTAACCCCAATTTGAAGCAAAACTTGCTGGTGTCAGCTATTGCTGGGGGGAAGGAGGGGAATCTCATTTCAGGTAAACTGGGTCAGCTCCCTCCTTTGTCTTTATGAATAATTTCATTGCTGCTGTATAAAAAAAGGTTATGTAAGTTGTCTGGATCATGGAGATAGTCAATTCACATAGCAACAAATGGATACAAGTTCACGGTGGTTCACACTCTTCACACTATGTGAAAAAGTCATTTTCTTTATTTCTTCCTTTAAATATACTGCTTATGAAATTAGTATGTATAATCAGTTCCATCAATATGGAATAAATTTGTATCTGTACATAAAATGTCTACTTCTATACATGAAAAACACACCCTTTTTCACTGATACAGCACTTATTTGTTTTACTCACTGCATTCTAATGAATTATTGTAACATCATAACTCTTTAGACAATTCAAGGTAAATCAGAAGTAAAATACTGTGTAATTTAACACAAACATAAAAAATTATACTACTCACTACATAAGCCTATTGTGTATTTTGACTTTGACAATCTTTAAGGACTTTTTTATTTTCTTACCAAATTTATAGGTTCTTTTTTTGCGTTTTTTTATTCTTAAAATATATTATGTGTAATACGAAAGATGTGGAAAAAAAATGAGCAATGAGATTTGCGAAAATGAGTTCCTCTTGGAATAGTTATACCTTAGGGTTTTACAATTCCAAAACAGTTTTGCACTGCTGTGAGTTCCAAAATTATCTTATTCCAATCTGTTTTGTGTTGTGTGTTTGCAAGCAAACGCTATCCCAAAGGCTCTAAGAAGTCCTGCTTTGAAATTCATTCACCCATTTGAGATTTCAGTCTGATCAAAAGTATTTATATATATATCAGATACAAAAAAAAAAAAAAGATGTGAGAATTTCTTCATGTTAAATATCTTCTTCTCCCTTTCCTAAAAAATAATAATAAAAAAGAAATCATGACTTTTGATCACCTCAGTGTAATAGTGGGATCCCCTTCAAACAACAAAGAGAAAGAATTCCTGAACTTAAGAAACTACATCAGGATTTGAGTGATTCAGATTTTTTCTTTGGTTTTGATTTAGATTTCCAAAGCACCCTAGCTAATTACTTTCAGCTAAACTGTGGTTCCATTACTCATATGAATAGGACTGCACAACATGAATTCCTCTCACTTATGTGAATAGAGTTATTTGTGAATTATTCATATTGAGTATACTGAAGCAATTTGTCATTTTCCTGGAAATAAATACTCTTACCTTTTTTTTTTTCTTTTTCTTTTTTAGAGGGGGGGAACAATATCTCACAGTCTGATCCAGTTCCTGTTCTTTCTGTAAGTGGCACTTAGAGTAGAAAAAGGGTTTGTTTGGTTTTTTTTATTGTCTAGAAATTAAGACCTCACTGAACCTCATTTTCTTCTCCAATATTAGTACATTTGTCTTTTTGATATATTATAGAAGGTTGTGTCATGTGTGGTTTGCAAGACATGGTCTCAAGGAACACTGTTTTCAGGAATTCTTCCAGGAGACCGTAGATAAGTCCTAATTTATTCACCACAGTTATTCATAGCAACATTTCCTAAATATTTACATGCTGACATCGTGTGTATAATATTATATCACACTTTAATTAAGACATAGTCGGACAGCTACCTTAACATAAGGTGTAGTGGAGCGTGAACCATACTAATTCTTGGTAGCATATATATGTGATAATTAATCATAATTTTGGTCACTGAAAAGATTAAAGAAAAAACAGTATTCTTTTTCTAGTTCTCTAGGTTAAAATCTTGAACACCTCACTCCTCAGAAGAGAAAGTACCTAACCTCAGTCAACAGTCATACTAAGAGCTTCTAGCTTGGACTAGCTGTGTTACAGCATCTACAAAACAAGCTTTTAATCCAAAATAGACATCAGTTCTTTGACTGTTCTCCTGGGTATCCTCACAGGCTATCCAGTCACTTAGAGATCTGAGGATCCTCAGTAAGCTTTAGTTCTAACTGGTACTGTTACTTTACTATGGATACCTACTGCCCTGCCAGACATTGTTGCTAACCCTAACTTTTCATTAAGCTCTGCAGAATCTAACATTGTTATATAAAATGAAAGCAGCATCAAAGATAAAATTGTAGATGACCAGATGGTATGAGAATGTTGATATCTCAGAGAAGGGTGAGAACACTGGCTCCATCCCTAACTACACTATTTGGAGAAAAAAAAACATGTAGCAAGTAGGGTTGTTAAAGAGGGGTGGGGATCCTGTGTTTTATGCATTATGTTATTCTGCCCCACATATCCAAGTGAGAGAATGTAGAGCTACCACAGTTGCATCTCCCATACAGTACACTGTATAAGAGTAAATATACCTGGAATATTAAAAGCTGAGATAGACACTTTGCATCAATGGGAGCTAACATCTTGAACAAAGTAGTCAAGGGGAAACATGGATAAGAATAAATAGCAGGGATGGTAGACTAAAAGAAAATTTTGGCATGAATATTAGGACCTTCTATTTGACCTTAACATGATGGAAATGTGCACTATTACAGGAAGGACGAGCAAAAGGAAAAAGTAGAGGCTACCCTGATGCCCTACCTCTTCAGCACAGGAGAAGAAATGAGTCCTTGACTGCTAATGGGATAAGCAGCCTTATACAGTATTTCTTCAGTCATAATCTGTGTTTCTGAGTATGCAATCCCTTTCCACTCCAGCAAAGTTCTGTTCATTTTCAAGTCAAACACTATCTGCTTCCTAGAGGAGAAATCCTGCCCACGTCTTTGGTGAAAGGTGAAGGTTGAAAATGTTTTTCTCAGTAAGTCCCTCATAAGAAATTAAAATTAGTCCATTTGATAAACAAATGACACTATATTATATGCTGAGTACTGCACAGTAAGAAATTTCCAAGGAGGGCATAAAGGACTGACATCCTACCTAGTGCTTCACCACATTTAAATCAAAGAAGCATTATGAATAACACCACCAGGAACCATTCCCATACCCCAAACAAAATACAGAAATATCTGTTACTGGAAACTCTAAAAGGATCTTGGTTTTCAGTATCTACAATTTCATTAGCACACTTACTGACACGGAAGCCCTTAAAACAGGCAGCATTTGAAAATCATTTGCTGGAGACGTTCAAGACCTGCCTGGGCACCTACATGTGCAACCTGGTATAGGGAGCTGCTTTGGCAGGGGGGTTGGACTTGGTGATCTCTAGAGGTCTAGAGGCTCCATCCAATCCCTACAATTCTGTGATTCTGTGATAAACCCTATAGAACTTAATAGTGCTCTGTCAAACCTAGTACAGTAGGTGATTCATGCTCCATTCCTTTCTATAGCTGTGATGGACCTAATTCAATTTGGGCTTGGGAAAGAGTGAAGCAGACAGTACGATGATGCACAAATGCCCTGAGTTCCTAGACATATCTATGGAGGTGATTGACTGAGAGTGGCAAACAAAAACCAGGAGCACTGAAGTATTATCTCACGGGTAATGTTATAAGGCCATAACTAAAGTGAAATGAAGCTAAGGAATGCATTTTCCATTTTCTAAATTTTCATGTTCCCAAATGGACTCTTAAAGATGCTTTGCAATCTGGGGAAAAAAAAAAAAGTAGAAGATTCAAAGGCTTCAAAGGTCAATCATATTAAAAACTGCTGAATCTTTTTACATTAATGCCTTAATTGTTTTTATTCTAAGAGTTTTCACTCAGACTTAATCTCTCTTTCTCTTCTCCTGGGTCAAAGATGCCTAATATTCCTTACTAAGACATAATGAACCTTTTCATTTCTTTTTAATAAGTAGCATTTTTTAAATTAGTGTCTTTACATGATCAGTTCAATCTATTGTTCAGTGGGTGGATGTCAAGTTTTTGTTTTTGTTTCTTTGTTTGATTTTTGAGGAGGAGGGAGAGGTTGTACATTTCTTATTAGATCTCTCTCATTATCAGTTATTCTTAGGAAGAAATTAGATTGGGCAGTAGCATTCAGAAGCCAGGAAGCACCACCAACCCAGAAATGCTGGGAAAATGAAATGTCAAAATCACCAATATGTAGAATTTTTTTATCTCTTCCTTTGAGCATCCCTTTTCCTTTCCCCAGTATAAAGTAATATTCAAGGATTCCATGGAGTTTATATGCCTAAAAATATATTTCCTCTAACAATTGTGAGCTGTAGACTGCAGTATGTGCTGAGATGATTTTGGAGTAAAAACTGAAGCACCTAGACAAACAGTGATATTCTCAAGTGTTTTGAAGAAGGACCACAACTCCTGCGCTGGTACAGTTTTGTAGCATTACCAAGTGAAAAGGGAACTTTGATGAATACCACACAGAAAGCACCTAGACAGCTTCAGATATCAAGAGTTTTTTCTCCTTCTAGATATTTTCTGCTGTTTAGCATTAGCAAGTCTCAATCCTCCTCCTTCTTACACCAGTTTCATACTCATAAAAAAAGATTAAAGCAGCAGAAGAGAGGACAAAGGAAAGAACCACAGATAGAAATGCAGTGTTCTGAAAATAATCCATGAGGCAATGAAATTAGGCTAGCTGTATTCACTGGTAATTATCACCATGGACACTTGTCCTCATTGCAGTATTTACTGTCAATTTTCTCTTACTGTTGCTTTGGTCAGGACATCTGTCAGACTCATCTTTCTTTAAGCTTTCTCCACTTGGTATTTTATCTTTGGATTTCATTGTGTTCTTCTCAGAATTCACCTGGGAAGTATGCTTCTCACAGTGCTATGTACATTTGTTTTTAATCTGAAAACAGAGCCTGTTCCTATACCAAAAATCCCAACTGTTAGGTCAGGCAGGTACCATTGATAAAGACAGAACATCCTGAAAAACATCAGGCTGGTGTGTCTTAGAAAGGCACCTCAAGAGACTCTAAGAGCATCTGTTACCAGCTGAGGGTTGTTTTGCGAGGTATATGCAACAAGATGTTGGATGTGGGATGTATGGACCCTGTCTGGCTACTCCCAGCAGAGCCTTCTATGTCAGATTCAGTGACAGCTTGATTGCACTGCAAGGAGTGGGAGTTACCACAGTGCTTTGCCTTTAGTTAGCTCCTCTCCCACTGAAGTCAGGCACAAACCTGTTCAACTGACTGCAGAAATTTGGTCAACAACTGAAGCCACTTGGAAAATTCTTGCTCAAGCAAATGAAGTTTTTTTGCTGTTTCTCATATTTGTTAGTAGTCTCAGCACTAAAGCTAAGATTTGAGATACCCAAAAGCATCTATATGTTGATCTTTTCTTAAACCTGATTTGACTGCTTGAGGAACAGGCTTTTCACTGAACAAACAAAAATAATATCTCTGTTAAATAAAGAAGGAATAATAGTTTTCAGAGACAGCATCTTTTGTGAATAGAGACAAGATTTAAATTTCAGGAAGGAAAAAAAAAATGAAGAAAATGCATCTCAGTTATTAATGCCTCTAGAAAAGATCTCGCACTGTATTGAAGGCTTGCTGGGCTTAGTGAACCATGTAGGTTGCCTTGAGAGAGTGACTATGTGCTGAGCTATCAAAGGCAAGAATCAGTTGTAGAACAATTGGCCTAGGAGAAATTCCTCCCACTCACAACCTCATTTTATGTTTCTGTCTCTTGGATTGAATGGCCTAAGCATAGCATGCTGAAAGTAGAAAGGGGACTTTCCATGGACTAGATGGGAATGAACAAAACATGCAGATTCTTACTGCATGTTCAGCATGTTTCATAAAGAAATGTCAAGACTGGTGACCATTTGCAGTTTGTTGACTAAAAGAAAAAGAAAAAGAAAAAGAAAAAGAAAAAGAAAAAGAAAAAGAAAAAAGGAATAAGAAAAAAGCCTGCTCTTTCAAAAAGAAACAATTATACTAACTGCAATGATTCTAAGAGTGCATCTGTTTTTCTTTCTATATTTACAGTGTGCTTAAGAAATCTATATTAAAACTGATGGAGGGCAAGAAAATTGGAAATATGAATTACAGCTGTTTGCAAGATTAACAGAAATCTGACATAAGATTGAAAAGCAACAGTTACCTGGAGCTAAGTATCATGTATACAGGTAGGTCCTGCCCAGAACTACATGCTCAGATCCCTTAAGACACTTGACTGGCCATGTTCCTTCTCTCTCTCTCACTGCTGTCAGTGTAGTAAGTTGAGAAAACTGGAAACGTTTTGCATAAAGGGCAATGTCCCATTATGCATCTAGTGTGAATCTTTATCATCTTATTAAAGTAAGTTCCTTACCATCAGATCCTTCATTTCCTCACTCTTCCTCTCATTAGATCTACTGTTCTTCTGCAAGTTTCCATTACCCTAAAAGATTAAGAAACATTAGTACTAAGTCGGGAACATATTGGGGTCAAAGATCTCTAGCTAGCTCATGTTGGCCATGAATACAGGCACAAGTGCAGCTATCTGGGCTACTTCTGCCTGCCCACTGGCAGGGAGACTGCTCAGAATAACAACAGAGAAAATCAGACCCAGCTAAAACATCAGTGTGCAAAGCTAGCTACTTTGCTACTCCATTTTGAGTAGTAAGATTCTAAAGACAATACTGTTTTGATGAGTTTTCAAAATATTTCAGTATTAAATAATAAGCTCTACATATCAGATCTAAAGCACTAAATAGCACATAGGCAGAGTACATAAAGGTTTTTCAATGCCCTAGTCCATCACTTTTTCAATAGAGAATTGTTCCTTGGATTTTGTCCAGTCTAGTCTTAATTGTCCCAGCTCTTTCCTTCAGAGGTTGTTCTCCTGCCAAAGACATTCAGGCAGACAGTACATTTTAGTATCACCGTTGTCTCTTATTCCTCACCCCACACTCCTGTCAAGTCCTGTCCATACAACACTTGATGGCAATCAAAAAGGAAGTCTTCCATGTCACTGTGCTGTATGTTTTCTAATGAGAAGTTGCAGTCCAGAAAGCCAGTCGTATTCTAGTTTTCATCAAAAGAGAGGTGGCCAGCAGGTTGATGGAGTATTCTCCTCTTTTACTGTCTTGTGAGGACACATCAGGAGTGCTGAGTTCAGCTCTTGGGGTTCCCAGAATGTGAAGGTGTGGGTCCAGAGGTGGGCCACAAGGATGATCAGAGGGCTGGAGCACCTCTCCTACAAAGACAGGCTGAGAGAGTTGGGCTTGTTCAATCTGAAAAAGAGAAGACTCCAGGGAGATCATACAGAGGCCCTCCAGTACCTAAAAAGGGGTCCTACAAGAAAACCGCAGGCCAGAGTGGATGGAGATTTGGCCAACCTGGTCTAGTGGAAGTTGTCACTGCCCATGGATAGAAGATTGGAACTAGATGATTATATTACTATGAATGTATGTAAATGTGAACTATGCATTATAATGTGTAATATTTATTGTGGTATGTATTATAAAATATAAAATGTCATGACACACTACTTGGATATGCATATTACTTTGAATATAAGCTCAGGGAAATAACTACAAATCTTGTATCTTTATTATCCAAGACTTAATTCTGACTAACTTAAATCACTGGAAGCTTTGTCATCGCCTTCAGCAAGACTAGAATTAGTCCCCGAGCATGGGAAACATAATTTCCTTGCTCTAGGAAATCCCACAGCTACTTCAAGTGGTACTGCTTCACCTTTACCTCACTGGAAGTTCTTTTCAGTATATAAATCCATTCTCCCTGAGGGTACTTGTAGCCTGTAAACAAATTCAGGGCAAACTGGTTCAAAATTTTGTGTTAGCATTTAAAGTAATAAATGCAACATGTGGTGTGAAGGCTAATAGCATGGACCTGTGACGCCAACAGGAAAGCACCTAAAGACATTTGTGCTCCTGGACACTTCTCATGATGGTCAGACATAAGCCATCTGCATAAGTCTTAAAAGCCTCAGATCTATCTTGTAATATTGCCCATTGATCTGTTGAGAAAAAGGAAGAAAAATAAAGGAAAAATAAAAAATAAAAAAAAGGGTTTTAACTGAACAGTAGACAGGCTCAGTCTACATCTAACCATATATATATAATGTTCTCCACCTGTCTTCAGGCAGTTTCATCAATATTATTACCTTCAGGTTGCCTGTATGACTTACTGAGATAGCTGGAACTGTGTGTGCTGCAAAATGATCTGTGGATCAAGCCATGCTCACTCATGGACTTATAATTTGACTAATACAAGATCAAACCTTGGTGTTTGTGGTCACTGAGCTAAACTGCAGAGTCATTTCTCAGTATTAGCATTATTCATTATAATCCCCTACATTTTAGTGTCAGTTCTTTTATAATATAGGTGATAGTGCTTTTACCAGCATACTCTGTACAATGCCAGCAAATAAAATTTTGGAATTATTTCCAGTGACATTTTTTGGATACTTTGAGCTGTGAATCAGAACAAGTCAAATAAATCTGGCATAGAGAACTTTCACTTGTGTTTTACATTTTTTTTCACTGTATGCAATTAAAGTAGAACACTATAAATATAATAGAACATGTGGATTTTTATGTGCATTGTGAAATCCCTAAAATCCTATATTCTGAATGAAGAGATAACATTATAATTACTCATATTTTTTCTCTAAGTGCATATAGGTATTAGCCCACGCAATTTTCCTTATTAGGAAAGGAAGATTTATTTCAGTTCCTTTCTAATATTCACCATTCCTTATTGTTTTGATTCTTCACTTTCTTTTCATTTGAGAATAAACTAATCTCTGAAAAAAAACCCATTTCTCTTCAAATTCTTAAAATTCATTGTATCCAATGTATTAAAGATTCCTAATCTGCTGATTTTTTTTCTCTGCCTGTCTCTAAAATCAAAGCTATGACATCTAAATATCTTTTTAGGAAAAAAAAATAATAGAAAACCTTTTACATGTGAACAGGTTCAAATCTTAACTGTGTGTGGACATCCAGACAGTGTTTCAGACATCCATGCAGGTGAAAAGGGGTTGTTAATGTCACCTTCCAGTAATTATATGAAGACGGAAGTGGAAGCCATTGACACATGGCAAATGAAAACCAATCTTGAAGAGGTCACTGTGATAAAGGATCGGTGAAGTATGCATCACTAGGCTTTGACCTTCATGCAGCTGGAGGCAATGAAACAAAATTCTTTAATTTAAGAGAGTTTTAAAAAGAGAATTAGATAGTTTATGAATTACAGAGGGCCTGGATTGCGGCTAGCCCTGCATGGGCATGCAAGAAGATAAGAAAAAGCTGCAGGAAACCTTCCCTCTCCCTGCCTCCTACTTGGTCCTTGGATTTAATGGATGTGAAATCTTAAGGAGAGGCAAAGGACTGGAAACCCCAAAGGGTATAGAAAAATGTAACAATCTTTTTATTTTCTGGACTAGCTGACAAAGCAAAGATGATGAAGGGACAGAGCACAGTAGATTCTTAGAAAGAGGAGCATGACACCTTTACTTTTAATGTTCTAACTCAATATTTTTGGTCTTCATGGACTCCCTAAACTCCTACCCAATCGTAACCCTACACCAGAGTATCTCTATAGCATATGTTTAATACTATTTTTTCAAGCTGTGGACTGCAGCCTTATGCAGGCAGGTCTGTAAACTTCAAAATATTGCTAAGAAAATGAAATGTGCTTTCAGTCAGCTTAAATTTTCAGGATAGCATTTGGACAATTTGAAGACGAATGAATCAGGAAAGATGACCATCCAGCTAATACTTAGCAGTTCAAAAGCTCTACATCACTTTTGTCTTTTATTCCTTTATGTCTACTCAGTGCTGTCCGTGACTCCTGAGCACAATCTTAGGTGTACTTCAGACTCTCTAACATAACAGCCTTAATTATCAGGAAGGATTATCAGTCCTTCCTTCTTATCTTGACCCAGTATTTGTAAGCAATAGCAAAGAAAGAATGGACTGGAAGTTTCTGGCTAAATATCAGGAACAGAGATTTTCAAGATTGTTGTTGAAGCATTCTCCATGGTTTAAATATGCATTTGAGGAGAGAAACAGACAGCTGAGGGAAACTGGGCAATACCATGATCAGACAGCGAGGTGCTGATTTACGACAGGGTCATTTTCCAGAAAAATGTTGGGCAGAGAGCAACCAACAGAATTACTTCAAAGTTCATCAGCAGATATGGTCTTCAGTCTTCCTTTGATTATCAGTCTGGTCTTCAAGCTAGAATATAGGCTTGTTTATATGGCACTGCTCTTAAATCTTTTACCAAAATTGAATTGTGTAGGGAAAGAAAAAGTCTTTTCAAGATCCAGTGCAAACAAAGAATGAATAACAATCAGCTTTCATCAACTCACCCCTAGAGGGATGAGTTAACCCACCAAAATGTCACTGCAAAAGTAGAAATGCCACACCAACGTTCACTGTGCTCATCATCAGTTAATGGTCTTTATACAGTAAATTTACTGCTAGAAATGAACATGTCAGGGTGACACTATAGGAGGATAATGTGTTGCCAGGTCACATTTAGATTAATTAACTAAAGGATGGGCACTGTACAGTGGTCTATATTTGATGACTCCAAAAACACTGTGCCAATCCACAGTTTAGCTCCTTCTCTTATCCGCTGTAAACAGTTCTTGTTACACCCACACAAGATGACAAACCTGGTTATTTTAGTTACCATTACATGTCATTTTAATGATCTTAGGTTTGCCTTGTCTTTCAGACATTAGGAACAGCATTTGACTTCGTCACATCATCTACAAGTGTTCCACCAGTTAACAAAACACGATTTCTTTTATTTATGTGGGATAGGTCAGCCCCTTCACATCATGCATGTATAAGTTTACTTTGGTTATACCCCTTACACTTCCACACTTTTCATGGATATTCTGCTACTGAGTGCTCCAGCATTTCTTTCTCCCTTCATTCCTAACCACAAGAGTAAACAACCAAGGACTTTCAAAACAGTAGAGTCAGAGAAGAACATAAATATTTCATCATGCACTGGCTCTTAGAAAAATGTGAACAAATTAAGGCTCTCATGTCGCTTGCTAGATCAGTATTTTATCTTCTCTCTATTAAAAAAGTAATAATCAGAGAAATGCTGTAAACTAACATGAGGTCTCCTGAGCAACATGCAGCATGTCATTAGTCTGCTATTTATATCACACACAGAGCCCCAGAAGTCATGGTATAAGGAAGGGTATGCAATAATTAGTGCCGGAAGAGTACCGAGTTCAACGTGCAAATGAAACAAGTAGTAATCATCCAGATGGTGTCATCTCTCCAGAGTTTCACTATGACTGAGGATTATTAATCTTCTCTGTTTTTTAATTTTTGTTCTTTTTAATGCAACCCACAGAAATCTTAATGTGGAGGGCTAAGAGGCAGAACAGTATCATTTATTACTGCTGTTAATTAGTTGTATGATGATGATGGATAGAGATCTAAGAGGACAGAGAGCAGATCCCTGTTGTGCTGAGTCCTGTACAACTATGGAGAGCAGATCCCAGCTAAACATCAAGAAAGAGAGCACTGGCAAAGTGACTTAGGCAAATAGGTAGGGACATCTAATGTCGCATTATTAACATTTTGTGACATCTTTTTCATTTCTATCATAGTTGTTAACTGCTCCTCAGCTAGTCCCCATTTCTGTCCCTTCTAACTTTTCTTTCTCGGTTCCTTCCTTCAAGTTATTCTCCCTGCCTGTGACCTTGGATTTCTGCAAGGCTCCTGATTATGTTCCCTCCTTTCCTCTTTCAAAAGCTCTATTGAAAATAGCACTTTTCCAACCAATTCCTTCCTCCTTCACAGAATCCACAAGCCCATTAGCAATTTATAGCACTGTCTAAGTATATGATCAGAGTCATCTGTGAGGCTAAAATCTGCTTTTAGAAACGAGTATTCTGCTTTTGCTAAAGTCAGAGAAGTAATATGGTTATTAATAAGGACAGATTCTGATGCATGTTTCTTTCAGTCACTTTAAAACCTCCTACAGTGATATAGCACCATTAACAAAATACAGTGTAGAATACCCCTTGCTTTAGACTGTGTGTCTACTTAAGTTTATTTATCCCTTACTAAAACTGAAGGTGCTATTAATAGCGCTGTTGTTAGTATTATCATTCATTGCATCATTAACTGTTTTCTCTCTATATTCTACTTTTTGTTGGCAATGGTACTAATTTCTTCAGTGGGGTTATCTCATACCATGTAAGACCCAAAGCTGAATTCTTCAGTCAGAACAGATAATTCATAATGGATGCTATTTTTAGTGTGAGATGACAACAAAGGGAACTGGTGTTTGGGGTGACTTTTTGTTTCTGTTTGTTATTTTTGTTGTTCACCCATTCAGAAGAACATTTGTTCTGTGTGCCTTACTCTTTAGTTTTGACAACATTATCCACATGTAGTTCCTTTGAGACCTGAAATATCAATGAAAACAAACGTAGAATCAGTCACACAAAAGTCAGAGTTTAGCTGAGGAGACTATAATTTAACCTTCAGCCATCCCCAATATTTCTTCATGTTTAACAGAAAAGGTACAAGTTCCAAGATATTAAGATGGAATGCCATAAGGAACAGAGAAAATAGAAGAACAGTTGGTAGTACATTTCATTTTACAAAGTGTTGCTGGATCACCTGTCTCCTCATCGTTTTGAGCCTCTGGTTCTCATTTCTGTAACTGTAAAATGAGAATACACTATCTCAGAAGGTGCTACAGACATACATAACGAAAGATCAATAATTGCTGTGACCATAAGGAAGGAGGAGACCATAAAAGACTTTCAGAGAAAGGCAGTATAGAATTGTAGAATCATAGAATGGTTTGAGTTGGAAGGGACCTTTAAGACCATCTAGTTCCAACCTCCCTGCTATAAGCAGGGACACCTCCCTCTAGACCAGGTTGCTCAAAGCCCCATCCAGCCTGGCCTTGAATGCTTCCAGGGTGGGGACGTTCACAGCCTCACTGCACAACATGTTCCGGTGTCTCACTAGCCTCACAGTAAAGATTTCCTTCCTAATATCTAATCTAAATCTACCCTCATCTAGATTAAAACCATTTCCTCTCATCCTGTCACTACTAGCCCTTACAAAAACTTCCTCCACAGCTTTCCTTTTAGGTACTAGAAGGCTGCTATAAGGTCTCCTCGGATCCTTCTCTTTTCCAGACTGAAGAACTCTGTATCTCTGAGCCTCTCCTTTGTAGGAGAGGTTGCTCTGATCGTCTTCATGGCTGTCCTCTAGACATGCTCCATCTCCTTGTTGTGTTGGGGGCCCCAGAACTGGACACAATACTCCAGTTGGGGTCTCATGAGAGCAAAAGAGCAGAGTCATCTCCCTAGACCTGCTGGTCACGCTTCTTTTCATGCTACCCAGGATATGTTTGACTTTCTGGGCTGCAAGTACACATTGCTGGCTCATGTTGAGTCTTCCCTCAGTCAGCACCCCCAGATCTTCCTCAGGGCTGTTCTCAAGCCATTATCTGCCCAACCCGTATCTGTGCATGTGATTGCCCAACCCAAATGCAGGACCTTACCCTACACTTGTCCTTGCTGAACTTCATGAGATTGGAATGGGCCCACCACTTAATCCTGTCCAGGTCCCTCTAGATAGCATCTCTTCCCTCCAGCATGTCAACTGAACCACTCAGCTTGGTGTCATCTGCAGTTTTGCTGAGGGTGCACTCAACCCCACTGTCCATGTCCAGCAAGGGCAGTTTCCATCACTTATACCTCAGAAGGGTGCCAGGCAAATTGTCAACCTTGAATTAAGTACCTGAGCTTTCTGTACAAGGCCTAGGGAGAGATTAAAAAACAGTTCCACAAAGCTATGCTCGCAGTTGAGACAGGAGTAGGAATTTTTTGAGCTGAGATCTGTTAAATCTTCCCTGGAAATGGAGGCCTTTATGCTTCATCAGGCAATTACATCCTATTGGAGACATGCAGCATGTAAGCCACAGCCTGGAGATTTCAGCTGGTTACATGCATACACCAGGTCTTTCTCTGGAAAGAGAAGAGCTGCTATTATTAAAACTGAAAACTTCTACAAGAATACAAGGTGAATGTGAATACTTGCCTTAGTCTGGATGCTTTTCTGATGTGAGAAGGAATTATTACACAAGGACTTCAGCATATGTCTCTCCCTATAAACTACACAGTAACCAGCCACTCAGCATAAAACTAAAACACTACTTTCCTCTAGACATGATGCACATCATTAGCTATGAGACTTGGGAATGAAGAACTGGCTAAAACAAGTTATTGTTGCTAATGCTTCTATTAGCAGTGCAGTGAACAGCAAACATAGGAGTACAAAAGGCTGGTGAATTTTCTGCCATTTGCCAGTAAAGATTGGTCTTCTATGGCAAGCCTCACTGCCTCCGTTAAGTACTTTTCCTTCAGTCATGTGAAGGGATGAGAAATTGCTGTTCTTTATTAAGACTGTGAGACTTAAACGTTATTTGAAGGTGGGAGTAGGAAAGGCTGAATTTTCATGGGAATGTGCAGCTTTTCGAACCATTTGCATGAAGAAAAGTCTCTCCCAAATCTCCAGAAATGCATTTGTTTGTTTTTTCTTTGTCAACAGAAAATGAGAAATTGAGTGATAACCTGCAACATGTGAGTTAGATACCTGTCTCTCAGTTGAGTTTTGTTAGGGTTACCAGGATTCATATCTGCTATATGTGGAGCTTTCTTCCATTGAAGTCCCTGTTAGTCATGTATGACTAACTGTATGACATACATAACTGTATGACTACTTCATTTAGGTCCATGAATTTAATCTCTCCATCTTCAATCTCTTTCCATGCTGGAATGCTCAGCTTGCATGACCACAAGTAGTAGAAAGTTGGTTTTCCTCACCCTGGCATCTCAGAACTACTACTTAGAAAACTGGTTTTACTTTTGTTCATCAGTGTGAGTTTCTGGGACTGTGAAATAAATGACCCACATGTGCTATTCCTTCTGCTTTGCAAAATAGCCAGAGCATAACATAACATAACACCTAAAATTCACAACATCATGATACTCAAAAAATTCCCCTTCAGGTCCATCTATTGCGTCATCTGTGGAGGAGTCAGCAAGATATGAGAGTTGTGCTATGTTTGGCCATTACCTCATTTATTTTCCTTCTTTTCAACCATGTGCTGTCTTCTGTCTTTTGGAACTTCATATGTCAGGAGCAGGAAGTAAGTGGGGCGTAGGATTTTCCTTTCAGCATTGTTTAGTCAATGACAGGATGCTGCACAGATGGAAGAGAATATTGTTTATGCTGAATGAGTTGGAGTTATTGATAAAGGACAGTTTCATCCGTCTGCGAACAACACCCTCTGTCCTGGCATCTTGAACAGGTGTCATAAGCTCTACTCCGAAATTAGCCCAATCCTGCAGGGAAACAATATCTGGAACAATCACTTTTATTGCAAAGTCCTGACTTTTCTTTTTTTCTTTCTTTCAGTCTTAATCTCCCTTTATTTATTTATTTATTTATTTAATTCTTGTTGGTTTTTTTTTCATTCACCTTTTTATCTCTTTCTCCTTCCTCCTTTCTTTCCTTCCATTCTTCCTTCTTTCATTCCTTGTATTAGATTCAGTCACAGTCATGCTACACATCTTTCAAAATCATGGTTTTCTTAAAGATGTCCACATTTGAGAAATGTATAGATCCCCATTCAGTATGAACTCTAGCCACGTTAAACAGAAATCTCTTCTCCAGGCAAAAAAAAACTTTTTCATCTATCTAGACTGATAACATACACTTAGATCTGTATTTTGTTACACCTGTACATGCTGTTACACAAAAATTTTATGAGATGGACACTTTTCTTCCTTCATATAGATTAAAAAAAACCCAAATCTGTTGTTTGATAGAATACAGTTAAAGTTTTGTCCTAGCACAGACTCAGTGCTGCAGTTCTTGATAACATCTTCCTAGTGCATATGGAAAGGCAAGTAAAACAGGAGTGTTTATAGGAAAAGGCACAGAACAAAAGTTAAATCATTTTTATTCTACTCTGCAAAACCTCAATACTCTTTCATGCCACTGCATGCAGTTCTCGTCCCTATCACAAAATAAAGGGATATATTGGAACTAGAAAAAATACAGAGAAGGGAAAAAAGAATAACCAGAGGTCAACCATGTTCTATCGGAAAAGATATTCAAAAGCAGATTATATGTTTGACTGGAGAAGAGATGATGAAGGGATATTATAGCAGAAAATAGAAGATTTGAAAATCCTGGAGAAAAGAAATTGGCAGTGATCACGCAATACTTCTCACAACCCAAGAATACGTGGGAGTAGGGACACAAGTGAAATTATGAGGTAGGTATTTGGCAACCACCAAACAGATTCATATTTTCATATAGTGCCCAAGGACATAGTGGAACTCACTGAAACAAAATTTCAGTGGTGCCAAAATGTGATTCGACACATTCTTGGAAACAAAGCCCATCAACAACTATTAAACATAAATACATAGATTCAGTGCCCAGCTAGGGAATTTCAACAAAAATGCTTATTTCCAGGAGTTAAGAAGGTATATTAAGAGAAATGTCACTCTTGTCTTTTCTTTTTTTTCTCTCCTTCATCATCTTTCAAGAACAAGTTATTGTTCTAATGAACTGTAGTCTGACCAAATAGAGACATTTCTTCGTGTGCTTAGAATGCGTGTAAGGACATCAGTGATTTCATCAGTATCACTACTTTTATAATGACACTGAAATACAATCCTCGGTGCTACTTCCTTTCACAAAAGACATGTTAAGGATGCACCAATTCAAATGAGTCCAACCCACGTATATCAATAGCAGCTACTTAAGTGACTGCATCTTGGTCAGGAAATAACTGCACAGCCTGAAGTTGAGGCAACAGAGAGTGACAGTTCTGAGATATAGCTTTTTTTTTTCCTAGAAATTCAACTCTTGAGTGCTGTCACCTTTTGCAGAACTCCTGCTGACTTGCATTGGTGTTCTGCAATATGCAGCAGTCCTTCCCTAGCTATCTCTGCCTACCACTGAGCTCAGTTTGTTTGAAGACCTTTAAAAGCTCCCTGCAACCCACCATCATCATGTGAACAATAACAAGCATAGGAAAGTCTATGGTTATACCAAGAGTAATGTAGGGACCCAGGAGCAGAGCTGAAGGTGGATTTCCCAGTATATCTGAAAAAAAAAATAAATGTGACAGATAGATGTGCTGGCTCTGAGTGGCTGACTTTAATTTAATAAACCTTACTGAGGAGTCCCATAATGAGTGTTCTCTCCCTAGCACAAATTTGAAGAACTTATTGGCTCCCAGAAAAACAAACAAACAAACAAAAAAACCTGATCTTAGCTTTTTGTCTTCTTTTCTGCTGCCAATATGTAAAAAGGTTCAAAAGTAAAACCGTAATCATGGTAATAAGAGCAATCTGTCTTCCT
Organism: Oreortyx pictus; assembly: GCA_036925125.1. Taxonomy (NCBI): domain Eukaryota; kingdom Metazoa; phylum Chordata; class Aves; order Galliformes; family Odontophoridae; genus Oreortyx; species Oreortyx pictus. The sequence goes on from JAUPFR010000003.1 coordinate 6,226,468, forward strand.
CTTTTGGAGATAAATGACAAAGAGGCATAGAAAAAGGAACAGAAGCTGAGAAACCCTGGTCAGACCTGCTGCTGACAAAAGAAACAATTTTAAAGCAGATTCCTCTTCAGCACTCTCTGTTCTTTGACCATGGAACCTCTCAGACCCGAAGTACCACAGAAAGTAATTTAACCTTCATTGCCTTTCTTATGCCTTGCTTGGTTCAACCTCTGCCTGATCAAGTGTGCAGAAGCAGAGGCTAACTGGCCCATAGATTTTTGCACTTAATAAACCATTAGCAAACTTGGTGAAGGGTTGCCTTCCTGACATCATTTCTGCTTTCTTCCTTCTCCGCAGATCCATGTGCTAAAGTCAGTAATTACCTACAGTAGATGGAAGGCTTTCTACTTATTCCTCATGCTATGTGTCTGACGCTACAGAGATTTCAATTTTTATTAATTAACTTAAGAGAAAGGAAACAGTTTTGGTGGTTTACTTCTCCATGTCTCTTTCTGTTCTAAACATTGGCATCTCTTTAGAACTTCTGCTTTGAAACATTTTTGGGCATAAGTACAAGAAGCTAAAGGAAAATGAGCATGGAATAGGAAAATAAAAGCCATTAGGGAGATTGACAAAAATCAATGGCGTTATCAAATTTTTATTCTTTCCAGAGGGCTCAAGAGAAGTGAAATTTTGAGTGTAATCATGAGGCATGTGTGGGACAACAAGGTCTAGCCAGCTTGGATTCACAAACGGTAGATCCTCACTGATCAAGCTCAGCTCCTTCTATGACCCATCACCCATCTGGTGAATGATTGAAAGGCTGTTGACAAAGCCTACCTGTACTTCAGCAAGGCCTTTGACACTGTCTTACACAGTATTTTGCTGGAGGAGCTGGCAGCCCATGGCTTGGACAGGTATACTCTTCGTCAGGTAAAGAACTGCTTGGATGATCAAGCTCAGAGACTGGCAGGGAATGCAACTAAATCCAGCTGGTCATGAGCGGTGTACCCCAGTGTTTGATCCTGGAACCCATCCTGTTCAGTATGTTTATTGATGATTTGGATGAGGGAATTGAGTGTATCTTCAGTAAATTTGCAGATGACACCAAGCTTGAGGGGAAGTGTCTGTCTGCCTGGAGGGAGGAAGGCCCTTCAGAAAGACCTGCACGTTTTGGATCAATGAGCTGAGACCAGTGGGATGAATTTCAACAAGACCACATGTAATGTCCCTCTTTTTGGTCGCAACAACCACAGGCATTTCTACAGGCTTGGGGCAGAATGCCTTGAAAGGTTCTCAGAGGGAGAAGATCTGGGGGTGTTGGTTGATTCTTGGCTGAACATGATCCTGTAGCATGCCCAGGGGGCCAAGACAGCCAGTGACATCCTGGCTTTTAGAGTGAAGCCAGCAGGAGCAAGGAGGAGATTTGGGGAGGACAGAAGGGATAGGGAGAGGTCCTGAGGGAGACAGAAGGGATATGGGAGGGTCCTGGGGGTGACAAAAAGGATTATAGATTTGGAAATTGCTAGTGATAAATACACCGTCTGTAAAGCATGGGAGGTTAAACCAAGAACATGAATAATACAGCCAACTACAGTTTCATTTAATTAAGGAATAGCACCACAGAGACTTCTGAGTTTCCTGGTGCAAGCACTTCATACAACTAAACGTGTGAATCTTACGCAGTTGCTGTTCCTATAGAGAGGGAAGACAGGCTCTGCCTATCAACTGGCCCCAGAAACCAGAGGTGTTATCCCAGCTTGTCAGTAATGGAATCTTCCCCTTGTCTAAGATGACATCCTTCCTCTCCAAATTTCATCTCTGTTAGCTATTTTTAGGTGAAGCTTGAGTGACTCTAGTCAAATTTTCTTCTGTTTTGCAAAGTTTACTTGAAAACTCATTTTTGGCAGAAATGTGAAAAACTGCTAGCGTGCAACTGGCTCAGAAAAACAAGATATTTCATCAGTTTCAACAGGATCATGAATTTTCCATCCCTGCAGATGATCACAGGGTTTTCTAGTTAGGTTTGCTAAGGACAGGTTTGTTTCATAATTCACAATGCAAACATGCAAACATGGGAACAAGCATCTACTGTTTTTCTGAAGGCTGCAGTTTGGAACTGAAGGACTCCTTAAATCAGAAGGCTGAGAAAATTCCCAAGCCTCTTGCCTTGAATATACCACAAAAATAAAATACGTTTGCATAGGGGAAACATAAAGCAAAAAACTTGCACAGCCTTAATTGTTTGAAAGAATCCCCAGGGTATAAAACCTGCGCCTTGTATATGCAGAGAGAGACTAGAATTGCTTTTTCTGCTCTCAAATATTTCTCTGAGTTGGGGTGCCAGAGTTCAAATAATTTGGCTAGGCATGGCATCTTATAGTAACTAGATATACTTATCTCACACATGGACACAATTTTAGGTAAAATGGATAAAAATAAATAAAAAGCTGCCTATTTCTTTCTAGAAATATATGTCCCTCCCCCGTAAAAGACTATATATATACTTTACAATTTTCTAAGGCAAAAGAAATTTTCCTAGCTTTGATGAGAGGTATGAGGCTCCAGGGCCCAGTTCAACAAGAGAGGGTTATAGTTGCTTTAAAAGACTGCTACTCCAAATGGAAAACAGAGATCAATGACAACAATCTGAATGTTTTCTGAACAGCTGCTGTTTGCTGCCTCCAAATTACTTAGTGTACGTTGAATTTGTAGAATTCCCTTTTGAATACAGGTTTAGCTTCTGCTGCAGATAGCTAAGCAAATCAGAGCACTTAGTCTTATTCTTAGTTCAGCAAATGCCAGACAAGGAATGGCTGTGCTGGAGAAGCAGGACAAATCTCATCATTCTTTCAGGAAATAAAGGTGGTCCTGTAATGTGAGATATGGGAGCATCAAGAAATTGAATGTATACACGTACATTACATTTTAAGTTTTTTCTCTTTCCATCCATCTTTAGAGGCATTTGAAGTCTGTAAATATGACTACTTTAATTCCCAAATGCCTCTCGAGCCTGAAAGGTTTGAGGAAATGTAGAAGAGCTTTCTCTTATGCTGAGCAGTTTGTTGAGCAGTTCAATATCTGATTAAGAAGCAAGCTTCACTGGGATTTGGAAATCAGGTATTCCTCCTTTGGGAGTTTCTTGCAAGAAGTGTTCTCAGAGCACAACCAACACATCAGATATGAGTGACACTTAAAAAAAATGCAGCTGGAGGAAATATCACATTGTTGTAAAATGGTCACACTGTTGTAAAATGAGCACATAGTTTCCTAGCCCTTGGGACACTTGGTTTCAATTTGTTCTTCAGGAGAATGACCCTCTGAGCTATAACTCAGCAAATGTTCTGTCTCCCAGGAATAGAGTATGCTGTAGGGTACTGGCAGTGAGAGTCTGCAACTTTACAGGAAAAAAAAAATATAGAATTTTAAATCTAAATTAGTGGGAATAGGATTGTGCAACTCAATAGTTAGGGAAGGGAAAGAGAAGTTACAGAAGTGAGAGAAGTGATGTTTTCTCTTCTCCTTCTGAAATGGGGAGAAAGTTGGAACATCTTGTCCATTCCGCAGTATCAAAGAAAACTGGCCAAGATCAGTCATCTGCCTACAGAATTACGGTGTACATCCATGGAGAGAGAAAATTCTCCCTCCAGAACTTGATGGCATCATCAGAGCAATCTTCTGAGAGAAGTCACTGGTTTACGCTGTTGCCCATGACACATCTAGGCATCATCCAAAAGAGCTTTAGACACACCAAAGATAATTCAGAGAAAGTTATATCAGTTAAACATCATGAATAAATGTATGTTTCTTCATGAGAGCATTCCTCGGTGTTGTGCAATTTACTCTCGATTGGCAGAAATGGCTGGCATTCAGAACATCTTGTTCCCTGGGCAAAAAAATAAAAAAAGCAAAATTTACACAGCCAAAAATTATATAGCCAAAAATCATATAGCCAAAGAATGTCCATCAGCATTTCTAGATTTCCATAAGGGGAAACTGAGCTTTCTGAAATGTATCTGTGGTAGGACTTACTTTATTGGAGTTAAGGTTTATGTATGGAAGTGCTGGCATTAATTCCTACCCACAATCCTTGCTGTGGACAGGAAAACAAAGTCGAGTTAGAAAGAAGGCTCCTCCTTAAAGATTGTTCTTTTGTTTAGCTCAGTAGCTTTTTCAGCATTAACTCTCATTTGGCAGAGGAAAGTGCCTTCTCACAGATGTGCATTTTATAATAGGCATTTCAAAGATGCAAGGACTAAAGGAAGGCATTTCTGACTTAAGTACACTCATCTCTCAAATGACCAGTCAGCATATGTAGACAGAATATTCAGTTACTGTAATTTAGTACACCACAGAACATAGAGTACTGAGAAGCAGAAGTCAATAAGAATATTTAATAAACAGGAACAGAACAGGAAGACTACACTGAATTATCGCCAGCTTGTTATCCTTATGGGTCCTATTCTATCCAATTTACTCTCCTTAAAAACTAATTTTCCTTTATTTCAGTTAGGCACTCAACCTTCTCCACCATTCACAACAATTGCCTCTTCAGAAAATAGACGGGAAATACAGAAAAACTCAGTCAAGCTGAGGAAGAATAATGTAACTGAAGCAAAGACTGCAATTGCAAGAGTAGATGTAGAGCTACTTAGCTTTACAGAGGGGCCTGCTGTTGAAATCTTTCCAGGGCTTGCAGCATTCTGTGCTTTGCAAAATTTACTGTGAGGTCTGTAGCAATACATAACTATCTCCTCCTGTTCCTTTTGCTTCCTCTCTTTTTCTGGTTATAACTGACCTTTTCCCATGCAGTGGAGTACTGGCCTTTAAATATATTGTTTTAATTGCTAAGGGTTGAGGAGTACCAGGAAGGACAATCTTAACAACATAGAATAATATATCATTCCCTCCAAAAGCAAAGGATAATGATTTGTGTTAGCTCAGTGTCACAATGTCAGCATGACTCAGTTTCTTGGTTATGTTCTCCCTTGGGAGTCAACATTCATAACAGATGAGGACAGAGGAACTTGCTAGTAATTGCAGTGGGGATTTCCAATCTCAGTGACAGCACAGGAGGTCAAGAAACATACCTCAGAAACCATCTGTTAAGTCTGGGTTTAGGTTAGAAAAACAGACAAAAAAGTATTGTGAATTCAACAACAACTCTGTGTCTTGAATGCCTGACTTGCTTCCCCTGTGGAATTGCCCATCTTGGCCTTTAGAGGGCTGCTCAGACATTTACACTGCAAAAAATATCCCTGTAAGTTTGAAGCAAGAGTCGCAAACATCAGAGAAACATTTCCATGCTCATCAAGAGACCCAGTCAGTAAGGTCATTTCTTCTGTTGCTCTGGAGTATTCAGTAGATTTAACCACAGACGTGTGCTTATCTTCCATAACACATTAAATATATACAGGAAAAAAATGTTCCATGCAATAAGTAAGTCACCCACATGATTTTAACCAGCTGCTCAAAAATGTATAGATCTAACTCAGCCACACATTTGCACCCACACTGAGGAACTGTGTGGATAAATATGGATTTGTACTGACAAGTGTCTCTGAATTAACTTGGATTTCTATAAAACTGGAAACTGAGTGCATGGTTTCAGCTGTTTTCTTTAAGATTCATACAAGCTGGGCTCCCTCTCTGAGCTGACTCTTGATCACCTTAGAGAGAAAAAAGAATCTGGCTATGAAACAGGAGGATCATGTTAGACTCCTGTGTACTGGGTAGAAACAGACAAACACTAACCATACCACCCCATGGTGTCTTCTAAGGATTACCATCCCACTCACAGCACAGAGATGTTCCTAATAACCTTCTGACCAAAAAGATCAGAACCAGCAACAAGAGTTGGAGTTGGAGGACATTTTACACGCTGGGCAAAATTATAAGACTGTTCTGCATCACAAAAATTTCAGTGTATAGAAGAATGGAGATCTAATTATTCAGATGTAGTTTCTAAAAACACCGATCTCCTTTTGGCTGCAGGAAATCAATTAGCAGGCCCACAGGCTCAAGATGAGAAGGCATGAACATCCAAAAGAGACAGATCCTAGAACTGCCCTGAGTTTCTAGATGTGCAGTCACTGATCAAGGATAAGCATGAAATCATGTGCTACATTTAGACACAGCCAATCCCTTAGCTTTTGTGTGTGGGAAGAGATGAGGACTGGGATGAAAAACATGTGTGATAAGAAAATCCTTACCTTTACCTTACTCGTTTCAAATCCCTGGGCTATACCACTCGTGAACAGTAAATGTGTTTTCTTAATGGTTTTCTTCTCCCATACCCTTCTTTCTCTGTCTCTCTCTTTTTACCTTTGCCTTTTTTGTGGCACACTGCATTGTCCATTACATTACACAAAAGTTTTCACAGAGGCTTCTCTGACCTGGTGCCCTGACTGATCTGAGCTGAAAAGTGAGCTTGGTTATACTTCAGGACACTGACTGATAACTGAGAAACAAGAGAACCCAGTTCACACCAAATTGCACTTTTACTCCAAAAGTAAACTTGTTGCAGACTTTTTTCTTTCTCCAATCTCTGCCTTTTTATTAACTCTGGTCAAAACCACACCTATGTGCAAGCCAACCTGAGCACACATCTAAAATGTAGGTGTGCCGTCTCATATCCAAGATGACTTTGAATGGCAGTATCTCATTAAGTGAAGTACTCGTCTTTTGTAGTTCAAGACTTTGTTTGGCAACAGTGAAGTTTGCTTTATAAAAAAAATCAGCTTCGGGGCTGAAATGCATCTCTGCAATCTGATGATTAGCAGCAAGGAGCATTTTCTTCATGGTTTGTTGTGGAAAGAGGCACTCTAATGCTCACATGGTATGGAAAGGCACAGCATTTAAATAAACCTAGATGTAATAGTACAAGACAGTTATTGGTTAAATGGCATCTGCTCTCAATACATTACCCGTTATTACAGCTAACAGGAAATACACATGCGCATGATTATGGGATAGATACATCATGCAAGAACCAACAGGTTTGACCTCCCATCATCAGTGCCAAAGATTTTCAAATTTAGATCCAATAACGCAGACCTCTCCATGAAAGAAAAAGCAACACAGCTCTTCATTTCAGTATTTTCAGAGCACCATAGAATCACAGAACTTCTGAAACTGGAAGAGACTTCTGGGTCCATCTGGCTCAACTCCTGCTCAAGCAGAGACACTCAGAGGATGGTGCCCAGAACCATGCTCAGGCAGCTTCTGAAGATCACCAAGGACTCCAAAGCCTCTACGGGCAACCTGTGCCAGTGCTTCATTACCCACACATTACACAAGTACTCCCTAATGATCAAACAGAACCTCCGGTGCTTCCATTTGTGCCCACTGTCTCTTGCCCTGGCAGAGCCTGGCTTAATCTTTGCATCCTCCCTTCACATACTAATGGATGTGATCCCCCCCCACCCCAAGCATCCTCTTCTGCAGTATGAGGAGTCACAGATGTCCACATCCCATATGTTTACCATCCTTTCCTGTTAGAGGATGAGCATAGGGCTGCTCATGCTATGTTCAGTGGGCTCAAAACCACTTGCTGGACCATGGCTCATCGTTGTTACTACCACATGAGAGCAGCCTGAAAGCCATGTGGCAAATATATATACATATATATATTCAAAATAAAACAGAACATTAAAAAAATAGTGAGAAAAAAAGAGCTTATTCTTTCAAAGGCTAATCTTTTACTTGCAGTAGGGCTTCATTCACTGCCAGTCATACAAATGGAAAAACAATCAACAGACTTCAACAGGATTGGATATAAAACAGATATAATAAGCAATACAGTGATTGTCTTACAGGTGGGAGAAATACAGTTTTAAAGGTCTGCCATTTTCCCCTTTGCTGGATGAGGCTGGCTCCACCTACACAGTCTGAGATGCCTGTAACCCCGTCGTTGCCATGCTTCTGCAGAAGATTCACTGCATTTGTGTTCCAAGTTATACAATATACATATGGGAAGTTTCTCTTTACATATGTTTTACATTGAGAAGGAGGAAAATCACAGTTTTTATAAACCTCTTCGCTTGGCACATCCTTTATAGGCAATGAAGTTGTCTATCTCTGCTAGCTGAAGTTTGAATCTTTCCTTACTTTTTTTCTGGTTAGTTCTTCAGAATTTGTTTTTGTTCTAGAGGAAAATTTATTTATTTTATTAGAGGAGGATTTTACTGTCACATTTCAGGCAACAATGAAACATCTCAAGCTGCCTATGAAAATGCATCAAACAGGGCTGTGCCTCTGAGAAGAATGACTAACTTTGCTTTGAAATGCTGACCTAAATTTAAGAATGCAAAAAAGGGGGAGAAATACAGATCAGTGAATATTCAGAAACCTGAGCAGTTGTTTATACTGTGATAAAAGTGCCAAAATAATGACTTTGATGACCTTTTTTTCTCCTATCATATTTTTTCATGCTGTCTAGGAGTCAGAGAGAGGCTGTAATTCTGTGGCCTGATTTACTCAGCTCTTGAACTTTGTTATAAACTACTGCACTAGGAAACTCATTTCTGTTAGAAGTCCATCATCAGGGAACGAAGATTTCAGTACAGTTAATTGATTCTGATATAATCAGACTAGTTTTTTCCCTCCCTTTCCTAATCCCTCAAGGCTTTATTAAAATCCTTTGCATCAGCAGCATGAGATGTACAGCACTAAGGCTATAACAAACAAGAAACTTTATCTCCTAACCTCTCATTGTATGTCTGAAAGATAACGGCATTTAGTGGTATCTGAAGGACTCTAATGCTGAGTTCACAAGTTTTCTTGGGCAGTTCCCAATGCAGTATTTATTAATCCAAAGAACTAAAGAAATAGTGACAGACAAACACACACACAGAGACACAAGAATGAGATAGACTTAAAAAGCTGCTTGAAAACCTAGGTTTAACTATGCACAAGTGGAAAAATAAGTGGTCTACTGGCATGAAAGACAATCTGGCAGTTTTATATTGGATGGAAGATGAGATTAGCTCTGCAGAAATACAGCTAGATGCACACAAATTGCTAGCCGGCTGTGTAGTGCTATATATTGATACAGACATATTTTGAAATCCATACACTTTATGAAGCCAGACACAGGATTATTATGACTTGCTTGCAACAGGAAATAATAAATGTCAGTATATGTAGGTATATAAAGCATAAATAAATATGATCTTTGCACAGTTATACTCTGACTTGTTCATTACAACCCTTTATTTTAACAACAATTAACTGTGGAAAAGCTTTAAGTCACATCCAGCCTCTGGCTGTCTCCAGTTCCTATCCATCTGAGGCCATCTTGCAAAACTATGAGCACTATTTGCAGAAATATTAAAAGAATAAGTGGCTTCAATTCCATTCTCATAAGTATTTTTGCCTCACAGTCTTAATGCTAGTAACATAATTAAGCCAACGCGTAACCTCCACATAACCAATCACTGAGTTCTGAAACCTCAGGAGCCCTCTCTGATACTCCATCTCATCAGCAGAATACCTACTGCCTCCCTCACACGCAGTGTTTTGGGGCCCTCTGAGGACCAAGTGTGAGTGATTTTAGAAGAATTAGTTAAAAAACATTGCAACCCTTTTCCATTGCTCCTAAAAGAGTTTCATTAAAACCCACAGTTCTCACTCTAGAAGTGCTCTTTCTAATTTTACTCTTTTTCCCACTGAGAAATTATTTAATAATCCAAATGAGAGTGTTTTAATTTATAAGAGAGTTCTTTCCCTCCCTTAGGACAAAGACTTTCACTTTTAAGCAGTTAACACATGAAAGTGTTTCATTTTTATATGTGATCTGCTGTCCCACAAGAAACACTGTGGTTTTAAAAACATGATATGTCCTGTCCCCTCACTGTTGTGCATTTACCTCCACTGCAATAACTGGGGTTTTACTTCCACAGAAGATATATTTTCTTGGAACTGGACAAATGACAATTTTAGATATAAAAATAACATATTCTGATTCAAGCAAGGCACAATGACTCGTTAGGTGTGCCTCCTATTGTATAAATCATGAAGGCAGAATATATTCAAATGTCATATTAAATTCATTTTTTCCTTCCAGATAAGCAGTATACCTAAATTTTCTCAGGTTCACCTAAAATAATGCAACGTGTCAAGCTTATAAGTGATTTTTTTTTTTCCCAGAAAAACAAAGGATTGTAAGGTTATAGACATTATTGAATTACTGTTCTCTCTTCAAAGAATCATAGAATCATTCAGTTTGGAAAAGAACACTAAGATCACCTAGTCCAACCATCCATCTATCCCCACCATACCCACCAAACCATGTCTGTCAATGGCACATTTATACATTTCTAGAACACCTCCATAGGTAGTGACTCCACCACCTCCCTGGGCAGCCTGTTCCCATGCCTCACTACTAGTTCTGAGATGAAATTTTGTTTCATACCTCACAGTGGTTCTTATCCATTTGCCCTCCACTACCATGATACTGCTGCAGAAAGCAGATTTGGTATCTACAGAGGTCTTTCCAAATTGCCTTCTCAGACTCTCACATACCACTTTTTTTTCGCCAGTCAATAAAGACAGTTTCACTAAGAAGCAAAAGTCAGCTCACAGCAATGTGCTGGGAAAAAATATATATATATCAGGAATTTTGCAGCCCAGACCTCTGACAACTTAAGCTCACTTAATTTCAGCTAAGTTTCACCAAAAATCCTGATGGTTCGATGGAACCTCCTGTGTTTCATTTTATTCCAGTTGCCTCTTGCCATTGACACCACTTCAAAGAGCCTGGCTTCATCCACTCTCAATCTTCCCTTCAGGTATTCAGTGACATCGATGGGATTCCCCTGTGCCTCCTCTTCTCCAGGCTGAACAGTCTTATCTCTCAGACATTCCACATGTCTATGCCTCTCTTGTAATAGGGAGTCCAGAACTGGAAACAGTTTTCCATGAGTGTCCTCTCCAGCACTAAGTGGAAGGATCACCTTACTCAATATGTTGCCAAAAACACAGTGACTTCATTCCTGATTCAATCTTTCTGGAAACTCAGGGGCAAAATCCCACATATAGAAATGAAAGTTGGAGCTTTGTGATTAAATGCCATAGAGAGAGGCTTCCCTGAAAATTCTGAGAGGATCACATTGGAACAGTTTTACTGAGTCCCCACACAACGTTGTAGGGCAGAGGTAGGAAAGTGTGTAACCAGCTAGCTGTGATAATTCAATGTTGTCATTGCTTAGCTACCTTGAAAACCTCTACGTTTTCTGATTAAAAAATGCGCAGGTAGCACTCTAAGTGTGAGAAAAGTTATATGAGCTCCTTCAAAAGAGTGAGCTAGAGGCACTCTTTAATTACTACCCTATTACTGCTCCTAGCTCATCGCTTTGTTAAAGCAGTTATTGCAAGCTCTGCTTCACTCTCCACATGATTATAAATGAGAGTAAATCCAGCGAATCCAATCTGCCCAGTGTATGCAGCTGAGAGAAGAATTTGATCTGTTTTTATTGCTCTTTTTTTTTCTTAATATATATACATTCCTCTTAATTTTTAATTAGAGTGTAAAAAATAGATTTTTTTTATTAAATTCTTATTTATGAAAACTGCTGCAAACCATGCACAGAAGAGCCCTGAGTGATTCTTCATTTTACCGTGATTATAAATACAGGATTAAATTAAATATGACACAGAGAATAGTCAGAATTTTTTAAAAGTGATTTTTAAAACAGGCAGGAAAGGCAATAGAAATGATAGAAGAAGTATGTGTATACGTTTATGTTTGTATGCAGACAAAATCCAAAAAATAGTGCAGAAAATTAAACACTGAAGATTTGAAGAACAAAGCCCTGTGGTGGCTTCACCCTGATGTGCAGCTGAACTGCACCACACCAACTCTCAGACCCCTCATCAAAGGAAGAGTGGTGGAAAACACAGTGAAAAAGGGCTCAAGGGTAGAGATAAGGACAGGGACATAGCTCACTGATCACTGTCACAGGCAAAACAAACTGAGCATAGGGAGATTAATGCAATTTATTGCCTATTTCTAACAGACCAGAGAAGTAAGAAACTAAAAGCAAGCTAAGAACACCTTCTTCTCTTCCACCCTTCTTTGTCTCCTCTCCCAGATCAGCTCAGGGTAATGGGGAATGGTGGCTGCAGTCTGTCCATATCACTTCGTCTGTGCGGTGTCTTCATGGTCACTCTCTGCCCATACTCCACGGGTCCCTCTCACAGGATGCCATGTTTCCTGAACTGATCCTGTGAGGGTTTCCTACAGGCTGCAGCTCTCCAAGCACTGCTCCAACATGGGTCTGTACCACAGGGCCCATCCTTCAGAAACTGCTCTAGCACAGGTTCACAAAGGTGGCAGCTCCCCCAGCCCACCTGCCCCTCTGCAAGGATCCTCTCCATGGCTGCAGTTTCAAGCTGGGACTGCTCTTGAGGGGATCTCCATGGCTGTGGCCTCATCCACTGCTGCACTGTGCGCTCCTCCATGGCTGCACGTGGAGATCTGCTCTGTGTGGTGCCCATGGGCTTCAGGAGGACAGCTTGCTCCACCATGGTCCTCTCCTGGGCTGCAGGAAACTTCTGCTCTGCAAATGGAGCACCTCCTGCCCTCCTCCTGCTCTCACCTTGCCGCCTGCAGGGCTGCTTCTTTCTCATTCCTCACTCCTCTCTCCCAGCAGTTGCTGTGAAGCAGTTTTCCTCTTAAATCTGCTCACCCGGCATTGCTGATGGCTCAGCTCTGCCCAATGTTGTGTTCCTTTGGAACAGCTGGAGCTGTCTCTGATCTGATATGGTGCAGTGCTGGGCTCTGCTCACAGAGGTCTCCTCTGCAGCCCCCCCACCACCAAAATCTTGTCATCTAAACCCAATACGAACTTAAATCTAACATAATGTTCAGCATTTATTTTCCTATTCTCTTCCATCCTAGAGTCTCAAAGCACAACACAGCTAAAGAATCAATAAAAACAAACCCTGCACCTATTCCAAAAGAGAAATATGTGAAATAAAAGTCTTGTACAGCTCACCTTTAGGTTTAGAAAGACATTCCCTACGTGGAAACTTTGAAAATCCTTCCTGAGAGCAATAAAGCAGGTGAAGGTATAGACAATGGCTGTTCCATGCAAATTTTTGGCAGCTGTTTACAAACCAGCTGTCTTCAAAGGCTGTCAAATCTTTGGGGATTTTTTGCAGTCATCTTTTCATTTATGATTCTGCTAGTAGATAGTTTGCCCCATACTGGAAAGTAAATAATAATCACATGAAAACAAAATAAATAAATAAATAAAAATGCTTCAAGGTGTATGTATTAGAAAGGAACTATTCAGCCTCTGTGGATTCTCTCTTTTGTTCTTTCCATAGTGAATGCATACAGAAGAGGCCTCCATTTCTCTCATCACTGTTGACAAAAGCACAAAAAGACAAGTCACCCAAGCAATTTACAACCATAAATGCTGAATAGGTCAGTTTCTTCTTGACCCAGGTATTAATTTATAATTTTACAGCCTCTAATAGAAGAAGAAAAAAAAATCCTCTTCTTCTGGTAATTAAATGTTAACCGCATACTCTGCTGACAAATGGTATTCAGCATGACAGGACAAAGGGTTAAGAAATAAGTGACAAAAGACATATGAAGCCTTCCAGAAAATTAAATTGAATCCCTCTTTGGAAGAAAAATAAGAGGATGACATCATTTCTGGATGCCCCTTAGAAGCACAGGAACTGAGTTAGAGCCAGTATTAATCAACATCGCTAACGCATAGAAAGATAGAAAACTGGATGCAAAACAGGCTCAGGTTTGTTACCCCATTTCTGGTAGAATTTATCCATCACGTGGGCTTTATCCCACATAACAATTGTTGAAGTGTGAGGTGTTTAACAACAATTTCAATACAAAAATAAATCAATTCTTTTCAGATTATATAGGTGAAACTCTAGATGTTTCTCAGCTGTGGGAAGCTGCACAGACAACATACAGTGTGTATGAGTAACATGAAGCGAGCTGCCTGACTTTGCAAAATCAAGACTTCTTTGCTGAAAGTGAAGCATGAAGTATATTCTGATATGCATATATATACATATATTTATACTTACATGAAACTTGATAAAAAAATCCACTGAGTTCTTTTCCTTTGCTGCCCCTACCAAACATCAGCTATTGCAAAATGTCACTCTGGTAAAAATATGAGTATATGTATGAAATTGATTTAATGCCATCTAAAGGGACATTAATCTAGCTGCAAATTTTCACTGCGAGGACACAGTGCAGTAAATTTCTGCTAGTCTAACACTAGAGTTGATATTGCATGATATATGACACTTTCATTTGGAAAAGAAAAGAAAACTTTTCTTGAAAACCTTAACTGACTCTCATGTATTTCTGGTTACAAATTGTACAGATAATAAAGGCTGTAAGTATATCAAGCAAGCCCATGTTTTCCAAACACTTTGAAAGATGTACAATTAAGCTATTCAGTTCACTGTATTCTCTTCATTCTGCTTATAACATCTAGGAATTAAAAACCTGAATTCATACCATTTTCCTGTTGGATTTGTTGGTTAAAATAGAGGAAAAATGTAGTAATTATCCTGATAAATCCTTAAAGGTGAAGTTAAGAATCAGACTGCTTCATTAGGAAGTTCTGTAGTGATTCCAGGTGAGGAAAGAACCTGGGATTGCATTAATATTCCTTAGCAAGAGCCTAATTGGGAGTGATTTTCTTCGACTTTGCTTACTTGAAGCTAAATAGTTTCAGGTTAGCACAGAGAGGGATGACAGTGATTTCATATGCTCCAGATACATAAAAGAATAAGTATAAAACAGTTATATAAAACAGTTCACCAAAAAATGTGTTGGTTCCATCACCACTGCACTCCACAGAGATCAGGTTTTTGGATCAGTTCATAGCAGCACAATGCTGCTCTTCCAGAGCACACCACCAGGCAGGTCTCACTGCCAGAAGGTGACAGTATAGCTCACAGCAGAGATGGTTATGAACAGCCTAGGGACCCTTTTTTTTTTTTTAGCTCCACTATGCTGGCAAGTATAAAAGTTAACTGAGTGTTCACTTTGAGGGTGGGACATCAAGGCTAAAAGTCTTCTTCTGCCTAGTTCGGACCAGGGATCATTGATCTGAATTTGAACATTATCTCATATCCTTAGGCAGTCACAGCCCTATTTTCTTCATCAGGTTATTTTTCTTACTGCGAAAAATAATTGTTCTGTACCGCACCATATTCCTTTTATACACAGATAGGAAAAAGCAAGCATCTGCAAGAGAAGCCTCTCATGCTAAAAGATACTTAATGTTTTTAGAAAATGTACTTACTGTTTGGTCTGAGATTGCTTTAGATCTCTGTGACGGGGTAGCTAATGACCCTTATACACAATAACTCTCCAGTTTCTATCAGTGTTTGAGTCATTCTGGCATGAGTTCTGCCTTTCTGTACATTATGTGTACATGTACGTACACAGACCAGACACCTAAACTTACAGATGAGACATTTACAGCAAGCCAGGCTTGCAACAAGACATGTTTTATTCATCCAGACTAGTAACATAAAAGAGAGCTCCTGCAGCCTCACTCCCTGTTTTTGCAGCTCTTAGTCATATCTTCAGCTGGTGCAGCCTGAGTGAAAGGCCCTTCTTCCTTTTAATGACTCATTGAGTCTTATGTGGGAAGGCTTTTTTTCACCTTCTTAATCAATTCTTGATGGCAAGTCACTCTTTGGATCTGACATATGTTAGGTTGAGCAGTTGGGTTGGCTGCAAAGATACCCTGAAATTTACAGAGATAGTAGATTTTTGTGAAGAACACCCAACACAATGACTGTGTCCCAAGCCTGACATGCCTTCTACAATCCTGACATGCTGCATAATTGAATATTTTTACCCTGTCTCTTCAGATGAAACAGCTGATACGGGGTTTCTCAGTATCTCCAGTGGTAGCCATAAAGAGCCTGATGCTTTTCTGCAGGAAGGGGATGTGGCCATGCCAACCATACAAATAAAATGTAAGAGCTGTGGTGTTCTGTCACAGAGACGTTATTGCAAACTGTAAAAGTGATCCCCTTTGCATTTGCTAATAAAAGCAGACCCATCTGCAGTCTCCGTTCAGCCATTCCAAAGTAATCTGTCCCATGGATTACCTGAGGTCCTGCATATGCCACCTCACGAACAAGTGATGGATGTTACAAATTGTTGGGCCCTTAGGTCTTTTTAGGACTCTGCTGGGAGCAGTCCGTTCTGAAATCTAAACTATCCAAATTGTCTTGCAGGGATCAGAAGTATATTTTAGCAAGATCTGAAAATGAAAAGCTCAGAGGCAACATAAATAGAAACCAATTGGCCTTAGCTTAATGGAGAAAGGATAATAAAATATAAAATAAAAATGTCTAATTTCAACATAAGAATTACACAATTGTCTGTGTAGATTAAATCAAACGTTTTGATAAAAATAAACAATGTCAAAAGGAAGTGAAAATTGTTAAAAGGAGTGTGGAGTTTTCACACAATCGTCATTTTGTACACCTAAAGATCTGAACTTTCTTTAGCTACCCACAAACTGTGACCTTCTGGAGAAGGATATACCTGAAAATTTCACTCTAAGGATAGAGATTCAGAAGATAACAAGTGGCTGTAACCAACAGTGAACAAAAAAGCAACGTCAGTGCTCATTTCTCTCACTCTACTCGGTTGCTCAGTACACCTCTGACGGTTCGAGGTGATTCTTGTTTCAGAGATCCCTGTGGACTCTCTCTAGCCAATTATCCAGTTATAATGAAAAATTTATTCTACCTCTCATTTACAGATTATTGCTGACATTATGGATTAGATGGAGATAAAGAATGGAACCAAAGTAGTTTCTCTTTGAAGACCAAAAAACTGAATTCTAAGTCACATTTCATGTTTTGAAATGTAAAGTGTCAAATAATCTCACTTTGATGTTTTCTGAAGAAGTTTTCAATGACCTTATATACTTTCAACATAATTTAAAGCTTGTATTTTTGCTTGTGTTTGGCACACTTTTGTGTCATGGTTTTATGATTTTTGGTATTGGTATTCCACATCATAACAACATGTAGTGCATTAAGAGTTAAAGAGTTAATACTCCAACTCCATCATTGATATTTCCGGGTATACCTGTCTCAGAAGAGGAGAACTACATTCCCCAGAGGACTTTGCGATGCTTTGCATTTTTACGTATTTTCCGCTCAGAGGGAAAAGATAAAAACCCTCTGCGGTCACGGGACACTCTCTTTCCTTCGGGATCGACTCAGCAGTGGGTGCTCGCTGCCGTATTGCCTTCAGCGTTAGCGTAAGGCCTTCGGTTTATCGGACACTCTCTCTCTTGCTCATTTTATTTGATTTATTAGCTTCACTTCCAATTATATTGTATTTTATTGTGTTATTTTGCTTTCCGATATCTTATTTAGTAAATTAGCTTTCCTCCTCAGATTGTTGCCGCTGTTTTGTTTCTAGGCCCATTTCCCTTTTTCCTTTTCCCTTTCCCCCTTCCCCTTTCCTGGGGCGTGGGTCTGCGGGTCCCCCACACCAATCGTCACAGAACCGGGCCGATCCAGCCCGGTAAATCGTTGACATTTTGTTTCCTTTTCTTGTCCATGAAATGCTTGTTAGTGGATTCCATTAGCTGGTCATTAGTTTTTAGCCATTTAAAACTGTTTTTCTTCTTAACTTTTTACAAACACATAAAACATGTTTCTGGCAAGAGTTTCTACTAGGTAATACCTGGACTAAGAATTCCATCTGGTGAAAAGAGTCAAAACAGAGGTTGGAAAGGATCTCTGCAGACCAACTGTTCTAACCCCTTGCCTAAAGAAAGCTCAGATCAGATCGCTCAGCACTTCATCCTGCTGCTTTTTGAATTCACTAAGATGAGATTTCACAGACACTTCGGGCCCCCATTCAAAAATTTGACCACCTTCCTTGTAATTTTTTCTTAAAAACCAGTCCAAACATCTGTCATCTGCAAGCCTTTCCCTGTACATTCTAAGGAATAATCTGTCTCTGTATTCCCTGTAACTTCCCATTAAGATGTCTTCTCAGCCTTCTTAGGCTGAACAACCCAGCTGCCTCATCCTCTACTCACTGGCAAGTGCTCCAACCTATCACCTTGTCTGCCCTCTGCTGAACTCCATTCAGTTTTTTGATGTCTTTCACATACTGGAGATCCTTTACAGGACACAGCACTGTGGATGTGTTCTTGAAAGAAAATCCAGGCCAAGACTATTTGCAAACTGATCATTTTCAATTTGTTTTTCACATAACAGCAGGCAAAGGTATTCAATACCTTCCAGGCTCAGTTTTTACCCTGATGGATCAGGAGTTGTGCATGCATTTCTCATGACAACTGACCCTCAGATTTCTGGCAGCTTGAACTGCCAGCTTTCCAGTGTTGCAGTTTTCTAAGTTTCAAGACTATCAGGCTGTCAACACCATGGGCTGCTGACCTAACAGAATTGTCAGCAAATGTCCCCACTGAATGCCTCCCAATCGTTTTGACTTTCTATCACATTTTTCTTTGGCTTCAGGATGCTTAACTGAACTGCAGAAAACTTCTCCAAATAACACAGGTAACAATGTCAGTAACAACAGCAGCAGAAGGAAAGAAGACTCATGCAGTCAGTCAGGGAGGAAATTAGGACACTGATGTTGGGAATAGAAGGTAGTAAGGGACGTTGCAAGTGACAGGAAAGCAGCTTAAGTTTGAAAAGATTTTTTAATGTGTGTATAAAGAGGACAGCAAAGATATCCCACCTGAGACTGTCTTTGTGCTCACCTTCTCAGATGGCTTCACCATCAGCACAAAACAGACAACGCTTTTTCAAAACTAAGACAACACAAAAATTCTTGGTTACCCAATCAGGCAGAGTTCTGACTGAAAGAGAAAGAAAAAAATATTTATAAGATTATTTAAAAGCATTAAGAAGAGCTAAGTGAAGTTCCTGCATTTTAGATGTAAGCCATTGCAACCGAGATATTAAGAATTGGATAAAACTGATGTAGAACTGCACAGTACTGACGGAGATAAATGGATTGGGAATTGCTAAGCCAAATTTCAGTTTCTGCATGAGGCACATATCTAACACAGACAGAAGTGTGAGAATTTCTAAATAGTAAATTGGGATTTGTCTTTAGCATTATCTTTCCAAGCTCTAGTATCTTGGAACCTCCCTGAACAATGGAAGAATTTTATTTTGTTTGTTTGATGGTGTTGTTTCACACTGAGATTTGACCTCCCTCTAACAGCGTGTTATTGCTATGCACAAAGCTAGCAAGCCATATGGCAATCTGGAAGCAGGAGATCAGAATTTTTTTTCTTATTCTACTAGTGACTTGGATTTGGACTTTGTTATAGTATCTTTCTGAGCTTGTTTCTGTTTTGATGTGTGAGTAGTGGGTATATACTAGCTCCAAGAATGCTCATCAGATCTTGTTTTGATCTGAGACCTCTAGATACTACAACATAGCTGAACCAGAGTCTACAGTTGTTGTAAGATCGATACTGTTTGGCTACATCCAGAACAACAAAATACAATCAGAAAAAAAGTCCCAGCACTGCCTGTAACTACACATTCCTTTAATTATCTGCAAACTCTCTAGCACTTCTGCAGATCACAGTCACGATTGTCCAGGGAACAGCATAGAACAGAAGCATTCTTGTGGGCAGTTTGGAGAAGGGAATTTAGCCATATAATCTGTAATGTGCAGCCATTCCCCAAGGCCACGTTGCTGGTAGAGACAGAACCTTCCAGGTTTCACCTTGTATTCTAAAAGCATTAGTAATATGTTCTATTCTAAGAATGCTGCTGCCTAGTTCTGACAGTCATGGAAGAGATTACTGTGAAGGAAAAGGGCTTCTTAGAACTTCTGTCTAGGAGACAAAGCCCTTATAAAAAAGAACTTGAAATTCCAAATAGCAGGAGAGGTGAATGGACACCATTTTCCAGAGAAATCTTACTCTGAAATCTTCTAGGCACATCTAAAAAGCATACTTGATCTCTCTATGAGATCTTTCCTGTGATTAATTGGCGGCTATCACAGACTGAATTTAAAGATCTTGAAATTAAGTACACAAAAGCAAAATATAACTATTATTATACAGCATTCAGACATTCCTTTGAATTCTTGGCTCTTTTACTAAAAAAGGTGGTGGGAGGGAGGAGTGCTACATAACACTGTACAGAAAGGACCTGCACCGACTTTGCATCAGTGCTTCTCCACTGAATTTTGCTGTTCTACTTACAAAAGTATGAGAGAAGATCCTAGCTTAGAGGTTCTGACAAAAACAAAACCAATTTACTAGGGAGAAAATTGTCATTTTGTTTTTCACTGACTATCCCAATTTTTTCTTAATAAAACTTCAGAAAATGAAATCACAATAAATACAAATAACACAGTAAAAAGTACTCCTCCATTCAATTCCAGTCAATTACATTCTTAAAGTCATTTTGGATTCCCACCTCTCTTTATGGTGATACACTGCATGACTAGTTTGTGTCAAATCTATGGCACAAACTATCAAAAAAGGCCATAAATCCATATTACATATTAAAATATGAATTCAGTTCAGGAACATAAATCAGACTATGGGAAAAATCCTCTATGTATTTTCTCTTAAAATATCTTGAAGTCTTTACTGACAAGCATATTTTTTTCTCCAATGACTTTACTGACAACCAATTTTGATAGGTTCTCTTTTTTACTAGTTTTCAATATTTTATGAGAGTTTGCAAGCCAGTGTTGACACAGTGATAGGATTTGACACGACCGCCAATACTTAAAAGTAAAATTTATTTTAGAAGCAATAGCTCCCTTTAGTTTAGACAGAAAGGCACACCTGCTACTTTATAGCTACCTTGTATTTGAGAAGAATATGATGCTGGGTAGCCACTGAAATTTTTTCATCATTTCACTTCGGTCCCAAAGCAACTATTATTTTCCTTCCTTTGCTACATACTTATTTATATATTTCTCCAGTACTACCATCAGAGGACAGACATTAAGTAATATGGCTGAAAACAATGCCTCATGGGAAGATTTCAGGTGTTGCACAGTATAAGGGACTCAGGTAAGACAAAGTAGGAGCCATCTGAAAGCAGAGTGTCTTCATGTTATTCATGGCCTGACATCCTTGTGGGACACAAGAACTGAAAACTTCTAACCACAGAAAGCCACACACTATGTCTGACAGAATCACCCCATGCAGGCCCAGTTTCCATTGCTGTGCTTAAGGAGATGAAAATACATTCTGGAAATTGTGCCTTCTCCCCACACACCCTCATTTTATAAATGGAAAAATGCCATTTAACAGAGATGATGCCATCTGCCAAATGTCAAAAAGAAAGTCTGTGTTTGATTTGAGAACCAGAACAAGGGTGTTCGAGACATGAAGTTCTCGTATTTACATTCTTAAGGGACCACCAGCAAGAAACAGGATTTCCATGGACAGAGCAAATACTGGGCTGCTCTACACAAGCCCTTGCTCTTCTAGCCCTTTAAAACTGCTGTGGCAGAGAGGATTCCAATGAAGAAGGGATACTTCTGAAAAGGAACAAAGGTATCCTTGGAAACAGATCTTCTGAACTATGTTACACCATAGGAGGAGTTCCCAAATACTGAACAAGATTTTGAATAATTATCCTACAATTACTGTGTTCTACTGCTTCAAATTCCAAAGTAGTTTCAGTTTTAGAAGAATACAATCCCATCTCTTGATAAAATTTTTGAACAACACAGAATTTTATTCCAAGAATACAGAATCTCAGTAAAAAGGAAGAGTGGAGAAATTTGGAAATCTACAGCATAGTACAAATGTACTATGTTCTTAATGTTCAATATCTTGTCTAATCCAGGCAAATTTCTCACACTATATAAAAGATATCATACAGTCACACTGTGGGATGATGTGTGTTCCTAGGGGTAGCACTTAAGATCATTTTATCATGTTTCTTTGCACTCGGTCATTGAAGTTCTGTACTGTCCATGCCAATGACAGTAGAAAAGAGCAGATAAGCAACAATATTAAATTTGATTTTAAATACATATATTTTGAACAAATTAAAACAGAGTTCAGATTCT
Source organism: Oreortyx pictus (assembly GCA_036925125.1). NCBI lineage: Eukaryota > Metazoa > Chordata > Aves > Galliformes > Odontophoridae > Oreortyx > Oreortyx pictus. The sequence goes on from JAUPFR010000003.1 coordinate 6,248,519, forward strand.
CCCCTTATTTTCATTCTTAGTGATAGAAAGACCCATCTCTTCCACTTTACTCCAATAGATAAATCTAAAGAATCTCAGAATCCCAGAATGTTTAAGGTAGAAAGAGATCTCTGGGTCCATCTAGTTCAACTCCTGCTCAAGCAGGGACATCCAGAGCAGAATGCCCTTGACCACGTTGAGGCAGCTTTTGAAGATCTTCAAGGAGAGAAACTCCATAATCTCTATGGGATACCTGTGTCAGTGTTCCATCACCCACACAGCACAGAAGTGCTCTGGATGTTCAGAGAGAACCTTCAGTATTCCAGTATGTGCCTATTGCCTCTTGTCCTGGCACTGGGCACCAGGAAATAATCTGGCCTTGTTTTCTGCATACTCCTAACTGCCAAGTATGTTCACTGGTCTGATTCTCCCTGAGCCTTCTCTTCTCTAGTCTGAACAGTTCCAGTTCTCTCAGCCTCTCCTCATAGGAAGTATGTTCCATCATCTTGGTAGCCCTCTGTTGGACTGTCTACAGTATGCGCATGTTTCTCTTATACTGGGGAACCCAGACTTGGACTTCTGATTTGGCCTCATCAGTGCTGCATAGAGGGAACGTGGTGGTTTTGCAATGGGACATAACAACTGTTTTGAGTGTTGAGCTCTGTTGAGGATTGAAAATCCAGCCAGCTCCATGGAATTTAGTTGTTGCAGAATCAAACAAGAAAACAATACCTGTCTTTCACACTTGGCTAGTGCTATCTCTTTAAGGCCATGGTCACTGCCCACCCCTTGCATGGTCAGCAATTTCCTGCGCCAGTAATCTCTTTAATGTTCCTCATTTCATTACCATGCAAGTGTAATCCCCGGTGAGTTAAAAACCCTCATTTCTGTGATTTTTATGAGATACCCATTAAGAAGAGGTCATGGGAAGGGGTTCTGGTGTTTATTATTAGTAACTGGAGATATTATTTTACTGCTACTTTACCTCCTTTTGCAGCTCTTACCTTAAGTTTAACACAGCTGCTCTGGGAGGTCGTCAGTCGTATGAATTATAACCTGACTTTGTGAAGGAGGTTTAAGTACATAATGTGAATTGGTTGATTGATGGCCCGTTTGATCAACTCTGCAGGCAGGGTCCTTGCTCTGCTGAAAACCTGACTGTACAACCAGTACTGCAGCATGCCAGGTTGGCACAAAGATTCAGGATCAGTAGCTGTACTGTAGTAAAATCTGCAATACTGTATAGCTGGCATCCTCTATCTTCCCTTCAGCTGTCTTTCATTGTTCTTGTAACAGATACAGATCTGGGGTCTTTCATCTGTTCTCCATCCCTTGGCTCAGGCCAGTCAGTCACTCTGTAATTTGCAAGAATTCCTGTGATCTCTTGTATCCACTCAGTTAAACAAGAAAAAGGTCTCTGTTGCATGGTTTCATTTTCAGAGGAGCAGTTCAGAGTTCAGGGAAAAAATCATCTTGAATGTAAGGGACAGTGGAAACACTACCAAAGAGTCAGTGAGAAGTCTACTTTTGCTTTTGTTGTTGTTGTTGTTTTCATTCTTTTTTATTGAAAGACTAAACCTGAGACATATTCCTTTTTTTTTTATTATTGTATTATTTCAAAAAGCAAAACTTCCTGTGTTCGCAGGAAGGTCATGTGTATTTGGGAAGATTCTTGATGCCTGGGGGAGGGCAGACATTACATCACCTTCAAGGAAAGTCAGGAGGATGGGCTTAGGGGACCTCCAGATTTTCCATCCTCACCACAGTCCCCATCGAGGACATCATCCTGGAAGCTATACCCAGGCACATGAGGAATAAGAATGTGATCAGAAACAGCCAGCATGGACTCACCATAGGCAAATAATGCCTGACAAAGCTGTTCGTCTTATATGAAGAGGACAGCTGTGTGGATAAGGGAGACGGATGTGTGTTGGCTGCCTATGCCCAGGTGCTATCCGAGGTCCCGCAAAGAGTCTGTGGGCAGCAGCCTGGTCTGCCCTGTGCTGGAAGTAGCTGATTCCTGCCAGTTCCAGCTGGCTTCAAAAGCCTGACTGCAGGGCTAGAGCTCGTGGTACCTTGTGGAGAATAGATTTCAGCATGGGCATGGCCAAGGAGGAATCCTAGAATCATATAAAGGCTTCTGTTGGAAGTGATCTTAAAAGATCACCTAGCTCCAACCTCCTGCAGTAGTCAGGTTTGCCACCCACTGGCTCAGGCTGCCCAGGGCCCCATCCAACCTGGTCTTGAACACCAACACGGATGGGGCATCCACAGCTTCTCAGGGCAGCCTGCGCCAGGGTCTCACCACCCTTTGAGTAAAAAAAAATTTCTTCCTGACATCTAATCTAAATCTCTCCTCTTTCAGTTTAAAACTAATCCCCTTGTCATAGAAATGTAGAATCACGTGGTTTGGGAGGGACCTTAGAGGTAATGTAGTCCAACTCCGTTGTAGCGGAATAAGTTGCTCAGAGCCCCATCCTTTCAGACAATGTACGAAGTTGGTCTCACTCCTGTTTAAAAGCTTCCTTTAGGTACTGGTGGGCCACTGGAAGGTCTCCCTGTAACTTTCTCTTCTCCAGTCTTTACAACACCAATTCTCTCAGCCTGTATTCATAGGTGTGGTGCTCCAGTCCTCTGATAACACTGGAGGTCCTCCTCTTCATCTACTCCAACCACTCCACGTTTTTCTTGTGTTACAGGTCTCAGACCTGGATGCAGTACTCCATATGGGGCCTCAGAGCAGGACCAGAGCAGAGGGGAACAATCCTCTCCCTCTTTCTTCTTGTCACCCCTCTTTTGATGCAGTCCAGGATAATGTTGGCCTTCTGGACTGTCAGGACACACTGCTGGCTCATGCCCAGCTTTTCAACCACCAGAACCCCAAGTCCTTCTCCACAGGGCTGATTTCAATTGTTTTTTCTCCCACTGTTTATGTAAATCTGGAATTGCTCTGACCCAAGTGCAACACCATGCACTTGGGTCAGAGAATTCCCTTGCTGAATCTCATTAGGTTCACATAAGCCAACTTCTCAAGCTCATCCAAGTCCTTTCAGATGGCATCATTTCTTCCGTTCTGACAGCTGCACCACTCAGCTTAGAGTCATCAGCAAAGGGAAAGTCACCAGCCAGGATCCTTGGGATGGTCCGGTTGCAATCAGCTCCGATGGACCGAGGCAGAAGGGCAGGGGTGGCAGAAGCGAGGAGAACATCAGCAGCGATGGGCAGCCTTGAGCAGCAAGCAGTTGTCCTGGAGAAGCGGCACTGGGTCAGCCCCAGAGAAGCATCAACCAGCACCGGAGAAGCAGAGAGGGGTCAACCCCAGGAGGGGCAACAGCAAACAGTGATCAGCTCATGAGGTCTCTCCTAAGAGAAGGCCTCTCCGGGAAGCAGCAAACAGTGATCAGTTCATGAGGGTTCAGATGGTAGAACACCTTGAAGGAGTGGCGTGGTCCAAGAGGAAGCAGCATGTCTCAGGTAGCAGGCCCAGGAGGGAGTTCATCATCAGCAGGGAACAGCTCATGAGTTTTCTGATGGAAGAACACCCTCTAAATCTCATGGTGGTCGATCCCTCTTTTATCCTACATTTCTCTTGCCTGTGTGACAAATCCCATGCTAGCGTGCCAGGCAAGCATCTCCTGAGATGGCTATCTCCCCACGGAGATGAGTACCACACAAAAGAGTGTTCAGCGGCCATTGAGCTGCAGCTTATCTCTCTTTCATTGGCACAGGACGTGCCCATCTGCTTGTCCCTCAGACAAAGGATTTCGCAACCCTTGCCCAGGACTTGCTTGGACGTGTTTGGACATGTTAATCAGCAAACTCTGAGGCAATGGTATAAAATAATAGTCTCCTACAATGCCCTGTTTCTAGAGGTGTTCAAGGCCAGATAGGATGGGGCCCTGGGCAGCTTGGTCTAGTATTAAATGGGGAGGTTGGTAGCCCTGCATGTGGCAGGGGGAGTTGGAGATTCATGATCCTTGAGGTCTCTTCCAACTCGGGCCATTCTGTGATTCTGTGATTCTGCATGGTTTTAATGTTCTTTTTGTTTCTCATATTTTTGTTGTTGTTGCTTGTTTGTTTTTAGTTGTCATTAAAATGAATTAGTTTTCTCCAGGTTTAATCATTTTCTTCCTTGATTGTTACATGGTGAATTATCTCCATGTCCTTATCTTGACCCATGAGTTTTGTCATTGTATTTTTACTTCCCTGTCCTTTTCAGCTGTGCAGAGTGAGTATCTGGGCGGGCACTGAGCCACAATGCAAAGTCAATTCATCGCAAAGTTGTATATCTTGGCTTTCAAAAGGCCTTTATCATTGTCTCTCTATACTGTACTTTCAGCCAAATAGGTAAGATACAGGATGGATAAATGGATGTTGAAGTTGACAGTATATTGGCAAGAGCTTCAGCCTCAAATAGCAATGATAAGTGCTACAAAGTCTAACTGGCAGCCTGTAACTAGTAGCTTTCCTCAAGGAACAGTACCGTCAGATTATCTATCCAAAATCTAATCACAATAAATAATTTTCCTTCAAGGACTGGAATTTCCATTTAGCAGTTGTCAATGTAAAATTCAGACTAGACATCACAGTATTCTTAAAACTAGTTACCTCTGGAAGAGCTTAAAAGATGATATCCTCCCATTGCTTTCCATTTTATATCAGCTTTAGGTATTAGCACCTCTTTCAATATATTTATCTGATACACCCTATGCATTTTGGACTATCTGTGTTTTTGTTTGGTTTTGTATCTTCATTGCATTGAGGATATTCTTTCCAGGTTTATTCTTGACATATACTCAAACCAGTAGAGCCATCACTCTGCAGCACCATTATGTCTTACCCTGGTTTTAACCTTATTACTTCTTTTGTTCTCTGCAGTCTTGAAACTCTGTACCTCCAGCCAACTGTTTTTTATAGTCAATATCTGTCATCATCAGGTTTTGCTGTTCTCCAGCATTTCTATCCATATAACAATATAATACGATATGTAGCCCATATATGCTGATTTCATTGTTATTCCTGCAGATGCACAGAGCAGTATTCAGAAAAGAGGAAAATAAATCTCCCAAATGCATTAGATTCAGAGATGGAGGAGGCTGAAAGAATTGTGAGGGCTTAGTTCCCAGCAACAGTCTGTGGGGAAGAGCCTGCAGAAGAAAATGCTCCTGAATTTTTCATAGTAAAGAAACTGCTGTAGAAGAAAAATTACAAAATAGACTACATCCATCTCCTTCTCTACTTCCCACACCTTTGAAGGCAAAGGTGTCTGCTGTTTGCATGGTCTCTGTCTGGTGAAATTACTGTTTATCTCTGTGTAGTAAGTAGCTCAGCTTCAGCAGGGATTTGAAGTTTGTCACTACTGTGTCCACTTCTCTGCATTTCCATCATGGAGAGGACAGATCACACTTGAAGGCACAGACCGGATACTTGAGTCCTAGGCAAGATCTGCTTCATCAATGTATCTTCAAATCAGTAGAGTTTTTTAAGGTTTTATATTATAGAGAAAACACATATATAAATATAGTGATTTTTACACAATTACACAGAGTAGTGGTTATATAGTTTGTTTTGCCTCACATGTATTGTGTTCTATGCATTGATGTGTGTTCCACGAAATTCATGGTAATTTATATTCAGACACTACAGAGAATGTTTTTTATAGGTATCAATAATTGTGATAATGAAGTTGAGTATTACATAAAGCTACCACCAACAGCTTCTTGAGGAACCCAGTTCTGTCACTGCCTGTTAGCTAAGAGCTGAAATGCTGAGTGGAGCTCCTCAGGAAGCACCAGCCTCACTCTGCCTTGTTTCTGCTTCTGGATCACTTTTAGACAAGAGATAGTGGCTCAAAGGAAAGGACGCCTTGAATGGTGCCTGAATAAGTGTTGTAGGAGTGCAAATTTGGAGTTAGATGCATCATTCTCACTTAGATTTTGTGCCAGTTGTTTGCATCCATGTGTGGATCAGGCCCCAAGGCCTGGAACAATTGTTTTGTTCCAAAATCTTTCACTAATGCATTGTTCCCAGGACTGGCTCCAGAATTTCTTTGAAGATTGCATTTTTCCAAATATTACCTAACAGGCATTTCTCATGTCTCAAGTCAAGCCTCTGTAAGACTCTTCCTATGTAGCTCGGTGATGTCAATGTATTAAATATCTATTTCCAGAAATAACATGCTTGTACCAAATCTCATTGTAATCAATAGAATCTGTCCCTCTTATTAATGCAGAACAGGGAGGTCTGAGCAACAGGAAAAATCTCTTAATATAACAGATTATTGCTCCATGGGACAATTTGTCAGGAGGAGTTGGAAAGGCTGTGATCCACGCTCACTCCTGCACAATCACAGCAAGGGAAGGGACAAGAGACAGCGATTTCTGGAATGAGGAGCAGGGAAGGGTGCAAAGAGCAGGATAAGCAATTGTCAGAAGCTCTTTGGAAAAATATAAACAATCTGTTAAGGAGGAGGAGGTGTGGGAGATGAACAGAAGCAAATTAAAATGATAATTAGAAGAAAAAAAAATACCAAGTAGCTGAGTACATTTTAGCTGGTAAAGCCAGGGATTTCAGATGTATTCACAGCAGACAGATGGTAAAAAAAGGAAAAAAAAAAAAAAAAACCAACAACCCTAACAGCATACCCTATAATCAGTTCCTTAACATGAATATTTGGAATTTGGTTAGGGGTGGGAAATAGGGAGCTGGCAGCTTTAGACAAAATTTCTGTGTTTTGTATATTTGCAGCAGTGGAAGAGGGATCAGAGAAACCAGAGGCAAAAGCCCCAGCCCTGGTTCATTGTGGCCATGAGCTGGAACAGTCAAATAATCCTCACCATTCATCTGAACTGATTTTTAAACTGTAATTTTCTCATTTCCTCATGTAAAAGGTTTGGACTTCCTGTTTGTTCAGACACCAAGATCCCTGGGCACCTGGAAGTTTAATTAAAGAACATATGGTTTAAATAGATAAGTCATTTTGCCATGTAAATTATTGATGCATCCTAAAGAATGAATGAAAAAACTCTAACACCCCATTCCCCAACCTCTGATAACATCAAATAACAGCTGCTGCAGTAAGCAAAACAAGAAAGAATGGAAATAATCTTCCCAGTTCGATAAAGCAGGGCATGTCTTCCCAATGCATCAGAGGTGAAGTGCAGAGATTCCCATAGTAACTGACTGCTCAGTGCACCCTTGACACATGGAGCAGAGAGCAATGCTGTGAATTGCTTCAGCTCAGTACCAAAACTGTTCTTCGTTGTCTTCCTCAGGGTGCACAAATGGCCCATACAGACAATCTCTGTGCAGTGTGCTCCAGAGCCTGGGATCTACATCTCAGTCCTCTGGAGCAAGCTGGATGTCCCTGCGACAGACTCTTTGGCAGGATGTTTACATTTGTTTTGGTTCTGTTTTTCAATAGTTAAAAAGAGATACTTTACAGGGTAACAGCTTTCTTGGGCGATGCACTTGTTTCACCTGTCTAGTCTAAAACTAAGCTCAACCTATTGTCATGGTGAAGCCATCCCACACGTTTCGAGATCCCCTAGATATACGGAAAATTTCACTAAAAATTCCCATCCCATCTGAAATTACTGACAGAGCTTCCACTTAAGAGAAGAATAACAGTGTTTATAGCCCCCAAACCTGCAAATCTGACATCTGACTCTTGAGGAGAGTAACCAGAGGCAAACTATTCACACACTTTATTATTTATGGAATCATGACTTTGAATAGCATAACTGTGACCAAATTGATTTTAAATAGAGAAGCATTTTTATAGAAGACCAAAACTTTTGGATATTTTTGCTGATTTCAACAATCTTCTAAATTTGTATTGCTTTGCTAATTTGGGTGGTTTACAACAGAGGAGTTAATTTAAGGAAAATGAGTAAATGTTTGGGCTTTTTGATGTTTGCTTTCAAAATGAAATGGAAATTAAACGGAAATGAAAGGAAAGAAAAACCTTTGATTTCCCAAAGCAGCCTTTCCTATGAAGACAATGGTTAGATTCTGAAGTGTTGCACTGTGAGCATTTTCAGCTCTTGTCTGAGAATTACATTGGTTTTTGTTTGCTTTGTTGCTGCTGAAATACCGTTTCTCTCATATATGGAATAAAAAGGATTTTCATAAGTGCATAAATCACAAATAGGTGTGAGATCAAGAAGAAGAGTTACCTTTCCTACCCACAATCACCCATATCTTGCCTTAATCCAAGCTCCAGCAGTGAGTCTTTGGACACAGTCATGGCCACAAAGACCACTAAGAGAGGGCTGTAGACCTCCTGGCCCTGTCTGAGAGGCATGCAGAGGCCTAACTGTTCCTGCCTCTGTGATCATTGTAGGCAAAATAAGTCTCTTTATTGTGCTGTTTGAAGTAAGGAATAAAACAGCCTGGAGGATCTAGCACAGGAAAGACAGAATATGGTGGGCACCATGTCATTCACCAGAGGAAGAATATTACTTTCAGAAGAATCTTTGAGGAAAATGAAGGCCTCAATTTCCCCTTGGTATCAGGCCTGGTTCTGCAACAGCCATTTCCATGTTTCGCTTGTTTCAGCTTAGAGGATGTGATTCCTTGATAGTTCAGAACTTGCATCACTTCATCTCCCACTTAACTAATTTGATGAGGAAAATGGAACTGCTACAGTGGCAATTTGAGTGTATTAAAGAAAAAAGCTAATGCAAAATTTTGATTCACCAAATTTAAAGTCCATTTCCATTACATTTAATAAGTTCATCCTCTCTTAGTTCATCTGTACTTATCTTTAAGGCTGCATGGCTGGGTGGCATTAGAAATAAGAAGATTATTCATAGTAGGGTGCTCTGCCTATGAACTTTTTTTAGCTCTCAGTAGAGATAAAGAATTTTTACTCAACTGTATATCATTCCATAATCACACATGCGGTCAGCTTTTCTGTTCTTATAAAATCACACCTCACACCATCAGCCACAGACCTTTCAAAAGTACCGAAAGGAGTATATTTAATTCAAATGGAGTGATCATTAAAGTAAGAGGATAGTCTGGCACATTTTTTATTTCCTTACAAGAGCACAGTTATGAAATCCAAACCATAGGTCTTTTTCATGTATGTAATAAGATGATAGTGAAGAGAACTTGCTACCAGAATTCCCACCCTGTTGCTGCAAAACCACACACAAATAATTTGGGCTGAAGGCCCAAGTCATGATGTACTACACCAGATAAAAGGAAAGGCAGCGAGGAAGCAAGCCCGAAGGAAAAAATCTCTTAACAATTGAGATTCACATTGAGGGGGGAAGCGAAGTAAAAGACTTCTAGGAGTGGCAGCTGGAGCTTAAATTTAAGGACTAATTGGGAATTAAAATGAAAAGAGAGATTAAAAATAAATAAATAAACTTGCAGGCAATCTTGCAGCAGTAGCAGCTGGTGCTTCTCTGTCTGAGGAGTCAAGGAGAGGGAGCAGAGCTCTTGGAGCTGGCACTGAACAGGTGGGAAGGTGCTGCTGTTCTTTGCAGCAGATGTTCCCTAGCAACAACCTTGAGCAGATGGGAGTTGAGTACCACCATGCTCAGCTGGTGGCAGCAGCTCCTGTTCCCCTCATGTTCTGCCTCGGGCAGAGGAAGGACAGCAGAGTCTACAAGAAAGCTTTTATCCAGGTGAAATGAAAGGAATAAGGAGGTCATCATTTGCTTATACTTAGTTGAATCCCAAAGAGACTTGAAAAAATTACATTAAACAAGTTTGATAAACAGCAACAACAGTGTTGTAATTACATCTATACTAATTATAAGTAATTATAGGGGTATTATCACATATACATCCATCCATCCAGTCTTTTATTTTCTGTGGCTGAGTTAAGCACGTTATCTGAAAATGGACAGTTCACAGACGCAGAGGATTTCAAAGAAAGTATACCTTGATGGATGTGTTATCAAATTAAAGAAAATAGGTACCTTCTAGAGGACAACTAATTAATCTATCACAGGGAGAACATGAAGAATCATCAAAGTTGAACATAGCTAAAAGTAGCAATGGAGCTGGCTGTAGACAATGTCCATAAGACTGCAACAAACACCACCAAGTTACAGTCACCCCTTTTCTTCAAAAAGGTACGCAGAACCTATCACTCTGATATCCTGTATTATGTTATTGCTTATGTAAGCATTGTCTTATTATTATTAAGGGAAAATAAATTATACTGCCTGTGTTTGATCTGGCACCATGCCCTTGAGCCTTGGTTGTAATCTGCATGCAGAAGTGAGGGGAAATAAAAAAAAACAGAAGGGCCATAAAACTTCATGGTCAATAAAGCACCATAACTGCCTCTTGGGGGAAGGAGAAAAGCCCTCTTATGAGAGTTTGCATGTAATAAGATGTGGTTGGTTTTCTTGCACCTTTGCAGGGTCAATATTTTGTTTGAAACACATCTTTCTCCAAATTAGGATTATGTAAATTGGACTTGTGTCCTCAATGCCACTTTTCTGTGAATGTCACTACTTATAAAAGTCTGACTGACTAATTATCTTAGCTGAAGACCTTGATTAATCAGGATCTAGGTAAATGTCTTAAAGACTCAGAGATAGTTTTTTAGCCATGAAAAACAGATCAACACTTGATTATGTATTCTGGTGAGTCAAGCACACCCATATGGGATCTCATCTCCTGTGTCTCTACTTCCCTTCTGCTAATCTAACCTCTTAGCAACGTTTTAGCAATTCCTGTGGGTGAAACAAGCAACGAATAGAAACTGGAAAACTACAGATGAAACTGAACTTAATTCCATCAAAGCTGATAGATGCTTTCCATCAAAGCTGATGGATGCTTTAATCCAGTAACTTAAAGGACACCAGTTCGGCTGATAATGATATTTAATATGAAGGTTGCTTCAGAAGTAATGCCTCCTATTTTGTTGTGTTGGCCCATGACAGAGGTGGATGTTGGTGGTATGGCAGTAGAGACTGAACCATCCCACCAATGTTCCCTTACATTATATTGCCATCCACGTGACAGATGACAGCAGAGGCCCCTGTTCATTGCTGGCAAAAAGGCATAGCTAATGGTGGTAGCTATGTTGAAGAACAGTTTTCAGTAGCTGAGAATTTTCTCTATCAAATTATGTTATTGTGCTCTTTGTATCTGTTGTAGTTTTCATAGAAAGAAATAGGAGGCGTTACTTTTGGAGCCACCTACATGCAAATTGTAGTTTAGTCCACTCTCCCTCATACTGCATAGAAATGGACGTAATGAGACAGTAACAGGAAACTGGGAAATGGTCACATCTGAAACCATGTAAGAACACTTCTCTTGTTACGTGCTGAAGGAAACAATACCACCTTGCCCATCTGCCAGACCTGGTTCAGCCAACTTCTGGATGTTGGACTAAGGAACATGAGCAGTAAAGTCCTTCACAGAATATCTGACATTTAAATTTTATTCCTGTTTTTCAGAGGAGAAATACCAATTGAAATTTACCTTGAAAGAGGATTGATTTCTGACTATGAATGAGATCAACGGGAGTGTAAACTACAGAGACCCTGACTGCATGGCAACCTGCTAGCTAGCAGGCAGAGTTTTGGCTCCTGAGGATCTAAAAGACCACTCCCTGCCCTTATATTGTCCCACAGAGCAGGAAAAGTGTCAAGAAACTGTGAACAATCAAAAACTTTAATACTCTGGTGGACCAGTGAGTGGGATGAAATGTTTGAGACAGGTGAAGTGTTATGAAGCACATGAGAAACATTAAATTAACCATCTCCTCGAAACTGCACAATTCTGCTGAATTGGTCAATTCTGATAAGAAAGAAAGCTTCAGTCTGCTGCTGGTTATACTTTTTTGTTTGTTTATTTTTCACCTTCATGAATGCAAGAAAAAGTTCTCATTTTGCCAAAGATATAATACCCTCTGAAAGTAATGCCTCCTATTTACTTCCATAGAACTTACAACAGATACAAAGAGCACAGGAACACTATCTGATAGAGCAAATTCTCGCATACAAAACACTACTTTTCAACATCGTCACCACTGTTAGCTGTGCATTTTCACCAGTGATGAACAAGAGCCTGCGTGCCCTGCTCATAAAATCTGCATGGACATCTTGTCTTCCACGTTGCTGTCGCCACAGCTGAAATACATCACCCACCACTTCACTGTGCTCACATCCACTGTTTGGTCTCCATAAATGTTCAGTAATTGTCAGTGTGTGCAATACCACCATACCACCAACATCTGCCTCTGACATTGTGGGCTAAAATAGTAAAATAGGAGGCATTACTTCCAGAGCAGCCCTTGTACCTACATTGACTTCTTCACTGTAAAGTAAAACAGCAGTAATTGCATTGCACTAAAGATTATTCCTAGCTGCCTCAATGGGAAATAAGTCTGGTTTAAACTGATTTAGAAGCATCCAAGTAGGAATTTGCAGTGCTTTTCTTCTGTTAATTAATATCACTTATTCACTTAAACAATAGCAACAGTTCTCTAAATGCATTACGGGCAGGGGCTGGGGATAGCAGGCAATATCTTTGTCTCACAGCAGCATGCCTGTTTTCTTCAGTTGGGTAATTTAATATAGCTTCTTTCACTCCTCTTCACACCCACAAAGCAAAAGCCACTATACTGACATTTCCAAGGCAAAAACATGTAATTTCTTTTCTTCATCATTTTATACTCCATCGGGGTGATCCTTTTAACTAGTAGGAGAGCCAGCTTCACGTTTCATAGAATATGCCCTTTTTAATGCAAAGTGTTAGCTAGAATGACATTTCAGTGCTGATCTTGAGAAAAGGACGTTGCAAAGTGAGATAAATCCAGTGTAGCATGAATAAAAAAATTTCCAGTGCATTTCCATTCTGATTACACATCTTCTTGGAAACTAGATGTCTTGTTTAAATCATCAGTCTGTTGGGTTCGCTGCCATGGAAATTGCAAAGAAGCTGTTTAGCAGGACCTTCCATACTGGATCCACTGAACAAATGCAAATGTCCCAACATACAGAGGAAAGTTCATTGTGACACTCCTCTGTATGGATTGTGTCACTCTTCATACTAAGCTTTCTTTTTCAAGTCTTCTGTTTAGCAGATCATGTCACTTGAATATGCTGCAGTTATTTTGAAAAAGATTTATTTTTCATTCATTACTTTTTCATTCATTCCATTACTTCAATAGGAAATCCATTCTGTTTTGGTTACTGTTTTCTCCTTTTGGTTTGTTTGCTTGAAGGATTAATAGAATCCTTCTTTTAAAGGAGCTTTATATTCCATTATATGCTACAGTAACCTTATTGTGTGAATAATATTATTACTTCTATTTTCTACTAATAAAAGCAATAACGTGGCAAACTTAACTACTTACTTACTTCATTTTGTGAAGATTCTTCTTTTCTTAGAAATTAAATTCCAGACAATACCTAAAGAGGATTTTTTATTTTTTTTTTTCTGACAACATTGCGGTCACCAAATGGAAAATGTTCTTTGGTGCAGTTATTGTTATTGTCACCAAGCAAACAGATGATGATCTGTGGGACAGGGAAAATCTTGGTGCACATCTTTCTTTGACCAATCCTTTGGTTTACAGGTTACTTTCCTTTCAGTGTTCTTCAAATATTGCACAATGTCACACTCAATGCATGACATGCATATGCAATGCTGGGGCTGAAATGAAGAATTGCAGTACAAACTTGAAAACGTTTTACATTTCATTCTGATCTAGAGCGAGGAAGGAATATGATTACAGAATTGCAGTTTAAGAAAGACAGTCACAAGAAAAGCAAGTCAAAAACAGAAGAGGTCATTACCGGACAGCTTAATTCTTTTATTTTCCTTTTTTTCTGTGATTCTGACATTACATATTTATTTCAGGCCCTTATGGTTTTGACAGTGTACAATCTCATTATGTGAACTTCCCAGTATTTCACTTACCCCTTAGGGTACATAAAAATAGCAGAATTTTTTTGTATTTCTTCTGTTTCTTTTGATGTAACTTTTCTCCAGTTTTACTTTTAGATGTTGTCTAGTTCTAAATATTTTGGATGTTCTGACATGGTCTTATTTCAAGCTTCCTCACCCATCTGCAGAACCACCTTCTGTAGGAGTGAAGTGCAGCTTTCATGCCAGACTACTCTACAGTTTACCAGAGATTACTGTCCCTCACCCTGCTTACCTTTCTGAAGTGAGTGTAATACCACCATCACTGGAATCAAAATGAATTAACAGAAGATTCTTTAATCTTTGAGTGATAGCATCATGGAATCATAGAATCCTTAGAGCTGGAAGGGACCACTGAAGTCCATCTAGTCCAACTCCACTACAATTAACAGGAATACCACATCTAGGTCAGGTTGCCAAGAGCCTAATCCTTGAAAAGCCTCACCTTGAAAGTCTCAAGGGATGGGGCATCATATCTTGTGTACGGTAGAGAGAAAGACCACCATACAGTCAGCCTGTGGCACAGCCTGGAAGGAAAACTGCACGTAAACATGGGACTCTCAGAAATTGCTGTGGTACCACCATGGCTGGAGGTCCATTCTCAGCTCTGTTCTGGACTATGTGTGGAAGAGACAGCTCTCCGTATTCTCTACCCACATATTTGCACATGCTATTTATCTCTTCAGGCAAAGCTCCATATCTATGTTTAAACCTCCAATCATATTAGACCTAGACATGTGCTCTAATGAACATGTATCTACAGTGATCACTTCCATTGCATTATTTTTCCCACATGTACTTGAAGAAAAAAAGAATTAAATGCTCCATGCTTCACCCTTCCTTAGCATTTATTTCCCATCCATGCTCCCTGATATTAATGGCCAAGCAGGTATTTAGGAGGAGGTGCATGGGTTCTCATTCTTCACCTCATGTGTATCTCTTTGAAGAAGCCATCAGGAGTAGCTGCCTTCTTCCTTGTACATTTGCTTCTGTACTATCAATGGTATACACACCACGGGTAATAAACTCTTCCACACTCTTGAGTTGCTCTTCACTAGCAGTAAGTTCACTCTTAAAGTAAAGAAATAAAGCTCCTTATAAGTAGAATGAAATGACCTTTATTTGTTGTATGTCTGAGTAAACTGCATAAAAATAATGTGAAGATTGTGCCATGAGGTAAGCAAAGATGGTAAATTTAGGCTGACACTGTGTCCTCAATTTGAACTTTTCAACAAAAAAGTGTACAATAAAAGCAAAGAGTTGGCATTAACTCAGGTTCTCTTGGAATTCTCATTCTACTATATGCTTAATATATCTTCAGGTACTTCCAGAGCTGTCTATT
This sequence comes from Oreortyx pictus, assembly GCA_036925125.1. NCBI lineage: Eukaryota > Metazoa > Chordata > Aves > Galliformes > Odontophoridae > Oreortyx > Oreortyx pictus. The sequence goes on from JAUPFR010000003.1 coordinate 6,263,745, forward strand.
ATATGAGACAGAATTACTGAGAAAGCAGGAATGCTGAAAGACTGTCAATGGGGATCAGAGCCCCTTAGAATTAGATGCTAAAAAGTGAAATCACAGTAGAATCCTTGCCCAGACAACTCAGAAGTTAAATGCCAGAAGGGCTTCAATAGATGAGCCGTTCAGACAGATAAAGGAAGGGAAAAGGAGAAGAGGCACTGGCTGAGTAGATCTGAGAATAAAAAGAACAAAGTTTATGAATTCCAATATTGAGGGTTTTTTTTCCACTTATGGAAGTTAAAGTTAGAAAAGCATTTGTAAGCTTTAAGAAGAGTGAGGCAAGTGAAAAAACATGCATGTGGGCCTTAGTGGTTCTTAGTCTGGAACGGACATTTGGGTGACTGTGGGTCTATGTAGTCCATCCAGTTTTAAGCTAAGCATTCTGATATTAAAACAATTAAACAAAACCTTAAAATAGTGGAATCAAATAAACCTGAGAGATGAGTGGTGGCTTCAGTGATACTGTAAGAGGGATGCAGTTAGAGATTAATATACCCAAATGATGTGTCTATCTTACCAACAGGGCTTAGTGTTGTCAGTACAAAGTACAGACAGCTAGAGATTGATTCACTTGCCTTAAAAGTAGGCATCTTCATTTGTTTAAGAAACTATAGAGCATCTTACTTTTCCCCTAGATTCAGGAACACGATATTGGTCTCCCAACATAAGTTGTGTGCTAGATCTACTAAACTCATTCAGATATCTTGACACTAAACACCTATGCTTAAGCAACTGAATAAAGAAACAGAGCTTACAATCTCTTAAGTTGCCCACATTGGATAACCACACTTGACAGCTAGCCAGCCTCCAGCTATTGCTGTAGATGGATGTAGCGCTCTAGCCAATGCTATGTCATGGACATTTAGATTAGATGTGGGGGAAATTTTTCATTAAGAGAGTAATGAATTGCTGGAACAGGCTGTCCAAAGAAGTTGTGGATGCCCTGTTCCTAGAGGTATCCAAGGAGACATTGGATGAGGTCCTGGGCAACCTGACCTAGTGCCTGATTTAGTAGTTGGCAGCCCTACCAGCAGCAGGGGAGGCAGAACTAAACGATCTTTGAGTTTCCTTCCAAGCCAAGCTATTCTATAATTCTATAGTTCTATATCATTTAGTTGTGTGAGATACTATAGGGCACCAAAGCAAGGACTAGCTGTCTTTGGGACATCATCTGAACAGATCCTCTGTTGCTTGGTCTGTTCAATGAGGCATTATGTCTCTCTGTCATGACTTTGGTGTGGATTTAATTGTCTACAGAGAAGCATCTACTACGGCATAAGATTCCACATGCTGCTCTTCCCTGGCATTTAGTGGCCCAGAACCTACCTGGCCTAGATAAGGCTAGAACATCTTAAATGCCCTATGCTTTTGAGATGCTTAAAAGACTCTTTGTCTCCAGTGATGACAGTGAGAAATCCAGCACATCTGTAAGTGAACATCTACATTTAAACTAATAAATGTTTTCATTATTTGTGGAAATAAGTAAAGGCAGGGCTAAATGAATGTACTCCCTTAGGAAAAGTTAACCCTAGTCTTTGCTATAATTTAAACATGAAAGTCTCTCCATGTGAGGGGAATATTACAAATTTTCCATCCATAGAAATAAAGTATAATGGAGACCAATTATGTTGACATGAGATTCCACAACAGCAGACAACCCACTATGCAACTTGTTTTGCTGCTCACATCTTTTTATAAAATAATAGAATTATATCCATTATTATTGTTTGAAGTGTATTTGTATTCTTGTTAAAGCAAAAGAGAAGGTAACAGAAGCAAACAAACAAAACCCTCCTGCAGTCAATGCTTTTAATTACAATTCTGTGAGGGATGAATAGTGACTGTGAGTTGTTGTGGGTTATTTTTTTTTTAATGCTTCATGACTGCATGACAGTTTCACTGCTATTCTACTAACCTAATTGTGCTCTCAGCAGAATGAATCCTGTTTGAAAAGCCAAACATCTCTGATGAGAATTCACAAAACACCTCATGACTTCCTCCCAGCATCAGTAAGAATTAAAAATCGGAATTATCTTTTAAGTTGACTGTATTTCTTTTTTATCTTATTTGGAGTATGGAAAAAAAAATACTATACTGAGTAAATGCTTCATTAAAATCATTTTGGTAAGTGCATTTTAACAATGTAAAAACTATTGACAACTTAAACTTCTGTGTTAAAAAACTACACAAACTAAGCTTTAGATAAATTCCCTTAAGCTTACTAACACATAAAGTTTTTTTAATGTTTTGGTTTTGTTTATTATTCAATTTTAAGAAGTTTTAGCATCTAGCTTTCCATCCATTTAGGCCCAGCTCCAATTTCAAGGAAAGATGTTGGGAAATACAATGCCATTGTGTAAAAAATATCAAAACTAAGTGGTAGTTCAGCATGACAAGACAACATATTACTGCCCAGCTAGGATGCCAAGAGGAAAATCAAAGCAAGCACTGGTGTTTGTAGGCTCCTACACAACATGACAAATACATACTGTGATCTCAAGAGAAAGGAGGATGAGCTCAGGAAGTGTGTAATGAATGGTGCTTCGTCTTTGAGAGTCAGCAGGACTGGGAGCAACTGCAGTTCCAGTAAAGCTCCACATCCTATGATGCTTTTATATTGAGCTGTTGATAATCAATAGCAAAAAGAACTCCTGTTCCTATCTCTTCTACTGGAAAGACTCAACATGGATCTTTTACAACTTGTTAGTGGGTGATAAGTGTCTTGGAGCCCCTTCTGGGAGCAAGCAAGGAAAAGCAGAGCTTACAGGTGGGAATCCATCTTTCCTCACCTGCTAAGGAAATGCTGTATATTCTTCAGCTTCATGATAAACAATCCACCATTTCCAGCAGAGGAAAGAAAGAGACATTTGGTGGCTGGCTAGTTTCAACTAAGGCGGCTGCTAAGGGTATTGCTGAGACTGGGCACACCAGAGGGATGCAACAGTGGGTGACAAGGGGAATAGTTCAGGAAAGGGATGTCTAGAGAAAAAATAGAGATAGGGATATGGCGGCACAGTAGGTACATATCACCCTGCTGAAATTCAGATAGACGACATCAGTGAGTCTTGCCTTGTCCATTGACACAGTTATGCACACATAAAAGGCCACTAGATTGGTCAAACAGGACTTACCCTTGGTGAAGTCTTTCTGGTTACTCAGATGATGAACAGGAAGGGGCCTGAGAGATGAACACTGAGATTTACCTTATAAAGAGGCAGAGGAGGTGAAGAATTAGGTTGTACCTATCTAACAGTTGAGTTGGCAAACCTCATTCTATGAGGCATAGTGCTAACTCCTGTGATTAAATGGTGGCCCATGTACAGATATAAATAAATAAATACATAAACACCTTTAGCACAAACGTAAAAGCTGAGAGTGTTTAATTCAGGCTTGGCTGTTACTTTTTTCCCTACATAAGGACTGTGCAGAGCGAGGACCACTGTGAGATATAAAGAAGCATTGACTCTATTAGCTTCTAGCTACTCACTGTATTAATCATAATCCACCTCACCTTTCAAAAAGTAAATAACATCTTTAAGATTATCAGAGTCAGTTTCAAGCAACATTTTTCTTATTAAGCAAGCACACAGGACTGGGAAAAATCAATAGGAGAGTTAGACTAGCTTCTGCATAGAGGGTGTTTTGTGATCACCCGTAAGTCACTGTGAAAGATGACAAAGCTGACACATCATGGAGAAAAGTAATTTTACAGAGCTCAGGTGAGTTGAAGTTCCTGTCTTCTCCAGACCTCTAATTCAGTGCACCATGTGTCTCCACCAGCTAACTGAATCTGTGAGCCAGCCAGAGACAGATGGTCACCACAGTGACAGAGCACAGTGTGCTAATTTCCACTTTATGGGCCGTGACTCCTTCCAGTTTCTTTTCAGTGATAAACAAAGGAATCCTAACTCTTCCTGGACTCTGCAAGACTGTGTGTTTGGACTGCAACAGCTCGACGTTGCAGGTGGTTGGCTGACTACATCCATCTGGGGAAAGGAAAGCATCCTCTTTTCAGATGGTAGGAGGAGGCTTAAGAGATCTCCACCACTTTCATCACCTGGCTGACACAGTCCACCTCCCTTGCTTTCTCAGTCATCTCAAATAACTGCAAACAGCAGTGGAAATTCAGTGAATCTGATATAGCTTAGAGTGAAGTTATCATGCACAAAAGTGTTTTAGTTTCCAGTGTGATTTTTTATGTAATTTCATAAATATGAGACTTTAAAAATTAATTACTTATGCCAAGACTTGAGGTGATTTTGAGAGAGTTTACCTTGTTGTTTGCTCTTAAGGAAGGAAATTGATTTTTATCAGAAGAGTAGTGAATCTTGAATTTTCTTAGTAGGTGTGTTATTCATTTGTATTTCAAAAGAGCTTTCTTTAGAGGTTGCAGATGAAGACCAGTGGTTCTGAATAAGAAAAGGTAAGTAGCTATTCCAGCAAATTATTTGCAATGCAAAGGAAAGGTGATAAAAGGAACAACAGAAGCAGAGAAGTATAAAACAAGCTGCCTCTGGATTTACAGCCAATCTGCATTAGAGAATCCCTCCATTTACCTTCCATTTAGTGCTTTGCTTGTAGTAGGAGTACATCAATGAAAACAAAAATATATGTGTTTGATGTTACGGATGCTCAAAGAAATACTTCTAATCATGAAACAATGTGGGGATGTGGTAGTATCAATTGTGATACCAACCTCAAATGTGTAGGAAAGCCACTATTCTTCCTTCTCCGTTCTATACCTATTATGTGGATATAACAAAAGTGTTCTACCAGTGACTTTCAAATAGATGCCAAACTTCACCTAGATTAATGGGCTGTTATTTTCTGTGTTTGTCTTTCTACCATTGCTAATTCTGACATGAAGTGTAGCTACTAATGATCAATGGGGCCTCTAATATGCAAACCTTTACATTATTAAAAGTGATGATACGCTTAGAACACAGCATAGCTGAGACTTTACTTTGTTAGCTGTGTTCACCAGACATAACCTTCATCTGTCCTCTGCATGTATTTTGGTAACTAGCATTGAGTGACTATCTAAAGTAAATACTGTAACCTGTATTGTGAAATCAGTCAATATTACTTGCTACCATTTATATTAAATTCTGAAGATATTTAATTGTGTATCTCTGGAGAACAGGGGTATTTACAGAATGTGGCAATACACTGAGCTGGCTGAAATGGAAAAATGAAATTCTATTCCATTTTTAGTGGTATAAAACTTGGTCATGCAGTGTAGTAGAACTTCATCCAGATCTATGCATTCCATGAAAAAAGAATTATTTTAGAATCTTCCCAAATTTGAACTAAAATTCTAAGTATCGCTGCAAATTTCCTGTTAGTGAACTGAAACAAGGATAGCATGCAATTAGAATAAGATTATTTTAAGCCAACTTCTGCATTTGCTGTAATCTGTATAATTGGTTCAAGATCAATTTTTCAAGGCAGTGAAGCGCTTTCAGTACAAAGTCCTGATTCATCTGTGAAAAGTGCCCAATATATATAATGACATCCTGGCTTGTATTAGAAATACTGTTGCCAGCAGGAAAAGGGAGGTGATTGTTCCACTGTACTCAGCTCTGGTGAGGCTGTACCTCAAGTACTGTGTTCAGTTTAGGGGTTCTGAGTACAAGAAAAACACTGGGGCCCTGAAGCATGTCCAGAGAAGAGCAGCAAAGCTGGTGAGGGGTCTGAAGCTCCAGTCTTATGAGGAGAGGCTAAGGGAACTGGGATTGTTTAGCCTTGATAAGAGAAGGCTCAGGGGTGACATTATTGCTCTCTACAAATCCCTGAAAGGAGGTTGTGGTGATGTGTGAATCAGCTGCTTCTCCCAGATAAAAAGAAGTAACCCGAAGTTGCATTGGAGAGGTTCAGATATAATAAAAAATTTCTTGTCAAAAGAGTGTTCAGGTGCTGAAACAGACTGCCCAGGGAGACGTAGAGTCACCATCCCTGGAGGTGTTTACATGCTGTACAGAGGGACATTGTTTAGTGGGAAATATCGGTGGTAGGTGGACAGCTGGACTGGATGATGTTGAAGCTTTTTTCCAACCTTGGTGATTCTATGATTGTTTAATTCTATATAATATATAACATATAACATATAATACATAGCATGTTAACACATTAATTTATATATTATATATAAATTATACAATTGATATATTTATATATAATTGATATGTGCATATATTCACAAAACCAATGTATGGAAGATAATATTTATGAATGACACCAATTTGAGTAGCACCGAAACTTTTTGTTCTACTGTTTCCTATGCTACGTGTTATATATGCTTAAATTTTTTTTTTTACACTTTGTAAGAACTATCAGCAATCAGGATTGGTTTTAGTGAAAGACTTTGCTTTTGGGTTGCAATATGGTCTGACAGTTATGCTAGAAATGTGTGTATGACTGGGATCAGTATTTGGCACAGAATGCTCTGTGTTTGTACCATTAAACTCTTCAAGCCTGCAAAACTGGGTGAGCACATCCAAACTGCTAACTGGGAATGGTCTCTGGTCTGTGCTGATTCCAGGATGTGTCCAGGAGAGCACCAGTTGGCTGCAGTGAAAACCGTAACAAAATCTGTTTAACATTTAACACAACTGGCGATGAAGTTCTCATCCCTGGGAATGTTCCTTGGCACTGTTCAATTAGCTCGGCTAGATGTAGTCCAAAAGTCTTAACTAATTACTATGAAAAGAGACAGTAATTCAGTGGTGGTGTTTCACTGCCATATGCTGACACCTTTGGGGTCTGAAAAGGAAATAAAACCATCCTAAAGAAAGCTTTGTTAAATGAACGCTCTGAAATACAATTGCAATGGGGAAGCAATTTCAGGCATCACTTCTGACACAGCAAGCAATGTGAACATGAGCAAAGGACGAAAAGATGAGCCCATAGGAATATGTCATGATAAAACTATGGTTCCCTTATGTCCTCTCCTACCATTTCAATAGAAGAAAATCACAGTAAAGAGTTGAAGAAACAAAATAGATTCTTACGAAGATGAGCTGTTTCCTCTAAAATAAACCGTTTGAATGATGTATTGTCATTACTGGAGTATACATCCTGCTCCATAGGAGGAGTTCAATTCTGCTTCCAGCTAAAGCAAGACTTCTGGCTCTTTTATACTGAAACTCTGTCCAGGACACAGTAGTTGTGAGGAATATCACAAGAAGCAGGAACACAATACCTGGGGGAGCCTTACCAGGTAAGGCAAGTGTGCTGCATACACGCTGAGGCCTTGTGAAAGCTAAGATTTCCCAGTAAAGTAGGCAATTGTAAATGATAAATCCATCTTCAGAGTGAACTACTTTCCTTATACACACCCTTAAATGTATGTGGTTTAAAATGAAATGTCAACTAGTCCTATCCTCACCGTGGATATGCAAATGTAGAACGTAAGACAGTTTAAACTATCTTCTTATCAGTGTTGCTTTAGAGTAGCACATGCACTGGATTATAGGAAGAAACTGTACTGGGACACTTCATTTTGCTACTGGTGTTGCATCCTTACCTGCCAGACATCTAAGGACAGAAAATGTCTAGATCAGGAGAAGATATTGCAACAGCAAGGAGGTAAATGACTTGTGGAGATTATTACTTGCACTACACCTCTCCAAGTTACCAAGTACTGAATGTTCTTTGAAAAGAGACTGATCTGCAAAGATGGAGGCAGAGGGAAAACTCTTTTCATGTTTACTGGGACACAAGCTGGGATATGACAAATATATTATCCTTCATGTGTTAAATAGAACAACCAAGTTTATTGACTTCCTCCAGCACAGCTCAACATCGAAGAGAGGACTAGTTTTATAACTTTCTCACTGGATGGAAAACATACATGTCAGGCATGATGGACACAAAAATAACTTGTGGGTGCATCTCAGCAAGTTCTCCTTTACCAGGACAAATTCAAAATGTGCTTAAAACGACTGCATCTCAGATGTGCCTCACTGTCCCCTTGTGTATTGTTATAAGGAGAAGTTGTCAGAACATGATCTATGTACCCCGTTAGCTTTAACCAACTTCCATTCACCAAATTGCGGGAGATGGATAAAGGTCAATTGGTGGCTGAGAAAATTGAGTTTAATCACAAGCCACCTAAATGAGCGAAGACATTACCATCTGGTATTATATAGTAAATTAAATGGACTCTTCTCCGGCCTGTAAAGGTCATTACAGATTGTAAGGCAAAGGTTGTACTGTGGAAATGCTAATTGATTTTTAATATTGGCTGCTGACTTTCCTGTAGAGGGTGTTGAGTGCCTCTTGGGAGTACTTGCTGATGCTCATTCCCAATTCAGTCACAATTCCTAATCCATACCAGTAAAATCAGATAAATTTTTGAGGTTTAGACCAGCAAAGCTGGGAAAGAACTAAAGACCCCGGTAATAAATGTGACTCTGGCAATGACAAACTAGTAAACCTCTGTATGTGATTAGTGACACCATTGAATCTCATCTAGAAATCAAGGTAATTCCTTCCTCTTGCCCACACATTCAGAGACGGAAAGGGCAAGTTACCATTCACCACAGAATTAGTCTGAGCACTTAGTGTCAAGTCCACAGTGTTTTAAGTGTTTAACTCACACTACATTTCAAATCACTTAAACATCAATGAAATAGCTCAATCAAGAAAAGTCAACAAACTAGAACAAGTTCAATGGAGGTCACTGAGATTGTCAGGGCTACAACACTAGCTCAGGAGGGAGAGACTGACGGATAAAGGTTGTTCAGTTTGGACAAAGGAGGAAAATGATCTGCAGGTGTTGGTCAATGCTCATCTGAACATGAGTCAGCAGTGTGCCCAGGTGGCCAAGAAGGCCAAAGGCATCCTGTCTTACATCAGAAATAGTGCTGTGTCATGGTTTTATGATTTCTGGTATTGGTATTCCACATCATAACAACATGTAGTGCATTAAGAGTTAAAGAGTTAATACTCCAACTCCATAGATCATTGATATTTCCGGGTATACCTGTCTCAGAAGAGAAGAACTACATTCCCCAGAGGACTTTGCGATGCTTTGCATTTTTACGTATTTTCCGCTCAGAGGGAAAAGATAAAAACCCTCTGTGGTCACGGGACACTCTCTTTCCTTCGGGATCGACTCAGCAGTGGGTGCTCGCTGCCGTATCGCCTTCAGCGTTAGCGTAAGGCCTTCGGTTTATCGGACACTCTCTCTCTTGCTCATTTTATTTGATTCATTAGCTTCAATTCCAATTATATTGTATTATATTGTGTTATTTTGCTTTCTGATATCTTATTTAGTAAATTAGCTTTCCTCCTCAGATCGTTGCCGCTGTTTTGTTTCTAGGCCCATCTCCCTTTTCCCTTTTTCCTTTCCCCCTTCCCCTTTCCTGGGGCGTGGGTCTGCGGGTCCCCCACACCAATCGTCACGGAACCGGGCCGATCCAGCCCGGTAAACCGTTGACATGCTGCCAGCAGGATCAGCGAGTTGATAGTCCCTCTGTACTCATCTCTGGTGAGGCTGCACCTCGAGTACTGTGTTCAGATTTGGCCCCCTCACTACACTGAGGCCTTGGAGTGTGTTCAGAGTATGGCAACAAAGCTGGGAAGGGTCTGAAGTGCAAGTCTTATGGAGAGTGGCTGAGAGAACTCGGATTGTTTAGCCTGGAGAAGAGGAGGCTCAGGGGAGATCTTATTACTCTCTATAGCACTGTGAAAAGAAGCTGTGGCAAGGTGGAGGTTGGCCTCCTCTCCCAGGTAACTAGTGATATTACCAAAGGGAATGGCCTCAAGTTGCACCATGGAGGTTCAGATTGGATGTTAGGAAAAACGTCTTCTCCAAAAGAGTGGTTGGGCATTGGAACAGGCTGCGCAGGGAAGAAGTGGAGTCACTGTCCCTGGAGCTATTTAAGGAAATGGCTGATGTACTGAGGGACATGGTTTAGCTGGCGATAATGGCAGTAGGTAGATGACTGGACTAGATGATCTTAGAGCTCTTTTCCAACATTAACAATTCTATGACAGCAGGTTTCTTTGGGGGATCCTTACAGCAGGTCCTGATGCCTGTGGGGAGATTGTCAATGAGATGATACTACATATCTCACAGTGATATGTAGTAAGAGAAAAAAGGTTCAGAGCAGATATAAGAAGCATGTTGTGTTTTGTTGCTGCCTTTTTTTCCCTATGAAGACAGTCATCAGGCAATGGAACACACTGCTGAGGGACATTGTTCTATCTCCATCCTCAGATATTTTCAAGATCTGAATGTATAAGGTCCTGAGAGATGTTGTTGGATCCCACTGCTGACCCTGTTTAGAGAAGGAGTTTGCAATAGAGACCTCCTGAGGTCAAAGCAAGCTCTGTATAGACAGTGATGCATTCCCTTCTGTAAAGAAGATAGTTGATAAACTTATTAAGTATTTGCATGCATCCAATATCCTGCTTCTGATTGTCATTTTCAAGAGCATGAAATCTTTCAGAGCATATATGGTTACTGAGAGCATGCAAAGCCCCAGAATTCCCGAAGTTATTTTAGTCAGCTCCCTTTCAAGGAAAACCTGAATGACAAAGTACATTATTTGGAAGGATGTTTTCACCAGGGCTCTGGTAAGGCAGATTGCCGGGCTCACAGACGTGGACTGAAATGACAGAGGAAACCTCTGGCAAAGCACTGGCAAATTCAGCCCTAAAATGAATTCTGGAAGGATAATCATCATTTGTATTAGATGACTAGAATGTAGATGTATACATAATCTGTGAAAGAAGGACAGAAGTTAATGATGAAGTCACTTTGACAAAAAATAACAAAAAAAAACCCAAAAAACCTCTTCTGTTTTAGAAGTGTGTATTTCTAGGGCAATAAAAAAAATAAAAAAATAGGAGTGTTTCAGCTTTTGAACTGGGACTTTTTAAAGAGACATTTCCTGAGGTTTAGACAACATTACCGTTTATGTTCAACTTGTCACAGCTTTGTACAAATGCTCAATATGAGGAAAAAAAAAAAAAGAAATAAAAAAACACTACCAGGGCTTAAAAGGAAGAGGGGAGAACAAAAGACAGTTTATTCCCAGTGCAATTCAGGTTCCTTTTTGTCAGATTTAAAGAATTTTATCCAGTTTCCCCATTAATCAGCTAATACAGGGGACCCACATTCTGACAAGAAGCATAAGATAATGTCAACATTATTTGCAAACTGCTACATTACAGTGACAGCCTAATGTTTATTACTGTCAAATTACTGTCATTTTATTAAAAGGACAAAAAGAGCTGGCTTTGCTGTGCACAGCTCTCAGTCCCACTAGACTAGTGAAGCTGCTCCCTCTTCCCCCTTGCTGTTCACTGTGATGGAGCACAGTATAAACATTCCTCTGTACAGACAGCACTGTGAACATGCAAGTTAATGAAGAATGCAGGGACTTTTAAATACTATGAAACCTTTTTATCTGAATCACCCTTTGTTTTTTGATTTTTTTTTCTCTCTCTCCTGAAATACTAATGTGTATTATCACTACGGTTCATTCTCATAATAGGCATTCTCCCTGTAGCATTTGTACTGTTGGGGCTACATTCTGCTAGCCTTACACCATTTGAAGAAACATTTTCCTGCTATGTCAGTTCTGGCTCTTGTGAAGAGGAATGCTACACAATTTTAGGAAGTATACCCATGAAGTGCTGGCACAAGTTGCCCAGAGAAGTTGTGGATGCCCCATCCGTGTAGGTGTTCAAGGTCATGTTGGATGGAGCCCGGGGCAGTCCAATTCAGTGCTTGATTTAGTGGTTGGCAATCTTGCCCACAGCAGGGAATTTAGAAATGGATGAGTTTCTGAGGTCCCTTCCAACCCAAGCCGTTATGTGATTCTACAATAACCTTCTAGATTTGTGTCTACTACTGAAATATTGTCATATTCTCATTACCAACAATTTTCCAGTACAAAATGATAACACATGGTAACAAATCTGGGCTAATTCATTCTGTAGGCTCATATGAAAACACATTATTTTGACTGTGTTAACAAGAGTGTAGGAGGAACTGGAAGCTGGAGATGGTAAAATACAACCTCAGAATCAGTAGTAATTTCATGGAAGTCTTATTGTTAAGAACTGATACAATGCTTACTCAAGGAAAGGAAGAGCAGGTACTGTCTCCTCTGGCCTTTTTAGAAAGGTTTGAGATCCCTCTATCCAGCTTTGAGAAGAATCATTGGATTTGCATTTTCTGAGAAAGAAAGGACAGATGAGCCTCCTCCGCTGAACAGCCATGGGCACTGCTGGCAGGAAGGGAATTTCTTATGCTGCCCTCACTGTATTTATAACAATATTTTAGCTAATATTTATTTCTTGCAGTAGAACTTCATGTCAGATTATCACTTATATAGGTCAGAAGAACACTTTTTTTTTCATTCAACTACATACTTCAATGAAGAAGAAAAAAAGCATCAGTAATATATCTTGTTTTTTGCTTCAATGGTTTGTGCCCACAAAACCAGCCCACTTGGTGTGACCCTTGGCTCCAACATTTGCTTTCATAGCTAATAATAAGCAGATTGCAATTAGAATTTGTTCAAATGATAGTTAGAATGGTTAGTTAAACATTTCAGGACAAAGAAAATAAACTAGACACAGGTGAATACAATGCAGAAATACATGTTAAATAGCAAGTCCCACACTCAGAGACTTCAATATAACAGGTGAGAAAGAGAAAGCAGAGACATGAGCTGAGGTTTAACAGCAATTGGCTTTGGCTGTCACTCTGCCACTGGGAAGTCAGTTAAGAAAGAAGAGGACAAACTCTTTAGCGGGGACAAGATGAAGTGCCTATAAACTAAAACAAGAGAGATTTAGATTGGATGGAAGGGGGTGAAGCAGAGGAACATGTTGCTCATAGAGGTGGTGGATGCCTCATCCCTGGAGACACTGAAGGTCAGGCTGGATGGAGCTGTGAGCAACATGGTCTTGCTGTAGGTGTCCCTGTTCATTGAAGGGCAGTTGAACAAGATCACCTTCAAGGATCCCTTCCAACTCAAACGATTCTATGGTTCTGTGATTCTACAAAGTATTCCTAAGAGAAAACACTCTTAACCTCCATTCCAGCTGACTGTCCAAACCAGGCACTATTCATCTCGAAGAGTTTATTTACTGATGAAGTTCTCGTTTGTGGAATTACCACAGCAAAACAGAAACAAAAGAGACTTAGATACATTCAGATACTTGTTAGATTCTTGCACGTAAGCAACTCTTGCTTCTTTTGACCACTTCTTCAGGCCTGTTGCATTCTGAATCAGGATCCACACTGTGGAGATGCTCAACAGAGGCCATGGAGAAAATAGAATGTGAAAGAGAGTCTCATATGCATGGAGATTCTCTGTGTGGAGACTTTACTAAAATGAGTTGCGCATACATGCAGAACAATCCTGGGGGCTGATACTGAAAATTAGAACCAGCTCAGGTGGATTTTCCTCTGTACCAAGGGATTACCTTGTACACCTCACATGGCTAATCTGGAATGAGCCATCTGAATTAAGAAGACTTCTCTGTTGCCTTCATTCTGTGTTATGGGAAATGGCCAAGATGGTGGTTCTGCCTTCTTGAGGAAAAAAATTTTTACCATCTCATTTGCATCACAATTAGCTTGCTTATTGCCTAGTTTTGCCAAAACATTAAGGTTAGATAATCTTCTGGTCTAAACTGGGAGTCACCTTAAAAGTCACAGCAGAAATAAACATAAACTCAAAAACTAAATTTAACTAATGCCAGGAAAAGGCAAGGAGGTACACCTGACAAAACTTTGAGAGTTCTTTTTTTATCAATAACAAATACAAATGAACTCCAGAACAATGGAATTTAATTACAAACATTTAAGTCTGTCTCTTCCAGAAGAGATCAGTAAACTTTTCACGGCATCAGCAGAGATGAAAAGAACCAGTCCTCTTCTCAGGGTTCTAATAATTTAAGGGCCAATATCCCTATAAATATCTGAATATGTGCTCCTAAATTTGCAGATGTCTGAAAAAAAGATGTTAAAGTGAAGCAAGACAGAAGAGTAGGAGCTCCTTACTTTCAGGGAATTTCTCATTCTTGAAGAACAGCAGTTGCTTTGCCTTCTGCTGAAATGCATCTCTCTCTGGGGTAGAGAGAAGTAGCTGTGTAATAACATAAAGCAATGCCACACAGGAATTTGTCAGGAAAGGAAAAATCGCACATGAAAGTACAGCAGGATAAGGAAGTTTGCTAGATAAATTGTTCTGTCATTACCCATTCAGATTATCAGATTACTGGCACAGAGATGGGGATTAAGTTTCCTATACCAAAGGGCCTTTAAATGCTCCTGTGTGGCAAAGCTTGAAGTTTGATATCTTATTTGAAGGTTGGCAACCACCAGCTCATAGGGCCCTTTGCTCTGATACTGCTGCTCTGCTGCTGCTCGTGCTGTACAAGTGTCATAACGGCAGATATATTTTCACTGAGGAGCAACATTTGGTTACAGTCTGTGAATGCTGGTGCTAATAACTTGGGCTGTTTCCAAAAAGGTTAAAAAAAATACTAAAAAAAAAAAAAAGGAAAGGCAACAATCCAAATATGTATCAAAAGCTGCACAATCCACTGAGTCAATAGGGACCTGAACTGAGATAATAAATAACTGGCTCTGGGTGGACATTATAGGACTTAGCAATAAGCTAATAGGAATAATACATTCATAGACACATTAAATAAGGCAGTGCTGCTCTAAAGAAAGTAAATAATAAATTGCAATTGGCTAGGGTTTTTTTTTGTTTGTTTTTAATATGTACTAGGAAACTCTTTGAAAAACAAATGCCTGAGAATGTTGCCTGCTCTTGAGATGTATCCGTAGCAGAACAAAAGATCTGCAGGGATGATTAATAAGTAGCTCTGTTTCTCAAGCGCTATCTGATTAACAGCATTCCCACTTACACAATACTCCACTTGAATTAGCAGAACAGGATTGTCAGTGAATGGCACTAATGGGACTGGTAGCAGAGCAGCATAAGGAAGTCAATTCTTTCATGCGAGCATATTCTGATTATCAGGAACTTATTTGTAATCATCTCACTTACAGTCTGCATTTGTACAAGCAAGAAGGCAGAAGAGGGAACACAGACTTCATGTTAAGAGTGATTATTCATTATTAAATTAACTACTACATTAACAACTGCAATTATTTCAACAGCAGTACATATGGGTTGATAAGGAGGTGCCAGCTAACCCCAGACAACCAAATGAGGGCTCTAGCATAAGGAGAAGTGCTCTCACATTCCTTTGGGCAAGTCATACCTGGCTGGCCTGCCTCTCCCTTTCTTCCACTGCTCTCTCTTACAGCTGTCTGTAGAGGAAGCAATAACAACCACAGGTCCAGACTTAAGAACCCGTTATGTGGGTCCAAAACCAACCAAAGCACATAAGCCTTTCTATAAAGTAAAGGAATTTACTTCCCCTGACACTGTAAATACCTTTGAAAACCTCACAGATTCTGGTAGCATCCTACAAGAATCAATCAGAGGTGCACTGAAAAAAACTGTTATGACGGTCTTATGCCTGCTGGATGAGGGAATAAAAAAGATGTGACTGTTAATGACTCGATAAGAAAAAGCAACAAGAAAACATGATGCATATTTTTAACCTTCTTATGTACCTGCACAAGGGAAAGAAGGAAGGATGTCGCTTGTTTTAGATTGCTCTGAATTACCTTGGATTGGAAAAAGTTGAACAATTAGCCCAGTGTACTAGATAATGGAGGACAGATGAATATTTGAGTGAAGATGCAATTCCCCATCCCTCCCACTTTTTCTTTTTCCTGCTATATATAGAATCAGAAATACAAAGTAAAAGGCAAATTTGATGTCCATCATCAAGAATCACAGAATGGCCTGGGTTGAAAAGGACCTCAAAGATCATCAAAGAAGGAATATCTGGGGAACTGCTGGGAAGGTTATCGAGTAAATCCATGCAAAGGCACATCTTCACAGAAGGATGTGATGGACAGCAATGTGACTGGCAATAGCCAATACAAATGTACTAAGGACAAATCACCTGTGACCAACCTGGTTGCCTTCTGGGGTAAGATGACTGTGACGGTAGACTTGGGAAGGGCAGTTGATGTCATGCACTTTGACAAGAGTGGTAAATTTGCACTCAAACTGGAGACAGATTGGTTGAGTGGACTCCACAATGGTGGGAAAACTAGGCTGCACTGAAAAACAGCTGGTCATCTGAAGTTAGGGGTACTGGTCACTGGGTTTAAGTTTCGGTGACAGCTAATTCCTCATGGCACATCTCAGTGGTGTGCCACACCACAGCCAACAACAGACGGCAGAGCAGAGTGCACTGTGAGCACACTGGTTTAGAATAAATTTGTGGGTTGGGATGGGGACCACCTCTTCAGGTGGATCTTACAATGATATTGCTACGTTACAGAATCACAAAATGGTTCAGTTTGGACAGAACCTCTGTAAGTTATATTGTCCAACACACGTGCTCAAGCAAACTCACCTACAGCAGGTTGCCCAGGACTGTGTTAATACAGAGAATTACAGTTTGTGTAAACATTTGGGAGTTGTGAGTCAGTGTCAAGTTTTATTGTTTCTACATTATTTTCCTTTCTGTTTTTAATCAGATGATTTTTTTTTTAATTGGCCTAGAAACACCAGGCTTGTCCTGAGAGAAAAAGCATACTTTCAAAATATGTATCTTTGGAAAAAGACTTTGGAATAAGCTTTTTTGAAATGAAATAGTAACTGAAACTCTGAAATAACTGTTTTTCTGGGAAAAGTCAGTTTTCTGAAGAATATCTAAATTAAAAAGTTCAATAAAATACTTACTGGCACATACAGGATGATCCAGTGCAAAACTGCAATGATGAAAATTTTTAAGCTTGTTTTGGTTCTTTTTCTGTGCAGTGCAAAATGATCTATGCACGTTGCCTCTTCCTTAACACAATAATTTGAAAGTCTGCAAATTCCTCAGATGTTAAGAACCATAGGAATATACAGCCTTAGATTTCCATTAGTGGAAGTGCTGCATGTTTTCTGTTTTTAGTTAAAATATTTCCTACCCATATTCCAAAGGAGAACTAATCTTATTTATACAGCTCTGGATAACTGGAAAAGTACAATGAAGGCTTTTATTTTCTTTCTATGGGGCATCTAATGGTTATTACTGGGGCTAGATACTAATATTTTTTCTGCTAAGCTGAAATAGGAAATATTTTACTTTCTTTGTGCTAAGTTTTCATGCATAGAAATTCAACTACATTTTCTAGTCTCCAGTCTTTCCTGTAGCCAACCCCATTTAAATCTTTCCTTTAAGCAGCAACTAACATTTATACATAACCATAAATTTCCTCTTCTTGAGACAATTCAGCCAATGTTGAAGCTAATCCTTAGATTTAATGTGCTTAAGAGCAAAGAAAAGTATGTAGCAATGTTTAACAGAAGGCTCTGGAAACACACACTGGGTATGGAAACATCTTGATAAACACACAAGCCAAAAAGGCCACATCCTAAGAACATTTGAAGTGGAAGCCATCAAAAGGTAAGTCTTTTTCCACTAAACCTTGGATAGAAGGAAGGTGGGCAAAAAACATGGTTATATACACCTCTCTCACCTACTCCTACTCTGTAAAATCTCCTCTATAGTGTGTACCAAACCGTGTCTTCCACAAATTACAATGAGAGCTGTTTTCTGTGAATTTTCCGAAGTTTCTATTTCCAAACCATATCAATTGCTATCACTTTCACTAAATCAACAAACTTAGATTTGGAACTGAAATGTAAGTGGGAATCACCATGCTTCACTTCAGACATCTGAAGTTTAAACATCCAAATGAGTCTAATCACCCACAAAATCATGGGGAAAGAGCCTGTTGCTTTCAGAGGATGAGACACCTGATCCCAATGTACTTCTGTCTCAAATATGATGAGTTATCATATTGAGCTGGTTTCTCTTGGTTGACTATGACAGGAGTCTGGGCAACCAGTCTGGAGTTTGCCATCTGAGTTTTAAATGCATAAATTGGAACAAAAAAACCCTACAGATTTCTTTTCTTCGAACAAACGTACAGAGACTTCTGTTAAAACAACTAGATGCTTTAAAAAATAATTAAAAGCATTATTCATAGTTAAAAGTAATTCTAAATATTTCTTGTATGGAGAACAGCAGCTGTGTTCACATATTAATACCAGTAAATACTGGCTTAACGTGGCTTTTACTATTTGAAAAAACAGTATGAGACATGTAGAATTACTATTTTTTTAGCATACCGAAATAGAGAATTCGTGTTAATAAAATGTATTTTTACCATCTCAAACCTCAGATTACTCCATCGTGTTGCAAATCAGAAAAAGAAAAAACTTTCTTGTGAATGTTCGGATTTTTACAGAATCATCACAGATCCAGAACTTCAGTTCAGATGCAGTTATTAGATCAATCTATTCTCTTATGTAGAAAAACCATGCAGAAGCTCATTCTCCTTTATATAGCTCGCTGCTGTGGCTTACCACTCTCGTGAGAGTCTAACTTCTCATTTAAGACTGCAGAGCTTTTACACCAGCAATAGTTCTTAGTTTTTTTCCACTACTAGATTAGAGTCATTCAGTACTTTTTGTTCTATCCATGTGCAAGCAATTATAAACCACAATCAAGTTTACAAGTTATTCACAGTCTGTCCTTTGAATTCTTTTTTGAAAAGCATTTACCAAGTACTTTAAATTATGTACTCATGCCTGTAAATATTATTCTGAAGTACATATTACCTTCCAGTGGTGAGGTACTGACTGTAGAATTATGAATTGTGAAGAATTATCTGCTTATACCTTTGAAGGCTGCCACCAAAAGTTAATGAGGTTACTACTGCTATATGAGAGATTCCAATGCTAGACAGACTAGGTAGTACAGATAGCACAGTTATCAGAGATCATGCTCAGGACACACATTTTGCTCTTACAGGAGACCCCCGCTGACCTAGGTCAGATCACTTTGACTTCTTAACAACAGATGTATAATTCAAAAACAAACCCCATAGAATCATGTAGGGAATACTGTATGCCAAAAATATGTTTTTTTTGAAGATTGGCAGCTATTAAATGGCCTCCCAAACTGTCTCAGGAAAGCTGTGCTCTAGAATAGAGAGGCTTTCTTCTTCCATTCCAGAATTGGAAATACAAATGGCTTTTAGTATTTAGATTGCTTTTTTAACCACCTGTTTTTTCCCATTCAGATTTTCCGATTAATTAATATGCTTATTCTCCCATTTTTTCCTGTTTTTACTAAATATAATACAAAAAGTAAACACAATTGACGATCACCACCGTAAAATATATCAAGAAACTTTGCTGCAATTCCTTAGACATTGCAGCTCTTTCAAGAGGAAAACTGCCAGAGGCTCCTCTGCTTTTTCAACTTTTACTGAAGCATATCAAGCTGCTGATAGAACAATAAGAGAATAAGTGAATCATGAAGAAGTACACACTTATTAATACGCCGCATAACTGAGAATGTCATCCTAGTATACTTCAAATATCTAATTAAAGCTTCTGTTCAAACCATCGTAAGTTAAGAGGCTTACGTGCAGTATAAAAGGAAATTATAAACAGAATATGGTTAATATTTGCATTTGGATTCCAGTCACAAAAGCCAGACAACTTCCAAAATGCATGCAGACAGTATTCACCATAGTTAACGTATACTTGGTCCTCTCATTGACTTTCAAGCCTGTGATCAACTATCCTGAAGGGTCTAATGAGTTTTTGAATTAGTAAATATTCATATTGCAATATAAACACTGCAAAATCACCTAGCAAAGCCCAAAGTTCATGAGAAGAATGTTTAGCGGTGCAATTCTGTAGCTGTCTGTTGACACTGGAGGCAAAAGAGTCTGTATCTATGGATTTATGAGCTGGTAATTGAATTATTAGGAGAACTAATTTCAAAACAGATGCTTCATTCAAATCAGCAGTGAAAGCAGTGACTTCTATAGAGGTGGAGTCTGCATCTTTTCTTTCAGTGAGAGATACACAAGAAACAGCCACTCCAAATTAAGAAGAAAAGGAAACCACTCAGAAGAACAAGGAAACAAGACAATACCAAATGAATTTGCTTGATGAGGGAGGGGCAGATTTTCACAGGCAGATAAACAGCAGTAGCACAAGTTACCACTTCAGATGAAACTCTTCCCTCTTGATTTTATACTTTTATATAAAGAGAAGGTCATTTACAGTATATTACAACAACTTGTTCTTGGCATAATGAACTGTGGAGAACTGTTTAGTTTTGCAAAAGTGGAACCTGACTCTATGGACGGATTCACACGGGATTCAAGCAGAAACTTGTTTAGTCAGGAACAGCACAGTAGCTTTCTATCTTGAAATAGCATGAGTTATTCTGATATCTGGATATAAACATTTTCCCATACCCCAATTAAATCTAAATTATTTTTATTTCATAAATCACAAGTATGATAAAAGCTGGAAATTTCCATAAAGCCTCTTCCCTCATTTGCTATTCTTAGTAATGTCATCATTTCATACTCTCTTAATACTTTCCAATAAGGAGACTAAAAAAGAACTATACAGCAAAGCAGCTTTATTTCTGCCCTTGGCTAAAGTTTCTGAGTATTTTAAAGATCCAAGTTAACAGAGATGTGCTCTCAGCTTGTGGTCGTAGAGACAGCCTGCCTGAAGACAAGCACCAATGCACTGCAAACTCATTCAAAGCTGCACAAACATTTATCATCTTAGCAGTGTGTGCTTTACCACTAACTACCTTCAATAATTTCCTTTACCATAGGGTTTCTTTTCCCCCCATTAAACAAAATGCAGCTGTCTTGGAAAAAAAAAATGCTGAGCTAGTGAAAATAATTCTCAGCCCCTTCAACCAATTAATCTTTTTCATAAACTTGAAGTCAAAGATACTCTAGATTCTTGGTGTGCATTTGCTCAGTTGTTAGAGAATTATGGTTGTTGGACACGGTTACTTGGAAATTTTACCACTCTAGGGGAGATTCGGTACCATTTATCAGCATATTAAAAATATTTTTAACTTTTATAACTCTGTGTTTTTAAAGTTTCTGTTCATTTACCCAGAAGGATGAGAAGTTCCAGCTTGAAAAGTACACTCAGCAACATTGTTTAGAAAGATGGATAACCAAGGTTTGTTCCAACTCATCCTGCCACAGGATGTTTCCTAAATTTATGTGCCCAAATGTGCTGATACTTCTATCATTAGACATTGAAATACACTATTTGAAAGACCAGGATGCACACTGAAGCTGCAGGCTCATGTCCTTGCTCCAAGCCTTTAGGTAATGCAACGTTATGACCTGCTGACACAGACCCATTGGGGTTGCTCTATCACAGTAAAGGTGGGAGTCATCAATGACAGCACAGGCAGGATGCACTCCTCTCATGCAACAGGATCAAGATTTCACTCAAAAGAGATCACAAAAAAATACATGACTCTACTTCCTAAGAATAAAACCCAGCAGTAATGAAGATCAAGACTCACAGCGCAAGGCTTTAGTTGAATCAGGCAAACTGCTTTTAATACAGCGTAGATAGCTTGCAGGCAACCCACTTTCACTTGACCCTATCAGTTCCCATGATAGCCTACTCAGTAATTAGAAAATATATCAAAATTACTGGCAATGCTAGATAGCTTTGGTAGTGCCATATATTAAAATAGGTCATACTAGCATAACATTTCAGTATCAATGCTAGGAAACTCTTGTTGTTGACTCTGGGGTAAATACCTTACTCGTTAAATAGTTTATAATATTCCTCAAATGAGATGGTGCCAGTAATCCTACTGTCCAGTCCAAACTGCAGCAAGAGAAATTACATTCTGTTTATCAAAGTTTCAGTCCCCCCCAGCCCCCTCCAGGATCTACAGATAATTTTTATCCTTGGCCAGTGCTTAAAATCTCAGGTGCTGTCGAGGCTCCTGTCTGTCAATGTGAAGAGAATCCATTATAATCCATCTCTAGTGCTTACTCAAATAGTTTTGGATTTTGCTTTTGAAGTACATTATTCATTACCCTTTACTTATTGCTTGCTGTGGAAAACACTGCAAAAAATGCAGCTGTAATATAGTGAGAGATGATGGCAGGGAAATTATTTCTCAATTTTGAGAGTAATTTGTAAAATCAACTTAAATATTCAAACATTGAAAGTAGACATTTTTTTAGAGTACGATCGATGTGGTTTTTTTTTCTTCCCAATTTATTATTCAAGACATTTGCATCTGTGTAAAGGTTAACACGAAATCTTAATATTCCCCAGATGCCCAATAAATTTCTAATCCATTCTTTAATAGTCAGTATTAGAAAATAATCTATGCTGATGAGGAGCCACTTGGTGTAAAGATTTTACCTGACACTGCTTATTCAAAATAAATAAAGATGGGCTGAAGTTGTACTTTCTGGTGAATGAGACTTGGTGAACACAAAAGAAAACACCTCTTGGACGTGTAACAAGAATGAGATACTCATCCTTTTGCAAGCAATATTGTGAGAAAAACAAACAAACAACAAAACAACACAAGGAATTGAATTACTGAAATTTTATTTCTGTTACAAATTATCACAACCACAACTAATATAAAACAGAAAGTGTTGAGTAAACAGAACTGTAAGATAGAATATCAAGGTGTAAAAGCCTCACCCAGGACTACTACTAGAAAACTAGTGATTGGGTATCAGATAAAATTATATGCAAACACCAAGTGAAAGAGAATAAGCAGCATAATACAACTGACAGGAATTAAAACACCATGTTATACAAGTTTCTGAAGGAAATTGGATTATCACTACTACCCATGAGTTTTGTTTGGTGTTTATGATTAGCTAATACATAAATTTCCAGAGGAAACACTGATCCTCAGATTAATTTATCCATGTTGTTCATATATCAGACAACCTATTTCCAAAAGCATATTTAAACTCTAGTCATGAGAATTCACACACACTCAAGTTGCTGCATAAGGCTAAAAAGAGTCGCTAAAGGAATGTCAACTTGCATTATTGCTTTGTAACAGGGACTGAAATGAAAATTCTTTATTGAGCTCCAAGTAGAACATTTTGAGTCACTAAATGAATAAGGGTTCATATATACAATTATTTTAAAAAGTATATAACATTATACACTTTAAGGCTTTAATACAAGAAATACAGAAACAGAGTTTTCACACTCCGAAGCCTGTCTCATTGTTGCCTAGGCACATGGACAAGTACAATGTTCTAAGCAGTCTGTAATTAACATGGCAGAAGTTCCTGAAAAAGAGAAAAACAGAATTTATTTGTACAATTTATTTGCAACTACTAGTTTTCTGAAGACTGTCAGACTACAAGCAGAAGGATCAGGCAATAATGTGTAACAATAAGTATACTTAGACTTAGGGAAAACATTGCAAAGACTGCTGTCATTGAATTCAATGCAAGTGTGACAATAGGTTCAATAAAGGCAACTAATTATGTCACTATAATCATATTATTTGATCAATAACAAAGCAACTGACCTGCGCAACTATATAAGATCTTACTAGAATAAGTCAGTGAATAAATGGTGCTAGATTAAGTTTTGCACTAATAAAAGAAAGGCTGTCTTCTCTCCCTCTAACTTTGATTTAGGCCCCTTTTTAGATTATTTTTCTCTCTGGTCAAAAAATTTCAATTCATGGATTAGTCCAAAAAAAAGAAAAAAAGCAGAAATACAACAGCTGAATGTTATACTACTGCATGTTCTCTCAGAAACTGTCAAGAAAAGTTTCATATCATAAATCTGTAATTTCTATGAATATCTAGATTTTCAGTTTTAAGTTTAGTGATGCAAACAAATTTTCATAGGAGAAATAAAACGTATCAAAGTGAAGCACTGAAAGAAGGAAGACTTACTGGATTTAATCTTCAAACTACTATTATGCCCTACATGCGTATACTTTTTTTCTTAAATGTATTTCAAGCTTCACTTCTCCATAACAGAGCAAATAAAAAAGGACTCAAAGGTTGGCCCTTCTGTCAAGGTGGGACACACATACACGATGGGAATTCAGTGTGGTTGGGGATGACTACATCTGTCAGATGCAGATCTGGCACATGACCAAGGCCAACATTTCTGACTATAGAATGAGTGTGCTTTTTGTCACGAGATTAGCTTACTAACATGACCTACAATATCAATGCCATCACATCACACAATGGTAGCTGCAAACATCCTCTGTGGTAGAAGCCTTGTCTCTGGAGAGATTCGAGGCCAGGCTGGACAGGGCTCTGAGCAACCTGATCTACCTGTAGCTGTCCCTGTTCACTGCAGAGGACTTGAACTAGATGACCTTAAAGGGTCCCTTTAAACTCAAACAATTTTGATTATATGATGTTGAAGGTATTAATAGAGATTTGAAAAATATCACCATATGTATTTTAAAGAGATATTCAGCTTTGCTGTAGCAGTTCTAGCAACTACCTTTTCTCTCAGTTATTGAATCTTTGCCCTTCAAACCCCAGCAGGCAGAAATCTCCAAACTTTCCAGACCATTATAAGGTCTTCTGCTTTAAATCTTTGTTCTAAAGCCATTTTTTGTTTGTAAAAAAAATTCCTTAAGCCTGTGACAGTGCATTTCTGCACAATACAATGTATAAAATATTTTGCAGTATGGAGCTCTAAGTCATGTCCACTACAGGCACTGAATGCACGAGGTTAGCAGTGAGAATAACCACTGCAAACAGAAAACAACAGCAACAAAAAATCTGTGCAGAATACAGTTAAATTATTTCTTACTTTATGTACTGAATTAATCAGAAACAGCACAGCCAGCTATTCTATAGCTAATGTTTCTCAATGACTTGTCTTCCATTTGTGACAAAATCCACTTTGCTTCTTGTGCAGAAATGCTCAACTTTAAATCTTTCTACAAAATGCTTGATTCAGCTTTATAAAAACAATTGAGACATGCCTGCTGACCAGATTAGGATTTTAAGTTCCCATTTGAACATCACTAACCTAGAATTACATTCACTTTCATTCACCTCCTGTGATGAAACTCTTAATTAGCTGAAATGCTGTCAAAGATAAGTATACCTTTAATTTCCCAGCCTCAGATACATTTACACAATCAGCAAACAGCCAGAGGACAGTGTCTGCACACCAGTACAGTTTAGTGTCCTGTTTAATGACAATTTAAAATTTTGCCTTTTCCCAGAGGAATTGAAAACGGCCAGTGATTTTGACTGTATTCTATTTCAGTACGTGTAACCATTATGCAATTAAAGCCTAATGTATAAAAAATTAAGGACCTGATCAGAAGCTCCATTATTTATCTAATAACTTCAGAGATGAGTAAAGATACCTACCAAAGCATCGGAAGATTAAGGTTTTTGTTTTTGTCTTGGCTGTCCAAGGAGTTGAGTTTCCTGACAAGAGAAAAGAAAATCTATTTATTAAATCTGAAATATTTTCAAACAAACAAACAAAAAAAATGAAACAATACAAATTAAACTATAATAGAAACTTAATGATTAACATTTGCAATGTTTAAGTTACTAGAATTTATGGAAAAGTAATATATTACGAACTACTGGTTATGAGGTTTTACATTTGTTTAATAGGGAATAGTTGGTCCACATTTAACTATCTAAGCTAAGGATTTTAGATCACTAACACAAATTAAACGTTTTAAAATGAGAATTTAGGTGTTCTTAAAACCTTTCCTACATTCTGAAATCAAACTTTCTAAGTTGTAGTCTCCCTGTTTTTATTGGTTATACTAAAATAAATTAGTGAGATTAAAATCTTATTGGATTTATTTACCTTTGCAAATGAAGACCGTTTTAAGGGTTACACATCCTCTGCCTCTGACGAAAGCGACCTCAATTAGTCAAGTCAGAAAGTCTTTAAAAGCTTTGTGTTTATTGCTTCCAGCACGGAACGAGGTGATCATTAACGTACCAAAATTCTCATAAAAATTCCAAAGTTGCACTAGTGAAAAAACGCTCAACAAGGTGAAAACTAGTCACATCGTTTTCAGAAAATTCATTAGCTATTTTAACCCATTTTTTTTTTACAAATATTTTGATTTAATGTGGCACTCAAGCAGATCCAGACCATTTGGATACTTTAAACAGCATTTATAGCTACGGTGAGTATATAGACGTACATTTAGGTTTATACCTTGTTTTTAAAAAGAAAAAGTTGTGCAGTGTTTAATATGAGCCTTTTATGCTGATCGCTGTTAAACGGATTTCTCCCTGTTTACTACTATTTATGAAGTTTTATTATAAGATAGAGCATAAAATTAATCTCACACACACTGATTTTCTTTCAAAAGTTTATTTAGTATCAAGCAAGGGTAAAACTTTGCTTAACACTACAGAACATTTCAAGACTTGAGTTACAAAATACCACATTATTTGCATTTGTAATTTGCTTCCCTTTTTACGCATGTTTGCAAAGAGAAAAACTAGCAAATGGCTGAAAATAAAAACTAAAAACTAAGTTGTTGAAAACCTTTAAAATAAAAGGTTACGCTTATGTTAAAAGAACGGACTAACATATTTAGTAAACCTAGTTTAACACTAGTTAATCAAAGGTTATTTTTTTGATCACCTATTTTTCAAATACAGTTTGGAAATAACAAAGTTCCTCGTTTTACATATCTTTCTGTCCAAGTTGTTCTTTCAACAAAATATTTTAAGCTCAGTCCATCCATTCAGATTTTTAAGCACTCTGATTTAATAAAAAGGGATTGTTCATAGAAAAATTTACTTTGAACAGTATACAGGACTGGTGGAGATTGGATATTTCACAACATCAGACAGTACAATCAGTATCTCGCATATGGCTGGTCTCTGTAGACTCCTTTCGTCGTCCTTGCAGAAGGTGCCTTGTGTCTTGAGTTGGTCCATTCTTCTTGCCCTACAAGACGGGAAAACACAGTTAGATCCCTTTTAATATTCTCCAATGCTGTATGTTTTTCTTTGTTGTGAAATTAATGGTGACACTATTTACTGAAACCAAAGTATACAAACTGAAGTTTAACACTTGGTCAAGAAAGTGTTGATGCAACAAATTTAAGTAAGCTACCCTAGTCTTTCATCCCATAACAGCATGCAGTGTGACAAGACTTAGGGTGAAACTGTTTAAGGCTCTAGCATTCAGCTGAGTCTGCATAGTGCAAACACAAGGAAATGCCAGCTCCATCAACAGGCTAATAATTATGCTAGAATGAAATAATTGAAGGATTTGAGTTAAATTTATTTCTGATTCACTTAAATATATTTTGATCTGTATCAATTTAGGCTTAATTCATATATGCAAACTGATAGTGAAAAGCCACAACTTCACTGCAAACACTTGTGGCTTCTAAAAATCTCAAGGCAACATTAATCTTCATTGAACACTCATTTCCTTTAACTGGCAAGGAATAAGAAGGTGGGTTAAGGAGCAAGTTACAACACTTGTTTAATTTTGAAAGCAAAATAAATTTGTCAAAAATATGTGCTATGCTTAATGTTTCATACCATTTTCATGGTCATAGATATTAAGAAAAAGTAGCAACATATCTTATTAAATGAGTATCAGAAGGTGATGTCAGGCATACATTACAAGAGGAAAATTCAGGACCAAACGCAGAGTTTAACAAAACATGACAGGTATGCTTTAAAATGTAACCACAAATCAGGGTACCATATAACCCCTGAGAAAAAAAGAAATCCTGAAAACAACCACACATCTTCTACATCTGTCTTCTTAGAACTGCTCTGCCCTAAGCATAAAGGTGTACAACTGAATCCAGTGCTATCCCGAAAATAAATGTGAAATCTAAATGAGCAGACATAGTAATCTAAAATGCAGGCACAACTGTCTCGTGTTTGAATCAACAGAACAGAACTGTCAACAAAAGAAGAACCTCTGCATTTCTTTGAATGATAAAACTTCCTCTGATGGCAGATATCTGCTATCAGCTGACACAATTAGGAAACCTATAAATTCGAGAGTTTAATTTCATCATCTCTTTATAATAGTCCAATTCCAGCTACTTTACAAAAAATAAAAAAATAAAAAATAAACAGAAAGTTGTCAGCAGTTCTTAAGCTACATATCACACTGAGGTGGGTGGAACATTTGGACTAGTAAGTAAAAGGCACAAGTTCAAATTTCACTGTAAGGTTGGAAGAATTAAACTTCACCTTAGGTGTGTACCCCAGCCATCTGCTAACAGAGTAATATGCATGAAAAGCAACCTCCAGGGCTTATTCATTACAGTGAAAGCAAGGCTCATATTAAGAAGCCACATAGTAAAGGAAACTGGCTAAGGTATAAGAAATACAAAATATTCTAGCTCTTAAGTACTGCTGCAAAAACAGTTTACATATAAAAAGTAATGCTATTTAGTAGTAAGAACAGTTTGAGGGGACTACATGCTCCTTTTCAAGCACCTGACCAACTGAGTACAGTACTTTTCATCAAGAAAAAACATTCCTTCATCACGGGAAATAATGTACTTTTGTATTCTTGAAATACTCTTAGAAATATCATACTTACTTTAGCAAAGAGTTTATTTTAATGAAAAAATAATGATTTAACTTAGTATATCATGTATCTGTATATTAACACCAACTCTGAGATGAAGAATTTTCAAATTAGCACTTCTTTTGATGAATTAACTTTTCTCTTAAGCAAAAAGAACTAGACTAATCAGATAACAATGTGGGAACTAACATATTAGGCATATTTATAGAATCATAGATTGGTTTGGAGTTGGAAGAGACCTTTAAGATCAGACACCTCCATTTAGACCAGGTTTATCAAGACAGAGATCTTCGTTGAGGTTATTTTTGTTTTCCGCAGGAAATGTTTTAAAACACAATTCAATAAATACTCATGGAATTCCTTTAAGTTCTAAAATCCTGTAACATGCACTACTCGGAATCACAACTCTCCCTCTATGTACTAGCAATCCTCAAATGTTTGATATTTGAGTGATCTAGATTTTAATTTCTCTGATCTCTAGCCAGAGATTTAATATTTATCCCTTAAGCAAAGGTGCCTTTTAACATGCTTTATGCTTCTAATCCGTAACAGATTTCTTTAATTAAACCTGTCACTAACACACTTCTACCTCAAAATATGTGATCTTTACCACTGGCATATGGTTTTTGCTTCATTACACATTGTTTTGTCTACAGATGAGTAACTCACTGCCCTCATGTCTATTAGCCACCTCAAGTACTTCCACAACCTTTACCTAATGACTCTGTGCTTGATTTCACAGGACTGACGCATGACAATGAAATAATGCAATAAGACCATAAAAGTTTAAAATGCACTTAGTTTGGCTCTGTGTCAGAGAAGTTCAGCATATTCTTTGCTGGTACTGAGTTCAATACCAGTTATGCCATACTAGAAACATTTACTTTTAACAGCAAACAGCTGCTGAACTAAGGACCTGCACTCATTTTTTTCTTTAAATCTCACTGAACGAGACATGAAAATGGTATTTGCAGCACAATTTAGACTATTCTCTTTTAGTTTATTTCTTTGATTTCAGATTCACATGAGTACACTAGCTAATAGACCACAGAAGCTTCCTGCAGTGTTTTTCTCAATAACCACATGTGGAGCTCTGTGACAGTGCAGGAATTCCTAACAGCTGTTAGCCACTGCAGAGCTGAAGTTGGCCTTATGGAAATTCTACATCTTTGATTATATTTTCGGATATCTTTACTACTGTATTCAGCTCAAAGCTACTCACCATATGATTCATATGTTTCTTCACTCAGTCCATGGCCGTAGTCATAGTAATCTGCTCCACTGTACAGAAGAGAAGCAGGAAGGAAAGCAAGAAATAAAGCAGTTACATTTCAAGAAGCAGTGTTTACCATTACACATTCTGACATCAAAAAGGAGAATCTGGAATGTAGATGTGTCCTGAGCTAAAGAAAATAAGCATTCAAGTGACAGTGTAGCTGAGGTCCTCATTGTTCATTAATGAGAAGGAAAACTAAACTGTATTTGTACCTCTTTAGGTTGATTTTTCCATTACTGAGACCCTAGTCCACAGTGCTAAATGTTGATGTGGGAATTTTACATTTATCATTACACCAATCATGGGAAAGTTGAAGATCTTAACAGTGTCAGTGAAAAGAGTTGCAGGTAATGTTCTGAACCCAACTCCCTTGCTATCATTTTGCTTCATAGTGGTTTGCACTTGAATCTTTGAAGTCACAGAAAAAACAGTGAAGGATAAGGGGGGATTATACACCTCCTACATGTCTGCAGAGTTTAGCATCTTCAAAACAAGACAGATGTGCACAACTGAAAGGCTATCACTTGAACAAGCAGAAAAGAAATGACAATCGGAACTGCAAAGCTCATAGCAGAAGTCTGCAGTCATTAGTATTCAAATATCTGTATGAATACTGGAACCATGGACTAAAAGAGTCCTCCATTTCATAATGACATTTTCTATTAACATTAAGATTGTCTAATGGAACTGTGAGGACAAGCACTACTAAAAGCAACATTTCCATCATCCTTTCACACTCTGTAGAAGTGTAGATATGCATACTCTGTTACATAATGGATGGAATGGGCAGTATGTAACAGAAGTCTATTAGACACTTTTGCAGGACATAAAAAACAAGCGTCTCATTTTCTTTCCTTTTCTTCCTAACCACAGGTAGACAATAAATATGATAATTGGAAAATAAATACTCCACAAACTGATGTCACCAAATCTTTACCGGCTGGGTAAGGAAATCCTTGTAAAATATGATCACTAACAAGTAATTTCAAAAACTGACAAAGTGTTTCCAAAATTAGATGGATTGCAAACAAAATAAAAACCAGAGTGAAAAGGCAATTTATAGCCTTATCATGAACTAGCAGATAGAACATTATAATACAAATAATTCTTAAATTACAATCACTTCTAAGCTGAGAAAGATCACTACAGATTTTCTTTTTTAACCAGCAACTTCAAAATTCCACAAAATAACCCAAACCCTATACAGCAAAAACCCTTCTGTGTGCAAATACGTATCTGAAAACTGTAGCTGAGTGTTTTTTAATTGCTAATGTAGAACTTCCTGAACAAGAATGTTAAGAATGAACTATGAAAACCCACACATCTGTACTCAACAGAAATATTCTATGTGGTTTGTCAACCCATGTGATGCACGACACAGAAACAAAGTAGAAGTCTGAAGCCTAAAAAATAATATAATTTTTCCCTGCAGCAGCCAGTGATAGAACAGTCTTTATTCTGACAACCAACCTGAAACTGACAGTCACTATCCTTCCACAGAGTACGTGATTATTTATTTTAAAACTGTCAAGTTTAGAGGCCTGTAGCAGCTGAGCCCTATTCCCGTATCTGTCAATCCTGTCAGAATGACTTCTACAGAGTTTCATTTCATAGACCTAAATATCTATTAAACAAAAAGTGACTCATTTTACATTATGTAAACTGGAAAACAAATGCACAACTGAAAGGGACAATCTTCTACTTGCACTAAAAGATCACCATGACTTATCTATATTAATTGACAGATCCTTCACAATTAATAATCTATATAAAAAAATAGAAATAATAATGGGAAGTAAAGTTGCCCAGTGAAATTCAATACTTTTACAAACAGCATTTATATATATATATATATATTTTTTTTTTTTTGCAACCAGACTTCTGTAATGCTTGCTAGGGAAGAAAAAACAAAATCGTTTTTCTGCTTTTCTATTTTACACATGGATATCAGAAGTAATTTTGGAACTGATGGAAGGCAGAGGGTTTTCAGAAAAGAACCAAATAAAACTTCCAAACAGGGAAGGCCTTTTAATAGTAGCTTCACAAATGTCATCTTTGTCCTACAGAAATCACACATGACAGCAAGTGGAAAGAACAGGTAAGGATCTTTCTAGCAAGAGGTCCTACATGATAGACCCTGAGTGGTAAGATTATATCTGAACAGAACTTATCCAGAAGGA
Organism: Oreortyx pictus; assembly: GCA_036925125.1. NCBI lineage: Eukaryota > Metazoa > Chordata > Aves > Galliformes > Odontophoridae > Oreortyx > Oreortyx pictus. The sequence goes on from JAUPFR010000003.1 coordinate 6,295,745, forward strand.
CGAGCCTCTTTCTAGTCCTCCTCTCAGATCTTCACACACAGCTGCCTCTGTTATCAAAATCCATCTGTCGACAGCAAATAAGAACAAGTGTGTCCTAAATATTATTGTTAAGACAATGATCACCACAGTGAAGCTTCTTATTTCCTCAACTCTCTTGAACATTAAATTGAGTATATGTTCTTATCTCTTTTGTGGATCACTAAAGGATATTCTAATCCAGCCTACAGTAGGGTAGTATCAAGAGAAGACTCAAGTCCTTTCTTGGATCTCACAGATAGATTTTTTATTTACTACACAGCTATATCACTTCTTGGCAGAGGTTTCTTTGGCTCATATTCTCAGCAAGAATCTCAGCTTATGTCTAATAAAGAGATAATGACTTCAAAAAGCAGTTGAGATCTACATGTGCAAGCTCTATAAAATACAAGAAAATGACACAATCATTCTTAAACTACATCCCATTTTAATCTCATAATACAAATAGCAAATCTATTTCCTATAATCCAAAAAGATGACCACAGTGCCCTCTCAAGGATTCTCTTAGCTATCACGATTTAGAAATTACTTTCATGGCAGGAAATTTCATATTTTTCACTTCTGTTGAAGAACAGTGAAATGCCTTCACAAACATTGCATTCTGAAGCTACCTACCAGGCACAAAACTAAGTCTACATATTTCTAGCAGAACTCCCTAAAGCAGTTTTACCACATGAAATGTCCGGTTACTGCTATCTGTAAACTCATTCAAGACATTTACCCTTCAACTCCACTCTCCTCATGTATCATCTCTCAAAAAGGGAAACACAAAGGACAAGTACAGGGGTGCCTGTGGTACACAAAGCAAGTAAGACTTCTCAGGAATAGCAGTAGTAGAAACTTATAGTGTTAGAGTGAAGCCATAAACAGACTTCACTAACAGTCCATTCCTAAACATACGGAAGACTAAACAAAATGTCAAACCAAAAAACACAAGTAAAGAAAATAACAAGCAGAGCTACTGGCATTTTGGTTTATCCTGTGAATTAGAACCAAACTCTAACCAACTCCACATCACATCTGTCTGGCGTGCAAAGCAGCTTGAAGGTGAGCAAGCAAGAATATTATCAAAGGGAACCAAACTGGAAGTCTTGAACAATCCAAGTGTGTACCAATGTGTTTCTACAGTTAAATGAGAATTGAAATATGAACCAACACAAACATTAATTCCTAAGAATGTGTTTTCTTCCCCTCACTTCCAAACGGACAGGAATACTCAGCACAATGGGAGCAGTGGGGATAATAATGACCTGAATGTTATTAGTTAGACTTTGTAGAGTACAGTAGCACAGTCCTTTTCATCTTGTATTAAGAAGATGAATCCACTTAACTACGAAGGCTTGTTTGTTGGCCTTCTCTGTGACTGTGTTGTGTGTTCCAACTGCATTACACATTGCTCTCATCTGATGTAATTATATCACAACAGAATTTAAATTCTGATGGGTACTAACTGATCGTTTTTCATTATACGGCATCTGGTGCCATAACTGCAGAACTTCCATCTCCCAGTTATTTTTTCTAAAGTAAAACTCAGGAAGGAGCAAAAAATAGGTCTAATTTAATGTTTTTCTGCAACTTTCTTCCTTTTCTAAGATTTGCCCAATTAAATAGATTTCCCACCAATGGAAACAAGTAATTTTTTTTCTTCTCTTGCAAGAAAAACAAATACTTCAGAGTAGTCTTTAAAAGATAAAGCAGCACTCAGTTACTGCTTGTAAGCATATGTTCTGTAATATGTTCTATTATTAACTACTTTTCACTGGCTTCCAAGAAAGTGTGAGCTTCCAGTGAAGTTCCTTCCCCACCTAACATCTGGGAAATCAGTCTTAATGTATGCATATTTTTGGGTCTACTGTGAGTGTGAAATTACAATGCCATACTTCTTCTAGCTTTGAAAGGGTGATGTAGACTCCATTCGTTCCCGTTCAATAAAACTGGTTACTACACACGACAACTTTAAAGTTATTTCCAAGTGAAAAATTTGTAAACCCTGGAAGCCCAATCATCCAGCTTTTGTCTCCAAAGATCATGCACCTGGGATCCCTGCTGCTGCATACAGAAGCTTAGCAACTAGGTATTTCCAAATTCATTTAATCTCACTAACCGTAACGTCCTTGTAGTATTCATTATTGAAGCTTAAGTCATCATCTTTGGCCCAGCAACTCTGTATTCCCAGATTTATTTTACCTTACTCAATGTAAGATCTTATAATCTTCATTATTGAATCTTAAACTACCTTCTTTTTAAAAACATATGCTAATTAAATTTAAGCACTAAAATTAACATATTATTAATTTGTGACTAATTCCAGAAGTGACCGTTAATATCTTTGTAGCCTTCTATATTCAATAAATATTCACTGTTAATTATTTTTTCTTTTTATTAAGTATTTCTTACAAAGATCCTATTTATCCCTACCCTTTTCTCACACAGTTACACCTCTATAATCAGCCAAGGAAAAATTCCTAAGACTTACACTCTCTAATTATACTGTGCCTATTCAGTCATACTGTTTTTAAAATGCTGTACAGACATCTAAGTAAAACTAAATCATTCACATAAAATGAAAAATTAAGTCTGCCATCAAATTCCATTTTCAGATTTCTCAAGTGCTTACAAGTTTACACTGTTTTGTTGCACAGCTTTAAAACCACTAGAAGATTTTTCCAAGGTATCTGAATTATTTATTATTATGTGCACTTCATCTGTTTTCTAAAGACTGAAGAATAGTCACAATAAACTTAAACAGAAAAGCCAGGCCAAACTAAAATTAGTTTTGGTGAAATTTACTAATGCACATAAAAAGATTCTGAAAAACTTTCCCCATTTTTTGGAACGTACAATGTGAAATACTTGCGTTACAACTTTTTTCTCCATCTGAAGTTTTCTTCCATCATTATGCTGAATTGGCTTAGTTGTATTCCTATATACTGAGGTTTCAGATCAGCAATCTTTGTATATATATATATATAACGCACATAATAGAATCACAGTTAAAAGTAACTGTGCCATTGACATTCTAATATTTTATCTTCTCACACTTTCACAGATGACAAAAAAAGGAAATACGTAGAAAGTAATCTCTAACAAAAATATGAGCCTAAAAATTAAACAGGAAGCCACGTGGCAGGGATTCTCAATTAAAAGATATATTCACTTGTTTATGCTAATTCTGTTGAAGCTTTATTTGTGCAGAACTATAGCCTACAACAAGCTCCTAAGTACCAGATGCTCATAAGCAACAGTAAAGAAATTGCAAAATAGTGGCCATTCTCACTATCCCTATACTGCTGTGAATGAATTTGTAAGTTGGAGCATGAAATACTAACTGCTAGTAGCATTAAAATCCAGAGAACCACATTTTGAAAAGCTACAGTAGCATACACTGTTTTGCATATAATGCATATTTATAGACCCTGGAAATGCTTGACTGCTGACAAACTTAACTTAATGTAAATTTAAAACACTAAGCATCACAAACAAAATGATAGCAATTAACTTGGAAATGCCAACAGCAACACCCAAATAAGACTGCTTCAAATCCATCTACTCAACTCTTTGTGAAATTCCTCCTTCCTTAAACAGCAGTGCTCACAGAATCACAGAATTGTAGGGGTTGGGAGGGTCCTCTAAAGATCATTAGTCCAACCTACTTGCCAAAGCAGCTCCCTGGACCAGGCTGCACCCAGCAGGCAGGTCTTGAATGCCTCCAGAGAAGGAGAATCCACAACCTCTCAGGGTAACCTGCCTGCTCTTCTGTAACTACTAAGCACAGTTTAAGAATATAACTGATAATTTGAGTTCCTCATTGAACGTGTGGAGGAGTCAGGGTGAAAAATAAATCTTCAAAATCAGTTTGTTGAAATGAAGGTGCCTCTTCAGTGGCACTAAACGAGAGACTGAAAAATTTGGAGAACTGTACCCAGTTAATTTACCTATATAAGTTCAGCATCAGTTGAGCAACACCATTATTTGATTTTATACCTTTGTTTTATTTTCTTGTTGTGACATTCAGTAATTTTTTCTTCATTACCTACCACAAGCTATTAACCACAAACTTCCTCAAACCTTTCCAACCAGAGTCCTTGCACGTAGCCCTCTGCATAAAAACTGTGTTGAATCAGTCACTTCATGAACAGTGAAGAATAAGGCTTCACTGTATGGCATTCATAACACTGAGTTTTTAACACTTAGCATCTGCCATGTGTTTCTCAAGCTCTTAGAGAAATGATTTAGAGTTGCATCATGCAGTGTTCCTTCAACACATTAAGGAATAAGCACACTGAACTAGATGTATTGAAAGGTGGACTGAAGAGAATTTAGTAAATCCCCTCAAAAAGTTCAGATTAGCTTGACAGGACAGCTCTAAAGCTTGCAGGCAAATTGCAGTTATTTGAATGCATTTCATTTTGGTGTAATTTGAAGTGGTAGCAATTGTTGTTCAATATGTAAGAAAAGTGAATGAGAAACACTGCTTGAGGCAACAGTACAATGGTTGTTGCTGAGAGAAATCTGGAGGATTAAGAAGGAAATGCAGAAAGCAGAGAACAACATAGGAAACTAGGCAAAGCCAGTAATTATTTTAAGTGCTAACCTTTCCCTTTTTTTAATCAGTGTTTAGATTAAATTCTCCTGCAATGGAGTCAAGATCACTCAGACTAAAGATCTAAAGCAACTTTAAAATAACTGCTTTAAATTAAACACCAAATGACTACATTACTACAGGAATGTCTTACCGTTTTTGCCCTTGAACAGACACAAGTATGCACTTACACAAACCATTTCTTTTACAGTACAGAACGCTGACCTCCATTGTAGGTAAAAATAATGAAAATAGTATATATTTTTTTTTCCCTGAGGAAAAGTTTTTAATGCTAGTAGAAAAGCCTGAAGAGTTACCAGAAACTTCTGAGTGGCACAAGTAGACAGATGGGGTTTTCTAATTTTTCTTTTTTTTTTTGTGCTACAGTAGCAGCATTATCCATTCTCTTCATAGCAAAATTAAAAGCAAACAGTAAACCTTTAATGCTGTTGGAGAGGTAACAAACCCACCCTCTTTCTCAGCAACCTTATCACATAATCTGAATTTTAGTAACAAACCTCATTCTCTGGCATGTTAACTCTCTGCAGCATCTGTCACTGCTATGAATGGTTGATCATAAGTACCTCTGTAGTCATCTCAATGCTATTAAGCAGATGGCAACGCTAAATCTGAATGATGTAGTACATCTCCCTAGTGGACTTTGTTTCCATACACTACCATTATTCTGCAATTCCTCAGTGATAAATCTTATGTATTCTAGAGAACATTTAACAGTGAACTGACAGTGCCAATTGATTTATTATCACCCGTTTCTCTTTGCCCTATTATCGTCTTCACAAACACTTGTGCAGATCATGTATGGAGCCACTAAGGGACAATTGCACATTTGCTCAATTTACAACATATTTCAGAGATTTAAAATTAACAGATTTTTTTTCTTCATATGAAAACTGAATAGTAGATTGATCTACCAGCTAAGAAGTAAGACCCCATTACATTTTCTGTTTTCCTCCACAATACTGTTATCTACATTTTCATAAATTTAATTGTTCTAACACTAGTATCAGACCAACAAAATGCCTGCTAATTTCTGCAATAAATCTGAGTTAAATACTGGAGTTCTAGATGGATTTGGGAAGTCAGCTGCATTGTGGGAGCACGCAAAAATAGTAAGTGGGCTGTCAAATCTACATGTATCTGACATACACAAGAATCTGAACCAAGAGCCCCACAAGAAGATGCCACCGTAGTATCACACACTTACAACTCACATTCTACTGTAGTTTCCCCAAGTTTTTTAACATAGTTCTTCAATATTTAATTACTCTATGCTTTTATACGACAGATTTCCTGAAGGAATTACCGACTGCATAACATGAAATCTGCCCTGCATGGCCAACTATCTTCAGTTCTAGTTTTGCTGCATTCTTTATTCATCTCCTACAAATGATCATAGCTTCGGATCAGTTTTCATTGCTCTACAGGAAAGTTCTTGGCTGCTTCAACTGTTTGATTTTCAGATGTTTATAAATTTGTCTTAAATACATTTTAGATTGTTAAAGTTTTTATGAAAGCACTGAACTGTCTTTTAACAACAATACTAGTTTGCACTGCTATAAATTTTATCTAAGGATCCTCTGCAAAAAACTAAAGTAATTTAGTCACATCTCTTCTAAAATGCAGTTAAGATAACCAGTCAAGCTCAGTGCAGCTCCAAGGGATATCTTTTTAAAGTTTCTTTAACCATAACAAATAATCCTGATTAAAAAACAAAACAAAACAAAACAAAAAAATACATCCTCAAGCACTACAATCTGGGGCTTTGTCGCATGAACTAACCACTGTGGATAAGGAAACGTTTTAAATTAAGCAACCTCTACAGGATTACAGGGCATTAAGATGGATCAGAACTTAGAAAGAACTCTGATGTTTCTCTCCTTATTAATGCTGTGACAAGCTTTAACTAAAGCCTCATATTGTGTACAACTTACACACTTTCCTGTACTAGAAAACATTAAATAAAACACCACTGAAATTTAAGCAAACATGATGTGGCAACATCAAACAAGTTATAGGAATGAAGGATTGTTTGCAAACAAATGCAAATTCTGAGCTAACCCCATGCACATGGAAATACACAGTGTGCTGTTCTTCATATACTACCCCATCCTTGTCCATTTCAAATCCAGCCATTTTTAAATTAAAAAGAATTCTGGAGAGTGCTGCTGTCCTGTACAGCTCAATTTGAAGAACATATGCTCCTGCATGCAGAGATCTCAAAAATGCAAAGAACAATTTAGAGATATTTAAATTCTAATGCAAATTTCAATTTCTAAGAAAGGAATTGCTGTAATAAGGAAAATCTTTAAAAACAAAATAAGTATTCAAACCACCTCAACTCTATCACACAAGAAAATACATCTGTTAAACATTAACCAGTTCTAATGAAGTGTGAGAACAGCACCCATATGCTGATGAACTACTGCAAATGATTTAATGAATAAAACTCCTGTTTTCAATCTATCGGTCATTTCCCAAGTTTTCTTGTTAATATAGAATATCTTTAATATCCGAATATTCCGGAGAAATCAGTATCAGAATATACACTAAAATACTATTACTTTTTAAAAATATTACTGCTTTCAACATATAAATGGAAATAAGAGTATGTATGCCACTATATGTCTTTTAAATGTGAATGCTCTCTACGAATGAACATCTTTTCTACACACGTATCACGAGGAGGGCAAAATATCAAGAATGATATAAGTTTCAACTACGACAACAGTTCTATTTTCCATCATTTCCTTCACAGAAAGAACATTGTAATGCAACTAAATATGATAAAGCATCTCTTAGTGGTTAAAAAATGTCATTTTGCAATATGGGCTACTATTGATATTCAAATTAAAGCCAGCAATGCTATTATTCTAGGTAGCTCAGATGGCTGTTGATAGTTACTACTTTTTGCCTGCCAACACAAGCCTAGCATTCTTCTTGCCAAGCCAGAAAACATGCAGAGAATGAGTATCCATACCCCAAGAGAAATGTAAAAATGGACCATTTTTTGTTTTCTTTTAGCTACTTAACAAAATTACGGGAAAAAAAATGAAGCAATACTTCAAGAGATGAACTCAGAGCATAACTGTATACAGTACTTAGAAATTACATGGAAAACACACAGTTATCAATTTGTGAAGCATCTCCTTCCTAACAACTTTCAACATATATACATAAGAATATATAATATCCATACATATACATATCACTGTTAGTTCTTTACATGAGTAATTTCATCTCTTGGGAAAAAAAAATGATAATTTTACTTCAGAGGAAAAGAAATCTTAGCGAAATTCTTACCATGAAAAAGAAGCAAATACTAGAAATGTTTTCAGTTTTGGCTCAGTCAAATGACTTGGTAATGAAACCTGATTGCTGTGTGCAATAAACCCCATTAACCAACACTAGGAGCAGTAAAATAGTATAGAATTACCAACATAAAAGTTGAGGACTATTTTGGTAATTTTCTTTCTGGAAAAAAGAAAAAAAAATCTATTACCAGCAGCTGGTCTCTAAATGCCTACAGAGCACTGTATTTTGGAGGTCCTACACTGCTGGTGTCGTATCTTTTAATTTTTTAAATCCATTTTCAGTAGCTTACAACACTTCGTAGGAATTAAGTACCATATATAAAAAGGGAGTATCTCCCTTGTGTTAGTTCTCAACAATAAGGACATTGGAACTTTCCACAAAGATTTTTCACATAAAGCGGATGGGCACAGGGATATATTTATAAATACAACAAAATTTAACATGGGTGCATCCAAAGCTTTGATAAACAGCTTTGATCTCAATATTGCTGTGAATTGTTCTGCAGTCTGAAAGACTGAAAAAAGCAAACATTGCTGAAGCTAAAAGATATTTCTCTGATTCTTAACACTTCCAGCAGCACCTCCCTTTCCCTTTGTCTTGCTTCCAGTGGGCATGGTTTGAAGCTTTCAGTATTCCAACTAACCAAATTACACCTCAGTAAACCATGCACAAGGATTCTCTTTCATTTTTCATATGGATTCATTAGGAACGCCTCATAATGGGGATGATCAACCAAACTGCTTGCCAGGTGATTTTTGCTGTTAATTCCAACTGCTGCCTAATAATACAAGTAGCTGGTACTTCATAGCTTTTTTTTTTCCACCACTGGGGATCTGGACACATTATTTTTTCTATTTAATTCACTGAATATTCAAGTAACTTCTTTAAGCAAAAATCAAAGAAAAAAATCACTTTCAAGATATCACTTTTGTTTCTTTTCAGCCACTCAGTAACTGACTTTCATACTGGTGGTACTAAAGACAAAACACAGCACGCTATTTCTAATAAGCCTTTTATTATATTTTTGTTGTCTAAAATGAATCTGAAAAAGTAAAATTAACTTTCCAACTGTACAGTATTAAGCCTGTAGGTAGTGCAGAACTTGAAACTTACCTTTGTGCTTGAGTACTATAGCTGTTATCATAGGAATCATAGCTTTGCTCATCATAAGCAGTTCCATAGCCATCATCGTACTCCTGAAAGGATATAAAAAGAAATGTAAAGCATTAACCCCCAAAATACCTCACAAACAAGATAGTAAGTCAGTCCAAAATATGAAAGATTATACTCTCCACAAATATGATGTATGTATGTACACCCTAAACTGGCAAAATCTTGATATTCATAGACAAAAATTCCACACATATCTAAGATTGCACAGCTTTGAAATTATCGTGAGCTACAGGCAGCAACATGCAACAAAACACAACTTTTAGTTAAACACACTGGCTTGTGCAGAGAACAGTACAATTGCCTCATGTTTCCACATACTTGAATTTGAAGCATGAGAGGTACAGAGCTTCAAGAGTCTGGTAAGTACCTCAGATAGGAACCAAAACATCTGAGTAAAAGATTGCGGACTTATGTAACAGACTCTCTTTTCTGGACACCAAATTCAATGTTCCTATGCAGACATAAGGGATAGCACCAGTAAGAAACACAGCTTTACTTCAAATGCCTTCTGTATACTCTTCAACCCGTGGGAGTTTAGCAACCATTATTTAAAACACTGAAAGTAAGGAATGTAATATTCTTCCTTTTAAAGTTTAAGAATACAGTGCAATAGTGATCTTCCCAAAATAGCACTGTATTTCAAGCTGGAAAAATAAGTTCCAGCTACATGCCATATAGAAGTTTAATATGAAAATGGGTGACAACGATGCTGGGCTTTCCTTAAAAGATGAAATGTGGAAAAGTAAAGAACTGCCACTTATTTACTACTGGATAACACAATAAGCTGAACTAAGCTAAGCTAACAATCAGTAAAAATGGCACTTCCTTTGTAGTGATACCTCATAAGGGAGAATTAAGAAATCCTATCCAAATATCCCAAAAGCCGTAGTGAATATTTAGAAGTATCTGGTCCACTTTCACCAAGTAAGAAAGCCCTTTGAAAACAAAGGGAGCCAGAGAAGTGAAGATTGTGTAACGCCATATAAATTATGATTCCTGAGAAAGTGTGTAGCAACCCTGCCAATAAGAAGCAAGTATCATGAAAGAACAATTTGTCTCCTAGAGGAAGAAACCTTTTAGTACTGCTTCACCACTGCTAGACCAGTGACAATTATTGCTTCCCAGCAGAAATTAGTAGAAGGATGTCTATGAACATTTGCAGGTAGAGATGAGTAACAGCCAATTCCTATGTCTGGAAGAGGAAACAAGGATTCCTCCAATTGTGTACTGAGAAGAAATGCGTGCCTAAAATGAAAAGGAAATTAATTCACAATCCTGAAACTGAATATTAAAATAGAGTCTTAGCATTTTCTTTGCCCATCTGACAAGGATATGAATTTTCTTTGATGCACTGCACACTAAGCCCACAGAACTACTGCCTCTTGGCACTTAATTACAAACAAGCACGTTATTACTTATTGATGTAATCCACAGACATCTGTTAACAATACAATCATTGGTCAACAGCAGAAGCTGTCTGAGCCACTGTATTTGCTCTGTTCCAGAGCACTTATCTGACATTTGGGCTTCCCTCATAGCATCTACCAACTATGAAAGCTCCTGAGTAAGAGGGACTCTCAAATTTCAAACCATGTGCACATATCATTGAAAACAAATAAAAACAGAAGGCTGAAATTAACCTTTTGACATTTAATGAGAATTGGTCCTATTCTTCATTTGTATCAACTATTTCAGTAAAAAACAGGCATGGAAGAAAAGGGGAAAGCAAGACTACTCTGAAGCTGTGGAGTGTCTACGACTTCTAGCAGACATAAGAACGAAGTAAAAAGGAATGGACTTATCAGGTCAACAAAGTGTGCATCAAAATGAAAGCGTAATTTTGGGAAATCCCATTTCTTGTATTAGACTTGACTCTCTGTTATTACCTTTGCCTTTCACAGAAAATTTGCATGGAATTCATTATTGCTGACTATTGCACATGCTGATTTCTGCAGTTGTGAATCTAATATCTTTTTCATTATTACTATTTTGCTGTAGGTGACTAAGTTTTGATTGAAAAATAGCTATATTCTACTTTTTATATGCAGGAATCCTATCACTTAAGCATGATGCTGCTATTAGCATATTCTGCTTAAATAGATCAATTTTAATGCTGTATTTACATTTATAAAAATCACAAATTTGCATAAAAAAATAAACATCCAGTGCTACATGCTGCAAAAATAGGATTTTTTTAATAGAGCTGCTGACAACATCTTGTGAACAGAAAAGATTTGAATTTCAAAATATTTTTATACTGTGCAATTGAAATATTAAGGGCACAGGGGCGACTTGAAGTCTCTTTTGGAGCATTCCATGAACTAGGTCTGACATCTTATTTTATGTCATTTGAAAAATTTCCCTTTCAGGAAGTCATTAACAAGGCTGGGCAAAGTAGAGTATGTTAATGTAATCAAAGCCATGGTATTTTTTTTATTTCTACTTCTGAAAAAGACCTCTTGTGACTTCAGTAAATGTTTTACCTATGTGAAGGATCCTCAGCCACCTGATGTGTTTCAGGTAATATAAAACATGTAAACATGAATATTTATATTTATATAAATAATATAAAACATCTAATTTTAACATAATGAATTCTAATATAATGAAAATAATAGAATATTGGTGTATATTTAAGAACATCAGAGTCACTGGCCAACACTGCTGCAAGTGAGTAGAAGAAAAATTAAACTTCATACAAATATTCCATTACATTTTTATGCCTTATTTTTGGAATGTTTCAGTTATTTCTAACATATTATTTTTCTATTTAAAGCCATTATTACAGTTCATGTAACAGACAGCATTTGTACTCTGACTACATATCAAAAGCAATACAGTGGACTTCCCCTATACTCCAATTACACAAGGCTAAAAAATATCTCTCGCTCAAGATAATCAGTAATCATAGAATTATAGAATCATAAAGATTGGAAAAGGCTTCTAAGATCTCTAGTCCAGCCATCAATTCATCACCACCATGCCCACTAAACCATATCCCTTGGTACCACATCTCCACCTTTCTTGAACACCCCTAGGGACAGTGACTCCACCACCTCACTGGGCAGCTTGTTTCAATGCACTGCCACTCATTCTGAGAATTTTTTTCTTAATATTCAACCTGACCCTCCCTTGGAGTAACTTAAAGCCATTACCTCTTGTCCTTTCACAAGGTCCAGACCTCCATCTCATCACAACCACCTTTCAGGAGGTAGCAGGCAGTGATAAGGTCTCCCCTGAGCCTCCTCCAGATCAAAAAATCCCGGTTCCCTCAGGTGCTTCCCATAGCACTTGTGCTACAGACCCTTCACAGCTTTGTTATCAATGAATTCACATTTGCTTCCCGAAAACAAAAGCACAAGCAAGAACATTTTATCTATGAATGGGAGCATGCTGTTTCTATGATTCACCATCCTGCTTCTCAGAACAACCTAGAAAACCAACCCTCAAATTTACTTCTGATGAAAAGGCAGCAAATGTGCTGCACAGTTTCTGCTTACAATACAAAAATGTAAAAAATAGTGAGCTGAAAATGCTACAACTGAATTAAAAGTTTAAATACTTTCCACAGGACAATTGAAATATGGCATCACGTTTTACTGTCCTGATTTATATCCTCATCTTAAGAATTTATTTTCAAAGTAAGTGAACAAGTAGAATTATAAGGCAGGTGTTCTGAAATGACATGAAACTGTTCTGTAAAATCTTAAACCTTCTTAATAGCTACTCTATTAAGCCAGCATCACATTACATTTAAAGAAAACTCCTGCCTGCAGCTGTCTTAATGACAGCACCTGCAACTGATGTAAATCCAGAGAGTGGAGAGCAGCACAGAAATTTTTCATGGACAGAACCAATAGCAATGTGTAAGTATTCATCATTCAAATAGACTAAATACTAAGTTACAGTCACAGCTCAAATGGTAATGAAACTAATGAAAGTGATCTTTGTCAAAAATTCACCACGTTTCAAAGAAAGCATGGCAGAAGCAGGAGAAAAAAGAAAAATAAAAACAGGCAAAAATTTCATTTTAGCAAGAAGGCCATTTGCAGTGCTGAAAAAAAAATCAATAAGAAATCAAATTCCCAGCTCTCTCTCAATAAGAAAATCCACCCAAGGGGAAAAAAAAAAAATGAGGCTGATATCACCTACAATCTAAAGGTTTCTGTTTCCTTTCCTCATCATTCTCAGAAATTAATACTCTCACCAGTACTTTATCACCAAATGTTGGTGGAGTGCCTACCTTTCAGAGAAGAACTATCACATTCAGAAGAATACTGAGCTGGATTTGATGGAGAAAGCACATGAGGTAATATCAGCACAAAGCGATGAAGAATTTTTTAGGCAAATTGGAATGGTAAAAGGAAGCAACTGCCATTTTACCACGTAAAAATGACATCACCCCACTATTTAAACAACAGGGAATACTCAGCTATCAGGACAAACATGGGCAGCGAGTACCATCTGAAGTCCGAGTGATAACATTAAGAACATTTCAGAAAACAGGCACAGGCTCTAAATTCTTAGTTTGCAAATTTACATTTGCTTTCATTTAGGAGCCTATATTCAACCAGGAAAAGCAAGGTGTTTCTGAAATGGGAGAGATATAGTCGTGGGTTCTGTTTCATAGACAATAAAATAAAATAACGAAATAAATTAGAGAAGTTGCTAAATAATATAGGCGGCAGCAATTAAGTCGAGACCCAAATAGATACTTTTTTTTTTTGTTGTTGTTTTTCTGTATACAATGGCAGGAGTCAGAGTCAGAATCACAAGGACTCACACCTACACAATTACATTAAGTCACAGAGGTTCAAATTAAGATTATCAGCTTGCACTCTGAAATCACTGAAATATTTTATATACACAATTGAGGTCCCTTCCATCCCAAGCCATTCTATGATTCTGAATTGATATTTTTGTTCTAACTTGTAATCTATTTAATCAAATTAATTTCAGATGTTCTTGTTTACTTAGTTTTTGGAGTGAAGCTTTCAGTTCCTGGAAAAGAATTTGTCATAACTTCATCCTCTAGGGATTACAGAAATACTCTTTGTGTCTTTTCTGTTTCTGTTCCCTTTTGTGTATAATGTTGTGGTTTACACTGAAAACTTACTTGATTTTTAAAGCAGTGTGTTTACTGAGTTGTGGCTTTTCAGAAGTACTTCAAGTAAATTCTGGTAAGGCTTTTGAAAAGGAAGTTCAGAACATAAAAACATCATTTATTGCCTTTTTTTTTTATGTTTCGCTGTTTTTTTACTTGCTAAGTAGGTCAAGCAAAAATAAATGTTAAAAAAAAAAAGAAAAGTTTTAAAGATGTTAAGTCCCACAAGTCATTGCTTGTTTTATTTCTTTTTGTTTGTTTACTGTTGGGATTTACAGGATGGGCCAAAGACACAATAGAAAACCTTTTGGTTTCTGTCAGGAACTCAGGCATGTTTTTTGACTGTAGAAACAGATGAGTGTTTTGGAGAATGGCTTGGGTTGGAAGGGATCTCAAAGATGTAGTTCTATCCCCATTGCCACAGGCAGGGTTGAATACCCAGGTAAATCAGAATATGGTGTAGTTCTTGCAAAGTGATATAAAAATTCTATTGGAACTGAATTCAGGTAAAATTTAAATCCTTTACAAAATCTTATGACTTCTGTGTTAGCCCTTACTTTGCCTAATATTTTGCCCTGCATCCCAAAAAACATTCTCTTGGATATAAAGACTTAATGTTTTTCATATAGTATACAAAGATTTTGCTCCCACTCCTGACTGATCTTTCCTTTTCAACAAGAAATAATAAGTGAACAAATGAATGTTAATGAGAAGGAAGTCTGCTTCAAAAGCAGTCTGCCCTGCAAAACCAACATAGCTCCAAGAAATTCTCTCCACACTGTGCTCTGTGTAATCCTCACTTTCAGCTTTTTTGACACCTCCCAAACTTGGTGTGATCTCAGTGAAGAGAGTGTTAAACAGGTGAACGTCAGAACTTATCAGCTAGGCTCCATATAGCCTCTTAACACCATAAAGAGTGATATTAAGACACCCAGTAAGAACTTGAAGACTCCTAACTCAAGATTAGTGGTAAAAACAAAGGCATGAAAAACATTTATTTGTAGTCTCAATCTGTTGGTATTCAAGAAGCATTTAGACAACAGTCTTAGATATGTGGTTTAACTCTCAAATTGCGCTGTGTGGAGCCAGGAATTGGACTCATGATCTTCATAGGTCCCTTCCAACTTTGGATATTTTATGGTTCTATGACTGCATATAAACAGTTCTTCAGCAATTGACACATACTCTCCTACACTCATTGCTCTAAACTCATCACCATTACATCTGGCATTTTCCACAGAGGAAAAAAATACTTGATATCACAGCCAATACTCAGCATCTGCAGAATTAAAGTTGAATGCTGAAGATTAAGCCTAAGAGCATCTGAATAAACTTTCTAAGAAGATGAACTAAAATAATAGGTTGATTAGCTGAATGGGCTCTCACCTGGAAACATTAAGGCTCTGCATTCATTCCTTTCACTAATAGATACATACACATTTAATAATCATCACTGGGCTGTGAAATGGAGTCTAGACTTTTGTTCTTAGCCATTCAGCCAAACATCACTTGTAAACAAACCATCCCCACCTCCTCCTTCCCATTAATCTTCTCACAGAGTCCTTAGAATTCCTTCCAAAATGGAAAAGAAGGAATCCACAGCTCGTGACACTGAGAATGCCAGGACAGCCAGCAGCACAGTGATGAGCATATGCTCCCCAGAGATAACTGTAGAAATGTGAATACCTGCAACAGGAATCTCAACTGAAGACTTTCCACTGCTTTCAGTGGAACCAAACTTCCGTTAAGTGAGACTTATAGTATTAGTGCAGGATCTTCCTATCCAGAATGTTACTATGTCCTTTGAGTTTTTCTCATTTCTTGCACGGAACAGTATGAGCACAGCCTCACACTACTGTAGTATGACTGCAGAAGTATGAGTATAGCCTTGTAAAACAGACTTAGCATGATAATTAAAAGCTTAAGTCTGAATTCAGTATGAAGCACTGCTTTGTCCACCAGTAAAAGCAACATATTTCTGGAAGTACCCACAAGTGTGTGCTTCAGAAACTCTAAAATTCAGCAATTTCAAAGCTTTAGAATCTTCCACAATCAGATGATGACTGAACACAGATTATAAAATTTCGATTTTGTATGAAGTTTTTTATTTCAGCATCTATTACACATCAAAGTGTTCTATAAATTCTTTGAAGAAGGCTGCATCTTCAAATTAAAGAAAAAAAATCACGTAACTGTAAGTTGTTCACAATGTTCTTTTTCAAGTTACAATTTATTAAACATCTAGAAAGGCTCCCTAGGTCTCTTAATGTTAGACATTCCATCTTAATTGCGTTTCTTGTTACAGAATGTTTCAATGAGATTGCATTCTACTTGAAACACTAACTGGTAAACATTGTACATGTGGCATTAGGAAAGTCTGCAATAAAGTAACCCTTTTCTGAACACAAGAAAGCACCAGTTAACTGCCAGAAACAGGACTACAGCTATGCCACCACTCCCACACGCAAGGCAGAGCATTTCAACTGTTTCCCAAAGTAGAGCTCAAGCAAGTCTTGTCCATAACCTGCTAGATTGTACAGTTATTTTTTGGTTCCACAAACAATGTGCTTTAAATCATGTTTAAAGTTCAGTATTTAATGCCTAAGAACATTTTATCAGCTCAGGTAAATCTTACATTTCATTTAACACATTTAAGCACTCAAAAAACAACTTGACATGGCATCATAACAAATATATTCAAACAGTAGAGAACTGAAATACTTGAAGAATATTGCAAAACATTTCTGTGAAACGAGAACAGCAGGAAAAAAAAATCTGATCTTGAACAGCTTCAGCCACATTGCTGCACTGCCTCAAAGTTTTAAAGCTGGTGGAATAATAACAACAAAAAGGGCAGAGCAGAAGTTGTTACTGGACAGTACTTGGGATTGAACAGTTAAGTTCTTATCCTATGTTTGGCTGAATATTAAGGAATTAACACTAGAAAAAACAAACAAACAAACAAAAAAACGTAGTAGTTACTTATTTCCTGCTTATTGAAAATTATGGAAAAGATTAAAATCTCCAGGGAGTAAAAAACAATTTCTATTCCTTATCTTCACGGAATAAGTAGTCAGCTTAAAAATACACAACAAATATTTTGATTTATCCATTGCACATGTTTGGTTCTGTAAATATAGCAACTCACAATTAAGAGAACAGCATCCCTAAGTCTATCTGCAAGTGCTTCAATAAAGCTAGCCAACATCTAGGATTTATTCTCTTATCCAAGTATTATAAAAATAATCCTGGACATGGTTCTACCTCATACTAGGCTTTCTCCTGACCCAAGCATATGAGGATTTAGAAACAGGAGGTGTATTAGCCTTCCGAGGAAGTTTATCATGCCAGAGCAGAGAGATTAGAACAGCCATTATAAAGCTGGTTGGCTGCAGAGCCCTGAATTTCTCCTGTCGCACAAACTGATGCTACAGCTATTAAAAAGACAATGTTAACAGAAGACGATAAGGAGCTGTGTCTCAGTAGCTTTCAAAGCTTAATCATGTTACTAGCAATATGGTGAAGTCCAAGACGAATGGGTCTTGGGGTTGAATGTGATATCTGAGTGAGACTTGCGAAAATGGAAAAAACTATACTGAATTGGAAAAATGTGCAGGTATTGCTGCTATTGCAGTACTTGTGTGACATCAGCAGAGAAGGCCACATCCGGCACTCAAGAGTGTTGCAGGCCTCTGAGAAAGCTGACTGAGGGATGAACGTGGTCTACCTCTGTGTAGAGTCTTCTGTAACAGTTGAATTCTGTGCTCCAAATGTGGGACAGATAACCTATTCCTGTTGATTTTGAGCCCATGTTAAACACCATCTCTGTCAAAATCAAAGACTTTTGCCCCTGGCATCACTTCCATAGTGTAAAATACTACCTCTGAAGTTAACCCTTCATATTTTTCAGACTACTGTAGGTATTTTCAATTTTGATTTTATTTATATATAATTATATCATTATATATATATATATAAATATAATTATATAAAATACAAGACAGCAGAGAATTTAGGATAGACAGGAGGCAGAAATGAGTAAATTACTGTTAGATGTTAAAGGTTCACTGGTCTTATGTGTTAAGGACTATGAAATAAGTCAGTAAAGGGAGTGATAAAGAGGAAACTGTTTATGTGACTCGATAGCCTCATTTTCTGTCACACTGTGTACATAATAGTATGGCAGAGAAAAGGGCAAAGACTTTATGCACTGAAAGCTCTGCATCATCTTAGATTACGGAATTACAGAATCAAGTGTTTGAATATGGCTTGCTTCCTTCCAAACTTGTGTAGTTTCACACTGTTTTAAAGAGTACAATGTAGAGACGTGATAGCCTATAGAAATAAAAACCTTCACAAATCTTTGCAGACATTCCAGTCCAAAAGGGAAATGTTTCAAAAGCTGCTCTGTAAATTCCACAGATATCCCGGTCTCTGGGATTCAGAAATTGCATGCCACATATGATGCTTAAATAGCTTCTTATCGATACTCAGAAACTCTTGTCCTCTCAGCAAACTGCGACATCTTACCCAGCTTGGGTATCGAGATTTGCAAAACAGCACTTAATACTTAACAGCAATTAGTAAGCAAAGATTGAAATATGACTCTTATCTTGTTACCTTACTCACTAAAATATTTATTCTAAAATATATAGTTATGGCCCTTTGATTGTATGCTAAAATTGGAAAGGTGGATAAAGTATCACGCTTTGAATGCATACTATGCTTTGACACAATATACAGTACTCTAATGGTTCATGTTTTCATAAGACTTTTCTAGAAAAGCTCAATTTTAACAAAGGATATGCGAAATACGATGATTTTAAAATGAAGCTGCTTGCACTGCTTCATCAGTTACAGCATAATACATTTACCCTTCCTCAGGTATTTGGAAGATAAGTGATCTAGTTTTAATGAATGCTCTTTTTTTAGCAGTTATGTGAGATAGCACTGTTTTTATTTGTGTTTCCTAGTCACTCTCTCAAAGGAAACATACATTGGGATACTGGTTCTGAAGACTTACATGTCATACACATGCTACAAATGGGTATTTAAAAATAAGAAATAAATCAGGTTTACTAACTACCAAACCACCACCCAGTCCACTACATATATGCTCTGGAAATAGGCAGAATTGACACGAAAGGACTATCATGTCTAACTGATTTCAAAGTCTCATGAAATAACCACCTACTTGCATTATCCACCTTGAACAGTCAGGTATAATCTATCCAAATGTCCCTTGGCAAAGTACAAGTTTTGTAATAATAAAATACATAATAATAAAAAACACTACAAAATAATAAAAAACATTAGTTTATCCCTAGCAATATTGAACTTGTACCTCCACAAAGCAATGGTGCATAGAACCTCATGCTTCTGGCTGATGGACAACAGTTAAGATTTTTATATGACACTTCTGTGGTAAGACAGAAGGTAGGCATAAGTAAGGTTTTCGTAAAATAGGAGAAGATATCTGACTGGACAGAAACATTTTCTGGAACTTGCAAACTGTTTTAGTGAGCTTGAATACAGAGAAGCAAAGCCTAGACAACAGACTGCACTGTAAAAAGGGCACACAGAGATTTAACAATATGTAACATCAAAAGTATTGTCCTTGAAAATGTTTTCTATAAGACAACCCATTTTTATTACTGTAGTTTTGATTTAATAACCTTTTTTCTTCATCCCACTTTTCTGTAAGTTCAGTACAAATTAGATTTACACTTGCAGTTTATAACTAATTTTCAATCACGTACAAAGTATTCTGCTATGTTTAATTTTTACTGCAGTGAAATCGAGACAAATATGTAAAGGCCAACTGAGGTGCACTGGGTGATTGTTAAAGTTCTTTGGACCAATTCTGAAGCATTCATAAAGCCATTTTAATTATCTAATCACTGAGCAAGTACTATGGCTATAAATATGGCTCCGGGCTAAGGAACAGAACATTACTCTAAGTTCAGAATTAAACATCTACTCAGAACGTGAGTTTTCAGACTTTTTAAAGCACAAACTTAATACATTCCAGAACTACATAAATATTTTGGTGAACGCACTGTAAATGTCTATATGATAGCACATAAAACCTGAAGTCTTAGCAGTATAAAACAGTTCAAGCCTAAGAGGGTGATAAGAGTATCACACTCCCCATAGATTCTGGGTGTAAGACTTTATTACATACTAATTAAAGAGGTTCTGTTGGATTCTAAAGCAGTAGTTAGGCTCATCCCTTCAAAAATCCAAACACCTCATGTTAATGGCTCTCAAAACAGCTCAACTTACATATTCACCATACGTCTCCTGTGCTGGAGGTGGTGGAAGAGGCCGGTAGCCTGCAGGTGGAGGTACTCCTCTTGCTCTGGGTGCTAGAAGTCCACGACTACGACTGACTGGTCCTCTACTTGGAGGCACTCCTCTGGGTGCTGGTGCCCCTCGTGGTACGCCTGCAGGTGGTGGAGGCACTCCTCCACGGCCCCTGTGAATATATGAATTACTTACACAAATATCCCCCTTGGTATCCCTCTCAGTAGCTCCCTCCCACAACATCATGACAACTGGGCTTTGCTACAGACAAAAACTACGAAAGAGCCATTTTAGTTTGATATTTTTCTGTACATTTTAACTCAATTAAATGCATTATGCAGTAAATGCTGGAAGATTAAAAACTAGACATATGATTCAGTGATGAACTCAGTAGCTTGAGCCATTCTTATTGCTGATCACATACAGAGAAACACTCAATTTGCTGAAATCAGTTATCTTCACTAAAATTTAGAGCATGTGAAATCACAACATAGAATATCAAGATAATTTGAATCTGTCAAGCTATTTCATACTCAGATCCTGCACAGAGGAATCAGTCCCATCTCCCTTCTCATCCTGAGCAAGCTCCAAAACGCAATCTGAAGACCACATTGCATGCAAGAGCTTGAATGGGACACAATAAACTTTTTCTTCTGGTTCTAAAGAGATGATTTCCAGGTGTTGCAGGAAACTTTCAGACTTGTAATAAATGTGAAAAGTGTTTAACTGGACATAACCTATAGATTCATTCAAGGACAAGAAATAATAGCACATAAATATATTTTTACAAAATTCTGAAGGAGTACTAGAGGTTAACTTGAAGCCCATTAATTTCAAAAATTCTATATTTGAATTACTTCTGTATTTCCATACTGAAGTAAATAATCAGTGATGTAAACAAGGACAGTTTGCAGAAGTATTTGACCCATTTACAGGCAGAGTTCCCTCCTGCCTTCCTATAGTAAAGGCAGATTCCTAGAAGCACAACTTGCAAGGTTTGCATTAATTATCCTCTTTTCAACAGGATGCCTAAAATATTGCTAATAGACATCTCCTTTATAAAGCAGTTCATTATCCTCCATTTACTATAACTGAGTTTAAATGACTGCTCTGTATTCATATAGACTTAAGACACCATTATTGTCTAATGTAACAATTACACAGAAGAAAATGAACAAAAATTCTTCACTACCTTCTCTACACATCAAACCATTACCTAATTTCTAGAGCAATAATTGGATAAAAATATTCTGCCCTGATTTCAGTAGCTATTTCCAATTTAACCAATATTGCAGAATAAGATTGAGATGTAGTTTTGAGATTTCCTATTCCATTCAATTAAATTACATAACTAAAAACCACTGGAAGTAGATCTTTAAGGTCCCTTCCAACCCAAACCATTCTTTTTTTTTTTCTTGATAAATTTATCAAAAAAAAAATATTTTAGCAGAAAATTCATATTTAAAAAACTACAAATGGTGAAAGAATGCAGAAATGTAAACACTTGCTAGAATCAGCATCTAATTGCTTCTAATTACTGATCAAAACACAGAGAGTAAATGATTTAAAACTGTGCTTATTACTTGTTTTTGGCTAATCTGTAGAATGCCTCCTCAGGACAGGGTACCAGCTGCTTATTTGACTTCAATGAAGTGGGGGCAGGGGTCAGCAGTGATGTTCCCAGACACAGCCTGCTGAAGTAATATAAAGAAATAGCAAATGTGACACTTTCCATTTGAAGCTAAAGAAAGGGAAATGAGTCTACTGGCATAGACAAAAGTCAATACCAAGTTAAAAAAAAATCAGTCAAAAAACCCAAGACAATATTCTTCATTGCATCCTTTAGGCTGGGTACAAGTAAAAGAAGGAAGAAACTGGATATGCTGAGAAACATGGAAAAACACTGAAGGAAGAAAAAAGTACAATTTTTAGAGCCTGCACAGGTTTATTCTTGGACAGGTATTATAAGACCAGATATATGATTAAAAGATACCCTCTGCATTTCAAAAAAGTTAATGGGATTGGTGCAGTGTGGGTGGGAAATCATACTTATCTCACATTAGAAGACTATTTATACATAGCTTTTTGGGTTCTTGAGAGGTGTCTGAACAATCTGAGAAGTATAGTACTGAGGTACACCACTCAAATGTTAATTGCACCACTCTGGGAAAGACTATAAAAAGGTGCAAAGATGGGAAACCCAATAACTGGAGAGTTCAATTATAACCATGCCGAGTGAGCCAATGTCCTACCAGGGTATGACACGAAGAGCTAACTTTAGGAAACTAAAGATGATATCAGGAACTAAAGTTTGACTGACAGGAGCAATAACAGAAACTCATATATAATACAGAGGAAACACTTGAACATTTCCTTACAGGAAAGAACACAAGTTCTGTTATTGCTTAATTTGAAAAAATGAAAGTATATAAATTATGTTTGAAAAGACTAAAAATATGTAAGAGCAGCATGGGAAGCAATTCCAGAACATCCAATGTTAAGTCACACCAAATACACGATTGTCATAAAAATAGATTTTGAGAGGGCAAAAGGAGTTCAGTAAGGCTAGCAGAGCAAAGGAAGGAGAGGTATTTAAACAGGTGTCACTTGAATAGCTGAAACTAATCCTTGAAACTGAAGGACAAAGACCAATAAATAAGTTCAAAATTCTCAAAAGCATGTCAGCTTAAGGCATTTTTGAAAAGCCTAGAACAGCTACAAATCTTTCAAACACTCTGGAATCAGGAGAGCTACCAGGAGTCTGAAATCATCAGTAAAGTATGTGGAGATATTTGTCTGTAACATCCAATAAGTTTTTCAAAATACACCAAGAAAGAATGCATTAGGTTCTAACACTAGAGACTTTCCTTATTGGGATTGCACTGGATGCTGCAGCCAACTGTTTTAGAAACAAGTTATAGAACATGTAAAGCAAGTACAGTATTGTACTGTCTTTGTTCACAGCATAATATGAGTTCAGATCCTTAGTTCCTTAACCTGGAGCTGAACATCAAACTGAATGTGAAGAAAAACTGCAACCAAAATTCAAACCAGAAAACTAAGAAGGTGCAGATACTGTGTGTGTATGTGTATTAGACATAGCTGCACATCTCCTAATATCACATCTCCAAAGGTTTTGAGTTATTTCTATCCATAAAGCATTTGTATTTAACACAGACCCAGTGTTCAATGACCCAGTGCAAAAAAACAAGTTCTATTTTAGAAAATATAGATAGATAGAGAATAAGTAGAGCTGTAACACTACTATGTTTATTTACCATTCCGTTTTCTCATTTGGAAAGGACAGTACAGAACAACTTCAATAGAGGAAACAATTAAGGGACTTGAGAGCATAAATGGCGCCTGAAAACAATGTATCATGACAGAATCCAATGGAAACCAACAATGGAATGGAAGTTATATAAAGAAATATTTACCCATCATTCTCAAGGTAAGAACGAGGGGACAGCAATTAAGAAGGATTGTATATTAAACCAGATTGCCTTAAGGTTTGAATTGCTATGATTGCTCCTGCAAAGTGTGTTCAATAAATCACAGAATGGGTGAGGACAGTAGCAACCTCTGGGTGCATCTGATCCACCCTTTGCTCAAGCAGGGACACACAGAGCAGGGTACTCAAGATCAAATCTAAGCACCTTCTCAAGATCTCCAAAGAGGAGACCCCACAGCCTCTGGGCCATGTGTGCTGGTGTTCAGCCACACACAGGGAAAAGATTTCCCTGATTTTCAAGGGGAAGACTCTGAAATAAAATGGTTATTATCTGTGATTCCTCAGATTTAGGATACTGCAAACATGCAAGTACATGAACACTACAAGAGGCAAAAGTTTGCCTATTTTGCCACATTTATGAGAAGAACTATTCCTGAATCTCACATTAATACGCTAACCAGAATCCCCTGTGTTCCTCTGGATGAAGAAAATTATACTCCTTAAGTACATACATATACGCATGTATAAACTGTACTATCTACTGAACAGACTGCAACAGTTAAAAATATTACTTAAGCACACACCAAAACGTGGCTTGTAGCCAGGTGCTATGAACATGACTTCCAGTCATATTTTAAAGAAAAAGTGATGTCTATGCACTCAAGCACGCTAAGTCATGTTATCAAAGAAATACTGCCCCAAAACATCACTACAGTCAAAAACTTTAATGTTCCACTTTTGTTACCAGCTTGGTTTCGACTTTACAGATTATACTAGTCTGGCAGTGGTGAATCCAGTGAAAAAAAATATATGGTGCATTTAAAGTGGACGTAAATTTAGGTGTTCAAAGTAAGAACTGATTTTATTCTTTGAGCTTGGTAAATTAACTTGGACATTTTGCAGTGTTCAGATAAAAATAACTTGACCACTGAATTTGTAATTTATACTCTTTTGCTTTTTGACTCAAGAATTTGACACGTGGAAAAGCACTCTAACAAAACTCGTGCTATTCTGAGCCAGGTTATACTACTATTAGACTTGAGATGTGAACATTTTGCAGTAATTCACAGGTAGTAGTATAATTTTTGACTGCCAATGAAATAACATTTTACCAGCTCATACAACTACAGACTCACACAACTATTAAAACACTTTTCTTTTGACTTTATACGTAATAATTGTTATTATCACTATTACTTTACAGTAGTCTTATATAATTTCTATGATTTATTTACAAAAAACTAATTATTGCCCTTGACCATAACAGACATAGCTTCTATCTAGCATGCCCTACCAGTTTCCCCTGGCAACAGCCCTGCAGTCTCATCTTTTCACTTATTAACATTTTTTTTCCCTCTAATTACATACTGGATACCATTACAAGCTTCTCCTTTCTTTCAATGACTGTATAAGTTAGTAACTCTGATTACAAAATCACAGCTCAAGTTTGTAACTTTTTGTATTTCCAGTAAAAATAAATTAAATTAATACCTGCTATATGAAGCTCCTTTTCAGTATCTCTGCTCAAAAGTGGAAGCATATACAAGAATGGATCCAATATGAAAATCCTTGTGAAATTTAAGACCAACTTCTTAAAACGTTATTAGTCAGAGGGTAAACGCTTGGAATTCCTTAATTTTAACATTCAGAATTCTATGCATCTCCAATATCATAAATATAAGTCAGTGCTGCATTATTTTGTTGAAAGATGCTGAAATATTTCCTGATTTGAGCATAAGCAGCTACAGTCAATGCTCCTCAAACGGGTAATTTTGTCTAGGTTTTACAGTCAACATCTGAAAAGTATGAGTTCCAAGAGTTCCATTATATTATTTTTAAGTGTAAGCACAAAATTACTGAACACTTCAATACTCAGCTCCCCACCACAAAGAGCCAGGCTTCCTGCCTTTTCATCATTACATCATTTATCTGGCTGAGGGTAGAAAAGCTTTGCAGAGGCATCTGGATAGATTAGGTAGATGGGCCGAGTCCAATTGCATGACATTCAACAAGGCTAAGTGTCAGGTGCCGACCTGGATCACAACAATCCCATGCAGCAGTATAGGCTTTGTAGTCACAAAATAAAAAATCAAGGCAAGAAAACCTGGAACTATCCAGAAAATGTGAAATAAAAATCATTAGGAAATGACTTACCATATTCAGGAATACCTGTGCACAAGCTAGAACTTTATATGAAAGGACAAGACATTAATTTCTACAAAGAGAAATTTTTGTATGGAGCTAAACATACATGTAACAAATTGTCATAAAAGAAGGCACTTGAGAAGATACATGATCTTCAGTTTCAAGATGTCTGATAAGGAGTAAAAACAGCAAAAATTAGTATTCAAGTGAAACTATTCATGAATAATGTATTGGAAAAGGCTTAATAAATTAGAAATTTTAACACAGTTATCACATCCTCATTAGGATATTGTAAAGTATTAAGACTGGTGTTGTAAAAATATTCTGCAGATTATAAAGAGAGGTTAGAACTGATTTTTTTAGACTTAATTTTAGAAGTCTTCTCAGGCTACTACTTTGAAGATATGCAAGTAAAATTTCCTATCCTGAAAGCTTTGCTTCAGCCTCTCTTGGAGGTCTCACACATGCTTGTTACTCAAACTGTCTCATCATTGAAAGGCAAAGCCTTTAACAAAGTCTTACTTCAATGAAAATATTACTAACTGAAGTCAATCTATGCTAAAAGGAATCACAGCATTACAGAACTGATTTTGAGATTTTGAACTCAGTGGCTGTAGAACCATTTCTACTGAGATACTGCCTCACTCAAGTGATATTTTCTGCTAAACCAAAGCTTCAATTTCTGAGGGGAAAAATAGGAACTAAAGTTTAAGACAAGTCTTAAACAAAAGTACAAAAAAAACAACAATCTTCCAGTTTTGTTTAGATCAGATAAAAAATGGAGAAGACAAATACATTTTAGCTGCCATCTCCAAATCATATGCTAATAAAATTTACATTCACCCTAAAGCCACTTCGAGAGCATGTCAATTCAATGAACTACAAAGAATGAAGAGCTAGATAGCAGTATGTATGTCCTGCATAAAAAAGGAGTTTTGAAAAAATAATTTACTGAAATCCAGAAGATGGAAGCAGTGATCACTTTTTATTGTACTGAAATTCTCAGATAATTATGTGTGTACTAGACACTTCACAGTATCTAGGGTGGATGATCAGAACAAACTACTCATATTCTGTATGACAGAAACAGTAGCTTAAGACTACATTAGGAACAGGAAAACATGCAAAAGAACCGCATATGTCTGTATTGAGCCCTCAGTATCTGTAAAAGAATTCTGGTAGAGCTCTATAGGAAAGCTGAAAACAAGACTTTAATTGAAGTAAATCAGAAAACAAAAATCATCAGAATCATATAAGATCTGATTCGCAATACTTTTTTTTATGGCTGATTACAGTGCTAAAGACAGAATCCTCAAGATATAATTACCACTACTTTGAGTAACATTAAAATAAAAACAAGGAGGATAGGTATATTTACTTAACATTACTCAACTAAGAATAAATCAACAAATTTGTGTTCTTAAATGGAAGGCAGTTATATTCTTACGAGATGCACCCAGTTGTAAATTCCCTAAATTAAGGTCTATTCTGTATTGTGTTAACAATCATCGTCGGGACACACAGAACTAAAAACACACCTTTTTTTAAGTGCAATAATTCTTCAGCACTTCTTGTAACATGCTTAAACTAAAATAGAACACTTCAAAACACTATTTTAAAATTATTTTAGAAGCTACAATGCAAGTTTCAAGCTTGCTGTAATGAAGATCCATAGCAGCTAAGGAAAACAGATCACCATAGAAAACTGCTACACTTAGCAGTGGCAGTCACAATCTACTGTAAAATAAACTGTTATGGTGTTTATTTAGTTTTGTTTTCACACTTCAGGACTCAGAGGATTGAAAGCTGTCATCCCAATATTTCAACAAGGACAAGGAGTTTCCAGAGTAAAAACAAAACATCTCCTGTGTCAAAGAAAAAAATTAAAAATAAAGCAAAAGCAGCAGTAAACTTGCCTATTTTTGGATCAAGCAAAAGATAGGTTTTATGAAAAACGTTCCAATAAGAGAAGCCAAAATCCAAGTTCTACCTCCACAACATTTCTATATGACTACTTTATCAAAAACATGAAAATTGACTGTGAGACAGTTAAGAAAAGGAACGTGTATATTCCATATATTAGAAAAAACACTCTGAAATCTGTAAGTCAAGCCAGGACACTTTTCAAAAAGCTGTGAGCTCCACAAGGCCAATACATCATCCCTACGTGTGCATAAGGAGCAGCTGAAAGTTAATGGTTAAGCAAACAATCACAGTAAGGCTGAATGTCTTGTATGATGCAGTGTTTCTTAAAGTGTGTCATTCAAGTTTCAAAAGATAAATTTTATCACCACTGTTAATTCAGTCTAAACTGATTACATGATCTTTCTAAGAGTCAAGATAATTTCTCTTTATTTTTGGGTGCTATTGGACGTCGAGAAGCTTGGTTTGTATTTTCTTTACATGTTTGAAGGGATCAGCTTAAAATATACACATTGAAATGAAATTCCATTGCAGCTGAAACATTTACCTGGTCAAAGCAGGAACTGGTACTCCCCGTGCTCGAATAGATGGCTTCCCACGAACTACTGGAACCTCTGCATTCTCTGAACCACCATTCAGATACGTTAACTCTTGAAGCTGCGCCTGTCTGATTTCATCATTGTAGTCCTGAAACAAGGGAGGGAAAAGGGGGAAAAAGCAAACTGTTCAACCACCGTGCCAAGTTACAACCAGCAAAACAAAGCTCCTAAAAGGACTTCCTCTTAAATGAAAAACTTGAACTTCCCACTGAAAAGTTTAATACACAGAAGAACACTATAAGCATATTTCTAGAAATATTCTATGCATTAACTGCAATTTGTGCTCAGGTCATGTTTATCTTTCCTACTGCATATTACCTCCAGGTAGCTTTATCACTTAAAATGCGAACGTTAAAATGCTGCAGACGACAGGTGAAAATAAAATAGAAAAAAATGAAGGTCTCATAGTCTGAGCTGAGATCTAGTCTGTAGTTATTTAAGATGGATAGCTCATTAAAAGCAGGACAACTACCTAGTGTTGCAATGTGGTACAGAAGAAATGCACTGTTGAGAACAGCCCCCGCAAACAAGGAACAGAGCAGCCACCTAGGCTTTTAAAATCAGGAGTTAAGGAGCAAATAAAAAATGAAATTCAATCAAAAACGTACACTGTTCTCTCAAAGAAAGAGCTCCAAAATCTTCAGTTCTACAAGAAAAGGTGAATAAGCTGAAGACAAATTATTTGTTTCTTATTCAGTACAAATCTTCACTCAAGGTCTACGGAAAAGAAAGCTGAAGTCATTTACATGGAATTAATATGGTATTTCTCAAACTCACAAGAGCCTTTTCAAGGAAATTTGTGCCAACCTCCAAAACTAGCACATCACAGGAATAAAAGAGATAGCACAATGAACTTTTTTGAACTGAACATATTTTTCTGCCAAGCCAAACAATGAATATGTCAAGGTGAATCAAGAGAATACTTTATTCAGCATCTATACATACACACTAAGTATCAAAATATTTATAGGTCCTCCAAGAAGAATGAAGTGATGCTTCTGATAAAAATTGCTCTTACCTTCTGCAAATTTTTTCATTTCAAAGGAAGGTTTATCAAAATACTACAGATTTCACAATTCAGTTATGAAATCAAAAGTTCTTCATCTCTTACCAGAAATCTGATTTTTGTTACATTTATGTACTATGCAGATATTAAAAGAACATTAGGCAGCCTTTCACTGGAGAACAACTTCTGATTAGTACTTCTGTGAATTCAAAGGTCTCAATTATCCTTGAAACATTCTCCTTCCCTTAAACTTCCACAAAGAAAATACTGAAGTTTTTCTTTACACACCATTTATGAAGATAACTACTAAAGTGAGAAATCTATGGCACTACACAAGCATTTTGTCTATCTTTTGTGTTATAATAGGATCTGAAATTTAAATCAGAACTGCACCTTAGAGATCATTCTCTAACTAGCATGATAAACCAGCTGGAAGAGGATATGGAATAACTGGAAGATTGAATCAGATGAATTGTTTCAAGAACTGCATATTTGAAGCATTTGAAACATAGATTCCATTGTAAAACAAAGCTTGGGATGCAACAAAGTCACACTACCTCAAGGAAGAGGTAACAGCCATTGCTCTGATAAGTACCAAACAGAAATCCAGAATGAATTCTGGGATAGATTAGCATCAAGGACAACACCCACAAGTCCAGCAACCAAAAAGGTTATTGACCACAAAGGCTGACAAGAACAAAGGGACTGGGTAATTTAAAGGAAAGGAAGAGAAAAAAGGCAGATAAGAGTCAAGGCAACTTGAGCACAGTCAAAAGAAACGATGTCAGGAGCTTTTATGTCTTACTTTCAGTCATTCTGAAAAAGTTACACACTGCTGCAGGTGCTGAAGGCTCACCTTCAATGTAAAGGTGCTTGTCTGTGGATCTGAAGAGTTGAGAAATAAGCCCATAGCATTTTACCATACTCAGCTGCAAGAATATTTGTGTTTTACACTCCAGCACCAACTGTGATTGCATTTTCAGACCTAATCTGGAAACCAAAAAAACTTTCATAAATCAGAATCAGCATCTAATTTTGGAATGCACAGTCAGCTGGCACTGTTCAGAACAAAAACTAAGGTCATATACTGAAAGTAGTTCTTCTTTCTTTGGAAGAAAACTGATAGGTTTGCCTAGAAGTCACAGCAGATCTTACAGGAAATAAAATCAAATAGCATTTGGCAGCAGTTAACCCAATATTTATTACTTCTAGAAGTCCTTACTGCTTCATGGGGTTAGGGTTACTGCTTCATGGGGTTACTGCTCCAAGCAGTTGGGGAACTGAGATTACACCTTTTAGAACCACTGTGATAGGATTACATTCGAAAAGCCAAAGGGAAATTACAACATGATCTCACATTTCATAAGAGATCACGCAGTTCAGCTCAGTACAATCAAGACAGTGATCAAAATGTAAGTAGAAATTTCTAATCAATAAATGGAATTGCTCGTTATCAGTCCAATTTTGCTGATTTAATGGCAGTAAGGACTATAATTTGCTAAGTATATTTATTATGACATTAGGAAAACTAAGCTCAATTAGAAAAGAAAGAAGATTTGCACGGGAATCAGACACACACTCTCATTTCCAGTGAATGTAAAAGGCGTTTCTTATCAAATCGTGGGCATTTTCATCTAAAAACAGCTGTTTGCCCACTAGAGCAGACAATCTTCTCACATTTTACTGAAAAGATATTTAAGCCTTCACACAAACTTGAAACAAGTAAATACAGTAACCTTCTACATTAAAGCAGCTCAGCATTCCTACAGATATTCTGCTGGGTTTCCCCTACCTCATCAGTTAGTTTGTCTCAACAGAAGCATATGAAAAGAGGTAAATATATATCAAAAAAGCTACTCTGAACTCTACAACACATTTCTGATGTGGCCCGTGCTTATGTAGAAACAGAACTCATATTGGAAACGTAGAATGGTTTTGGGTTAGATGGACCTCTGGGTCCATCTGCCCATCCCCTACTCAAGTAAGGACACCCAAAGCCAGGTGCCCAGGCCCACATTCAGGCAGATTTTGGAGATCTCCAAGGAGACTCCATAGCCTCTCTGGCCAACCCGTGCCAGTGTTTTGCAATTCTCACAGTGCAGAATTGCTTCCTTATGTTCACATGAAAACTGATTTGGTTTGTGTCACAGAGTAGTACTGGACCATAGGAACTGCTTTTCATTAAGAAAGGTGCATGTCAGAAGAGTCAAAGAGCACACAGTCAACTCAAGTCACTTGTGGAATTCCAGTTTCATGGATCTAAATTGATGCAAAATGAATCCTCCAAAGTACATACGGCAGCATTCTCAGGTCACCAGCATCAAATGCTTCACCCTAGAACAGAACCTGCAGTTCTACTCAGGCTGTAGTAGCCATACAGATCAGACATCCTACTGGTTCTTATACTATTACACTGACTATACACAATTATCTGTACTGCTGTCACTCCAAGATATGCACCTTTGAGAAGTTTTCTTACCTACATCTCCCATATTTCCAAGATCTTATACTAATCAAGAATGAAATTTAGCAACATTATCAGCACTGTTTAAACAGAAAGTGAAATCAATACACATTGAACAAATACAGAAACCAAAGCAGACTCATTCAATAAAACTGATGTCTCTGGTCAAGTGTAGCACACTTTCTAAAGAAAAGAATTGCCTTGTACATTAATTAAAAACTATTTTTTCTGGGATTATCAAAACATTAGGATAATAATTTAAAAGAACATAAAAATGAAATACCTTACAAATTGATTATTATGCAAAACTACTACTTTGATCAAAGTCTAAGAAGGAAATATAGAAAAAATACTAACAGGGATGAGAAACTTCTTGATTTCTTCTAATGCATGTCCCATTCTGGCATATGCTTCTGCTGGTGGAGCAAAAACTTCAATTAAAACATGCAGGTCATCATTCAGGTGGAAGTATTTCGCCTCTCCACTTTTTCTTAATTCTTCCTCCTAAGAAAACAGGAAAAGGTGCTTTTTTTCACATTTTCATTTTAAATATTTTAGTGTAGGTGTTAGAATTGCTTAGGATCCATTTATTTTTACTGTCTGTTCACATTAAGATATCAACAACTAAAGAGCCTAGCCTGCTCATTTACACTAGAAGCCCAGTAACCCAGAATGTGACCCAGCAGCTCCTTCTTATATACAGGAATGGTAATACAAGGGAGAAAGCTTTATGTTTTCCCCAAGTGCACTGGCTTTATGCAGAAAACAAAAAAAGAAATAAATAAGATAAAATGGAAAGCTTCTTTTCTCAAAGGTAATGTCTTAAGAAACAATTTGTTCCAACATTCCACAATACTAAGATTTTTGCCAGTATTATTTCCATCCCTTAGTTTTAATGCACTTCTCAAATGCATCTCCTTTATATTCTGTTCTCACTGAGACAGTGTGATGAGTGAGTTCCCAAAGAACGAAGCAGAAGTGTGGCCAACAGGTTGAGAGAAGTGATTCTCCTTTTTTTCTGCACTCGTGAGATCTCACCTGCAATACTCTATCCAGCTCTGAGGTGCCAGGCACAAAAACACAAGCTTTGAGCAATCTGACTAGAGTGAGGTGTTCCAGCCCATGGCAACGAAATTTTTAACGGTCCCTTACAACCCACTGCTGCTTTGAGAGCTGCCCAGGCAGCAACAATTAAATTGTTTTGGTACCTGCATTTCTGTCAGACAGAAAAAGATGTGTTGTCTATTTATCTGTAGGAACAAATAAAGTTTCTCTCCACATTTTAAGGATTATATCATACAGAATGACGTACTACATTATTTGTCAAATATCACATTAAAGTTTCAATTACAATTCTATGATTTTCTAGGAAATGCATGCATTACTCACATATGAGAACTTGCCAGACTCTCTGAACTTGTTAATCAGTAATTAAATTCTATGCTTTACTTCAGCATAGATTTCTATTCTTTCTCATACAGAAGGAACAGCAAGAGTGGTTTTATATCTTAGATAACACTGTAAGCCACTAAAGGACAGTAAAACATGACATATTATGGGTAAGTAGCATTTTAATTTGTATCAGTAAAAAAGTGCAATTCACTAGGAAAATGATGCAATTGTCTTCTTACTGATTCACATTGCCTTTGTTTGCTACAGCTTGAGTCAGATTATAGAATCATAAGATCACAGCATGGTCTAGGCAGGGACACCTCCCTCTAGACCATGTTGCTCAAAGTGCCATCCAGCCTGGTCCTGAATTCTTCCAGGGAGGGGGCATCCACAATCTCACTGGGCAACCTGTTCCAGTGTCTCACAAATACGGCACAGCAGTAAGAGAGAAGCTGGTTTGTACAGATATATGTGAAGCTAGAGATCCCTGCTGTCTGCTTCGGCTTCTTGTAATAGATACTGTCACCATAACCAAATATCTTCCATTAAAACAATTGCAATTGGACCTTGGCTTAAGCTGCATACAGTATCCAAATCAGGGCTGTGATTTTTTTTCCTACGTGTACTTTATTTGCTTTTATCACGCGTTACTCCTTGTCTATAAAGATAAATGTTATTAAATGTTAAGTGCCCTTTTCTGTGAAAAATCTCTCTGACTTTATCTGCTAAGTCTTTCAAAGGTGAAAACACTGTGACATTCTCATGGACATTATACTTTATAAGCAGTATAGAACCGATCTACAATGAGACACTGCAAATGCCACAGTTACTTTCCCAGGAAGGCTAGTTTTGTGATTATACATACAGCTTGTAGCAGCCTCAACACAGATTGTGACAACAGACTCCTTAAAGAAAAAAGACTCCATCTGAATCTAAATAATACTAATATATCCAATGTGTTTTATTTGCTTCCTGACTTTTTTTTTTTCACAGGATTTGTTCACCTCTCCAAAAATTTTAGGAAGAAATTCAGGTATCTTAACCACTCTCTACTAAAATACCCAAGTCTTACCTTTGTCTTATCCCTCATAGAACCTTTTCCCAAAATAGACATTTTTGTCAGAGTTTCTTCCTGCAAGCGCTTTAGAGAATTGCCACGTGGACCCAAAAGCTTTCCCACAAAGTTAAACTGTAAAGAAACAAAAAGACATTGTGATCATTGGATTTCTAAGCACAGAAATGAGCAAAATTTGCTGAAACAACTTTTTGTTTCAGGTGCAAAAAAAAAAGTAACAAGTGTTAAATTATAAATGACAGTCACTAAGTACAAAGTACAAGCATTTAGGACAGTTAACAGCATCTAAGGGACTGCCAGATGCCAACTGAAACCTAGAAGTATCTGAACTCAAAGAACTTTCAAACAACATAGATAAATGACACATTCAAGGCTGAGACCAGATGTGCTCTAACTGCAATTCAGTTTTTCAACAGTTGTTATCAGATATATAACCATAAAAACAAAGCTGGCAGCAATCCCTCACAGATGCAGTAGCACCCAAGAAAAGTTTTGAAAATGAAAAAATCTGAATTGCCTTATGCTGCCTGTGAGATTTATGAAGTAATATAGCAACTCATATAATATACTCTACACTAAAACACAGAAACAAACAGGGAATTAAATCCAGAAAATATAAGCATATAAATTCTGTCTCAAACCAAAATGAACATTCTTTAAGACATTCTCAACCCCTGTTATCACTGAAGTTTGCCAAAACCAGCTGTAGTTCATAACCAGGGCAAAACACTATTAAGGTAACTAAGGAGAAGATAGTGGTGCACCATGAATATAAAGGAACAGTATTACTTGGCAAAAACTCAAACACCTCCATTTTCACAAAGCATCAAAACAGGCTACTGTGAATACTTGCTGCTCCTTCAGCCCAGAAGGTGATTCAAAGGGAAGATGAGTCAAAGACATAAATTCAAAACCCCACCCAGTGCAGAGAAATAACAAAAAAGAATCTGCCTGCTGTCATTTAAGGATACAAAATTGGGTTCAGTAGAGCCAGGAGGCATGAGAGATCTCCACAGCACACATATTCCCAGGTGCATACTGAGAGAAAAGCTATGTAAATTCAATAGTTTGCTTTTGCACATCTCTACATTGCATTTTGGAAGGTAAATGAAATCTGAAGGATAGTTAGAGAATATTTTAAGATTAATTTAAAATAAACAGACACCTGTATTGATTTTGTTTGCATACTAAAATGAGTCAGTAAACATGAGATATACTTTGAAATTTGTATGGAACAGCATCGCTTAAAGCACTGATTTATTCTAATATTAATAATACCCAGATTTGGAGATTACTATTCAGGTACTTTTACTATCTCCTTATAGCTTTATAAAATCATAATATTCACAAACTGTTGCAATCTAAGGTGACCCACTTATGGTAACAGAGTTTTAGGTTTAAGAAATATACAGCAACACTATAAAACAAATACCTTCAAACTACTTGTTTTCCTGGCCTCATTTATGCAACTACTTTTCAGTTGTCTCTTCCTCTACTACTGTATCATTAGAAGGCCACAATGAGCTCATTTGATCTCCCTGTTCCACTAGATGAATCCAATAGCAGTGCACAATCGGGCAGTAGCAGCTCTAATAAACTCCATTGTTGCTATAATGGAAGTGCTGATGGAAAAACAAGTCCAGCTCTGGTTATCCTACAATGGAGAAAGTCCACAGCTCCAGTTCATCTACCTCAATTTGAGACAAAAAGAAATGCGAGCAATAAAAAAGGCTATTAAAAATGAAAACGTAATTCTTCTCTCTTTAGTACCTGTGAGCTCAATTCCTGACTTAGAAACAGAATACAATTGAATGAATGGCTATGGATGACTGGCCCACACAAGCTATTGAATAAGGCCTTTCATGATCTAGTCTTTTCTGTAACTAGCAGATCAAATCTCAAAAAACCCAAACACTGAACTTTCAAGTCAGTAATGCCTTGTCAATTTTCTTAAATAAATTATCACTGCTTACGAACAGGGACTTTATAGTTAAACTCAAATGGAAACCTTCGTGTAATGGAATATTACATCAACTTTCCAAGCATATCAGGTTACTCATGCTTTCAGTAAAACAGCCTTGTAAATTAGGAAAACAAGTGCTACATACATTTTTAAAAGAAATTTTTCCATTTACAGTAGAATATGCTAAAAATATTTCTGAATGTTGAGTAGCTGTAGTCTGATATAGGCTACTTTTAATCTATTTTACTATGTTTTCAAATGGAATTTTATTTTAAAATGATTACAATTTAGGAATAGGTAATTATGTATTTAACTCAGTGCATGGTACTGAACATTTAATTGAAACAAACTACTACACCATTAAAACTAAAAATCGTAACATACAAATAGAAATGCATGCTTCCAGCAACAGAAATGAGATCTATTTTCAGGTGTCATTTTAAGAAAAGAAAAGAAGGGAAAAGAAGGGAAAAGAGGGGAAGGGGAAGGGGAAGAAGGGGAAGGGGAAGGGGTGGGAAGGAAGGGAAAGGGAAAGGGAAAGGAGGGAAAGGGAAAGGGAAAGGGAAAGGGAAAGGGAAAGGGAAAGGGAAAGGGAAAGGGAAAGGGAAAGGGAAAGGGAAAGGGAAAGGGAAAGGGAAAGGAAAGGAACTAGAAGGCTTTGGAGCCCTGAGAAGAGTTTTGTTCTGTTCATTACTGCTGTTTAATACCAAATAGCATGTGTGTGTATATCAAGTGCACCAAGTGCTTGCTTGACTTAGAAAACTAATATCAAACATTGTTTTCTTTTCTGCAAATAGAAGAAAACCTCTGGTATGGTCACTATACAAGTAGCCACTCAGCTAGACAGCACATTTAATAAACATGAAAGATATTAACTGTATCCTGACAATCACTAACTAATCTTTTCTGTGCACTCAGGCTCCAAATATTAGACTTGACTCCTTTGAAGCATGAGAAATCTGTGCTGCAAGACTAAAATTCAGCTGATTTGAAGTACAGTACTTTTAGATATAGCTAGACATTACTAGAAGTTACTAGAAATGACTTACTACATAGTCTTACTACTCCCACATAAGAAAGCTAGGAAGGGACTGACTTTCCATAAATAAAACCCATTTGAGATTGCATGAAATCTTTCAGTAAAAAAAAATTACTTTGAACAGTTACTGGATTTCTTGAACTGATGAACATTAAGTAGCAAAAATCTGTTCAGAAAAAGCTTTGCATCAAATATCTCACTAATATACTCAAAAAGATAACCACTAAATCATCTTCACTATACAGACTATATTATTATCCCCAGTAATCAACAACTGGGTCTGAAACCTAAGGTGAAAAATAACACAAAAGACATATTTTTTGTTACAAAATTAAGAAATCCAGCCTAGCTGCTAGTGGAACATCGGGAAGTAAGCCTGGCAAATCCAAGTTAGTTCTTACAGAAGTTTCTCACATACAAGGTTCACAGCTGCTTCCCATGCCTCACATTCCTGAAATTCTTTTGTACTTCTGAACACACACAAGAAAAACAAATTCTGATCTGGTACTGAACTCAAGCTTATAAACTCCCTGAATATGGCAATGAATAGTAAAAACAAGATATTTGTGCAGGTGTGGACAAGCAAGATCAGATCACTCGTTTGTTATCTCTGGCTCAAAATCCAGGCTGCCAGATTCTTCTCTTCATTGTCATCTCAGTAACAGCACGATCATAACTGAATTGCATACTACTAGTCAAAATTGTACTCAAGTTTGCTAGTTTCAGCTTAACATTGCACTAAAACAGTCACTCTACTTTCCACTTTCCACAAGCGTCATCCATGCATGTTATTCTATAGTGTAGATAAACCTGTGTTAAAACAAGAGCTATCTATACAGCTATCCAAACAGCTTCCAGGATCTTAGGTAAGAATTAGGACCTTAGTATGCATTATAGTATACAAAGCTGAAGGTAAAGCCATCAACTTTCAGAAGGGATCAGAAGGCTATGCCAGGTACAGTAACTCAGGAAACCAGATAATAGCAAGAAAAAGTTGAGACTTTTAAGCAAAAAGTATCAAGATTGAGAGTAACAGACTTGGTAAGATAGGATTGGAGAACACAGTAGATATTGCTAAGTTAATGCCAAAAAACACACTCCAGTAGTGAGTAGATAAATGGTACCCCCTGAAATCTCACATCAATACTACTAAATTCAACACAAACTCCTCTAATTCCTTAGGTATGAGATTCTGTCTGTTGGCCATGATGTCCACTAGCCCCAAAATATAGATTGACTACACAGAAAGAATGAATTTGTCTCCCATGCACGGATTACCTTTAAATGCTTTG
Organism: Oreortyx pictus; assembly: GCA_036925125.1. Taxonomy (NCBI): domain Eukaryota; kingdom Metazoa; phylum Chordata; class Aves; order Galliformes; family Odontophoridae; genus Oreortyx; species Oreortyx pictus. The sequence goes on from JAUPFR010000003.1 coordinate 6,334,628, forward strand.
TATCTAAAGAATCTCCAATGTCTCCCATGCACGGATTACCTTTAAATGCTTTGTATCTAAAGAATCTCCAATGTATTTTTTTAACACAGTAAGAAGATTTAAAATGATGAATAAAAATTAGTAAGGTTGTTTTTTTTGTTTTTTTTTTCCTTGCAGATTGTTTTCTTTCTGGATACCTCTAAGTCTTCCTTTTAAGTATTTTTGCAGAACCAAGTGCAGTGGAGATTATGGATATTACTGCTTAGCTTTTACTTCCTTCAGAATCCTCACATCAAAATATGTCTTTAACAGTTACCTAGATATGTATTTCCTTACCAAAGCAATGCTTGAAGCTATTTCCAGAAAAAAAAAAAAAAAAAAAAGACACTTCTACAAAAATTACAAATACAAATGAAGATATTTTCTTTGTCAACGTTTAATCTTCTGTATGAATTTCAGGGAAAAAAAAAAAAAAGGAATTAATGCCAATGCTGCAACATGTTGAAGTGTATATATTACAGGAAGTAGGATATAATAGAAAGAGTAATCCTCGTTTATCCCCATCAAGACAAGTCTGCCGAGACTGGTTCATCCAGCTTAAAATACTTAGTGAAAGTACAAATACCAGACCAAATGCTTTGCTGAAAAGCACTAGCAAGCCAATGCCAAAGCTGTAGAAAGTTTTCTTGGCATATAGCTTTCTGCAATGGCTCATATATGTTAGATTCACTAGGAGAAAAAGTATTTAAGTTATGATTCAGCGCACTTTCCCTTACAATGACCTGAAATAAGGACGAGTTCAAGATTTTCCTTACTCATTCCAAAAGAATATGGTTTCTATAGGAAGGTAAGTGTTTCAGTCATCTCTGTTGTACCAAACAGAGTTCTGTTCTCTCCACCGCACAGCTCTCAGAACAATAATTGATCTTTAAAAGTCTATCCAACTTGAAACTTGTTTGATTACAGCAAAGTTATTCAACAGTTCTCTAGTGTTAAATTTAAGGTTTATTCTTTCATGTCATTCAGGTTATATACTTTTACTCTCCCTATTTTTCAGTCCTACTGAATTTTGTTCAAAAAATTTATTATAAAAATGTGCATTCTAAATAGTCACAAAATTAGAAAGGCTGCTCTGAAAGTAATGCCTCCTGTTTCATTATGTTGGATCAGAATTTCAGAGGTAGACATTGGTGAAACAGTAGCAGAGGCTGATATATTTCAATATTACATTTTGCTGCCATGCAACAGATGGTGGCAGGGGGGCAGTCTGATTAAATGGCACTTGACAAAGAGGTTGCACATGAAGCAAAAGCATGGAACTGAATTCTTCCATGTGGAAAGAATGGTATCCACCAACATTCATCAATGCTCGCTGAACATTTATGAAGACCTAACAGCGGATCTGAGTACAATATGGTGGTGGCTGGCACATTTCAGCAGTGGTAACAGCAAGATGAAAGATAAGCCATGTTCTGGATGGTAATAACACAGCTTTCACACCATGAAATGAAGTGCAAATCACAGAATCACAGAATTGTAGGGGTTGGAAATCAGCAGATTACAAGAAGGAAACAGTGTACGGAGCTGAATATTGGCTTCAGTGCATTGGAAACAATGGTGACAATGCTGGCAATGCTGGCAATTGTGGAGTTTGCACCAAGTGAGTCCCACCAATGCTCACACAGGAAAAGAAAAAAAGAGACCATATGCAAGTATGTCAAAATCTATTGAATCAGTAAGAGGCTGAGGGTGACAGCTTCCTGACTGCATCACTACTCATGACAACATATCACCACTATGAGCAGGACTCAAAAATGACAGTCCATGAAGTGGGGACATGTGAATTCTCCATCAAAGTATAGTGATCCTTTTGGACTTCTTGAAACCCAGACAAACCATCACCTCTGACCACATCATGATACTGACAAAGCCAAAGGCTCCAACTTCCAGTCAGGACAAAGATGACGATTCTGCAACACAGTGTCATGCTCCGTATCAGCTGAAGACCATGGAACACACTGTCAGCCTTGGCTGGGCTGTCCTACCACACCCACCGTGTAGTCCTGATTTTGGTGCTTTCTGACTTCCATCTGTTCAGTCCAATTAAAGATGAACTGATGAGGAACATTTTCCTAACAGTAATGCCATCGCAGCAGCGGTGAAACTGCGTCACTTCCAGTGGTGCAGCTGAAAATTTTGATCTATCAAATAGTCTTATTGTGTAATTTGTATCTGTTGTAGTTTCCATGGAAAGATATAGGACGGATTAATTTGGAGCCACTTATGTAAAATATGAATCCCTTCACCACTAGGTAGATATTTCATACACATTAGACATGACAAAGTCAGTTTTGAACATGTACTTCAATTGTAAATGTTAAGATAAAATGCTATAAGAAACTAACTTTTGAGAATATAGAGGATGACTGCAGGAAACAGTAAAGATGTCTTCTCAGAAACTTTTAATATCTACCCAGTATTTAAATATTGTTCTTTAAGCAGTTTTCAAAATGGTAGCTTGTCAAAAGATGCAATTTTGATCGATTCCATGGAAAATCATTATTCCATTTATCATTAAAGCTATTTCTCAGAAGTCAGAACACTTGATTTACTAAGTTGGAAAAACAAAATTACAATGCGTATTTATCAGATGTGTGTGCTTGGGGGGATAATACCCTCCTGCCTCACCTGTACATATGTAAGCTATGAAGATTTTCAGAAGTTCAGGCATTTCATAGAAGCAGTAGGAAAGATTTAGAGCCCCTTCACTCTCATACTGCCACATCATGATCTTCCATTGCCAGCTCTCTTTATTGCTGCCATTATGTCTGTGCAAGTTTAAAGATTCACTTTTCAAGCATGACATCCAACAGAAGTTATAGGGTTGCATTTTCACACTTGACCTGGAATCCGCAAAGATCTTCAGCAGATGAAACAGTGAAATATATTGAATTACCTGAAACTCCAATGCCTAACCTAACCAAATCGCACTAAACTAACAGCAAGTTAGGGATCCAGCATTCATATGGGCTCCTACATATAGTTAACAACCTGGAATGGAATTCTACCTCAAAAAGTTGGACCTTTTCCATTGAGGCTGCGTAAAATCTCTCCCACTAATCCTTGCTCGTCATACATGTCTCAGTTAGAACAGGACTGCAGACAGTATTACCAGAACATACAAAAGTCTCACTTAAATATTTCAGACTAATTCCCATATCTCAGTAATTCAAAACTTTCAGAGGAATCCATCAAGCTAGACCAACATGAATTACTTCTAATAAGACTGTATACAATGAGACTTGCTAGGGCCTGTAGCCTAGAGGAGTTCCCACACAGTTTTATATCACCAAATAACACTATCATCACACTGAGATAGAATTGTTGCATTTTTTTTAATGGCACAAATGTTTCCAAGGAAAATAAACAAAAATAATCCAAACGCACAGCCAACCTTGAGATAAAACCTGAACATAACTCCTTCAAGTCTCTTAAATTATTTCATAGAAATGACAAAATTCAGGCTGTTCTGGTTATTCTATCACCCCCTGTGAAGATTCAGATGGAAATCATAGAATTGTAGCATCATTAAGGTTGGAAAACAACCCCAAGATTATCTAGTCCAACTGCCTACCTACTACCAACATGAACTTTGTCACTCAGTTCTTCTTGGATTTAATTGCAGAAGAAGTAAAATGAATAGCGTACTACATTGTTAACATATATTATCTATTTGATCACAACCATCTTCTTCTGTACAGGAAAATTATTTGGCAATAACTACAAAATCTCTTTGACAGGTGTACAGGTATTTCTAGAGTGAGACTAAATGCTATTGTACTGTTGGTAATTAACATATGAAAGATAGAAAAAACAAGTTAAGGACAGGCTGCTCAGAGAGGTGTGTGGGGGAGGCTCCTTCTCCAGAGATATTCAAGACCCATCTGGGCACCTTCCTGCTGTAAGGAACCTGCTTTAGGAGGTTGTTGGACTCTATGATCTCCAGAGATCCCTTCCAAGCCCTGCAGTTCTGTGAACTATCTCTACAATGAGGAATTACAGTCAGGCAAACTTAATAAACCCACTTTGATATTCAACTGTTGAGCTACTAAGCAGAAGACCAAGAACAAGGAGATTTTTTTCAGGGAGACCAACAGTATCCAAACAAAGGGAAATGGGAGATTACTTTTCAACCTGAGGTCTACCAGATTTTCCCTTCAGAGATAAAACTAGGAGCTCTGAACTTCAGCTAAATAGCTTTCTGCTGCAGTTAACCTGTCACCTTTAGGTATGTCAGAGGTAATGAGGCTGAGTATGCAGAGGACCCAGTCATGATACTGTGAAAATACATCTGACAGGACAGATAATGTGAGCAGTCATTACAATGATGCGTTGATCAGATCAGAGCTAGAACTGTCCGACCTATGTTGAGGCTATTATGATTTATTCAAGGAATCAGAGTAGGAGAGGTTTAAAAGAGGGAAAGCACAACGAAATACTTAAAGGGAACTCAGTTAACTCTGTGTCAGATTTGGTGAAATGTTTGAATGATGAGTAGTGCAGTGTCGGGATGATTTGGTGCAGGGAATTCAAAAGCTAACTGGTATTTCATTGATCCCATCTATGTATTTAAACAGTAGAAACATCATAACTTAACAGAGAATCACTGGAAAACATTAACAGAATAGTTTTTGCTAGCAAAATCATTCATAGTTAGTAACATTTTTCAAAACTATACCATCTTAAGAATTTAATAACTTCAATAATCCACTTCTCTGTTCCCATTTAAGTTGAAAAAGCTCCATCATTTCAGAGTTGAAACAAGTTTCTTTTCTTATCACTGTCTGGATACCTATGTTTGTCAGAGTCAAACTGGCACTCTCTATGCTTGATGGATTTATCAGTTAATGCAGTACCTTTGTCAGCTCTAATCACCACATTCTCACTTCATTAACAGGTTATATCTGAAATACTAGAGGTATCCTTGTCCAGGATTTGTGTGCTGACAGCTCTAGCATGAACTGCTGCTGTACAGAGTGAAGAAAAATTGTGAGAACAGCTCTAGAGTTAATATTTACATGCTCAAGAGCTTTTTACACAGCTGTCGTCCATATTTATCTGCCTTACATTCCATGTTTCTCAAACATTTGTCACTAATACTGATCAGCAGAAAGGAGAAAATTACTCACAAATCAGAATCAACCTTCAACCATTTTTGTGAGGTACTATCAATTTAGCACCCTCTTCAAATGATGTATTTGCATTAATTCTAACACCTCTTGCAGGAAAAATGGTCTGGCAAACCACACACAAGCACAGAAAAGCATGTCCCAGAGGCATAAATCATCATTTCAGGTTTTTTAAGAACTAAACTACATCTTCTGCTTAAATTCTGCACCATCTGAATGTATAATAAATGTGTTCAAAGAACAGCTAACCAAAGTGTCTGGAGTCACTTCATATCCACCCTGACAGACCTGATGCATTCCTAATTCAACCCTGCTCTGAATGTATCTAACAGGAATAGAAATAGTATTTAGACTTCTTGTATTGTAATGTTGCTTTTTCTTCTCCCATGTACAAAGCATTCAGAGCTCATTATTCACTGCAGACAACGGTACATCAGAATAAGGCTCTCAGTTTGTCATGTTGAAGCTATGCCACCTTGTACAAAGTATTTAAATGTATTACTTTTCCTTAATAAAGCAGCGATGCAAATTCTAGTAAACAAGATGACACACAATTACAACAACTGCTTGTGTTTTGGGTCTCTTTCAGCCAAGACCAAGAGTGACTGAGACAAGTCTGAATCTATGCCTACCTTCCAGACTACTCCCACAGTGAGAAATTTAATTCCACTTGACAATATTTAATCTGTATCGAGCAAGCTTTTACACAATTATCCTACTATAATTATATGTATTAAAAGTGAACTTCCTAAAAGAAATATTGAGCAACTCCTTATCCATAAGTTAGCAAAAATGCTTTTCAACTGGAAAATACTTATAGATTTATCCCCTTTAGTAGAAGAGATTTGTCTGAGAGGAGTTGCCAGCATTCTCCATTCTGCGGATAAAGTAAAAGTGGAAACATATGAACTCACATGGGAAGTTTGTTCTGCACAGCAGTTACACTGTCCCTTAGATTCAGTTCCTCAAAACAGACATACAGGATTACAAAGCCCTATCTTTTGGATATAAATTCAGGTTCCTTCCCGTAGCACACATGAGGCCTGACTCCAGCTCAGACAGTCAAAGTCCATGGACCAGACCTACTACCACAGCAGAGAATCCCTATTCTTTCAAAAGGCAGAATGGGTTTTCCCAACAGCTATTCTAAACAAGAATTTCAGTATTTAGATCTTTAAATAAAGTTGACACTAAATAAAGAGAATCTTTCAAAAGGCACTTTTGGTATTCATGTCACTTTTCCCTTCTCTCCTTTCAAATTCAACTGCCTACACATCTCAACATTTAAATGAAGAAAAACATCTTGATGAGAAATACCATCCAGTTAAGCTTCCCCTATTTGTTAACTTCCCTTTTTTGCAATTCTTTATGTGGTATTTATAAGATTGGTCTTCCTAATCATTAGATAAACATGGAATTCTATGTCAGAAAGCTATCTCAAGAAAGTAAGAAATTACAGAAATCATATAATGATAGAATAGCTTGGGTTGGAAGGGATTTAAAAATCAAGTTCCAACCTTCCTGTTCTGGGCAGTTTTAGTTACCACTAAATCAGGCAGTAGATCAGGCTGCCCAGCTCCCTATCCAACCTGGCAAATTCTACCAATTTCTGTTTTTGTTAAGTTCTTTTTTTAAACATTAGTATTTACATTTTTGGAGACACAAAAGGATCAAGTTCCATGGAACACTGAATATCTAAAATGCTTTTATGCTGAAGTATTTTACTAATATTTTGTATTAATTCAAAAATATCAACAAAATAATTTCTACTTCCCCTAGAATACACTGCCTAATTTCAGAGTGTGCATATACCCAGTTCAAGACTAATACTCTGAAACTGAAGACAAGAAGAAAGAAATATACACAGCACGATCCTTTGTCTGTGCATTTTAAGCTGGTTTTATTTTTTTTTATTATTTTTTACATAAAGTAAGTATGTTTCTAAGTCCAGAATCAGCATTAATTTAAATGTAATTACATCTTTCTTCTATTCCAAAAAGGATTCTACTGTTCTGAAGATTTATCGTTTGTTTTCAACATGTTTTTTGTGTGCTTAGCAACATTCTTCTGTGCATTTATTCCAAAAAAACATTCCTACCTTAGAATTCCCATAGAATAGACTAGAGGACAGCACTGACACAGATGGTTAATACTACCTTATATGTAAGGGTCACCTCATTAAGATATACCACCACCATTATCCTAAAAATACTTGGTTATAGACTATGAAAATTCCACTTACCTTAGGAAACTGCTTTACTGGAATCAAAACTTTTTGCCCCAACTTCATATTTTTATTGATGACTACATCAATATATTTTTCTTCCTCCTTTCCTTCTCCTTTCTGGTATTTTTCAATTTCTGTTAAAGAAAAATGTTTGTTATTTATTTGTTTAATACTGCCATTTCAAAGCTGAAAATTGTCGAAGTCAATATAAATTAAAAATAATAACTTAAAATAATACTGTATGGCATTACACTATTACATATAATGCCCATTGTGTAAAACAATGGAGTAAACCATGTTTTTCATTTACAGCATTTTTAATATTTCTGTTCAGATCAATATCTTAAACTATAACCGCAATCATTTTTAATATTTTTAACTTAATATTTAGGATATATTTATTATCATATGGCTCAAGCAAGTAAAAAGCTACTTTGTCTTAGATATTTTCCTTTTTAAATTCAAAAATTTATAATGTAGTTTAATACTTATATGTTATAATGTATAAAATATATACATATTTACATATATATTTAGATAGATAGGTAGATAGGTAGGTAGGTAGATAGATAGATAGATAGATAGATAGATAGATAGATAGATAGATAGATAGATAGACAGACAGATAGATAGATAGATAGATAGATAGATAGATAGATAGATAGATAGATAGATAGGTAGGTAGGTAGGTAGGTAGGTAGGTAGGTAGGTAGGTAGGTAGGTAGGTAGGTAGGTAGGTAGGTAGGTAGGTAGGTAGGTAGGTAGGTACAAAATGTATATAAAGCTATATAAAGTACACTGTTGTAACGGTGGTTGCCCAGTGCAAGAGTGTCGATTTAAGTTCTCAAAATTTCATAATTGCAACTAAATCACATTGGAGTAACACTCATCTGAGATCTTTAGGCACAACCCAAGATAATAATTAGGAATGAGATTTAAAAGTAATGAGATGAGAAGAAATTGAGGCATCTTCTGCAGACTAAACAACTCAGTTTCTGTCACAGCTGCTCCTCCTAAGTTTGCTCTCTAGTTCTTTCACCTCACCTGAAGGTTTCTGAAAGAATAGGCCTTTCTGGCTGGACTTTGAAATCTTCTTGGCAAATCCCTAGAATATTCAATCATATGAATTCTAACAGCGTAAACATTTGGGAAGATCCATATTCTGTAAAGCAACCCTCTTCCAGTTCTCTTTACACTGCAGCACATTCATGAAAAACTCTGAATCTCTGTACACAGCCCTGAAAAATGGTGACAAATGAGAAATATTGTTTCAACAGCTGAGTCTCAGTGACAATGGAATTTACATGGGTTTTGCAAATGCTACTTTGTGGACTGGAGAATTATAAGCAATAACACAGATGTAAAGTTACATCAAAATTCATTTCCAGACAAAATTAAGACTGAAATTTTACAGATCATGATGTTCTCAATCACAGAAAGCAGGTGACAGATGTGTTAAGAATTCTGAATTTCTGAATTCATGCAGACCTGAAGTGCAGTACTACTGCAGTACTCTGAAATATAAATGAACTACTTCTAACACCTCTGCTTCCTCATATAACAAGGAGAACAAGGGTAAGGCTCTGAGTTTTTTGGATAACAAGATCAGACACTCAAAGGCTTATGTTTTAAAAGTGCAAAAGCAAACTATTACATCGATTTTTACACTGCAGTTTGTACTGCGCTAAGCATAAATACTCGAAGTTTAGCACTGTGCAATCAGAAGGATGAAGATCTTTAGCAAGATTTTACACCAATATTTACCAAAAACTAAAAGTGTAATAAAGAGATCTACTCCTACGAAGCAAATACAACTATAATGAAATTTAATAAGAGGACTAGAAGTTGTTTAGAAAAGCAGAATAATATAATTTGACTACGTTCAAGATCCACATACTATAAGACAGTGCACTAATTTCATTTTGAAACAGATCAGTGCACAGAAGATTCCCAGTAGTTAGATAGATACAAAACCTTTAGACAATTTCAGTAGCTGTAATTACTGATAAAGTCAAATAATCTTCCTACAGTAATCTGAGCTCACAGAGTAGAAGTTCCTTTAAGATTCAAATTCAGAAGTTCATCACGTTTTTATCAATGGGTATATAAAGTGAAAAATTCATTTTCTCCTGCAGAGAACGCAACACTACAGTATAGTACATACTGCAATCCTACCCTGTCCAACAGAAAGAAATTCATAGAAGTTGCATTTGTAAATCTAAGGAATTCCACATTAGTACTGCAAACTTGCAAATTAATCCTTGTCAAGGGATATTCATGGAAAATGCTAAGAAATGTGACTCAACTGAATGTTTCCGGAACGTTCTGAGGTCTGAGACTTGTAAGCATTTAAATGTTACGACGTCCTAAAAGCATCTCAGTAACATTCCTCAAATGACCAAATGAATAAATTCCTTCAAAGCTCAGTATAATGTTACTTGCATTTCCTAAACGCTCATTTCATATCATTTGAGTTTGGTATTAGAAGAACTCATTGATGGCAACCTCAACACAATATGTATTCATTATTTTGATTTACTTAAGACGGTAAAACTAAATTAGTTATAGAAACAGCATCTTCTTGTACTAATAATCATCCAACATGAAGCAGCCAGTAAGTTTTGAAAAAAAATTCATTCAGTTGTCTGAATAACTGTTTCTGTACCTCCAACAAGCAATCTGACTATGTTAAGAATAGTCATTTCCAATGTTTACTCTAATTCCCACTGCTAAAAAAAGCTTCCATTTGATTGAAGAAGCTACTGAAACTCATGAGATTGACTCCTGTGATTGTTAGCAAAATGGATGACATTTTCATGTATTTTTCTTCAGATTCTTTTCTTCTGAGCAGACAAAAGTTGCACTGACATAGCATTACAAAAGAAGAATTAACTCGTATTATTATCAAATGAATCAAACCAACCTAAGACTTCTTGAATGTTCACTGAACTACATACAAAAGTTATCTTAAGAGCAAAAAATGTTATCACAGATTCTGTTTTTCTTCTGATTTCGTTACACTCAAAACTAAGATGAATATGAAATAAAATTAAGCATTAGAATTAAGCATCAAATCAGATTTGCACAAGTCACTTGCTATTTATCATCCACGTACATGAAGCTCTAGATAATTAGGGAAAAATCATGCCAGATAACATAGAAAATCCAATCAGATTTCCAAGGTCAAGTGAACAGGAAGATTTGTTTTTAATCCTTAGATTACATTTACTGCTGCTTAGTTATATGAAGTAACGACATCTCTGAGATCACAAATAGTGAATGAACATGTGATTAAAGCTTTTCATAATACTAGGTATTAAAATCCCATGTTCTTAGATCAAGGATACAACTAATGCCATAGTAGAGGAATTTAGCTAGATGAAGAAATAACTACATGGTTTTGTTTTGCTTTGCTTTTTATTGTTTGTTTTTTTTTTTCCTGCTTTACATTTAATCATAGCAGAGATCTAAGCAACGATTACTTCACAGTTAATTCACCAAATAACATTGCTAGATACATTAGATAATGACAAAGTAGAATTGCTTCATGCTAATCTCAAGGTAGAATTAATCTTCCTATAGAAGAACTACAAGCTAGGATTCCAGGTCCCACTTCTAAACCAATCTAAGTACCTAAGTGTAATGCAGAATGATTTAATAGTGTGTACATGTATCCTCTAAATCAATTTGTAAATTAATGCAAGACAAAATGCCAAACTCAAAGTAAACAAGTGTGTATTGTATTTATAATTATATAATGCAGTGTTTATGAAACCACAGAAACAAGAATCAACTGTCTGGAAATCCTTAAGGAAGAATACTGCTTTTCCTCTGACTCAGATGTTTTATTAGAGACCTTATTAAATTCAAATGATTTAATTAATTTTCCTTCTTCAGATCAAAAGTAGGTGAAAAATACAAGGTTAAACTTCTAGGACACTGAAATGTCTTCAGAAAACAGGGTGCTGACGAAAGTGCACTGCGGTTCCACTAGAAATACCATTCACGTTCATTTCCAAAATCAAAATATTGTTAAGAGTATTATCATTTCAGAATGCTCTTAAATAAAGGGTGATCGCAAAATATGCCAAAGATGTTTTGGAAGCTACTAACAGCACAATAGCATACTATTGTATATTCCCAGCAAACCTAGTTATGTACTCAGCACAAGAGGGACATGGACATACTGGGTAGAACTGTTTTGCCTAGAGAAGGTTGGGAGTGATTTCAGTGCTCATAAAGTGAGGATACAAGGATGGAGCAGGGCTCTCTTCAGTAGTGTCTAGCGTGAGGACGTAAGGCAATGAGCACAAATGGGAACACAAGAAGTTCCCCCTTAATCTTCAAAAAGCTGTGTGGATGACAGCACTAGCACAAGCTGTCCAGACAGGCTTCAGCTGCTGTTTGGATGTGGTCCTGGGTAACCTGCTCTGGGTGTCTGTACTTAAGCAGGGGTTGGACCAGATGGACCTAGAGGACCCTTCCAACCTCAGTCATCCAGCGAGTACCATTTTGTGAAAGACAGACAGACAGACAGACAGACAGACAGAAAGAAAGAAAGAAAGAAACAACCTCTGCTACTGGCCAGATAAAACACTGATTCAGATGAATACGTGGCCTTACAGTACAGTTATCCCTTGTCTTTTCATGTTGGAAAAAACAAAAAACAAAAACATCAGTAAAAACAACAGTACTAGACTTTGGCTCACCTCCACAACTAGGTTGCATTTTTTATACAGATCTACATTAAAGAACACACAAGCTTTGAGAAAAGCAAGCTTCCGAAGGAAGAATATTCTCAGTAGCAGCAGAATTTCAGAATAGTTTAATGGAGAAGAAAAACGGACAATATCATCTGCCCAGTGTCAAATTTCTACCAATTATGAATGGGTACAAAACACGGGAAAGAAAAATACTATAAAATTGTAAATATTCAATGCAGCTGCTCTACTTATGTACCCATCAACATTCACTATTTCACAAATTCCACCCATATTCTTCAGTCATCATTTCAGAACTTTAAAAAAAAAACTAAAAGTGACTTTTAACATGAATTTAGCCTCAACAGGAGGTCATAATTTGGCACTGGCATAAAATGAAATATTTCAATCATGAACGGTGTGTAAGAAACAGGAATTTATTATAACAAATGCAGATTATTACAATAGTTGAATTCAGAACAACTATTTTTTATATGCCGTTGCCTTTGTAAAAGCAGTTGACAATGAATCTGATTTAAGTGTATAATAAAATGAGTGGTATGTGCTAGAATGATGTCTGCAACATACAACATACTCAAATTAATAACATCCTCATTGAAGGACTTAAACCAGTCTTGACAATAAAGTACATTCACAGGCACTCTCTTTTCCAGTATGAATACCATTGCCTGCACTGATCTGAAAATACATTTCAGTCACCAATATGACAAATTTGAATAGGCTTTTTATTTAACCAATTCAAAACTAATTGAATACCTATTACCTTCACACCAAAAATGTGTATAGTAAGATTTATTCAGACTTATTATGTTGAAACTGTTGTGAGAGAAGTAACAACCAACATATTACCAGACGTTCATTCATTCTCAGCTCAGGAAAACAAGGTGTAAACATAGGTTTCAGTCCCATATTCCCACACCACTTCACTAAAACTTATTTTATCCCATTGTGAGTAGAGCTTTGGAACTCATCTGTATAATAAAGAAGCAGAAGTTCCCAAATGATTCACCTAATGTTAACAATTTTCTTCAAAGAAGAAAGCTTGTACATAGCTAGTTCAGGAATCCACTAACTACAAAAACATCAACTCCTTTGTTCCATAATTTCATAACAAATTCAAAAGGCAACTGAAATATAGATACCGTGTGGACCACTTTGAAAGTAATGCCTCCTATTTATTTCCATGGAAACTACAACAAAGAGCGCAGTAAGACTATTTAGTAGAGCAAATTCTCAGCTACAAAACTCTACATTTCAGTGCCCCTCCCTGCTTCAAAAAAGCCTCACATTGCTTCTTAAATATTTGAAATAACATTGGTACTTGGGTATCAGATTGGATCTTCTGAATTTTCATAAAGCCTCAAGTATTCTGTGATTTTGTCTTTTATAGTATCATAGAATCATTAAGCTTCGAAAAGACCTCTAAGATCATCCAGTCCCACCATTAACATGTTTGTGACTGCTTTAGACCATACCACTCAGCACAAGACCTACCCTTCTCTTGAACACCTTCAGGGAGGGTGACTCCACCACCCTTCCTGTGCAGACTGTTCCAATACCTCACCACTCTTTCTGAGAAGAAATTTACAGAAACAAAGAATGGCCTGGGTTGAAAAGGACCTCGAAGATCACCTGGTTTCAGCCCCCCTGCTGTGGGCAGCATCATCAACCACAGGCTGCCCAGATACACATCCAGCCTTGCCTTGAATGCCTCCAGGGATGTGGTTTCCACAACCTCTGGGCAACCTGTTCCAGTGCATCACCACCCTCTGATTAAAAAACATCCAACTAATATCTAACCCAAATCTCCCATCTTAGTTTAAAACCATTTCCCCTTGTCTTATCACTATCAACCCATGTAAACAGTTGTTTCCCCTCCTGTTTACATGCTCCCTTCAAGTAATGGAAGGCCACAGTGAGATCTTCCCAGAGCCTTCTCCAAGCTAAACAAGCCCAGCTCCTTCAATTTTTCTTCATACAAAAGATGCCTCAGCCCTTTGATCATCTTAATGACTTCTGTTGCCTTGTGTTTGGACATTTTGTGTTTGCATTTACAGTACAACAGACCATACAATTCTCTCAGCAAATATATACGTACATATATTTATGCTTTTCATATGATAGCAGAGGTTGTCCACGAGTAACTACTGACAATAGGCAAAGCTCTGGAAGCCCTTGGAACTATCTAGACAATACGGTAAGAACAAAATGAAGGTATTAATACTAGGTGATCTTTATGTTTAAAAGACTTGTGCAATTTAAAATATCATCCTAGTTTAATTCTCTCCAAAAGCAGCGTGTGCAAACATGGCAATTTGCAGTAGATATAAAGCTACTTCATGTGCGGGCTTCTAATGTAAATTCATAACTATTTTAATTCATAAAGGGATCAGATATACAGATAATCTTATTACTTAGGGCATAGTGTTTAGACAAAATGAAGTTATTATTTCATATTAAGAGTTCTTACAGAAAGCTTTTCCACCTCTACATTTATATGCATGAACATGATAATGTAACCTTTGGACAAGATTTTACTTGCCATCTTGGTGAGTCATCAAGGACCCATATTCCTTCTTCCTCATTATGTATATCACACTTCAGTTGAATGAACTTTTTTTACTGACTCCTTTGACACCATGCACAAGAAAGGAAAGTATAAAATAGACCTCATCTGTAAAATGGATACAATGTGCAGCTCCTAACACACATAAACAACAAATAAAACATCGGTAAGTTGCAACAGTTACCATTCAGCTATAGCACATCTGCTTCATTAATTTAAAAAGGAAGTATAATTCCCATACTCAGGGAGGAAGAGCCCCATCCACCATGATAAAATGGTAATCAATCATACAGAAAGCAGGTTTGCAGAACAACTGACACGGGAATCTACTGAATGAGTTGAATGTCCACTTGCAAAAGCCACCATCACCCTAGGCTGCACTAGAACTGCAATACCAAGAGTTCGAGGGAGGTGATCCTTCCCTTCTACCTCAGCACTGGTAAGCCACATTTAGAATAGAGTGTTCTGTGCTGGGCTACTGATAAAGAGATAAAGATAGAGACATACCACATCAAATCTGTTCAGTATTATACAACAAGCACTTTAAAATGATCTGATACAACTCCTTATTGAGAGACGCTTAAAACTCAGCTGATAAACCCACGTTAGTTGCTGATGCTCTGAGATGACAGAGGGGCTCTCATCCCTGTTTATAAAATGTGGGAATCAAAAGGATGGAGCCAGGCTCTTTTCAGTGGTGTGCAGTGACAGAACAAACAGAAACAGGAAAAAAAAATGGGAACACAGGAAGTTCCATAAAAACACAAGGAAGAACTTATTCACTCAGATAGAGACACTGCACTGGAACAAGCTGTCCCAAAAGGTCACCAAGTCTTCTTCCCTGAAGGTTTTCAAGACCACACAAGTAGGCATCCAGACTGATGTACTACAGGGAACCTGCTTTAGCAGGGAGGTTGGACACAATGATCTTCACAGTTCCTTTCAAACCCCTAAAATTATGTGATTTGTTGGATGGTTGCAATCAAAGTGCTGTGAGCATTGTCCGAGGGGAAACCAGTGAGAAATAACAACCCTCTAAGGTCTGTACTGGGGTGGCATTACTAAACATATTTTTCAAAAGCATAGCAGTGGGATTGAGTGCTCCCTGAGCAAGTTCGCCAGCAACACCAGTGTGGTATGGGTGACACACCGGAGGGAAGAGATATCATGCAGAGGGGCATGTAAAGGCTTGAGAGTTGGGCTTGCACAGACCTCATGAAGATGCAAATAATCTTGATTGAGATCACAGAGCATGCACAGGTCAACCAGGACATAAGGCCACAGCCAACACCAGTTCATGAAAGGCAGGTCCCATGTGAACAGCGTCATCTCCTTATGGGGCCAGCTGACTCACCTGGTGGATGACAAAGACTGTTGAAGTAGACTACCTAGACTTCAACAAAGTCTTTGCCACTGTATCCCTGTGGCTTAGACAGCTGCTCTCAGCTGGGTAAAGAGCTGACTAGTTGGCCAGGCCCAGAGAGTGACAGTGAATATGACAGTGAATAAGCTGGTGTCGGGTTAAGAGTGGTGATATCCATTGATCAGTAGTGGAGCCCATACTGCTTAATATCTTTATTGATAATTTGAATGAGTGAATTGCACGCACCTTGAAGCGCATAAACAAAAAGCACCACAAATACTGGTCAAAGCTCAGCTCAACAAGAGCTAGCAGTGCACACAGGCAACCAAGGACACATTGGGTTATATCAGAAACAGTGTAGCCAACAGGAGCAGGGAAGTTACAGAGTCATCAAGCCTGGAGACATTTAAAGAAAGGATAGATGAAGTACTTCATGACACAGTTTAGTAGGCAATAGCAGTTTTACCAACATTAATGATTCTATGACTTAAGTTCAGCAAGGCCAAGTACAAGGCCTGATACTTAACTGAAGTAAATCAGCATATACTTCATAAAGTAAATTTTTAAATACTGTAGTTTTAGTGGATTTATGTTTGATTGTAGGTGACACAGGAAACAGTTGCCAGGTGTTGTATTTTTTTTTTTTAAAGAGATATGAAACCACACAAAAGCATTAAAAGCGATGTTTCAATTTTACCATTGTTTCAGAAACCACATTATCTTGTATAATCATGCGATTTATTTCAGAAATGTTACTATTTCAGTTTAATGCAGCTAAACAGTAAATCCAGACTTCTACAGAAAACTAATATTTTCCCCATTTATTATTTTAACTTTACGGTTTTAATTTCCATTGTTGGAACACAAGGTCAGTTGATATGCATCCCAGGGTTCTGAGAGAGATGGCTGATGCAGTTGCCAAGCTGCTGTCGATCACACTTGAAAAATCATGGCTGTCAGGTGAAATCCTGTGGTTGGAAAAGGAAACATTACTCCCATTTTCAAGAAAGGGAAAAAGGATGACCTGGGAAACTACAGGCCAGTGAGCCTCACCTCTTTGCCTGGGAAGATCATGAAGCAGATTCTCCTGGATACCATTGTTAATTCACATACAAGACAAAGAGGTGATCCATGACAGCCAGCATGGCGTCATCTAAGGCAGATCCTGCCTGACCAATCTGGTGGCCTTCTATGATGGAGTGATGACATCAGTGGATAGGGGAAGGGCAATGGATGTCATCTACATAGATGTCTGGAAAGCCGCTGACATAGTCCCTCACCACATCCTTCTCTCTAAATTGGAGAAGTATGGAATTGAAAGATGGACTGTTTGATGGATTAAGAACTGGTTGGCTGGTTGCAGGCAAAGGGTTGTGATCAACGGTTCTATGTCTGGGTGGAGGAATGACCCTAGGGTTGGGTCTTTGGACTGGTGCTCTTCAACATCTTCATCAACGACAGACAATAGATTCAAGTACACTCTCAGCAACTTTGCAGGCACCAAGCTGAGCAGTGCAGTCAATACACTGGAGTGAAGGGAAGACATACAGAGGGACTTGGACAGGCTGGAAAAGTAGGTCCATGAAATTCTTAAGGAGGTTCAACAAGGTCAAGTGCAAGGTGTTGCACTTGAGCTAGGACAATCCCCAGGTATTATACAGACTGGGGGAAGAACTCCTGGAGATCAGTCCTGTGAAGAAGGACATAGGGGTCCTGGTGGATGAGAAACAGGACATAAATCAAGTACACCTACATTCAAGGTGAGACAAAACTAAAGCTGAACTCATCATATTGAATTGAGATATCAAGGAGTGACCACAGCCACCTGCCCTGCCTACATAAACCCACAGATTCAAATTCCTGTTCTATCACTTCTGTCTGACAGGAAACAAGATGACAAGCACAAACATGTAGAACCTAAGCATCATGATTTGGTGATTCAGTTGTTTAAACTTCAGAACTAGAAAGGAAAATTCTGATGCTCTTTCCAAAAACAGTAAGGTACATCCTAGATTAGAGAGGAAAAAGAAGCTGCAAAAAACAAATGCCTCTATTCAAGAAATGAAAGGTCGCCCCCCCCCCCAGCATGAAGGTTAGCTGAGAAGAAACTCAGTATGCTGTGCTTCACTGCTACAGAAGGGAAACAGAACAGTCAAAGAGTGAATTTGGAAACAAAAGATTAAAGCAATCATAACATGTACTTATTGTCCCGTTAATGCATCTGTAATTGATGACTCTTGTATTCAGATACACACATTAACATATAAATCAAACTAAGTTCCACACCTCACTTACCTTAATTCACTGACAATATTTTAGAGTAAGTGTAGGAACAGCTGATCTAGTTAAAACAGTGACTGAAACACTTGAATGTGCTGCTTAATATAAAGCTAATAAACAAAAGTTCTTAGATGAACTGAATAGGATCAGACTACCCATTAACAAAAAAAAAAAAACTAGAAAAACTTTTCTTGGTTAAATGTTCTAACTTCTCATCAAGATGTGAGCAAAATTGCAAACAGAATGCTGACATGAGGGTAGGAAGACAGTGTTTCTGAGAAGAAAAATAACAAATGTTAGACTGATTCTCCACTGGAAATACATGTAAATGAAATGACATTCCCAGAATTATTTTTTATAATAGCATCCATTTCTGGAGCTTCTAAACAGGTTATTATTCCTATTTACTATAGCTCAAAAATATGAACACTAAATTCTTAGAACTGACAGGAAAAGGCTTTTTTTTTTTTTTATAATTTCATATAGATTCCACTTTACCCCTTGCATAATAACTCTATTGGCAGTACCCCTTGACAAGAAGCAAGGGATTAACTCTTGTAGCTGGCCAGAAGCATCTATTCTCTTTAATCTATTTTTCCGAAGGGGCCATCTGCTCTTATTTCTTCATTTCATGTCCTAGCTTGAAATTGCATTCACTATTCTGTTAGGATTTCAATTAGTTGCATGTAAAAGTTTTTACCATGTCAGGATGGATGTCTTGAGGATGAAATGCTCTTAGGTAAAAAAAAAAAAAAAAAAAAAAAAAAAAGGGGAAAAGGGGTTATTAGCAAAAGCTGATTGACTGTAATTTATACATCTCAAATAGCTAATTAGTCATCACTGGAGTGAAAGGAAAATAACCCACTCCAGCATTTGTTTTACTACAATGCAGCCTGACATCCAATACCGACAAGTGAATACAGCCAAGTTATAAGGCGCTGAACTTGAATAGAAAAAGAATCACAGTTGTTCTCTCGCTGCTCCTTTCAGATGATTGCTCAAGGTCTTCAAACCTGCTTTGGTAATGGCACCAAAACTTCCAGATGATGTGCCAAAACCACCTCATAAAAATGCTGACATGCCATCTCCACATTAGCACTGTTCACATGGACTTATGAATAAATAGCAGCTTCAGAAGAATTTACTTGCTGTAAAATACACGTTTGATATCTAGATATCACTAATAGCCTTCAAGCCAAGACAGACAGCAGAAAACCTGGTCATTGCCTTGAACGCACAAGCAAAAGGGAACAACACCCTGAGGATCTGCTAGTTACTTAAGTACAGCAAATATGTTAACAATGCTGAGCATATCCACTGAAGTCTAGAAAAAATGTGATTTACTTGTTGAAAGCAGATTATAACATTTGTCTTTATCAGATGCATTATTTTAGCAAAAATTTGTTTAGAGTTTTTCATAGACCTCATCTCAACCAGCTACTTATGTGATAATGAAATACACATCAGCATTTTTAATTAACCTTATACTGAACTGTGAACTATTATTTGGTGTTCCAAACAAGGCCCACTATTTCAGATGTCTGAATTTTTAAGCACATATCTATGAACATATAATTTATAAATAACAATATAGTTGCCCTGCACTCTCCATTTAATCAGTGATAATTATGTGATATCCTAAGAGCTTACAGATAAAAGGTTTGGTGAAGTGCTCTTAAATCTCAATTTAACACTTACCAAATTGGCCTGAGCTTTACTAGTTAAAGCATACATTGAGAAAACAGCACAGGTCAAAGCTATTTCAGTTCCTATCTACAACTTAACCGCATTTGGAAACTGAGTCCCAAGTAAAGTAGCTCTATTACAACTACAGCATGCAGCCCACATGTAAGCCTGTGCTTGCCATTAAACAGTGAGCAGCAAAGAGAACCTATGGGACAGCAGAGCATTCAGATGCAAGTAACACTTTCTCCAAGCAGGCCAGCTAGAAGTTAAATCCTTTGTACCCTAAACACCCACTTTTCATTTACATAGTTAAACTGAGTCATATTAAAGTTATCTAAGCACTGAAGTCTCAGTTAACCTTTCTTCGAGAGGGACCCATATTTCCAGAAGTAGACTAGTTCAGCTACAAAAGTCACTGTGACAGATGAACACCGATGGTATACAGCACTCAGGATAAGCTCCCTGCTTTCTTCCGATAGAACCAACATCACTTTCCCAGTTTTGTTCCCACATAGCAGCAGCAGACACTCGTTAGGCTAAATGTCGGCTCCCCCTGCTGACACAATGTCAGTACGAGAGTTACAGCACTGCTGTCATGCCGAAGATGCAGGCTGCATTTCAGGAAATCTCAAAACATTATTACAAAAAAATAACTGAAAGTAACAACTGCATGATGGCTCTAATACCCGGTGACTGACTGCTAACAATACTGTTTCTTGACACAGGTATAGCAACCAAAGAAGTCCCCTATATTCAAAACTGTTACTATACTTTTCACTTACCCTATAGCAAATCCTATTGCAGAACACTTCTTTCCATACTTCTCAGAATAACATTTTATAATTACCTGAGAACCCCAAATTCAAAGAAAAAAATTAAGGCTAGAAGAAGTCTTCAAAATACATTCTTTCCCTCAAGCGTTTTACTGTACTCATGAATTCCTGTTAAGCACTTCACATGGACTTAGCAGGTTTCTGTGAAGTCTTCAAGACAGGCTGCAGTAAAAACACGTTTCAAAAACACAAGCATTAAGTTTTAACATATAAATCCTCTGTTCCACGCTTTTCAGTAGTAGGCTACTAAAAACTCTGATCTTTCTCCAGACCATGGTATAATGAGAAGTGTGGGTAAGCCAAAAGAATCTTTAGAAGACCACATTTCACATTCCAGACTCAAAGATATTATTAGGACATCAAATAGAGCTGGGGTTATCACTGCAATTGCAACCTATCTGCTGTAGAACCTTCACTGAAAGTAAAGTAGATTAGCATCAACAATCTGGATCTAAACAGAGGAATGGAGCCAAATGATTCATAAGAACTTTTTCCTTCCAGAAACTTCTCCACCCCTTACAGAAAGTTTGGGAAACCCTTGTAAGGCATACGTGGAACTCAACACTGATATTCTCCCTTGAAAACAAGGCAACTTGCTCCTAAACCAAAGCAAAATGGAAGGAAGGCATGAAACTATCGGAATTAATACAGTGAAAACCAGCTCTAGCTTTCTGAACGTCTTCAACAGTAATAGAGTGAGGTTAGAAAGGACATTAAAGATCTAGTTCCAACCCCCATGCTGTGGACAGGGTTGACAATAATGTTTTGTTGTGTTTAATATGTAGTGATTTCAAATGGTTGTGACAGTTCACTTAAGCAAAATGGACCAAACTTCTCCCTGCTTCTGTATGCACATATCTGTACCAGTGGAGATTTCTGATGTAGAGAAGAAAACAGCCTTAAATTACACTATGTGTGTGGAAGTTTGTCTAATCTCCAATGGCAAAAATAACAGGAAAAAAAAAGACCAAAACATGCTTGCAGCAGCTTTAGCTCAGAAGCCCTGAAGGTGCAGAGGGGTGACAAGTCCTGTCACACTAGAAACAAACTAACCAAAAAGCCACTGACAAGAAATTCCTTTGGTTTCTGTATTTATTTTTTAAATAATACCACTACTATACCAAAACAGGAGAAAATACAGCTGAAAACATTAAACATCTGCCTTCAAGAGTACATGCACTGTTCCTCAGGGATCAGGAGCACTTCACTACAAATCCATTTACACTGAGCAGTCAACGAAAGCAGCTGAATCCTCGGTGACAGAGCAACAGCAATTTTGATTTCATTCTAGATATGTCTAACACATGGAAAGGAGTCTTTCCCTACTGATTATTCCTTTTGTGCAGCCCAAAATGGACAGATAAAATTGAAGAAAATTAGCAAACCGTCAAAGGATTTGAAGTTCAAGTTTTTCCACTACCCCAGGATCAGCGCAGTAGATCTTCTAACATGAAAGGAAATTAAAGTGCAAGAGCAACAGGTTTATCTAAATGATTCCTAGTTGCTTCATGTGCATCTTGATAATGACATATCTGTAATAAACCTAAAAATCTAGACAAGATTGCATGTCCAGAAATGTAACTTATTTGTTTCAAAGTAGATAAGAAACCATTTATTTTTAGTGCCTTATTTAACAACTAGGCACTCGACATTAAAATATTCAGTGCTTCAGTACTCATATTTTTCCTACACATGCCACAACTCTGAAGGGCCTCCTCGTGCCTCATTGAAGTAGTAAGAATGAAATTCTAGACCATATGACCTTCTCATCTTAAAGACAACTATAATTTTGAAATTAATTATGTACTTGGAACTTTTACTCAGCAAGGAGTATCTAACTTAAGTCATTCTCAGAATGACAATCACTGCTATGCAGCACTCAATTTATAGAATACTTTGAATCAGAATCCTTAGAGTTGGAAGGGTCATCTAATCCAACTCCCTCGCAGTGAACACGGGCATCCACAGCCAGATCAGGCTGCTCAGACCCTGGTCCCACCTGACCTTGAACATCTTTAGGGATGGGACACCCAACACATCTCTGGGCAACTTCTTCCAGTGCCTCACCACCCACCCCATAAAAGGCTTTTCTCTTATGCCTGTCTTAAATCTCTCCTCTTTAAGTTTGAAATAGCTTCCCCTTGTAGCAATACAACAGACCCTTTCCTATAGCCCCCCTTATATATTGAAAGTGGCAGAGAACAATGAGGTTTCTCCCCACAGAGGAAACAACCCCATTTCCCTCAGCCACTTCTCAAGTCTTGCTCCAATCCCTTTCATCAGCTTTGGTACTTTATCTGCAAACACTAAGTCCACATCCTTCCTGTAGTGAGGGGCTCAGAACTGAGCAAAATATTTTCACGTTTCTTCTTACTAATGCCACTTACAATGAAACAATACCCTCCCTAGTACTGTTGGCCACCCTATTTCTGATGGAGGCTAGGACACATTTTGCCTTCTTGACCACCTGGGCACACTGCTGGCCTGTGTTCAGACAGCTGCCATCTCTAGGTCTTCTTTATTGGGCAAATTTCCAACCACTCTTCTCCAAGCCTATATCACTCTCTGCATGGGACTGTTCTGATCCATGTGAAGAACCTGACCTTTGGCCTTGTTGAATGTCATGCAGTTGGATCACTGGACAGAGTCCAACCTATCCAGATTCCTCCACAGATCCTTCCTACCCTCAAACAAATACAACCCTACACAAGCGGATCAGTTCCCTACTTTATCAAGATACACCATTTGCCCAGTGCATATATCCTTAATTTTCTATCCCTATTAATAACAAACATTAAGCTCAGTTCTGAACAGTCAGCCCATTTACCATAAGCTATTAGTTACATCAGTTAACAGCTAATCCAATTTGAGCATGCTTTTTACTGAAATTGCTTAGTGTTAATTAGAAGTCATGCAGTACCAAAGACTGCTCAACCCTGACCTTTGATATCTAACTCTTCCAAAGAGGGGTATGACTTTATTTCTTAATTATACACCAATTTGAAATCAGATATAGGGAACTCAACAGTCACAAATATCACATACATAGACTTTAAGTACATGTAAGAAGAATTGAGCAGGCCATGGGCCAGAGAAGCAGCCATTCAGTGTTGTGACTTTCCCGATTTCTGCAGTAAATAAGTGCTCAGAAGGTTACCATTTTAATTTGCATGGGTAGTGTCGAAAAGGATTGAAAGTGACAAACCATGTCAGCTTAAATTTGAAACCTTTAAATTTGATCTCTCTCATTGACTGCCAAAGTAAGTGTGCAAGTGAATTAGAAGTCAGCTTCGGTCTCGATGTGATCATGGGTGAGCAGCTGCAGGCTAGAGTCATGCTTCAGAGCAGATGAGCGCAGGGTGAAGTATGTATGATTATCTTTAGCTGCATTTCCCAGCTTCACTGTTAACATGACTGGAATATCTGATAAATTGATTCCCCTGCTGTTTAAAAGACTAAGACTCAAACCTAATTGTTAACAAGCTACAACTTTCTCAGGACAGTTTCACTGCAGAAAAAGCAATGAACTAACCACAACGAATGTCTGCTCCTGAAGTGTTACAGAGTAGAGAAGGTACAGTCTGGATGAAACAAGAGAGACACTCTGATGGCTTCTTCAAGTTCTCACTACTTTTTAAAAACAGAACCTAAGCCAGCCTTACTTGGTTTTACGGGGCTGCCATCAAGGCATGCTCATTCATATTTCTGACACAAATTTCTCCTGCATTACACCTGCCAAGTAACTCCTGTAAGCTTTCACAAACTATTGTTTCACTGTCTGTTTCATTGTCTGTTCACTAGAAGATAACACAGAGTTTCTGCTTTCTAGTTAACCTCCAGGAATGACAGCTTACGTGGCCTTGGTCTGAACAAAAATCTTTCAGTCTGAAGCGTGTATTAGAAAATTAACTCATTCAAGATTACTCGGAACATACAAAATCCCATCAGCTTTTTTCATTTGCTTCACAAAATGCCTTCAAAGAACACTTTGCCAGCCTCCAAGAGCAAAATACTCAAAGTGAGAGTTACTTCTTAGCTTGTGGAGGCTGCAATGAGAAACAAATACAATATAAAACCATACAGCAATGAAGGATGTGTAAAACTACCAGGGACTAGAACCTGAAGTTACCATGCATGTTTTTCCCCATGCCTCATTTGTCCTGAAAGCAGAAGGCTGATTTAACAGCAAACAGATTATTTATATCACAAAGTAGGCATATCAGTTCACTAAAAGGTGTGCTTGATGACACACGGAATTCTAAGCTTTCACAGATTTGTTTAAGAAAAAAATTAAAGAAAATCCTTCGTAAACACCCATAAGCTCACATTCCTAGATTGATTTACTCCAAATCATTAACGTCTACAGAAGTGTAATAAATTAAGTTCCTGCTCTAATTATTTTTAGAAAGCGGGCACAGAGTAACTATAAACAAAAGACAGGTTAATATTCTCTACAATGCAGGAAGCCAGTACACTTCACACACAATCAATCCTCAATTTTTTGCAAGGTACTGGTCTTAAGAGATATCATTTTGATCACTGAACTCATGAAGCTTTGGATACAAGGCGGCAAGCCTGTGCTGATCACAGACAGTCACATGGCTCAGCACAGTGATCCTGCATACAGCTAGCACACACAGCCATCTACTGATCAGAAGGCTTGTGATTCCGGTATATCCTATTCTTAACTGGAGTTTAAAGGTAGCCTTGACAACTGAAGCAATACCTTAAGTCTCAATATAGCTCAAGTAAGACCTTAAGGAAGAATTCCTCAAGTCCAGCCTACGTAGAAGTAAAAGCTGTCTTTCAGACACAGCACTGGAACTCATTACCTCTTAATGTAAGTATTTCAGCTGCCCTAACTTTAATTACTGGGTTCTTTCCACCTACACATTTAACATTATATAAAACAAGCAGCAGACATCAGTTTTAATGTCTTCCCATTCCAAAACATGCCCTATATCATGTTTTTACAGTGAGCTGCTGGCAGCATGCAATCTCACATCCCTTACCCAACATTCACAAAATACTTGCCAGGTCAGCACAGGTCTATAGGAAGATGACAAAAATAAAGCAACTCTTTTCTCATCTTTCACATTCTTCCAGCACCATTTGTGTGCAGTGTTGATTGCAATAACATTTACAAACACTTTCATGCAATGTGAATAGCTTTCAAAAAATACTTCGAGGTACAGCTACATAAAGAAATACTTTAGAAGTACCACCTTAACCCTCAAAAAAATACTTTCCAGTTTTTGCATATAAAAGGGAGTAGCTGACAGCTGTAACTTAGAAAAATACAAAGAATACCTACACCAGATTTTCGCTCTTCCACAGAGCTGTATCTTACCCAAGGCCCTTACAGAACCTATAAGACAGTAACCAGGCAATATCCCATTCCCCATCGCCTGGTACCACAACAAATTAATCTTATCACAATCACACAATTATGTGTACAATTATAAATGAGAAACATGCCTTCTTCCAACCTATAGCAAACTTAAAGGTTAACAAAAAAACACTTTTAAAAAAAACTTAAATGTTCAAGCATAAAAGTAAATCTTGTTCAAAGTGGAGAAAAATAGTCTAGTCTCCTTCAAAAGATTGCTACTACACTCAAATCTAAGCAGAATATATCAATATTCTTTAAAGAAAAAATCATTAATAGATTGTGTTCCAAAACAGACAGTCACCAACACCTGAACAGTGTTCAGCACTGAATCAGTATTGCAACAGTACCGCAATATACTACCAAGGAACAAAGAAAAATACCAACTTCAATTTTAATATTTTCAAAATGCTGAACATTTTTCTTAGGGCAAGAGGAGACAGTCGTCTCAGTTCTGAAAGATCAGCATCACTGCCAATAGAAATATTCTGGCAGCAACCTAGGCATCTCAGTATTGTTTTTCAAGTGACTCCTCTGAAACAAGAAAGCATGTCAAGCCCTTTCTGTATCATTTACAATTACGTAATCCATACACAACCAAATTATAGTTCATTATAAGCATAACTTCTGTGCAGAATCCATAATTAACAGATTTTCAGAAGTCTATACACAGGCCACTTTCCCTTAGCCTAGAAGCTGAGTTTCAACAGGGGTAGTTATTTCAGAGATTTCGCTCTTTCATCCACGCTGAAGCAACTGAAGTGCAGGTGCAGCATCTCTGATTTGTGAGTTCAACCACAGAATTCTTACACATCAACCCTGAGTTTCTGAAGAAAGTTGGCTTATTTGCAGTATTTCAGTTAAAGCAAATGCAAATCCTAAATGCAATGCTATTAAGGCACCCAAACACCATTATGTAATTAAGCTAGTTATTTTAAGCACTTAAAGCCGCTGCTAAGATGTTCTCACACACCTAGGCTAAGATAAACTCTGAATCATGCTTCATTCTAAACAGAGAAACCAAAGCAACTTCAGTTTTTTTAAAAAGAGAAGCCACTTCATTTGCCTTACTGAATGATCTCAAAGAACTCACTGGACCTGACATATGAGAACCAAGAAAAAGAAAAATCACACACTTAACCACTAATAATTGAATTCACCTAACTGTGAATATCAATTGAAATAAATAAAACCAGCCACTGAAAGTTTTGTTCAACATCTCCTCTTAAAATCACCAGTTTTCCAATTCTATTAGACATCCAAATGCCTTTACTCGGTTCTTCGACCCTACAAGTGCCTAAAAGGGGTTTTAGATGCAGTTACAGAAATATGCATTTTAACCTACAGTTGATAGTTGTCTTGCTTATCTTTTTACCCAACATGAAGTGCTGCAATTGGATTTAATGCAAGACTCCCAATAAACACAAAAGAGAATCCAATAAGGCTAAAATAAAGAGTTCAGAAACAGAACTGCTTTTTCCTATGGAATACATCACTTGTTTTTGGAGCTACAAGTACACAAGTAGGTACCAAGTGTTACACAATAGAAGGCAGAAACATCTGCTTTTAATTGCTTATTCAAACGAGAACTACAGAAACTACAGTCTAAAGTGATGATTCTACAGTAATAGCTGGAGAACCATATGCAGTTCCATAAATAGTATTTGAAATAACTTGCATACTTCAGTAACTTACACCTGATACTATGAATCGAGTAGAGGTTCTGCCATTATTAACTCAAAATAACTTCACTAACTTGCAGCTACTGAGCTAGCTTTTATTATTTCTTTAATAGGAAACATGGAAATAGATAGCTATGTTAGCAGAGCTTTCTCTCACTCCCAGTGGCACATCTACTAATTCAAAATTGGAATAAACAGGCAAAATGTCAACAGCCCAAGGGCAGACAGCTGCAAGTCACACAGTATACGCATTCCACAGCTGAAACTAACAGTAACTCCAGAACGTTTTGGACAGCAGTTGAGTCGCCTTCAGATTTAGAGATTGGCATTTGCAGCCCATTACACATCAAGCAGCATGTCAGTGCACTGAATGAAGCCACACTGATTTAG
The DNA here is from genome assembly GCA_036925125.1 of Oreortyx pictus. Classification (NCBI taxonomy): domain Eukaryota; kingdom Metazoa; phylum Chordata; class Aves; order Galliformes; family Odontophoridae; genus Oreortyx; species Oreortyx pictus. The sequence continues at coordinate 6,362,933 of JAUPFR010000003.1, forward strand.
CCCTGCCTCTGTAACATGTAGTGTTACACAGCTTGCCAATCACTCCAACTGAAGCAAAAAGCACTTTGTTGTCATTCAGTTGCGCTGAAAGATCAGTTCTTAACTTGCTTCACCTGTGCACCATCCCAAACACTCAAGAGTGCGTATCTACAGAGCAGCACTTGTTAATTTGGGGGATGTGCAACGGGCAGGTGATCTACATGAAGCCACACAGCCCAAAGTCACATGGCACTGCTTTTCCACTCAGCATTATTGAAACAAAGAGCCAGCACGATCTGACATGCCAGAGGCAAGAGGGATCACTCCTGATTATCAGGAGCTGTGCATTTGGGAAGGAGCATGTCCGCTGCTTCGGGAAAAAGCAACCAAACGCATTGCTGGCTTCTTAATATCGGAGTTACAGAGGCACTCGATCCGAGATAAAAGATGTAGGTCCCGGCCAACTGTCACGCGTCCCTATTAAGAAAGCTATCACGTTGGAGCACCTCGGGGTTAAAAGAGGGATACACCAAGAGGTTTCGGGGGACGGTTAAACTTCAACCCACCCTAGGCAACAGCTCAACTTGAAACACACTACGAATTAAAACAACGGAACGTTATCTACAAACACCCCGGACCGGAGCAGGGGCTGAGGGAAGACGGCTCTCAGCTTCCCGAGGGCAGGACGGGGATCAGGAGCCGGGAGAGAGAACAAACCCACGCAGCACCCGTCCGCGGATGAAAGGATGGATGGAAGGACGGATAAAAGGATGGACGGGAGGGAAGGGGCCGCCGCCGCACCCCTCACCTTGGTTGACCAACCGCAGGGTGTGCGTGAAGGACGGGTCCAGCGAGTCCTTCTCTGCCATCAGCTCGGGCAGATATCTCTCGTCCATAACGGCGGTAGAAGTCCCGAACGGCAACGGAGAGCCCGCGGGGAAGGAGACGGAGCGGGGCTGGGTCCCGGACGGCGGTAAATCCTCGGAGGCAGCGCTTCCCCGCGGCCGCCTCCCGCCTGGGGCTGCGGGGACGCATCCAGAGGGAAGCGCCGCGAGCCCCCGGCCGAGAGCGGGTAGGGAAGGGGACGGCCTCTCCTCCTCCCCCCCCCCCCCCACCCCCCCCTTCCCCACCAGGCGTGGGACGCGAAGAAATCCCTCAGCGGACGCGCACGGGAGCGGATAGAAGCACGCTCCGAGAGCCGCCGGGACGCGCCCCTCGCGCGTACACGCCCGCCGAAGAAAAGCGTGGAGAGGAAAAAAAAGAAGCAAGCAAACAAACAAAGACTGAGCACGCAACAAAGCCACACGCACCCGACGCGGCGCTGCGCCGACTGAGCGAGCAAATCCCCCTGCTCCAGGCTTAAATACCCCCGGCCAGGCCACGCCCCTCAGCCGCCCGAAGCCACGCCCCTGCGCTCTTAGCCACGCCTATAGCTTTAGCCACGCCCCTTCTCCTCCCTATGGGCGGTGCCGCCTCAGCCCCCATTCGCTGTCGCCCCGCCTACTCCGGTGACGACTCCCATTGGGTACACTCTGTTGTCAGTCAGGACTAAACCACGGATTGCGATTGGTGGATACTGCGAAGCCCCGCCCCCTCTCCTCTCCCTCAGCGCGGCGGGCGAGCTGTGGTGACAGCTCCTCACGGGGCGGGGTGGGTCCCTCCGAAAAAAATTGCTTTTTAAATGAGAACCAGAACCGCGATTTTAACTCTTTTCTCCCTCCAGCAGCGGTCATTCTGTTTATGCAGTGTCAGAAGCCCGTGGGAAGTGGGGGCATCCATTCCCCGCTGTAACAACGGCACAAATCACGGTTCTGAATTGTGAAATCCCTTTCATCCGATTAGCTGCGGTGAAAAGAGCGCTGAAAGTGCTTTTTTTTTTCTCCGTGAAGATAATCAAATCATCTCAGCTGGCTTTTGCATTTCATGCAGAATAGGTTTGCGATGCGTTTTAGTCATATCCTGCAAGATGGGGAGAGAAAGCTCTAAAAAGACGTGCGAGAAAACACTGCGAGTTAAAATCAGAGGTTAACACTCCTTCCTGACAGCTACATGTGCTTTTTCACCCTCAAAGCAGAAGATATTTTGCTTCTTGTTATATTTTATGGACTGGAATTCCTCACAAAGCAGTGTTTGCTGTACTGCGGTATATAACATCTGCTTGATTTACATTCTCCTTCCGACCCTTCCAAATAAATCTGACCCAGCAGTAACAAGAACCAGAAATAGATTTAGGAAAATATATTCTTGAAAATTCTCCTGCATGGCATCAAACTTGACAGACATACAAGCATGTACAACACACATACAAGCAACTGCAGAAAGTTGGGAGTGTTTTATTTCAATCTTCCATCTACATCTTCTATATAAAAAGCCTCCTGAAATGCAGCCATCTGTTGTGAAAGAGGCAGACACGCACGAAGGTGACACAGGACAATATGTAGGAGTGTAATGTTCACTGAGTGACCCGGAGCAAAATAATCCCTACCTTTGCTAGTAAAACCAAAAATGTATTTACAGTCCCTCTACAGCAAACAGAACCTCAGAAAGAAAAGTAGATATATTATAGAAATGGCATAAAACACAATGTGCGTTTCTTGGAGGAAGTCATATTCCTCCTGGTAACTGATTAAATAAACATTTGATGTTTCAGAAAAAAAAAAAACAAAAAACACAGTATTTCACCCAAAAGTATAACCATTCTCCCTGGCTTAAAATTCAAGTTTGCAGACTTGTTTTTCATCAGGTCTATAATGTATGAAGTGTAAAATTACCACATTTTATCCTGCAGTTGAAACTCAGAAATTGCACATAAGGAGTATGGTACATTGTTTTCTCAAGTGAAATTTACTAGGATATATTACAAATAAAAACTCACTGAAAAAATGGGATATTCAAGCTAGTGAGAGCAGTTTAGGATATGGTTACCTGGAAAGCCTCCTCACTGTAGGTCTTACTGTCAAAAAAAAAAAAAAAAAAAGGAAAAAGCAAAAAACAAGAGGCACCAAATCCTTAAGGATTGATTGATTCCTGCTTCAGAAACCTATTAAAAAAAAAAAAAAAAACCACGAAAACCAGCTTTATTAAGACTTTGCCCAGTAAATATTAGCTTTGCTTTTCACAGAATCATAGAATGGCTTGGGTTGGGAGGGACCTCAAAGACCATTTAGTTCCAACCAAGTTCCAGTTGCACAAATGTGTTTTAGACGTGAGTCTGAATTTTCGAAATTCACAATTCAAGTGTTTTTACAACTTTTCTCCAACAGTAAAATAAATAAGATTTTTATGCTTTATCACTTTGCTGTTTATATATGTGCATGGTAGTTTCAGAAAGTTAGTTGTATAGGTGTTTATTGGTCAGGGACCAGCAGCAGAGTAACATTTCTTAAAGCACCAGTTATCTGACCTTGCAGTGTGTCTTCACATGCAAAAATGGCAGAAGCCACAATTAATATCCACAGGTAACATGTAACATTAAGACATTTTAGTACCCTTGCTATCTGCAATGCACTTCACTTCCCTATTCCTAGTACCTTTTGTCACAGACAAAAGGACATGTGAGAACAGTGATGTGTGTGAAAAGGCTCTAACTGTGTTGCATCCTCTCTCTGGTACCTAAGAGTTTCAGCATAACTTCTTGCAGGTACATTTTTCATATTTGCTGGGTCAGCAAAAAAAGCAGTATATTCAGGATTAGGTCTTTGCTCCTAATATTCTAAGCACACCTAAATATTCATGATCCTCCCAAAGTTACTGTCCACTCATTTTTATTTCATGACTGGTGTTGTTTCATTAATTCAGTGATTTTATCAATCTGCTGATGACCACAATAGACTTTACAAGGCTTTAATATAGCTCTTACTTCTGATTTACCAATTTAAAGCTCAAACCTAAGCAGACTGCTAAGAAATTATTATTTGAGCCTTCAGCTCGTTGAAATGCATACAGCTGAAGACCTATAGAAGCAGGGTTTATTTTAGGAATAGTTTGTCACAAATATCTAGTGAATACGTCCTTGATATGACTCACCACAGTTCTGATTAGCATGTTGCTAAGTAGGTGCTGGATTCCTTAGTATTCCCATGTATCAATTGTCAATTTCTATTAGGCATATTGAAATGATAAATATATGGCTAAGAGGCTAGTGCCACCTCAAGAATTTTGTCTTTTTCTACCATGAGGCATTTTACTTGTCACCTTGGCTGTGAATGGGATCCACACGGGTCAAAAGAATTCCGGCCATGACCTGTCTGAGTTCATTGACAGGGCTTTAAACTAGGCTTGAAGGGGAAGTGATAGCAAGCCTGCCTAAGACAAGGCGTGGGATGGTATTGCTAAGATAGAGGGACAAGGTGCTAGCAGAGTCCTTCAGTCTACTGCATCTTACAATGATAAAAGCAACAGGGAGACTAAAAGTAAATAATTGAATGGAATTTAGGAGTTATCTTCCAAGAAGGAGAAAAGGCCAGCTAACCAGCTAAAGTACCTCTACCCCAATGCATGCAACATGAAGAGTTGGAAGCCACTGTGCTACTGGGAAAAAATGATGTAGTTCTCATCTCTGAAACCTGGTGGGATGATTCCCATGATTGGAGTATGACTATTGATGGCTACAAGCTGTTCAGAAAGGACAGGAAAGAGAAGAGGGAAGAAGTTATTGACCTCTTCATCAAGGAAAGAATAGAGTCTGAAGAGATGTCCCTGAAGAATGGCAGCAAGTGAATCAAAAGCCTGTGAGTCAGAGACTGAGTTAACAATGAGAGCCTTGTAGTTGGGGTCTACTGCAGGCCACCTGATCTAGTGGAGGCTGTTGATGAAGCCTTCTCCCTCCAGCTACAGGAGACACTGTGCTCACAGGCTCTTGTCCTTTGTGGGACTTCAGCCACCCTGACATCTGCTGGAAAAGTTGCACAGCAAGCACAGGAGGCTCCTGGAACGTATCAAGGAGAACTTCCCAAGGCAGGCTGGACTTGTTGCTCACAAACATAAAAGAATTGATTTGTGACATCAGGACTGGAGGCTTCCTGGGCTGTAGTGACTGTACAGTGGTGGAGTTTACAGTCTTCCGGGGAATTGGACAGGCAAAGAATAAAATCAGAAAGTTTAATTTTTGGGAATCCAACTTCAGCCCTTCAGATACTTACTCAACAAAATCCCCTAGGAATCTGTCCTCAAGGACAAGACAGGGGAGCAGAGTTGTCTGATCTTTAAAGAAGCTTTCCTTAGGGCATGAGAGGTCTCAATTTTGAGGTGTAGGAAGTCAGGAAAGGGAAGCAAGAGACCTGAGGAACCTAAACATCCATGAGCCTGTGGATCCCAATGAGATACACTGCAGAGTCCAGAGGAAGTTGGCTGGTGTAGTCGCCATATCACTCTCAGTGATATTTGAAAAGTCATGGCAGTCAGATGAAGTCCCTAGTGACTGGAAAAAAGGCAATATAGCATCTGTTTATAAGAAAAATATTCCATTACACACACTCTGAAAAGTAATTATATGCCTCTTTCGTATTCTATGTCTTCATTGTTGTTGTAGAGTCAGCATGGAGAGATCTAAGGATTTTTTATTATTTTTGTTGAATCAGAATCAAATTTTTTTAATTCTGCTTTTCATGTGTACCCACATCTGTTACATTAAAAAAAAAAAAAAAAAGCAAAATTTTTTCATTATAGGTTGGACAACATCTGTGAGTTCATCCTGAATGTGATCCCAGTACTATTTTCTTCTTTCTGAGTTGCTCTACATTTCTGCTGGTCTAAGTTATCATCCTCATTATGTTCTTCAAGCCTTATAAAAAGGAACACATTTTTAATTGCTTTCAGCACTAACTCTGGAGAGTTTGATACCCCCCTCTATTCTTGGACGTAATTAAAATGATTAATACAGCCACACCTGCTTTCTGTTAACTATGATCCAATTTTAGATTGTACCACCTAGTATTTTTTCCTGATACTGTAATTCTGCCATAATTTTGTAGTTTTTTCAGTACTCATTGATAATGGCTAATTCCAAACAGTTCTTCTAGTCTATCCTTTAGCTTTCCTTAAAAATCCCATGCACAACAGTTAATGATAAAAATCATTTCTTGAATTGCTGTCTTCCAGAGAGCTGAAAAATGTGTCACTACTCTCTGCTTGGACTGACCTGCTGGTATTCATGTTGAATGCCTCATACGTGCAATGTACGAGGACTGGAGAGATGACAGATGACATCGACTGCAGGAGGTAAATTTTAGCATTCCTCCTTATTTTTCTTAGAAGCATTTTAAAAGATAATACACTGTATCACAACATCCTTCTCATTTATTGTGCAGTAATTGAGACAAAACACCACAGTGAGTTCATCACCTTTTTCATTATATTCATGTAAGCCATGAGCTTTTGTCTTTTGTTTACACATCACTGCTAATGGTGGTTGTAACAGTCCAAATAGTCCTGGAACTGCTGCACGTATACCTTGATCATATGATTTGTTTGCAAACATAATGAAGAACTTAGTATTCTCTGTTATGAAGTATCTCGTAAGATTAAAGACTCCTGTTTTTTAATTAAGGTGCAATTATTTTACATCTTCTGTCCCAATATTGGTTTTGTACATGTTTATATTAAATATCTAGATTCTGATGTTTCTCTTTTTATACTTGCTAATATTTCATGTAGTTTTAATGATGCAAAAGCTATCTACATCATGGTGATAAGAGTTTTTGTTTTCTCGTTTCATATTTTAATTCCATATACACTTTTAAAACCATTTTAAACATAAAGAAAAATACTTCCTTGATACTCCTTTCTTGATCCTGTACTGTATCTATAAGAAACGTTGTATTATTTCGCATTATTGCAATTTCTCTGCTAAAAGCTTTTGCTAAATTGTGTTTTGCTTTCCTATTTTCCTGTGCAGTGTCTGTAAACATGGTTTACTTTGTATACTTTGTGACTGCCTTATCTACTGCTGAACAATCAACACGTCTTACAAATCTGGTCTTTCCACAAACCTCCTTTATTCCACTGAGCATGGGTGATGCCAAATCCACTGCCCCTTTATCTTATGTCTGCTGTTTTCCTGGTCACACCTCTTTTTGCACATTATGTTGTGTGCTGATATTTTCCTTTGCTTTTTCCACTGTGAAGCTGTTATTATTTTTTTTCTCTTATGTAATCTCATTAATGTCTTTCACAGGCAGTCTTTCCTATGTATTATGGCCTCATAAGCCATAACAGTTGTCTCACTAAGACCTTGATATATCTCAAAACATTTGTTGTTGTGTGGTGATGTTTTCTTTAAAAAAGAACAAGTCCTCAATTCAGGATGTTAATCTGTTGTTTTTTTTTTTCCTGTCTCTTCCTATAAGTTTACTGTATAGCTGAGATTTTAAAATACTTCTTGCCTAAGAAGTACTCTGTTAGAGAAGAATAATATCATGAACCCTAAACCTTGAAATAAATCTGCTGCATTAGTATGTCTTCTGCCTACCACTGTTTTCCTCAGTAATTCTTGCTGATCTACTCTTGGACTGTTTCTTTCATTATTCTGCATGAAAATTGTAGTTCACTTTTTTCTTCTCATAATGTATCAGAAAAATATTACTGCTGAGACTGCTCAGATCCTTTGAGAGGCTGGGTAAACTGAAGTTATATAATAGAGACCATTTGGTGATATTAGTTTATTGAATTTGCCTTTAAACAGAGTTAACTTAGACACAGTATTCGTGAACAATTTATAAAAAGCTATTCTCAAGCTCCTGTTAAGGGGAGAATGGATAACAGTAAATTGTCAATTTTTCTTTTGGAAAAAAGAAAAACAAAATTGTACCAAGTAGTGGTTTTTTTTTTCTTTTTGTCCAGATACTCAGCTACATTAGCTACTATTAGAGTGAACCAGAGAAAGCTCTGTGATGAATTTGCAGGCAGTGGTGAGACCAGAATGCGCTTATGAGGCTTATGACTGACTTTCAAGAGTCTGCATATGTAAAGTGAAAATTTGAAGAAAAGTGCAGTCGTAGGAGAGCCCCAAAGGAGTCACTGAAAAGGAAATCAAATTTATACACAATGCACTGTAAGCAGTTTATCTTCTGTTTGTGGATGGGAAGCATGTTCTTTCTAAAGTTTGTACAGGCAAAAAGATGAAAGGAGATGAACTCACCATGAAAGACAGCAAGGTTTTAGCTTCTGCTCAAAGTGTTCAGGCAAATCAGTATGTGAAACATTGATTTTATAAGTGCTCTCACTCTGTCAGGCATGTGTGCTGCAATGAAAGTAAGAAGCAGTGGAAAATGTTCTCACAATTGTATGTTCCTGGTAGCTTTTGCGATTCAGAGGGGAAAGGAAGGGAAACAACCATCATGCACTCATAGTCAGAGATGTGCTCAGTTTACTAGCAATTGCTGAACAGGCTAGCATGATTTCATATCCAGTTCCAAATAGTGGCATTTGCACTGTTAAGACAAAGTAGTTGTGTTTTCTAAGACCAGCATTTTCAGGCCAACTACTGATAGCAGCTCTTCGATGAAGCATGGATGTAAGCATCTCTGTGGTTCATTTTGGAATATCATGGAACAGGCAGACAGTATAGACAAGAAAAAGCTGTTTTGAGTAAGTTTTAAGTTCTGTATATATTGCTAATGTTTATGTAGGTCGCTTTTGAAAGTAATACTTCCTATGTATTTCCATGAAAGCACCAGCAGATACAAAGAGCACAGTAGCACTATTTGACGAATTCTCAGCTACAAAATGCTATTTTTTCAACGTAGCCACCACCATTAGCTGTGTGTTTTTATCAGCAATGAATAACAGCCTGCATGTAGCACTTGTAAACAACTGCACCATTGGCACATTCACCTCTGCTGAAACACAACACCACTATGTCTCTGTACTCACGGGCATTCTTTGGTCCCCAGTAATGTTTAGCACGTGTTGATGAAGGTCACTGCATGCCATTTTTTTTCCAAAAGGAGGAATTCAATTCCACATCTTTGCTTCATGCATATTTCTATGAGGGAAGACATTTTGTCGGACTTCTACTCTGTTGCTGTCAAATGGCAACAAAATGTAATGGAATATTGCTGCCATACCACCAGCATTCGCCTCTGATGTCGTGGACCAACATAATAAAATAGGAGGTGTTACTTTCAGAGCATCATTGCATTCTGGCAAAAAAAGGTCTATGGTAGAAGGACAGTTTTGCAAATACTGTGTATGAAATTGTTCTCACAATAAAATCATTGTTTAAATCTAATACATTACATTGTGTTTTGGTCTTCTAATTTGAAATAACAAAGTATCTTTACTTTTCCTTTCTAAATTTTTGAATTAAGCAAATTGAATGTATTCCTTGTGTGCGATTTTCTTGCTTTATAGTCTAAAGTTTATACAGTAAATAGATTAGCAAAGTTGTATTTCAGTAGCAGTCTGATTTCATTGGTAGATTTTCTTTCATATCAGACATGAGCTGAAATTTAATGCTCTGCAGTGTAGTAGTAGATTAGAACAGAAATCTTGAGTTACATTTTGTAATAATAGCACGAGATATAGAGCATTATATATATTTCCCTATTTAAGGTAAATTAATCTGTGTAGAACAGTCAATATATATTGTTTATCAGGATTCGTCGTTCATTAGTTGTCTCACTGCTGGAGAAGAATAATTTTTTTATCATGCACTGTTTAAATTCTGAATAGTCAGAAAGTCAGGTACCATTACATGGAGATAAGGTGAAAGGGAGAAGGAGCAGTTCTGACTTGTTGCAACCATTAGCTTTACAAGTGTGAAGTGTTATCTTGTTAGCTATCTTACAGTCTCCTACTATGTGCAATGCTGTGTATTTAGATAAGTTAGGTAATGGACCAACATCTTTGGAGAAAAAGTAAAGGGAAAAATAGAATGTGGTCTAGAAGTAGTATATTAAAAGATTGGCTTTAGGGTCTCAAAAAAAAAAAACCCAAAAACAAACAAACAAACAAAAAAAAACCTAGTGTCTGTCCCAGATTTGTGAGTCCTAACTGTGTCGTGGAAATAAAACACATAGAATGCATTAATATGATCTGAGAGTGCTCTGTGACTATTTCATTGCAGTTCAGTGTGTAAAGTGAAATCTTAAGATAAAAATATGCCTTTGCTTCCCTGCTTAAAGGCTTTAATTAGGTGTAGCATATCCCCCTCACTCAATCATTTTCCTTCTTAATTTAGAATATTGACTTAATGAAATTCTGTGACTTAAATTGAGAAATATATTTTTGTCAGAAGACAAACAAGTTACTAGAAATCAATAGTTTTCTTATTATTTTAACAATGAAAAACAAGGAAGGTTAGCTTTGCTAAAAAATAAAAATAAAAAATGAAAGTGCTTAGTAAGGCTTAAAATTTATCCAAGCAAAAATTTCTTTAAAAGTTCCATATCTGCATACTGAATTCTGGTTTTATTCACAGGTTTCTGGGTGGATTTTTTTTTTTTAATTAGTAGAGAATTAGAACATAATACTTTCCAAGGAAATAACCTCTGTTTTCTTAATGAAACTGTGTTGTTCTATTGACTTTTGGAGAGTTCACCTCTTAAACGGTTCAAGTAAAAGTGCAGTGTGTGAAAAATGGGGTATAAATAGGTCCTTTATATTACCTTGAGAAGCTAAGGATATCTTTATAGCATTAGTGTTTAGTAATTGATGCATTCATCCTAAATCTCAACTTTGCTGCTGCAGCAAGTCACAAAATTAGCATAACAATTCTAATGAACGAGTGAGTCCCTTGCTGTAAGTTTCTTGGCTACTGATATTTTCATTTATTACAGTGATGTTTTTCTGGTGTTTTGCCACAGATCTTTTGTTCGCATGACATAAGATGCAGTTAAAATTGCCTCATTCTCTATCTGTTTCCCAGTAACTAGAATAAGTTACACAAATATACAGTGTTCTTAGCTGTAATGCAGTGTTCTAAATGGCAAAGATGATTTGACTTTTAATATCCTTAATTTGTTTTTTTACGTTATAATGTCCTATATTACAGCTGTAAGCATAATAACTTGGTTTCTTCAGGTCTATCTTGCATTAGATTTCCACAGCAAATTAGGAAACAATCCTAAAAATATCCAATCCTAAATGTATCCAGATACATTTTTATCTCATTTTTTATAGCAGATAAATAGAACAGCTGAAAATTTATTCGGGTAACAGATCTAATTTGAGTGAAAACACTTCAGGTAGGCTGGGAAAATTTAAAGCATAAAAGTGGGAATGTGTGAAAGAAACATATGCTTCCATTCCAAGATTTGTGGTATTTAACCACAACAGTGCTAATGTCCTGCTGGTTCTTGGATTTTTGTTTTTTGCTTTTTTTTTTCATAAAGAGGAATATATGAGAAGTCAGATTTTGTTAACGAGATGGGCCAGTAGTCAGTTGAAGCTTTATATGAATCTATTGACAGATGCAGTTGTAATCCTCCTGCAGAAAAAATATCCATGTGTATTTTTCTTTTTGACAACAGTCTTGTAGTGAATTGTTTGATGCAGAATGGTAGAAAAACAGCATGGATCAGACCCTACAAGGACATGTAATCCAGCTGTTTGGCCAAGGAAAGAATCCAGGAGACACCAGTATGAACCAGACTACACTGACAAAAATTTAGATGCAAGGCTCCAATGATGGGCCTTTCCATATACCTGCAATTTCATTTGAAGTAAGGCAAGCCTGTACAGAGCACAGTGTAGTGCTTGAGCCTTTGCCCTAAATTTCTGAAGCAGTGTATATAACATTTATCCCACTTGCTTTATGTGTGGAGGTTGTTCTTATGCACCCTACACATGTTCATTAATATTCACCTACGCCAAAGAAGTGAACAATTATGTTTTCTTTTAGAACATAGGACTCTATTCAACTGCCTAACTACCCTTCCTTATATGAAATGTACAATATAAAAGCCTGTCTTTACTCCATGTGTTTCTGATTCAGTCTTCAGCAAGCCTAGTTGTGAAAACAGTGTTCTCAATACTGTTTCCCAGTTAACCCCTTTTTAGCCAAAAATGTTTCTCTATTTCTTAGAATAGTTTAACCTTAAAACCTAATGCAATAAAATATCTGCAGACTAATAGTGTTCACTGTCCCATTAAATGTAAAGGCCAGACTTTTGAAAGGTTAACAAAAAAGTTATGGGCTTTTGACGAATAAATTCTGAATAAAATTTTTGTAATTAAAATTTTAATGCTTCAGCCGTGTTACTTAAGTTGCTATGCACTGGAATATGGGATGGTTGAAGTTCAGAAACAATATTTAGTCATAAAACTGCCCCAAATCAAAAGGACTCAGGAAATCTATTTAATAACAAGTGTCAAGACTGTTATTGCTACAGATGTGGTAAGACAAAATATATTAATTCAGTGATAGAGGTGAAGTCAAAATAAGTATGTTTCTCTAGTTTTTCTGTTGTGAAGGAAACGTGATGTCAGATGAAAAGAAAAGCCTGAACACTTCAATTTGAGGAACAAGAAGCTGCTTCCTTCTTAGAGAGGGGAATCAATCTGCCCATTGAACTTACAGGGTCGTTCATTCTTACCCAGCAGCTTGCTGGATCTAGACTGATTTTCTTTTCTTTATGTGACTGTTTTGTGACTAACAATACGAATATTTGTATCCTTCTGTAGAAAAGAAAAAAAAACAAACTATTAAAGATATTGTTAATTGAATAATAAAGGCTAGTCCACATCTACATTTTAGAGACATGAAATTGCATTGAATTTGATATTCAATGCAATATGTATTGCAAAATGCAAGTGTAATACCAAGTTAGCACACAAGACACTGGAAGGAAAAATAATTATAAGCTAGTAAGTGTTCATATAATCTTGATCACTGGCAGCTTTTTCTTTCTTACACTGAGCTCTCAATTTTTACTTGTCTTGTTTTTGTTACAGCATAGGAAATCCATACATCGTTTTACACTCTTTACTTTGTCCAGACATACTGATACAGCAGGAGTCTTTACTAGAGTAATTTCTGTCCTGATTTTATAAAAGCCATCAAACTCTGCCCTTAAAACCCACAAAGCTCGTAAATCTTTATGCCGCTGCTGATATTTGTAAAGTGTTTCTCTATTCAAATTGGGAAAGGAAAAACTCTGGAATACTGAATCCATTTCTGTTAGTCCAGGTTCTTCAAATAACCCACCAAACTGAGGGCTTGGCTCTGATGTTAAGTATGAAAGAAATAGAAAACAGCATGGACTAATAATACAAAAGATCATATTATCTCTCATTAACAATGAGAGATGTTGTTTTTAAGGCTGTTTAAAACCCCAGAATGGAAGTTCTCAATTTAGCCTTAGGTTTTTCCTATACTACGTGACAGTATTGATGGAATCCTCAGAAAATTTTGTTCCCACTCCAAACTTTGTTATAAATAAATTAGTTGTAATTTGCAACAGTATACTGATGCTACAGTATAGTAAACTGAGGCAAGATAAGCTCTCAGTAATAAATTAATCTTTCCTTTTTATTAAAAAGTAACTGCAGACCCCAAGGTGAGAAAAGCTGTAGTGCCAATTGCTATAGTGGCTGATTTGACTGGCTTTTAAAGTCCAGTCCCTAACAGAGGTTCAAGAATGAGGTTTCCTTTTATGTGGATCTTGAGAGCTATTAGAAATAACTGCTTTGCAGAACAGGCTGGGAAATGTAGTTCTACTGAAAGTGATTACTTTGGCAATTACCCCCTAAGCACACTGCTAAACAGGGATGAAAAGCTGGAGTGCTTGATTAAACTGTGTGTTACATGTAAAGACAACTTGGCAGTATGCAACTCAGTGTCAGGGGGTAATACGAGTCTGTCAACTTATCTGTGCTGTGTTTTGTATAGATTGTCTGAGATTCTGGATCCTGTGTTGTGACGGTTTAATGTAGTAAGATTCTTTCTATGAGCTCAGTGTAGGACACCTGGTTTTATATTGTTTATCAAAAGACTGTGTGAGCAACATGCAGTAAATCACCTGTTGCAACCTGTTTTATGGTGAAAACTGAAATCTTGAATTCTATGACACTTTTTCAGTATTCAGACAAAGAGGTGATACCTTTTGCTTACAGCCATCTGCTACCTGTGTGATGTAATCAGTAGTTTTACACGCCCAAGAATTCGGTTTCCCACAACCCTGATGCTGTAGTTTTCCCACACATAGGTGCAGCTATACTGCCTGAGAACATTTTTAGTCCCTCACATCTGAAAGACACAGAATTTCCTGGAAAATTAGATCATCCAGTTTATAATATACAATCTCTTACATTTTTAAAAGAGGGTTACCTGAATGAATAATATATTTCAGAAATTCTTAGTAAATGCTTTTTGTTTTCAATCTGAACCAGCCAATGGATATTTAAAACAAAATACTTACTACTAAATTTAATCTTGCATGAAATCTAAGCAATAAAAATGTATAGCTTGTTTTGTATGTGAAAAACAATTGACTCTCAATGAGATTTTTGCAAGAATTTTAGAGTGGAGGGAGAGAGAATAGAGGGTGAGTTAGAAGTGCTGACAACCATAACTGTAGTTTCTGACTTCTTTATTTTCATTACAAACATGGCAGTGATGCTGCCACCAGTGATTCAACACAGAGAGCTCACTGACAGTTATGCTCCTTTTCAGCATGAAGGTGACACAGAATTCATTTGGGTGGAAGGCTGGTACCAAACAGCTCTCTAATGCAACTTGACATGTCTAGTTTAGCAGATTTGACCTCCAGCTACTGTTGCAGATGTATGTGGATCACCTATAGATCTTGTGTCATATTGCTTCTCCATGTATAAATGAAACTCTATTCTCCAACTCAAGGAGTCTAAGGAAACAGCAGATGTTCATGCGTTGGCAGTTGAACTGAAAGCTTCCCATTCTTGGAAAATTTATTTCTAGCTTATGAAAAGAACAATGAAAAGACACTGTCTTCTTTGACAGATAATCATGGTAGAAATGACTGGGATTTCTCATCCCAGTTAAGAAAACAGTTGTATTGACTTCAGACTGTGTTTACTTTCCTGAATGGCTGAAATGTGTCCAGTGACAACATCCTATTTCTTTGATGTTAACCCCAATGAAATCTGTCATTAGCTGATTTGTTTTCACCAACCAGGTCTGCTCTGTAAGGTTAGTGACAATTAAAAAGACATGTTTAAATAAGAATGTAAATGCTTATTCCTCTGTTCTTATACTAGGGTTACTAGGGAAATTAAAATTCTTCACCAAGCTTTTCATATTCTGACAATATTTAATGATCCTATGATGTTTTGGTAACCTCTTTAAAGAATACAGAACAGGCTGGCATGAGAAAAGATGAAAATGTCTACCAATATAACTGCTAATTGCTATGGTCACATTGTGCCAAAGGTTATGCAAGTGTTTAACTTCAAACATACACACAGACCTGCTACGATGGCCTCTAATGAGCATGTTTATAATGGGGACAGAGAGCCACAGAAATCTTAGACAAAATGAGCCTTCTTCATCTTACAACTTTTCCATGATCCTGCTTCTGTGATGAAAGATTTTCTGAGAACAGCTTTACTGCTCAGCAATTTTTCTATAGCAGTTTTTCAGTGAAGTAGGCCTCCTTCCATTCTAGCAGCTTAGAGTGAAATTCTCTCACACAACCACTAAAGACAGATGGGTAAAGAATTGCAGTGATTTTTTGAAATGGTGATTTTTTTTTTTAGGTGTCTGATCCTAAAAATGGAAGCCAAACCTCAGTGTGCTTTCAGTGCAGTGCAGTGGGGACAGCTAGTTTCCTCAGAAATGCAATTTGAAGATACTCAGATTCAACAGGGAACTGCTAGTACTTTCAGCAGTTACCAGTGGAAACATTATTTTTATGTCCTGTTTGTGTACATACCACCGTCAGTTCTGTAATGGAGTAGTTACACAACTTCCTCAAAATCCTGAGTCGGAACCTGCTCTTGAGGGATGATGCTTAATCTGAAAGAACAGAAAAAATGCGCTAAAAGCATTGCAATGTCCTCCTTTTTCAAAATGACCTACTAATTTTAACGCTTAATCAGAAATGATTTCACAGTAGTTCCTAATGCACTGACTTGAGTGTCGAGTCCTGAAGTCTCCCCTTTCCCACAAGATTCTTTTTTTTTTTATTATTTATTTTTTGAGGCATGGACTGTTGAATGAAAAAGATAGTAGCCTGTAGGCACATTCAGTGTGTTCTCCTGTGCTGAAAATGAAAGATTCATGAAGGCAGGATGAAAAACCGTGGAAGTGTAAATTTCTAACAGGCTAGAGTAGATTTCTGAGAGAAGAGAATCTTCCCAAAGCATGCAAGTTAATTCTCAGTAGTTCCTATGTAAATACTGTGACTACTGGGGCATTATAATGATAGATACTGCTACAGGTGGTTGGGTTTTGGTGTGTGTGTGCTTCTGTTTTTGTTTTGTGGCGGGGAGAGTGTTGTTTTGATTTGATTTCTATAGAAACTGCAAGTGCATTTTGGCAGCATTTGTGTTTTTGAGCATGCGTCCCCACTAGGCTCAGCAGACATCTTCCAGACTGAGTATCTTGGCAGTTAGGCATTGCACTACCTGTTTTCTGGGTCCTGACAGAGCTTGTGCTTTGGGCTATTGTGGAAACAAAGCAAAACTGCATCTGCTTGGAAAAAATTGCCATATTTGTGTATGGAAATGAGTACCCATACAAATATTTTCAAGTTGTTTTTTATAAGTACTTAGCTTTTTGATTGGACGTGATTAGTCCTAAATTCTGCAATGAATTTAGCTGTAAAAGTAACTTAAATGCTTAGTGAGTCTGTTTTATAAGCGCAGCAAATCTCACAATCCTGCAGGAAAGTAAACATTCTTGTTCCATTTCCTCCACAAGTGGAGGAGAGGCAGAGACAGCAACACACAGCATCTCAGTATCTCCAAATTAATAGTAATTATAATGTTACAACTTTTTTTTAATCTAGTTTTTTTTTTTTTTTTTGAAGGTGGATAAAGGGTTGGGGTTTAGATAAATATTTTTAATAAAAAAACAGCAAACACTACGCAAAATCAACACAAAAAGCATTTACAGAGAAGTCCTCAGAGCCCTGGTTATTACAACAGAAATTCCACAGCATGCAAACAGACAATAAACAGTCCATCTGTATAATTCACTTTTATTTAAGAGAAAATGTGAGGAAAAACAAATATATTGAATAGCACTTTTGTTTTTATTAAACAAAGTGCATCCTTTGAGATTCCTTTTTCCATTTATTAATCAAGGTACAGAGCCAAGCTCTGTAAGTCCATTTCTGTGTGTGTATTTCTGGTGTCTGGAACAATACATCATCATCACATTAGGGTTTACATACAGCTACTTTCTTTTCTTGCCTTGTCTTTTCATAATTGTTGCCTTTTTCTATATAGAGTTGAATTTTAAGGATACTGCGTAATCAAAACAGAAGAAAAGAACAGCAAATTCCAGACAGTGCATATTTTCCCACCTTACTTTTGTACAGAAATATTTATTTCTGTACCTTGGTAAAAGCAAGCTAATCTTCTGTTTTAATGTAATTTTAAGGAATTATATTTTAAGGAATTATCTGATTTTTTTTTTCTCATCGTGCCAGAAACAAGATTTCCTTGTCAATGAAGTTATACTAATACCAGCAGTTATATAGATCTGAAGAAATACTGTCATAAAAAAAAAATCTATCAAAAAAGGAGGAGGATAATTAATTATAGATTAAGCTTCTACCAGGTCATGACATTGTAAAAAACTTTACTAGGTTAATAAATATGATTTTTACTCTGTTCAACTGCAAAAGGGTCCTAATTTGCAACCAAACAGCTGTTGTTTATAAACTTCCACCACCTTTAGTAGAAACAATAGTTTTCTTTGGAAAAAAAACCCACACACAGAGCGTTATACAAATTCACACTCCCAATAAATATGGGAGGTGAGTTTCATGTGGTCATAATAAGGATTTCTCTGTAGTTGTACAAGTTTGTTTCCCCCAGATGGTTATCATTGAGAATTTGATGCACTGTGTGCTTTTTGATGGACAGGAAACCTGGTCTGATCTTTGCCTGTATACCCAGAAATCTGAAGCTTTGTGAAAACCAAGTTGTGCAGTTATATAAATGAAACAACCTACAGGTTTGCCTCTGACATCAAGTTCAGAATTAGCAGTTTTAAAAAATGATTTTTCTCTGTAATTCTTTTAAGTCTCATCAGTAAAGGAATGAATACACACACCCATGTCATCACAGGTCCCCAGCTGTACTCCTTGGGTCTCGTGGCACTGCTCCTGGACAGCAAGCAGTGTGCAGGTGGAACTGCTCTTTAAACACTGACAGAGTAATTCACTAGGGAGTGAATTTAACTTGACTTCATCATTTCTCACATTGTATTTAATACAGAGTCTCTCTGGAATAGAACTACTGATTGGTCTTTGTTCCTTCTGTACAGCAATAAGAAATAAACAAATCATAGAAATAAATATTTCTCCTCTTCCTGAAAATGCTGACTATCTCATGACAGTGGCATATAAGTACTGCCTGTCTAGCTTTACTGTATTTTCATAGAAGATATCTCTACAGATGTCTTGTTTGAGCCTCATTACAACAAAATCAAAAAGCTCATGGCAGTCATTAGATTATTTATCTTTTAAATTCTGTGATAATTAGAGAATCTTTTGCAGATGAGGATCCAAAGCACAGAAAATCTTCTAAGATAAGCTGTAACAGCGCACAGAGTGGATTAGGTTTCAGCTAGATACCCCATAAAGCAAACTGTCCTCTATTGCTCTGATGTGTCACTGTGGGCACGTACTGCTCACATTGGAGGATGGCAGAGTGCAAGCCAAGTGTAAAAGCAAAACTGTTTAATATCATTGGCTCAGGTGTTTAATATCATTGGCTCAGGTTTCTGCTCATACTCATCAACTCAGGTGATGCACTGTCACATGAGCCCAGAAACCAGACCTGGAGCTGATTTGCTATTTACTGGCTTTGAGTAGAAGCAGAATTAAAGCCAGATGTTTCCGCATGCCTGAGCACACACTCATGGCACAGGCAGATACACCAGACATCTCATATTCCTATGAATTAACCTAGTAGAGTCTCCTTGACATTAAAACCTTTATACTGAAGAGAAGTTTCAGTTGAGATGTGTATTGTGTTTCTCTCAATTTATTCTGTGTAGTGAGCTAAATAATTCAATGTATAATGTGCCTTGAAATTGTCCAGTTTCAGTTCTTTACGTTATAAATGTTTCTATACTTAACACTGTCAGCAAATCTTTGACTTAATTGTTGTTGGGCAGCCAAGGGAGATGATAGCACATTTATCAGTAATTAGAAGTGTGTGTAGCTATCTTCAGGTGGAAAAGAACAGATATTTGCTTAAGAAATATTGTGGAAAACAGTGGAAAAGGAAAATGGCATATATGTGATGAGCTTCTAGAATTAAACTCTCACACATACGGATAAATAGAGATCATTAAACGTAATTGAAAATAGCAGTTTTCATGTAATTCTTGTTATAACATAAAAATAAATGCTAAGTAATATATTTTCCCAAGTTTAAGTCAGCTTATAAAAATATAATAATTGCTTCAGGCCAAAGTATTAGGTTATGCCTGCTCTGACTGTAGTCCTGTGTAAGTGAGGGTCACATTTTTCATGAAGTTCCTTCAGAATGTCTGAATATAGGGATGAAAAGACATACAGTATTCCTCAATTTGCCCAAGAGTTATTCATTGGAGGAAGGAAGGAAGGGAGGAAGGAAGGGAGGAAGGAAGGGAGGAAGGGAGGAAGGGAGGAAAGTTTTTACTTACATATAATGGAAGAAAAATGTTAAATTTCCAGAACTTTTACACTGACTGAAGATGTTATATCAGCATCATATTTCAGGCTTCTGCAGATTGTCACCTGTGCCACACCCAGTTTTGTTTATTCTTGTGAAGGTATAATCAAAGAGGTTGATACCATGGAAAATTAACGAAACAGAGAGATGTATTTTGACAGTCGAGAAGTGATTCATATTTACTCATCACTTTAGGTTTCTTCTGAGGCATAGCAGCTTGCAAAAGAGAAATACTCACAGTGTAGATAATCCCTAAGTTCTTGGATAGAAAGAAGCTCTTTCTGAGTATATTATGTTTTATTTCATACATAATGTTCATTATAACCCCCACTATTCTTATACCCAGTCTTTTCACAATAAAGACATAGGACAGATGACATTACACCCAATGATCAAAAATAGAATTAAAAAAGTTAAGAAAACAAGCTTTAGTCTCAGGTAACATTTACAACTCTATTGCAGATATTTTTAGTCCTATTCAAGGCAGATACAAATGCATTTAAATATCTGTCAGTTTGTTTTCTGCAGGTTGGTGTTCCTGCTTGGAAGCTGTTACTCTGCACTTCACAGTGCCAGGGTCACAGCAAAAGGGAGAAGTCTTTGACACTGTTTGCAAAGTGACAATGCTGCCTCCCGGTGGCTTCCTCTGTCATTCTTTTTTGATGCCTGTACATTTAAAGCCGCATTTTGGCTGAAATACATTACTTTGTTTCAGTCCTTTTTTGACAATGAATACACGAGTGAGCAGACTTCATATATATATATAATGATACATTGGTACACCCATCTGTGCACTGGCAGAGTGTTTTTTCTGGCTTTTTTGTGTGTGTGTGTGTGCGTGCGCGTGCATGATTGATTACTGCATTTGCACCAGTTGTGACTCAGAAAGAAAACAGCAACACTTTGTTCTCCTTTCATTCTGACTTGGCAAGTGTTTTTAGGGAGATGCACAAAGCGCTGTATTCCTTAAGTCATATTTGAGCCCAGAGCAATTTCTTCCTCTGCATAGTGAGCTATCTAGCTGCTAGCAACTTCTTATCATTTTTGGAGAAAGTAAGCTTTTTTCATGATATAACGAGTTTGTGTGCTTCAACCCAATTATATGCATTAATTTCTTTGTGTTGCCTGGGGCTTCCAAGAGCACCCAAGGTCCACCTGACCCATCTTCACAAAGACTCAGGGTGCAGATGCGTGGCAAGGCTTTCTGAAGCTGAAAATCAATGTGAAGAATGGTCAGCCTCTTAAAAGTTTTGGGCAGCTTCCATTGTTACATTTATAGTAGGCTTCTTTTTAATCCTTCATACGCTAAGAAGCTAAATATCTGAGACGTGATCACATTATAGACTTATTATGTGACATGTAATTTATATATGAGATAAGGCATGTAGCTCTGAGTATGGACAAGATGGATGAGAAACTTAATTCTTTACCATGAAGGCTAAAGAAGTCTGCTAGCCATATCTCTTCACCCAAAATGCGGAAAGAAAGAGGAAAGGAGTTTAAATGAGTGAATATAAAATTATTTATGAATGTCCTTCTATTAAAGTTTCAGTTTTAAACAATGCACGTCGACTTGGTCAAGCCATAGCCATTGCTTATGGAGTGCATGCTGTATTAAGTCAAATAGCATAGGATGAGTTGAGATGTATGTGCTCTTTTACATGTATTTTATTCAATTATATATGAATTAGAAAACCTAATTAAATATCTACTGTTCTGAATGTGAAACAATTCCTTTTCTCTTAAAGATAAAATAAACAGGAACACTAAATTAACTGTCCAAATGCAACATTATTGCTGTAAAGTTAATATTGAATGTTTGTTTCAATACTTTAGTTTTCTTGTTGAAGTCACAGTCTTTTAGTTTGGGGATGTAGTCACAAGAGATTGCTGTCTTGTGTTTGTTTGTTTGTTATTTGGTTGTTTGGAATGGTTTGGTTTGTATTTTTTCTCACACTCCTTTTGATCACGCTCAGGATTTCATCCAGTGATGTCAGAGCATCAGCACTGGGTGCCCAGACCCCGTCAGAGTTGTAGTCTCCTTTTTTGAAAACAACTACTATTTTAGGCAACTATTTCCTAGCTGTGACTTTAAGTAGGAAAACCTAAACTTTAGACTTTCAAGGCTGCCATTCATCTATTCATTCTTGACTACACCTTCAGCTCAAGCTACATGTAGCTAAACCCTGCTTTGATGTGTAAAACACAGACATGTGTGAGCCAACCCTACATGGAGATGGCATTTGCTGTGCCTGCTCTGCAGGCTCCTTGTGTCTTCAAATCAGCAGAGATTTCCAGAGGGAAGTAGAGGTATTGTAAGTTGGTCAGTGCTTCTCATGTTGGGTATCAGAATCCGAAGAGCCCAGAAAAGCTAGTAACTTAGTAGTTGACTCATGATATATGTCAAGTGGGAAAGTTGGATTTAGACAAAGCATTAAAGACAGAAAATAGTTCTGTCCTGGAGCCAGTCCAGAGAAGGGCAACAAAGCTGTTGAGGGGTCTGGTGCACAGGCCTTATGGGGAATGGCTGGGGGAGCTGGGATTGTTTAGTCTGGAGAAGAGGAGGCTCAGGGGAAACCTTACTGCTCTCCATAAGTACCTGAAGAGAGGCTGTAGTGAGCAGGAGGTTGGCCTCCTTTCTCTTGTAACTAGTGACAGGACTAGAGGGAATGACTTCAAGTTGCACCAGGGGAAATTCAGACTGGATGTTAGGAAATACTTCTCCAAAAGAGTGGTCAGGCACTGGAATGGCCTGTCCAGGGAGGTGGTGGAGTCACTGACCCTGAAGGTATTTAAGGAATGTTTAGACATTTTGTTGAGGAACATGGTTTAGAGAGAGCAATTGGTGATAGGTGGACAGTTGTACTGGATGCTCTTGTAGGTCTTTTTCAGACTTGGTAATTCTATGATTCTGTGATCTATTGTGAATCTGCATTAGCAGTTGTCTCAGTGGTAGACGGGAGTTGCTGGTATAGAAATTCAGGCATCCCAATCTGCTTGCACTGTTCTAAAGATGCTGCAGGTGTAGAGATGTGTCTATACTGTGCAATAAACATGTCCTGATATTGCCATGTGGAAATGACTGCTTGCATTTTGGAGCAATCCCCAAGGACAGCTTTCCCATAGTGCTAAATTCACGTAGCTGGATAATGATACTTGTGTCATGTAACTAAGCTTACAAGAGCTGCCATAAGGCAGCTTCTCAACCAATTTGTACTCTCAGCTTTCTGCATATGATGTTTGAGCAGTGCTGCTCTCAACCCTGACAGCCAGAATTAGTTTTTCCAACTTCACTTTGCAGGAAAAGAGGGAGAGATGGGTTCACCAGGGGCCAGGCTACCAAAGCAGTTTGGTTCCAAGTTTTCATGTTATTACTGAAAAAGCATTTACCAAAGAAATTACAAATTGTCATGTTCAGCAGCGTC
The DNA here is from genome assembly GCA_036925125.1 of Oreortyx pictus. Lineage (NCBI taxonomy): Eukaryota > Metazoa > Chordata > Aves > Galliformes > Odontophoridae > Oreortyx > Oreortyx pictus. The sequence goes on from JAUPFR010000003.1 coordinate 6,386,149, forward strand.
TTTCTACATCCTTACTTTGTGTGATTTTCTAAAACATAACTTCTTGCCTACATTTTCCATGCTAGCCAAGTTCCTTGAGAGAGCAGAAGCAATCCCTGCCATGCAGCAACAGGTTTTATTTATTACAGACTTTGTGTCCCTTGCACATTCAATTCACTAGTGCCCTACAGATAAGAACTTATTGTCTGACAAGGTAGTGGTGATTAATAAGTGGTTAAGTTTTTCCATGGTCTGGGTAGCCTAGCTCCAAGGGAGGGAAAGGGAGGATATTAAATGATTTCAGTTACAAGCAGGTACTTGTAGGGCAGTTGTTGACACTGTACTTGGGTAGCACAGACAGTTCAGGTGCAATAAGGATGCTGTACAGTGATTGCACAGTTCTTTTTGTTTAGGAAAGCACGTTGCTAATCTTTCTCAAGATGGCTAAATAGCTTTTAGTTTTTGGCAAGTTTTAGTTTAGAACAGTATGTGTGGTTTTTGTTGTTTTTTTTTTTAATTTCGTTATATTATTTTTTAGGAGTCCAGGTAAATTATGGCTTTTTCCTTCTTTTCCTTTTGAACATCTGAGCCTCTAGGGCGGTATTTGGATGCAATGCTCTTCTCCTCCTGGCTCAAAAGCTTCGTAGAATTGCTGTTATCAGTTTTCTGTCCTGTGCTGGTACATTTGAACAGCAGGGAATGCTGCAGCCCAGAAGCCTGCACCTGTAATGGCTCTGCGTGTTTGTGATGTTTATGACATATTGTCTGGAGCACAGCAGAATTCTTGTAAGCATCTTGGGTTAACAAATATACATGCAGCAACAAAAGCAATATTCTGTTGAAGAGATTGCTGTAAGTAAGAAACTCAGGTGCCAAAGGTTTTCCCTTCTAAGCAGTTCTAAATTAATTTACGATGCTGAGCTGGTCTGTGAGTGCTTGCTATGGCTTTCAGGGAGCTGGTTGCTACGATGATTTAGTCTAGATTTTTTTTTCTTCATCAGCTTCTCCGTGTGTCTCCATTCTTTTTCAGAAATGACAGCTCTGAGACACGTTAAAGCCCCTGAATGGCAAGCAGAGGATCTCACTGCCACTGGCAAGAATGTTAAAACAAGGAAGAGCCACTCTCAAGGTGCTGCTTCCAGTGCTGTTGTTTTCTGCAGAAAGGGGAAAAATAAAGTCTCATGCAGGAGGTCTGGAGGCAGCCAGGCAGTGAATACTGAGGGTGATAGTGAAGAGGGATTCAGGGAAATAATGTAGGATGTCCCATGGAAAGGGACCATCTAACTTTATGGCCTAAAGGAAAAGAAATAAGCACAAAATCTGAAAGTAAGCACAGGAATAAAAAAGGAGATGAGGACTGGGGTGTGGAGAAGCATTATCAGAGGAGCAGAGAAAGAAAGAAGGGATGAACAGATGGATTCAGGCAGTATTATATTGAAAACATTTCTGTGAATGCAGCTATAGCTGTAAATATTTACATATACGCACATATATGTAGGTTGCACCAAAAGTAATGTTTCCTATTTATTTCCATGGAAACTACAGCAGCTACAAAGAGCACAATAACATTGTGTGATAGAGAAAATTCTCAGCTACTAAACATTATTTTTCAACATTGTCACCACCATCAGCTATGCATGGCTGTCTGGGGTGTGACTTGTCTTTCATATCACTGTTGCCACAGACCACCCACTGTCTCACTATACTCACATCCACTGTTGGGTCTCTATAAATCTTCAGCAAGCACTAATGAATGTCAATGTGTGCAATATTTTTTCCACATGGAGGAATTCACTGACTACTTTTTGCTTCGTATGCACTTTCATGGCAGAGACCATTTTGTCAGACTGCCCCTCTGCTGCCATCTGTGCCACGGCAACAAAATGTAATGGAATATTGGTGGGAAGGTTCAACCTGTGCTGCCTTAATACCAGCCTCAGATGTTGTGGGCTAACACAATGAAATAGGAGGCATTACTTTCAGAGAAGTCCTCATAAATAAAATATAGAACCAGGACAGTTCACCCAGACATACCACATAGCATCACAACAATGAAAGTGGTGGAGTTGTTGAGGGACTGCCAGTGCTCGGGGTCTGTCTGGTCATTGGTCAGCTGGTACTGAGTTAAGTATTGTGCATCTCTTGGGTTTTTAATCTTTTCTTTGATTGCTTCTTTTTCTGTTTTTCTTATTTAACTTTCCGTATCTCAACCCGTGAGTTCTCACACTTTCAGCCTTCCTATTCTCTCCCACATTCCACTGGTGAGGTGAGTGAGCAGCTGTGTCGGGCTCAGCTGCCCACAGATTAGTCCACAACAGAGAGAGAGCTCCTGCATTTCTCAACAGAGTGAATATTCCAAAGCATTTTGATATCATTACCTTAGTCTAGTCCCTCTGTAATTCTGTGAAGTGAATGTGGAGTCTTGGATAATTCAAATGTATGAGTTAATAAATTACAGTTAGAGTATATCCAGTTACCATAATGGCTCTTAAATAATTGAACAAAGCAATCTTAAATAGGATACTGCTGCACTGCACTAACTAGAAAGGTGTCATCAGAGTTACTAAAAGCCTATCCCTTAAGGTCCCATTCCACTGTGTACGTAAGTACAATTAGTGGCTGCTTTGTGGGTCTGGAAGAATTGAGTATAAATCAAAGGAATAGAGAATTTGTTGGGAATCAAGTGGAAAATAATGTTGAGATTTGTAAGAGTTATAGATAATGTGGCTCAGTCACTGAAGGTGATCTATTAGATGAATCACCTAACTCTGTTCTGATTTGTTTTAACTGTCTGCAGATCAGCCATGGCCCCCTTCCACTCCACCGCAGGGGTGTATGTTTATAAAGATCTTTCTCATTCTTCAAAGAGAAAACTACTTTCTAATCAACATCTGGAATCAAAATGGTATTGGTACACAGCAGTGTATATTGACCATGCCTCTGTAAGGCCTTGAAGTCCTGATGGAAGCAGGAAGCATTGCTCTTGTAATTAGTTCCACTAACATCTGACAGTTTTCTTACCTTAGTGAAGGACACAGGATTAGTCCTTTGTTAGGACTCTTGCTGGAGCTAAATTTGCAATGAGGCACTAATGGGCTAATTGATCCTTCGTGCAGACCTCAATGAAAGTATTAAAGAAAGAAGTCTAAAACAAAAGGAAAAAGAAGTTTTATGTATATATATATATTCTCATGCTCAGAGAAATGGAATGGTGATGTAAGCTCAATTCTTTGCCATGGAAGACTAGAGATATCATCTGAAAACTGAGTAAAGGATATAGAGCATATCAGAAGACACTGGAAGAACTTTACTCGAAGGCTTTTTACTATTTGTGGGATTTCAGATATTCTCACAGCAGGTGTGCCATATATTGTGTTACTTTCTTTGAGAAATTGCAGGAAAGCAGCTGGTGATACACAAGGTGTCATCCAACACTGCTTTCATATACAGTAAAGCAAATGAGTAATGAGGGTTTTCTATGATTTATCAATAAACAGCCATACCACATACTCTGTACAACTCACTCAGTGTTCTTCCAGTAGTAACGGCTAAGATTTATGTAGCTCCTTTCATACTCAAAAGATCCCAAAGCGTTTTACGAATTCTATAAAGAACAGTTTTTGAGAGGAAATATGGGCTCACGAAGAAAAGGTGACCACTATTTGGGCAAGAAAAATAGTCAGACAAAATTTGCAATACCAAAATACGACAGGACTTTAAGCCAGAAAGTGAACTCAAGACAGGAGAGCAGACAGAATTTAACCAGATATTATGAATAAATTCAGTTTATCTAAGTACACTGAAGCTGGAATCTAGATGTGATCCTGCAGGGGCTTCACTTCCTATAGGGGATACATTTGTACTTTTTTAGTCTATAATATGAAATCAATACAAAACTTGGTGCTGAAATACTGTCCTGTGTGTACAACTGCAGTGAGAATGTATTTTTATCACTGGTGGTTACACTGTCATAGCATCCAAATATAAATCAGGCTCTGTACACTTGCTGCAGATATAGAGCTTGTACTGAAAAAAAAAAATAAGACAGGGAGGAAAGTAATGGATGTATAAGAAATTACGAGCATGAAACTGCAGCTTGCTCTTCTCTCACACTTTGTATTTATCTTGATCATCAAATCTGTTTTCACAGAATCACAGAATTTTAGGAGTTGGAAGGGATCTCTGGAGATCATAGTCCAATTCACCTGTAAAGCAGCTTCCCTACACTAGATTGCACAGGGAGGCACCCAGGTGGGTTTTGTGTGTCTCCATAGAAGAAGACTCCACAACCTCTCTGGGCAGTTGTTTTGCCATTCTCATTTTCAAAAACAACATTTTTTCTCCTTCATGTCAGCTGAGAGGCTCTTTTCACCTTTATCTTCCACAGTGGGAATTAACACGGGTGTATTCCTACAATCAAATGGAGCTCATACCTGATTTAACTTGAATCGCATGTAAATCAGTAGGGCTTTATTCAGTATAAACAGGATAACCTGTGACCTGCTGTTCTGTTTGTTTGTTTTTAATAAATATTATGAGTGTGTGGGAGCAGGCTGCTGTATTTCTGAATTCCTTGCCTTGCCCTTCTGAGTCTTCAGAAGCCCTGAAGGGGATGCCTCTGGGAATTATTTATTTGCAGAAAAGCGAAGAGAGGTTTATTGAGTAGTGAAAAAAATCATCTTATTTTGTTGCTGTATGTTCCACTTCTGTTCTGAGAGATTAACCTGTACAAGAAAAATACTTTAATAGAATATAACCATTCTATGAAGAGGGCCTGAAAAGATATCTGTGCAGCATTTTTACGCTGTCTCAATTACTACTGCAAAATAGTTTGATGATTCAGCAAGGGGCCCTAACAGTATCTTCAATAACTCTTTTCCCTTTAGGTCTCTCTAGAAGAACCAAATATATGCTATTGCTCGGTCTCTTATTCCCTTTAGGTCTCACATTTTTGTACAGAAGGTATGTACGCAATACTGTGAGCAGGAAATGCAGATGAACCAGACAGCAATGGTGAGATGAATGGCAGGCTGAGATTTTGTGTCAATGCAAGCTGCTCTTTTTCAGGTACTGTGAGAGTAACATGCCTGGCTTTCAGATACATGGAAAACAATAGAAAAAACACATGGAGGATATATCACTTACAGTATTCTCAGTATAACACACACAAAGTGTTCTGTGATGAAGGCAGTGTGTTACACTGAATTGTTTGTGTAGTTGGTGTGCAATGTGGAATGATAAATTTTCATTGTCTCTAAAGGGAAAAGCCAGGAGTTAACACAAATGAAGAAGCCAAGAGCTGAAGTTGGGAAGGTTTGGTGTACAGCGCCATGTGGGAGATGCTGTAAAGAAGGTGTTTTTCTAACAGTGTCAGAAATCGCATCAGGGGAGCTGGTAGCAAGTGTTGGTCGCACAGGAATACGTGGAGAACTGTTGTTAAGAACATTGTGACAAGTTATATGGAGCACCGAGGGAAACTCCAGACTTTATCAAGAGTGAGGCAGTCATTCTCACTGCCATAAAAGTATCTTGGCAGGCAAAGACTATAAATGTAATAAAAGAGGAGGGTTGGGGGGAAATGTTGTCTGTGCCCATAAAAAAGGACTGTGATTGTGCAGTTATAGTGCTTCATAAAAACTTTCAAGTTAAAAGGAAGAAGGGAAGAAATTGGGCTAAAAGACCGGCACAAAGCAACCTATGATATTTTTGCTGTGAGCTGGTAGGGATAAGGGAAAATATCATTGGATCCTTAGTCTGATTTTATGCCTTTCTATAAACAGCTACTACACTTCTCTGTTGGAGACAGGACACAGCAAGATGGACTTTTTTCCACTTTTAGCTAAAATAAAATATGGCAGCAAGAATGAGAGAAGCAAAATTATTTACTTAATTAAGTACTCCATGTGTTTTTACACACTTAAACAAAGAACTATACAAAGTACAGAGGGGAAGCTGGAAATTAGGTGAGACTTTGTTGATGGATTTTTGGCACTAAAGCAAAAACTGATTACAATTTTTTCCTGACCTAAATTATCACATCCACTGAATGATGCAGATTAGATCACTAATAATAATAATAACAACAACAACAACAGCAACAACAACAACAACAACAACAACAACAACAACAATATATTGAAACAAAACAGTTCTGTCAGTTAAGAAGAAATATTTTGTGACAGTGATCATTTCCTTGAAGACCTCTTCGAGAATGAAATATTACGTTCAGTATGTCTTGTATATGTCCTAAACAGTAACTGAAACAATGCAAAAGATTTCTGGTTTACCCTGATTTATTTAGGCTTTACTCTGCTTCTGTAAGACAAGTCATGGCAACAGGTAAAGATTTGGGCATGCAAATACATGCCTTTGGAACAGCAGACTTGCTTCATCTGTTTAGATATAGTGATTAGTGAGAGTTTTGATAGCTCTCCAGAGATACATAAAAGACTGCTAATGACTGGTTCATTTATAAGTGATGAAGATCTCTCAAGATCAAAACCCTTCAAAAAATACGATAAATGAAGAGCTGTGAACTTGCAGGAATCCTGATAGTAGTGCATTGTCACTGTCACCCCACTGCTGAGATTTCTTCAATGCACAATTTTTAAAGGAATTACTTTTCATTTACAATATCTTTTAAGCCATTTAATTTACTTTCTTCTGCTTCACACTTCAGTTTCGCAGAGCCAAATGGTTTGTGGCTGCCACAGGTCTAGATTTTCCCCATCACATCTTCTTTTTTGTCTGAAAGTTTGAGTAGAGACAGAGGATTTTGAATGGTTCTGTACAACTGTGATGTGCTCACAACCTCGATTGCTTGTATGACAAACCTGCTTGAGGAATTTCAGAATGCTGTGCAAACAGTGATCAGCTGAACAATATCATCTGTGCAGCCTATCCTACCCTTGTTGAAATTTCAATACAACTCTACATTTCTACCTGGAAAATGTTTATCAAAATAGTAGAGCCCTTAGAGATGAATATTTGAATTGAATGTGACTCTACAAAAACACCAGTCTCTAAGCACAGAAATGCAAGGGTATATGTCAACATGCAAACAATGTCACTATGTATCTTTTTGCAGATCTTCATGTTACTTGTATGCCAATAATTGCTGAAATTGGATCACATAAATATAAATGAAAAAAAAATTAAACATTTTTATGTTTATTGGATAAATAAAATAAATAATTATTTCAGGGAATAATTATTTCTAGATTTTTTTCTTCAATGATATTGATAAACAAATACCCTGATGATTATCTGGAGCCTTGAATTTAGCAAAGGTTAATCAATTCCTCCCACAGGGGTCTATCTGAATTACTGGGAAAGTTAGTTGGATGCAAAGTACAGTACTACGCAATTTGTGAAGTACTTTTTATTGCATATAAAATCTCTTCTGTAAGTATAATTTTACTTTTATTTCTTAGTTCCCATGTTCAGTGCAATCGTAAATATATACATAGAAATCTGCATATAGAAATCTTTACATATGACTCTCTCTTGACCACATGGAAAGACTGCCATTTACTCTTAACATTGACAATCAAATCCATGATTGGAAACTAAACTGAAATTAGAGCAGAGAGCATCAGTGATTCACTGGCTAGAGAAGCAGGAGCTGACTTGTGACCTCAAAAGGAGCAAATATCTATATCTTCCACTGAAGCCAAATTTTGAGTGCTTGACCCCTCCCAATGCTTGTCCCAGTATTCTGAAATATAGATCATGACTAGAGGAGATAAGATGGCAATTTAAGCAGGAATAGTTTGTCATAGTAAGTAATCCATCAGGTAAACTGTGCTAAGATGGATGGAGCAGATCTCTTAATCCACAATCCAAAATTTCAAGATATTCAGAATGGATGAAAAGGATTTTGACAATTATGTCAGAATGAAAAATAATAGTTGTGCAGAAAGAAACCAGATGAGGTTTAACAAGAACTAGTGTAGAGCGTTGCACCTAGGGAGAAATAACCACATGCACCGGTACAGGTTGGAGGATGACCTTCTGGAGAGGAGCTCTGAAAAGAGGGACCTGAGTGTCCTGGTGGATAACAGGCTGAACATGAGCCAGCAGTGTGCCCTGGTGGCCAAGAAGGCCAATGGGATCCTGGGGCGCATTAAAAAGGGTGTGGTCAGCAGGTCAAGGGAGGTGATCCACCTCCTCTACTCTGCCCTGGTCAGAGTATTGTGTCCAGTTCTAAGCTCCTGGGTACAAAAAAGACAGGGATCTCCTCGAAAGAGTTCAGTGGAGGGCTACAAAGATGATAAAGCACGTGGAACACCTTCCTTATGGGTCTGTTCAGGTTTGAGAAAAGAAGACTCAGAGGGGATCTGATCCATGTCTATAAATATCTAAGGAGCGGTAGGCAAAGGGACAAGGCTGGACTCTTCTCAGCAGTGTGTGGTGATAGGACAAGGGGAAATAGCCACAAACTGAAGTCTAGGAAGTTCTGCACAAATGTGTGTGGGAACTTCTTCACAGTGCAGGTGACAGAGCACTGGCACAGGCTGCTCAGAGAGGTGGTGGAGTCTCCTTCTCTGGAGACGTTCAAGACCCACCTGGACACCTGCCTGTGCAACCTGGGCTAGGGAGCTGCTTTGGTAGGGGAGTTAGACTTGATCTCCAGAGGTTCCTTCCAACCCCTACAATTCTGTGATTCTGTAATACAGCTGTGAATAATAAGAAGAATTCATTGCAATAACATGAGTATTTATATAATGTCAAAATTTGATAATGGTCAGTGAGGTATTGCAGTTGCTGTTATTGATTAATTCTAAATGATGCACATTGGTGACTGATAGTGAAACATTTTCTGTTTTGAGAATCCACTCTTCCTCTTTTGTTTACCACTTTTTTTTTTTTTTTTTCATTCAGATCTCCAGTATTTCCTCACCTCTTCTGTCTTCTCCTTTAGGCATTACCATAAAGAGAGCAAACAACAATTACCATTCAATTTATATTTAAGCATAAAATCCCTGCAATTCCAATCTGGCTTAATCTTGGTCACATAAAGCAAATGAAATCCTAGATTAATATTGTTGCCTACAGAAAGAATAATAAAAATAAAAATGTTAAATAAATATATGATTTCCTATGATGTTAAATTATTCATTATAATATCTTTTTTCATGAGGTCAGGCACTGTTTTTTTATTCCAGATTTACACAAGAGCTTCTTTAAAAAAAAAAAAAGAAAAAATCAATGATGCTAATACTTATCAAGCAAAATGCCCATTTCTGAAGGGATTCCTGAATTGTTTTGAGCATGCCAAGAAATATAATTGTCTATGTATTACTGACTGTCTCTGGTTAATGGAGGAAAAGAAAATTTAACTCACCCAAAGGATCATTATAGAAGGTGCAACAGAACTCAGATCTACTGTCTGGGATTTGACCTGTAGTTACTGGGCCTTGAGAGTTTTTGAACAGTAGCATATTGAATGTTGAATTTATACTTACGGGTGGAGTTCCCTTGATACTCAGGGTCACATCCAGGTCTCTGAGTTTTGACTTTCTGTCTGGTGTACAGGAAGATTTAGGCAGAGAAAGCAATTTAATAGTGTGTAGCCTGAGGGTATTTTTGTGGGAAAGGCTAAACTGAGCCAGAGGTGGTTTTGTCCCTTCTCCTCTCTCTCTGTTCCCTCTTTTATATTAAATGAAAACTATCCTGCATAGAAAAAAAGTGAAGTTTTCTGCTGTACTTGTGAGTTGCAGGGTGCCTGATGAATGTAAGATGCAATGAGACAATGTAACCATAAGTAGGACGCCCCTCTGATTAGCAAGAGCTATTAGATCAACTCAACCACTTCTGAGCTCAGGTTGATCTTTCCATATATCCTGTTGAATTTGTTAAGCATGGAGTTGTGTGCCCAGCTCTAACCCTCTTTCAGGGATAAGAAGTCTCAACAGAGCTGTTCTAGACTTACCTATTTAGAATCAAGAGTTTAAGTCCTTGCTTTAGGGTAAGGCCCTACAGTGATTCTCCCAAGGAGTTTGTGTAATGAGTATTTGCTCTTCTAAAAGTGGAAGATGGAACAGTAGTCATGTCAGTCCTCAACTTTCAAGAGAAGTGGTTACAAGTTATTTTCTATGAAGCGAGACCTTTGTCCAATGCCTTTCTCAGCCACAACAGTTTCAAAGAAGCCATCCTTATATGCTTGAACACCATTCGCGTCTCCAAGAGGGAAGGGAGTCCTCTTCCCAAGCCAACTTGGTCTGCTGTCATGGAGGAATGTGCTAGGTGATACACAAATAGGAGAAGCTGGTAGTACCATCAGATAGCACTGAAATAAACACATAATATAGCCTGCACTTTCCAGAGAGCTGTTAGTTGGAGCTGGTTGTGCTGGTTAATTTGTCAAAGGCATTGTGAACCTACATTATTTTTTTATCCCATCATGACCCAGTTAGTAAGCAGGAGGCAGAAGTCTATCTCCTGGTTTAAAATAAATAAAAAAAAAAAATCCACCAAAAAACAGGGCAAATCCAAACATGAATTCAGGACCAAGAAGGCAAACCTGTTTTGTGTGTGCTGTTTCGGTGTATCACCAGTCCCAAGCCCCATGTTGAGTTTACTTCTTCCATTTCTGTTTTGCTCGCCAACACTTTTCTCACCCTTGGTATTATTTTAATTCCTCTTATATCAATCATTTAATGAGCAGTGACCTCCCTGAAGTCCTGGCCCAGTTTCAATGGTTAGAACTATTGCTCTCCCTAGAACTAGCAATTGCTCTAGTGTCCAAAGGCACTTCAAAAATATCCATGAATATATTTTATAAAACTTGATGAAATAAATATTTTACTAATAGCGTAGAAATCTTTCCAATTAATTTTTGAGAAAAGTTTGATGACTCTAATCCATAAGTTATTTAGAGGGAATAACACGACACATCTAATGAGGAGATAGTATAGTCAAGCTTTTCAACCTCCCAACCTTCTGAAAAGAGAGACGTAAGGGCGCAATAGCATTCTTTAAGCTGTGAAATATTAAAGGGACATCTCAAATATTCCCTTTGCATATTTTACCTAAATTTAAATTATTTGTGGTTTAACAGTAAATAAAACTACAGAAGTGGCCATATCTGCATTGATAAGCCTGATGTATTATGGGATCTGGGACCTTTTATCCTGTATCCTGTGGTCAAAAATGAGTGCAACCCTGATATCAACCCTGTTTCTAGTGGCCAGGCATCCACTTAGTGACCCTAATTGTTGGCCTCTTCTGTTCTTTCAGATGGCAGGATGACAGCTTGCTTGTTATGGAGACGTATGGCCAGAATAAATAGGCTTAATAACATACTTGTCTATCTATGACAAAAGAATTTTTCTTTCTTCTTTCCTGTGCTTTTCCTTATCTGCTCAGGTGCTGGACAATTCATTGCCTTTTTTAAGAACTATATGCTACATTTAAAGGAGAAATTTTCATAAGTTGCCTTAACAGAATTACTTGCTGACTACTGCAATGGAAACGTTCTTTCTGTAATTTATGACGATTATAAATTTCACCCTTTTGTTTTTGTGCATCGTGTTTCTTAGTATCAAAGAATTGTGAAGATTGGAAAAGACCACTAAGACCACCTAGTCCAACCATCAACCCATCACCATCATGACCACTAAATCATGTCCCTCAGTACCACATCATTATGTTTCTTGAACTCCTCCATGGATGGTGACTCCACCACCTCCCTGGGTGGCCTGTTCCAATACCTCATGACTCCTGAGAATTTTTTCCTGATACCCAACCTGAACCTCTCCTGGTGCAACTTAAAGGCCATTCCTTCTCCTATTGCTGTTACCTGGTAAAAGAAGCCAACTCCCACCTCGTCACAACCTCCTTTCAGGGAGCTGTAGAGACGTCTAGGTTCTCCCCCAGTCCTCCTCTTCTTCAGACTAAACAACCTGGGTTCCTTCAGCTGCTCTCCAGAGGACTTGTGCTCCAGATCTTTCACAGCTTTGTAGCCCTTCTCTGGGTATTCTCCAGGGCCTGTATGTCTTTCTTGTAATGAGAGGCGCAAAACTGAACAAGGTGCAGCCTCAGCAGAGCAGAATACAGGGAGATGATCACCAGCTGCTCTTGCTGGCATAGCTATTTATTATACAAGCGAGGATGCCATTGGCCTTCTTGGCCACCTGGGTACACTGCTGGCTCATGTTCAGCCAGGCATTAACACCCCCAGACACCCCCTTTTTCCTCTACACAGCTTTCAAGCCACTCTGCCTCAAACCTGTAGTGATTCCTGGGGTTGTTGTGATTGAAGAGCTAGACTTGGAACTTGATCTTGTTGAAGCTCACATAATTGGCCTTATCCCATCAATCTAAACTCTCCAGATCCCACTGTAGCATTTTCTACTTTTAGGCTTCCCCTCCACGTTGGTGTCATATGCCAACTTAATGAGGATGCACTTAATCCTCTTGCTCAGGTCATCCATAAATATATATAACAGAATAGGCCCCAGTATACCTGGGGAGCACCACTCATGACCGGTCACCAGCTGGATTTAACATAATTCTCCACCATTCTCTGGGCCTGGCCCTCTTGGCAGTTTTTTAGCCAGCAAAGAGTGCACCTGTCCAAGCCATCGTCTGCCAGCCTCACCAGGAGAATACTGTATTTTCTAGAACAAAATAACAGACTATTCTTATTCAAATTAGGAGTCACTAAGACCTTCATCCACCAAGTTAATAGCTGGTGTAAGCAACTTACTAAACAGGGTGGCTGCCTCCACTTCTTAGGAGTGATCCCAGGTCTGTGTTAACTGTCAGATCATGCTTGGATATTGTTTTAGGGACTGCTGTTTGGCATGGGCAAAAACAGTAACAAAGACGATCGTAATGATTTAGCAGTGCAGATGAAAATTCCAATCTGTGTGCAAGAATGTTTCCTGGTACTGTTTTTATGTACATTAATATGACTTTTAGGTAAATAGGAAGAAGTCTTTGACCTTGTAAAAAAAGTACTTGGTGCTTCTTTGTTGTTGGAAGTCTGGATCTCATACATAGTAGTGAGAATTTGGTGAGAAATCAGCCAACTTGCAACTGTATTACTGCAAGTGACACTGAGGGGTTCTGGTGAAAGGGGAAAAGTTCCAATGCAAACCCTCTACCTAAATTTGATCTCAGAGCTGACTTAACTTGATTCATATCAAAGTAAGTCAGAATTTCAGGTACATTGAGAATCTCAGCACAGAGAAATATTTCCCCCATTTCACACAGTCTTATTATTTCCCTTCCAGGGCTTCAAAAGGGAAGGAAGCCATCTCTGCACACTGGGCTTTGAAAGTGAGCTGCTTTGTGAAAACTCCCTGCAGTGCTTTGTTGCTGAAGAGAACAGTTTGAAAATCTAAGCTGTGCTTAGTAATACCCCAACTTTTGAGTGGCTGTAAACGTAAATGCAAATCAAGCAGTTCCTTGAGTTATATCTAAAAAAATAAAAATAAAATAATAGCAATCTCAGTTGTTTTTCCTAGCTCCTGTATTCAGTTTCAGATCCTGTTAACATTTGCCTTCATGTCCTCATGAGACCTAGACACCTTCTTCTTCTTCCCTTCATCCATGAGCTGGTGGTTTCTAGGACCCAGCAAAGAAGATCTTCAGGGGTCTGGAGCAGAATTCTTATGGGGAGCAGCTGAGAGAGATGGGATTGTTCAGACTGGAAAAAAGGAGGCTCAGGGGAGACCTTATCGCTTTCTACAACTCTCTGAAAGGAGGTTGTGGCCTCATGTTCCCAGATAACAGTGATAGGACAAGAGGGAATGGTCTCAAGTTGCTCCTGGGGAGGTTCATGTTGGATATTAGAAAAAGTTTTTTCTGAGAAAGAGTGGTGAGGCACTGGAACAGGCTGCCCAGGGAGCTCGGAATCCCTGGAGGTTTTCAAGAAAAGTGACATTCTTTGGTGGTGATGAGTTGATGACTGGAATAGAAAATCTTAGTGATCTTTTTCAATTTTCATGATTCTAAGTTTCCCAGCCTGGAAATTCAAGGACTGCATAACACCCTCCCAAGGGATAGGAAGACAGAACTCTCATTACTCAGAGTACTTAGCCATGTTTCACTTATTGAGTATGAATATGAATATCAATAGATGTGTTTTTGCAGGGGTCGATGTTTTTGCAGGATTTACTCTCCTGGTGTATCAGTATTGAGTTTCTGTTTGTTGTGTGCAAAATATTTTGGACTTACTTTTTGATGAATGGTCCTATATTTGTGTTAGCGTTATGCACTTATTCATGCTGGAAAAGTTCTTTTACTGTCTTACAGAAAGCACGTAGAAATGATTTTATATAAATTGTTTCATACTATTCCTTACTTGTACTGTATTATTTGAATAATATTAAAGCTAGCTTCTGTTTATCTTAATTTCCTTTCAAAAATTGCAGGGAGCTCATAAAGATTTATCCAACGCTGACTTAAGTCAATGGGATATATGAAATCTTTTAACAACAAATTAATTTTTCTTCTAGATTAAGTGACTTTAGGTAAAAGGCAAATTAAGTAATGTAAAACATAATTAGCCTAAAATGTTATTCTAATATTATTAGTTTTATTACGGCTTACAAGCTAAGGTCTGATTGTCATTATGCTGGTGTGAATGCAAATAACTGTTGACTTAGAGCTACTAAACATTTTCCGTACCCTTACTAATGTAAAAATCAGAATCTGAGTAATTTATCCTTTCTGATAGAACTGTTTCCTTTGCTACTTTTCCAGCTTATATTTCTTGTGCCTTCAACAAAAGTAAAACCCAATATTCTTTATCAGACTTTGTTGCTAGACAGTTTTCTTTCTTTTTTCTACTTTTACCTTTCTGTGGAGAAGAAAAAGTGATGTGGTTGCGCAGTTAATAGTTTTTTACCACAGTATTGATTTAAGTCCTTGCTTTCTTTAAGTTGCTTAATAAATAAATAAATAAAAGGCTAGCATCTATTGAAAAAGTATGAGAAAAACATAATTTCTGTCACTCTGGAATGTCAGTACTTTAATGTTTGTGTCCCTAACAAAATCTAGGGGAAGTTTATTTTCCCTAGGTAGCCTTGGATGTGCATAAGTAACAGGGTTTATAAACATATGTCCTGATCCATACGGTCACCCATATGGTGGTAAAAGTTCCCAAGGGAGATAACCAATTAGTGAAAGCACAAATCTAATGTTAGGAAATCTACAAAGGCTGTGTTATTCGTATAGTTTGCAGATGATAAATCCCATTATCACTGTGATAACTGATACGTTTCTGAAGTGTCTTTCATTTTGAACAATCCTACTGGTACTTTCCAAGCAGGATTACTGCAGGCATAATTATGTGATGAATCTTTGACATGCAGAGGGATTCAAAATTAGAGGAGCACAGAGTTTACAGGATGATCACCTACATGGCTGGTCCCTGGAGGTGGTCAAAGCCAGGCTAGATAAGGCTCTGGGCAGCCTGTTCTACTGCTTAATCTTGCTGTTGGCAACTTTGCCTGTGGTAGGGGGGGTAGATCTAGATAGTCTTTGAAGTCTCTTCCAACCCAAGCCATTGTTTGATTCTATGATTCTGTGATTCTACTATTAAAGACCTGCCTCCTTCTCCCTAAGTTCACAGCCTTGACTCAGACACATGCGTTTCCAATAAAATAAAAAGGATAAACTAACCTTGTGTGAGTGGTAACAAATGAAACAATGTGCCACCTTAAGTGAATGCCTCTTATCCAAGCTGCAAATCACAGAGCTCTTTGTCATAGAATCACAGAATGGCTGAGGTTGGAATGGGCCTCTGGCAATCATCTGGTCCAACTGCTGCTTGAGCAGGACCACCTAGAGAAGGTTGCACTGCCCAGTTACATTTCTACCTTTCATCTGACAACAGATGGAGGAGGGAGGACGTAAGGTCAGTGGAGGCACTCTGCAAACACACTAATTCACCCTCATCTTGCAATCTTGGGTTTGGCAAGATTTGAATTTTACAAAATATTTGGTGTTTGACTGCTGTTTGCCAGTGTTCTCTCAGAGAGTCGGTGAATGTATTCTGACAACCTGTTCTTAGACCTGTCTGCGCTTATATCTTTAGATTCAGAGTATTTCTGGAAAGTAACGAGATTAAGAGCCAGAGCAGAGGTGTTTTAAAACCATGTCTTGAATTATCCCATCAGTGTTGTTTTTTTTTATTGACAACACCTAGGTGGCTGCATTCTACGCGTAAATACTCTTGGCAGCTTTCTGCTCAGCACTGTAGCTGCCCTGAGACTTGTTTTGTGGTGTGTTATCCTTTGTGTCTCATATCCAGGCACTCAGCAAAGAGTTGTGGATTCTGCCCAGGGGGAATCAGTACTCTAAATGTCATGTATTAGCTTCCAGGCACAGGATTCACTGGATCTAGCTTAGAAAGCAGAAACTACACTTAGGGGAATAAACATCTTTGGTGAGGAGGTATTCATGCCTTTTTCAATGGCAAGTGTAGGATACTGCCACTGATCATTTCTGCCAATTTTTATTACTCAGACACTATTTGAGTGTGATTTGGGGAAATTAACTAACTAAAAGACCCTCCACTGAATATCTGTGAACGCAGAATGATTAATCTTCCAGCAAGATCTGAAGGAATTTCAGATGTGCAGAGTTTTTTTATTGGTAGTCATGGGGAAGATTTTCAAAGGTCAGGAGAGAAGAAGAATGAAGAATTTATCCATGGAAAATTGGAGTTTGCTATATAAGCAAGTTAAATTTACATCAAGCCTAAAGAGAGGTTAACATTATTCAAACTTCCAGTGCTGAAAAACAAATGTCTGTAACGTACAGTATTTAACACAGTGGTGCACTATACATGCAATAAAGATCATGGAACTCAGGCCATTATTGTAGGTATGTATGGTCACTACAAAACTTTGGTTCAGAAATTCATTGGGCATTATTGTTGGCAGGTGAGCATTTGGACTAGATGATCCTAGAAGTTTTCCAACCTTAATGATTCTATGATTCTGTGATTTTCTTAGTGTAGTTAGCTGATTGCCAGATGTTGGCAATAAAAAACAAAAGTTATAGCAAATCATGTTTCTTTTTGATTAGTGACTAGGCAAGGTGTAACTTATCATTCTAATGCACAGCATTTCAGGAGCTTTGAGTCAAATGTGATCACTTTACCAGCCAAAAGATGTGTACTCATTTCTTTCCTTAGCTGTCAAAGCTGGTAACTCAGTTTGCAGAATGGCAGTCAAACCATGTTTTTCTTGGCTGGCACTTTATTGGCAGCAGTAACAATTTTGTAACACCTTCATAACCCTCTCACCCTTTCTTTGTCCCAAAGTTACAACAAGAAAAAACTATTCTGAAGAAAATGGTCTTTCAGAGATGGAAATTAACATCATATAGAGGACAGTGGGACATAACCTGAAGACATACGGATAAACCTGTGATTACACCTTTATTGTCAGTAGTGATATTAAAGGAAAGAAGTATCTGAGCCTTGTGTGTCATAAATTGGGCATGTAAATACATGTAGAAGTCCTGGAGCACCCCTCCAGACTCTTCAAGGGTACATCTGTGTGAAGCTTTCTGTGGAAAACCTCAGCTCTGCTTAGCACTGCATAGGCACAGGCTTGACTTTGCAGAGTGAAGGAAAACCCCCTCAAGTTTTAAACTGAGCATATTTGATATGAAAATCACTGGTGTGCAATGCTTACGGAGCCCCACTGTCATTTGAAGAGCAGAAGTACATTGTAAATAGCTATCAGAAAGAATTTACAGGGCTAAAATTATCTACAGCAAAAATAGGTATAATGAGACACTGAAGAAGAGAGAAATCTGTGCTTGAATTGTCAGGGTGGTTGAAGGATATGGATCTGTGTCTATGACAAGCATGTTATTACTTATCAGCATGAAAGACATCTCAAGATGTCTCAGTTGTTATGATTCTCCTATTTCATATTGTACTTAATATAATTTCTCATCTAAATGAGTTATTGATTTTTGTTACATTTTCATTTGATCTTTTAATTCTTCTGACTAAAGTATGACTATTTCATATTTGTTTGTAATGATTATACATGCAGACTTTCTTTATTCACATTGTATTCTCCTCAGTATTGGTCTAAAGATGTGAAGGTGAAACATGTGGAATTTAAACCTGCAGGTAATGAAGGCATCATTGGTGAATGAAGAGAAAGGTTTATGAGAAATCCAGTTCAACAAATGAGACAAATAAAATCAACTTCCATGCAACAACAGAAACTTACTGAGCTGGAAACTGTTTGCCTACTATATAAGTTGAATTTTGAGACATGTTTATTAAATAAAGAAGCTGTTATTGCAGTTCACTATAAGAACAAAAGAAAATCATGCTAGATTTGAGCTAGCTGCTTTTTTTCTTTTCCCATAAAAGGGCTGATTTGCAGGGAAGACATCAATGTTGTCTTTATAGTATTTATTTTTCTCTGGGAAACTGAAACAGTGAGGAGGATATTAACTAATAAGGACCTCAAGTTATTTGAGACTGGCAACCTAACCGAATGACTCCAATGTAAGACCCATTTATGATCAGAGTTGAGAGTCGTAGGAGAGCACTTACCCTTCATTTTCAAAGCTAAACTTAACTGGTGTGTATCTGTCTTCCAAGACAACTGATTTTCAGGACTGTTATTGCTCCTACACTGGTTATTCTCCAATTGTATCATATGAAGTTGTGTCACAACTTCCCTACCTGGGGATAAAAATGCCAACTAATAATATTGTATAGTCTCATAAACTATTATTTTACATCTTTGAATTCAGAATACTACAGATATACAGTAGATTGGTGTTAATGGAATACTGGGCAAAAGGCCTATTGACATTACTCTTTAAAAGTAGCCAAAATAACCATAGCATGTACTCCAGACTTTAAAAGGCATAAGCCATACAGCTTCTGGGAGAAAACAGATTGCCTCATGATTGCCCTTCTGGCTTTTTGGGCTGGCAGGGAGCACCATAGGGAAGGCATGGCCAGAGCCTTTCACCCCTGGAACTGCTTTATGCTGTGACACTGCTCCTCACTCCATGCCTGCCTGCAGACCTGCTTGTGTCTGACTGGATGCACAGCTGAAAGAGGTCCCAACCCTGAACCATGGGCTGATGTCTTGGCCTGGCCTTGTCCATCTTCATCCCCACAGAGGCACTAACTGACTTGTGAGCAAGGTTGTGCCATCTCCATCCTGGAATGTATTCAAGACCCAATTGGATAAAGCCCTGAGATGCCTGTACTGACTCCAGAGGATACAGGATACTGGATAGGAGACTATGGGTTCCTTTCAAACCGAATTATTCCAGGATACTCTGATTCTAAGTTGTTATCAGTAATAAATGTTTGTAATAGGAATAATTAAAAATGAGCACAAGAGCCACGTGATAGACATTGCTTTGACTGCTGCCTTTATTTCTTGATGCTCCCTTTGTCTTCTCTTGTACTGTGATGGAATATTACATTCCTCAACCATGGGACATTCTTGATATAAAAGCATATGACAAGAATGGCATGTATCTCTCCAAAACTGAAGAAAAGTGCTAATATTTTCCTATTGATAGCAACTTCAAAATTTGCTTTGCTTACTCAAAACTTTCCGCTCTGGACCTCATTGCAAATTATTCTTCAGAGAGATGTGCTGTTATATTATGTCATGTAGTGTGTCATTCCTCTGGGAAGTGCTGTTTATTTAACAGACCAAAAATACAGTTTGTACTTGTGATATATACACTTATACAAGTATTTAGTAACATAAATCAATCTGATTCTTTGATATCTGTGGAGGTATATTAGAACGTAAGAAAGTGATGGGGCTATAGCATACCATCTTTGCATACCTATGTGAACTTTACCTTAGCCACATACAAAATCCCATTTAAGACCTCCTTTCACAGAGGTAATTTAATAGTTGCCAAAACTTAAATGTCATTCACTTCACTTCATAAAGATTTTGTATTTAGGCACCCTACTGAATCATGATAAGGAAAATAAGTAAAGGATGTAAAAAAAAATAATTTTAAATACTGAAATCTGCCTACCAGCTTAATAGAATGATCTGAAATGTGTATGCATTTTTTTTTTTTTCCAAACTAACTTCTCTGCAGGTTGCCTGCTGAAGGATTTGAAGAGTCAGCAAACTCCTTTGGTATTTTGCATTGCAGTACCTTCACTTTTCAGTTGCTTTCCCTGTAACATAGACCTGTTCTTTGTCACTTGACCTCCTCTGTTTCTCCTTTTACAAATTGCTCTTTTTAAAAAAGCCCTGCTACTCAAAAGATTGTCAAGTGCTGTGGTTTCTATTTTCAGCTTGCTGTTATAAGATCTTTGTTATTTTCACAATCCTCCCTTCTTGTGACTTTTACTCTACACAAAGGTTATCTAATCTCTATTGCAAGAATCCTTGCAAAAATACTCATCAAATTAGGTCAATTGAATGTGAGAACAAATTCTATCATGTCTTAGATTGTTTTTGTATTAATATGCTTGAGGAAATAAAGAAGTATAGAAGAACTGTTAAAAAAATAAGCATTTTGAAATGTAATATAATGTTGTCCTTGCAGAGTTGTGACACAGTGCAATGTTCTAGTTGAAGAGCACCAAAGGAAGAAGCGTGAGCCAGCAAAACGATCATTAAATAAATATGGAGCCACCTGGGGAAACATACTGTACCAGATCAAGAAACTGAAAAGTATAAACATATACTAAGCATATCATTGGATCATAGAATGGTCTGGGTTGGAAAGGACCTTAATGGTCATCACTTAGTTTTAACTGTCCTGATGTAAGCAAACGCTTTCTGCTAGATCAGCTTACTCAAAGCCCCATGCAACCTGGCCTTGATGACCTCCAGGGATGGGGAATCCACAGCTTCTCCAGGCAGCCTGTGCCAGGGCCTCAGCACCCTCATAGTGAAGAATTTCTTCCTTATATCTAATCTGAATCCATCCTCTTTTAGTTTAAATCCATTATCCCTTACCCTATCACTACATGCCCTTCCAATAAGTCCCTCCACAGCTTTCCTGTAGCCCCATTTTAGGTACTGGAAGACTACTATAAGGTCACCCCAGAGTCTTCTCTGAACAACCCCACCTCTCTCAGCCTGTGTTCAGAGGAAAGGTCCTTTGCCACCTGATATCTAGGTGGCATCCTCTGGACAAGTCCATGTCCTCCTCATGTTGCACGCCTCAGATATGAACACAGCTCACTCTAGAATCATAGAATCACCAAGGTTGGAAAAGACCCACAGGATCACCCAGTCCAACCATCCACACATCAACAGTAGCTCTCACTAAACCACGATAGAATCATAGAATTAATGTATGTGGTAAATATAACTTTATGAGAGAAGGCATACAAGTACAGATATACAGACAGGTGAACAAAAGCCAGAGTGCATGATGTTATTTTTCAGCATTTTATTTCCATCTGAAAATGACCAACAGATTACTTTGCATATAAGCCAATGAATCAATTGGTTGTGCTGGAGTTGTGTGTCCTGGCAGCTTCATTGTACCCAGTCAAGCTTGCTCTGTCACCTCAGTTGGGCTTTTGGGTTTAATTCAGTGGAGAGGGTGGCATCTGTCTGAAAAACATGCTTAACCAAATCTTTATACCTCAAATATCTTATAATTTTTATTATAGTTTTGTAATAATATTATACCTTGTCCATCCAATAATTGTTAGATTTTCTCTTTCCAGCTGTGTAATTCAGTGAAAGCAGAAAAAGTTGTAAACTGATTGTCTATGATTCACTTCTCACTCAAGTTACTCTTTAAAACATATACTTTACAGAAATCTGCAAAGTCTTTTTTCCAACTTTAGATGGGTTTATATTATAAAATATGGTGTGAGCCAGTATCTGTGACACAGATGGGAATTGAGACTGGACTCGATTCTTTGTTCTGCACTAGATACTGTCAATAACCTTTAAACTGTGTAATTTCTTTCCAGCTAAACTTCACCTTAGGGATGGGAAATAATTAACCCTATCTACATCTGCTATGCTGGTTGTTGCCATTGCTGAGCAATTTTCAGTAAATACATACAACTCAAACAACAATATCAGATCTAAATAGCCTCACTCATCAATGATCAAACTACTCAGTAGATAATGCCAATACTGTGTTATAAAGAGAAAATATGTAGCAAAAATAATACTAATTTATGCCTTTCATCCAGACCACACTTGTAAGAATATTCTTTCAGAGAATCTGTCATTAATATTAATCTCTCCCCTTCTGACTACCATTTTTTTCTCTTTACATTTATGTAATGTCAGCACTTCAGCCAGAAAGTGAAGAAAAATATTTACTCTGTTTGCTACATCAATTCTGCTCCCGATTGGCAGCAGATGTGCTTGATTCGCTTTTCAGTTCAGAGGTGTGTGAGAGCACATTCACGTTGGGCTAAAGGCGAGACTCAGCTCCCTGCTGAACAAATTGCTGTGCTTGCTGACAATGGTATCTGCTTGTGAATGCATGTAGGAATAAAATTGGTATTAAGATTACAAGATTTATGGGTCAGGGAAGATGTCTTTTTATCTACTAGAACATGTGTCTGAACCAAATGGTTCCATTCACTTACAGGGCTGTAATAAGACCAGCAATGAAGCTCGTAGTTGTAGGATATTGGAAGGAGTTCAGCTATTTTTATAAGGGCAGTAGCAACAGGATGAGTGGAAATGGTCTAAACTGGAACAGGGCAGATTTGGAGTAGGTATCAGGAAGAAATTCTTTACTGTGAGAGTGGTGAGACACTGGGTCAGGTTGCCCAGTGAGGTTGTGGATGCCCCCTTCCTGGGAAGCATTTGAGGCCAGGCTGGATGGGGCTTTGAGCAACCTGGTCTAGAGGGAGATGTCCTTGCCTATAGCAGGGGGTTGGAACTAGATGATCTTAAAGGTCCCTTCCAATCTGAACTAATCCAAGATTCTATTATTCTATTTTTTTTTCCTTATTGTTATTAGAAAGAAGGTTGAAGCCATCGTTTCAATTGTAAAGAATAAAACTCATGGGAAAGTGTTTTGGAACGCTGAGGAACTGGATTTGGGGAAAACCACTACACTGAAAATTTTTTGGGAAATCAACTTATTGTAACCTATTGTGTGTGTGGGGGGGGGGGGAGGGGGGGGGAAGAACTTGTTTTATTGTTTTAATGTTATTTTACTAGAAATGATTAAAAAAAAAAAGTCTTTGGTCTCACTGCAGTGTATCAAGCAGAAAAACGGTAAAATGAAACCAGCTGATAATTTGTTGAAATATGTCTGATTTCTCATCCACAAGGAAGACATTTCCACAAAACAAACATTTGGATTTTTCACTTGAATTGAAGCTGAAACCTCTGGCCACAAATGTGCTCAGTCTAAATCTCTCTGTTTTGGAGGTAGGATGCTTGAAGTTGAGTATTTTGAAAGTCAATAAAGCCCCAGTATGGAGCTTCAAAATTAGAGTTGACACTCTGGAAGAAAATCATGTCTGCTAGAGGAGTAGATCATAGATTAATAGAACCATAGAATGGTTTGGGTTGGAAAGGACCTTAAAGGACATCAGGTTTCAGTATTCCTGCCATGGGCAGTTGTCAACTGCTAGATCAAGAACCAGGGCAGGTTACCCATTGGCCTCATCCCACCTCACCTTGAGCACCTCAAGGGACAGGACATCCACAGCCTCTTTGGGAACCCTTTCCAGCACCTCAATAACATCTCAGTGAAAAACTCTCTGACACCTGATCTGAGTCTTCCCTCCTTTATTTTAAAGCCACTTATCGCTATTTACAGTAAAAAAAAATTTCTGTCCTGTTTATAATCTCCCTTTAAATACTGGAAGGCCATAATGAAGTCTCCCTGCAACATTCTACTCTCCACAATTTCTTGTGCGGGGAGCCCCAGACCAGGGTGCAGTACTCCAGATGTGGCCTCATTAGAGTAGAAGGGGACACTCACCTCCCTTGCCCTACTGGCCATCCCTCTTCTGATGCAGCCCAGGATTCCACGGCCAGCTTCCAAGCTGCAAGTACACACTGCTGGCTCATGTTAAGTTTTTCATCTACAAGGACCCCTAAGTCCTTCTCAGCAGGGCTTCTTTCAAAGAGTTTTCCCAGTTTATACTCATTTCTGGGGTTGCCCTGACCCAACTGCAACACTTCGCACTTGGCTTTGTTGAACCTCATTAGGTTTACGTGGGCCCACCTTTTCAAGTTTAGGCCCATGAAAATGTGACATTGAGGGACATGGATTACTGAGCATGTTGGTGATGGGTTGTTGGTCGGTCTAGATGACCTTAGTGATTTTTTCCAACCTTAATGATTCTATGATGAAGCCAACTTCAGGCCACAAATGTGCTAGTAGCCTAAATCTCCCTCTTTTGATCTACTGGGAATGGGATGTTTGAACTCAATGGGTATTTTGAAAGCTAACAGAGTATCTTGCACAGGGCTTCATAATTAGAGATGATGCTTCTGGAAGAGATTCGTATCTTCTGGAGAAGAATAATTCCTCTGATCAGAAAGTATTATGCACTTACTAAAATCAGACATCTGCCCATTCACTTTTACTTTTTGCCAAAAGCATGTGAGAATGATTGATGGCTCTAAGTCCAGCACATACACGAGGGCCAGCCAGTGCCATGGGTTCCTCTGTTATCTGTACACTCAGGTGAAATCCCTGCTACTGTTCAAGCAGCTGTTGAACCAATCATGGGTTTGCAGGAACAGCAAACTGACTGATATAAACTAAATGTTCTTGACAAAATGAAATGCATAGCACTGAGAGAATTAAGATGAAGGCTTTCAGAAAATCTAATTAAAGGAAAAATGTAATCTGTATTCCAGAGGAGAAAATATTTAAATGGAAACACTAAGGAAAAGAAAATAATTTTAAATATTATGTGCATACACCCTGAAATGTTTGTATTTTTCACACATAATCTGGGTTGTCTGTTGCTTGGAGTCTGGGCAAAGGTATGCCTGAGAAGTAATGATGAAAATAGAAAGAAAATAGAAATTCAAAGACTTAACCATGCAGTAAAGGAGAGAAAACACCCTTCAGGTTTTTTGTTGTTGGTGGTGGTGGTGTTTTTTTTTTTTTTTGCTTTGCTTTCAATAAAACAATTCTGAGAAACACAAAGTGACAGAGAAGCACTTGGAAGGGAAATGTGCAGTAATTACCCAGGCTTTGAGATTCCACAGAGAATTTTTGCAGGGCCAAGTTCTCCAGTTTCATTGTGGTTAAAAATGAAATCTATCCTTAAACATCAGTGATTCCGGTGTGGCAACCACTCTTGTCTCTGATTTCCTAATTGTGTTCTCCCTAATCAGAGACTGTTCCCTCAGTAAATCCCTTAGCAAAAGCTTCTCAGGAAGGGAAATCCAAACAGACAATTATTTTTTTTCCACTGATGTCATTTGTTTGGAAGAATATTGTGACATGTAGCTTTTCTCCCTCTGATGCATTGGTAAAATATGAAACTCATATTTAATGAAGTGAAATTTCACTTAGTGTAAGCAACTCCACCTCTAGTGCAGCCTGCTATTGCCAAGTTTAGCAATAAGACAGTTGCCTTCACCTGGCTTTTATTTCCTGAATAAAATCATACTTAAAATTGTTATGTTTTCATGTTGATGGTTAGCAATCTTAAAATTGGCAGAAAAATTTGGCCTACAGTGACACAGAATTTATTAACAAGACCAAGATAGGACAAAAAAATCCCATACGTGTATTTCTCTAACTTAAGGGGATTATTGTAACAGGGCATCTGGTGCTTTAAAATGCAGACTGCAAAGTCATTGTGCTGTATCATTTTAATACCTGTAAGTAAATGCTCCCTTCCTTTCCTGTATAGGTTATTTTCCTGCTTGCTGTCCTTGGATATAGGAAGAACAAACCCAAGGACAAAATGTAGAGAATTGATTTGATTTTCTACGCACTTTGTCAGGCTGTATCCCCAGAAGTTGTAAAGAAGTGGGAGAGGAGTGAGGCTGTGCTGTATGGCTAAATCACATGCTTTAACATTTCAGCGTCAGTTCAACATGACATGACTTCAGGCAGACCCAGATTTTCATATGGGAACAGTTTAATAACTGAGAACATCTAAAGCAGAGCAGAACAAAATCAGGCAGTGAGGGGTAAATGCCTACAGGCAGTCCAAATCTATGGAAGAAATAAAATTACAAATATATGTATTCTGAGTAACAAAAGAAATGGAGTGATGGTGAAGGCTGGCTAAACTTAACCTAGTTTTGGATCGGCAATAACAATGATTGCCATTGTAATCTCAGATAATTCATTAGTATAATTATCAGCCTCAACAAAGTTTGACAGACATGTGGTGTCTGTAGATTTGTGAAGTTTAGGTATTTGCTTGTCTCTGGGTCAGGGTTCTGTACTTCTTCTGCTGTTGTTCCATTGACCTGTTATTTTGAAAAGCAGATTACATCCATCTTAAATTTCAAAGAGGATTCTTCAGCAGAGATAAAAATCTTACTCCATGCTTCTGGTCCATATCTGTGTCTGAAAATATCTGTTCCGAGTATTACTGAAAAACAAAGTGATGTTTATGATACTTACAACTGCATTTCTAAATATTTGTTCTACTGGGCACGCATTTGCTGTGTAAGAGAACAGCCATCTGTGAATAGTGGAATTTCATTAAACAGATGATAAGTGTTCAGTGATAATCATTTCATTAAACAAATGCTAGTAAGTATTTTGTTTTCCACAGGATTAATACATTTCATACATAAGAATTATCATAAATTACTACTGGCTTAAACAATTTTCAAACAGGAAATAGTCCCAAAACTACATAAATTCTTTAGTCGATTCTAATTAATTCCAAAAAAGCAGGTTACAAATCTTAATTATTATTATTAAAAATTCCTCTGAAATTAAAAAGAGGCAAACATAGAGCTTTCATAATTTTTGTATTTTGGAAATTGCTAGCATTGCTTTTTAACATTGCTTTGTGTGACTGCAATATTTTTGTAAACACAACTTCTTTCTCTCAAGTATTTAAATGAAAGATTTATTTATATTGTTCACGGAAATATTTCAGCAGAAAGGCTTTCAAACAGTGTGACAACCATTCTGAAGCAGAGTTAAAGCCAAAAACGATTGCTTTGCCTTTGCTTATTGTGAGTGTTCGGGTGACAGAGTGGGTCCGACTGCAGTGTCAGATCAGTCACAGAATCACAGAACTGTAGAGGTTGGAAGGGAGCTCTAGAGATCATCGAGTCCTACGCCCTGCCAAAGCAGCTCCCTAGCCCAGTTACACAGGTAGGCGTCCAGGCAGGTCTTGAACATCTCCAGAGAAGGAAACTCCACCACCTCTCTGTGCAGCCTGTGCCAATGCTCCGTCACTGCATTGTGAAGAAGTTCTTAACATACATTTGTGCAGAGCTTCCTATATTTCAGTTTGTGGCCATTTCCCCTTGTCGTATCACCACACACTGCTGAGATGAGTCCAGACTTGTCCCTTTGCTTCCTGCAGCTTAGATATTCATAGATGTGTATCAGATCCTGTCTGTGTCTTCTTTTCTCGAGGCTGAACAGACCCAGGTCTCTCAGCCTTTCCTAACAGGGGAGGTGCTCCAGGTCCTTTATCATCTTTGTGGCCCTCCATTGAACTCTTTCAAGGAGATCCCTGTCTTTTTTGTACCAGGAAGCCCAGACACAATACTCCAGGTGAGGCCTGACCAGGGCAGAGCAGAGGGGGAGGATCACCTCCCTCTACCTGTTGGCAACGATCTTCTTAATGCACCCCAGGATCCCATTGGCCTTCTTGGCAAATCAGGAATGGCTCATGGCCAACCTGTGGTCCACCAGGACACCCAAGTATGAGTCAGAAATAACAAGGTGCTTACCCACCATTGCACTGGCCTTCTGAGAGCACTTCTCTAAAAAGAACTGATGGATAAAACAGCTGTAAAAGCTGGAAACCCCCTTTTCCTGCAGTTTCCAACTGATTCCAATTTTACCTCCATTTTATAGTGCAAATGTTTGGTATTCACCAGTAGTATATGATCTTGGTTTCAGTACAAGGGAATATCACACTATCAGGAGTTGGACTTGATGATCCTTCTGTCTTTGGATATTCTGTTATTCTAAGATTCTATGAATCGTACTGGGACAAGACAGACCAACGACATCTACTCTGGATCCACATTCCTGATCTGTGTACATATTCCAAATTTAGGTAATGGAGAATTTTGATATTTATGCTGTATTTGGTAATTAAAATATTCATAGAATCGTAGAATCATAGTTATTGATATACTGAGAATGGTAAATCTGAAGGAACTCTGGAGTACTCCCTGATGGCTTCTTTTTAGCCTGACAGTTCTCTGCTGGAGCATAGCTGGTTATCAGCCCCCCCTTAGCTTCATCTCTTCTCACTTTACAGATGTTACATTGATTCTCCATTTTTCTACCTCACTAGTGTTTTCCCACATGGCACCGTGTCTAATGCTCTAGTTAAATTCAGACAAATTTCATCTACTGTACTGCTTTTGTCTAGGTAATCAGTTTGCTATCACAGGGAAATATCTAATTATTTTGGCATAATGTTACCCTTGGTAAACTACTTTGCATTTTATATCATTCTCTGTTTACCTCATGTCACTTCTGTTCTTAATTTGATTTTTCTTTTTTTTTTTTTTTTAACTTAGCATACTAGTGAAGTTTGGAGCATAACTTATTCCAGATGTTTCCTTTTCCCCTCACTGGAGGTTGAACTGCTCTCCAGATACACAGCATAACCTTTCCTAGTCCCTTCTGAAACCCTCCTGAAGTCTGGGGAGGGGAATGGCCCTGTCTCACTGCTAGTTTCCACTTTGGAAATGGGGTTTTTCTCATTTACCATGTCTCACTTACCCTCTGCCCTTTGCTCACTGCTATCTTCTCAATGGAGAATGAAGATATGGTATCCTCAAGGGGCCAAAACCAGCTTGGAAAAATTCTCTACAGTTCACTAGAAGTAAGAGTTTCTTTTGTTGTTTTCTCCACAACTATTGAGGAGCACTGTGCTATTTGTGTTTATGTAAACAGACCGTACTTTACATCCAGTCAAAGGTATCAGAAACACTTTGACTGCAAAAGCACAGAGGAATTCCTAGACTTAGATGAAAGTAGTTAGCTGAGGTTTATGTAATTCTTGTTTTAATTCATTATACATGCATGGATACATGAATCTTGCAAGAACTTTTCTAACTATGTATTTTGGTGCCTAAGGAATACTGTTCTACAGAGATAAAAGCCCAAATCCAACAGACCCTTGTATCAGAAATTCTTGTCTAATTTTCAACATTTATGGAAGGATAATTACCTTCATCCTCTCCTCTCCTCTCCTCACCTCCTTTTTAACAAGGAGCTGGATAGACTTCTTTCACTTGGAAAAAGTTTGATATCCAGTTAAAACTGATGTATAATCCCATTTCAGTCACTTGCTCTCATCAGGTCATGTACATCAGCATTGTCCAAGGATTAAACATGTCAGTTGCCTTTGCTTATTTCTGGCTGTCTAATTTGATAAGCCAAGAACTTGATTTCAGTGGTACATAGTCATGTTGCTATGAGGTGAAAGAGGAGGAGTTGAGCACATGTCCATCTCCTGGCCTCCAGCTTATTCCCAACGTGGGACTTAACCACTGACAAATCCTTTGTGTTTGTGTGCAAGCACAAAATAGCACTAGTGATGGAAATTATGTGATGTGTGTTTGTCTGGGGCATTGAAATTAACCATATTTTCAGGGTACAAATGAATGAAGGAAAGAAAAGAAATGATTACTCAGCAGGAATCTAAATCAATTCCTCTCCTTTCTATACTAGGCCTGGAAACATTAGGCTTTTGCAAATAATCTTTAATCAGATAGGTCACACTATTAAAGTCAATGGCTCCTTTAGTGAATAAGAACTACTCAGCAGGCTAAGCATTTGCTGGACTGATTTCTAAGTCTTAAAATGCTAAGAGGAAACACAAAGACACAAAATGTTTTTTATAAATTCTTGTTGCTGCACTTCACATTTTACTACAGACTGATAGTGAGTTGTCATTTATTAGGAAAAAAAAAAAAGAGAGATTACAGCAGAACCCAGATGGCATTGTGCTTTCTACATAATTGCAGAATACTTATATTGCAGGCAATTTTCATTATATACTAATCAAACTCGTGTAATCCTGTCACTGCACTGTCAGTATGATTATCACATCTGTTTAACAAAAAGTTGAATAACAATCATAAAGAAAAACAGACAAATTAATGGTTGTCTCAACAGAGACACCAAACTGGAATTCAAGTCCTAATACAAATGTAGTTCTCAGCATACAAGAAGTCAGGATGGATCATAACATCAATGAGAAATACTCCAGAGAAAAGCAAGTGGTACGACAACAATCAGACAAGATCACAGGAGCAGTTAAAACAGCCGGCAAAGATTTTACCACGTCCCTTGTGAATGGCTGAAAGTAGCACTCAGAACCTGATGTGCTTCCTTTCTCAGCCACGTAGAGAGCAATAAAATCTGAGTCTATGTTGTATATGATTTGTTTATGAAGAATTTCTGGGACATGAGGAAAGAATCAAAACATAACAGGAGTGGTAAGAGAGAGGCAGTGCGTTCTTGCAGCATCCCAGAAAAGGACATCACTAATTTAGCAAAATGGGCTGCTCAGGAAGGAAACTAGACTCACAGTTCAGCATTTGCAGTGGCTAAGTAACCAACCACAGGAACTGCAACATGCCACTCTAGAAGTAGTGTGCTGTAGGACAGCAGCAGTGTCTATGACTATGGAAGTAATAGTTCATGGCCACCATACAATACTACTATGTTCACACTCATGAGAAACGATTTTGATTGCATCCTGTAGATATTTTCCTGGAGGTTTTTCTTTGAATCTTGTCCACAGACTGTCTGCAGACCTCAATGACCACTTGTTGAAATCTGACTTAGGACAGGGGAGATTGATAGAGAGGAGAAATGATGTCTGTCCCTGCACTTGCACTGTGGGGTTTTCTAACAACTGATGAGAACAGTCTCCAGCTTTAAACTTTCAGTTCTCATCCAATCTGCTGCAAAGCCCTGAGGTGACCACTCAGGCACATAGATCCTCTACACCCTGTGACTTTGTACCCCCTGGGAGCTGGGAAGAACTGATCCTCAAAGCTCCCTGAGTAGCTAGAGTGGTGCCAGGCATCTCTGATGCCTCAGCATGATTGCAGAAGCAAAGATGCCTCTGTTCAGATTACAATTGCCACTGCCTGTGGGTGAGCACCTTCTCCAAGGCAGAAAATTTGACTGAACAGATCACAGAATCATAGAATCATTTGAGTTGGAAGGGACCCTTAAAGGTCCTAGCCCTGCTCCCCTGAAATGAACAGGGACACTTACAACTAAAAAGATTAATTTAATCACTCCTTTGGGTACTGCTGACTTTCAAATCCAGTTTACCCATGTAAACCATGTTACCATTTTAACCCTCAAAAACACTGAAGCCTAGGTGGACTCAAAACACCAGCTCGTCTTTTTAAGCATTCAAGTATAAAACTCATCCACTGTATAATCCCCGAGGCATCTCACTCCCGCCTGTTGACATTCACATGCTGCTCAGGTCCTTAGCTGCAGAGGAAGCCCTGAAGTAGGATTTTCAAAGGCTTTTTCTTCTAAGCACAGCTGAGATCTTACAGAAGAATCACCTGGAGCCTAGCCAACATCTGCTTTCTACTGTGGTCATGGCAGTGATTTAGACATCTTTGAATCCACTCTTCAGGCAGGGAGCTGGCCACAGGACTGCTGTATACTTTGGTGATCATTTCTCATCTTTTCTTCTGGAGCCATTCCACGCTTTAAAGAATGAGCATTTTTATGGTGTGGTCTGATTGTCTGTGCATAGACCTGGGCTTTCTTATTTTCTGGACCTTTAGATTTTACTATTTTCGGTAACTAAAAAAGAAAGAAGCAGGAAAAAATGCATTAAAATTATCTGGAGAACTATAGTAACTTCTTGAGGATTCCCATAGGCACGTAAGCTCTTCTGTTGACCTTTTGGTGGAGTTTGAGGAGTCCAGTGCTTTGTGGTTCACATGCTTTTAAAAGACAGAGTATGGATAGCAATAACATGAAAATCTGTGCTGAAGACAGTATGATTTTTTGATAAAATATGAGGTGTTACCAACTCTCATATTGTTCTGAAAATATCCAGTCTGGGTATTTTTGATAATGTTGGAATTTGTTGAAGTCAGTACAGGAGGAGACTTTGGCAATACACAGAATTTAAAATTAAAACAAGCAAAACCATCCTGAGAAACATCTACTGACTATGAATTCTATGTAAAGCACTTATAAATAAAGTCACAAAAGGATACCATGGCAACGAAGAAAGAAAGGAGTTCAAGCTATTCGTTATAAAAGACAAAACATATACCATCCTTACTGCAAGCTTTATGCTCTCTCTTTCAGCTCTGTCCTACAGCATCATAATGCACAATCTTGGTTAAAGCACTCTGGAGCTGTTATTTTCCCTTCTATACACAAGCCATTGACTTGCAGGAAAATGTCATGGAGAAAATGCATTCCGTATGTAAAATATTCCCTTTCAAACAGGGGGTTTGGCATAGAAACAAGCAAATAAATCTATTTAATCCATAACCAAATGTAATATGTACACATGAAGCAACAGAGCAAAGTGTCAGAGCAGAGAAAAGCCCAGAGCCCAACAGCATGCAGGAAATTGTAGAAACGTAAGAAGTGGAATAAATGTTACAAAATACAGGCTCATTCCTCTAAAAGTGTTGCTTCTGCTTTGTCACCTCTCTCTTGAGTTACAGCTGTGTGTTAGTCCCTGTGTATAAGTCATTTCTAGTTTACTGCCTTTTTACTCAGAGCAACTGCCACCTTAAAGGTCTTTATGCTCTCTGGCACATGTAATACTGACTGCTGTCAAAGTCCTGTGCTTTATGATTTTGCTTTTCCCAGTTACCAGAGTTGTTGCTCCTCTTCATATAGTCATTTCTATTTAGTTTCCAGTACCACGTTACAAAATGTGATCTACAAATTAGAGGAGCTCCAGTTGATAAGGATTGCATGTGCTATGATATCCCATCTGATCTCCACTGAAATTTCTTAAGGATAAGGGTCTCCCAAGAACCCCATGCCATACCTATTACTGGAGTGAGATGTCTGGGATGTTCTGATATATCTCAAAGAAATATCAATGGTTCCTTTGTTTACACAGCAGCATCCCAATTCTACAGTGGGAGCCATCTCATTTTGTATATAAAGAGAAGCAGTCATGCAGAAATGACCAGGCTATTTGTGCATGCTCTGAATATTACAAGTCAGAAGAGAGACACATTCATAGAAAGTTCATTCTATAGTTAGGAAATGTAATCATCTCTGTTCATTTTTCTCAATTTTTTCCTGTTTTTTAGAAGTTTTAGAAGTTACAGTTGTACCAATTTAAATGCCATAAAAATACCAAAATTACTCTAAAATGGAATAATAATACTGCATGAAATAAAATGCCAGCCTGGATAAAAATTTGCATCTATTTTTGCCTCTCTGTGTTGATCCACTTCTACAGGACTTGGATGTTGGTTTCTTTGGTTGTTATTCTGAGGCTAGAAAATAGACTCTGAAACTCCTGTGGAAGGAAATAGTACTCTTACAAGTATTTCTATCACAACTCAGTAGCGTGGAAAGGAGAAAAGGAATTCAATTCAGAAATATTTTTTGCCCTAATCCTATGGCTTTGCAAGAAGGTTCTACAAGATTCTAAGTTGTCTATTGAATGTGCAAATCAATACATCATAAATGTGCAGCATATAGGGATGTGCAGAAAAGTGAAAAATAGTTTAAAGACATTAAATTGTATTTCATTTTTTTATTTTTAAAACCTTTATAGATTTATAATGAGCTTTTTTTTTTTTTTTTTTTTTTTGTTACGCTTTTTTCTACTGTTTATGTGTAAGATACCATCCAGTCAGGATTGTTCCTCCATGTGAGGTACACTGCATTATCTTCATTAATTATATCTTATTTGTGAAATATTCAGTGAGTAAATGACACTATCAATACAAAGACTAGGGTAAGAGGTTGCAGTGGAACAGAACTATATATTTATATTGATAACTTTATACTTAACTACTTGGATTTAATATTAGATACTTGGTATGTAATACAGATAGTCGAAGATTCTTGTCTTCTGACCGATTCTGTCAATTTGTTACAGAAAACACAGGGGGAAAGGGGCATTCCTGAGCAGATGTGAAAGAGGAATTTACAAGAGAGTTGGACTTAAGAGATTATTTATGAATTGTAGTAAATATATGGGCTTTTGATGAAAAACTTTTAAGGGAGTATGCAGGAGAGTAATATGAACAGAAGAGACCTAAGAAGAAGGAGATCATAAAAAAGTAAAAGGACAAGTGGAACTATTTTTTCCAAGGAAAGACATAGAGTTAACCTCCATCTGAAGTCAGTGACTCACAGAGGGATAGTGAATGGACTCAAGAAAATGACTGTGGTGCCTATAAAAGCTAAGAGAATATCAGGGATCATATTTAAAAGTGGCAATCAGATCAAGAAAACCAGACATCCATTCTGCAGTGAGTATAGAAAGGACCATGTGGATAAGAGGTCAAAGCAACCTAGTTTGCTGCATTTAGTTGCTAGCAAGGGGAGAAGTACCATAGTCAAGTGGTTGGTAAGAAAGATATGATGAAGTTTGGAAGGTGTGATTTTGGCTGGCAGGAAAATTGGGTGAGGGAAATCAGAGGAGCAATACAGAGACTGACCTTCTGGGGACTGATGGAAGTAAGAAGGTGGGAAAACAGAAGAGTGAGATATAAAATAAAACAAAATGGAAGGAGTAAAAGCGTGAACAGAAAGGAGGAAGGATGAACCTGGAATTATAACACAGAGACAGAGAAAATATGATTTGAAGGAAGGACATGGCTGACTGTGCAAAGTATCTGAGAGGTCAAGATGGATGAGATGAAAATGGACGCTTCAGATATTTTATGATCAAGAGCTCTCTGAAGACCTTGAACCACAAAGAGGAAATAAGGAGACACAGACAACTAGAAGCAGCCCAGAATCCAGAAAGTGCTCAAAACATTGTGTAAATACGAATAGAACTGCTTAGCACAAGTTTATCCTTTTTGTGTTGTACAGCTGAAGAACTGTATTTCAAAAACAGTATTTCATAACTGAGAAAAGCATCACAGTGGGTTCTTGTCTGAGAGTACCACTGGATGACCTGACATTTGCAGATGTCTCAAGGTCATTTGTAGCAGTCAGAAACAGGGCACTTTCAGTCTCTGCCTTTGGACTTCAGCTCTTGCTTCAGTGACAGCCTCTGATGGTGTGGGTAATGGTAAGTGGCAGACTGGCCAGGAGCTCCTGCCTCCTCCCGCACAGGGAACTCTGTGCACTTCGTCTAATTACACATCAGGGGCTGCTACATTGTCCCTTGAAGTGAGTGTAAATCAGAAGTCAATTGTCCATTTTAATCAGATTTCGCCAGAATATATTCTACATGAAGTTTCAAGTGACTAGAATTAGCTTACACACAGTAAACATTTCAGGTCTAATCTGATCATTTTAAGGAAAAACTAGTGAGCTTTAACTGTAGGGAAGAAAAAGCCATGCTATAATCGATAAGAAGGAATGATCTGAGAGAGGGAACCAGCATGTCCGATTAATCATCCTACCAGCTGATCAGATTTATGATATGAAACCAATTAATCACTCGCTTTCAGAAAATTGGGGTTTATATTATAAAATTCTTAACCACAGACTGTGCTGAGGTAATTTGATTTGTGAAGATTTCCTCTGAGACAGCAATTGGATTCATTTACAGCTGAAACATATACAAATATTCATCATTCTTTTCTAACAGCTATTGTATTAATTTCTTCCTGGGCACATTTGCTCTCTTGTGACTTGAAGATACATCCACTTTTTCAGTGCTCCCAGATGAATGAGAAAATGTAACTTGGTCTCATCTCTGGAATTTAATTTCTCAACACAAATCATATTCCCATCACAATAATAAGTACAACTTTTGATTGCAGGTTGATTTCATTTTTTTTGTTTCCTCTGTTACTACATTGTCTCCTTGCATGTGATTTTTAGATGCATTTTTTTCTGAGATATTGGTTTGTTACATAAAGTGCCTGTTTTCATGGTATAACCCTGTCCTCTCTTCTCTTGTTAAAATGGTGTTTTCAGGGAAGAGGGAAAGTGGGAAGGAAATGCCTTTTTCTAATATGTTACTATTAGTATTAGTATTAGTAGTTTAAAACCTGAAGTGTAGGGACCCTACTAAAGCTATTTTTGTGTGTTTTTTTTTTTTTTTTTTTTGTGGTGGTGTTTCTGCTTTGGTTTTATGTGGATCATATTTCTTTATGTATTGAGCACAGTATTCCCTTTCCACAGAAAAGCCATGGCTGTATGCTGCTAAAGGGCACAGGCTGCCAGTTTGTTTGGATACTATGCATTTTGCAGAGGGAATATTTTAACAAACCTATACACAACTTTTCAATGAACGTAAATACAATTTCTAATAGGAATCAAGTGCCAAATGTTCTGTGATTTGCTGGAGGGAGAGGGGATCTTTGTGTTCAAGTTAAGATAAGCAGAAACTTTTTTTTTTTCTTAATTAAACAGTGTAACTTAATAAGGCAGAGAGAAAGAAGTCAAGAAACTGAATAATTTGTTCCCTATGTATAATAAACATATCCAGTTCTCTGAGTTTTCCCAGTTAGCATACATTTCTCTAATTTCCAGCCAGGGTGAAAGTCAACAAACTCTTACTCCAAAATGCCCCATAGCAATCGAAAAACAAAATTAAAAATGAACTGATAAAGCAGTGAAGCAGTTGGGAAGCCTCTCAGAGGTCAGGAGCACTCATAGCAGACAGCATCTGCTTGGGTTTCTGTGCTTCACTACTGTGACCTTCAGTCCATTCCCACTGCTGCATCTGGGGCTTCCTTGTAGATGTTGTGCAAACCTGAGGATGTTGTTCAGTTCTCAGAGTAGATCTTTCCTGTTTTCTCTGTTTGTTATCTCCTCTTCTTTCACATACTGCTTTAGATTTGTCATTATCTCTTTGCAGACATTATTATTTAGTGCTGCAGTTCAAGTCCCAATTTGATACAAGGTCAAACCTCTCTTTACCAAAAAGAAAAATCTCCTATCTACAACAGTTATCTGTCCCTTACAGGGACGTTGCTGAGGCATAGGCAGACTAAGTGGTTTATGCAAAACTGCACAACATTTCAGTGTGACAACCAGCAACTGAACCAAAGAGATATCATGACCCAGGAATTACACAATTCTTCATTTCTCTGTAGCTAGAACAAGTTTGCACATGCTTTGGCTCCCTTACACTGCATTTCCTAATCAATTTTACTCATGTCTCTTTTATGTCTCTTTTTCCATTCTTCTGTATTAATTCAAAATACTGCTGTAAAACTTAAGTTCATATTGTGTGATTTTTGATCATGTAATTTTCCTCCCTCTTTCTCGAGTCTCACCCTCTTCCTTGCCTCAGTCCATTTCCAAGGTGTTCTCATCTAAGTACTTACCCGTGCTCTGTGAAGTTGGCAGCTCCCTTCTCCCCTTGCCAGGCATAAGTTTCCCAGGCCACCATGTACAGTTAGAAAGTGTTTTGATTCTTTGCTTCAAATTCCTCTGGTTTCTGGGGCAAGCTTTGCAGTGCTGGGCTGTGGTTGTGCTGAGACCATGACCAACTATGGTGGTCAGCTGGTGCATTAGCTCCTTCTGCTTTTCTGTCTGTCTGCATCTCTTGATTCCTCTGGAAGAATTTTGGGCACAGATAACACTTCCATCCAGTGGTGTGAGAACACCTAGAATGTGCCATGCTTTACGAGAGTAGCACCTATTTCTAAAGCAATAGGAACAGTAAGACAGTGTCATGACACAAGCAATAGAGTTGATCAGTAACACCAGAGCCAAAAGCAATAAATCCCTGCCACTGAGACCTTACCCAAGCCAATCACACTGAAAAATCTACTGAATGTTTTCAATATATTTTGCACTTGCATAAATTCAACCCAGCGCAAGTTTTGACTTCTTGTGACAGCATTACCGTATCAGCTTGTGTTCAATATCATATCCTCTATAACCTCCAAATACATCTGTGTGGTATTGCTATTGCAATCCCTCATTGGGGGGATGATCTATTTGGTTACTGAATATTCTAACAATCAGATAGCTTGTGGATATAGAAGCCTGGCCAAAGGACTTCTCTTCTCAATGAATGCTCTGCCAATAAGCATCAGTAAAACTTTCCTGCCAGGGTAGATACATGCATTTTGCTATTTGACTTCAGTACAACTGAAATTAAGTTGCTCATTTCATTGCTATAATTTGAACTATGTACAGCATTCAATTCACTGAGTAATATCATAGCTCTATAGAACTCAGGACATGTCATTCCTCCATGGTTTTTTCCCCAAGTCAAGCAAATAAAACCACTGAGGGTAATTTAATGAGTTGTCTTTCAGTCTCACCATGAGCTGAATTATTCTGAACATATGGAGACTCACTCTGTCTATGAAGTATGTCAGTGGATGGTGGAGATGTGGAAATGCAGACGTTTTTGGCTGAGTGAATCTTGTGTTAAATACTTCAGCACTTCATAGCACAGTTGGGATCGATATGTATATATATCTATGACAGTGCCAATCACTGTACTTATATCCAGCTCAGGTCTATAACAAGATAGTATGGAAGTGAGGGTTTGTATCATAGATTCACAGAATTGTTTGAATTGGAAGGGATATTTAAATATCGTCCAGTCCAACTCCCCTGATATTAACAGGGACTTCTACAACTTGATCAATATGGGAGCAGAAGAGCTTGGAATAAATGCAGGCTATTGTTGAAGTTTAGTAATTTCTTTTAGCAATTGTACTGGTTTTGGCAGGAATAGTTATTTTTTTAAGGTAGCACTTATGGTGCTATATTTCAGATTTGTGACCAGAACAGCACTGATGTTCTAGTTGCTGCTTATGAAGCATCAAGGACTTAGTTTCAACCCAGTAATAAAGGAGAGCCCTCTCTGTGTCTGGTTGTATGTGTTTAATTCTGAGGTCAAGGCCCACTGATCATATATATACAAAAAAATGCATATATATATGTATACATGTGTAATTCATTTTTTAAATTTTTAGAGTTCTGCCAGTGAAAGAAGAAGCTGTATTTGTAACTGTTGCTTAGCTGCTATTACAGAATTTATGCTCAACAGCAACTCTGTTCCAAATCCTGAATGGCCTGAAAGTCCCATTTTGGTAGGAACATTTCCTAAGATGAGACACCATTTTCCTGTTGTGAATAATCATAGCCTGTCTCCTCCTTGTTCTTCTTAAAATTCTCATTCAAGACAAACAGCTCTCCGTCTTTCACAGTGAAGTGAATTTCATCACCAGGGCCTGTGTTAAATCTGCCTCCTGTCTCATTGTGGACATATGTTTTCAAGCCTAACATTGTACAAGTTTTGAACTGGTTCTACATCTGTGTCAGATAGTTCCTACTCACCAAATTCATACAGTAGGCAGTTTTTCTTTTAAAGGTAGTGGTCACAAAGCGTTACACTTTTCAGCCTTGCAAAGAGATGCAATTCAATGGAGAACAGTTATTTTTTTTTTACAATGGTCCTGTCCCTTTACTGTTAAAAAGCACTTGAGTATCACATTGACATGATGTACAAATTTTTCTGATGCCCCTGATTTATCTTCCAGCTTACCTGATACTTTTGAAATAAAACATAAAGTGTTTCTCAAACAGTAGGCTTTCAACCAGCAGAAAGCTGGAAATCAGTGCAAGAGCTCAGGTGGGACAGGATAAAAAGCTTATAATGATCTCTTCTAAATTCTTATTCCCTGAATTTATGGAAAATTGATATAAGTTAAAGTCTTACTCATAACTGTAAATGTAAAATCAAAAGGACCATTGATTATTTTTCTTAAACACAAGGAAAGCTATTTCAAAACGGAAGAGATAAGTCCTCTGCTTATTCACTGTAGGCTCCAATTACAAGGTAGTTAACTGATTATTTTTATTTCATCATAGATCATAATTAGTCAGACCTTTTGTTCAGGCATGCTGAAATATAACCATTTTTATTGGTTTTGTAGGACTTGGAAAAGGTGGCCTGCACAATTTGCTATCATTTCACTACATACCAGTGAAAGTATCAGTTACCTCAATGAGGAAGCTGTTAGACACATCTCTGCTGTTTGTCAGGATAATTCAATTGATGTTCCACCTAGAACCCTGCAGGACCACAGCTGCTGCACTGGGTAGACCTTCGTTAAGCCTCAAGTTACTGGTTTAACAAGCTGCACTAATGAAATAGGGTTTTAATGAGGTACTTTATCTAGGCTCCATGCATCTTGCTCTTTATCTCAGCCCTGTATTTCCTGCATTTTTTGACAATACAGCTTAGCAAATCCTTTTCTTTTTTTCTTTTTTTTGAGCAAGAAGGCCCTTCTTATCTTCTTTCTTTTACAACACAAAATATTCAGCTATTCCAATTAACTTCAATGGTGGTTGTGACTTTTCTCAAAGCAGCAACTGCTCATCAAGCCAAGGAATGTAATCCTGAGCTGGGGGTCCTTTGCCCTAACTTACTGGTCAGTCACATCTTCTCCACTCACAAATTAAGCGTGCCAAACAATACCTTTGATAAGTGACGTGTCTCATCTTTTACAATAACTATGTTGGTTCAAGGACACTGTGTTGCTTATTTAATGTCACATACTAAAATAATGTTCTTTGTCAGTAGTTTGCCAGAAATCAACATATTTATTTATCAGCTACTCAGTTTGATCCAGATTCACTTAGTCATTAGCAGAGATAATGACAAATTACCCCATGTGACTGGAATGTGAGCTGAAATATCAAATAATAACAAAGCGGTACACGGATCACACAGAATAACTACCTTGCTCAAAAGCTACTCTAATTTTGTAAAGCAAGTTGTCAAATTGATGTCTCTGCTGTCAAACAAAAATATGTTTTTAAAGGAATGCCTTGAAAATCCATAGAAGAAACGTAAGTGTTGCATGACATTTGTTTGATTTCATTCCTCAGGCGATGCCGTAAAAATTGATCAGACCACATTAAATGAAGAAATCATTAGAAGTCTAATTCAACCAACTCCAGAAATATTTATGAAGAGCAGTTAAAGACCACTGATATGATACAGGAGGATAGTTGTTGTAGTATTATTAATAGCTAGGAAGACAGAACTTCAACATATGATTTCTACAGCAAATCAGTGATGCATTTCCAGCAGCTCTTGTACAATGGGTTGTTATTAAAACAGCATAATCTTCCAAATTGCCGTTAGCTGAAGATAGGCTTTATATGACTTGATATTTATCTATTTTGACCTTTAATGCCTTTTACAGTAATTGTTGATCCAGTAAAAATCTACTTTATCTGTCTTTCCCTGGTTGAAATATGACTGCAAGCTTTCGCTAGTCAGCCTTATGGCAATTCGTTACTTAATGTCAAGTTTTTTATTTAACTCATTCCTCCTCAGTCCTCTCCAGTCTGCAGTGAACTGTGGTGAATGATGCATGTAAATTTACTGGAACAAGTTGCCCAGAGAAGGGGTGGATGACACATCCCTGGAGACATTCAAGGTCAGGTTGGATGGCGTGCTGAGCAACCTGATCCAGCTGCAGATGTTCCTGTTCAGTGCAGAGGAGTTGATTTAGATGGCCTTTAAAGGTCCCTTCCAACTCAAATGATTCTATGATTCTAAATGCCCAAAGGGAATTAAAGTTGTCAGACTTCCAGTTGCACCCGGACAATGCTCTCAGACACATGGTCTGATTGGTGGGTGGACACACTCAACGATTCTTAAGGGTCCCTTCCAACTTGGGATATTCCGTGATTCTATTATTCTCTGAAAACTGGAGCAACACAAAGCTCTCTTCTTCCTCACAGTTGTGCTGACCCCAAGAAGGGGCAGAGCTGTGATTTGCTGATGCTTTTTGGTACATAACCAGTGCCAGCAGAAGCTAATCGTGGAGATAGATAAAGCCTTTCTCTTAGTCAAGGATCTCAACAAAACACAGCTGTCTACAAGAAGCCCATGCACACAGACACACCTGCAAGAAAGACCAGTTTCCTTGACTCTTTCATGCCTCTTCATGCTCTCTTTGCAGCAGCTTACCTGAAAGATGAGTATTTTGAAAAGAAGGTCTGAAATTTAACCTTTCAGAATTTATCTCTTGAGTGAGGGCCACCATTAAAGTCCACTGCCCCCACTGGGCAACAGGTGCCTACCTATACCTCATCTTCTGAGCCTGACTCCCTGCAGGACAGACATATACCTGATGTGGAGCCCTATAACGGAAATCCATGCTCCAAATATAAGTGTAGCTCCTCAAAAGACAACAGTTGTCAGCTGAGTGTCAGAGATGGTGTTCTTACCTAAGTTCAAGATCATAAAGCCATAGAATCATAAAATTATTTGAGTTGAAAGGGATCATTAAAGGTAATTTAGTCCAACTCTCCTGCTCTGAACAGGGACACCTACAGCTCAGAGCCCCATCCAGCCTGACCTTGTATGTCTCCAGGGATGGGCATTGACCACTTCACTGGGCAACATCTCCCTGTGTGGAACTATCAAAATCCAACAAACGTAGAACTTCTTGTTTTAGTGAGGAATGTGACCATAAGAAGGGAACTTGCAAACAGGTTGTTTGTTTGTTTCTTTGTTTTACCATGTGTCATGGTGAGGGCTTCAAGCAATGTTCTGTGAGGTCTACAAGGAATCTCAGATATATGAGTGCTGTGCTTTCTGCCACCAAGATTTCTCATCTGGATATGAAATATACATATAAAACACATTTATTTGTTAAGACAAATTAGAAGGAAATCTCTGGTCATGCAG
The DNA here is from genome assembly GCA_036925125.1 of Oreortyx pictus. Lineage (NCBI taxonomy): Eukaryota > Metazoa > Chordata > Aves > Galliformes > Odontophoridae > Oreortyx > Oreortyx pictus. The sequence continues at coordinate 6,429,029 of JAUPFR010000003.1, forward strand.
TATTTATCCACCTTGTGGTGTCCACTTGTTTTTAGAGTAGCTGGACAATTCTGATTCCTTGGCAGAGTTTATTAGAATCTTACTAATGGTCAAAATCATACTAATGCTTGAAAGTCTGAGCAGACAAATATAGCTGTTCCTTGCACACAAATGGGAGAACAACAGTGTCTCTGAATCTCTCTAATATGAAGGAGCTTCTTCCAGGAATGTAATATAGTCACCTTCTAACTTATCATGCTGCGTATATCAGAGACACCTACGAGCTTCTCTGCAGAGCTGAGAGACAGTTAGGGGTTGGATTAATGGACTGAAATTAATGTTGACATCACTTGTAAAATCAGGTTACTTAGACTTTAATTATAATCTGCAGTGTGGTTTCATGCATCCTATCTGGATAGCAGTTAACAAGGAGAAAGTGGGAGGGAAGCTCAGCTGCTGATCATGCCCAGCTCTGTGATGTGCTGATGCACAAAAGGGAAATTCTTCAACAAAACCAGAAGCGCATCTCCCCAGAGCATGAAGGCACTTAAGATTTTAATACTGATTAACACTTAGAACTAACAATTTGCTGGCAACTACTGGAATAATGTTCAGTGAGGGGAGACAAAATAATTCAGAAGTTCTTGCTGTTTTTTTTTTTACATTTTTTATAAATGTTTCACATTGTAAACTGCAAAGTTTTATTTTCCAGCCATATTATTTCCAGCCATATTATTTCCAGCTTTAAGGAGATAGATAGTAAAACTTTATGAAGAACAAATCTTTTGGAAAATCAAATCTTGTTGGAAAACTAGTACATCTGGAAGACAAAAGTAGAGGTTTTGAGCATATAGGAGCTGGAATGTATTTTATAAGTTTTAGATTGAAAGAAAAGAAGAAAATGATTTTAGATATCATTTCTGTTTTACCAGTACCCAAACATTTCTTCTTCATTTTGACTCAAGTTACTTTTTACAGCTAATACCAATGTATTTCATAGTAAATGCATTTTATTCAGTTCCATACCTACTTTTAAAACTGTTATGAATTCATAGATTATTGAAAAATGCATTTTAAGAAAAACACTTGTTTGTAAACTTGCAATGCATTTTGTTGACAGTTTTAGCCAAATAAAAAAAGGAAGAATTTGAAAAGTTAAAAATACCTTATAACAGCATTTTTAAAATAATTTCTTTTTTTAATGACATACTGGGAAAAGCCAAACTTTTTACTTCATCTGTAGATTTTGTTAAGCACACTTAAAATATATATATATATTTTTTCCACAAGTGATGTTTTCCCCCCCCAAAGCAAAACAAAACAAAACAAAACAAAAAACATGGGGGAAGCAATTATTTTATTCACTATAGGCTGATACTTTTTTGTTCACTGGTGTCTGATCTGGAGCCATTCTAGATCTTTGCAGTTCAAGGATGAAGAAATTATGTGTGGGTTCATACCATGTTTCAATGAGCTTTTTCCAAAAATATTGTGGTTTTTTTTTCTTAATTCACTAAGGTAAAATTTTAAATAATACATTCAGCTAACTTGTTTTCAAAACATAGGAACCCTAGATTAATCCATTACCTTTGATAATTTTCTTGAGTTGCTTTAGAACAGAGTAAAGTAAAGTAGAGTGGAGTGGAGTGGAGTGGAGTGGAGTGGAGTGGAGTGGAGTGGAGTGGAGTGGAGTGGAGTGGAGTGGAAAAGAAAAGGAAAAGGAAAAGGAAAAGGAAAAGAAAAAAAAAAAAAAAGACAGATGTTGCTTCTAGAACTCCAGAATTGTCTTTTTCTGGCATGGTTTCAGGGGAGGTTCCCTGTTTCTTCTGCCCCACTTGCTTGACTTGCAGGACAATGGGATTGCCTGCTCCTGGTCTTTGAGGAGCTCTCCTTGGAGAATGGCCCACTCTTATAGAGCCTGAGACCATCTACCTCAGATTCCCAGGGGACACTGCTAAGTAGCTACCTAAGAACCTTAAAGTTTGCTCTCTCAAAGTCCAGAGATTCATCTTGGTTAACTTCTATTCTACTTATATCAAAAAACTTTGAACTCAAAAATTTCATCATTACTGTGGCCAAGGCAGCCAGCTACCATCACATGTGCCATGAGGCCTTCCCAATTATCAAACAACAGATCTAGTAGGGCATCTTTTCTAGGTGGCTCACTAAGTACTTGTGACAGGATGTTATTTTTGTAATACTTATGTTATTTTTAGAGAAGTCAAACCAGGAAGGAATGTTCCAGCAGCCCAAAGTCATTGTTTCTTTCCAGACTGACGATATTGAATCAAGTCCACTTTTCTTTGTAACATTTTTGATGATAAGGCAAAATCAAATAACTTAATCAAGTCTATAATAATTACACACTCTCAAGTGGGTTTATTTAAAGTTACAAGCTTAATAATAATAAACATCACAGAATCATAAAATCATAGAATCAAAGAATGGCCTGGGTTGAAGAGAACCTTAAAGATCATCGAGTTTCAATCCCCCTGCCATGGGCAGGTTCACCAACCACCAGACCAGGTTGCCCAGAGCCACATCCAGCCTTGCCTTGAATTGTTCCAGGGATGGGGCATCCACAACCTCTCTGGGCAACGTGTTCCAGTGTATCACTACCCTCTGAGTGCAAAACTTCCTCCTAACATCTAACCTAAATCTCCCTTGTACTATCACTATCAACCCATGTTAACAGTCGTTCCCCCTCCTGTTTGTATACTCTTTTCAAGAGTAGAAGGCCACAATGAGGTCTCCCTGGACCCTTCTCTTCCCCAAGCTAAACAAGCTTAGTTCCCTCAACCTTTCCTCATGGGAGAGGAAAAAAACTTCTCACACAAGTATTCTCTAAATTCCTGGCTGATTTGCTTAGAATTTTAAATTATTTCTTCATACTTTTAGCAACACAGACACAAGTTTGGATGGAGAGAAGAACTCAGTGGCCTATAGATCAGTGTTTATTTTCTCTGAGCTGTAGAATTTGTTTTCTCACTTCCATTTGTTTCCAAACAAATTAGGGCATTTATGCTCCTTATCTAAACTAGGTAGAGAATTGCTAACCACTGGCAATTCTTTTATAATTAACAGGGATGAGGAAGACTGCTGCTGATGGGAGCAATAGAGTTTGCTTCTCTTTCTCGTGAAGAGAAACAATACAACAGGAAATGAGAAGAACTGTGTGTTGAAAAGTTAGACAGATAGTAATGTAGATATAGATTCAAAAACAAGTTGGGAAGTCATACTCATCCCTGAGAATGATCTGAATTGAGCTTAACCTTGGAGAGGCAAAGAATTAGTTCTCATTCCTTGAATTTCCAAATAAAATAATAAAAGCTACCTTCTACTAAAAAAGCTGAAATTTGGTTGCAATAAAGGAACTTCTGTGCCTGGGGGCATTTAGAACGGTTCAGTCAAGTAGCAGAGTGCACCTGAGTTTTGTTGCCTGCAAGTCTCAAGAGTATGAAACATTAGCTGTTGTGGGATTAGGTCAGCAACTGAGTAGCTGAGAACACCCAAAGTCCCAAAGGAACCTGGGAATATGGGAAGGTACTAAACTACAAGAAGTAAATCATAGAATCATTTGAGTTGGAAGGGACCTTTAAAGGTTATCTAGTCTAATTCCCCTGGAATGAACAGGGACATCCACAGTTAGACCAGGTTGCTCAGAGCCCTGTTCAGTTCTGACCTTCAATGCTTCCAGGGATGGGGGATTTGTGAAGCTGTAGGTTGTAGAGCTTGGAGATGCAAAATAGAAAAGAAGAAGAGTGGCTGGAAACACACGTAGAGAGACTGAATTTTAATACATTCAGTCAATAACAAAATTATTCCTCTTGCACATTTTGCGTTTCTATCCATTTCCGTTTAGCACATGCCCAAATCATGAAGGCACGTTCTAACATATGAAACAATTGACATCTTTAAAAAATAAAAGAGAGTTTCAGGTAAGAAGACACATGATCTCCAGCAGGTGATTTCTGTGGAGCAGCTATTCCAGGCAGAGCTCTGTAGGTATCAGTTCCCTCCATACTTATCAACCTGTAACGTAGTGGTCTCAGTTTGGTACTGGAGGCAGAGCCTCTGTAGTCCATCATGTGCAATTCAATCTCTTCTGAATAGAAGGTGACTGCACCGTGGCTTTTTCTTTTTTTTTTCCAGACATCTCAAGGCTTCTATGAATATTGTTTGTTGGTGTTTACAGCTGAGGCTTGTTATGTGACTAAATAAATTTTTATAGCACCTTCATCCCCTCTCTGCACGTTATGACATAGGAAGGCTTTTGAAGAGTAAGTAGGCCATCCAAAACAAAAGCAGAATATTAAATTCAGCATCCTTAATGCTTAGTGTTTTCCAAAGCTACTGTTACTTTTATGACATCTCACCACAGCCGTTTATGTCTATGGGGACTAAGAGAAAAGATCACACATTGTACAGAGAGTGTAGTGTTAAATTTATGCAAAGTGAATAAATGTGTTATCTAAAAAAATTATTTATTTCTTAACTTTTTCCTGGAGGATTGTGCTTTGTTGCCTCCTTAAGGGCAACAGTGCTGTATTAGCATCAGGTTTAAAATTCTTATAAATATTGAGTAACTTTTATCTGTAACTTTTATATAAAGCAGTACATCAACCTTAACATACTGTGTTGAAAGAGAGTAAACACCTTGACTACATCAGTGGCTATTCTTCAACTAGACTTAAAACCTGGAAACAAAAGAGAGCTAAAAGAAAAGAAAGACGTTGAAAGGAAGCAAAAAAATGCTGTACTGACTTCTTCAGTATTTTTTCGGCTTTCACATGAACTTTAATTCCTTTATAAGGGGCTTGAATAGTTACAGTGAAATTGTGATAGTTCAGAGTGCAAAGGAAAAATGTCTGTATCTACAGCAACAATAGGTTGTTACTGTGTCTTTGGATGGATCCCTCCACTTAACGTTTAAAACGCTCTTACAAAGAACCTTTTGCAGAAATGTTCAAGGACATCAAACAAATAATTTATATGTTTAAAAACTGTGCTAAAAACAATCTTATCTCCAAGGATTTCTAATTACAATGCAAGTCTCATTTTAACAGTGGAATTAAGTATCAACTTGATTTACTCTTCAGGAAAGTGTTTTGAATGTAACTCACTGTGATAGGCTGACCTGAAGTGAAGTGCTTTTCCCCCATCCTTCCTGCAAGCATACGGATGCCAGTATTCCAATCTGATTACTAACAGTGAGAGTGTTGCTAAGTATTAGAGCAGGATAATTTCATTGTTATAGCCCAGATCACCTGGATGTAGGCATAATTTAATAAGAAGAAGCCAAAACAATTTCAAAAATATCTGCATGTTTATTTGTTTGTTTTTGTTTCCCGCTCTTCCTGGGACTTTTCCTGAAATTATATATCCCTTTATATATATATATTCCAATAATGTTATTACATGTTATCCCTTCAGTTTTCTAAATGTATGTAGAAATGTACACTGAGACCAGTCTTTCCAGTGACTTTATTATAAATCTCTGAAAGTTGGATCTTGATGCTTACATCATGTGCCATGAGTGGAAATGCACCCATCTTCATAGAAAAAATCATGCCAGGATGTTATCTGTACATATAAAAGATGTCACAGAATATTAAATACATGAGTTTCTTCTGTGCCATTTCTTCCTCTAATGTTCTCTTCTGTCTCAAAAGAAATTATTGTGTGCTATCAACACCAAGACACTTTATCCTGCTTCTTGTTCTCTTAATGGAATAAAATTCATAGAAAAATAGGGCTGGAGAATACCTTAAGAGATCATCTAGACAACGCAGCTTCTCTAACAGCAGGATCAACACTACCTGTATCTTTCCCAAAAGAAAATTATCTGTATTTTGTTCTTCAAAGATTTGGCAGGCCATGCAGGTGCCTATCTAAGAAAATAACTTCAAACTCTAAGATTCTTCTTATTATTCAGCCTGTTCCAAAACTTCCCAGAATATCAAGCCCAATATCAAAACCAGATTTCACTCCAGCTGTATGCATATAGAAATACTCAAACACCAAGGTGTCAAAATAATGTTGGTATTCAGTTTGTCTATTGAACTGCATTGTTGATTTTTTTCCCCTTCATTTCTCTTCCCCCCTCCCCCTCCCCTTCCTCTCCCCTTACCTCATACCCTCCTTCCTTTCCATTTTCCCTTCTACTTCCCTTTCCCCTTGCCCTTCTCCTTTCCCTTTCCCTTCCCCTTCTCCTCCCTTTTTCCCCTCCCCTCCCCTCTCCTCTCTGTTCACCATGAGATTTTTGTCACTTCTTGCATCTGGAAACATATCAGCTCTTCAGTCTTCATTTTTAAAAGGTGATATATATATATATATATATATATGTGTAAATTCTTTTCATCCTTCTTTTCCTGCATATTGATTTCTAAATTCTGTTTTTTACAACAGTTTAATGAGAGGAAATATCTCCTTTTAGGCTTTGTTTTAAGAGCTTCAGATACTCAGGAATAGGATTATGTCCCCCTGTCTGTGTTTTACCTTTGTGCCTTGTTCAGTTACTAAACATTTAAGGGGAAAGATCAGCTGCCCTCCTAATGCAAACACAGACCTTTAGGATGCACATCAATGCAAGCTGCTGCTCTCAGGGTTTGCAGAGTTGAACCCTGTCACAGTTTATCTGCTGCCAGCTTCAAACTGTGGTTTGACATATCTGGTCAAGAGGGGTGGCCTTGTAAGTCCCGAGAGGGGATAAATCTGAAAAGACAGAGAGGAGCATATTGTCTCCCTACAGCAGTTCTCTGCCAGCCTCCACTGCAGATACCTGTTACCAGCAAGACATTGCTTTGAGGAAGCTCGTCACAGCATGATCTTACTTGTGCCTGCAGTAGCAAGCTGTCAAAGCACAGCAAGAAGGAGAGAGATGGCAGGAGGCATCAAAGGGAACTGCTAGGGACTGAATAGGAATGAAAATAAAAGCTGCAGCCAGTGTAACTCCCTTCGCAATGGGAGGGAGCAGAAGTGCAATGTAAGGAGTGGTCACAGGAGACCTCAGGGCCAACTCACTCCCCTTGTAACCCAGCTGTTACAATAGACTGGGAACTTGAGAGAAAATCATGAGAAAATTACTGTGGTGCAGAAAGATGCTTGTGAAAGTACTGCAGTGCCTTGTCTCAAAGCTGCTGGGGAGCTATTACTATTTTTTTTTTTTTACTGTAAGTGATGAGCTGTGGAGCTCAAACTCTTTAGCACTGCAAAATCTACACCTGTTTTTACCCATAAGTGGATGTGGTTCTGCTCTGAGCCGGGTACACTGATCTGAAGTGGGCAAGGAGACTGCAGCCACCATCATCCAGGTATCGTCACCTTCAAGATGGGTTTCCCTCTAACTAGTAAAAGATTATGAGGACAATTTCTCACTGGTATAAAAAATGCAGCTCTTTGCCTTCCTGTGATATAGGTATCCATGAGCAAGCTATTCCCAGGAGCATGCTCCTTAGTATTTTCAGTCCACACCAGATGCAAGCTTGAACACTTAGATCTAACTCATAAACCAGCCAAAGATTCCCACCCCCACTTACATCAGCTTTCAAACCACACATATATGTGACAGAAATTGAGCTTCACTGGGATTGTGCAGATGATCAAGGCCCAACATCACAGTTTGATACAGTGAGACTAAATGTTCTCGGCTTGAACAAATGTCAGGTATACTCAAAGAGTGAGTCTCAGAAAGCTCTTCACATTGGAAGTGACACACCACAGATGACCACTCCAGAAGACCCTCCTAAAGATAAAGAGACTTTGCTATTGTTATTGGCTATATAGGGAGAGCTGTCAAAATTTGCAGTGGCAGTTCTGTTAGTCAGAGTGAAAGGGCTTCCTGCAGGGTTATGAACCATAATACAGGTATAAGTAGCCTCAGGAAAAGATAGAGTAAAGGAGGGAGCTGGATACAAGCACTTCAAAAGCAGAGGGAACCAAACAAACATTGAGATACTGAGGGAGAAATGGGAAGAAAACAGGACTGTTTAGGAAATACAGGGATTAGCTGAGAGCCCATGTTGTTTTCAGAAACGGACGTAGATTCATTCAGCTGGGAAACCAGGGAGTCTCCCAAGAAGGAAAAAGGAGAAGGACACAGCTATGTTACTTTCACAGATAAGCAGCTATGTTAGAAAATTCTACTGGACAGACAAAAGAATGCATTTCATATTTCTGCCACAGAAAAATGAGGTTTCATGCTGGAAGCTTTTGTGCATTTGTTCTGCAACACACTATGTATTTATTGAATGTACTGCAAAAATAAGTCACTTGGGCTAGTGCCTGAGGTATATTAGGAGGACATCCCTTAATCCTGAAGTTACAGAGAGTTAAATAGAAGTTTGATGGGCTTGACCTCATTTAGCAAATATCTGTGAGTATGACTGCTGACTTGGCATGTACCCTCATAGGCTTTGGTCCTGTACTGAAATACTCGTTGTCATGTGCTATGGTTTATTTTCTCTTTGCCTTCTCTACCATAGGTTCACCATCATTATATCATTCACTGATTATATCACTGAGATAATGTTGAATCTCAGAAGAACTTTCTAATGGACTTCTTGATTTCAAGAAGATTGTACTATCAAGACTGTATCCAGAGGATGCTTTCTGTTCACATTCTACCAACCCTAACTATATCCAGCAGTTTGGATTCCATAGCAGGGATAAGCTATTGGAATAGCAACATTTACATCCTACAAATTTGGTATTATTTCGGTAAAGAAAAGATGTATTATTGACTTCAGTGAAGCTGCTTTCAGGATGAGCTGTCTTAATTAGCTGAGTTCCTGATTCAAAACTGTATGCCACCTCAGGAGCCTCATAAGTACATGCTTATTTTTAAATGAATGTTTAAACTCCATTGCAGTCAACTCTTCATGTGAGCACAAAATGCTAGGACTCTGTTTCAGGATAGATTACAGCTCAGTTCAGGATAGTGGTGATATATCCTGGCTATAGTTTTCATTCTGACCCCTTTCTTAATGAAAATCTGCAGAAGTGGTTCATCTGCTCTTACAGCAGCCGTTGAAGCTCTGCAAATTTATAACCCAGTGCATTAAAGTAAATCAGCACAAGCTGTAGCCTGTGAACCCTGTTAGGTCAGTACCCCAGGCAGCCTATTTGGCTGTACCCCATAAAGGCAGCTACCTCAGGGGTAAATGTGAGCATGAAGAGTCATGGTGGGCCTGAGCAGATCCACCCCAGCCTGTACAATTCCCACCTCACATTCTGTGCACTCCCATTTTTCTGGGCTCAGTCTCGAATCAGAAACGAAAGTTTTATGCTTTTGCATCTAACAGGCCTGAATATGAAATCAAAATGCGGAGTTGCTTGTGAAAGAAAACTCTGGTCTTGTTAGCTCTCATCAATCTTTTCCAACTGTCTTTCTATTGAGATCTCTCTGCTCTGATGTGCAAAAGTCAGACACGGGAAAAGGTGGATGAAAAACTGCCTCCCAAGTGCTTTTATGGCTTTGAAATCATAGTTTATTTTTCCACCTTTTTCTCCCACTTTGTGATAATCACTATTATGTCTTTTTCCTACATCTTTCTAACAGAATAGTTGAGCAAGTTTTCTGCCACCTATTATTATTCCTCTGCATTTTTTAAGGAACATCGTTCATTTAAAAATTCAAAGTGGCAACCTCCGTCTGCGGCTCTGTGGGGCTCAGGGCTATAAACACAGAAGTTTCACTTAGCTTTTCATTTCTAAGAAAGATAAAATATAGCTTATTTAGGTCACTGTACACTTTTTTTTTTTTTAGTTTTCCTTTCTTGTGAGGGATATAGATTCAAAACAAAACTGTTTGCCACTAATTTCAGTCTTTCATGCTGTATTACACATAAATTACAAGCTACAAATCAAGGCTCTTCTAGGGCTAGCTATCACCCTTTTATATCATCTGAAAAGTTGGGAAGGGTTAGTCTGGGTCAATCTACTCAGCATGAGAAAACCTGTGATCTTACCACAGGTTAAAATGGAAATGAAAACCAAAAAGAAACAAACACTATATGCTTTTGTTTGGTTTTTCAGAATGCTTTGCGAGGGTTTTGTCATGAGTTGCTACTGCTAGTTAAAAAGCAAGTGCCTTTGTCCATGCAGCTTTTTATCTGGATAACTCCAGATAAACTGGAATAAGAAGTCCATCTTTATTTGCTTTAGAATAACAGTGTGGCACACCACACCTACCTCACCAGGAACAAGGCTGAACATTGTAAGAGACAATTGCTGCATTTACTTAATTTCACAGGCAAGAAAAGTACACATCAGCTAGCACATTTAGGGAAGCTGCTGTGAGGATGAAAAGTCAAACATATCAGTTTGTACTTTTACTTGGAAAGAGGCTCAGATGTTGTTGGCCCTCCTTGTAGCATCCTGCAGTCTCTGTAATTCTTGTAGTCCACAAATCTCCCTCCTGCTTAGATCAGCACGCGCAATTTGTGCTACAAAACCCTTAGGTATGCACAATGAAAGCAGAAACAGACTGTGGAGTCTCAAGCCATCTCATGTAAGAGATAGAAGAAGAACCAACACTGTCCAAGTCAGGCTGTTACAAGGCTATTTCTGAAGCAAGATCATGAAAACCTATGAAATTACATGTCTAAAGCTGCACTGTTCACCAGCCCTTGAGCCTGGAGTGTGCAGAGATTTGTCACATTTCATAGAATTAGAGAAAAGACCTTTAAGATCATATAGGACAGTCATCCACCTATCACCAATATTCCCCACTAAACCATGTCCCTAAGTACCACATCTACACATCCATTGAATGCCTCCCAGGACAGTGACTCTTCACTTCCCTGGGCAACCCATTCCAGTATCTGACCACTCTTTTGGAGAAGAAAATTTTCCTAATACCCAACCTGAACCTCCCCTAGCACAACTTAAATGGCATTACCTCTCATCCTATCACTGTCACCTAGAAGAGGCCAACACCCGCCCTACCACAACCTCCTTTCAGGGAGTTGTAGAGAGGTCTCCCCTGAGCCTCCTCTTCTCCAGACTGAACAATCCCCAGTTTCCTTTTGAAAGCTTCCTACTAAGGGCAGTTTTCTTGTGCTCCCTTCTCTTCTTGTCTTCATTGAAATACTATTTTTCATTAAAAATCTGCTGGTTTTCTGTACTATCATTATACTACCAAGGATTTTTTCATTGATATATGCTGGAGCTGGCCCTTATAATAGCGAGAGTTGGCGACAGCAAGCGTTTCAGGAGTGACTGGATCTGTCTTGGCACACCTCTAGTTTAAAAGATACCTCACTGCAATTAATTAACTGGAATCTGAGGGCTTCCAGAAGGAAAGTTATATGAGTTATCTCCTCTGGGAAGGAATCATTCAAGCCAAATCACTGTTAACTGACATATTCACTCTTGAATTCTTTCAACTCAGCATCCACCTAGAGTGTTTTCTCTCTTCACAGGAGAAGTGCCTGTGGAAAGCTATGCACTTTTATCAGTTTCTTTCAGATTCTTTTCATTTATTTATTTATTTATTTTTCTCTGGGAAAAAAAGAAAAAGAAAGAGAGAAAAAAGTACATTTAATGTTGATGTCACCGTTCTTGATAGCAAAGTTTTCACTGCCTGCAGAACAGATGGAGTTAGCCAGTAGGGCAAACTTCCCACACCTCACAGTGCTCTTCCTTCCTTCATTAAAGCCGACAAAAAGAGTCTCTTCTACACCAGACTCACAAAATTTGCTGGCATCACAGGCAATTCCTCAGTGCCCCTTCTCTGTGCGGAACACTTTATTCCCTACAGTGAGTCCTCTCCTCAGTAACATCAACAGTAGAGGAGTGCAGTATGGTGCAGACCTTCAGCCAGCACTTCTATCAGGAAGGTTGTCTCAGCCAATGCCTCCTCAGCAGTCCTCCATCTTTGGTTCTTCTCTTTTGTAGAAAGCTTAGAGCAGGGCCCACGGAGGTGGGTTAGGCTCTAAACCTATGAATCCCACTCCTTGTCCACCTGGAAGGAGGGGAACCACCCAAGTGCTCTTATCTGTCCTATGACAACTTATCCAGGACCCCATTTTAACACACATGGAAGGGCTGCAGCCAACTCCTCTTCCACAGGTAGCACTGACCACTCCTCAGTGATGTTTATATAATTGGATGGGAAATTGCCAGAAACCTTCGTGCTTGCTTCTGCTGATTCTCCAGTGGTACACTGACATGGGACAGTATGGCTTTCATGGTATTTCCGTATTTGTTTCTCTGACCTGTGAAATGTGACTTCTGTGAAAATCTGATATTTCCTTTATCCCTCAAGGACCACTCAGGGATAGAAACATAGAAACACTAGTTTGGAAAGGACCTACAAAATCATCCAGCCCAACCAACCTCCGATCACCATCCCTAACCATTAAGCTACTAAATCATATCCCTTTGCACCTCATCTAGATGCTTAGATCTTTAAATTCAATCATGTAAGCCATAGGTATTGAAAGAATCATAAATAGCCATTCTCAACAGGATGATTAACAATAGGATTGATATTGCCAATGGTTCTGTTTCCTGTTGTTCCTATAGATTCCGCTAAAATCTTGCTTTGGATATAGGACAATTCTTTATCAAACCATGCTTTTTCCTCTAAACCTGGGGAGGATATGATAGCACTGCAATATAAATTTTTAAATATACCCTGTATGAAAGCAAACTGATTTCCTGTCTGACTTGCTCATCTATTACCTAGAGAGGATGAAACTGAAGTTCTTACTTGTTATGTAACCTTATCCTAATCTGATTTTTATGCATGAAACCACATTGCAAGTGCGTGAGTGTGAAAAAACGTGGGAAAGAGCTATAGTAAACAAGGAGGAACTGAACACATGGGTTGGATTCCACCAGGAAATCTTAGCATAACTATCCACAGCACGTGGCACAAAATATCACACAATTAATTCCTGTTTAATTTTTGCAGCAAGTCATTATGGGTACAAGAGAAGATGAGAAACCTGAACAGAATTAGGCAATTCCCTTGTTTATAGGCTGTTTTTTTTTCAAACAAGTATGGGCTGAACCACTACTCCAAAATTAAACAGATCTTTAAATTTCCTCATCTAACAGAGAAATGACTTTTTACTGTTTTTTCTCTTTTGTCTGAAGTAACTGGAAAATTTGGAAGGGTCAGCAGGCAAAGAAAACATCTTCAAGCTGAAAAGTAATGATTTAATATGCTAAACATCAAGAGAGACCTCATTTTTCCATGCTCTAGTCAGCATGCAGCTATTTACTTACCTTAGGGCTAAGAAGTAAAAGTGTTACTAAATGAGGGCTGGTGCAGTTCATGCTATTTTTGCACTATATGAGAGGGACAGAGAACAAGGGAAAAGCATATTTCATATTCTGCAAAAGTAGGTGTTTTAGCTTGGCTTTAGTTCTTCAATATCAGTCCCTAAAAAAGCAGAAAAAAAAAAGCCTCACAGCATATAAAACAATGGTGCAGCATTACAACAAAGTCATCAGTAACTGAGTAATGTGCCATCATATCAGTGCTAATTGAAATTACCTAACGTGGATAGAATAATCAGGTGAAAATGTGTACTTATTTTTCCCTGATTTTTTCTGCTTTGTCTTCCTTAATTAGAGCTGATTAAGACCTCAGTGAAGCATTTACTGACATATACTACTCTGGGAGCAAGGTGAAGAGTTCGTCTGTGACTGGAAACTTTGAAGACCCTCCTGGACTTCCAAAAACAAAATCTTAATACACTTACACTTGCAAATTTGAATTTGGTGAATTTTCATGCTGATGAATTGCTAAGTTGAGATTTGAGAGAGAAAGGTCCAGTTCTCTATCTGTCATAAAATTCCTGCATGATTCAGGATTAGATATTTGGTCTTTGTGGCTCAGAGTGTAGGACAAAAACTAAAAATAAAAAACAGATAAACTCTATCTCTCATTTATTGAGTAATTTCACAGGAAGTGTCATGAGATTGAGACGAGCTTTCACTAGCCTTTACATATCTGTTTGCACTCTGAATACACAACATATTCGTTTCCACATAGCCTTGATCTTTCCTCTAATGTATATGAATAGCTGATAAATGTGGAAAGGGAGGAGGCTTGGCACCCCTTGGAAACTGAAATTAAGAATTCAGCTGTTGAGCCGAGCCCCTGGAGCCAAAGCCTTTAGTGTGTTTTCAGGTCTACTCTACACTTGCTGTCTGTTTCTTTTAATTCAGACACTTTAATCCAAACCCTGACTGATGCAAGGATATATGGAATCTAAGGACATCTGGTTAAAAGCTATCAGCATAAGAGACAAAGATAACAGGCAAAGATAAGAGAAAGGGAAAACAATAAATTAAACATCTAGATATACAAGCCCTAAGGACAATATGAGATAACAGACAATGGCAAAGTCTGGTCACTGGCTGAGAAGCCACTGACAAAATGATTCAAAGCCTTGAGGTGGTTCAGCCAGAACATAGTATCTGATAAGAAGATAGGAAAAGTCCCACAGGAAAGAGACAACTGATTATAGGATATTTGAGAGGACTTGAGAAGTTACATTAAGCTGCTTATGGGATGCTTTGAAGGGATTTGGGGAATGTGTTAAAATTATTCTGGGACAGTTAGGTAACAGCCAAATTAGAAAAGGAAAGGATCAGTTTAGATCATGCTGGAACAAACATGGGAAAATGGAGAACTGCTGTCTGTCCTGTCTTTTTATTTAATCCTATTCCCATTTCCTGTGTGACCACACTCTGAACTGTTTTATTTGATCCTGAACTTCAAGCTAGACTAGCCAGACAGCACCTGGACAGACACAAGGTTGAAGTTTGTGGTTAGATCAGTGGGCCTGAGTTTGTGCTTATTTACTTAAAAGTATGTATGACCATAAGAAAATCTCAATCCTGATCATCTGGAAAGGAGGAACAGGATTAAGCTATTTGCATTTTACATGTCTCTGCATGTGCTGGTGTGATGGTGTGCTTCCACACCTCCCCCAGCTTGCTTCTGTGACCTGTCTGTTACAGACAAGGTCTTGCTAAAAGAGGTATCAACCACTAATTTGTATCAAATCAGGTGCTCAAATAACACATAACAGACACCTGGTTCAACAGCTGAAAGCCAGTTGTGCATGCACCAAAAACTGTGATTATGAGTCAGTGATCTTATCTCACCGATCCTGAGCAGCCCAAGAGCCCCTTCAGCTTTTCTGCATGGCAGCAGGCTGCACAAGATCTCCCCTTGAGTAGGAATGCCCCTCAACGTTATGCTTGCACAGAGATCCCATACATCCCTTACATCTTGGTGTCAGGAGACTCCTTCCTGATACAGATCTGGCTCATTGTTTTGTTACTTTTTCTAATATTGTATCTTAGGTTGATTGTGGCCATATAATCCTTTAGATATAAACTCATGATCAAATCTGTGAGTAGAAATGGATTCAGCCATACCAGTTTCCTGAGAAGGAGTTTAGAAAGCAAGAGGGCTCACTATGAACCTCATGACTCAAGGAGGAGGTCTCCTGAATGCATATGTTTCATCCTGCTCTCTCTGCAGTAAACAATCAAGCATACTTCTCCATCTCAAATCTTGCTAAGTTTCTGTCCTAATTGCAGTTAAGCTTTGTTAAATCATAATATCCTATCAGTAAACATATTGCTGCTTCTCTCTTATGAGTGTAGTTTCTATCTGTAACAGCTGGCAGTGTTAATGTGGATGCCTTTTCTCTGTGTTGGCTGGTGCACTTGGACATCTATCTGCTCTGTGGTTTTACATCTTTGATGCAAAAACCTCATTGTGGTTACTTGCTGGGCCTACAAATGCCAACAACAGTAGACTCACCAGTGGATGATGAAGGAGAGTGAAATCATGGCTGGGAGGGCAGCTGGCAGATAGGCAACAATAATTAAGCTATAGTTTTTTGATGTACTAAGTTCTGGCTATGGAACAGCAGCTTGAACAGCATTCTGTAGCAGTGAGATCCTGAGCATATCATTTTGTGCCCACAGACATCCACTTCTGCATTAGAAGAGGTGCTGGTAGATCTGAATTCTTGCAGGTAGTATTTGAAGATCTGTTGCTGAAAAAGGCTAAATGAATGTCAGATACTAATAATATCAGTATCTTAACAGCTCTATTTTTTCATTCTGGCTCATCTCAGAATGGTGCAGTCATGTAAGTGGAGAGGTGTTGATTGGAACATTCACGTTTCTGAAGAATTCAGGATAATGGTTAAATCAAGGACCTGTTTTATCTGAATATCACATGTCCTTGCCCAATGAAATGAGTTAAACTCAACGAAACTAATTGTGCATGAGTAATTATGCCTCAATAGGATTCAAGGTCATACAAGCCTTTGTGAGTGAAGTGGCTTTCATAGCCCATGAAATGAAAGTCACCTTGAGGTTGTCTTTCTTGTTTAGGGGGAATCTGTGATTAGTGACAGTATTTAAGTATACATAACGTGTTTTTTCTTATAGGCAATAAGATTGCTCTCATGTAAAAGACCTCTGGAAAGCCTTTTGAAATAGAAGGAAGAACAGAAAGCATATTTTCCTAACACCAGGTGTTACAGAAAGTCATACTCAAAATTATCTTCCTTGGCACTATGTGTTCACAATACTGAAATTATAAGTTTTAATAATGGCACAAACATCATGCTGATATTTCCAAGTTGTCATATTAATTAGCTGAAAGCATAATAAATACATAGTTCATCTCGCTTTTTTTTTCCTCTTTATTACTGCATTTACTTTCTCCAGCTAATTTTAGTCTCTTTCTTGTCTACGCATGCTTTCATGCTCCATCTTCTCAATAGTGATTCTGTTTTTTAGAACAGATGCAGCATTCTTTTTCTGTGGACAGGAGCCTTTTTCATTTAAAACGACCTTGTTTCTGTCTCAGTTCATTTCATGCATCAGTTTAGAAGACAGTACACAGAGTTGGATGAGCAAATGGTCAGGTGAAATACAGTAAATCTCACAGGCCTTTTCTAGTTATTATTCAACTTTTAGAAGGACATATATCCTCACCCTGTAAATGGGAAAGTCAAAGGGCTTACTCTATTGCAAATGTGTTCTGTTCCCTTGCATACTCTGCTTGCATTTCAATTCCACTACTTATTTTAGACAGCAAAAACGAGGACAAGGCTTATGGTGTCTACCTTGTAGGAAAGATATGTGCAGGATTCTGTGAGATCCTTTAGATACTGTAGAAGCATGCAGCTGTTATTATAGAAATAGACTGAATAATTTCTGCACAGAAGTCACGTTATTATTAAGCAAATTGTTTTTTTCTGTAATCAAACGAACTTTAAGAGTATAGACTGTAAAACAGCCCACACCTCAATGACAAATAGTGGTACATCTAAATATTTTGGATTCAGAGGAGTCGTACTTTGAAAAGTCTGTCTTTCTCTCCATCTCCTGGAATCCCCCTAAACACAGCTCACATATGTGCTCCGTCCATCAGTTTTATTCTATCACTGTGAGACCATCACTGGAGGGTGTTCCCTCTCACAGCATCAGAAATCCCTTCCATGTATGAAGCAACTGACACTGAAAATGAAAGTACAATTAATGAAAGTAGGTTTTCTATGTCTTTGTGACTCCTAGGTAGATTATTTTATGTCTAATAAACCAGAAGCTGTGTGTAAAACTTTCCTTGCAAGATAACTGAAGATGGCAGAACTGAATTCTGAGAGGTGAGCTCTATTTTCAGGTCTTTTTTTTTTTTCCCCCAAGAGGAACACCATCGTTTTTTCTGATTTCGGTGAAAATAGCCAACAAGTTCAGGTGTGGTGTGCAAAGGACTGGCAGATGTCTCCAATAGGAGAACAAATCAGAAGTCCCTGCATGGAAGGGCTGCTCCGAAAGTAATGCCTCCTATTTTATTATGTGTGCCTGTGATGTCAGAGGAGGATGTCGGTGGCATGACAGTAGAAACTGAATCTTCCCAACAGTATTCCGTTACATTCTGTTGCTTTGTGACAGATGGTAGCAAAGGGGCAGTCTTACAAAATGGCATCTGACTTGGAAGTGTGGATGACATAAATGTGTGGAATTTGATTCCTGTGTGTGGAAAAAAATGCATCCGTTGACATTCACTGACACTTGCTGAACGTTTATAGAGTCCAAACAGAGGATGTGAGAACAATGAGGTGGTGAGTGATATGTTTCTGCAGTGGCACCAGCAATGTGAAGAGCAAGTCATGTACCAGATGGCCGTGAAGATTTTTAAGAGCATGGCATGCAGGCACTTGTTCACCACTGGTGAAAATTTATAGATAATTATGTGGAGATGTTGAAAAGTTTTGTAGCTGAGAATTTTCTCTATCAAATAATGTTATTATGCTCTTTGATCTGTTGTCATTTCCATGGAAATAAATAGGAGACATTACTTTTGGAGTGACCTATGTAGATCATAAGAAAGGAACCTCAGAAAACAACAGGAATTGGAAAATTCCTCATGTGGGTCCCCTTTGCTAACTTTGTAGCCCAAGACATGAATTTTTAAAACAGTCATCTATGTGTCAGTTTAAGATAGAGCTATTGAAAACCACATCCATTCCAGTGAAAGCCTCTTACCAAGACTTATCCTGCCCCCAAAAATAGAAAAAAGTCAACAAATCTACAAAGTCCTAGAATAAAAAATCAACAAAGCTTAACTGCCTTGCAGGCCAGAAAACAACAGTCTAAAAGAAGGTCTTCTGACTAAGAGTCAGTATATTTTTTTTCTCTTTTTGCCTGAGGTAGCAGACCCTTTGTCCAGAGAGCAGCAGGTGTCTAAATACTTGCTGCTGTCAGTAGAATGAGTTACTACTTAAAGCTGCTTGGCGGTAGTCAGACTTTTATTCTCTTTTATTATGGAGGCGAGGGATTTGTGAGGTTTTAAAAAACTCACAACTTCTTCTCATACCAGAAGAAACACTCTGTTCTGTGTAAGGGGTGTGAGGGATAACTTTCAGACAGTCACTGAGGCTGTATGGGATCTCTGGATATCACCTAATGCATATCTGACTTTCTCAAAACACGGCCAACTGAAGTGGGTTGCTGAGGGCTGTGTCCACCTGTGTTTCAAATATCTCCAAAGGTGAAGATTCCACAACCTCTCTGTGCAATCTCCAATATTCGACCACCCTCACAGTAAAAAAACTCTTTTTATTTTCTTGTATTTAAATAGAATTTCATGTTTCTTACCTCACTTTGTGCCCATTCCCCCCGTCCAGTCACTGGACATCACTGAGAAGAGTCTGTTTTGATCTCTTCTCCTTCATGTTAGATATTTATGAAGAGATAAGATCCCCCAAGCCTTCTCTTTTCCAGGATAAACAGTAACATCTCTCTCAGCCACTGTTTTTATGTCATATTCTCAAGCTCCTTATCCATCCTCATGGCCATTCAGTGCCAGTATTTCCATGTACCTCCTGTACTGGGAAGCAGAGAGCCAAGCACAGGGGAAAGATCACCTCCCTTGACCTGATAGCGACAATATGCCTAATGCTGCCCAGAAGGCTGGTGGCTTTTTCTGCATGGGCACATTGCTGAATTATGTGCAACTTGGCGTTCAGGGGGATGCATTGCCTTGCACATTTGTTTTCTAGCCTGTCAGCCCTCAGTATGTACTGATGCACGAGGCTGCATCTGAACTTCATGAGGTTTCTGCCAGGTCATTTCTCCAGCCTGTCCCTCAGGAAGGCAGCCTAATCCTCAGGTGTATCAACTGCTCTTCCTAATTTTTTACCATCTACAGACTTGCTTAGGGCGCATTCTGACACATCATCCTTTCCAGTACCTAAAGGAGGCTTACAGGAAAGCTGGAGAAGGACTCCTTATCAGGGAGTAGAGTGACAGAACAGGGAGAAATGGCTTAAACTAAAAGAAGCTTGATTTAAATATAAGGAAAAAAAATCTTTACTATGGGAGTGGGGAGACACTGGAATATGTCTATAGAGAAGCTGCGGATGCCCTGTTCCTGGAATTGTTCAAGGCCAGGTTGGATGGAGCTCTGGGCAGCCTGATCTGGTGTGGGGCAAACAGCCCACAGCAGGGGGGTTGGAAATAGGTTAACTTTATGGTCCCTTCCAACCCAATATTTCTTTTATTCTGTCATTCTGTCATACTTTGATTCATGAAGTTATTGAACAATACTTTTCGTACTTACCTCAATATACAAGCCAGAGATATCTCATTGAGATATTGAGTTGAGCCTCTAGCTCAACTTCATGCCACTGATCAACGTGCTTGCACCCAGAAGTTCAGCAAGTTTTCAGTCCACCTCACCATTTAACTAGTCCTTACTTCATCAGTTTATCTATGATGATGTGAAAATCATTGCTAATGTTGAGATAAACAATGTCAATTTGTCTCCCTTAATAAGCCAGTCAGCTCATTGTGAAGTGCTATCAGACTGGCTAAACAAGATTTCCTATTTAAAAATCCATGCTAGCTTCACATGATCACCTTGTCCTTCATGTGTGTGGATGCATTTACTGGGAGGTTTTGCTCCATTACCTTCCCAGTTATTGAGTTTAGACTTCCTGACCTCTAATTCCTCAAGTCCTCCTTGGAGACAGGAGAGATGACACTTGTTTTTTTCCAGTAAGCAGAAACCTCTCCAAACCATTAAAGAAGATTGACAGTGGACTAGCAGTGATGTCAGGCAGGTCCCTCAGCATTTATGAATGCATTCCATCAGGTCCTCAGAAGTTTTGTAGGTCTCTTAATATTCCCTGACTTGGTCTTCCTCAACCGAGGACAAGCCTTCATTTTTCCAGACCTTTTTTTTCCAGGGTCCTGGGAGTTACCAGTGAAGAAAGCAATGAACACGTCATCCTTTTCTGTGTTGTTTTCAACAGATTTCCAGTTGCATTATTACTGCTGCTGTTATATTTGTAGAATCCCTTCCTGCCATTATCAACATCCCTCATCCTATTCAGCGCAGAGAGGGATTTCAGCTTTTCTAAGTATTATAGAGATAGATCATTTATTTTTAGAAGGTGCCTGGATAACTCATCCACATTTCAAAGGTAGCCCGTCAAATGGTGCTTTTCCCTTTCTAGACAAGAGGCTGATCACGCTGACTGAGACTCAGCAGAAGCCAGAAGATGTTGTCTCAAAGAGAGACAACTGTTGTCAATGCTGTCAGTATTTTTATCAATAGTATATGGCCTTAAACTGTGGCAGCACTGCCTGCTAAAAGCAAAACACAGGGATGGGTGGAGATGGGAGCCATGGCACTCCAGAACATGCTTCATCTCTCAGTCTGAATCTCCAAATCATCCTCAATGCTGTCTTCAGCACTTGTAGTCCAGACTGCTGGCCTGACTGGTCTTCACAACCTCTGGTGAAGGAGTTACTAAGCTGTAACAACAGCTCTGAGTCAAGTTATCAGGCCTTACTCATCAAATCATATTGTTCAACCCTCAGACTTCTCATTTAAGAACTTCTGACTTCTTGGATCCACTTTGAAGCCTCCTTCTTATAAATGTTGACTGACTGTTAGTTAACCATGCATAGTGTTTGGAACATAATGCAAACATGAATAGCTAAGGAAATAGTGCTTTAATATGAGTGTTTAAGAAAGATCATTAATTATAAGGAAAATAAAAACTAATGGGAGTCCTTACTGTACAGGAAACAGAGCACAAAGCAACATCTATGGTGTAAAAGTGATCTCAGAGCTTCACTGTTTCCCACTCCCACATTCCACCATTCAGATGCTCTAATCTGAGGTGCCCTACAAGCTATACATTATTTATACTGTACAGTAAATTCTCTTACGTTTAAGACTATTATGGGAATCTTGGATCTGAAAAAAAAGAAAGGTTCCAAAGAAACTTCTATTGAAAAGGTACTATTAGACCCAGCAGAAATCACAATCTCGCTCCTCAGGGCAAAGGAAAATAAAATACACTTAAAATCCCACACTACTTGCTGCACTAGATCCTATTGGCATTATACATTTTGCACAAGCATTAACCAGTCTTCATGCATATGCATCATGATTTCTCTTGATTTCTTTGACGAAAAGTAGATCTGATATGAAGCAGTATCCAAATCCTGTTAGAGCAGAAATACATAGCCTAACTCACGTGAAGATGTTGGAAAATAAGTTGTGGATAGATCAGTTGGATGATTTGATTATTATTTAATTCTTTCTGTAACATTATCTTGCAACTCCTTCTGTCTGATGCGTGGGGCTTCACTTTTTGTACTCATCAGTCTTCATTTTCAAAGATTACATTATTCTTTATGAAGGAACAAAGTTATAAAAGCTGTAAGACTAAGGTTCATCCCTCTAAAGCTCAGTCATCTGCAGTGTGGATGTCTACATCAGAGCCAATTGTTCACTTCTGAAGTTTATTTAAAGTAGATATCTGCTCTAGTTTGAAATCTGATACTGGTTGTAAATGTTGTTGCATACTACTAATTCTGATGAGCATGTCTATCTTTCATGAATGCTTTCATGAATTCTACTGTAAAAATAAATAAATATATATATAAAATTCCTATAGAACCAGCAACACCTTCATAGGAAATACCTAAGAAATATCATGGCATTTTTAAGGAAAGACTTGATTAGACTTTTCTGGAAAACAGTTGCACTTAACAGTACTGCAACATCCAAAATTCATCTGTGACATACCCAGACAGCTCTTTTCTGTAGGAGCAAAAATACTTCCACACTGAATGCAGGTTATTGTTTCATGAGTTTATAAAAATTTCATATTCAAAGATTGGCAAAGCAAGACACAAGGGAAAGTTATCAAGCTCAAAGTATGTAACAGAAACTATATGAGAAGCTTGTTGGGATTTGAGAAGTAAGGATGAAGGGAGGGCAAAGGAGGAGAACTATTATGAGCAAGATGAATGGTGAAGTTATTACTCATTCTGAGCTACCAGAGTAGATAATTGATTCCATCTTTGACCTTGATGAGAATTTTAAGCATGCTGTCAGCTTTGGCCTTGTACAGTTTTGGCTGTTGTCAGTGAAGTCCCTCAGATTACGCAGCTGGGCTGTTATGATAACTTGAGATTCAGACCCATTTGTGATGATTTTAGTTCACTGCCCACCTGGCATTTATTTTACTCTGAAAGTAGACACGTTAATTCAGTCTGTCTGCACTCAGTGGGAAGAGGAAGATGTGGATAGTAGCACTGGGAATGTTACATTGCCTAGTTTGTGTTTTGGCTTTGTCCATAGCGTTGCAAATAATTCTGATCATGACTGAGTAAGATGGGAGAGTCACTACGAGGCCTAAGAAGTACAGTATTTGACTTGCTCCCCACTCTAGCTGTGTTTGAATTGATTCCAAGGATAAATTAAAAAGGACCCTAAATACTGATAGTGATAGAGTCATTCCCCTGAAATACTTGCTAGGAATTTTTAAACAAAGATAACATTCTATTTTTATTTTTATAAGAATTATCTTAGTAAGTGGGGAGGATTATGTAGAGCATTTCCATAACACCAGAAATCTGTAAAGGATGGATATTGCATTGGTTTTGTCTAGGTAGAGTTAATTACCATCATAGTTGCGGGTAGGGTGCTATGTTGGTGCTATCACAAGCTGGTATGCTTGAGATAAAAACAAGTCACTGTTTTAGTTGCTGTTCAACATTTCTTACACAGAGTCAAGGACATGGGAGGGGACAGAACCAGGACAACTGATCTAGACTGGCCAAAAGGATACCCCATACTGTATGGTGTCATGCTCACCAATTTTTTGCAGAGAAAGAAGAGGTGGGGTATGTTCATAGTATTCTTGATTAACCATTACACATGATAAGCTCTGCTTTCCTTTGCCTGTTGATGGGAAGTACCAAATGAATTCCTTGTTTTGCTTTACTTATGTGTGTGGTTTTTGTTTAACCTAGTAAACTGTTCTTATTTCAACCCAAAGTTTTATTGCTTTAACCTTCCTGTTTCTCTTTCCTATTCCACCTGGGGAGAATGTGCAAATAGCTCCGTGCTTCTGACTTCCTGACAGGGATAAAACACAATACACATATAAACTTTGGATGCAGAATAACTGGTAAACTAAATGGAAACTGTATGGTGCTAGGTCTGAACTATCATTAAAAAAAAATGAATGGTTTGCCAGAGACAGATAAAGATGGGTAACAACATGCTGGGTGAATGTGTACCTGGTTGTTGATCCACATAGCACCTAGACATCACCAACACAAGAGTAAGGTGTAGTTGATCTGCACTGGGAAAGTTTTTCATCCCAAGAAAACCTCTTAGGATATTTGACTGCCACTTGGAAAGAAGTGTATACCCTGCCACACATAGGCAGTTATATCTAGTCGGTGAACCCAGTATTGGTGTAACTGCCCACCGCCATCAGCATGGATCCTCACCCAAGTGATTTCCTTGGTGTTGCCACGTGGATTGACTGATGGCTGGAGAGTGGTGGTTCTACCATCACAGGACAGCGGCTGTGCAAATGTGCTGACAGGGCTTGTGCTTGAATGATTGTGAATGTTGTGGCATACTTTATGCGGAACATTGTTTGTATGCAACAAACACTCCTAATAAGATTAGCAATAAGAGTAGAAAGGTTGTTTTATATAATAAAGGAAGATTTAACTCACTAAATATTCTTTGTGTTTATCATCGTCTGATTCACTCATTGAGCTCTCTGTGCAAATTGAGCATTCATTCCCAGAGCTGTAATAGTCAGTAACAATTAGGAAACTTGAAAAGATAACTCAGTGCCTGATCAAAGCCAGAAAGTGACCCAGTCCAACAAAGAGAGGCAAGGGAAGAAACCTCTTAGGGCCCAGAAAATAAACTGAGCTTATTTCAAATCAGCGCCATCTATCTGGAGAAAGATGTTACATTCTCCAGAAAACATTACTGACCCCCTTATGATCCCCATTTAACATTTCATTTTTCTACAGCATGACTCAACTCTAGGCGGGAGACTGACTGCTAACAGAAAATGGAGCTTGGAGATTGACTGGCATCTGGGACATTAATTCTAAATCATACAAAGAAGGTGTTTCAACCATTATTCTTGCTATATTCACTTAAAATGATGTGTCATGGTTGTGAAAGACTGCTGGCATGCTCCAGGCCCTGATACCAACTTATGGTGAACTAGGGTAATTCTCATTGTATATAGTTTCACTAATAAAGACTGAAAAGCCTTTTTTTCTGAGAATGGAACAGAACAGAACAGAAAAAAATAAAAAAAGAAAAGAAAAGAAAAAGAAAAGAAAAGGAAAAGAAAAGGAAAAGAAAAGAAAAGGAAAAGAAAAGGAAAGAAAAGGAAAGAAAAGGAAAGAAAAGGAAAGAAAAGGAAAGAAAAGGAAAGAAAAGGAAAGAAAAGGAAAGAAAAGAAAAGAAAAGAAAAGAAAAGAAAAGAAAAGAAAAGAAGGAAAAGAAAAGAAGGAAAAGAAAAGAAGGAAAAGAAAGAAAGAAAAGAAAAGAAAAGAAAAGAAAAGAAAAGAAAAGAAAAGAAAAGAAAAGAAAAGAAAAGAAAAGAAAAGAAAAGAAAAGAAAAGAAAAGAAAAGAAAAGAAAAGAAAAGAAAAGAAAAGAAAAGAAAAGAAAAGAAAAGAAAAGAAAAGAAGGAAAAGAAAAGAAGGAAAAGAAAGAAAGAAAAGAAAAGAAAAGAAAAGAAAAGAAAAGAAAAGAAAAGAAAAGAAAAGAAAAGAAAAGAAAAGAAAAGAAAAGAAAAGAAAAGAAAAGAAAAGAAAAGAAAAGAAAAGAAAAGAAAAGAAAAGAAGAAAAGAAAAGAAAAGAAAAGAAAAGAAAAGAAAAGAAAAGAAAAGAAAAGAAAAGAAAAGAAAAGAAAAGAAAAGAAAAGAAGAAAAGAAAAGAAAAGAAAAGAAAAGAAAAGAAAAGAAAAGAAAAGAAAAGAAAAGAAAAGAAAAGAAAAGAAAAGAAAAGAAAAGAAAAGAAAAGAAAAGAAAAGAAAAGAAAAGAAAAGAAAAGAAATTGACTTGGAAGGAATCTGCAAAGGTCATCAAGTCCAACTGCCTGACTACTTCAGGGTAAACTAAAAGTTAAAGCATATTAATGAATGTATTATCCAAAAGTCTGTTGAGTATTGACAGGCATAATACATCAACTACCTTGCTAGGACATTTTTTCCATTGCTTGATCACCCTCACGTTAACGAAATTTATCCTCATATCCAATTGGAATCTTGCTGGGTACAGCTTTGTGCCATTCACACACATCCTATAATTGGTTACCTATCAGCAGAGACTGATACCTCCCTCTCCACTTAACCCTCTCCTCCTCTGGAAGTTGCAGAGAGCAGAGAGGTCATCTCTCAGCTTCTTTACACCCGAGTAATCCAAATGTTCTAAGCCCTTTTACCAGCTATGTTGCCCTTCTCTGTACACTTTCAGGACCTTAACATTGTAGAATCATAGAATAATAGAATGATTTGGGCTGGAAGGGACCTTTAAGTTCCAACCCCCCTCCTCCCCAGTCAGTCGTAGTTCAAAGCATTCTCAATCTGTCTTATCAGTTTACAAGCCAGGAAACTTTTAAACCATCAAGTAGATGGGTCACATCCAGTAGATCTCTTGTCTTGAAGACTCTTCCATAATATAAAACACAAAATCTGGCAGAGGAACCAGTGTTGGAGACAAGTGAGTCCCTGACTCACCTATGTCTCTCTCCATTTCTGGGAGGACTGTGGAAAACACAAAGGTGTCAAAAGGTGACAGTTTTCATGAAGTACCATTTGTGCTTTCCAGCTAGTTTTAGTTATGAGACTGTCAGGTGAACAATTTAACTCAGCATCTCAACTGATTTGAGGTTCCTTGCCGTCATGAACCCTTTCCAGTAAAGCAAGGGCGTTCATTCTCGTTGCCAACAACTGGCAAAAAGAGCAACCTTGAACTTTTCTTCTGCAATTCATTCTTAACAAAACTGTCCAAATGCTCCATTATAAGTGCTGCTTTATATTCTAGGAGTTTTTATTGTGATAATTTTCCCTTGCCTGTTGTGTTCCTACTGCCACTTCTGTAACTGTCTAAAGCAATTACAGATGCCTTGTTTGACAAATGCATTGGCTGTTTATCGTAGTACCTCCCATAATTGTTTTGCTTGTTGACTGTGGGTTGTAGTTTTTCTGTGCTGCCATCTTAGCATAATGAGAGTTAGAATGTGCAGGTGGTTAAGCAGCATATACTGTGTATTAGATTCACACTGAAGCCAATAAAATGTCCATAAATATAATTTTTCTTTTTATACATTTTGTAGTTTGTCAATGGTGCATTTTCAATACCATGAGGTATTAAAATGCCAAATTTCCTCTACTCTATTTTGTTTTTTAGGTTAAGTACAATTCATACACAAAACAATATAAACAAGGATGCCTGAGAATGAAAATTGCCAAGAAAAAATCTTCTAAGATTGAGGCTCTCATGTATCTACCGTGTCATCAGGGATAATTACCCTAAGAGGTGTGAGGTAAACATATTTAGGTTTGATTGTGGATTTTTTTCCTTGACTAGGAATTTGAAGTACTTCAAAATTTTATTAATTTGGCCCTGAAACAGTCTCCATTGTGCTTAAACAGCAACTGGAGCCCAGAGTTGAATATCTTGACTATTTGGTTTTCCAACCTGCTGGAGTAAGTGTGAGTAGAAAATCGCTGAAGCAAGGGTGGAGTAGAAATCTGACTGATGTTGTCTTAGGCTACATCATTTCAGTTTTCTGTCAGAGCCCTCAGACTAATTGCCTCAGGCTCCTTCCCTGAGTAATGGATATAATCTTCAGCTACGATGTGAAAGGCTGGTGAGGATTAACACATTAAATTTTCAAGTGCTACAGTGGTTGAGGAACTGATGTTCTGTTGAATATCAAGCCACTAGTGACTAAGATAATAGGCCTGTGAGCATGCCTACAGTGAACTGGTTGTTTCCTAAACCTTCAGTCTTACAGGCAATTACGTGCTCTTCCTCCTGGCTCCTAGATGTATGACACATGCAACACTGAGCGGTCTTAGTTTATTTATAATCTGATCTCAGACCTCTGTCTTCAGAAATAACTTCCACGATAGTACATACTAAATAGATTCTGAGCTTACTTTTTCAGAAAGCAGAGGCATCACCTGTTTTTCTCAGTGCAAGGCAATAGAAGTCTGGGGAATTTATGTTGGCAGACTTGGCAACCTTCTTACGCTTACATAGATTGTAAGATCATTCCAACTTGAGGCTCCATTTGTTACTACATACAAATTAAGCTGTTATATGAAGAGGCACAGAATGAGTTGAAATGATTGTTACTGGAATGTGCTACGGCTTGGTAGAACTGTAGTCTGGAATTACTCACACAGGTTTCCAACATATATGACAGATGTACTGGATTTACTCTGACAGTGCAAAATACAATGCAATCGAGAATGGTGCAAGTGAGAACTGACTTGAACCATATAGGTTTAAATCACTAGAAGGAAAGTGTTATGAACATTAAATGATTTTTCAAGTGAATGGTTATCTCATTTTCTGTAAGGTTTACTTATGCTTTATCTTTGAGAAATAGATTTTATTATTCCCAATAAAGGGAATGTAAACAAGAGAAAAGGAGTTTAAAAATGGAAAATTGGAATAGTGGTCTTCATCTTTCCTGAAGAAAACTCTTTTTTTTTTCCTTTGTTCAACTGCAGACAGTAGAAAAGCAAGAGAAATCAGAAGTTGTTTATTTGTTTTCCTGCACCAAATCTTACATTATAATTGGAGAAAAGCTAAATTAATAGCTTTTCATTCATGAGATACATGGTTGCATTTTAATAGATTGGCTAAACTATGCTTCATGAACAGAATACTAAATTCACTGACAGCAAAACAAAACAACTTTGTCTCAGAGACTTGTGTGTTCAAAGTTCATTGATCTTTTTAACTGTATTTCCTTTGTGCTATGCCTTCAGAGATGGATAACACAGCAGTTGGGAATGAGGATAGGAGACAAACATTCTTGTCAACTTTATAAAACTTAGGGATAATACATATTTTAATAAAGGTGATTTCTTTCTCCTTGAACTAGATCTCTTTGACGAGATTTAATTTTCTTAAACACTCCAGATTGTTGTGAATCTTAATGACTGCTGATATTGACTGCTCTGGTATTTTTTTTTAAATCAATGTGAAATAAAAAACAAAACAAAACAACCCCCCCCACACACACACACACGCACTAACACTCTTAAATGGCTAACCTCTTCACTTCAGGTTGCTGCTGATAATTGATTAACAGAAAAATAGGCTTAGCTTTTAGATCAAGACACACAGGGTCAAAGGTGAATTAAAATTCAGGGAAAGCAAAATATGTTAGCTTAACATTTCTCTTATTTTGCATTTAATAGAAAGTAAGAAGATGTATGTATTTAGTTAACTTCCAGTGTCCAGAACATATGTTTGCACTCATGCATTTGCCCATTCTTTTTCAACACTACACCAATGAAATTTTCAGAACTCCTGTTTTGGCTAGCACTTTCCTCCAGTTAGTTATGTCTTGAGATACTGTCTGTGTCAAATTTCTCACCATTTCACTTTACATATGAAAAGAATATCATTGGATGTGTAACTTTCTCCATTTCAAGGATTCTCGTCAACTGATAATGAGTTGACTAGAGTATGATTTCTGTACCAGCCATGTTTGGGGGTTTTCCTTCGATACCTACTGAAAGGGAGTAGACTAATGAAACAGAGATCAGTCGGTTGCATACCTTTGTCTAATTTGTTCTCATTTCCTAAAATAACTGCCCCTTCTTGAAGGACACAATGGAGCTGATGTTACAGATAGAAGCTGTATTTGGTGAAATGGCTAGTGATTTAGTCCCTTGTAGAGTAATTAGAAGTGCGAAAGCTGGGATGAGACATTATATTTCAAGGAGACTTCCATAGGAAAAGCATAAGGATTCCTCCAAGGGCATCTCAACAATAATCCATTAAATCTAAAGCATTGCAACTAGGTCATGGGGAGTAAGGTCAGAGATGCAAGGCTTTCGTATTGAACAATGAATGTGAATGATAGCTGAGCCACTAAAGACAGCAGAAATAAAAAGCATGTTATCAGAACTAGTTTGTTACACAAACTAGTTGACACATCTCAGGGGTCAGCATGGGTATTTCAAGCATGAAAACTTGCTGAATGGACAGTTACATTGATGACAAACTGCTGGATTGCAAATGATACTTACTGATGGTTGAGTTGCATGTGCTCTCTTAATGTGTCTGGTGTTGTCAGTATGGAAGATCTATAGAGAAACATATTAACATCATGGTCACACAAGAAAAAGGAGATGGGTGGGAAAAAAAAAGAAAAAAAAAGAAAAAGAAAGCCTTCTTTCTGTTATTTGAAGGTATAAAATGCAGTAGGAACCATGCATTTTCCCTGAAACATGAGGATCTTCCTTCAAAGAAGCATGGATGCAGATGAGGAAATGGAAGGGGTAAAGAAGCAGATCATGTTCTTGTTAGTTTAATGATTTATGTCTGGATTTGTTTGTCTTTGGTGTGATTAATTACTTCCAATTATCTGCTGCCACAAAATCTTCTCTGAAGAAAACATGCATCCCTGTGGGCAGGATCTCTAAATCTGTGGATGAATCAACCCTGAAAATGTCCCAGTGATCTTCTGTTTGACATATTTTTGCTCCTATAAAACAGAAATAAAATCATGGTAAGCAATCTAGGAAATAGAGATGCAAAAGGAGTGAGACAGATTTATATACCAGAATCTTTTGAGTGCACTCCTTATTCATACACACCTTTTCCACATTCATCACTCTTCATTGCAATCATTGTATGTACAAAAGTACAATTGTCCTTTATTCAGGCACCTGTTTACAAACATGGGAAAAGAAAGAGGAAGCTGAATAAAAGGACAGATGGTGAATCCTGGGCTTGAATCAGACCTGAAACAACCTGTGCTGTCCTCCTTTCACCATGTGGGAGGTCCTGTTGTAGGTGAACTCTGGAGTCAAGATAGGGAAGCCAGGTGAGAATCATGCCATCCTTCCATGAAAGGTGTGGATGGCATTTCCACTCGCACAGTGAGATCAGACAAGTGTCATGCTGGGTTTTATTCTCAGACATACAGGAAGGAATTATTGGTGATATTCCCAAGCGTTTTATTTTTAATCAGAAATCTGTAGCCCTGTAGATACCAAGAGATGGGTTTGCAAAAATGCTACTTTATTTCTCATATAGGGCTGAGGAAAGAGAGGAAAAAGGCTGATAGAGCTGAGCTGATTTCTGCAATTTTCTGAGACAGACTGTTTTAGGAGATGTGTTGAGGACTGATCCCTTTTGCAGGTCACTTCTACTTTATTTCTTCTGGAATTTTCTCAGTATTTCATTGTTGCTTCTATGTTTTCCACTGACCTACATTTATTCTTGCTTTTGCCCTTCTGCTAGGCATGTAGCAATGCTTTCCCAGATGCCTTGTTTGCCTCAACAACCTTCCCTCAATGTCCTGTTCATTCAGTTGTATTTTATCAGATAATATTAACCATAGAAATTCACCATGAATTGGGGATTTTCCATTTTCTTCATATCAGGGAGGTACATCGGTAATAATACAGGATTGTATGGGAGGTCTATTAAGGAGACAAGAAATTCTCTTTCAGATGCCTAATAGGTCAACTCCTGACTCTGGTAGAATGTTACTTGAATGTTAGTCAGGGTAAAATTTAGCCTGAAGTATAACCTTCCTTTCAGAGCCAACAATTTACTGTCTAGTTTGTGGATAGCATGAAATTAAGCAGAACTACCATCCCAAACTGTAATAAAATCTATTGACATCCAAACTATGTATTATGCATATGTAGTCTATTATCCTCAGGCAAAAATGCACAGAGGTTTGACAGCAACCTAATGAAGGAATGCAAAAGAAGTAGGATTTAAGTAAAAATCTGCAAAAGGACAGAAAAGGTACCTAATAGCCAAAGGGTTTGTTCTCCTTAAAATCTATTTCAAGAAAATGTGAGTCTTGAAGCAGGAACAGGAATTATGAGCACAGTGAAGAAGATTAAGGGGAATGAATATGAGTGATTGGGGAGGTTGTAAAGGTGAATATTTTTGTTGGGAAATGGGTGTCAGGAGTACAGGAGATTGGGCAACCAGAGCACAAAATGAGTTTGTGCGATGACATTCCAGGGTGGAAGGAAGAAAAATGTCACATCATCTCCCAAAGTGCAACTGAGGATGAAACAGCTGAAGAAGATCTGATGATCTCTCCTTGGAGACATTCAAGGTCAGGTTGAATCATGCTCTGAGCCACTGGATCTAGCTGTGGTGTCCCTGTTCATTGCAGGGGAGCTGG
This sequence comes from Oreortyx pictus, assembly GCA_036925125.1. Lineage (NCBI taxonomy): Eukaryota > Metazoa > Chordata > Aves > Galliformes > Odontophoridae > Oreortyx > Oreortyx pictus. The sequence goes on from JAUPFR010000003.1 coordinate 6,461,258, forward strand.
AGTAGATGGTGCTTAAGGGTCCCTTTCAACTCAAATGGTTCTATGAGTAGGACAGAGCTACTTCATCTGATTAAGAGAAGTCTGACTGGCAACTGCAGCAGCTGTGACCAACATAAACCAGTGCAGCAGTTCCTGCTGTGCCAGCTGCACATTGCTGCATCCTGGCTGGACACTGAGTTGATATAAAGGGTTGATTAAAAAAAGTGCAAACTTTAGCAGACTAGGCAATGAGAGACTAACCAGTTGCTGCAGGAATAGGGACAGCAACAGATGTCCAGACCTGATATATCTTTGGGTATATATATTTGCAATCTTTCTCCAAAGTGGGGCTTGAATTTTAAGCCTTTTATTTGTAAAGACTCTTAGCACAAATGAAGAAGTATTGAGATCCTATTCTTAAGAGACAAGGCTAACTGTCTCAAGAAATGTCTTTTTCTGCTTTTCTTTAACATAACTCTTGCTAATCACTTTTTCTGCGATCTAACTTATGTATTTAAAAGTTAGTAGTCATCAACATTACCGTCATTAATCTAAAATGTGTCAACATGCTGAATCCTACCGGGATTTTACAATTTATTTTTAATGTGTAAATTGTCTTCAAGAATTAAGTGTGATGTGATGTTCATAAAAACCATATTCTTGCTATCACTGGAGAAATAGAGCTAAATAATAAATTAAAGCCTTTCTGCAAAAACATTAATTCTTTGCATACATTTGCTTTTAAAGCTCCCATTTGTGAGCAGTGATAAAAAAAAATATTCTGCGCAATTTTTTTTTTTACAGTAATATGAGAAAAGTATAATAGGAAAGTAAAATTAAATTGTATTTCATTACTGATGACAACCTGAATAAAACATGGAGAGAGCATTATCAGGCTTCAAGAACTTCTGTCACATCGACAACAAATAGAACAAACAGAACAAATCTATATCCACTTAAAAGCTCCCACACATTAAAGTACCCCAAAATAATCCTCTCTTTTTCTCAAGCTGCAAACTAGATGAACTGGCAGTGAACAAAAGGAGAGCACTTCCTCTTGCATTTTTCATAAGAACTGTGTTTCAAAAGAAGCGTATCACATAGACTTCATTACTTCATTTTATACCAGGACACGCCCCAGTGCTGCCCTTAAAAGTCTAAGAGAACCCTCTGGCAAAAAGGCTCCCTGGGAACCCAATTTCAGTCATGCACAGACTTCATCAAAACTGATTTAGATCAGCAGTAAACAGCACACGAGGACATGAGGTTCTTACTGATATACCTTCTTTTTTGTGTTTTGAAAGCAATTTCATGATGCAGTTTAACACAGTATTATAAGTTATGCAGCCTGTCTTGTACTACTTGAGGAGCTCAGAACCTTGCTGTGGGATTAAAAGTGTTCCCATTAAATTCATTTTTTTCTTTTTCTTTTTCTTTTTCTTTTTCTTTTTCTTTTTCTTTTTCTTTTTCTTTTTCTTTTTCTTTTTCTTTTTCTTTTTCTTTTTCTTTTTCTTTTTCTTTTTCTTTTTCTTTTTCTTTTTCTTTTTCTTTTTCTTTTTCTTTTTCTTTTTCTTTTTCTTTTTCTCTTTCTCTTTCTCTTTCTCTTTCTTTCTCTTTCTCTTTCTCTTTCCCTTTCCCTTTCCCTTTCCCTTTCCCTTTCCCTTTCCCTTTCTCTTTCCCTTTCTCTTTTTCCCTTTCCCTTTCCCTTTCCCTTTCCCTTTCTCTTTTTCCCTTTCCCTTTCCCTTTCCCTTTCCCTTTCCCTTTCCCTTTCCCTTTCCCTTTCCCTTTCCCTTTCCCTTTCCCTTTCCCTTTCCCTTTCCCTTTCCCTTTCCCTTTTCCTTTTTTCCTTTCTCTTCCTTTTTTCCTTTCTTTTCCTTTTTTCCTTTTTTCCTTTTTTCCTTTTTTCCTTTTTTCCTTCCCTTCCCTTCCCTTCCCATTTTCCTTTCCTTTTTCCTCTCCTCTCCTCCCTTTCACTTTCCCTTTTCTCTTTCCTTTTCTTTAGAACTGTCATTTCTCAGGGACTAGGTAGGCATTAGTCTGTTAGCAGTGAGCAATTGTGTCGTGCATCCCACTCCCCTTCTCTTCCCTTCACTCACATCCCCTTCCCTTCGCCCCCATTTTTTTTCTTATGAAACTGTCCTTATCTCAACTGATTCTTGCACTTGTCTTTTCTGTTTTCTCATTTATCCCACTGGCAATAGTAGTGAGCAAATGTCTGTGTGGTGTTCAGCTGCCTGTCAGCTCTGCAGAAAAGGATCTGTATGTCCTCATGGATGACAATTTGAACACAAGCCAACAGTATGCCCGTGCCACGGAGAAGGCCAATTGTATCCTGGGTTACATTATTCAAAGTATTGCCAATAAATCAAGAGAGGTGATCCTTTCACTCTGCTAAATGTTCATGTGGCCACAACTGGAGTACTGTGTCCAGAACCAGGCCCTGCAGTACAGAAGAGATCTGGAAATATTGGAGAGAGTCAGATGTAGGGCCACCTAGATGATGAAGAGACTTGAGCATCTCTCCTACAAGGAGAGGCTCAAGCTCTCCAGCCCAGGGAAGGTTCTAGGGGGATCTTGTCAGTGTACGTAAATACCTGGAGACAGAATACAATGAGGACAGAGCCAGGCTCTTTTCATGGTGTCCAGTGTCAGAACAAAATGCAATGGGCACAAACTGGAACGCAAGATGTTCCAGCTGAACATCAGGAATCACTACTTTGTGGGTAATGGAGCACTGAAATAGGTTGCCAAGACAGATTGTGGAGTTTCCTCCATGGAGATCTTCAAAAGCAACCTGTGCACCCTTACTCTGGGTGTCTCTGTTGAGCAGGAATTGGACTCAGAAGTCCCTTCCAGCCTCAGTCATTCTGTCATTCAGTGATTCTGTGGGAGCAGTATCTATGCAGTTTTCCATAACTTTCCCAGGCAGTGCACTGAGATTGAAAAATCCACTAAGCCGAGATCCTGTTTTGTTTTTTTAAGCTCTACCTATTGTTCAGGGTCATGTAGGTACACACTGTGCTGTGATAAATAATGGATGGCCAGTTGAGAGACATGAAATGAACAAGAATCACAGAGAAAATTTGTAACTTGCAATGTCCTTGCCAGAATGTCAGTTAGGACAAAAATAAAACAGCTCCAGCAGAGGTCAGTTAAGGAAAACTTTTGTTTTGTCAGAAGATTTGCTTCTATATAGGCTGTGTCTAGAAGAAAACTACTGCTTTGTTTTTAAAGTGTTTTGTGTGCGTGTATGTGTTTAGGAGTTTCAAATATATGCATTTAAAAAAAAATAATGACACATCTTCAAAATATTAGCCACAATTTTTGCAAGTAATTTAAGAAATTTCTAAAACTGTACAAGTGGGCTTAGAAGATTACTACTCCATTTCATTTTTCCTAATCTGAGTTTGTTGGGAAGCTAGAGGTGTTAACAGTTTAGCTTAAGAAGTCAATTAGGGTTGTTTCAGACTAAGAGGTTGTTCCCTTCTATTGTTTGGAAAACTAACTCACAAAGTTTCTCTCCACTCCATTCCATGTATTAGGATCTTACAGGGTCTTATAGCTGCTGTGCAATGGTGGTCCCTTCCTTCCTTCCTTCCTTCCTTCCTTCCTTCCTTCCTTCCTTCCTTCCTTCCTTCCTTCCTTCCTTCCTTCCTTCCTTCCTTCCTTCCTTCCTTCCTTCCTTCCTTCCTTCCTTCCTTCCTTCCTTCCTTCCTTCCTTCCTTCCTTCCTTCCTTCCTTCCTTCCTTCCTTCCTTCCTTCCTTCCTTCCTTCCTTCCTTCCTTCCTTCCTTCCTTCCTTCCTTCCTTCCTTCCTTCCTTCCTTCCTTCCTTCCTTCCTTCCTTCCTTCCTTCCTTCCTTCCTTCCTTCCTTCCTTCCTTCCTTCCTTCCTTCCTTCCTTCCTTCCTTCCTTCCTTCCTTCCTTCCTTCCTTCCTTCCTTCCTTCCTTCCTTCCTTCCTTCCTTCCTTCCTTCCTTCCTTCCTTCCTTCCTTCCTTCCTTCCTTCCTTCCTTCCTTCCTTCCTTCCTTCCTTCCTTCCTTCCTTCCTTCCTTCCTTCCTTCCTTCCTTCCTTCCTTCCTTCCTTCCTTCCTTCCTTCCTTCCTTCCTTCCTTCCTTCCTTCCTTCCTTCCTTCCTTCCTTCCTTCCTTCCTTCCTTCCTTCCTTCCTTCCTTCCTTCCTTCCTTCCTTCCTTCCTTCCTTCCTTCCTTCCTTCCTTCCTTCCTTCCTTCCTTCCTTCCTTCCTTCCTTCCTTCCTTCCTTCCTTCCTTCCTTCCTTCCTTCCTTCCTTCCTTCCTTCCTTCCTTCCTTCCTTCCTTCCTTCCTTCCTTCCTTCCTTCCTTCCTTCCTTCCTTCCTTCCTTCCTTCCTTCCTTCCTTCCTTCCTTCCTTCCTTCCTTCCTTCCTTCCTTCCTTCCTTCCTTCCTTCCTTCCTTCCTTCCTTCCTTCCTTCCTTCCTTCCTTCCTTCCTTCCTTCCTTCCTTCCTTCCTTCCTTCCTTCCTTCCTTCCTTCCTTCCTTCCTTCCTCCCTCCCTCCCTCCCTCCCTCCCTCCCTCCCTCCCTCCCTCCCTCCCTCCCTCCCCCCCTCCCCCCCTCCCTCCCTCCCTCCCCCCTCCCTCCCCCCCTCCCTTCTTCCTCTCTTTCCTCTCTTTCCTCTTTTTCTTTCTTTCCAAACTTCCTTCCTTCCCTCTAATCATATCAGAGGATCTTCAATGAGACAGCACAAAAATGGATGTTCGCCTCCCCAGAATTGAGTATTCATGTGGAGCGCATAAAATAGTGCACAACCAACCTCACAGCTGAAGCTGGACGTTCTTTAAACTGCAGTATTTAAACTGTACATCTTTTAAGTCATCTGCATCTTCCATTCCAACTAAGGATCTGAAATCAGGAAACCTCTTCACAGCAGAAAATATGACTCACATTCCTCTGTCTTCACTGCTAAATTGTTCTCTTTCCCTGGCTGAGTGCTTACACTTCTGATTTTTTTGTTTTATTTTTTCTATGTTTCGTTTTGTTACTAGCTTAGAATGAATTTTATTTATGCCAAGGCCTTTTTTTTTTTTTCATTTATATTTACAAAATTCAGGACAGTGGCAGTCTTTAAAAACAGTAAAAGACTTTTGAACATCAGAGAAAAATGTGAAAAAGCATCAAAATTACCTGAATTGAGAAATTTGGAAAGTGTGGATTGGAAGACAGAACAAAACAGGAAATGTAAATTACAAAGACATTATATAGCTATTCAATACTACATGAAATTCAATACTAACCTGGAAAATATGATTCTATGAATGGTGACAAAAAACTGTAGAAGAACTAGCAATGAGGTACGGCAGAATAAATAAGCCTGTACATACATAAACATCCTTTGCCATCCATACTGGCATATGTGTGAAAATGTGACAAAACTATAATCGAAAGAGTTACCCAAAAGCACATTAAAACTTGGAGAAATAAATGAACAATAAGAAAAATGGATAAACCAAAAATCTGAATCTTGACTAAATATGCATTATAGAGGAAATAAACAAGAAGATGAGAATGATTTCAAATATCACTTAAAAGCACAAGTTATCAGATGAAATTAAGCTCAGGGTAGTATAAAATGAGGATAATTTAAACTAATCTTGATGAATGTTTTGAAGAACCACCTCCCCAAAGGAATGGTAAAACTATCTGAAAATTCAGGGAACGTAAATAAAAATACCACAGGGAACTTCTGTACTGTTAGAAAGATATATGCATTTATTCATCCATACCATCTATTTATTAGAGTGCTTTGGCTGGAGAAACATGAGGCAAAGCTTTTCTTTCCTCATGCTGAAAAGGAAGGTACCATTGTAGGCAGCATTCGTCCACCACAGGCAGATTAGCAATTGAGATATATAGCCCAAAAAGGGGGACAGAAGTGATGGATCTACAATGGGATTGATTTTTGAACCAATGTGTGCTTTAGGACCTGATAGGAATAATATAAGCAGATCTGTGCTCATGAGAAGTGACAAGAGAAGGATCAGTAAGTAACAGATTGAGCTCCCAGGATCAAACAATAAAGCTGTTAAATGGTCTGGCAGGCTTTCCCAGGGCAATACATCACAGTGAGAGTTTAGGAAGAGTTTGGGGGTTTGACAATTTTGTGTTTTGCTTCTTCTTTTTCTTTTACTTGGAAATATAACATAAAACACTAAGAGAAATCTCCGTGTACATTTAAAAACATAAATTTAGCATCTTCTCTAACCAGGAAAGCATAAAGAGTGGAAAGGCAGAGTGACTGTCAAGTACCTGTTCCCATATCACTGTTTCTAATCTGGCTGCATTTACAGTGTTGTAAACAGAAAGAATATTGAATGCTGCCCACAAAGCCCCCTGTCATTCTCATCCTCTCCTTCCATCATCTATACCTCCACACAGGTTCTCTTGAGAGGCTATCAAGAGATTGTCACTGACTTCATCTATTTTGTGAGAAAACCTGTATGAAGAAATTACTTTGATGCTGAGACATCTAGCTCTGATTTTTGGTGCTTTATTGCTCTGTGATCTGGACCCCTTCCAGGGATGCTCCCGTTCTCCAGATTTGCGTTCTGTGGATTTGCTTAACGACCCAACTTCTACAAGTGCTGGTTTGTAGAGGAGAAAAGGCGGTGTCTGTTGTTGCTTTACCATATTGGAGTAGAAGCAGAGATTGTGGCTTGGAAGAGATTTTTGGTCAATGAGAGATTGTGTGCTGCCTTCTATTTGGGATTTCTACAAGGCTATGGAAGTTAAGTGTACTAGCAGCAGTAACTCACAGTACCGGGACAGACAGACTTCATTTGGAGCAACTGTTTGAATTTCAGTATGAACTCTAACCTCTAGATCTCTACAAATCAGGGACATCGCGTCCTAATATTTGAGCCTCACTATGGTCAAAAGTCCATTTTAATGCTGAGCTGAGTCTAAGTTCACACACTTGAATGTGGCAGGGATGACAAATGAATCAGTATAATGTTCCCATTCTAAAAGTGTTCATTAGGAAATCAAAAAGATCATCAGTATTCTTATTCCCTTTCCTTTTCTGAGTCTACCCATTCCCCAGTCTCTATCTCAGCCTCAGCCTTCACATCTTGCTCTGTCTTCCAATTTCTCTGAGAAATGTAATGATTTAAATTGGGATATAGATCTATCTTGATAACTCTATTGGCTATATTAGATGGTACAATGTTTTATGGAGGATTATTCTTAAAACAAATATGTTTTGCTCTGCGAAAGCTTTTGACAGTGCCTTAAAATATACATAAGGAATGGACTAGGTGAAACTGATACCTCAACGGAACAGAGGTATGAAATAGCTGTTGAAGTTTCCTCCTGTCTTTCTATTATGAACTGAACAGGCTACACATGAAAACCAGACAGTTCAGCTACACCACAGAAAGGCAAACAAACAAGTGATTAACTTGGTTAGCTTTCATTGAATTTGGGTACTGGAAGACAATAATAGACACGGAGAGATAAAGAAGATATTACTACATAAGAAAACTGAACTACGTGTATCATATGCAGCTGGGAGCTTTAAGACTTATTAGGAAAAGAATAATATCTGAAGAGCGGAACAGACTGCCCAGAGGTAGTGGCGCCACTGTTCCTGGATGTTCAAGAAATTTGAAGATGTGACACTGAGGGACATGTAGTGAGCATGGTGGGAATGGGTTGATGGTTGGACTTAATGTTTTTGGTAATATTTTCCAACCCTAATGATTCTGTGATTCTATTCAGAGGAATGTACCTGTGCCTACAGAAAGCTTCATTCACCTTCTTTAAGATTCTTCCTTTTGAGGTACTTAAAGACCCCTAGAAACTTAATTACCACTTGAGATTTTGGAAGAGGGTGGTATGTATGGTGAGAACCACAGTGTTAAAGATAGGTCACTCAAAGGTAATAAGATGAGATAAGGACAATGTTACTCCTTTCTATGGCTTGCTTGATGACCCAAGATAAACATGTTGATCTGAATCCATTCCCAAGAGTAGAAAAGTAGAAAAGTGTCACTAAAATTTTGCTTGCTACTGAACAAATTACGGAGAGTTAAGTTAACTTTTAACTACTTTTAATAGAATTGTAGAATCTTTTGAGTTGGAAGGGACCTTTAAACGTCACCTAGTCCAGCTCCCCCGCACTGAACAGGGACACCTACAGCTAGGTCAGGTTGATCAGAGCCCTGTCCAGCCTGACCTTGAATGTCTTCAGGGATGGGGCATCCACCGCCTCTCTGGGCAATCTGTTCCTGTGCCTCACCACACTTACTGTAAGAAACATCTCATATCCAATCTAAATCTCCTGCCTTTTATTTTGAACCATTTCCTGCCATAGCAGACACTGCTTAAGAGTCTGTCCTCTTTTTTTTTTATAGTCCCCTTTGGTCGCTGAAAGGCCGCTCTCAGATCTCCCCAGTGCCTTCTCTTCTCCAGGCTGAACAACTGCAGGTCTCTCAGCCTGTCCTCATAGACAATTCTTACTTGGTCAGGGTCGAGTCTTGTGAGGCATATGTGAAAAAGCTCCTATTGCTCCTGCATCCTACACCTGATTTTTTAAGAGGGAACTTCAATCTGAAGGGCTGTCAGTTTGGCACCTATAATAAGCACAATATTTATTTCAAAAGAAAGTCTACCAAAAAAAATAAATGACAGGTTAAACTTTGCATCTTTACTAGCAGAACTGGTGAACTCCCATGATAGCATTCCCAGCCCACACACCCTTCACAGTACCATGTTCTGTTGCTTCATTTCCTTTTTTCCCCAAGTTTCCTCATTACATTTCCTTGGCAGAAATTCCTCTGTGGATGCTAGCAATAGACTTGCCTTGATGCTGCTCATCACAATCTCCTGTGACAGCTTAATATCTCATTATCAATATTAATAATAAACGTGTGTTTTTCTGAATATGAAATGTGAGAGTGGAATATATATATGGGACCTCACACTGCATTTATTTGAATGTGTAATGGCTGGTATAAATGCAGACTCAAAGTGTTATAAGTGAAGGACACTATTGGCATGCAGAATTGGGCTTGACTGAGAGCTGTGGCATACAGTACCTATGTGCCTCAGGGTAGGATTTTTGACCCTGTACTCACCCATTTCCTTGTTCTTTAAATCCTTCTTCCACTTTCAAGGAATGTTTTAAGTTTTGTGCACCAAGTACTGCGAAGTTTAAATATATAATCTAACTGATGCTGACATCTTGGCCTTTACATGAATAACGGATAGTTACAGCTACGAACTGATAAATACAGAAATAAAAATCTGATATTTGCATTTCTGAGGGCATGTGTTTAATGGTTTATTTTTCACTTACACATTTTGTAATGACAAATATGTCTTCCTGAGGAAAGTATTTTATTTTTATTCTAGCTTAATACTTTTTTATTTAAAAGAAACCATTTTTTAAGAAATGTAAATGAAGGTATTTTAGTATATAATCAAGTACAGAATACTGAAATGCTATCAAAAACAGTTTCATAGATGAAATAAAAAGCAGTGCATTCTTGTCATAAAATAATAACAGCATGAAAGAAGGTCTTAAAAAAAACCTGAATCCTGATTTTAATTTCTGAGAATACGTTGGTTGGAAGTCCATTTTTAGTAGCTGGAGTTGTAAAGTTTTTAAAATTGCTTGTAAAAATAGTGGTCAAAAGAACCACCCCTTTAATGGATATTGGAGACTGCAGCTCATTTGGTCTTACTGTGATTGAGGATGTGCTACAGAAATACATGCATATTCATGATACAGGGTTCTGGAACTCCCCTAACCCTGTCACTGTGTTTAACTCCTTCATCCATGCTGAAGTTATACTTCAGTCTGAGGAGTGTTAGCATAACCACATGTACTAGGATGAATAGCCAGCAACACATTCACACTTCAAGAGAGATTTTACAAGAAAAGACCAAAATTAATAAAACCATAAAACAATTCCCTTTATTTCCAAATACAGTTTGACAGCATATTAATCTCATCAGCTCTATTCTCACCTCAGTCTATCCTGGCTGTCAAATTTGTGAAGAGAATATCTGAGTGCAAAAATTATGCTTCAACTCAGGGAAAATGTCTAGAAACCAACAGATTAAAACCAGGTGTCACTCTGATGGCTGTGTCCCCTAAACATTTCCCAAGACAACTTCTTGTAGGAAGCAACTCCTACATACATTTCAAAACATGAAATTGTGAAGTATAGAGTCTAGAAAGGGGTCTAGCCCAGAAATAAATGTTTATGTGTGCTAAAAGTGCTATGAATCATCAAAATGGAATGCTAAACTTTCTAAAAAGGGAGGATATGCACACAGAATGCCAGCACCAAGAATTTTATCTGCTCTCCTTTTGGAAACTTAAAAACAAGTGTTTCAAAGTACTGATTTTTTTTTCAAACATGACTGCAGTATTGTTCAGTCTTTTTCACTGAAATAAAAACTCAGCAGCTTCAGTTTCATTTAAAACATGATGAAAACAATAGAGGTTTTTCAATTTACTGAGTTAAAACATCAGGAAGGCAAAAAATTCAAGGCTGAACGCTTTCCTTCTTAGCCCAGATCTCTTCCCCTACCCCTCCACTTTCCCTTTGAATTCACTCTAGACACAAAGCTATCATTGTTCTTTGAAACGGTGTCGTCTTCAAGATATGAAAGTTAGACAATCACAAGTGAATTTCATGAAGAAAGGAATGAATATAAACAAAACCTTATTTTGAAGTTGCTGTTTTTCTTACTGAAGAACATTTATTCCCTAAACTGCAACTCAACATAAAACTCTTCGAAACAAAAATATATTCAGAATTATGCCAGAATGAAGAATATGCAAGTTCTAATATTTTACACGTGAATTTTTCAGGAAGATTAAATATGATCAAGAAAACATTGTTAGGAAGGTGACTAATACAGAAACACTTCAAAAATCTATTCTCGAGGGGCCACAAATCTGATGGGCTTGGAAGAGATTTTCAAGCAATGGGATCAGAGAAAAACTAGAAAGACAATGCACTTGGAGCTGTTCTTTACTCACACGGACTTGCTCCTGTTTTCTCATATTCAGATTCCTAAATAAGAATACAACTTATCATATAATTATATAATAACCTGAGTTGGAAGGGACCCATAAGAATCCCTGAGTCCAACTCCTATATACATCTTACATGCCAAGCTTTGTGTGGATTTTTGCTTTTAAGGGGATATTAAAAGCAGTTTTATCTGCTGTTAACTAATTTGTCACCACAGACATATGTACATTTGTGGCTGAAATACAGCTCTCCAAAGCAGGGACATGGTGTCTACAGAACTGAACCATTCTCCTCTGGTACATAACCAGTCCCCACAGTGTTCCACCTTCTTTATTCTCTTGCTTCAGAAAACAAGAGAAATCCCAAAAGGATTTCCTGCGTGTTTGTATCCTTATACTTCATTCTGATGAACTTGGAATAGTGATTCCAAAGTTACTGTCAGTGAAACCCTGACTGAAACCCTGTCCATGAAACCCTGGAACGTCTTGCTTGCTGGTATGAACACATGAAAAGCATTAGGAAGTGAAAATTCTACAAACTATACATAAAAAATAAAAGTATTTTAAAACTTTAGCTTGCTTGTCCACAGACTACACTATTTCTCCTTTATTTGTCCAGATATCTATTTAATGATTGTCTATCCTCTACCAAATCACATGGAATTAGGATAAGTATTCTAAGGCATGGTTGGCTGACCAATATTTTAGAAGACCCTTGAACAAGTTCTTTCCACAGAATTACTAAGTTCCTGTGAAAACATTGATGTTTTTCATGGATTTACAGTGCTAGAAAGGATTATAGTGCTAAGAAAGAGGTCCCCATCCTTATCATTCTGTTCCCATGCAGACAGATCACCTGCTCTTGTCTTGATATTGATAGGCTCTATTTCTGTGTCATGGAAGAATATGGTATGTGGGCTGTAACAAGAATTAAATCAGACAAGACATTGATTCTACTGGTCAGTATAGTAAGGATAAAAAAACCCTGCTGTGAATAGAGAGAAAGGTAGGAAATATGTACAGTACATTATATATTTTTTTCCATGTTATTGGAATAGGGAAAGAATAAAAGAATATTTAGTCTAGAATGGAATCTAGGGAAACATATTCCAGCAAAAAAATACAGAAAACCAGATCGCATCCAAAACATTTCATTAAAAGGCAAACTTCAGATCATCTTAAAAGCATCATCTATACTGTTTAGAAGAAGCCATTTCTGTTTTGGATTGGCATCTCATGCTGCTGCACATTTTTAATGGTGGTTACAGAGCAAACATGCTCAGCAGGTCTTTCTCCGCTGACTCTGCATTTGTTGGATCCCCCTGGATCCATAAGTGCAGTTCTTATTCATAAGTCCTCCACACAAATGATTGTGTGCAGCAGAGCTCAGCCTGCACAGAAAACAATAAATGCTTTTGAAATTGTGTTTCTTCAGTCTGAATGCTCATTAGATAAGTCTGCTCTGGAGCCAAGGGACACTAAACAATAGACTCACATAGGTTTGATGCTCTCTTTTAGCTATACAAAGTAAATTTTAAGTTTTGTGCAGGTCTCAAATTAACTGCTGTGGAGAATGGTGTCTTCATTCTCTCCATAGAAGTCTGTTGAGATAGCAGAACAAATTTTCTTACCATATCTTATTCTGGTGTGAAAAGTTTCTATCAGTTTTTCTGACTGGTTGTGGCCCCAATAACCCTTGTGTTGCACTTCTCTGGTAGAAGAAATACCTATTCTGATTTTTGATCTGATTAAACTTTTCATTTAAAAGCAACTCAGCTTATGAATTTGGATAAAGTTTAATATTTGTTAGAAAATTAAATTTTCTGAGGGCAATAATAAAAGTCTAAATCACCCAACCTCAGGAACCTTAGAGAAGAAAATAACAAGATCTACAGTGTGTTAGATAGGTCATTACAGAAGGGACGTTAGAAGATCATCTGTTTCAGGCTCAACACCATTACTAATTTGTGTGTAACGTTCCTAACAGAAGCATGCAACATTATGAATACCAAGTCAAGGTTTATTCTTTCTTTCAAACTGATTTACTTCTTCTGGAACATGGTTTGTTGTTTATCAGCCCTGTGTGACATAGCCCCTGCTGGAATTTCACAAGTACCAATCTCAACAATTCTGTGTGAGATACTATTAACTAATTCCTCTGCACTTATTCTGTCTATGAGTCTACTTCAGGCACTGATTCGTCAGTTGCCATCATCTACATTATTCCAACACTGATTTTTTTCTTCCAGATAATAAAGTGTTTACAGATTCTAAAGTCAATTATATCCTCACATATGGAATAGTTAACAACCATAATAACAAAACAAACAAAAAACATCAACAGATAGTTTAAAGGGTAGCTCTGAATATAATTTACAGCATACCTTACGTAGTTAGATTGACTGTATCTTGGGATGCTTAAATCTGAAACAGATGGTCAGGTGATTTGAAAATCAGTCAAGGAAATCTGGAAATTACCTCTGAGCCAAATGGAAGAATATCTGCTAGATTGAAAAGGGAAAAATGATGAGACTGTTGATTGGACCAGGGGATAAATGAGAATACAATAGATATTTGCTTCCACAGACTGAAACAATCATTTTCTGGGTAATGAAAATGGTATTCACCATGATATACTTAGAAAAAGAGAGATGCATTTTGACAGGCGATGCTTAGTTGCAGGCAGTATAAAATCAGTGCCAATATAGAAACAGGAAATGTATCTTATAAATAAACATGACTAAATGTATGAAGACTCCAGGAATGTGAAGTGACAGTTAAAGTCGCACCTTGCGGTTCATCATATTTGATCCCACAGTGTCAATGTCATAGTGGCAGCTGGTATCAAGAATCACTGGTGGAGAAGAGGATAATAAGCAGTTCTCCTCATCCTTGACATCTTTTCTAACCAAGTTATTCATATGTATGGGTGGTGGAAAGTAGGACAGCAGTTTTGGAAAGGATGAAGCAGATAAAAGAAGAGATGCTTAGATTCACTATACTCAGATCATGCCCTCAAGTAAAAAAGTTAAGATGTTTCAGCAGCAGGTAAAGAGGAGGAAAATAACATTTATCCATCCTTAGGGATGCCACTTCTTCTTCAAATTCTGATCTATGCTTTTCTGTCCAAAAATCACCGTTTTGTATTGTAAACACAACTTAGTTGACCTGTGCAGATAGCTCTCTAGAGTGACAAGTAATGTTCACTTCAGGAAGTCTACTCTTCCCTAAGCCAGCTGAGGGCTCCAGCCATTTAGTTGTTTGGTAAAGATAGGGAAGAGCAACAATTACTCTTTCTCCTTTTAGAGGTCTGGGTCTTCTCAGCTAGAGAAGGGGCACCTAATATTCTTCACCTGGATGCTGAGCTGACGAAGAAGACCATTAGTGGAGACACAAGAGTTTTGTGAAGCATACTGCAGCTGGGGAAGATGGTAGTTGTCAGTTGTCAGGAATTTACCATTAATTCCAGTGATACCTTTTTTCTGCTGCTACTGGATGAGTCAGAATTGCTTTCTTTACTGATGAAATTTTATTTTGCTTAAGTAGAGATGCATGTCTCATTCAGTCTATGCACTAGATCATACTTTTTTTTTGCACCCTACAAAATAAATCCTATGCAAGCGCATCATGAATACAGATTACTATTCAGCATTAGCTTGCCAAAGTTGCACATCATTTTCAGGAGACAAGGAATATGGATGACCCAAGATACTACGGAACCTTCCAGAAACTTACTGTAAATCATCAACAGCCACGTGGAAAGTAGAGAAGCTGAAAGGACATGGCTTTCTAGCCAGATCTGGACTTCTAAATGTATATTATCTACTTTACAGAAATATTAGCACAGGACATGAATATGGGACTGAGTGAAAGATACTTCCTCTCCTTAAAGACGTTCTCTCTAAAATATGTCCCAACAACCGTTTGATGTCTTTTCACATTAGTGCTTTATTTACATTGTAAGTGGGACTGTATCTGTTGAAAACATCTAAACCAACTTTTTATTCCCTTGAAAGAATATTCATTATAATACATACATGGCATTTGTACCCATTTGCACAGTTTTTGAAATGCAGTCTGTAAATTTCCCTACATATACACATATATTTATAAGTTAAATAAAAATATACCTTTTCCATGATCTTTTCTTCAGTGAAATAGCCTGTGAGTAAATTACATTTCCTTTTTTAATGTTTACTCAGCACTGTGAAAGAATATATTGACTGCTAAGTTTCTATGCCTTTTTTCCTCTACATCTTAAGAAAATGGACACCCACCTTTATTAATCCTGAGTATTTTCCTTATTCTTTTATAAACTTTCACTGCAGTTTTGACCTCTTTCAAATTTATATCTAAAAGAATTAAGACATTTTTATTTATAGCCATTTCCAAAACAGCTGTGCATCCACATGCTCCTCTTAAGGGTTTTCTCCTCTGTGGATGTTTCAATTATGAAACCATGTGGCTGATGTATAAAAAAAATCCATTTCAATAGCTGTTGCTTAAAGGATGACTGGAACTATTATTATAATCTTATGCAGTGTATGATGTAGAGCTTGTTCCCATTAACTCTTTATTTACCGTCCTTCAGCCACACAAATTGTGCCACTGACTCCATGAAACTGTAAATATGAAAAGGCATACCACATGGTTTGTTCCTAAAACATTTCTTTCATGATCTGGTGCTGGCACATGAAAGACCCTAGATAAACTGTAGTTTTGTTAATGAGTGAGATGTGCAGACCTGGAAGCACTCTGATTCACTCAGTTCTGTGGAATCTTGGGTTCTGACCTGGGTTCTTGGATATCAAGACAGAACAGATGCAGATGTCTGGGTCCTCTGAAGCTTTCTCTGCTGTTCAAACCATAGATGCTGAAACACACGTGAGATCTGTGGGAACACAAGGAAGTATATTCAGAACAGAAGCTGTGAAGCGGGATAAACAACATGAGAAAGGAAGGCTGAGAACCAAGGACACTCCAGAAGAAAAGGAAAACAAGTTCAAGTGAGTTGTGTGATGGCAGACCCCAGTTGATGGGAGAGTGTGTGGCTCATGACCCTGGCTGGATAAGCGCCTTTGTGCACTGTTATGGATTGTCTGGGGAGTATTTTGTTTACATGTAAAGGCGGGTGAGAAAGTTGCAAGAGAAAACTTGTGAGTGTATCTAAGGGATGTTAAAACCTGTAATAAACAATTTGGATTGTCCACATCTGAGTCTGTGCCTCAGATGCTGCAAGGAATCACTGCTGCAGTGTTTTGTTCTGACCCCCGTAGTTCAGCCACATGAGAATACTTCAGCCCCTGAAAAAAGACAAAAGGGATCTCTGTCTAGAATTTGTTTTATAGCAGTTTTTAGGTCAGATATCCAGCTAATTATATTATAGAGTAGATAGCATTCCTAAACATAGAGGAGACGTTTATACAAATTAATGATACAGAAGAGAAGAAAAAAAATTAAGCAGTTGAAGTGTTGACACTGGAAAAGAGCAATAAAAAAAAAGAAAAAGAAAATCAAACAAGCATTACTCTCATGCAGCATGACTGAGAATTGTCTGTTGCAATAAAAAAAATAAAGTGAAACATAAATGACCTAGAGACAACAGATGTCCCACACAACAGACACTTGCACAACACCCAGAGCCACCACTTAGGGAAAGAATAAAAACAAATGACCCCAAACAACATGAGATGGAAACTGATATCTCTCAAATAGCGAAGTGCTGAGGATGATATGTACCACTGAGGCCCAGGTGGTTGATACTGTAAGAACTTTACCAGTTCAACATCAAGATCTCTGCCCTTTCACTATACTAACACCTCATCAAACTAAACTCAGTCTGGTTTTTGAGCATGGATTTCAAATAATTTTGTCTGTATTTAATGCTGACATAGGCCCCAGGTTCATGCTGAGACCCAAATACCACTGTTGTTGACATTTGTTGGCACCTCTGTTGCCACAGAGGACGCCAGCTGGCTTGTCAGGATGGATATAGGGATGGGAGCTCTTGGTCAAGCTCATATTCCAGTGCACCAGGCAGGAGTAGCACGACTGATCTGTGGGCTTAAATCCAGGCACAGTATCAAAAACAGCATAGCAGTACTCAGTTACAAGAAGATATATGGGATTAGCTTCATGTCTAAATGACTGCCTAGAGACAATTCTCTTGATGAAGGAGCATCACAAAATGTATCAGCTCTTCCTTGTAATGTCCATGTCTTTGCTTTAGTTTCACTGTACCTTCAGATCATTCACCTCGCTGATTCCTGCTGAGGATGAAAAAGCAAACTGAATATCAGGAGCTAGTCAGATTGCTCAGAGTGCTACTGGAAAACAGGCAAGCCTCACTGTGCCTCTTCTGCAATTGTTAGAGAAGAAGATGGGCTGAGGATGGAGTGCATTACTGCATCATGCGAAAAGACCACTTTAAAAGTGCATCAGAATTTTTTTCAAAAATCAAAGAAATCTCAAACATATTTTTCAACACAATAAATACTTTTGACATAAGTAGAGGTGATGAAAGGTAGGATAAGAACAATACTTGATTTTTAAAATGTGTAAAAAAATTCAGATGGATAGTTAGAAATCTGTACTTTTAATCCAGAATAAAAAAGCAGTAGTGAACCATATTTGTATAATTACTTCAGTCTCGAATACTCTGCCACCAACCAAAACTGTGCTTGGGTAAATTGCTCATTCTAGAGATTTTTGGCTTCCTGGCATTTAAGCAAGAAAATAATAATTATTTCTATAGTTCACAATTACTACTCCTGTTAATAATTATCATTGTGCTCTGTCAGTAAAAATCATTCTGATTTAGGCAGAAGCAAGGGATTGTCAGCAAGATAAAGTTTCATGAAATGAAATTAGTTTTCGAAAAAAAATATTATTTGCTTGTGATCCAATGAAATGGAAAGAGTGTATATGCCAAACTAATGATTATGCTATAAAAAGTCCCAACGATAACTAATTCATATGTAATAACATGAATTTATTCATAAGATTACAAAGCCTGAAAAGTTCTTGGTGTCACAGACTAGATACTTGAAAGTGAACATAAGGCTGTCTGGATCACAGTGTCCTTTTAGTAACTTATGATTAAATCATGCTACAGATAGCAAATAAGGCTTTTATTACTGGAGAATTATTTCATCTAGCACATAAAATTGCTGGAAAAGTCCTTTCTTAGTTACAAATTTTACATACTTCTTTAGTACTATTGTGCAAATGTTTCCTTGGAAGAACAAGCATTGCCATAATGAATTAGAAAAATAACCTACAGATTTAATAACTTTTAAAAAATGTTACCTTTTAGATTTTTCACAAATTTGTTCTAAGTGTCAGTTAAGGAAAAGAAGTGAAAGATCACAGATTCAGATTTGTCAGGTAGCTATCATTTTCTTCAGTGTAAAATGGTCTGTTGGTTAAAAATAAACTGGGCCATATAAAGACTTCATTCTCTAAAATGGAAGATATCAGTCTTATGGTAAGTCACAAAACATCAGCCTGCCTCAGAACCAATGCTACTCTCCTTTAAAGAAATTATGAAATACTTTAAATAAAATCAGTGCTAGTTAGAATGGGATTAAAATATATATATGTTAAAGAACATATATTTTTCAAAGTAGTGAGGAGCTTTTAAAAGCTTCATCTTCTCTGTTACACATCTGAAGCTGAGAGAATCCTAGAATGTCAAACAGGATTAATCCTATTTCATAGAATCATAGTCATAGAATCATAGAATGGTTTGGGTTGAAAGGGACCTTTAAGATCATGTAGTTCCAGCCCCCCTGCTGTAGGCAGGGACATCTCCCTCTGTACCAGGTTGCTCAAAGCCCCATCCAGCCTGGCCTTGAACGCTTCCAGGGTATGGCCATTCACAGTCTTGCTGGGCAAGTTGCCGCAGCATCTCATCACCCTCACAGTAAAGAATTTCTTCCTAATATCTAGTCTAAATCCACACTGTTCCAGTTTAAAGCCATTTCCCCTCATCCTGTTGGTGCGTGCCCTTATGAAAAGCCCCTTCCCAACTTTCCTGTAGGCCTCCTTCAGGCACTGAAAGGCTGCTATAAGGTCCCCCTGGATCATTCTGTGCTCCAGGCTGCAGATCCCCAGCCCTCTCACCCTGATCTCATAGTGGAGGTGCTCCATACACTTTCAGCTGGTAGAAGTGACTTAAAGAAATAAGAAACTCCTTGGTATTCTGCAACATAGTGGTAAATAAAAAAGAAGAATCATAACATCATAAAATCATTAAGTTTGGAAAAGATCTCTAAGACATCTAGTCCAACCATCAGCCTAACAATACCATGCCCACTATGCCATGACCTTTAGTGCCATATCAACGCATTTCTTGAACACCTCCATGGACAGTGACTCCACCACCTCCCTGGGCAGCCTCTTCCGAAACTTCACTGTTTATTCTGAGATTAAATTTTTCGTAATAACCAACGTGAACCTTTCCTGGTGCAACTTAAGTCCATTACCTTGGATCTTATAGAGAGAAATAGAGGTAGTTCCAACAAGGTCTCGGTATAGTGGAGTGCTTCTTTAATGGAGAGAAAGGACCATTTGATTTTCCCTTGAATTGTTGCTGTTGCCATTTAATGTTTCATGGAGGGCTGCTGGGAATAATCCTGACTTCTGCCCAGGTTTATAGTCTCTCTTTTAATCTAGTTCCATCACATTTGTTTTTTCAAATATGTTCAAATGATCCTTCTGTCCACACCTTTTCACAACATCTTCATCAAGCTTCCCCATAAAAAATAAAGAACAAAAATAAACCCAGTTGCCATTGAGCCATAATTTGCATGAGCTAGTTTTCCCAGATTCAGGAGAATTTGCCTGGGATATATTCCAACATGCAAGGAGTTGAGGAAGAGCATCTCAAGGTCAGAAGAAAGAAGGAGGGTGCAAGGAAATATGTGTAACCAGACTCATCATGAAAATGTCCTATGCTGTAACAGATGAGCAAAATCTCAGCCACTTGTAAAATCTTGTTCTATAACTCATGTTCTGGGTGACCAGTGCAGCAATGCACACTTGTTTGCATGACTGACTCATGTCCTCAAACCCACTGCTACTGACATGGCCTCTGCCCTTGCAGTCCTGGCTAGCTGTGCCTACAGGTCATCAGTTTGGATGTTTCATACAGTTTGTGTCAACCTTCCCTGTAGGTGTTCCAGAAAGTTTTCCAGAGTGCCATTATACATGTATTGTATATATCATACATATTGGTGGATGTCCCGTCCTCAGAAATATTAAAGTTCAGGCTGGAAAGGGCTCTGAGCAACCTGCTCTAGTTGTAGGTGTCCCCATTCATTGCAGGAGAGTTGGACTACATGGTCATTAAGGGTCCCATCCAACCCAAACAATTCTACAATTCTTTGATTCAATGACATCAGCTGACAGGTTGGTCACATATGTGCTGCCACTTCTGCTGCCCAAGAACTCCTTGCAAGATTCTGCCTATTCTGTGCTCTTGTCAAGAAGGATTTTTTAGTGTCCTGAACTGTGCTGAGTAGTTAAATGAAATGTTTCTACTTCATTTGGAGACTCCTATAGCAGTGGAAACTGTCTGTACTGCAACTGTCATTCACAGATCTTTCTTCTCAGGAAGTTATTCCGTGCAGTATCATGCCAGCAAAAAGAAATCTGTTATGGTAAATGTGCTTGGTTTCTGGTCTCCTTTCATCTATGCATGGGGTCCTACTCTCTAGCATCCTGATATATTGATAGCTTGAAAGCATGTCTACACTCCCTCATTGGTATTGCAGAGAAGCGGTCCACATATTGCCCAAATTAGGAGCATAAAGACAATTCATAGAATCATAGAGTGGCCTGAGTTGAAAAGGACCTCCAAGATCATCCAGCTTCAACCTCCCTGCCAAGGGAAGAGTTGCCGACCACTAGAGCAGGCTGCCCAGAGCCACATCCAGCCTTGCCTTGAATGCCTCCAGGAATGTGGTTTCCACAACCTCTCTGGGCAACCTGTGCATCACCACCCTCTGAGTGAAAAACTTCCTCCTAATATCCAACCTTAATCTCCCTGTCTTAGTTTAAAACCATTCTCGCTTGTCTTATTACTATCAACCCTTGTAAACAGTCATTCTCTCTCCTGCTTATATGCTCCTTTCAAGAATTGGAAGGCCACAGTGAGATCTCCCTGGAGCCTCCTCTTCTCCAAGAGAAACAAACCCAGTTCCCTCAACCTTTCCACATAGAAGAGGTGCTCCAGCTCTGGTCATCTTAGTGACACTCCTCTGGACCCGTTCCAAGAGCTCTGTGTCTTTCTTGTGCTGGGAGCCCCAGGCCTGGACACATTACTGCAGATGGGGCCTCACAAGAGCTGAGTAGAGGGAGACAATCACCTCCCTCTCCCTGCTGGCCACCCTTTTTTTAATGCAGCCCAGGATATAGTTGACCTTCGAGGTTGCAAGTGCTGACTGATGACTTATGTCCAGCTTCTCATCCACCAGGATTCCCAAGTCCTTTTCTTCAGGGCTGCTCTCCAGGATTGCACAACACCTTGCACTTGGCCTTGTGGAACCTCATTAGGTTCACATAGGCCTACTGCTCCAGCCTGTCCAGCTCCCTCTGGATGGTTTCCTTTCCATCCAGTGTATCAACTGCATAGCTCAGATTGGTGTAACTGCATCTTACCAATATCATATACTTTTTCTCCCTCACCTTGGAAGTGCAAGCACTAATGCCAGCACAGCCATGATACAGAGACTTAACGAGGTTTCATTTTCCATTCTTTTCCTCCATCATCTGATTTAGCTGTATTTCCATATTTTGATGAATCTGTAAGTTAAAAACAACAAAAATCTTTACAAGGTAACACTACCTTAATTTTGGCAACATGGAAAAAAAATTGCTTGTTTTTGTTTGGTTTTTGTTTATTTGCTTGTTATTCTTTGATTTGGTACTGTCTTCCTCTAGACTGAGAGTCATTCTATAATTCTAGCTTGATAAAACTTTTTATATCATACCTGCCTTTGTGTGTATGGTGCATTTCTGATTGTTCCTTTGTACTGTTAGCCCCTGTCTGAGAATCCAAGGTAAACCCTGTCATCTAATGTACCAAAACTAAAGCTACAAAACCAGAGCTTCCCCTCACAAGGGATGGAGAATGTGTCTAATTATGATTGAAGCAGTAATTCTCTTCAATAAAGTAAAAGTAGAAATGCAAAGGACTTCATTTTCTGTAAAGCACTATTTACCCCACAGAATACCAGGTTCTGGTGCTTTCAAAGACATGGGTTTGGCCACTTAGTTTTTACTTTTTTTTTTAATCTTTTTCAGATTAGTGACACGCAGTTTATTAAATTTACTTCATACTGGAGCTGGTAGAAGAAAGGAAGAAATGCAATTTGATAATCGGACTCCTTGTGCAAAAAAAAAAAAAAAGTAGTATGACTTCAAGAAATAGATGAGCTTTCCTAATCCTAATAATTTTTCCATATCCTAATCCTAATAATTATTCCATATCCTAATCCTAATAATTATTTCCATACCATCTTCATTCAGATAAATCTAGTGGACTGCAGTCCTTAACAGAAGTAGTTGAGTATCAGAATGGACCTCTGGGGAAATTGTAGGAGCAAAAGTGATTCAAAAGGAAGTGGTAGCTATGGAATTTTCTGTTGGTAGTGAGTAAAATTAAAAGAGGAGTACGTCTAGGTGAATTTTCTTTCTTTGACCAAGTAATTGATGTATTATTGACCTCAAAAAAGGATTAGGTAACTTTTTTTTGCTTTTTCAGAGCAACCTTGCTAATAGTTGGCTTATCATGGAAAAAAAAAAAAACCAAAAAAACCAAACACAATCTCTCCAGCATATTTTACCACAAAAATACATAGCTGGCAGTCTTTATTGCAACCAATTGGAAGAGTGAAATCCTTGTGGAACTTTGAAGGGCAAATATTTTGGATAGGATACTATAGATAGTTAATTTGTTTTGTTTTGTTTTCTTCACAGTACTGTTATGTCCCAGTCAAGATCAGGCTTGCACTATAAAGATTCAGAAGGAGTAATCTGCTCCTCAGAACTCAAAAGAAAAGAATGATAGAAAGCTAGAGGGCAAAATGAGAGCGCAGAGACACCAGGTGTAGAACACAGCACTAGTCACACTAGTTCCTAGGGTTCTGTCCAACTGCCACAAAAATTTCCATTTAACAAAAATTCAGTGATTTTAGACTATACTCTGAAGGGGTAGATGTAATATCAGCTTAATTATCCTCCTGAAATAATATCGGATAGTTATAGTCAGAAATCAGTTGGAGTTTACAAGTGGGCTAAGTGAACTCTCTGGCCTTTGCTAAGCTGAATTCTGCAATTGTACTCCAAACAGAACTGTCTATGTCACATGTGTAGGAATTGCATGTTTTCCTTAGAGTGAATGCTACTATGATGAAATCCTGGCCTGAATTAAAATGAGTTTTGAAAGCAATATTGAAATTGAGATTCTTATATAATGTATATCTCTGGGAATCTGGGTATACATGGGTAATGAATGTAATACAATTTTAATTAGAATTTCATTTTATGACGCAGGATACAAGAAGACATAAGTTTTCCTAATATAATTACCTTTGATTAATCTGTGGGAGTTATTAATTTCAGACAAAAGTTTTGCTTTTTCAAATGTCCAGACTAATGAAATTACTCTTATTAGTTTGAGGGTAGATGATGACACAGATATAATAGGCACTGAAACAGAGATGTATTGGACAACTTACTGGAAATTGAAATTAAAGCAAATGAATATTGCACATTAACCCATGAGAACAAAGGCCACTTTTCCAACAAGGATTCTTTTATCTCCTCTCTGTTAGTACTCTTAACATACACATAATACAATCTACTTTACGCTATTAAGCACTTCTCTGAAACACAAAACAGGAATGAGAAGGAAGGACTATTAAAAAAACATAAGTATTCCACCATTATAATTTGTATTCTCTATTCTGATGATGGGCAAAGGGGCAAAAGAAAATTAGGCTCTATTATATGAGTAGTTGTTCAAGCTCTCAAGAAAATAGTTTGAGCCCAGAAGAACTCAACATCTTATTTCCAGGAAACCTAACACTAGAAAGAACTCTTAAGAAACAGCAGATGAGAATCCAAGAAGAACTGATGAGGGAGATATTAAGGAAGGATATAGCGGCATATTACAACTGTTTAATCTGTTTGCTTGCAGTCTGCTCTGGATTACTACACCTTTTTTCTGTTGTAAAGGGTACAGAAAGAAAAGCTGCTTGTCTGACTTAATGATGGATATTCCTTGCATGAGGTGGTGCCCTCTGGAGTGAGAGGGTTTTTTGACCTTTTTGAGAGCAGTCCAAGTAATGCAACTGGATTGCAGAGAAGGTGCAGGCAGGCAATGAACCTGCAGCACAGATATGGATTGTTAAACTTCTACAGAATAAGAAAAAAGAGATTTTTTCCATAAACCCAATGCATCCTACTCTCGTAACAATTGTAGCCCATGTACTACAAATCACTGCACTGAGTCCAAAACTGCAATAAAGGACCAGACTTGAACAGAACCTTAGAGGAAGAATCTGATTGCATAAAATTTTATTTCTACTATAATTTGGCCAACGAATCTTTGAGTTGAAAGTTTATTTTAAAATTCCATTTTAAAAGCTTCTTCTTTTTCATGTTTTCACAAGATCAGCTGTTATAATGAACTTATTTGTGTGCTCTCTGCCCATCTCAGAGCTCTGACTAACTTCAGGTCATGGCACATCCATGCTTATACCTAAATCAACTATAAAATAAATGTTAAGGGCTACAAATAAAAAGAAACAAAATTCCAGAATGTTTGTACCATGCTCCCACCCAGTGCATGAGAAATCAAATTAATTCAGTACAATAATGTATTTCATATGCAGAAGGAGAACAATATCTGGTTAGAGGATGAAAGTCCAAATGAAAATGTTACTAAATGAATTTGTCTCCAAAAAAAAACTTAACTTTGAATTCCACAGTACTACATAGCTTGCACTAAAGTTCAACAGGTTTTTCTATAAAGGTTTAGAAGAAAATCAAGTATTACATTATTGGATTTAGCAGTGGGTGAATATTTCTCATTCTGCTACAGTAAGATTATTTATGTTCAAAAAGGTGCTAAAATAAACTATTATGAAAGATAAATGCCTATACCTAAACACCAAATGCTTTCCCTATATGTTCTTACTTTGAGGCATAAACATTACAAATGTGTCTTTCAAGCATTAATTTTCCTCCAACATGTTTACCTTTTCATGCTAGCAAAATATGTCTCCACTTGAGTCTGCTTTCCTGGATGCGCTACATGCAATATATTTAGTGAAGAGTCATGTACTTTATTTTTTCCAATACTTCATACAGGAAATTTTCCTTTGAGATCTCCGACCAAAACCACCAGTTTCTCCCTATAGATGTATTTTACTTACTTTTAAGTCAACTAACTTTCAAGTTCTTATGTAGGTGTTTATAAGCCAACTAACATATAAGAGAATTTCTCCTTACATTTGCTGGGAAGGGAGCCAAAACATATCTTAACTGTGTTGATGTGTGCTATGCCTTGCCCAACTGACATATCAAAGCTGAGCTCTAGAAGAAGCCTGCTCACCGTGAGTGCTAGAGTATCTGGAGATGAACATAAAAAAATACTAGAACTCTCCTGAATTTGTTTTAATTTCTGGATGCTTTCTGTGTTCTTCTGTATTTTTCAGCATATCTTTTAGTGACTGTGGTCCATTCGTCTCCTCTACAAAATGGGTGCAATGCAAAACTTTTACCCCAATCTTTAGAGTTCATTTTGCTTCAGTAGGAAATACATTTGTCACCAGAGGAACTCCACTTCCTGAATGACAGCATCTGTCTTTGTGGGGATGTGTACATGACTCTAAATTTTGTTATATGACAGATAATGAACACAAAGGTCAGATAGAATGTTTCACCCTAGATTAAAGGGATGGAGAAGTCCTAGGGCTTTGATTTGTACTGTTCTCATAGGCATCTACAATAAAAAAGGAAAATAACCATCCTACTTGTAAATCACAAAGATCTCCCACTATTAATATTTCCCCAATAAATACTTCACTGTTATGCCCTGACTTTTAGTTATGGGTCCTTGTTAAATGTTAAAACAAATGGCATTTCTTTACATAGGCAATTCTATTACCAGTGTTTCACATGTACCTCTCAAATTTGTGATAAAAGCAGTTCTACATTTTCCCAGTCAGCCTAGAAATAAGCGTTGTATAGAACAATTCCTCTCTGTTTCCCAAATTACAGCACAATAATTAGTTCCTAGTCATGAGTGAGCTTCCATATCGTCTACTTTGTTTTCTTCTCTGTTTCATTTCTATATCTGCATCTTCATTTTAAGTTAAGAGTTGAAGAGTTATTCAGCTGCAAAAGCCAACAATTTTTTTTCCCTGTAAAAATTTCTTTGCCATTTTATCTCACAGTTATAAGTACTAGAAATTATGTGCACTGAAGACTGCATATACAGGAAGCTAAATTTAAATCTATATTGCAGAATTTGTGTGTGTTCTTTCACCTCAGAAGACAATAAAATGGAACATCCTATTCCTGAAAATAGGAGGTGAAAATCAACCAGGTGAACTTAGATGCAAGTCATATAGATACTACAATGCTGAAAAGTGTAATAAAATATACTACCTTTAAAGTATTAAGCAGATAAGGATGGACCAAAGGCTGACTAACTGTAAAAAAGCACCATTCAGTATTAGTGATCCTAACGAGCGATGAAATTAGACAGTGAAGCTCAATGAAAATGATGATATACGTGTAGAAATCTCATTATTTAAGTTGTAAGGAATATTCAACATAGAAACAGATTTGACAGTAAAAAGTATTAATTTATCTTTAAGTTTTTGCTTCAAATTAAAACTTTTTTCACATCTTGATTTCTTGAAGACATCCTGAAATGTATAATTGGCATCATACCACCAAATGTGTAATGCCTCTTGTGATAAAAGGTACATAATTTTGCATCCTACAGTGTCTCTCTGAATCATAAAATTAGCCAAGGACTATGTAATTCAAAGCAAAGGACTGAGCTCCAGTATACTGAAGCCATCTGCTGAACAAATCAGACAGAAACTGCCACAGTCACCAAACCACAAGATACTGCCAACTTTACCTAAAAGAAAACACGTCACACAAGTCTGACATTCCCTGTTGTCAAAGTATATGACTTGCATACAGATCCAACAACCATCTGAGCAGCTTTAAGCACGGAAATAGTTTAGATTGATTTTGTCAACTGGACTGAAATTTAAAAAAAGGCAAAGGATCTAGGATCAAAGTGTTCTAGCTTCAGTTTGCAGAGCTATTTTCTCAGTAAAAACCATTCATTTTGCATGCCTGGGTTCAGACAAAAGTCTCGAAGATGAAAACCTAAAATATGTAACAAATTAATCACTTTCAAAAAAAGACAAAGTATTATTCTGTCAAGGCAGTCATTAGCAAGGGTCTGAAATGAGATAATTGTATTGAAAAGACATTGCCTGTCTTTATTATGATAACTTTACCAATTTTTTTCCTTCGGTTTTGTCTGCATTATGGTCTATACAGTGCCAAGGCAGGAAAACAAAGTTGATCCATGCTCATCCATACTATTTAATGCCATAGTATTCCCATGGCAGCTAGTGCTCTTTCTCCAGTCTCATTTTGGCAGTAGCACCAGCCAGGAACTCTTCCTAATACTCAGTATACATAAGGTTGCCCTGTTTGGGAGGAGAAGTGGTCTGTGTGATGCTATGTCATGCTGTCTGTCCTCTGAGCCAAAAATCAGGACATCGATAGTGCAGTAGAAATGTAGCCTTTCTGCTTATAATAGGAGGAGTTACACAGTACTCTATCACATCTACTGGACTGACTTTTCTAATCTCCTACAGATGAACCTCCCAGCCATCAATGGAAGGTATAATGCGTAGGAGGGCAGTATCTCTGAGTTAGGGAAACTGTTTCTGAACAAAAAATATCAAAACACAGATTCATTACAGTTCAGAAAGAAAATATTCTCTGACTGCAAATCAGAAAAGACCTAAAGAATTTTCTTTCTTTATGCACTGCTTCATTACTCCTACATATATACTCTAGAAAACAGTGGCAAAGTGACTAAGTCCTGAAAAACACGACTTTTCGAAGCACTGGCTTTCATTTGTAGCACAGAAGTTGAACATGTTATGTCTAAAACAGTTGTGCTGAGTATGTTTTCCATTCTGCAGGCAGCTGGTATTAAACTTCCCTTGTTTAGATTTACAAAGTAATAGCATGGTAGCTTTTGCTCCCTTTTATCCTACTGTGTACTCCAAAGGGAAAAAAAGTGCCAAACTGTAGAGAGGCACCACTCAGAAACACAAAGCAACTGGATGCAGAACCCTCCTAGCCAGGACTGCTGAATTTCAGAGACATGTTAGTAATTCTGAATGGGCCTGTCGTGCACTCTCAGAGACTCTTGACATCATATTCTGGATTTTCTTTTTTTCTTTCAGCACTTCAAGATTTTTTTCTCCTGTTAACTCCTCTCATCATGGTAGTGGAATAAAAGCATGGAGATATTGATACAGGCCACATGCTGCCAGCACTCTTCACTCTCTGTGCATTAAATCATTTAGCCTCATGACTCTGTTTAGACTGAAAAAACTTGGAACCAAGGAGACCTTCTACCACTCCATGTTTGCTAAGTGCTCAGCATAAGATAGTCCCATCGTTCATTGGCTGTTAGGCATGACTATAATAAACATAATTAGTTATAATAATAATTTTAGTAGTCCACGAATTACCAGAGATCAGAGTAAAACCTTGCAGGAAATGGGAGAGGTGTCTGCCCTGGAATACTTTCTGTGACATTCTTAGTACAAATTAAGACCAAAAGAAAATTGTTCATAATGAGGTCTAGATGAAAGTCTTTGAAGTGAGGAAAGAATGATAGCAGAACCTGGGGGAAGGATTTCTCCTGGAATCATCATTGCTACAGGCAATTGGTCCTGATATAACTGTAATATTATCTTCTCGATGTTGGCAATAATTGTGGCACAAGTGAAGCCAAAATAGGCTATTGTTCGTGGTGAGCTTTTTCCACTTTTCCCTAACATGTTTGAAATTGAGATGCATTTTTTTCCCTCTGTTTGCTTATGCTTTCCATCTCTTCAAACAACTCTTGTGGTGTTCTTTACATCTTTCCTACATGTTCTACTTCTTCCTCACTTCAGTCTCTCACTCACCACCCCAAAATCATCACTCACACCCCCACATGACACACAGCTATCCTTCCCCCACTTTTTTCTCACAAAACTTCATGTATGCCTGCTCTGTGTATGTTGTTCCCAGGTGGTGGTTAATAAGAGTTCTTTCTGAATTTAAAAGCTGTGATGAGTGTCTATATAATAACAAACATTACTGCAGGCGAGGGAGGGAGAAGCATGCATATCTCTTCCTCAGGTTGTTGACACACTTTGTATTTCATAGCAACTGATTTAAATCATGGAGTTCCTGGACCTTGTTTCAGGCAGAGCCTCCTGAAGGCCCTGTTAAGTTTCTGAGGCTGATGATAAACTACAGAAGAGCAGTTCCCATAGGGACTCTCCTGCTTCATTATCAAGTTAACTCTACAGACACTGAAGGTTTTCTCTTAATTTTTTCTCTTACTCTCTTACTCTTCTAATGATACAAAAGAAAAGCTGAAAAGTTTTTCTTCTCAGATGATGGGACTTCCCACTTTCCCATCTCAGCTTTCCACTGGAGAAAATGTGAGGCTGTGTCCTGAGACTGTGTAGAAGACTGCTGTGACAGGATCTACCCATTAGTTTGAACCAAGAGACCTGTTGCAAACACCCTCCTGCCAGTCTCCCCTATTGATCTCATTCAGTGCATCTGCTTGCATTTAAGGCAGAAACCACTTAGGTTCTATCACAGTGAGCTTTGAGGAAAACTGAGAAGTGTGCAAACAAAACAAGTGACATTTAATCTCTACTTCTGTGCTTTTAACTGCGAAGCTTGACAATATACCATGACTGGATAATAATACAGGGAGGATTACTGGAGAGGCAAAGTACAAAGAAAGATGTCAAAAGGGAAAAAAATAAACAACCAAGCTTGATCCAACCTAGGCTACTTAAAGCTACTTTTCTGCTGAGCTGGGAGAAACATTTTAAATGGTAATGAGTCAACTACAAGGAAACAGCTGAGATCCTGGGGTGCATTAAAAGAGCATGGCCAGCAGGTGGAGGGAAATTATACTCCCCCTCTACTCTGCTCTGGTCAGGCCTCAGCTGGAGTACTGTGTCCAGTTCTGGACTCCTCGGTACAAAAAAGACAGGGATCTTCTTGAAAAAGTCCAGCGGAGGGCCAAAAAGATGATAAAGGATTTGGAACGGCTCCCTTATGAAGAAAGGCTGAGAGACCTGGGTCTGTTGAGCCTCGAGAAAAGAAGACACAGACAAGATCTGATCCATATCTATAAATATCTAAGGAGTGGGAGGCAAAGGGATAAGGCTGGACTCTTCTCAGCAGTATGTGGTGATACAACAAGGGGAAATAGCCACAAAATGAAGCATAGGAAATTATGCACAAATGTGTTTAAGAACTTCACAATAGGGGTGATGGAGCACTGGCACAGGCTGCCCAGAGAGGTGGTGGAGTCTCCTTTTCTGGAGATGTTCAAGACCCACCTGGACACCTGTGCAACCTGGGCTAGGGAGCTGCTTTGGCTGGGGGATTGGACTAGATGATCTCTAGAGGTCCCTTCCAACCCCTACAGTTCTGTGATTCTGTGATCCTGCATCATGAAGAAAAATGTTCTTAAAATTGCACTGATAATAAAGACTTAAGATGAAAGTCTTGATGTCAAGAGGTATTTTCCTAATAAGTGGACTGTAATGGAAGAAAATCACACGCACAAAAAAAAAAAAAAAAAAAAAAAAAAAAAAAACAGGACATGGTATTTAAAACTTTAATCTTCATTTTATATGTTGTAAAATTTATATTTTACAAATATTTGTACCTGCCATCAGAACAGGGTCCAGGATGCACTAAAGCAGTTCCAGTGTATACAGCAGAGTGCTTAACAAATGGTCAGATTCCATTCTGGCTGATATCCCATCCAACCCGTACGTAAATGAAGACAGAATGTGACTTAAAGCGCCAGCCGTTGTTCTGGATTGCCATAATTTGACTACATTAGATCCTCTCACATCATTCCTATCCTTGTTTTCCTTTGTCTAGATTTGTCACATGTTATTGGACTCAGTAATCATTTCAGTTTGCTCCCTTCTAGCTAATCCTTCTTCCTCCTTTGCTTTCCCCACTTGTACTCATGGCTGTCGGTGGAACATGGATTTGAGATAAATGCGGAGTGAGAAGAGATCAGAACCTATTGTACTCATTAAAGAAACTTTCTGACTGTTCTGCTCTTCAAGTAAATAGTGTAGAACAAGCAGCATGATAAAAGACGAAGATCTGGGTTAATAAAAGGCCTTCTGCTGTTTGCCGTACAGTCAGCAAGATGGTGAGTCATTACTTCAGCCTCATATCAAGGGGCATGTGGGTTAGTCTTAGTCCTTATCTCACAAATCATATGCACGCGCTGCTCTACACAGGCTAATCCTTAGCACAGAGTAGGAATCAAATTATATCTTTTTTAAAGAAGAGAGTTATGAGATCACAGGGACCTGGCCTTATTATCCCAAATGTCATGTCATTTATTAATATGAATGTTTCAGGATCCGTTTTGATTGCATATTTGTTCTACTCCTAATAATCCCATTAAGAAATGGGAAAAGAAAAGAATGTAGGAAAAATCTTTCTGGAGGCTTGGGGATCAGGCTCTTTCTATATATATATACATGAGCTTCAGCTTTAGAGATCTGGGATTTCTCTGGTTTCTTGTCTTGAGCTTCCCAAGTATCATTCTGCATTTTGATAATGATCCCATTACGTTGAGTTCTGCAGACTTCTAGCATCAAGATAATTGATGTAGCAAGGCATTGGCTGCAGCTTCTCCAAAGGAGTTGTAGAATCATATAGTCATTTGAGTTGGAAGGGATCCTTAAAAGACATCTGGTCCAATTCCCCTGCATTGAACAGGGTCACCTACAGCTTGGTCAAGTTGATCAGAGCCCAGCCTCACCTTGAATATCTCCAAGGATGGGGCATCCACATGTCCTAGTTGGGATCTGAAGGGGAGAGGAGTAGGTGGAATTTGGGAACATCAGATAGTGCAGGATCTTCTTTTCAAACAACAGTCACATTTTGTCAGTCATTGAAGGTCTGGATGTACTGAGAACTGAATCACTACCTCAAGCTTCAGTCCTTTCCCCACAGTGTCATTGTGGAATTGTTTATCTGGTTCAGATGGAAGAAGACAATTAAAGTTTGAAAAGTATGGCCATTACTGAACATTTCCCTTGCTGAACAAATATCCTGCCTCAGAATTCTTTTCTCTTGATTGTGTTTGAGATGCATTTTGGAATCTAAAATCATATTTCTACAACTTTCATTTGGACACACTTCTATTTAAAATTTCAAGGTAATGGAAACATTCATTTTTAGGCAGATAATTCCAAAGCTGAACTTCAGCCCAGCTGGAACATTCAACTTTTCCCCACTGAGTTTTATGACTTTTTTAATAGAAATGTCATATCTGCACCTTAATTATTGCAGTACAAGAAGAAGATGTTACAATATTCATGACAGCTAGTAAAAAATAGCTAGATGTAATATATGGGAATATCTATTTTCCAAGATTATTGATCTCTGTGGTAGAAGCTTTGGCAATATCTACATCTGGAATTTTTAAGACTAAACTTCAAAGAAAAATAAATGGAAAGGTGAACTCCCTGTTCAGAGTCCAGTATAGAAGAATTCAATAAGAGGTGATATTATTTCTTGGTACCTATCAGAACTGAGAAGTAAAACCTGCAGATTTCTTCCTTGGGGTTTGAACCCTGTTTTCATATGTTTCTCTTTTTACTCCAGTGCATCTCCTTAGTAAAAAAAATCTACTTTTACAAATTCCAAGGCTTAAATTATTTTTGTTTATTATCCCTGTTTCCCTTAGAGACTCAGCTAGACAATGTTATTGAATCTGTGCTGAACTGAAATATAATCATAATATTTATGAAGTTTTCTTTATACTTACAGGATAAGTATTATTTTTTTATTACATGAAGGATGCTCTGAAAGTAATGCCTCCTATTTTATTAAGTTGGCCCATGACATCAGAGTCAGATGTTGGTGGTACGGCAATAAAGGTTGAACTTTACCACCAGTATCCCATTACATGTTGTTGCTGTTTGACAGGTGGCAGCAGTGGGGCAGCCCAACAGAATGGCATTTGACATGGAAGTGCATATGAAGCAATAGTATGGAATAGAATTCCCCTGTACAGAAAAAAATTGCACCTACTGATGTTCACCAATGTTTGCTGAATGCTTATGGAGTCCAAAGAGTGAATGTGATCACAGTGAGGCAAAGAGTGGTGAGCTTTACCAGTGATTATAGCAACATTGGGTCTCCTCCACTAGTACAGAATGTTAGGAGCAGTGCAACATGCTGGCGGCTCTTCATTGCTGGTGAAAATGCATAGTGAATGGCGGTGACTGCGTTGAAAAAGAGTGCTTTGTAACTGAGAATTTGCTCCATCACCTAGTGTTATTGCACTTTTTGTTGTAGTTTCCATGGAAATAAATAGGAAGCATTACTTTTTGAGCAACCTGTGTACTTCTGCATTCTTCGAACATTGCTGCATATTTTCCTTGTGTCTGACATAATTTTTTCTTCCTGAACTTAAAGTTCGGCTTTTCTAATCTCTTTCCAGCTTTTAATGTCATTATTATGCATCTCCTCAGTCTTTTATAGACAAAGTAAATTCTATACATGTACCAAACTTTCCAAATATTTGTTTAGTTTGATTTTAAACTCTCTTTCATGTGTGGTGTTTTTTTTTGTTTTGTTTTTGTTTTTTTAATGTCTCTCACCTCCTTAACAATAATCCAGAAGCTGAAATAACTGCCCTAGAATGAAATCATCCTGCGAAATTTCTCAATAATCTTTAATTCCATTGCTGTAGGATTCTAGCTTTACTCCTATTTTGGGTTAAATTCATTTCCAATTTGAGCATTTAAAAAAATTATTAAAAAAAGAGTATAGTATGGAAAGTGAAGGGAAAGCAGAATTAGGGATCTACATTAAATGAGTCATCTTACCACAGTAAAAAGAAAGATGTTCCTACTTTTCTCAGTCACCTTTCTTGAACACTTTAGGAGTAGTGCATCAAAGAATTTGATTCCTCAAACTGTGGACACAGACTAGGGTGCACAGCTCATCAAACCTAAATAGTCGTTCATAAGTAGCTGAAACTGAGTAGTCAGCACTCATGAAAAAGTTAAAATTCTTTTTTTCTTTTTTTTTTTTAATCAATTTTCAAACTGTTTTTGGCAAGTGCATAACCTAAAATATGATTTTACAGAAGGTAACAGGAATGTAAAAAATCCTTTCTTTTATCCTGTCTTCTTTGTACTTCTATCAACACTTCAGCATATGTTTGCACTGAGACGGCATCCAAGGTCAGCAATCTATCATCTTGTGTACTGAACAAAACTCAAAAAATTAAAATCTAGCTCAGATTTAACACAGGTATAACACAAAGTGCAACAGGTTCGTGTTCTGAAAAGACAAAGCAGGTAGAATTCAGTAACGGTGCCCTCGTAACTTGTTTCCACATCTTGTCTGGGTGGATCTTCCTGCATTTCTAAAGCATAAGAAAACAGGATAACTGAATCTGAACAAGTTGACTCCAGATTTATTTAAAGACGACTTGAAACTTAAAGTTCACATAAAAGCAGAGCGTAGGTCATATATGTAAACACAAACACATGCATGAAGATGTTTACATATGGTTCACATTGTGTTCTACACTCATGAGCACAGAATCTGTAAAATAAAAAGTATAATGTGCAGAGGAAGTAACACCAGACATAAAGTAAGTACTCGAGGAAAAGAAGCGTTCCAGTCACCTCTGTCTCTGCAGTCCCAATTGATCATGTGATACAGTCATTCAAACCTATAGAGGTACGTCCATGTTGTCATTTAATTTGGCTGTTTTGTTGTTGTTGCTTGGTATTTTTTGCATTTTACTGGAGAGCAGTATACAGACACATAGTTTTTGTTGTGCTTATACCCCCTGGACTGTAGTGTCTAACCTGTTTGTTTCTGCTTGAAATGCTGACAAATTGAATCATGATGAGCTGCCCTCAGGAATTTCATTGCCTGGGTCTTGACAACTGCTGGTGACATTCAAACATTGACTCTAGCAATAGGTGCTCAAATGGTTTTAAATCTCTTAACACTGCCTCCTTTCTCAGTTGAAATAAAAATGATCAGCTGAACTTTAGTGTAGAGATAATCAATAGGAATCAAGCAGAAGGAAGGAGGGTATGGCAGAGTGGATAGAGACTTCAAAAGAGGTAAAGTCAATAATCTTATTTTTTCCTCACACTGCAAAAAGACCAATGTGCTTCACAGATATCAAAGTATTCTCCACCATGAATAGTATCTCATACAGTGTAGCTCTTCCTCTATTTGCTTGCTGGATAGGACTTTCAGTCATGTTTCTTTAGGCTTTGGAAGCCAGGAGTTGTGTACCTGCTTTGTAACACTCAGCATTTCCTGAAAATATTCTGATGATATTTCAAGCCCTCTTACTGTAAACAGAATTATTCAAAACTGCAGAAAATTGTGAGGAATTAGGTATGTATAAAAAATCCAGATGAACTGCTCTTGTTCTTTATTGTCAATGTTGCACATTTCTTAAGTGTAAAAGCTATCCTTTTCTGTCAGTAAAAATGTCAAGATCTCTTTCCTACTATAAAAATAAATTGATCTGTGAGAACTATTAACATGACCCTCCTCCGTGTTCAGGTATGATCACGTTTGCCATATGTACAGAGGCAAGAAAGAGCGGCCTTCAGTGGTTTCCCCGGGCCAAAGTTCTTCCTGCACTGAAGGCATTAGAGAAGCTCACTTGTGAATCTTCAGGATGTACAAAAAAAGATGTAGACCAAAATAGATAATGCACAGATTTGCCATGCCCGGGATGACAGAACCTCTTTTCTCATCTGCTATATGTCCAGGAAGAATATTTTTAAACTACCTACTTTTGACAGTGATGTTTATCGATATTTCTTTCCTGTTGCTGTGGAAGCAGACTGCAAGTACTCTTACTCTCCCAAATGCTGTTGAAATATGAGGTATCATTGCACTGCTCCTTTCCAAGGCTAGAGTTTAAAATTCTGGCAGATAGAGATGAAAGAAAGCTAAATAGGACCTAACTTTCAATCTGAATGCATCTACATATTAATTACAAGGGATGCTTTCACAGTACTACTGTGGTACAGAAAAGAGCCTTTCTTAGTATATCCTGTGTTTGAATATACTTGGACTGCATGTGTCTGTCTCTACTAATTTCTGTTTTCTTTCATAGATCAGGTACGAACCATTTATACACAGAGATGAAAATTATAGGACAGAGGAAAGTGAAGGGAATAACCTCTGAAAGAAAAGGTCGTATATCCTCCAGAAAACACCTCCTTAGTGTGAGACGATAGAATATAAAGTACTGGAGAAGAGAAAGGAATGGTCTTAATATGGTTTTCAACTTTTCTTGACCATGACTGCCTTCTGTATTTTAACTGTGTTGTGAGCTCTCTAATGTAGCTAGGTGGACAAGTTGTGAAGTTCACAAAATTGCCAGTGAAAATAGGGAATCTGATTCTTAATACCCGCCTAAGGACTGACTCTCCTTGCTTTTCAAGCAATTCAAAGATCTCCTCTTATTATTTGTATTCATTTTTATTCTATTTGAAAGGAGTCTTTAGAAAAATACCCAACCCCTTCCTGCTTAATCATGTTAGCCATTCTTTCCCCTGTAGTATGTAGGAAGTTAAAAGAAGGCTCTCTGGGTGATCTGCAGTCCATCTGGAGCCAGCAAGAAATGAGGCACTGATAATATTTCTACAGAGCATGCACATTAATGGGGAGATTCAGGGTTAACTTTAAGTAAAGATAACATGAAAGTGTAGGAACCACTCTGGGTCTTTTTGGCCCAGTATTCTCTATACAACAGTGTTCAAGAGATGCAGAGGCATGCTGGGGCAATATGTTCCCCAGGACATCCTTAGAATCTTTAGCTTTTTACAGGTACAGACTGAGCCTGTGTCTTAGCATTTCCAGTTTTACTTCTGTTAATTTCTCCAGCTGCTTGCTGAAGCTTTAACTCATATAATCTAGTACAGCAAGGATCTTCCATGCTGTTGGAATAAACAGTGTACTTTGGACTATTTCTTAATCTGCTGTTTTCTTTTGATGCCTCCTACATCACCCACAGTGAACAGTCATTTCCTATTCATCTTCTCCTGTCACTCATGATTTTACAGACCTTTATCATACTTTCGTTGTCTGTCTTCCAGCCTGAAGAACTGCATCAAGATTGTCTCTGTAAGCCACGAAAGCATTATCACTATGTGGTCCCAGATGAACAAGCCTTGCAGGGAAACAGGACTGCACTATTCTTTTTGTAGAATTATAGAATCACAGAATGGCTTTAGTTGGAAGTGAGCTGAAAGATCATCGAGGTTCAACCCCCTGCCATAGGCAGGGTTGCCACCCACCAGGCTGCCCAGGGCCCCACCCAACCTGGCCTTGGACATCTCCAGGGATGGGGCATCCACAGCTTCTCTGGGCAGCCTGTGCCCGTACATCACCACCCTCTGAGTAAAAAACTTTCCCCTTATATCTAACCTAAATCTTCTCATTTTTAGTTGCAAGCCACTCCCCTCTGTTCTACCACTATCAGACCATATAAAAAGTTGGTCCACCTCCTGTTTATAAGCTTTCTTTAAGTACTGGAAGGCAGTCAAAAAAGACCTTTTACACAAATCTCTCCAACACTGTTTCCTTACTGACTGGGTTCCCTGTAAACACTGGTATGGTGCAATAACGCTTGACAGCTCCCAGGAGTTGAGAGAGCTCTCCCTGACAGTTTGTCAGGGCAGAAGGAGCAAACCACGACAGAGGTTGAGGAGGACCATGAGAAAGGGAGAAGATGCAGAGGGATTCCAGGCCCAAGGAGGAGGAGGGCAGGAGGAGCTCCAGCCCTGCAGCATGGATCCCCCTGCAGAGCCCACCAGGAGCAGATCCCCACCTGCAGCCTGGGGAGGGCCCACACCACAGCAGGAGAACATTTCCTGAAGGAGCTGTAACTGTGAGGAATCCTATAGGAGCAGGCTGTTCCTACAGGGCTGCGGTCCCGGGCAGGGACCAGTGGAGAGGGGCAGTGTGTGCGGAGGAAGGAGCAGCCAAGAGGGGCTGGAGCTGGATGAACCCTCGTCCCATTCCCTACACTGCTTAGGGGAAGAGGATTGATAGCAAAGGGAGGACACTGGGACAAGGGAAGGGGTCTTGGAAGAAGGGTTTTTTTTTTCCTTTTGTGGGTTTATTATGGACACTCTTGAGGTAAACATGCTTATATTTGCCCTCAGAGTTGTTTGCATATAACCTAATCTGCTCATCTGTGGGTGGGCACAACCAAAAATGTGGATCAGACAGCCTGACCAGACATGTCCTATTTATTTCCATGGCAATGGCAACAGATAAAAAAATATACAGCAACACTTTAATAGAGGCATTTCTCAGCTACAAAGCCTTATTTTTTTGACACAGTCATCACCATTACATATTTGTTTTCACCAGTGATGAACGACAGCCTACATGCTGTGCTTGTAGCAATCTGCATCAGCAGAGGTGCACCACTGATGCTATCATCACTGATGAAACGGACCACCCACCACCTCAGTGTGGTCACATCCACTGCTTGGTCTCCATAAGCATTCAGCAAGTGTCAGTGAATGTTAGTGGGTGCAATGTTTTCTGCGTTGAGGAATTAATTTCCACACCTTTTCTTCATATGCATTTCCATGTCAAATGCCATTCTGTCAGTCTTCCTTCTGCTGCCACCTGTTGCACAACAACAGCATGTAATGGATATAGGTGGCAAAGTTCAACCTCTACTGCCATAATACCAACATCTACCTCTGATGTCATGAGCCAGCTTAATACAGTAGGAGGCATTAGTTTTGCAGTAACAAATAAGCCAGTAAAAACAAGAAAGGTCAGCAAATAAATAAGGAGTGAAAACAAACAAATAACAAAGAGTATACAACCAAACAAAGCATGCTACACTGAGACTTAATGCTCCTTTGTGCACTTCTGGGAGACACTCATGAAACAGGAGAATGGTCTGGAAGCAGTGGCTAACATTCTTGCTCTCTGCAGAGGAAAAGTAAGGTAGCAATAACCCCTACTGGTATGTAGTCAAGAGACTTGAGATGCCAAACTGGAGTACGATTCTTGATCCACGTGTTATATGAAAGTGACAAGTGACTGATAATATATTTTCACATTGCTTCTGACAAGTGTCCTGTAGAAGGAGAGATTGATCGAAGTTTATGAAATGTGGAAAGACTGCAGCACGTGATAAGAAGGCAGCAGCTTACATGAGAACATTACACCACAATGCAGATCTTCGAAACACCAGCTATTCTTCCCTTTGGACATTTTGCACAGTAAACGCTCTATTTTCCAAGGCATTCAATGTCCTTTGCATTTCCCTGATGCTTCTGTGTACTCAGAGTATTGAATATCATGTCAGAATAGACCCATATGTTTTTTCACGGGGTTTTTCAATAATTCACAGGATTGGGCCCTCATATACATGGTGTGAGAAGTTTTCCAGTCTCTTTCCCATGTAATTTCAAATGCAGAGTGCCTCTGGGTTCTGAGCTGTTGCAGTATTCCAGTCTCCAAGACATATATAATGCTGAGCTAATTGGTGTGATAGAGGAAGGAGGGATTTTTTGTGTTTTATAAATTAATCAGTGAGCACTGCAGTGTATTTCCCACTACAATCCTTAATTAGACACAAAATGCCAAAGAATGGGATTTTTGCTATATTTTTAGCCAGAAGTTTATTTTTAAATTGAAGGGATGACTTTTGATCCTCCATTAGCAAGGAAAGAAGAAAGCCCTTCAAACGGAAGCAGCACCCCAGCTGCTGCTTAGCATCTAAGAGGTTCAGCACTTCACTTCCATGAATCCCAGGAGCCTATTGATACTTAGCATAAAGACACTAAAAGGATCAAATTGACATTCACACAAACCAGAGCCCACAGAATAGCAAAAGCTTTTAATCCGAGCCTTTGTGTAAAAGGATAGCTTCTAATTAGCAGTCTAGAGTAATCATCAATGTTTAACTTATAAAAATGAAGCTATCAATAAAGTAAAATCTGAAATGTTGGTACAGGCTGGACAAAAGCTGGAACATCAATTAGTTATTCAGTATTCATTTCTTTCTCGCTCAGTTTTTCAGTGTTTCCAGAGTTTTTGTAACCAGAGAAGACAGAAAAATCTTAGAGACTCCGCTGGTTACAGGTTTCATAGGAAAAAAATACTAATAATAACGTCAGACAAAAAGGCAACCAGGGCAACAATCAGGGCAAATGAGGATATCCTGTAAGAATCCTCTGTAGGTCTTTACTCCTGCCTTGTACTTCTCAGATGGAGCTAACGCTTAGCTGCACCCTTAGGCAATGTTATAGGGCAGCTGCAAGTCAAGGTGAAATGCCACTTATATTCTTTCATTAACCCCCCCGGGCCTGTCATTAAATATGGCAGGTTTAGCATTTTTCACTTCAGATGAAAAAGCACTGCTAATCCCAGGAGGCAGAATTTTTTCAATGCCTAAACTGATGAACAAGACAAGGTCAGCAATTTTCAGTTTATTGACAGAACTCTATTTACTTTTGGAAGTATTGAAATGGTATTTCAGATGCCCTAGAGCAGAACTGTGACCAAAACAAGAAAGGAGAGGTTTATGAGAACCACTGGCATTATGCTACCTGAACTATTGTGAGTGGCTTTTGTTTAACTTGCCAGAGTGGAAGGATATATTTTGTGATTAGAAAATATTTTCATAAGAAAAGAACTTTAATAAATGTGACAGCACACAATGGATGGAGACAAACGCATAGATACAGAACAATAGAAAAAGAGCAGAAATGCAGGCAACCAGCCATTTAGAGTTAAATATAGGATTGGATTCAAAAAATGTGCATAGGCTTTCCTCTTTGAGGTTTGTTTGCTTAGGAATTATTATCATTACCAGGCTGACTATCTGATCTAGATTTCAGAGAGGAAAACAGAGCTAACTATTTGAAACCTGTCAGTCATTGTAGTAATGACAACTACTGAAGGCTACAGCTGACCTCCACTTTTGTTTATAAATCTAAATGATATAAGTTAATTCATAATGAATAATAATAATAATAATAATAATAACATATTTCTGAGGGAGACAGGATACAGTCCATAAGA
Organism: Oreortyx pictus; assembly: GCA_036925125.1. NCBI lineage: Eukaryota > Metazoa > Chordata > Aves > Galliformes > Odontophoridae > Oreortyx > Oreortyx pictus. Next base: position 6,502,717 of record JAUPFR010000003.1, read on the forward strand.
ACTGGATTTTCTCCTTTAACTATTAATACTAGAATGTGCTTGTCCAAAGAGATGGATTTTCCTTTAGAGGCATTGCCTTCAGACAGAAAAATAGCTTGTTTTCAACAAAAGAAGATTGCCTGAAAGAAAACCAAAACAAGAAATTAAGAAAAATCACTAATTGTTGCTAATAAAGTGTAAAAGACCTAATTAAAACCTTGAGCCCACAGAATTCAGTTCAACGCACTAAATCAGAAGCAGACAGCTCTCCTCTTCGCAAAGGACTTTCAGCCATGCAGCTGTAGCTGCATCTCTCCCACTAAACTGCTTGGTAAACTGACAATCAGCATCTTTTAAAACTGCCTTAGTTTGATTGCAAGTGAGCTAATTTCTCCTAAGTCATTTGAGTGAGGAACATGCTATTGCTCCAAAGGAAGATGGAGTTTAAGTACATGTACCTCAGTTTACTTCATGCAGTGCATATGGTTTGTTTGGGGGAAAGAAGAGCTGGGAGCCTAATGCATGGCCAAGCTAACTCCCTCATTCTGGTGTCCTACAGGTACCCTGTGTTTCCTGACAGAAACGATCTGGTTACAAAGCCCACAAAATAGGTGTCATCTCTGCCCTCACAGGTACTACATGCTGATTCAGTCCCACCATTAAGATGTCTGGACAGATATCTTTGGTGCCAACAAAGACAGCAAATCCAAAAATTCTGGGGAAGGTGACTGAGGTCTCATCTGAATCACACTTCCAGTACTGCTTTTCAACATCTCACAAAGGATGAACCGCTTTAAATGGAGTTTGGAGTGAGTATGGCTGTACTCTTTATCCCTGCTTCTATGATAAGTTTTCTTGGAGCCAGTGAAATGTTTACAGAGAAGGATATCCACTTTGATGGGTCTGATGTAGCTTTGAAAAGGCAAAGTGCTCAGAGAACAGAGTTCAGATTTCCACAGAAGCAGGTCTTTATTTTTGAAATGTGGGCATTTTTCACCCAGTGAGCCAGGCAACCTGAGGGGGCATTGGAATTTTCCCCAGTTTGCCCCTGAAAGACAAAGACGTGCTGAACTGATGTGTACATATGGAAAAAAGTAGTTAGTAATTAATCTCAGAGAAATTTCTGAGTAGGAAAACACACTTTTGTCCTGAGAGACTGAGGAAAATACTGGTAAAATCTGAATTTATCGGTGATCCTTCAAAGTAAAATTCTTGTAGCTAAGCCCATCAGAATCAGATTTGTGATTTTAAAAATGTTGTCAACTCTTTTAAGGGACCAGCACCTGATTTGTATGCCATGGGCAGGGAGTAGCTTGGATTTTGTTGATGGTCTCTTCTGGGTTTCCTAATAAGGCTTTTCCTTATGTCAGTGATTCATGTCAACTTAACTAAATTCTCATTCAGTTTATCCCAGAGTACGTCTGTGGTATTAGCAAGTCCATGTTTCTTTCATGATATCTTTCACACAAGTATTTACTAGCCTACTGTTATCTGGCTGCAAATTTAACTTGTCACTGCAATTGTTAGCCACCAAGCACTGCCCTAGGAAATACCAGAAAATGTGGCCTCCTTCTTCAGTCCTCTCTCCCTACCATGTCAAACTGCATTGCCCATTCCCACTAGCAGCCCTCTGGGTAGGGAATGCAAAAGACTGTGACCATGGCACCTATGGGCACAACTTTGATACACAGGGATAGAAGGTGAAAAACATAGCAACTGCAAGGTATTGACATATGCAAACCACTGACGCTCAAATTAGCAACAGAGCTTCATCTCCCTCCACTGACACCCTCATCCCAACTTCCAGTTGTCTTATCCACCGTACTTCTTTGGATGGGTTGATGTGGCTACATTATGTTTTATGTAAAATTTGGTTCTATGCAAATTGCTTATGGTATGCAAATCAATGCATTAAATAACGAGCATAAAATTACACATACAGAGATGTGCATAACTTGGCAGCTATAAATCTGGAATCATTCCACTGACGTCAGTGATTTCACTTCAGATAGGCTCCAGCATGGAGGTATTGAAATCTGGCCCTATGATATTTTGAGTCAGCTTCTAAGCAAAAATGCAGGAATTAGTTTTGATCCAAAAGAGAAAATGAATTATTTCAAAGATTTAATTATTATTAATGTGTTTTGGTTGTTGTTTCTTTTGATTTGTGCAAACCCAAAATGGATTGCAGAACATAATTTAATCTCAACAGAGATGACATTGGTCATAAATAGAGAAGCTGTGGCTTATCTGCTCTCCAGGCTGTCTAAATCTGATCCCCTTCAGACCTGATCACGTAATAGTGTCTCTTTTGAAATATCCTAATTTATAGCAAGGAGCTTTCAAAGGAAAATAAATACCTTGTAGTGTTTCAAATTGGTTTGGAATAGAAGTTCAGTGCTACATGCCAGGTATTTTTGAGCCCGGACTGGGTGCCTTGAAGTGTATGTACTGTCCTGTCTAACCACCCCCTGACAAGGATCTGCTGTTATCGTATCCAAGAAAAGCAGAATGCAGTAAAGGTTAATGCTGCACATGGCAGAATCACAGTACTGAGCAGGGGCACTGCTTGTTGTCTGCCTCCAGTGCTGTGCAGTCACTTACACATTTGCAAATGTCATTTTCACATGGCAGAATTTCCACCCACTTTTGCCTGAATGTAAATGTTTTCGGGAGATGTCAGGCATGGAGTGTTCTCACAACTGTCCCCAGCATCCCACTGCTCAAAACCAGCACTTAAAAACAATTCTTGAAACAAAATATATCCATTTGTGCTCCAAATCTTCGTGGTCAGTGATGGGGCTAAGCTCAGATTCACCAGAGTGCTGAACTGCAAGACATGTGAAATGACAACGAGGAGATTCAGCAAAGCCTGTTAATGAGAGACTGGAAGATTCAGGCTCTGCTCCTGCTGTCTATTCGATCTATTCAACTCACCTTAAATTCTATTGCATTTTGCATGAGAGAAAAGCCAGAGGAAGTTTTATGGTATGAAGAAACTTCCAGATTTTTGATTAGTTAATTGAACTAGCATATGAATTGATGTATGTAATACAGAACAATTCTAAACTGCATGAATGTCGATGTCTATCTATACATACATTTTAACATTTATGAAGTGAATTTGACATTTGCATCAGTATATATCAGTATTTACTTTTTTTTTTCTTAATGTCGTGAGATTCATGAAATATTTGTGTTTGTATTGCTATAACTAACTTCAACTTCCAAGACGAGACCCTCTTATTATAGCTATCACTTTCAGAATATTTTGAGTTTGTTTGGGTTTTTTCTTTTTTAATCTCAACAGCCTCCTTGCAGACCTGAACTGACATCAATTTACCACTATCTTGACATCTTAAAGTTGTTTCTTATAAAATTTGCATTGCTGTCATTTTGTTTCAAGCTGATATTGTGACAGTGTCTCCCTGGATTTACACTGACAATTTATTCTCATTTTGACATAATGTCATCCCCACAGCCCTTCACTAGCATCTATCATAAGTCTGTGGATTTAAATGAAAAATGGTTTAATTCTGTAAACTATGGTAACTAACTGAGCTTCCTCACTAGCTATATTTCTGACTTCAAGATCTAGTTGTAGATTGCACTGAAATTTTTATAGAAGTATCAGAAATTTATTCTGTTTTAGAGCAGTTCTTTTCTACTTGCCAAATGTGGAGATTAAACAAAAGTGCATCTTAAAAACTAAAACAGTGGCCATTTGAAAAATGTGAATAGATGTTTGTAACAACAGCATAAAACAAACAGAACTAGGGAGTGTTATTGGCATTGTCTTGAACTGCTGAGACTGTTGGTTATCTTCTGCTTAACCGGCAGGGACAACTTTTGGGACTGATTACTCAAGCTGTTCCCAGATATCTCCTAGAAAACACAAAATCCTCAGTTAGTATTTATTTGATTTGCTGTTGCTACTTTTTTATAATACCCAGACTGACAATAGGCAAGATCTGAGGGGAACCAGGGTGAGGAAAGATTTTAGGAAAGTGGCAGCTGTGCCTTTGAACCCTGTTTATTTACCATCAAGAGGCAAACAGAATAGTGTGCAGTATCATAAAGTCCTTGCAGTCCTTTTGCACAATGTGATTGTGTGGCATAGCTCAAATCCCCAAGGACGAGTTTGCAAATTATAAAGCAAATTCTCATCTGCGGTTGTTGAATACTCCTAGGATTATCCATGATCCTGACAGAGAAGCATGTGTGTGTGATTTTCCAAAAGCTATCACTTGTCAGAATACAACTGAGGGCAATGAGTTTTGCAGCAGTGAGATCATTTATATGTTCTGGTATAAGTTGTTCAATTCCTAACGAACCACTTATCTGGTAAACCACAGTCCAGGTAACAGGGAAATTTCAGAATCAGAACCATCGGATGGCTTAGTTTGGGAGAAGCTTGAAGATAATCAACCCACAGTTTACACTGTTTACAACCCACTAGATCAGGCTGCCCAAGGCCCCATTCAACATGGCCTTGTACACCTCCAGGGATGGGGCACCCACAGCTTCTCTGGGCAGCCTGTTCCAGTGCCTTACCACCTTTCTGAGCAAAGGATTTCTTCCGAACATCTGACTTAAATTTCCCATCTTTTAGTTTAAAGCTATTTCCCATTGTCCCATCACTATCAGACTGTGTAAAAAGTCAGTCCCCCTCCTGCTTATGACCTCCCTTCACATACTGGAAGGCCACAATGAGGTCTCCCCAGAGTCTTTTCTTTCTCCAATGGATTCTTCATCTGCAAAGATAACTCACTTTTAATGAATCAGCCCATCCATGTCCAGTCATTTGTTTTCACGAACTTGCCTCACCAGGTTGCCTAGGTATGCAGTATACTTCGGGTTTTAGGCTAAATAAAAACACAGAATAGAAGTTTCCATACATGTGGGAAGTTACTTATTCAGTCCTAATTACATAAAGAAAAGCGCAGTGTGATTGCCTAAGCAATCATGTAGTCATGTGTCATTTGAAAAGCTCTTCAGCTCATGTTCCAGGAGCATGCAGGTCTCCTACAGGTCCTGTTGTCAGACCTGTCAGCCTCATGGGGATGTTTAGATATCACAGCAGTAGATCTCTATTTACAGGAAATGAGATCAAGCTCTAACCGTGACAAGATCAGGGCAAGAGGCAGTTTAACAACTGTGCAAGTGAAGAGACATCAGGGAAGATGATGCATGAAACCAAAGAGAAAAGAGTATCTTAAAACTATTCATCACAAAAATGATTTGTTTAATACAAATTGAAACTGAATCTTCTAAAATTATAGTGGGACTAATTTCGAACTTTAACTTCATAATTCAAAGGGGAGCCTGGAGCTTGAAACAGCGTAGACAGAAACTGTCCACAAAGGTTGTACAAAATGTGGTTAAACAGTGTCAGTTTCTATACAAGATTTGAATATGGAAAAATATATAGTATAGAAGCCAAACAGAAAAGTGTCATCTAAATGATTAACCATTTACCAGGTATTCTTTTTGTATCCTTTCAATCCCCAAATATGTCACTGATGGTAGAACTAATGCATAGATTTTTGTTACCGGTAAAAACTCTCTGTCTTTTCTTCAACTTCAGCAGAGTTCTTTGCCTTAGCATTGTCATCATATCATATGGCAGTGAATTGCAAGACCTAATTACTTGTTGTCTGTCATTCTGAATCATTATAGAATCATGAAATGGCTTGGATTGGATTGGACCTCAAGGATCATCAAGACCCAACTTCCCTGATGCAGGTAGGGTTGCCAACCACTAGATCAAGTAGTAGAGCAGATTCCCCAGGGCCTCATCCCACCTGACCTTGAACATCTCCAGAGATGGGGCATATTTATTTCCCTCATGTTTATAATCTCCTTTTAAATATTGGAAGGCCAGAATGAGGTTTCCCAACAACCTGCTCTTCTCCAGAACAAACAATCCCAGTTCCTTCAACCTGTCTTAATAGGAGAGGTGCTCCAGCCCTCTGATCATCTTCATGGTCCTCCTCTGGACCCTCTTCAAAATCTCCAGATCCTTCCTGTTTTGGCCCCAGACTTGGACACAGTAATCTACATGGGACCGTACAATGGCAGAATAGAGGGAGACAATCACTTCCCGCATCCTGCTGACCACTGTCTTCTGATGGAACCCAGGATACTATTGACCTTCCAGGCTAAAAGCACACACTACCAGCTCATGTTGAGTGTTTTTTGTTAGTCAGGACCCCTAAGTCCTTCTCAGTGTAACTATTCTCGAGTTCTTCTCCCTGTGTGTATAAATATCTGGGATTACCTTCACCCAAGTGCAAAACCTTGCACTTTGCTTTCTTGAATCTCACTAGGTTCACAGGAGCCCACCTTTCAAGACTATCAAGGTCCCTCCGGATGGCATCCATTTCTACTGTAGTATCAACAGCACCACTCAACTTGTTGTCATCAGCAAACTTGCTGAGTTGCACTTGTCTCAGAAGGAGACTAAAGCGCTGCACGCTTCACTCATGAGAGGAAGGCAGAAATATGTTTACTGTGTAATTAGATATTAAATGTTAATTTGAATTATTATAACAACAGGACTCAAAATGGCTAGATATCCTTGACTATTTGGTACACAGAGGGTTGGGGATGCATAATGAATCTAAGATCAAATCTTATCGAAGTTAAGATAGATTAATAACAATAAATCAACAACCAAGAATCTGTCAGCAAGACATCACCATGTCCTGAGTGAATCCCTGTGCACCTTGAGAGATATCTCTACTCAAGGGGAGATTCTAACGTGCAGCCAGCTGCTTTCAATAAAAGCTCTCCAAGGGGTTCTTAGGTCTGTTAGCAGGTGTCTGAGCACTGGTGGTGAAACCTTGATTGCTATTAGTCCCAAGGATAAGGTCTTTGTACCTAGTATGCACTAGGCCTTGAGAATAATGACCAGGTGGGGTGAGGGGGCAAGGAGTTCACCATCACAGGGCTCAATGCCTTCACCAATTGGAATGTGTCTGTCAGTTGTTGTCTGGAATGGAAACACCACCCCTGAAGGTAGCACTCTCTGTTGCCTTAGGCAAAGCAATGAGCACCTATATCAGTCTTGCATTTTAACACTTCCAAGTGCTTCTTGTATGATCTTAAATGTGGCTTTATTAAGTAGATTGTTTGAAGCATTTATACACACAGTTCTGAGTTCTAAACATTTATAGCTGTATACAGGTGAGGGCTGGTCTACTAATGCTTCGCACAGAAGTTTTCGGGGTAACGTTTATTGTCCTCAAAATATACATCTGTAAATATTGCAGCTAACTATTAATTAACTGCTCTGAACTGAGATCCTCTCCTTCTAGGAAAAAGAATTGATAGAGAGGGTTTTCATTTATTTTCTGTAGAGAATACTTTTCTTTTTAGAGGTTCAGTACTGTCCTATGAAGTGAGATGCTTAGAGTTTATGCTGATCCCCATGTTCAGACAAGTTTGACTACAGGTTTCCGCTCCACTAGGCATGAAGGATCAGTCAGCTATTAAACCAAGGGCTGTAATACCACTAGCTGCGGAGAATTGCTCGATGACAGACTTGTGCAATGCTTGGATAAGAATTAAGATGTTATTCTTTCCAGCCTAAAGAATCCAGTCATACACAAATACAAGCAGCCGTATGTACTCTGTGCTTCTGGTAGTCACATGATAAAAGAAGAAAAATGAACTGTAAAAGAAACTGAGATAAGATTTTTTTTAATATGCTGACAGCTCTGTGGATATACTGAAATCTTGTATTTAAATTTAAGTATTAAATGGTAACAAAGGAAGTTGTATGAGGACCTTTGAAGGTCTAATACCTACTGATTACTGTGTAAAACTCAACAATATATTTCTACCATTGTTACATTTTTATGTGCATTTGGTGTTTGCAGCCTGGTCTGTCTTCAAACGGTGATTGAGCAATATTGACATATGTTACTCAAGGATTTCCATATGATCATCCAGAAGTTTTTAAGTTTGTAGAAATCACTTTCAAATTGTGCAAAAGGTTTACAGGTGACATGCAGGAAGGAGTGTAATTGTACATAACATTACTTCAGCTTCTCTCTATCCCATTACTCACTATCTCTGCTTCAATTAAGTGTTAAGAAAATAAAAATGTCTTGGACAAGAATGGAATCAACAGTAATTAATTACTTCAATATTTCTCACAGTCACTCCCCCTCCACAGGAAATTAATTTCCATTCATGCTACAGACAAGATACATGAGATGGAAGGGTAGAAAATTAATTTGGCTTATGTCACTCTGTAGTTTAATCCCAGCATTAATAACCTTTGTATAGTGACCAGGAATTATATCTGGAGTCAAAAGCAATTCTAAAAAATTGAAGGCTTTATGAAGTTGACATTATTCTGGAAATGAAGACATTGCAAGCTTCCTACTATTTCCAAGAGCCAGTAAAATAAAAAAATCAAATGAAAGCTTGAATGCCTACCCTTCTTTCCAAAATACATGTCATAATTTTCCAGTTCCGTTTTGTAATGATCAGATAGTCTTGCCAAGATATTCATACCTGCCTTTGTCTCTGTTTTGATATGCCAGAAGGCTAAGAATTGAGAAGCAGCTTCTATGTGCAGATCTTGCACTGTGCAGAGAAGAATGCAAAACTTCAGAGGTGTATCAGGGTTAGGGAAAAACTCTCTTTGACATGTACAGAGCTGCCAGGTGTCATATCTTCAGCCAGAGCCAAGTTCAATTTCATCTCATTTTACCCAAAAGATGTATGGATAACTTCTGTACACATAGGGACATGCACAGTCTGAAATGTTTTTCTTCCCTGGAGAGGGAATCAGGAAAGAGATGGCTCTGGATTCCTACTTGCCTCCCACTCTAAAGAAGCATTCTCCTTGTGCTATTGCCTTGATGCAGCTGATTTCATACACCCAGTACATGCCTAATGTTTGTTAACTTACTTAACTATCATGAAGGCTTGCACACCAAGAGGGAGAAAAGTTATCTCTGGCTATGTCACTCTGGGATAATGCTGTCCATCAGGTTAGGTCAAGACAAATCACCATGGAGAAAAGTGGCTTCAATTTTAGAATCTAAGAAATTGACTACAAATTTTGAATATCTCACCACTGTGATTTCCAGGAAAAGTTTTACACTGTGAATTTAATGTAAACTGATTGAGCTTGCTTTTCCTGAATCTCAAATGAGCCTAAACTCCTGAGTCTGAATTAACTTCCTTTTAATACACATGCTGGTGTTTTAAGGATAAATCTAGAGTTACTTCATTTATATTGGCTGAAGAAATTGGTAAGTCTCCTCATGACGTTGGTTTAAAGAATTGTCTAGAACCAGTGTATATGTTTATGTTTTGTTTTACTTTTTTTAAGGGGACATTATGGAAAATTATTGTTTAGTGAAAAAAATTCTTGTTTGCATTATTGTATGCTATTTGACCTTTCCCAAGGGAATCAGAACACCTCCATTTAGTTTTGAAAACTGTTACTTGCAAGCCCATTCTTCCACACAGGTAATGATTAATATACCTTGGAAAATCACCAAATAGCTTTGATATGCTTTTTATGCAAACTCTTGTATGGGGAAAACAGGATTACAGATGTAATATAAAGGAATTACATGGAGGAACTGAGATGGAGGAATCCATTTGAAAGCGTTGGCAGGGTAGTAATGTTGAGACAATGCAGTACTACCTAAAAGTATATGTGGAATCGAGTGCTATTGGAAGACATCCCAATTACATGGAGACACCTGGATGATCAGGATGTTCCATCTTTAGAGGTTGGTAGGAAGAAAATGCACAGATTTTTCAGTCAAGTTATTGACTTGGAACCTTGCTTTTTATTAGAAAATATGAAGCATATATGACATCAGAATGTCCTAATTTGTTTTCTCTGGTTGCTCAGAAACCTAGACTTTCCTGTCAGGGAATTTTTTTTTTCATCAATCAATTAACATAGCTGAGAGATTTGGACTGAGCTGTAGAAACAGATTTGTTTTGTATTGCAGCTTTCACATGTATTGTACCACTTATACAAATCTACCCTTTTTCCTTCTTGTTCCATTAGGTTACAAAGCCACAAAATCTACATTGTATGTTCTTTTCACACAAACAAACAGATCTTTGGGCTCCATCAGATAAAAACTAGGTGGTAAATTATATTTCTTTAAATAAGGGGAGATGCCTACCTTGAGGAGCAGGGAAAGAAACAATTACAGATGTACTCTGATGGAAGATGAAACCACATGCTTCTTTTAGCAGCAGTTTTGCTTCTTCTCACATTAACAGGGGTTGGCTTATCCAAAAAAATCTGCGTTTAAGGTAATACAGCTTTGACATGACATTTGTGCACAGGAGATATGCATGCTTCAGAACCTCTCTCTCCAAAGTGCTGCCCATATGAGTTTCTATCTAGTCTGATTTTCAGTCATAAAATACTTATTAATGTTAACAAGACAGGAAAAGTTAGAGAAAATCATTAAGACATGACTCTTGTTACAGGAAAATACTGATGTCCTTTTAATAATGAAATAATTTTAGCCAAAGGGTCTTCTTTTTTTCCTCTCTCTCTCTTTTAGGGTATAAGCAGCAATCACGAATAAAATGGAAGAAAAAAATTATCCACTCTTAGATTTAATGGTCTTCCAGATGTTGAGAGTATCTTCCTCTCTATTCAGCACAATTTTTCTTTATTACTCACATTGCACATGAAGTAGCAAGTTAACTTGTTGAGGATTTGTTCAATGCATGGTACTAAGTATAAGTTTGCATCTCCAATTATAAAAGGGTCATTAAGTTTAGAGAATGTGAGATATATGTTTAAGAGGAATTCTAGGGAAATCATAATTAGATGCAGAGACATTGCATGAGTTTAATGACTGAGATTTAATTTCAGTTTTCAATATTATAAATTGAAAATCCTTATCTGACACATATCCTTTTTTTCCTAATTAATTGGAAACGTATTTCCCAGCAATTAAGGCAGACAGTCCTTTCAGTCCCAAAGTGTTTGTGAGCTATATACTGATGTTCTCTACCTTGCTTTTAAAACTCTGTCCTGCTAATATCTTTGAGCTCTCTCTGATAACATGATAATGCCTGTGTGTGTTTTATATAAAAAGATCAATTTTCTCTTCAGTATAGATACTTTTTAGGAAATTAAGTTCCTCAGAATTCAGAACTACGGTTTTCCATAAATGCTGATAGATTAGAAAGATAATCCCACACTAAACAATACAGAAGGTACAAAATTAAAAAGTAGCTTCATTCTGCAAGTGTCTGAGAAAATTCCTTGCTGAGATGTTCTGCTGTTGTGTTTTACGGATTCTAAGTTACACTGTCTCACCAAGTACATGTCCCACTTTTAAGCACTTGGTCTCTGACTCATTTCACTTGACTCTAGATACCGTATGTGTCTATCCTCAATCAGTCATCCACTCTCTGAAATGAGAAGTGGTATAATCAAGTGAGGGAATTTTACCCCTTTTGATGCAATATACTTTTTGCATTTGACAGCAGAGGAATGACTCTACATGCCAAACCTTCACACTGTGGGAGCACTAAGGTGTGATATCCAGTGGGTTGGTACATGCATACAGGAACTCAGTTGTTAGCTTTCCTGTTTTCATCATGGAAGGAAAGCCAACCTTCTCCTTCCCAAAGCCCTTCAGCAATATAGTGATATTATAAAAGGAAGAACAGTTTTGCATGGCAATAAAATGTAATGGAATAGTGGTAGGAAAGTTCAGCCTCTGCTGGCATACTGCAGACATCCTTCTCTGATGTTGTGGGACAACATAAAAATACAAAAGGCATTATTTTCAGACTAGCCCTTATTGTTACTGTTTTGTTTTTTTAACATATTTTAATTAAAACATTAAAAAAAAAAAAAAGAGCAACAACAATATAAAAGTAGCTAACTGGGTACGCAATGAACTATGCTTTCACTACAGATACAGCACAAGCTAACAATAATAAAACTACTCAACAAGTTCATGGTACTTTTTAATTTTGTTTTTGTTCTACTTTATTTTAATTAATGTTCTATCTCCACCAGCATTATGCTTTTATATGCATAAGGAAAGAGGCAGTGTTTTCTTGGTGGAAAGAAGCAGCTGAGGGATAAGTCATTCCTAATTTACAGCCAAATATATGTCAGTGGAATTCTATCCTAAAAACTGGTATTTTCAGAGCTGAGCTGCTATCCCCTGGGTAACCGAGATCTATCTAAGATAGAAAAGTGGAAGGTAAGAAAAATTGTGAGGTTTTAGATCAATAGCTTCAAATATGGTGCAGCAAAGAAAGTGAAAATTATGATCAATTTTAAGTAATGAATTGAATGATTTAGTGGGTTAGCAGCAGGGAATACACTTCTCTAAGTGGCCATTTCCACTATGAAATGACAAGCTGACCTGAGGTGGATGGTTGTTTATATTTATACCCTGTCTGGACAACAAGAATATTATTCTGAGGCTGTTTCAAAGGAAAAATGGAACATTCAATTAAATGTTCATGAAAGTATCCTATGTGGATTTTTTACTTCAGAGAAATAAATAGCTCGGCCTCAATTTGTTTCAAGGTTTCAGTTTACAGTGAAACACAGATTTTTAGCTGTGGCACTGGCTCATGCTTTCTGTGTCTCAGGTCCCCTTTGATTACTGGATGAGCCAGAGCAGCACCGAAGTGACATTTCAGAGCCAAAATATTTTTAGCTTTTCATTAAAACTCAAATTCTGCCATAGGAAAATCTGATCATTTAAAAAGAAAATACATTTATTCATTACTTTTTCTTGAGTAAATGAGCCTTTTTATTCAGACAGCTGAAGAGTGTCAATTGAGAAGTCAGGCATGAAGTGGGCTAAGGGACCTGTGTCTCCTTGTAGAGGTGGCTGTATCAGTGTTCGAGCAGTTACAAAGTGAAGAAGTTAACTCCAACTGAATATTAAGCACTATTTTAATAAACAAAAGGATTAAATGTCATGGTAATGAACTTTCTGCTGGGAAAACAACTTAAGAAAGATCTGCAATGAAGTTATTCAAGTAGGATAGCATCAAAATGTATGTTTAATATGCCACACTTTTCCTTCTTTACTCAGTTTCCAAGGTTAAGAGAATAAATGTTTAACACAATCATCACGTGCTATCAGACTCCATTGCAATACAATCATGGGAGGAACACCTCATTTCCTTATTCCTTCCTTCAGCTCAATTAGATGCATCTTTCTGAGACCAAATTCTTTTGTGCAAGCACATACTCTTCTCATAATTGCCTTTTAAACAGGGAGCTTTCTCAATATTTCCTAAATAATCAGTGTTTTGAGAATCTCCTGTATATCGATACCAGTTTCTTAGGCTTCTGTCAGGTTTTTGGTTAAAGTAGTGGGCATTTATCATTTGTCAGCATAGCTATTTTTAAAGCACTTTGCACTGAAACCTAACCTCTCAGTTCCAAGGCCAAAATAAGACTTCTCACTTTCAGTCTCTACTGGTCTTAATGTCTCTGGCTATCTTGTGCTGATTGAAAAGTAGACACAGATTCAAAATTTGACTAGATTTTTCTTTTTCTTTGTTCCTCTCTTTTGACTTTTGTTTCTTACTTTGAATAAGACTTTGAGAAGTCTTCCCACTTAATTAGGAATAATCTATAATAGTGATGTTAATACTAGCAAGGAGCTCCAAAGACAGATTACTACATCATTTTGCTGTGTTTTGAAATATGGCTATAAATAAGCTCACGGATAGAAATCTGAGCCCTACCCAGCAAAATTTCCAGTTTTGGCTACGAAGTAAGAAACAGCAGATGGATTTTCAAAGGAGAAGATGACAAAGTAATAATTACAACTACTGTTGTGACAGTCTCTTAAAAATCTCTTTAAATATGAGGTAACTGAATCATAATTTTGTTATATTTAGCAGTATTTTTGTCGATCATTGATGAAAGATTATATTCTTCATCAGGTGGATCATCAGCTGATGGAAATTAGTATACCTTCATGGCTGCTGTTGAAATTTTCCAGATTACTCTCTGAAGATATGCACTTTATTCTTATAGACTTCATGATCAAAGCCTGTGATCTTTATCTTTTCTTAATAGAGTTTGTCATGTACAACCAGTTAAAAAGTGATTTCATATATTGAGAAACAGATAAATTCTCAGTGGAGAGACTAAGGTGTAGTCTTGTGGCCACAGACTCCTACTACTACTCTCCTCTTACTACTGATCATCACCTCTCCATTTCTGCATCCACTGAGACCCAGCAGCTGAATGTATGTGATTCCTACCCTCCTTCAGAGAAAAGTGAAGCAGATCCATTCTTTCCTTTGCAGAGGTATTTTGAGGCCGAACATTTGGGGTTGATTTCCATGGACTTTTTCCAGTTTGCACAGAATTAAGAGACTTCACGTGAGCACTTCCATGTGTTAGCTGAGAGAATACAGCAAAGATCTAAGAGTCATCCACGCCAGAAATTGTTACAGATGTTCTAGAAAACATAAAGTGGTGACTATATATTTAGAAAAGACATGAAGTTGATGTTTACTCAGTGTACAAAGCACATAAAAAAGAACGGCTCCTATATTTCTAGTAAAAGTAACAGTTGTGAAGACACAAATGATCTTTCAATGATGCAAGCAGAAAATATACCTGGAGAGGTGGATTGGTTCATTGTGCCCTGCTCTGAAAATGTCATATCTTCATATCCGTTTCCAGTGAATTATACCATACAGGAAATTTCCATGGAGAAAGCTTTGTTAAAAAGAGTTCTGGCAGAATCCGGTTAATGCTGTAACATTGCACTTCCTAATGAATGTCATACCAAGGATCTCTGAGCATTACATATAGCTCTCAGATTTTGCACAACAGGTATTTTTCCTTTTGTTATTGATGATTGTTTGATGACTTAATTTTAGATAATCACAGCAAGTATAGGTAAATGACATTTCAGTCCTATTATTTGCAATTAGGCAGAATCTAAGCATAGCATTAGAGTGTTGGAATTTCTCTTTTTTTTTTTTTTTTGTGGATAGGCTGTCGTAATGAATACTGAGGCTTGATTCAGTTGTCTTTTCAGAGATGTCAAGTGTTCTTTGCAACATCCGCAGGTATCTGAGACATCTTCATGGGACTGGAAGCTATCACAGAGAACATTTGGGATGTTAGTGATTAGCTAGAACAGGAGTAGAATTGCAAGTGAAACTGTACTGGCCACCTATCCATACTGGGCTCCTTCATCCCACCCTTATCAGGTAGAATTCTGTTCAAGTTTAAGATCCCTAGTTATAAGTGTCTATCTATAGGCATGTTCTGCTCTTGATGTCTAAGATTCCACTGTAGTCAGTCAGAATTTAACACTCTGTTCGGTCACTTGGATGTCATCTCCAGTGCCACAAGGTAACTAGTGCACCTCACTTTGCCTATGGCTGACAGTCCAAAGGAAAAGTATCTCTTACAAATCCTATCTTGTGGGTCCTTGGATAACCTGTCCCTTACAGCAACCGGCTGAGGGAGCTGGGACACTTCAGCCTGGAGAACACTCTGAGAGAACATTAAAGCTGTCTTTCAGCACCTAAAAAGGTCCTACAGGAAAGCTGGGGAGGGGCTTTTTATAGGCGCATGTAGCAACAGGATAAAGGGAAATGGATTTAAACTGGAAGAGTATAGATTTAATCTAGATATTGGAAAGAAAATCTTTACTATAAGGGTGGTGAGACAGTGGAAGAGCAAGAACCCCCTCCCTGGAGGTATTCACGGCCAGGCTGGATGGGGCTTTAGCAACCTGGTCTAAAAGGAGATGTCTCTGCATGTAGCAGAGGGGTTGTAACTTAAATGTCCCTTCCAACCCAAACCCATGCTATGGTTCTATGATTCTAAATGGAAACCTTTTGATATCTCGCATGACAACAACTTCATAGGCATCCAATTTTATTGCTCACCTGTTCAGCAGAGTCCATGGATCCTAGAGAGCTGTTCAACTAACAAGTCAATATAGTTCAGAGTGGACATACCCAGTCTCTCTGCAGCTGATACAGTGAAAGATGTGTGTCATCATAAAAGCAATTCGCTAGGGATTTATAAATCATAATAGTAAGATTATGACTACTGACAGACTTGCCACTTGCTAGTTAAATTAGGAAAATTATTTCTCTTCTAAGTTTCAAGTATAAATATAAAATTCCTTGTTAATGCAAAGCAGACTGCTGAGTTGTGTTGCTGACTGACCTCCTATCATAAGAAACTGAGGAAATGAAAATTGGATTATCCAGAACACTTGCTTGAGCTTAGCATTTCTGGCACAAGATTCTTGCTCATATATCATTCCTAATATGCCTTATATGCTGGAGGTGCTAAAAAGAAAAAAAAAAAAAAAGAAAAAATGAACAGAAAGTGGATTTATATTGAATTTGGGTAACTGACAGTGATCACTATCAAATGAGAGCTTAAACAATCAATTGTTCTGCAGCAAAGACACTATAGTGTGGTGTTTAGAGCATTTTTGTACACAGACAAAATCTGCCTTTCTCAGTCTCTCCTGTCTGTCTGGAGTACAGATGAATACATGAAAACTCCACCATTTAAAAACAGGAGCAATAGCAAGGACGATTACATGAGTGGAGCAAAAAAAGAAGATACCGAGATGGTTCACAGAGATTGACTGGATACAGCATGTTTGCTTAATTTTGAGAGGAAGCTCCATCTCATGGAAGCTCCATCTAACTATAAGGTAGCAATGGGGACCCAAGGGTGAAGTTTTCTGCTGCGTGCTCTGAAATGACCACTGCAATCTTAAACATCCCACGATTTTGACCATTGTTCAGGAGGGGTGGCAGTCTGGTAGGAGAATGTCTACTGTTGCCTCCATCTTTGGAGTCCTTTCCCTATTGTTAACCTGCCTATTTTTATAGCAAAGATTTAGCACAGCCCTAAACTGCGATTTAGTCTTCCAATAATCACATGCTACAATACTGCAGTGCTGGCATGAGCCATCACAGGAGATGAACTGGCTAGCTGAATACACAGAACAGGCAGATGCTGGGTGAAAGATGGTGAGGTGACTTGCCACAGCCAGATAGACACAGGGTTCCATGCAATGTCTTGCCAACTCTTCCTGTAGAATCCTGCCCTCTAGATTCAGAAGAGTTCATAGTAAAATTTGGACTCTGCATAGATTAATTTTGGTAGTATAGAAGTATATTAATTTACTCTATTAACTGTAGGAATGGTAATATCAAGGGCTATTAATGAATGTATAGGAACAACAGCAATTTAGTTAGTCGGTAAGAGGCAAGTCAAAATAATATCCTGTAGTTAAGGTAAAAAGAGGAACATCACAGTGTACATTTTTTCAGTCTCTTGTTCATTAATCACATGTCATCAAAAATTCTACATCCATGGGAAACTGGCACTAAAATGTAAGTGATATTTTATATAAATACACTACCTCTACTAGTCTGGAGAACTGCAGTATCTAGACCTTACATCCCAAATCCAGCCTTCTTTGCAGAGGATAAAGCTCTACCAGTGTCAACAAATTGTGGGTGGCATGGATTTACCCATTTGATATCAAATGATGTCTTCAGAGGAGACATATTTTTCCTTATGAAAATAAATAGATATAAAGATGAAAATAAAGGCACTGCTGTTTTACAGACGAGCTATTTTGCATCCAGTTCTTTTAAGAGA
This sequence comes from Oreortyx pictus, assembly GCA_036925125.1. Taxonomy (NCBI): domain Eukaryota; kingdom Metazoa; phylum Chordata; class Aves; order Galliformes; family Odontophoridae; genus Oreortyx; species Oreortyx pictus. The sequence continues at coordinate 6,520,355 of JAUPFR010000003.1, forward strand.
AAGAAAGGAAGAAAAAAAAAAAGATGCTTGGCTCCTCTCCAACTTATATTGACAAACCATCTATGCAAATACTTATGCCCAAACTGTTTCTAGCCTGGGAAAAACTACAGTGACCACCAGCAGACAGAAAGTGACAGTAAAGATGAAAATAATCTCAAAAATGTGTTTATTTGAGAAAGTAGTGTCAGTGTACTCCTCTCCAGAGGTTTATCTTATATTGAAGACCCCGACATATAATTTAAAGCTTTACACCAATTTTATTTCAAGACTGACATTTTGAAGGCGAAAAAGTAAAATAAAATTCTTAGGAACGTAACCTGACAATGAGTTGACATTGACATTTAAATTAATTGATTTTATTTTTAAAAAGCATCTACTGTAAAAGTTGTGATGGTAATCGTTTGTCTTGCACTATCTCTTTCCTTCTGATTTTTTATGTGAAAGACAGAAATGGAAGATTTAATTTGCCATGTTTTGAGGAATTCAAAAGTAATTTATACACTGAAGGTGTCTATTAAGAAAAAGGCTTTTATATTTCCTGCAATTAATGTATTCTGATAAGACTGCAGTATGCAACACTCATGTGAAAGCAGTGTAAAGCAAGTGTGAGAGCCAGATAACGGAGTCTAAACAAACTTTGAGTTTCAGCAAAACCTGAAAATTGGTAAGGGTACAATTATGTTTTAACTAGCAGATTTTTCAAATGTATAATAAGAAGAGAAAAGTTAATTCATTCAAAATAGTGCTGCACAAATGATATTCTGATTGGTTATAAATGAGACAGAATTTTTATAATTAGTCCTAATGATAATTACCCAACTTTTATAATTGGGTAATTCACATTTGCAGCATTCACAGCCTCCATAAGAGCATACACAGGAGTATATTCTCTCAGTTGCAGACAGTGGAGAACCTATTTCAGTGGGACTGAAAGAGTTGAGATAATAATGTACACTCTGTAGGAAGAAAAAGAAAAAAAAAGATTCCTCTAGCAAAAAAAAAAAAAAAAAAAAAGAAAGAAAATAAAGAAAATACCAACGACAAGTCAGATTGACAGAGTTTGCCTACCCATGGTAGGAGAGTCTTCAGGGAGAAGGATCTCCAAGCTTACATTCAGACAGATGCAGTCTATATACTATTTCTTTTTTGAAACTACAATGAAGGGGAGTTATTGAGGGTGAGATATGTACACACTCTTAAATCAAAAATGGTTGAAAAATTTAGCAGGACTATGAGCTAGTGGCTATAAACTCACCTGGAGTGATGACCATCCCGTTCGCAACACTACTCACTTTCACAAAAAAGTAATTCTGTATAATCCAGATATCAATGGAAATGAGAGTAATAAGGAAGGAATATCTCCATTAATGAAAACTGCAGAAGACTGAAATGATGTATTTTGGCAAGGAGACAAAGGAAGAACAATGAATGGCTCAAGAACAAGCAGGAGATTTAAACTGGAGGAAATAATATTACTTAAAAAAGGAAATGCATGCCTTAATTGAACTAGGAAAATCTTTGTCATAGAATACTACTGAAACAGGAGTGTTTCAAGCTCAGAAAGAAATAAAATACTTCAATGGTCATCAGAAAAACCATATTGCTAATAATGAATTTGATAAGTATTTTATGTTGCTTGTTATGTTCTTTAGCATTGGATTATTGTTGGCAAACATTTGCCTTCCATGTATGGCATCTCTTATTATTCTTATTGGAAGAGAGTGAGATCAGCAGTAAAGATGGCATGTTTTCAGAGAAGACTTTAGGAATTACTTTTCATTTTTTCCATGGAAATGAAACTAAGTTTCTTATGGAAAAGATGGTGGCCATTAAGCTGGAAACAGCGGGTGTTTAAAATTGCTCCTGCTGAGCACAGTAAAGGATTAAAATTTTAGTAGATTGGGAGATATATAAGAACATATTTTGCTGAACAGGGAGACAATATGATAAACTGAGACATTTTCCAATTATCTTGGAGTGAATACAAACTACAGTTCCTTCCAAAACCACATTTGAGGGCTCTACTGAATATTTCCTGATGATCAGGTAAGTTATTAAATGCAGTAGAAAGCAAGTTTTAATTTCTTGACACTCTCTGTTCATTCAAGAATAGACGACAATAGCAAAATACAGGGACAGTCACTGGAGACTGAAAATGTAATTAGCTTCCAGAAAAAAAAATCAGTGTTTTATGTCTCCTTTCCCATTCCTTAACGAAAAATTGGTAATCAAAAAAATACCATGCCTTCAAAGTGTTTCGAATTTCAGCGTAGTCAAACACAAGCAAGAAATATGTTTCGTAGACAGTGTGGGTAATATGTCCTGAGGTGTTAGCACAGTTACTTTTTCAGTTAAGAAAGGTCATATTATGTGTGAGGCAGGAACACTTAGCATAAAAACAGCATTAATAATTCATGTGGCAAGCAGAGTAGTGGAACGATAACATACAGTGGTTGGAGGGAAAAAATAGGTAGACGAACAACGAAAGAAAAAGCTCATAGAAAATAAAAGCCAACAGGATATTGAGGTGAAAATATCAATTAAGCTTTTTCTTATGAAGTGCTTACACAGCTCCAGCCTTGCAATATGACAGTGATTTTGGTTTCTGTTATTTGCTTCCTGGTTATCTCAGGCCAAAGCAACTCAGGGCAGAACTTCACATCATATCCCACCAGCTAACCGTACATTGTTGACCTCACTGCATAAAAGTAAAGAAACAAAGCTATCTCGGTATGTAAATACAGTACTGTGGTAGGAGGCAAAGGGACAAGATTCTTCAGGTCTGAAAAAAAAAAAAAAAAAAGGATTTAGCTATTCCAGCCTTTAACTCCATAGGAGCTTTATTTCTGAAACTTTCTCAGAAGCCTGAAGTCTTCCTTGAAGTCTTGAAAGTCTTAGCAGTGCAAGCTGGCATGTAACTTACACTTCTCCAGAGGGAGCTAGTCCAATGCATTAAATTAGCTCCCAATTTGATGTCACTTGGAAACTTTGCAAAGGTTCACTCATGTTTACCTAGGTCATTTGAAGATGACAACTTCACAACACCCTTATCAATCACCAAGAAATATAAATTGTAATTGCTTCCAGGTAAACTTTGAGCTTGTGGCCATTGCATTTGAGTCTGACAATACAGTTAATTTGATAACCATCATGTAGTGTACCCACTCAAGAAATACATACTCATTGTGGCTATGAGGATACAATAGAAAGTGCATTAAAAGCTTTCCTAAAGTCAACGTTAGTTATTTAGCTCACACCCACAGAGCCTGCCATTAGGGAAAGCAAACATATTGGTCAAACATGATTTTCTGGAAATAAACTAGAGGTGCAAGGTGCAGGATGCAGTTCTTGGCTATGTGCACCAGCAACCAGAAGTCACACTCTTCGCCACAGCAGAGAACATTTTGTATGTAGTGCAGTACTCTCCAAAGAAGGGCGAGCATTGTGTTCTGCATCACAGCAGAATGGTTTGCCTTTCAGTGGCTGGGTTTTTCAAGGTCTGCACTCTATTGTTCAGCACCTGCAAGAAATAAGACATAAATGAAGATACTTCCTTGCCTAGATTATTTACTTTTGTGAATACTGGTTTTAGACACTGACGTCACTGTGCGCTGGTACTGACATCAGTGAAGTAATTACTCTAATAGGCCTTTGTGTTATAATGCCTAAATATGGTACTCTAATCCTTAATTTTAACCTCATTTGTGTACCACACTGATACTTCAGTAATGCGCTGTGTACTCCAGTGACATTACCATACCAGACAAAAATTGAAGGCGATATAAACATTTTTTTTAATTATGAGAGGAATGTAGCTTGAGGTTGGAGTGAGGAATAGCTGTCATATGTGCTCCTAAGTACATTTGGGGCCATGAATTAGACTTCTCATACAAGACTTGGGCAGAGAATGCATCTCAAAAGCCAGTAAACAAAGACAGGTAAGAGTCAAAGTAGCAAGTAGGAAAATCATAGAAAATTGCAGTCTTTGATCCCAAGTAGAACTGAGTTAGTAAGTTGACTGAATACAAAGTAATCTCAGTTACTAGTATTTACCTAAGGGACAAACTTATTGTCCTGAAAATTTACAGCCTCTGTAATTTGAATCTGACGTTCCCATGTACTGCTGATACTCCAAACTTGAATGTTCACAGTTACAGACCATTGCCTGTGCAGAAAACAGGGCTGTGCTTTTCAGTCATCCTTTGGTTTGTGAGCATGTGCAGAGTATTTAGAAGTGACACAACGATTTTAGAGGCATTTTCTAGTAATTAATAGAGCTGTGTAAAAGGAAGTTCCTTATTTTGAGTGGACTGGGATGATTTGGGTTAAAAATAAACCAACAGAAGACAAGTTTTGCCCTTTTCCTCCTTTACATTCCTATGAGTGATAAAATTTGAGCTGTGCTGCCAAAATAATCAGAGCTTAGAAAGCTGCTTTAAGGGATGGGGATTATCTCAATTATCACAGCTCTTCCAAAGGTATGAGCATAGAGGACATCAATCTGATAAGAAAAAATCCTTGCATTTGTGTTCCCGTATCTATAAATTCTATAATGCACCCAGAGGCACCAAATACAGTCAAACTCATGCAGTGCTTTACTCACACAAGTAAGAGACCGGGATTATGGAGTTCTGAAACCGTGGAATGGTAATAACCTAAGAATAGACTGTAAGTTACCTGTCCCTCTCTTTAGATGCACACTGCAGCTCTGCTGCAACAAGATGTCCCTAAGACTCAGAAATTCTTCCAGTGGCAGAATTTAAGGTAATCCCATAATGGTTATGAAATTGTGTATACAACAGTGCTCCCCAGTTTCCTTCCCAGATTCAGATACAAACTGTGCTGGAGGGGCTGTCAACAAGAGACATCTCACAGCCAGCTCAGCTGTACCTGTGCCTCTCTTGTTGCAGGGTGAACTCTTCTTTGGTGCAATGTGGAAAGATGGGCACTATGCTGACAGCCAGTCAGCAGTTATTGAGCACTTGGAGGTGCTCCAAGCTGGTGATGTTCAAGGCCAGGCTGGATAGGACCCTGGGAAGTCTGATCCAGTGTGGGGCAACCCTGCCCACAGCAGGGACTTGGAGCTCGATGATCTTTAACGTCCTTCCAAACTGAGCCATTCAATGATGTGTGCTTAATTGTATTATGGTGCATATTTTCCAGACAGCAGAACACTTGACTTGCTGTCTTCTCTGTTCAGATACCTCTAATGTCTTCACAATACTCTCCTGTTCCCTCTGACTTCTGCCTCCCACTGCTTCCCTTCTGTGCGTACTCAGAAGCTGTTTTATTTGCAGATAGAGTTATAGTGTGGATTATAAGACTTTAAAAACTGCACATGACTACAACACTTTTACATTGTATGGCAAAGATGGCAAAGCTCAAAAGGTTTCATAGTCCCACTTTAAAACTGAGCCCCTAAACAGGAAGGAGGTAGAGATGGGGAGAACTGGTATATTAAGACCAGTCCACTCATCATGATAGTAAAATCTTGCTTGGCTGATGCTTTTATTCTCTTCCTGCTATTCCTATTTGATTAAATAACTGTAACAATGGGAAATGACATAATTGTTTGATTGGGTTTCTGGAAATATAACACATGTGCTTTTTGACCCAACCAGACTCACAGAGAAAGCAGACAGAGGAAATAGCAACAAGAGACAGAATCCTGTATTAGACTGGAGTCAGGACAGAGTGGTTAAAAAGGTAAAGGGGAAAGGAACTTCCTCCATGGCCTGAAAATGTGTATGTTTGAATTATACTGATGTCATTGGCAAACACTTTGAGTTCAGGTTCCTCAGTTATACAAAATTGTCAGATCAAATATTAGAATAATTTAGTAATCCCACACGTGTTCAGCACTCAGGCTTTTTCTAGGTAGACGCTCTAATTCTGTTTGCAGGTATAACGGGACCGATGATGCTGTGCCTTCTGAGTGACAGGAAGCTGCTTTAGCCAGCATGAAAGAAAAAGGTAGCATATGGTAAGGCTGGGAGACCTGACGAAGAGGACTATCTTTTTAACAATCAGACAGTTATTTCCAGCAAAGCCATGAAAAATGTCTTTTTCCTCTCTCGTGTAGTGGCTCTGAGAATATATCTGTTCTTGAGTAAGTCAATTTTCTGCCCCTCCAGGAGACCAGATCCTGGTCAAAGGACCAGAATAAAGGACGACATGGGATCAACTGCATGATTCACTGATGTTACATTTGCCATTTTCTCAACCAACTCCTTTCTCTCAGTTCCTTCATTTCCTTCATAGGAAGGAGATTGGCAGAGAAGTAAAAAAAATGAAACAAAGTATGTATCATTAAAAATATAATGAGGTGAAGGAAAGATCACTTGAAAGTCAGGATATGGCAGTCAGGCCAAACTCTCAAAGCAGTGGAAAGCATTATTGATAGGTGATATCAATAATAAATGGGAATAGGAGGTAGGAAGCTGAGGATGCAAGCGTGGGTTTTTACTTAAAGAAGAGGGATGGAACATATCTGGGCTAATGAGGCAGCAGCTGCTGTGCTAAGGGCATGAGGTTACTTGCTATGACTTCTCTTCTGGCTTTGTGCACACAGGGAGGATCTGGGAGGTTATGAGCCCTTCCCCTTCTAGTACTTTGCTGGGGAGATCTCTTTCACTGTGTGGCACAAAAACCAAGCATGCAGCTGGTAATGTGGTCGGAGCACCAGCTCTGTGGGGAAGTGTTTCACTTCATATTATTCAGTTAAAGAGGGCAGGGTCACTCCTGGTAAGCATCCCCAAGCTGGCTGTTGAGTGAAAATTACTGCCAGCAGAACGCTAGGTCCAAAACAAATTACACCAACCAGAAGGTGGCATTTTGATTCTTTCAAACACAAGTCACCTTCCTTTTGTTCTTTTTTCCCTGTTGGTGCTGAGCATATTCTAGTGCATCTCGAACTTCTGTTTGCGTGAGGGTAAGAGGACACAATTAGTGCTGTCCTGATAAGACTCACAAGGACTTACAAGAAATTGTTTCTACTCATTGGGGTTAGAACTTGATCCTGCCCCTACTGACAACAGCAACAATAACAACATTATTGTTGTTTCTAAGCAATAGAGAGCTGAAGAACCTGTGCTTACGGTTACCTTTACATATCCTCATCACAGTGCTGTTCAGCAAGTATCCTGCCTATTTTTGGAGTATGTTTAGAATCCCTGAATATGCCAAAGGTACAAAATTTGTCTGGAAGTCTCATGGGTTTTTCTCAAAGGGTTTTAGAAGCTTTGAAATTTCTCTCAGGATGGAACAATAACAAATAAATTATTGTCTTTGTCTTGCTCTGCTTTTTTCTAAACAAGAATATGAATATGAAAGCTAAAAGGAAATCGGGTTCAGCAGAGTTCTTCTTCAGGGCTTCCCAGAATGCAATGCTACAAAAAAGAATATTGGTCTTTTAGGAGAAATCATTCTAACTCTTTAGTGAGTCACCTCTATTTACCTAACCCTTATAGCTTCTCCTATTTGTGTCCAAGGAGTGCTGCTCGTTCTCCAGTTCTCATGCCAGGTGAGGTGTGAGAACTTCTAGGGTAAGATAAAGGCAGTTTACTGGGTTGAGCTAAAGTTGTGCACACAAACAAAGCAAAACCAGGAATTCATTCAGAAATTACCGACAGGCAGACAACCAAAACATCCGTGTGCTATCACCACTATTTTCATTAAAAAAAAATCTAAAACACGTTCAAGTTTCTACAAGGAAAATTAACTACATCGCAGACAAAACCATGACAATGTCCAAGCCTAGATTTAGTGCACCATTTAAAGTCTAAGACAAACTTTGGTAATTAAGGATGAGGATAAAAAATTAAAGTTCTCATCAGTGAGATTTCCTCAGTCATAGAATCTTATTTGAAAACCTATTCAATCTTTCTAAGGAAAGTAGTGATCGAACAATGCAAAGAAATGTGCTTCCAGCAGCTGTTGTAAGTAGATAATCTCCAAACAACATTTTAAAATCCCATATCTTAAATAGCTATTTAGTCAGTGATACATTCGCTGAAATTGTTATCTTTTCAGGTTTCTTTATGTTTAGACTCAGGTGAGAAAAGTTGAATATATGCCCTTAGATAATGACTTGTTTGTTTGTTTGTTTTTCTGTTAACATGGCGTCTGCAACAGGATATCCTTCAGGGAAGTATTTCTAGGGTGTAATTTCCATGAAACCAGAGAGAAGGGAAATGATTTCTTACCTTAAGCTGAACTGAATGTATCTCTTGCTAAAATCTCAGTTGCTTCTTAGTGTTGCCTCCAGGCTTTGCAGCACTCTCTCCTACTCGCAAGGGCTCTCTTTTACCCTGAAGAACTTCAGATAATTTACTTCAGAGAAGAGTTGTCATATAGGATTTAAACAATGATTTAGGGCCTATTACCAGGAATAAAAGGGTGTAAAAATTGGTGGTATCATCTAGTTTGGGTTCCAGTGAGCACAGTGTTGTGCCTTTCAGATATACTTAAGTGCACTTTATGTAGTGTCTGTCCCCTGAGGTATCTTACACAATCAAAGCTACTGCAGTGCCCAGGAGCACTTCCCGACAATCGCTGTACCACTTGCCTCATTTAGTACCATCCCATTACTCTTAGTTATAGCCTCCTAATTCACTTTGTTAAATCGTCACATTTTGGATGCATAAACCTGCCATGTATGTTCTGGAAGATTCATACTGTGTTATCCAGTACCCTAAAAGCACAGCACACACTGCAGAGGACAGTCTCCTTACTTCAGGCTGTGAAAAGGAGCACTGAGTAAACCTCACAAGTTGTTTTTGACTGCATGTGGGTGCAAAGAAAGAAGTCCAGAGTCCAATGATCCCAGTATAGATATCTGAGAAGACTTAATGTCATATCCTAGAAGTGCCCAATTCTCATTATTGCATGAAAAAAAGTTTTTCTTTTGTTAATTTGTATAAAAGTCCACACTGAAGACATATAAAGCAGGGTGATAATATATTCAGGCTGTATTATATTATATATATATATATATAAACATTCAGGATATATTCAGGAGCAGGCTGCCTGGAGAGGTTGTGGATGCCCCATCCCTGGAGGTGTTCAAGAGCAGGTGGGATGGGGCCCTGTGCAACCTGATCTAGTATCAGATCTGAAGACTGGTGGCCCTGCCTGTGGCAGGGGATTGGAACTTGATGATCCTTGGGGTCTCTTCCAACCCAAGCCATCCTATGATTCTACGATTCCACTCATTTCACTGTGACAAACTGTCCCCTAAAATGACAGGTATCTCACAAGGGTCTCTCTAGCACTTAAAAGAGCAGAGCACGGGAAAAAGATTACAGCATTTCATAATCTCTCACTGTGGCTGCTGCATGGCCTGGGCTAGTAGCCCCATCATTGCAGAGCTGTGTTATGGGCCACAACTGTAAGCTATTTAGTGCTCTAATTTCATTTATAGTGTCAAAACATCCCTGGGCTCATTGTTAAGCAGTCAGCCTGCTGTTTGGAGATGATGTGAGCCATTTCCTGCTTCTACCTTTGGAATCACCTAGATATTCCACTAGTAGAAACAGGAAGGTTAGGAGCATATTGTTGATATCTTATAGTAGCAGCAAGTGAACTGTTCAGAAGTGTATTCTACTCTTGTTAGCAATACGAGGAAAATAAACTGGCTTTCCTGACACTGCTCAGGTCACTTTTTTTCCCCTTAGCTAAACATATTTTTGTGTAAATTTTATCTACAACTTCAGTCAGAAGCATGTTGTATTATAGCCAGAACCAAATGTTTTAGTATTGCTGCAGTGTACTTGCCATCCCTCTCCGACTTCAGCCTCTGCGAAGATTACAGCACCTGCTATCATAATGCAATTTTAAAAGTGACTTTTTGCTTGCTGGAGGTCAATAGGACAAAAGGTTATTTCATGGCAATTATTTTTCCCATGGTTTAAAAAGGAAAATTCAGGTCACATTCCTCAAAAAATGTATTTCCCCCCCCTCTAATATTTCAGTTGCTCTCTTTCTGCCAATCATACCTTTCCAAAGTTGCTTCAGATATTGTTAAGAGCGCGTGTTTTACTGTTCATCTGACCTGTAGGCACAGGTAGTTCTCATCAGAGAAAGAGATGTGCTTTTCTGTAAAAAACGTAAGTTCCCCAATGAGGAAGACAAAAAATACTGAAGTCAGAAAGTGTTTGCAAGAACTCACTTTTTTCTACAACTAAGAATGCATCATTTTAGAAGGGGAAAGTTGTATTAGTTAGTTCTCTGGCTGCCAAGTGTCATATCAGTCCCGAGTTCAGGTGGATACTGTGGCAGTGCCTTCACCCTCAATAAACCACTTAGACTCTGCTCAGTCAGTAAGGTGTCTTTAGACTCTCATTGCATTGCGATGTGGCTTTAGCTGATAAATCACGCAGAGGATCTCTTTCCTCTCTGCTCTCCCTTCAATACGTTAATATTGATTCTTTAGAAGTAAGGAGTCCCAAGGAGTGGAAATGGATATGCCTCAATGCCTTGAACAATTTTTTTCGCTCTATTGGGACAGCACAAGGTAAATTAATAGTGTGCTAGCAGACACTAGGTAATGTTAATGTACTTGCTATTGATAGAGTGAAATAACACGAGTAATTTCAGCTTTACTTAAAATAAAACATTAATTTTCCATGGCCACTGAGATTTATGTAGCTGGTCAGCAGAATGCATACAATCTTTGTTTTTAAATACATAAAATTTTCTTTTTTTAAACACAGTGAGGGTTTTTATTGCCAGATGAAAGACTAAAGGTGATTTTAATTCATTACTTATGCTCTCAGGCCCTTGTCTGCTTTTAATCTAAGTTCCTGCTTGATTCTGTGGGTAAGAAGCTGCCTTTTTTACTAGGTAATAATACATAGCAGCATTATCCCCTGTGATTCTATGTCTATGTGAAAACGCACAATCTGTAGTTTTGTATACGTGTCAAAATTTTTTTCCATGAAAAGAAAATCTATTGGCAATGAGGGAACCTTCTATAGTAGTTTATATGTATGTTCTGGGAAATGTTTACAATCCTTTTGGACTAAGTAGAGGGTATTTAGCAGTAGACTGGACTTCTCTTGGTTGGAAGCACAGATAGTATTGGAGTCACAGTACTGTACTGACTTTGAAGTATATTTAAAACACCTGCAGTCTACCTGAAGTCTTCCTTGAACAGTTCCTATTCTGCATGAGGACCATCTCCCACACTGTGATAGGAACCTTGGGGAAAATTGCTAGATTTTCAGTCAATCTAACACCTAACAATACTGGTGATGGCTGCCTTTCCACCATGTGGATTAACAGGGATCGCTACGTAGCAGCTTGGGTTGGGTGGCAGTGGAGGCATTGCCATTCACAGTCAACATGCTGCCACATTCCCTCTTCCCTTCTGCCCCCAACAACTTGCTATACAATTCTGTGCAACTCATCTGAACTTGAAGTTGTTCACCCATCAGTAACTCCAGTGTTGTAATAAATATGGGTGGAACTCAAATTACAGCAAATTTGGCCCTGCTTTTCTCTTTACACTCTGATCCTAATTTCTGCAAATGTGTTTCTAGATCATAAATATTCATGCAATAGCTCATGTAAACAAGTTTTTTCTCTGTGTTATTCATGCACTGTTTGCTTTGATTGTCCAAGTTCCTCTATGTGTTACTTATGGTTGGTGAACGGTCATAAAAGTCACATACTATTACTGCTGGTACCTGAAGAGGTGACTGGATTTTTCGAGACAGAAATACAGCAAACAACAAACTGAGGATAATGAATTGCAAGTAACAAATAACAAAATATACAGAATGAATATTTGGAGGAATAATTATTTGCGCTAAAACTGTGAAACTTTTAGGATTTGCCAACATTTTTTCTCCCAGATAAACCGATTTTCATTTGAAAGCTCATGAATGATAGATAATCTCATCTCACAAATAATGACAGTTCAAACCTCAATTAAACAAGCCTCACAAAACTCCTGGGAGATAGGCAGTAATCATAATCCTATATTACTAAAACTTATACGTGAATATTTTCCCAAAGTATGGCATTTGACAGGTATTTTAATATCACTGAAAGAAACATACTTTCTGCAAATGAGTAAAAGATACCATTATTATATCTGTTAGATTCTGACATGCAAGAAAATTAGATGAAGGGCAGTCAAGAAATCATCTCTGGTGGACTGAATAGGAAAAACAACATAATTTACTTGTGGTAGATCAGCACATAGCCTCTTCCAAACTCAACGAATCCTACACTTACTTGACAGCCTACCAACCCACAGAGAAAATGTCAAAAATTCTTTCTCGCTTTGTGTTGTTCATTTAAACAATTAACAGTAGGCACAAAATATAGATAATGTGCACTTATCCAGCCCATTGGGGAAGAAAAAAGCTTAGTTTCTGTTGCAGGAATTACAGAATTATAAGTGGATATTACAGAAAGCACTATTTGCTATTTTTAATAAGGTGGCATCAGTCTCCATGGTCATGCAAATGGCCAAGGTATTTTTTCTGGCTATTTGACTGCCTAACTCACAGCTATATAACACTGCTAGCTCAAGATCTAACCAGTCATATTTTTCTGACTCTGTATCTACCTCTGAATTCCATGGTAAAGTTGCATTACCTTCAGGATGCTCACAATAGGAGGAACTCTGCAACACAAAATTCTTTACAGATGCAAAATTCAATGTTTATCTGTGAAAACTTATGATCAAATAATGAAGTTTATAGATCAGTTTTCATTATGCTTCACAAGAGGCAGGGAAGTAGCAAACCAAAGTAGCAAACCAAAACTTCTTGTAATTCTTCCAACAGTCCCTGTGTTGGAACACTTTTGATATCAGCCTGCTAGGCTCCTATGATAGCCCCTTTTCCCAGGAGTTAATAGGAAACTGGATTAGCCACAATATTAGCAGCTTCTGAAAAGTACTTACAAATATTCAACCTAATTTTGGGTATTCTGGACTCTCTGTACTCAAACAGATAATTGTAAAGATGGCATTTTTAAAGAAGATATGCAATGAGCAATTCCCAGTTCTCCAAAAAATCTTACATGAGGCGACAAAAAAAGTAAGCACTTAAATTTTCTCATCTTCTAAATGCACATTTCAGTGTACAAGTGCAGGTATGAACTCCTTTACATTTTCCTTTTCAGGCTGGAAAGGGAGAACACTGACACTTGGTGGGCAGAAAATACAAAAAAAAGACAGGGGTCTCCTCAAGAGAGTCCAGTGGAGGGCCACAAAGATGATGAAGGGCATGGGACACCTCTCTTATGAGAAAAGACTGAGAGACCTGGGTATGTTCAGCCTGGAATAAAGAAGACTCAGAGGGGATCTGATCCATGTCTATAAATAACTAAGGAGCAGGAGGCAAAGGGACGAGGCTGGACTATTCTCAGCAGTGTGTGGTGATACAGCAAGGGAGAATAGCTACAAACTGATTCATAGGAAGTTCCACATAAATGTGCGTGGGAACTTCTCCACAGTGCAGTGACGAAGCCCTGGCACAGGCTGCCCAGAGAGGTGGTGGAGTCTCCTTCTCTGGAGATGTTCAAGACCCACCTGGACGCCTACCTGTGCAACCTGGGCTAGGGAGCTGCTTTGGCTGGGGCTGGACTAGATGATCACTAGAGGTCCCTTCCAACCCCTACAATTCTGTAATTCTGTGATTCTCTGAAGATGGGGACACTGCAGTAAAAAGTATCAGCAATTGAAGCTGGTCTCTTTCATGCTACCATTAATATGGAATAAACCAGTGCTTGTAACAGTATGAATGGGATCTGAATTAGTCTTATCTTGCCTGCACCTGTCAGTCTTTTTAATCTTAGTAATGTAAGATCTTGTCTCTTTGCTGTTGTATTAACAATCTTGCCCTCAAACCACAAGAAGAGTTCCTAAAGTCTGACATTTTTCTTAAAGACAATATAACCTCCAGATTTGGAAAATGATTTGTTAAACTAGATCAAGGAAATTCTGCTGGCCTCACAGAGCCAGCAGTAGCTATCTTTCTGATGCACTGTCAGCTCTAACCAGCTGGTTCTCCCTTTTCTTTCTTTTCCCAGTAGGTGAGCACACTTAACAGCCTTCAAAGCAGCCATGCTTCTCCTTTTCTTAGAGTAATTCTCCCCATTCTCAAAGCAGGAAAAAGGCTGGGGTAAGTTCCTATTAAGCCAACACAGCTCTTCTTAAAATCTCAAGGCATCAGTGCTCCTACCCTCTTGAACCTTTCATACTCTTAACAGCTTGTGTTTTCCACTTTCCTTTTTCAGCTGGAGTTTTTGAAAACTTACTTTTTTCTTCCTCCTGCCTGAAGATATTTCCCTTACCGAAATGTTTAAATTCCCTCACAGTGCAGGATTAAGGAGCTGGTGCAGTCTGCAACTTTATCAGTGTACAGTCACACTTATTCCCCAGTCCAGTAAGTGCTAGGAATATAGGCTCAGAAATGGCAGAAAAGTCAGTGACATGATACCTAGAAGGAATACACCTTATGCTCCCGGGGCTGCACTGTGAGTTAGACCCCTGTAGAGGTCTAGTTCTTTTTCTGCCATTGATTTTGGCTCTGACCTTCTGTTGATTGTTAAATCCCCAGTTTTCAAAGGTGCTGAATGACTGCCATTAGGAAAAATTCTGTTTTTAACTGAGGTCAGTGTGAGCTTTGCGGCTGGAAGCTAGGATTTTATCTGCTGCTGTAGGTGATCAGAAAATCATGCAGCTGGGGAAGGTGGACTTGGTAAGGAGAGGCACTAAATAAAAACCAAGTTGGAAGTAGCATTGGCTACCTTTAGTTAACTTCAAGATACGATTCTGCCCCTAAAGTTGTGAGGCAGATTAGTGACTGATCTGATAAAGTAATGAATTACTTGTCAGTAAAAGCTGAGCCATCTAGCCTGTGAAGTGAATGATTGATTGCAAATGGAACATAAGAGCTTAACATCTGACATAAGCCTTGTTAACAGGGGAGATGAAGGAATAGCATATGATGTCTTCCTAGACTCAGTAAGGACTTTAACACTGCTACCTGTAAGATCAGAAGCTGCTGATTTCTTGGCTGGATGAACATAGTGAAGTGCATCAAACACTAGCTTAATGACAAGGCCCAGAAGGTAGTCAGCAGCACAAAGCCTACACAGAGACAGTAACAAGCAGTGTACCCTATGGATCAATACTGGGTCCAGCCTTGTGTAACATGTTCAATAATGATCTGAATGATGGGGCAGCATACATGCTCAGTAGATTTGCAGATGACACGAAATCAGGGGCAGTGGCTGACTCCAAAGAGCTGTGCAGCCATCCAGAGGGACTTTGACAAAGATCTTAGGATGTTTAGAAGGGAGAAGTGCAGAGTCTTGCACTTGGGGAGGGATAACCCCAGGATTCATGCTGGGGGTCACAGCTAGAATGCAACA
The DNA here is from genome assembly GCA_036925125.1 of Oreortyx pictus. Classification (NCBI taxonomy): domain Eukaryota; kingdom Metazoa; phylum Chordata; class Aves; order Galliformes; family Odontophoridae; genus Oreortyx; species Oreortyx pictus. The sequence continues at coordinate 6,535,748 of JAUPFR010000003.1, forward strand.
TAGCAGAAAATGTCTTAGGAATTCTGGGAGCAGAAGTTGTTGTCTGAAGACAAGAGAGCTCAGGGGAGACCTTATTCCTCTTTACAACTCTCTCAAAGGAGGTTTTAGCTAGACAGGGGTCAACCTCCTCTCCAGGTAACTAAAGATAGGACAAGAGGGAATGGTCTTAAGTTGCTCCAGAGGAGATTCAGGTTGGATATTAGGAAAAAATTATTCTCAGAAACAGTGGCAAGGCACTGGAATCTGGCTGTCAAGGGATGTGATGAAGTCACTGCCCCTGGAGATATTCAAGAACCATGTAGATGTGACGCTGAGAGACAAGGTTTAGGGAGCTGGTGGCGATGGGTTGATGGTTGGACTAGATGATCTTAGTGGTCTTTTCCAGCCTTAATGAGTCTGATTCCATGTTATCAGTTTGAACATGTTTCAGCAACATGCCCTTGCTGCTAAATCTAATGATATCCTGGGCTACATTAGGCAAAGTATTGCCAGCAGGTCACAAGAGACAGTCCTTCTCCTCTGCTTAGTACTGGTAAGGCCACACCTTGAGTATTGTGTTCAGAGATATGGACACAGAGAACATGCACCAGCCAAGAGAATAGCTGATTTGTTTGCAATGAACTTCCTAAATGGTGCACTTCCTGCTATGTGCCTAAGGACAGGTACTTTCCAGCATCAGGAAGCAAATCTCAATTGTCTTATATTATTGTAATTCTGATGACTTCAAAGATGCTAAAATGATTATGCTAGTAAAGAATTAGTCTCTACCTGCTTCTCCAGCTTGTCATCTAAGAAAAATTTGATAGAGCACTCATGAACTACAGAAATGAAAGCATTTTCCACATCCATATTTAAAAGCAACTTCTTTGCCCATTCCATTATAAATAAAACTACTTGTTATTTCTCATTCACATCTCTTGTCAATAATAAAAAAGATGTTTCAGATTGCTTTTTTTGTTTGTTTGTTTTGTTTTTGTTTTTTAATATTTTAGCCCACTTTGTACTTTATTTCACTATGTTCCCCCAAATAAAAACATAAGCAGTGTTTATTTTAATCTCTTTGCAAAGTGAAAGGCTTTTAGATTTTCCCTGTTTAGTTTTTCATATCATCGCAAGATGACGTCTGGTATTTTACTATGTTTCTCTAATCAGACAGACCATAAATGTAATTCCAAAAAATGACTGAAAATTTAGATAGCTAACAAGGCCTGGCTAATTTAACCGTTAACAATTGATGATTTAAACTGGCAGTTTCTAGTGGGGACGTTAGTTCATATCAGATACCAGAAGAAAACCTGACCATTTGATCAGATTCTGACTGAATGAAGTTTCCTTCCTTGATGCCCAGAGGGTTGGTAGCTCAGACAGAAATTGGCAAAGAGGGATGATAGGTCTGACCTGAGTGGTATTTCAGATCAATTCTTTGCAATACTTTCATTTTTTTAAAGTTTAAAGAAGATAAGCTGGCTTATCTTTTGACCAGATCTAATTACAAATCTCAGATGTATTCAGAGAAGAATCTGTTTGGTAAACTGTTTTCATCTAAAAACAACCTTTGCAGTTCTGACTCCTCTCCTGGAAATCTCTAGCTTGAGTTTCCTATTTTATCTTTTTGCCTTCTTCATCTTCGAGCTATTTGTCATTATTTCATTGTCAGAATAATCTTCACATCTTATCCTCACTGTTTCTATAGATTTGTGACTCTCCTATTGGGACTCTGTTATGATTTGCCAGCCCTCTCGACATGGGGAATTTAGCAGGATGTCACCTGGGAGAGGTTCTCCAGGGAAGACACAATTCCTTCTTGATAAGAAGGGAGGTGGAACAACAATATAGATGAAACTACGCTGAATTATATGGTACAGGAGTGAACATGCACCATCAGAAGATACTAGGCACAGGAACATTTTCCAATATCCCCACCCTTCCTCATCACCTCCCAGGCAAACCCATCTCCAGTCTTTCAAATTCCCAGGATTAGAAGGGTTGGAATTACCAGGAAAATATCCTTTCTTGTTGAATTGTTTAGGGTTTTTTAGCTTTAACCTAGTTCTGTCTCAGGTTTTTTCTGTCTGTTGTAGGGAGTTCATCCTATGAAGTGCGTTTTACATCAAACACACTCAGACTTTTGCTTTCCTTAATATTATTATACCATTTCTCTTTTCATGCTTCACTCACTCTCAAGCTTCTTGTATAATTTTTCTGTCCTCTCTGGTCATGATGTGTTGAATATCACATGCAGGTTTTACTACGACATCTTTCCTCCTGGTGATGGAGTCATATGCAATAGGAACAGTTCCACCTGTTCCATTCCTGCAGTGGAAAGTTTACCTGAACTCTGACCCTTGGTCTTTGCCATTCTTTACCAACTCTTAGCAACATTTCAGGGAGAGAAGTGTTCAGCAGCCTCAGAGGAATGTCTCTGCTCAAGTTTTCAGAAAATACTGCACCATTTTAATGAAATACTGCATCAAGAGCATGATGTTTATTCTCATTAGGAAGTCATGATTGGCAATAGATATATTTAAGACAAGAGACTGTGGCAGAAGGGATCTTTTTGTGAGCATGTGTTTGATGTTTTTTTCTTTTTTTTTTTACACTGGAACCAATTATAGAGTATAAGAGCATAATGAAGCACAGTATCTAAAAGCATTGTGGAGGTAGAATTATAGAATCAGAGAATCATTTGAGTTAGAAGGGACTTAATGTTAGTATAAGCCAACACCCCTGCAATGAACAGGAACACCTACAGCAAGAGCAGGTTGCTCAGAGCCCTGTTCAGTCTGACCTTCAGTGTCTCCAACAGTGGGACATCCACGACCTCCCTGGGCAACATGGCTAATCTATTAAATAGTTATTCTTCTCATATCTAGGAGTGCAAAGAGCTTAATTTACTTTCTTCAAATGAGGATAAAAATCAGCCTAGTCATGATTTGCAAGAGGAGTGAAGAACAAGTGAGCCAAATTCTTGGCTTATTCTGTTCTTATAAGAGGACTTAGTCCTCATTCCACACTTTCTGTCAGGTTGTCTGTGCCAATCCATTCAGAGTATTTTCTTTAATTTCAAAAGCCAAATTGTCTACTCCTATTACCAATGAAAGATAGAAAAAAAATGTTGCTGAACTTGTGGCGAATAATTTGGTCATTACATATGTCCCCTGTAAGGAAACTATTCAGGGAACAATATATCCTTGCTTAATTTTATTTACTCCATGTCCAAATGAATAAAAATTTATTCTGCTTGTGCAGTAATGAATAGATTGTGAGAAAGCATACCAAGGCAAGTCCTGCAATTCCCTGTTGCCTCCTCAGGGATTTTTCAAATACTTCAAGTAGAGTTTGAAATTAGACACTGGGATTCTTGCAATGATAACTTGGAGGATTCTAATGCTTTCCAGTATCAAATGCAGACTTAACTGTAAAGGTATATCTCAGATACTCAGCTGTCACAACTATTTACACGTTTGCACAAGCAGGTGGGAGTTAAAACCTATTTTAAAAATTATGCAAGGAAAGTGATAGACTAAGATACATTTGTTTCCTAACTCCATAATTAGGCTCCCAAATGAGTCGCTGCTGATTGCTTAGCACTTTTTAAAGCCTTAAGGCTGCAGTTTTTGCAAAACTAATGAATATGGTTTCAGGGGAACTTTACAGCTTCTACAGAATCTGAAACATTGTAGTCCTCAGGACTTTTGTTCCCTCTAACCAAAAGCAAAGTCTGGATCTTCACAAGGATAAAATGTAAAAATAATTCAGAGAAGCTACAGAATGTTTTAATTTTGAAGCCAGCACATAGAGCTGAGGAAAAAAAAATGGCTGATACAGCATAAATTTGAACTTAAGAAAATGATTTATTTAAACTATGAAAGATTAGTTAATGTACCCAAGAATATTACTTTTACTTTTCTGGCAGTGCATGAATGCATTGAATAATGAGCCACAGATTTTCTAGAAAAAAAATAATGGATGGCAGCATGCAGATAATTCAGAAGACATTCCAGCTTTACTACTGTTAGGATGCAAGCTGTCAGAGAACTTTTCTGAGCCCCAAATATTCTGTGCAACAACAATCTTGCATGTACAGAGCTAAACCTTCCTTCAACCTGCTTTCACTCTGAATAGAAAAGGTGTGAGTGGAGAAAAAACAGAAAACTAAAGATCAGAAGAGCGTCTGAAATCCTCAAGGAGTTCACCAGTACATCCTGTTGACCGCATTACTTCCCTTCATCAAGGAGATTCACTACCCTTTTTTCCAGCAACTTGTTTATAGTAAAGGGGGCAATATGTGTGGGAGACATATTGTTTCACCATAGCTAGTTTTAAATAAGTAAGAAAGTTCCCATATCAAACTCCACAGTAAGGAATGTGAAGTAAAGGTTGAGAACTTCACCTACACACCTCTGATTTTCCAGAAGAATTGCAGGCAAAATAGTGGAACCAGACTCAGTCATCTCCTAGTACCCTTTTCAAAACTCCTTGGTTTTGCCATCCTGACCTGGCATTATATGAATCGATGGATCAAAACAGTTATGGGATCACCATTATGGACCTCTATAAAATCTAACTCACATCAATCTAGGAGAAACACTTCAGAATGGCAACTGACCTACTGCTACAGACAGAGAAAGACCACTTCCAAAAGAAACCTACAAAGGTCATTTTCAGCAGTGATACTAATATTGCCTTCCTCTTCAGAGGTTAACTCAACATCTCCTAGCAAATAAATACAGCTTTACCAGAATTTTCTCTGCCATGCATCCTTCTGATCACCATGTATTTCTTACTCCCTGTAGCAACTTCCTGAGATATCTCCCCTCTCTACACTCATACCCTCAACTTAAACATTTCTCATTTTGCATTAGACTGTGAGAGATGTGTAAGGTTTATTCCCAACAAAATTTCTGTATTCTGTATAATATAGATATATAATATCTACATACATATTCAGTATGTAGAGTTAAATTTGTTTTGGTTTTGTTTTGTTAGTTCTTTCTGTTGCTGTTTTCATTCCCTTTCTACTAATTATTTTGGAGACAAATGAATCTCAAGAAAAATTGACATATTGAAGACCCTTCACAAGAGGAAAGAAAAATTCTCAGTCACATTACTTGCTCTGAATCACCCACTCAGCTGTAGTTCTAACAATGTGGAGTATACCCAAAGGGACCATGGTCCGTGCTGTGTTCAGGAGCAGACATTCTCTGAAGAAATCTTTTTGCAAATTAATGACTCACTTGCATTCAATAAACAATTACACATGTCTATAGAAATCACACCACGTTTAAGATTCAGTTGTCCAACAGTATTAGTGCAGCATAATGCATCATATTTTCACATGCAGCAATCTGTCTCATCCTAATTCTAAGACTGCTAAGAATATCCTTACTGAATCTATAAATCACTGCACTGATGTGGTAATCTGTCAGACAATGGGTGGACTAGAGCTGTGTAAGCTTCTCCTTTATGGCTTTGCCAATGCACCATAGAACTGATTCCCAGGCAGAACAGAGAGAAATACCTGATTTTAAAAATTCCCTAACAGGAAAAGAGGAGAGGAGAGGAGAGGAGAGGAGAGGAGAGGAGAGGAGAGGAGAGGAGAGGAGAGGAGAGGAGAGGAGAGGAGAGGAGAGGAGAGGAGAGGAGAGGAGAGGAGAGGAGAGGAGAGGAGAGGAGAGGAGAGGAGAGGAGAGGAGAGGAGAGGAGAGGAGAGGAGAGGAGAGGAGAGGAGAGGAGAGGAGAGGAGAGGAGAGGAGAGGAGAGGAGAGGAGAGGAGAGGAGAGGAGAGGAGATAATGATTTAGGTTGCTGAAGATCATCTGCTCCAACACCATGTTCAAGCAAAGATACCTAGAGCAGATTGCAGAGCAGAATACTTCAGTTAAAAGAGACCTTCAAAGCTCATGAAGTCCAAGTGTTTGATCTCTTCAGAACTAACCAAAAGTTAAAGAATATTATTGAGGGAATTACCCACAGGGAAGGCATCTTTCCTGATGTCCAGTTTGAACTTCATACTGTTCAGTTTTGTGCCATTCCCACAAGTGCCATCATCAGCACCTCATTCTCCATTCCCTTCCTCTGGGAGTTACAGAGAGCAATGATATCATTTCTCAGTCTCCTTTTGTCCAAAATTGACAACCCAAGTGTCTCAGCCTCTCCTTTCAGGACATGCCTTCCAGCCTTTTCACCAGCTCTCTTGCTGTCCTCTGGACATCCTTTTAATAATGTGAAATCCAGAATTGCACACAGTGTTTCAAATGAAGCCGCATCAACACTAAACACAGTGGGAGAATCGCCTCTTTTCACAGCTGTTTAATACTCCCCAAAATGTGGTTTGTCCTCGTGGATGCCAGGGCACACTGCTGGCTTATGCTCAGCTGCTGCCACCAGCATGCCCAGATTCCATTCTGCTGATATGTTCTACAGCCACTCATCTCCCATCTGTACCCGTGTCTGGCATTGTTCCATCCCAGGTGCAGCACCCAGCATTTATCTTTGACAAATTTAATGCTGTTGCTGATTTTCCAATGATCTTATAAATATATTTAGATTTCTTCAAGGCCTTTCATCCCTGCAGGAATTCAACTGCACCACTCAGTATTTTTTGTTGTGAGAAGACAGTTTTTCAAAACTTCCAAATGAATAAGAATAATAATTGCTGATAGTTTTTGTGGGTTTTTTTTATTTGTTTGTTTGCTTTAATGAAGAAAAAGAAAGCCTGTCTTGAAAGGGCCTCACAAAACCTCCAGGGATTTTTTGTTTTAATAGTGTCTACCAGCACAAAAAGGATGTAGAGTTGTTGGAACAGGTCCAGAGAAGGCCACAAAGATAATCAGAGGGCTGGAGCAACTCTCCTATGAGACAAGGTTGAGGGAGTTGTGAGAAGGCTCCAGAGAGACCTCATTGCAGCCTTTTAGTACTTGAAGGGAAGAGGAGAGAGACTTTTTATATAGGCTGGTAGTGATAGGACAAGGGGGAATGGCTTCAAACTAAAAGAGAGGAAATTTAGATAAGATGTTAGGGGGAAATCTTTCACTCAAAGGGTGATGAGGCGCTGGCACAGGCCACGCAGAGAAGCTGTGGATGCCCCATCCCTGGAGGCATTCAAGGCCAGGTTGGATGGGGACCTGGGCAGCCTGATCTATTGAGTGGCAACCCTACGCACAGCAGGTGGTTTGAAATTGATAGTCTTTAAGATCCCTTCCAACTCAATCTGTTCTGTGACTCCATGATTATCTCTGGAAATATGGTCCAGAAGAAGGAGAAAGATAACCATACTAAGAGAAATTCCAAGAAAGTGGAACCCCTTGTTTTTTCAACATGTCAGCTAGTGTACAGACCTTGAGGACAGCCCAGAATCATAGAATCATAGAATCATAGGGGTTGGAAGGGACCTCAAGAGATTGTTGAATCCAATCCCCCTGCCAAAGCAGGTTCCCTACACCAGGTAGCACAGGTAGGCATCCAGGCGGGTCTTGACTATCTCCAGAGAAGGAGATTCCACAACCCCCCTGGGCAGCCTGTTCCAGTGCTCCATCACCCTCACCATAAAGAAGTTATTGCACATCCATCCACTGCACAGCAGTCCTTTATTTTCCTGGACAGCAAGCAGAATGGGAAGGCACAGACCAAGCTCAAGCTCCTCTGTCTTATGTGTAAATGTGATCTTCATGCTCTACACAATTACCTTGGTTTAATATGGGATATTTCTGAGGAACTCAGAATAGATTTATATTTTGTTAAATCCTTAGCAAATAGGCTTCGTGCTGTGCTGAAACAGAAACACTACTCAACTCTCTGACATGTTTAGAACAAGTACTTGAACCCATTTCTTCATCAACGATTAGCTGGCTTTAGGCTGATCAGCCAAAGAATCTCTCTTTACTTCTTGCAGTGGCTTTGAGCAACCTGATCTAGTTGTAGGTGTCTCTGCTCATTGCAGGGGACTTGGACTAGCTGATCTTTAGTGGTCCCTTCCAACTCAAATGATTCTGTGATTATATGATTCCATTCCTCAGACACTACATAGACTGTCCCACCCTACACCATACAAATCCATGCTCGATGTTCACCAGGAGAGAACCGGGAATTGTAATCACCTAATTGAGTCTTTCAGACATCAGTAGCAGTAAATTTGCCTTATAAAGGAAGTTCAGATAGTAGAAAAGGTTTTCATTTGTCTCCAGGGGCAGATAATAGCTCCAGAGATGGCTCCATCTAGGTGAAATATCCACTATAAAATATAAGAAGCAGAATCTCTGTACTTATTTCCAAAGGTAATAATTAATATGAGGAAGGTATTAAAATGTTCAGCCTTTTGTATTTATAAGCAAGGGCTTACTTTCCCGTCAGACTGCTGTTTGTACTTGTTGATCAATGTGCTGGAAGTATTATGGTAGATGTACGGACATATTATCCCACAGCTTGGAAGTATTCTCCTTTCTTCATGCAATCTCTCCTATATGTTAACAGCCTTACTATTTCTGACTTTGCACTGGGAATATTTAATAGAACAAAAGCAGTTTGTAATATGTATATAATACATTTATCATATCTATACTGCCTGGAGTGTCCCATTTACAGCTATGTACTGAAATGACTTTCAGGCATTTGGTTTATTTCCTGAAAGAGAATGAAATATATAATTTGGGCTAATTTTTCATACTGCTCTTCTGGAATATTTTTATGTGCAAGATGAGAGGTTGCTTTCCAAAAAGGAAAAAGGAAAGGTGAGGGAGCAATGAAAATGGAGATTCAGGTATCCTAGAAGGCTTTCTCTAGGTCACTGTAGGAGGACAAGACATTTCAAAGACAAAAGAAACACTTACAGATTTCTTCAGGAATTCCCAAGTGTGTCCTTCCAGCACAGAATGCCTCATTATATTCTCATAGCAGTATGTGCATGTGTGGAGGGTATCAAGACACTCATACCATTTCTGGGAACTACTGAACAGTTTCTCACATCAAATTGTTAATTCCCCAAGACAACAGCCCTGGTCTTATTCTCTCCTAATGTCCCGAATAATCTGCTAAACACCTGCTATAGCATATGATTAAATTGCACTGTGTTGGCATTAAATCTGCAGTGCCAGGAGGGGCATTGCAGATGTTTCTTTTAAACTAAACAGAAAGTAGAAATAAGAAATATACAATATAACCAACATCTCTGCTGTACTATTTTGAGTCCTTGCATAGGCATGTCCTGACGAGTTTTTAGTGCGCTGCTTCCAGTAACACCTAGAGGCCATATAAAGACTATACTCAAGGGTAATGGTTTTTCTTACTTATGGGCATTATTAATGATTTTCCAGACTCTTTCATGTGCAAGATAAATTTTGCCTCTTTCTCTTCTTTAAATTTCATTTTGTTTTGAACTTCTATTCACTTCTGTATTAATAAACACTGATAAACCTTACTGGTGATTTCGTACATGGAACAAATATTTACCCTCAGCAAGGCTGTGTGCCACTCCAGAGTCTTCTGATGATATGATGCCTAGGGCATGATTAGCTTTGTGAGCAGATGGTTTGAGTCTCCTTATCACAGATTGTAAAAGGGAATACGTGGAAGAAGAAAAGTATATCTATTATTGTATAACTGGACAGATAATTCATCATTTGGCTTTAGAAGAACATCTATTACAATACTTAGTTTAATTTGATTTCAAAAATAGATCCTAAATGAAAACTTCCCATGCTCATGCTAAAGATTCTGTAACCCTTCAACTCACTACTGTGCAAGTTTTTGTCTTTACCCTTGCAGGGTTAATTCTGGCTCTACTGATGTCAAAGTCAAGCCTTCATCTGAGTTTGTCAAGAAACAACTCATTATTTCCATGGAGAGAAGCAGAGACAAAATGAAGCTGCCTGAATCCTGACTTCATCTCTTCTCCCCTCTATGGACAATATTGTTTCACTCAAGAAGGGCTTTCACTCCCAGACAGTTAGAACAGATCAGAGAAAGGTTGCTGTACCACCTAGACCCTACTTTGCTCCGTGTATTCAGAATAAAACATTTTATTCCTTTTCATAATAACTCTCATGTTCCCTTAAGACAAAAAACTTCTCCCACAACCCTTGGGAAACTACTGTAACACATATCAATTTCATGTATCGTGAAATGCCATAAGTTATGCCCTCCTAGCAATATAAGTGGCTCAAGCAACAGTAGGGACACCATAATTTCACTAGAGTTCTCCAACATGAACCACAGACTTAACTGATTCAGATTTTCAAATGTGATTAAAGTTGCTTCAGGAATAATGAGACACCTTAAGAGGTATAAACTGGGATCTTTTTCACTAAATGTGTCCATTACTGAGACCTTTACTCCTAGGCATGATGTTCTAGGATGTCTTTGCTGTCAACAGGGAGCTAGTCAGCAGTTAATGTATTTCATAGCACTGTTCATCCCACTCTAAAGGAAAGAGCTGTTTTTGGCCAGACGAATCACACACTAATCTCCATGGACTATACTGTTCTGCTGATCACCGCTGATTGAAGAAAAAATCTAAGCATGTAGTAGACAACTAATATTAGTTTAGATGAATACTAATATTAGTTTAGATGAAACTAGCCAGCTTAAAATCTAACCTTCCTGGCGTCATTATCTAAGGTCCTTCTAACTCTCTGCTAGGAGCTCTGAATATGCTTTGAGTTCACCCAAAGAGATAAAGGTATGTCTTCATTGGTACGCTATAAGTGAGAGGCAAAAGAGATAATGGAGTTATATAGTTGACAAGGTGAAGGAAATGTAAAGGAATGAAAAGGCATTTCTCTGGTCTTTCTGTGAGTTTTGTGGCTGAACTTGGAGCATCCTGATGGCAGATCCCTGCAGTAATGAGTAAAGGTCCTGTTCACTGGACTTAGCTAACTATTGGAGAACGAGTGACATATCCTTCACACTGCAAGAAGCACTAAGTTTGTGTTACAGATTGTCCTTCGAAGAGATGCCATAGTAGGGTGTAGCAGTGGCAAGAGGTTAATGCTATGACAAATGTTAGCATCATCACCCTCTCTATTGATCACACGTATTTGAATGATAAGAAAGCAGTAAAAAACTAAAGTACTCTAGGCACGGTAGAAAAGTTTTTATTAGACTTCATTATTTTAAATTGGATGATTACCACAGCAGACACTGTATAATAACACTCTGAATACCAAATGAAAATATTCAAAGGAAACTGTATAGCAAAATGAAAAATTAAAATATTTGATTCTGCGTATGTCAAAAAGTCAGAATTTTTCTCCAGGGCCTTCTTCCAAAAGAGAAATCCTGAAAAGTCAATTTGATTTGTAAAGCATTTCAAATCACTGATGGAAAAAGTTTTTGTCAAGCTTTTATACCGGTCTCCTCTGTTATTTGCGTACTTGTATATCTCTAATAAAAACATGAAAACTTGTTAAATTATTGTAAGATAAAATTAATATTGTTATTAAGAATGACTTTCAGGCCTCCCTCAGGTAGCTGGCAGCTTTCAAAAACAGTTTTATTTTGACCTATTTGTGCAGCATTTTCATTTTGATTAATTATATTAAGATCAGTGGTTTTTAAGCAGGACTGGTTTGCAGCAAGTCTGCCAGCCTGGACTTAGTGCACTTAGAGGGAGAAGGTAGAGAAAAGAAATCACCTCCAACAAAGAAGAAATCCAGTCTCTAAGATTAATGGTTATAAACACTTCTGCATATATCAGAAGTCTAAAGAAAGATCTCAGTGGGAGATAGAAGTTGTAGGACAATCCTGCAAATGATGAAATCCAGAATACTGGACAAGAGGTTAAAAGAACAGAAAGGCTCCAGCCCAAACAGATTTGTGAATAGCTGAAGAAGAAAAAAAAAAAAGAATTCTTTTGCACTGGAAACATAATTTAAAGCATTACCTAGTTGAAACTCCCTCTGAATTCTGAAGGATTCTGAAGAATCACATTGTTGCCTGAAGTAGTATAACCATAACAGTTCATTTTCATCACTTAAAGGGGTGCTTATAAGCAGGACTGAGAGTGCATTTTTACATTGTTTAATAGTGATAGGATGAGGGGGAATGGCTTTCAACTAAAAGAGAGGAAATTCTTTACTCAGAGGGTGGTGAGATCCTGGCACAGGCTGCTCAGAGAAGTTGTGGATGCCTCATCCCTGAAAGAGTTCAAGGCTTGTTTGGATGAGGCTCTGGGCAGCCTAATCTGGTGGGTGACAACCTTGTCCATGACAGAGGTTTGGAACTAAATGATCTCTGAGATCTTTTCCAATCAAAGCCATTCTATTATCCTATTATATGATTCTTTGAAAGCTCCCATTGTCTCAGGGGCATTGAATCAAGTCACAGGCACTTTATAAGCATTCTGGAGTGGTGTGGTTGCTGAACAACTGCTAACTCCAGGGCAAAGCTCTAGTGTCATCATCATCATCATTTTATAACAATGCAAAAAAAAAAGTAATTTGACAACAGTGAAAATAAAGCTACATTGATGAAATAGTCACCAGGCCAGAAAATTCTCCTATCGTGAGTCTGCACTTGATACACAGTAATACTTCCAGAATCAGGGTTAATCTTCTCCTTCTAGTAACAGATCTCTCTGCTTTTCCTTAGATGTTTGTTGCATATCAGTAATCAAGCTTGGAACTGAATACACAGATATCTTTTGCTTAGAGTGAAATACTGATATTCAGCCACATAGACTAGAATTATACTAACAAATCAAATCTACTTAGGAACATCCTCTGGCACTTAAATAAATGGCATTGAAAAGGCTACTCCAAACCTTCCAAAGTACCTCACCCTATTACACACTAGGAGAATGTGGCTGCATGGAAACCATCTATTGAGAATGGTTGGCTGGCCTGTGCTAATTGCTAAATTGTGACAAGGAACTGTTTGGGATAGTTCTGGTTGACAAAAAGGATACCAGAAAACATTCCAACAATTTAAAAAAGGAAGGCATTTGAGTTCTAGTGCCAAGGGATTTTTCCTGGCTCTGTTTAATCTTCTAGCATAGAAACAGTCCCAAGTTCACATCCTAAGTATATAGATACTGTACACAGATACGTACATAATTTATCAACAGCATTTTCCAAAAATACCTGGAGGAATTCAGTGAAGTGTTTTAAAACATGTACAAAGGTCGGGATGGATTTCTGTGTGAGCTAAGTATGTAAGGACAAAGTTTGAAGTGGGTGCCTCAGAAAGTGACTTGATAATAAAGACACTGAGCAGGGAGGTTTGAAGCTGCCTATTGGTCTTTAAAGACTGTGAGGTTTTATCATGTGCATTAGTGGGAGCTGGATGCTATGTCTCCTTTAGGAAGCACTGCAGTTTAGTAATCTGCCTGAATATTGAATTCCCAGTCCCATACAGTCTGGGAAGAGTTTATTCTGGACCAGCTGTCATCTGGCCCTGTGGGCTGAAAGTTCAGTAATGGTAGGAGTGCACAAGGGCATCTTCTGACACAGTTTCATTCAAAATGAGTTTAGTTAACATACCTGAGGACTGGTCCATCGTGCTAAAAATAGGATGCTAAATAGGGATGACTGGAAAAATACCTTCAGAAATACACTCCAGATCCTAATTAAAGTGTTCTGAAGAGAAGAACCTGTGGTTCTGGTGGATAAAAAACTGAATCATAGCTAGCAGTGTGCTCTTGCAGCTTGGAAAGGTGTCCTGGGCTCCATTAGAAGAAGATGTCCAGCAGGGACAGAGAGGTCATTGTCTCTCTCTACTCTGCCCTCTCTAGGCCCTATCTGGAGTACTACATCCAGGTCTGAGGCCCCCCAGTACAGGAAAGATGTGGGCCACGAAGATGGTTAGAGGTCTGGAGCATCTTCCCTATGAAGACAGGCTGAGGTAGCTGGGCTTGCACAGTTGGAAAAGAGAAGGCTGTGACTTCATTGCAGCTTTCCAGTATTTAAGATGGGGTTATAAACAAGAGGGCAGATGATTTTTTACAAGGTTAGACAGTGAAAGGACGAAGGTGAATGGTTTCAAGCTCAAGGAGAGAAGGTTTAGATGTCAAGGGCAAGTCCTCTACTGAGAGACTGGTGAGGAGCTGGCACAGGCTCCCCCCTCCCTGGAGTTGTTCCAGGTAGGATGTTGCCCTGGGCAACCTGGTCTAGTACCAGATCTGGAGACTGGTGGCCCTACCTGTGGCAGGAGAGTTGCAACTTGATGATCCCAGAGATCCCTTCCAACCCAAGCCTTTCTGTGATTCTATGATTTCAAAGTGGCAATGTATATCCACCCATATACACTCAGGTCCAAATAAAAGTGTTTATTTCCTGAATTTTTGAGCCTAATTTCAGGCATTCTTGTTTCAAAGTTATGAACAAACTGTTGATAAGATATATAAACCTGTTCCATCATGCACACAACATAAAGCAAAATGTTTATACCTGTAGAATACCGCATTGCTGAATTGACCTGTGCTATGCTCGACATTTAATTACTGACACTTAATATTAACATAAACTGTGGTTTCATTCCCTTGGCAATATAAAAATAGTTTGATGGAAGAATATTTCTCATCTCTTGCATGAGGCTTGCCAGTTAGACAGAAATACTAGGGCTCATCCAATTCGTTTGGCACTATTCTTTATTTTGATACTCTATACAAACAAAACCAAAATCCCTTTAAGCAAATGACAGTTATTTTTTTAATGCATGGAAATTCCATCAACTATGCTTTGAGAGGGGCCTGTCAGGGTTGGAAGATGTCTCATTATCAATAAGGAAGAAGTGCATAACTACTTTCTGACTACAAATGCACGACAATGCAGTGCTCACTGGGGCCTACCATAGACCCTTTACTGACATTTTTTTCTGAAAACTGTGCATGCAGTTTTGATGTACAGCTTGCTCCATGACAGCATCTCGGGAGACTATGGAGCTGATGTCTTCCAAGATCTAACTCACCAACTGTCTGGCAACTGTCACTGGTGAGGCTGTAGCCCTGGTGGAAGGAAACAGCTGCCAGAAAGGCTGAAGCTTTCCCTTGACTTCTATTGAATTATTGCTATAAAGATATGCCATCAGTGCAAGGAAGGTGCGCGTACTTCAAAAAGCTGAGCTATAAGGCACAGGTTGAAAACCTCATCCCTCAACCAACAACCCTCTGAGCTGAAAGGCTGGCTTAGATTACTGTTCTCATTTTGCTTCTTAGCTCCTCGGTCATGTTTTCTGGTCACAGTTTTAAAGTTTATTTCTCTAATCATAAGAGGATAAAATATTGTAAACAACAGTTGCCATTTAAAAGTGATTATTTCCCTCTGGTAGCCTTCAGTCTCACAAGATTCAATAAAATCCTGAATATTACGCGCTTAAATTCATTTGACCATACACTTGAGTGATTCTTTGACTCAGGAGTTATCTCCATTTGCAGTCCATAGTCATCTTTATAAGATTAAATTTTCACCCAAGCTTGATCATCAAGAAACAACTTGTTACACCTTTTATGCACCTTTTATTTCTGAGTGGAACTACTCAGAATTGCTCAGTTCCCTAAAATTGGTAATAAGCGTTTGCAGTGTAAGTGTATATTTTTACAGAGGACTTCAATTTAGTGCCGCTTCTGGCAAGAAAACAATATTTTCAGAGGCATAAAGAATGTGTGGGCCACTCAGCTCTTACTGATGCCTTCAAAAGTCACCTTTTAAGAAGGACAACATACTACTAGCCATGTTTTATTTGATTCTTTCTCAACTGCCTTCATTAAGTCATTGAAAATATTGCTTCCTTTTAGAACTCTGACAAAACAAACAAACAAATCAACAACAACAACAGCAACAAAAACAGAAAACAAAACAAAAAGGAACAAAAAAACAAGAAAAAGGTGGGGGGGGGCAGGGTGTTTCAGACATTGCATCTCAAAATACTGCAGTCACTTTGAGGTAAGTTACACTGTTTTCAGCTGTGAATACAGAACACTGAAGTTTATTTTTATAAGGTTGCTAGGCAGTGAAACCACCTTGAAAGAAAGGAACTATCTGTGTGAAAGCATGTGCAACAAAGTTATTGATGGAATACTGAATAAGAAAGGAATACATGAGAGATAAATCTGTATATGTTTACTGGTGCTCTGCTATTGTATTCCAGCAACACTGACATTTCACTCTGCAGTTTCCAACAGCTGTTGCAATATAATTTAAGCCTCCAAATCAAAACTGTCAGCACTTCTGGGCCCAAGAGATAGGGAGAAGTTGAATTTCAAACAGTACTTTCTTTCCTCCAACTTTCTCAGTCTCACAAGTGCACTCATCTTCCTCTTGGAAGAGGATTTCCTCACGATCATAGATGCAACTGTCAAACCACAAAGATGATTTAGGTGCAAAGAGAGCTCTAGAAATGCTCTAACCCCTGTGCAAAGCGAGGCCAACTTTGAATCAAGATCAGCTTGTTCAGGGCCTGAAAACAATACAGAGGTCCAACATTATCTTGAACAAGAATGGCTGTCATTCACATGAGGAATCTCAAATGTACAAATCTATCTCCCAGATTTTCCCCCCTTTGACGTAATTCTTTTTGACCCCTTTTCTGTGCAGAGCATATAGGAATATTAAGTCTGAAGAAAGCAAGCAGGAAAAAGTATTTCCATCCACACTGTGCCTCAGCCTTGCATTCATATCTGTAGGTTGCTCCTATTTATTTCTGTGGAAGTTGCAACAGATACAAAGACCGCAATAACACTATTTGAGAGAGAAAATTCTCAGCTACAAAACACAAATTTTCAACACTGTCATCACCATTAGCTGTGCATTTTCACCAGCAGTGGTGTTTCCATGGCTGTTAGTAGAACAAAACAACAATGATGATTCAGTACAGGTAACTCTAACTTTGCTTCTTGTTAACTGAATAAATTAGAAATAAATAAATAAACGAGGAAGATAAAGCAAGATTTGTTCTATTTGAATAATCCCACAAGTCTTGGGTGCAAAGCTTAAAGGAAAGAACACCCCCTAGTAAAAGATACAGGTTAAAATGAAAAGAATCGTAGCAACAGTTTGTGCTCAAAGTTCTCCATATACATTTTCTGGTTACTGTAGAGCAGATAAACCCAGCTCCTACGGAAATGAATAGGAGCAGGCACATAAACACCTGCAAGAATCTGCTTCACAGAACATGATAAAACATCTGGTTTATCATTGGCAGCAGAACCAGTAGAATTAAGTAGCTAATATTTCAAAGTGATACCAAATGTGGCTATAAAATTGACAGAGCTTTCTGCTGGAGACCACAATAATAACAGCAAATTGATTCACCTAAACCTTTGCTATGCATTTGCTATAAGACAGGCTTTCCAGTAAACTACTTCGACTTTCTTCTGTGTTAATACCAATGTGTGTTGTATGATCCATATTTTGAAACACAGAAGGGAAAAATGGAAAAAAAAAAAAAAAGAGGAATGAGAAATATTACAGCCACAGGGTAATTTAATTAATTAATTAATTAATGAGAAAATGGCTCCTTCTCTATAGTGCTCTCCATGCACATGGCACATTAGTCATTTAGAAGGCAGTGCTGTGGAAACCCTTACTCCTCGTTTGTACACACAACCAAGAAAGCAAAGCCACGATCCCTCAGGTACTCTGGCAGCTGCATGGGAAAGCAGAGGTGGTGCCTCCATCACATGGAAAATAGACAGCTTGGAGGAGCTCCAGAGTCACAGAAGTCCTGCAATAAGGTCTTTTCTGTCCCTTCAACACTGTCTGACCCCTTACAGATACATGCCTGTGTATGCATGCGATAATGCAATGTTGTTCCCCAAATGCAACCTCACATGCAGGCATGTATCAATTTTCCACATGAATTTGGAAAGAGGAAGTCTACAAAATTGTGTTTTTTCACCTTCATGGTACTCCTTGGCAAACATCCGTACTTGGACAGCTCATCTCCACAGACACTGTGCAATAATGGCTTTATCTGAGTGGATGAAAGGATAAAAAATTAGGAGAAACTAGGAAAAAATCATTCTCTGAAAAAGTGGTCAGGTGCTGAAACAGGCTGCCCAGGGAGGTGGGTGTCACTGTCCCTGAAGATCTTCAAGCAGCATTTATATATAGTCGTAAGGGACATGGTTTAGTGGTGAAATATATGTGGCAAATGGATGGTAGGACAGGATGATCTTGGAGCTCTTTTCCAACCTTGGTGATTCTACGATTCTATGAGTTCTCTGCTCCAGCTCTGGATAGTCACCTCTGGGCCTTTTCTGCCATGCTCAGCACTATGATGAGCTGAGTAAGCAGAATTTGCATTTTAATTGTAGTAAAACTCTCAGCATTCCTGTGGTTGTACTGATTTCATGCAAATTTGGTAGCAGTCTTTGTTGTTGTTTGTTTTTGTTGTTGTTTAAAAAAGGG
This sequence comes from Oreortyx pictus, assembly GCA_036925125.1. NCBI lineage: Eukaryota > Metazoa > Chordata > Aves > Galliformes > Odontophoridae > Oreortyx > Oreortyx pictus. Next base: position 6,554,088 of record JAUPFR010000003.1, read on the forward strand.
GGAATATCAAGCTTTACATTTGAGGAGGTTTCTCCTTTAAGAATAAACCCATTTCTCTGTATCTGAATGGAGATACATTCTTTTCCTCAGAAATAGCCATCTTTTGGCCTCAAAACCCCTGAACACCATCAGCTAGGAGAGTGTAGCAAAAAATAAAGACACAGAGATACAGAAGTCTCAAACTTTGCTGCAAAATTTTACCCTAAGGTAAAATTGATCTACTGTGCTGTCACAGAAGCTGAGGGAAGCCACAAAATAATTCCTCAGATAGATCATGACTGCTGTTACAACATTCATGACATGCTGAGCTTTGTCTTTATATAGGTTATGATTTCTTTTAATGTCATCCATTCCGATCTTTAAAAATATGTATATGCATCACACAGAGACTGCTAACTTCAGTGAGTTGAGGTCTCTGGTTTGCATCATCAGATTTCATTATTTGCATTCTCTGGACCAACACTGAAATCATTGCAGCATCCAAAGGCAAAGAGAGGGAGGAGGAGAGGGAAGAAGCCTTTTTCTGTGCCTGCCAGCTACAATAAAATGTGAGCCCTTACTCTCCACTTCTTGGTGATAACGGAAGTGGTTGTAGATCTTCATCTCTCCACTTTCTGCTGCAGAGGGCACTGGCTCCACCACCATAAATCAGGCAAGATGCAGTACTTGACTCTTCCTACCTCTCTGCCATGCCTTTTCTGTAATTCAGATCAATCACTAGAAGTGTCCATAGTGCTGGTTTACTGCTTCAAATGCTGCCAAAGCAAATGAGTCATGAGCAAAACTGAGAACATTTGGTCACAGGAAGCTTGCCTATCACTTTTAAACAGATCTGGATATGCCTACACAAGAAACCCTGCTATATGTGTTTGCAACTCATTAGCTTGAAAACATGAAAAAAAAGAAACAACATACCTAGGATGGAATAGTAGGAACAATGTAGGAACTGTGTGCTGGTCCCTCTATCACATTTCCAGCAGGGGTACATAGTTATTCAGTTTGTGGAATTGCCATCAGGTGGCAATAAACACAAGTAATACAGTATTATTTATTTTATCTTTTAGAAAGGAGAGGAAAATGATTGGCTTTGTTACAATTCACCAATCAGCATTCATCCCATTTATTAATGCTAATCTGGGTCCACCCCAGATGTGAGTTTCTGAAAATTCATATATCCTGTTGGTGCTTTTTCTAGATGTCTCAGCTAAGATACTGAAAATGGTGGAGAAAATAAATATATACTATAAATCTGAATAATAGGCTAGGATTATAGCAGTTCACTCAGGTCTATCAGGATATTTATATTGTACAAAGATGTTCAATAATTCTCAGGATTTATAAATATTAGTACTGAATTTGACATTCTTGATTTGAGCATTAGCATGGGGTATATCTTCCAAGTGGAAACATGAAATCTACTCACAGGCCCAGATGCTCAGCTGCAACAGTATAAATAGGGCCTGGAACATCCCTGTTATGAGGGAAGACTGAGAGACCTGTGTCTTTTCAGCCTTGAGAAAAGAAGACTCAGAGGGGATCTGATCCACATCTACAAATATCTGAAGTGAGGGAGGCAAAAGGACAAGGGAAAATGGTCACAAACTGAAGCATAGGAAGTTCTGCACAAATGTGCAAGGGAACTTCTTCACAGTGCAGTGACGGAGCACTGGCACAGGCTGCACAGGGGGGTGGTGGAGTCTCCTTCTCTGGAGATGTTCAAGACCCACTTGGACGCCTACCTGTGCAACCTGGGCTAGGGAGCTACTGTGGCAGAGTGATTGGACTGGTTGAACATTAGAGGTCCCTTCCAACCCCTACAATTCTGTGATTCTGTGATTCACTTTGAATGAAATCTGCAGGATTGTGGTATTTTGGACCACAGTATTTTAGTATGGTAATATTTATTATTATAATGTGAAAACAGCAAAAGTTTTAAAACTAGTTTAGACTTTCCTAGAATTTGTCTTATGAAGCAGTGTTTTCTCTATATAGCTTTACAAACCCGCTGCTGTTAAACAGAAGTTGAGCAGGAGTTCACATGGGTTCCCATTTTGTCAATGTAACCATCTTCATTTTGCACTCTGAAAAACAGATGTACGTAGAAGTGACATTAGAAGCAGAAAATTCTGTTTATTTTCTAATTACTGGAAGGGTTTGCATAGACAGCATCTTAAAAAAACAGTAAAAAAAAACAACAAAAAAAAAAACCCACCATGATTAACTTGTACGCTGAGCATATCTCACGTGTAATTAGAGAGTGCAAATAACTTTATAACCCAAGGGTGACAGTTCCTACAGATTATAAATCTTTTGTCAGTGATCTGTTGAATATAGGAAAGAGTCTCCCAGGAAGAGAGATGAGACTTCTCTTCCCTCTGGAAGGCCTGGAAATACTTAACAATAGACCAAGCACTCAGAAACACACTATCTTGTCTTGGAAAAAAGGTTTACTAGGAAGATAACAGGCCTTCTGCTCTTAATTTCCTGCTCCATTATCTTAATCTCAAATGAGTATGAATCCAAAAAGGTGTGTTTTTTTGTGGTTAGGAAATTAATGATACTCAGTCAGCGTACTTCCTGAATACTACCTGCTTGCTTCTCATTATTCCTACATAATAGGGAACGACAGGCCCCAAGCAAGTCATTACTATTTGATGGTTATGAATTAGCTGACCTCAGGCCACAGTGAAAGGTAGCGCTGCCTGGCAGACCACAAGGTGTTGTAGTCAACAAAGATGTCCCAGTGTTCTGATCTGCAGCTGGACATTTCTGCTAGCTTAGTAGTCAGGTGTTTCATCTTTCCAAAAAAGAAATGTTCACCTAAGGAAAAAAGAGAAGACTTCCTCCTACATTTAGCAAAGCAAAACTATTTGCTAGAGGCTATCAGTGCAGAGCTTTATTCTCTTCTGCTGACTCCCGTAAAAATAATTTCTAATGCAAGAGACATTAAGAAAGCCGATTTCAAATATAATGGAGCAAAGACTGAATCAAATACTGAGTGCTGTACCATATAAATTCCTGTCTGTTTCCACAAAACAAGTAAGGAACCATCAACTTTTCCTCACATCCCTACAGGGAATGCGTGGCAACAGCATCTACATGTCCAAAGAAGAAACAAATTGCTCTTCTTCCTTCCTTTCTACTGCTTCTACCTCCAATGTGTCAGAAGCAGCCTCATCCCTGTAAAATCCTTCTTCTAGAGTTTGAAAGTCACGAAATAATTAAAACTTGAGTCTTGAAGCGATCCTACAGGTTTGACCCAATTAGAGGAATATAACCTAACCCCTTACATCTATTCATATATTATTTTATTTAATCTCACTTTATCAGTGTGTTTCTGGCTCTCAGGCCACGCGCAGCAGCTGGCACATCTCTGTGCAGTGTGCGGGAGGGACTGCTGAGACACAGAGCGGGGCCGGGGCAGGCTCAGCTTTCAGGTACAGCACATCAAAGGCCCATCTGCCAGGCCTTCCCAAAATGCCTTGGTGAACAGACTCAGAGTGCAAATGGGGAACGGAGGCTGTTCCTTGCCGGTTTCTTTTGCGGGAGAATGTGCTTTTTTCTTTGCAAGACTCAAGGCAAGACAGGCTGGGAGGTTTGTTTGGTCAGAGCCTTGAACAACCCCTCATGGACCAGGAGATGTGAAAGAGGCTGCCTGGAAGAGGACAAGGGGATGCCTCATGGCAGCTGCAGCTCCTCTTTGAGAGCAGAGGAGCCCGAGTGATCAACATGGAGTTGTGTCAGGGGAGGGGCAGGCTGGATATTAGGAAAAAGTTCTTCCACAAGAGAGTGTTCAGACACAGGAACAGGCTCCCCAGGGCACTGGTCATGACCACTGCAGGAGTTCAAGAAGTGTCTGGACAATGCTTTCAGACATAGGTTTGAATTTTGGGTGGTCCTGTGTGGACTGGATGGTCCTTGTGGGTTCTTTCCAACTCAGGATATTCTATGATTAGTGATGCAGAGATTCTATCCACATTGTGGCTGCTTTCAAAATGTGGGGCACTGAGAGGTCCCTAGGATGTCAGAGCTTGTCTATGTGATACATCGCGGTAAGATACATGGAGAAGATGAGTCATTTCCCATGCAACAAATACCCACTTTAATTGCAAAATGATTTAATTCTGCTTTCTGTGAGAGGACAGAAACTTTGGGAAGGCTGAACATATTAGCTTCGGGTCAGTGCCTTGCTACTAGGGCTCAGGTTTTTAGCTGGCTAATGTCCTAGTGCAGAGACTGTCCTTAATATGGTTTGGAGAAGAGAAATCTTTGAGAAGATTTCACTGCAGTCTTACAGAACTTGAAAGGAGCTTATAAGAGGGAGGGCAGTGAACTTTTACATGGTTTAATCGTGACAGCACAAGGGGGAATGGCTTTAAACTAAAAGAGGGGAAATTTAGGTTAGATATTAGGAGGAAATCCTTTACTCAGAGGGTGATGATGTCTAAGCATAGGCTGCCTGAATGTCCCTTCCCTGGAGGCATCCAAGGCTTTTCTAACTCTGCTTCTCTGACTCTTTAATTTGACTTTGCAAGACCACCAATGGATTGTGACAAAGAGATCAGTCTCCTTTTGGAAAGCACTGTAAGGAGAAGGAAGTGGAAAGAAACAGTATTCAAAATTCCTGTATCTTCAGTCTAAGCCAAAATACATTCTGGCTTCCGCAGACATTGTCCCATTTAAATTGACATCCATTAGTAGTGGGAGGGTCTGAGTAAAACCAATTGACTTTCTCCATCAGCTTTTAAGCAGACCAGCGCTGAGGCCTGAAAGCAAACATCAAATCCAGCAACGTTTCCCTGGGTAAAGGGCATACTTGATAGGTCAAGAAGAAAACTGCGACAAATCAGACTAATGTAACAGATTTGAGATAGAAGCTTGCAAGGAGGATGATGTCTGTGAACTTCAGCTTGGAACAAAAGAGCACTGCAACAGAGCAATTCAGAATGGCAAATCTGTCACTTTTCATTCACACTCAGGTCCAATTAAATGTTCAGCAACATTTATGCAGTCAAAAGTAACAGCGAAGGAACTCTGTACACACTGAGTACTTTATACCAAATTTACTGTGCTGCCTATTGCAAAAATCTCAATCATTACTCTTAACACAAGGAACTAAGCAAAGGTAGAGTTGCAAGGAGTATTTTTTGAAGCTTTCTGCTTTTGCCAAACAAAGCAGTGGCAAAAATGTACTGATTTTTTAAATGCCTCTCTGGTGAGAGTTCATCGAGTCACTGACAAAAAGTGAAAGGGTAGCACACAAGGAATTTGAACCACCTTCCTTCATAGATGGGAATGCCTTGAAGCAAGTCACTTTATTCCTTCTCTTAATCCCACTCATGGCCTTGTCTATCTGAACCAAACCACTCCTGCCCTTAGGACAGAGTGAAGTGTTCCTGTTAAGGAAGGGATAGTATTTAAATACGTCTCTATCAGGAACGTCTGATTAAGTGGTTCCTTCTAGCCCTTAATTCTCTCCCCTTAGCCCTTCTCCACTGTGGTGTTCTCCAGATTTGTGTAATTCATGGGACTAGGCTCTAGGTGAGAACAGTGAGGTGAGTAAAAACAAAAGAACTGATGGGAGATGAAGTAACAGTCAAATGGGAACCAAAGTAAACCTAGGAGCAATGAGGACCCACTGCTCACTACAGCACTCTACTAGGTCTGCAATTTCAACTGCAGCATCTCAAATTAAATCACTTATTGGACACTTCTCCCTTAACTTACAAGAGCTGTTGTACCGACTTCACACAGTGTGCTCAACTCGCACCTATCACAACTAGACCTCAAGCTCACTTTAAACCTCTTGGTGCTACTGTAATTCAGCTAATTAATGCTAATTTTAGTCAGTTGTTCCTGTGTATCCTACAGAATGGAGTGACTATTCATTAGCCTTGGTGTGTACTTTGAAAACAGCTACAAATTAAAACTCTTTTAAAATGCAAAACGTTATTTGCCTACGTGCTGCTTTCATTGAGCAAACAGAAGTTAGAGGCGAAGATGAAAGAGACTGCTGTACTCAGACTGCATAAGAATGAGATCTGGCATCTAGCTCTAAGAGTGTGCATCCTACCAGTGTACCCAGCCATTGCCCTCTTTGTGGCAAGGTGGCCTTTAACATGCAAGGCATAACTTGAGAGGACAAATGAAGTCCATGATGTTAACGATATAAAGTTCAGGCCTTGATCTCAGGCTTCATCCTTTGATATGGTTGTGCAGATCCCAGGGGACATGGATTCCTATTTAACATGTAAATTCAATGCCGTAGTGCCTGTGATTCCACACTTCCAGATGCTGGCTCCAAGAGAGACGAGGAGCAGATTCTTCTGCATGGGAGGGATAATACTGCTGTTCCAGGGGATGAGAGAGTTGATCTTAGTGTTGCTGGATTGCACATAAATTCCCAGTAATAAAAAATAATTTGACAGCTCTGTCCGGTGGTGTGTGGTACAGTTTTCATATTCTTCCAATTACTTCTTAAATCAAAGTCCAAGACCTCCACAGAACGGTTTTAAACCAGATTTGAGTCAAGACACAGGAACATCAGGTGCCTGCACAAAGGTATTCTTTTCTTGCTGCTAGCACTCATGATAGTGAAAAGGCAATGTCAAATACCTAAACCTTAAAGATCAGTCAAGATTCTCCATTAAATCATCCTAGTCCACTTCTCTTTTCCTGGAGAGCACATCTGATTTCAGGCAACAGCAAAACCAAACAGGGAAGGAAAATGAGCTGCAGAATTGCTGCCATGTAGATCAGAAGTGGGTGGAAGTTTGAAAAAGTGTTTGTTGAGGCTGAGTATCCAAGACCTATTGAAAAGAATGTGATGGGGACTCAGAGTGACAGGCTTATATAAGAGCTACAGTGGGGATAATCATAAACAGACCAAAACCTGGAAATGCTGATGGCTCCTGTAAATGAGATGAAGGAAGTCACATGGGGCAGTGAAATAACAGCATGAGATGTGAGCCCTGGCATGAAAAAATACTTCTTCCATTAAGGATGCTGGCACAGGAACTGTGAGAGAATGTTCTCCCCCTTCTTATTTCTTGAGTGAGAAGGCTAGCATTGCTCAGAGGGGTGAGAAGCAATGGTGTCAGAAACAAAAGGCTGTGCCAAACAGAAAAGATAAAAGGTATGTTTTAAGCCTTCAAATTAACTCAGAACAATTCATGTACCTGGAATAATCCTCCAACAACAGCATATTTGATGGGGAAGCAGTTATGGTGAGACCTGATGACTCTTCCATAGCTCACAACTCAGCAGTCTTACAGACATGACAAGTGCTGACCTTGGAGTGAAAATTACAGTAGGTCTTAATTTTTGCCTTCTCTAAAGGTCTTGGAAGAGGAAAAGTAAAATTTCTCACAAAACTCTTCTTCCTATCGTGGCAAAACACTATGCTGCAAGCTGTATCCTTTTGCAACTTTAGAGCAAGTTTGAATTGCTCTGCTCCAAAGGCAGGTTGTAAGAATGTGTCTTTAGGATAACCACTGACGTGATAGGTCTAACCAATTTATGTGTGATATGCCCTTCAGTAACATTCACTACTGTGCTGAATGTACCAGTGTACAGCTTGAGACCTCCCACAGCATCCTTATAACAAAACTGTGGAGGTGTGGAATAGATGAGTGAACAGTGAGGTGGGTTGAGAACTGGCTGACTGGAAGAGCTTAGAGGGCTGTGATCTGTGGCACAGAGTCCAGTTGGAGGCCTTAGTTAGGCCCTTACTTAGCAGTGTTCCTCAGGGGTCTGTGCTGGATCTGGTCCTGATCAATGACTTTGATGAAGTGATAGAGTTCACCCTCAGCAAGTTTGCTGATGATACAAAGCTGGGAGGAATGGCTGACACCCAGGAGGCTGTGCTGCCATTCAGCAAGACCTAGACAGACTGGAGAGTTGGGCAGAAAGAAAGGTCTAAGGAGCCTGCTTTGGCAGGGGGGTTGGACTAGATGATCTTTAGAGGTCTCTTCCAACCCCTACAATTCTGTGATTTTGTGATGTAGGCTCATGAAATGGTAGAAAATTCTTAGTCTCTTCCAGTAACTCTTTTCCAAAACAGCAAATTCTAATTTGAATAGATCTTATTTTCCAGGTTAGATATGAGCTGAAATAACTGAATAATCACAGTATAGCAGTTGATATCTACTATGTCGGAACTGCAGCCTTCCTATCTGTTAGGTAGGATGGCAGCCTTGCCTTAAGGCAGCTTCGTTGACACCTGGTCTCCTTACTTGAGTCCAAAAGTTTTGCATTTTCCAATTTTCAGCAGGCATACAGCTCTTCCCATGTCAGGCAAGGTGCATCAGAGAGTAACAGCAGAAATATCTTACACCCTCAATGCACAGATTTTAAATCTGGAAAGGCTCTCCTCACATTGTAAGGGAACACATCAGACAATGATTTTCTTTTGTGCATTAATAGGGAAAATCACAGTGTAAGAGAGATAGCCCTACAGAAGCACTGGTGTTTCTGTGCCATGAACCACATAGAATTACAGAACTGCAGGGGCTGGAAGGGACCTCCAGTGATCATCAATTCTAACTCCCACCTGCTAAAGTAGGTTCCCTACAGCACATTGCAGCCACCAAACAGCTACCAGACAGTTCTCTTACAAACTTTCTGCATGTATAGTTATAATGAAGGTAACCAGCCCTGCTGAGAGTGTTACCAGCAGCACACTACACATTCTCTAGCCCCAAGTGGGCCTGAGCCCAAGCTGTTTGAAGCTCTGCCAGAACTGGCTCCCATCTGGCTGCATGAGTTCACTGCACTGTGAAATTTTCCCACCCAGAGTATGGGGAAGAAAAGCTTTTTTGCCTGCAGTATTCCTTTCTATATTTGGCTTCATTTGTGATTAAGCAAAATCTGGAAAGATGCCATTGATAAAATAATGATATTTCATGTTTAAAAGAATTTTTGAACTGAAAAAAAAAAAAGCAATGAAAGGAATTGCCTACTTTTTATCTAATCCCAGTAGGGATTAACTGGTTTTCTTCCTACTAAATTAATTTTCTGAATAGCTTTTCAGAGGTAGGGGGAAGAGAAAAAAAAAACAACTGGGCAGGTCATCACTGGTCAGAATAAGTAATCCAGTGAACTATCATTAATGAGTTTTTGGAATGTTATTTATCCCACTGATCTGATACTCTGATATATACTCTCAGAAATAGTAAGTTCATAAATTTCAAAGATGAAAAATATCAAATATTCTCCAATGCAACATAAAGCACTTTGAATCCACTTAAAAGTACCACAAAAACACCACCAACACCACTGTAAAGCACAGAAATATCATTACAACTTGACTCTTTTCAACACCCTTTTTTTATCTCCTCTCTGCTTTGTGCATACATAGTGTCTGCCTGTTTTACCTGGTTATAATGTCAGCGAGATAGTAATCCTTGAGGAGAAGAACTGGGGGAATGCAATGAATCTGGCACATCTAATCTTTTGCACATGTAAAATCATAGAATCATTAAGGTTGCAAAAGACCACTAAGGTCATCTAGTCCAACCATCAACCCATCACCACAACTCCCACTACATCATTTCCCTTAGCACCACATCCACACTCTTCTTGAAAACCTCCCAAAACGCCAACTCTACCTCCTACCTGGGCAGCCTGTTCCAATACCTCACCACTATTTCTGAGAAGAATTTTTCCTAATAGCCAACTTGAACCTCCCTTGGATCAACTTAAAGCCATTGCCTCTTGTCCTATCACAAGTTACTCAGGAGAAGATGTCAAACCCCACCTCACTACAACACGGAGTGGAAGAGATTGATCAGGTCTCCCCCTTTGAGCCTCCTCCAGACTGAACAACCACAGTTTCCTCAGCTGCCTCCAATAAGACTTGTGCTCCAGAGCCCTCACAGCCTTATTGGTCTTCTATGGACATACTCCTGAGCATCAATGTCTTTCTTGTAGTGAGAGGCCCAAAACTGAACACAGTACTCGAGGTGCCGCCTCACCAGAGCTGAGTACAGGAAGATGATAACCTCCCTGCTTGTGCTGGCTGCACTATTTCTGTTACAAACTAAGATGCCATTGGCCTTCATGGTTACCTGGGCACACTGCTGACTCATTTTCAGCTGTCTATCATCTAACTATTCTATTCTATGCTTTTCCTCCACCCAGCTTTCCAGCCATTGCCTCAAGCCAGTAGCAATGTGTGGGGTTATCGTGACCAGAGTTGTATAGCTGGGATACAAAAGGCATAAGAAGAAAAGAATGAAAGGAAAAAAGAAATCTTTTTTTTCTTTTACCATCCTTAGAAACTTTTCTACAACAGGAAAAAAACACAACTGTCCAACACAAAAAGTTACTTTTCACAGAGGCACTTTGCAGTCATCACTGAGTTGAAGCTTCTGACTGCTTTGAGGTGGATTTGTGGTTTTCTAAGTTCAGTTACCATGGAACAGTCTAGAAACCGAGGAGTAGACTTGACAGCTTCCTGGGATTTTTATTTTAGTGTGTTTATTTTTCAAGGAGGTGTTCTTGGTTATCAGCAGGAAATAGATTGCACAAACAGCTTTATATTAAGGGTGCTTGACCGTAGCCCTGAGCCACAATGGTTGTTCAAAGAATTGAATGAGTTTCCCAGAGCATCTGTGAGTTGCAAGAGAAACGTGTGTATGCTTTCATGCTGAAGCCTCTGATTAAAGCAAGCTTTACGCAAAGGGAAAATGCAGCCTCCCTTTGTGAAGAGCAATTCCATGCACTGTTAGGTAAATTGCTAGGTGCACACTTGCTACAGGGACAGAGATGGCAAGGGAAGAGGCACATAAATATCACAGCAGAAGCAGAAAAGCTTCTGGAAGGTGAGCAGTGAAGAAAAGATATTAGAAATGTCAGATGTACTTGTGAAGTTCCTGCTGGACACAAAGGACCTTGATCAAGAGCTTGTTATCTCACTTGTGTTCCTGCCCCTCTTTGCCAGGATTAGGGAATAGATATGGCACGAAGGGAGTTGATGCACCACAATTGAGAGTAAGGGGAACTTTACTGTTAAAGTCTCAGCAGGATGTAATCAGAAAGGTGAGCCCCCCCCAAGGCTCTAGTTTTCTTGTCCAGGGCAGGAAGGTTTGTTGGGAATGCAAAGGTTCTTAATTCACATTTGAACTGGCAGTTCTTGATGAGACACAGAAACAGTTCAAATCTTCTCTGATGCTGCAGGAAATGCACTGCCACTCTTAGGGAGAAGGAAAGTGTTCAATCAACACCAGGAAGCTATTCACACATTTTTCAACTTCAGATTGGAGAAAGGAGACAGCAAAACTAGGCATACCTGTGATAAAACAGACAGAAAGACAGAGGCAGATAAGTGGGTCCTTGGATAATTTGTTTTGTTTTGTTTTGTTTTTTAATAATTACCTATTATGTGGTTCTCATCCCACCTTCCTGCTTCAGGAAAGTAAGGAACCCCTGCCAGGACAGTAGTACAGAGGGTGCCATGATAAGGTGAAGGCTGGAGACCCACCAGTCTCAGGGAGATCTCAGGCTCCAAGAGGAAAATCAAAAATAGGTGACAAAAGGACAAGAAAAGAGGCATTTATTTAGCTTGATCTCATAATCATCAGCTTCTGAAGAGAATCCTTATTAGCATGTAGAATCTCTGTGATCTACAGTGAGAGCAGGAGACATAAGCCTCACCTAGGGCTTTTCCTCTCCATCCAGAGGGATGTGGTTGGCACTGAGATCAGTGTCTGAGCTTTGTTTTGAGCATGTAGGTCACTTCCATGAGTCCTAGAAAATCGTAATGTTTGTGCTACTTAGCTAATTGTCCGTAGGGCAGTGGAGAGGCTTTATGATTAAACTATATGGATCACAAAGTTGGCATGAGTTAAAAGGCCTTCTAATAATACTATTTTTGCATAATGCTCGCAGCCTTTCTATCAGAAATGTTAGAAGCATCTTGCTTGCTGTAAAAGGAACTTGTACACCTCCTCCCCTGAGATACACCAGGACACTGAGAAGCACATTACAAAGTAATTTCTCTTGTGAGAGGTACCTAATACACTATCCTCTGCAGAATCCTCATCAAGGAGCAGGATTGGTGCTATCTCAGAGTCCAGAAAAAGAAGTTTAGCATCCCTATTTCTTCATTTTCACACACCTAACAATCACCTGTGTAAATAAGAGTTGTGAGCAGCTGTCCAGAAGGGATTTTCTCATCAAAAATACTCTGCTGGTTTCTCCACATCTGTGACTACTGAGTGAAATTATTTTTGTTTGAGACTGACACAGTAAGTATGGGGAAGGCCTCCAAATCCCATCTCAGTCTCCTCTCTTGGGAAGTGTTGTGGCAGCATAAGGACCTCATGAGGCTCAGCACAAGAGAAAATTCTTGCCTCAGAGTGCTAACTAGATGTACAGACAACACGCTGAGACCTTTAAACATATCTAGAGAAGGACAATGAAGCTTTGAAAGGTCTGGAGCACAAGTCTTATGGAGAGCGGCTGAGGGAACTGAGGTTGTTCAGCCTGGAGAAGAAGAAGTTCAGGAGAGACCTTACGACACTCTACAATTCCCTGAAAGGAGGCTGTAGTGAAGTAGGGGTTGGCCTCTTGTAACAGGCAGCTACTGATAGGACAAAAGGTAATGGCTGTAAGTTGCACCAGGGGAGGTTCAGGTTAGGTATTAGGAAAAAATTTTCTCTTGGTAAGAATGGTGAAGCACTGGAACAGGCCACCCTGGGGAAATTGAAGTGTTCAAGAAACAGTGATCAACCTTCATGATTCTACGATTCTTAAAACTTCAAACAAGGTCAGCTTTAGGTTCCTCAGAGCTATGGTAGTTTATTGAACAAGCAGTTTCATACATATGGCCATCTGATGAAATTTTATGTTTATCCTGTGGAAAGAATGCAGTATTTCTTTTGTGTTACATTGAATGGGAAGTGTTATCATACAAACAGCAGCAAGCACAAATCTTCCCTCACTCCCATAGAAGCCTTGCAGCTTGTCTGAGGTGAAAGGTGAAAACAGCTCTGGGATCAAGAGGGAACATGGACGTTGGTAATCATATTACATTAAAAAACAGAGTTCTCATCCTCTCACTGGTCAAAATGCATCCTCTCACAACTCTCAGGTTTTACAAGAATATAGATTTTTGTCTGCAGATCTCTCTAACCTACCAAAGATACTCTGAAAGCTCAAGAGAAAGTTCTCCAAGTGGAACAATTTCAAAACTGAAGTCAGAAGTTACAAAATGCAGGTGAAAGTGGATTCCCAAATCTGAAAGTGAGGGCTGTGAGTCAGAAAGTTCATAAACTTCTGTTTCAAGGTCTCTGCTGTAAAATACTGCCTAAAGACTGGAAATATCCTCCACTTCTATAAAATATCTTCCTTACTGACAGTACTAAGTATGTACTTAGAAGGATAAAAGCTCCCAGGTATTTTAGACAATAGTCTTGTGCCAGAAAAAGCTGGTCAAAATTAACAATAATAGCTTTAACAACTGACTAGCTTGTTCCTGTCTTCCCTGTTCAGGCTGGGGAGATTGCTTTGTCACATATATATAACCAGTTTCAAATTCTTCACCTAAATGATGTCAAAATTTAACCTAAAGAGAAAAGGAAAAAGAAAGCATAGATTTTTAGAGTAATATTGCTAGTAAAAAGCATCTGAGTGAGTCAAGCTGCTACAACCTATGAGTAATCTATGAGGAAGCTGGACATCAAAATCTGAACTGCACAGAATGAAATATGTTGCCTTATGGGGATAGAAGGAGAATCTAACATCCTTGCACTCATAGGTTTCCATACATGTGACTGGACTGAGCATGTCTAAGACCTATTTCTGCCTCTGGTATTTCTACTCTTCCTGCTGCTTTGTTGTTGTCGCTTTTTTTTTTTTTTTTCTCACAAACTTCTTCTGAACTCTTTGTGATTTGTCTCGCACTTGACAATTTTACACTTTCTCAGAATTTTGTGTTTTAATATCTCAGCCACCATGAGAAGAGTTTTGTTCTTTTGTGGGTTGTTTTTGTTTGTTTGTTTCTTGTTTTTTACCTTCTCTTCATGTTGTTAATTTGCATTCATTACATTTCAGCTACTTAAGACTCTGAAGTAGCACCACTTTGGTCTTGCTTTTTGCCAAAGGAGAGTGAAAAAAAATCGTTAACATCAAGCAGACAAACTGCAAACTGTATGGCTTGCTTGACCCCTTGCATGGTTTGGTTTAGAGGGAACAGCTGTGCTGTGTCTTGTTTACCTCGACTAACAAAATATAACTTTTGAGGGAAATAATTTAGCTGAGAACTTTGCATCTGCAAAGTACTTTCACTCCAGACAAAAATCCAAGAATTTAATAGATCGGGCGGGGGCCGATCGGTAGAGAACTAATTGAAGGTGCTGCAAATATAGATATTCAAGCACAATTAATTAGAAGAGCAAAAAGAACACTCTAATTCCATTTCCAAATCAAACCAGTTGTACAACAATTATCTCAAGTACCTCAGAGATGGATGAGTTCACAGTTAGTCTCTCACTTTCCTCAGGGAGGAATGGTTAGCCACATACACACAAAGAATCAAAAACCCTTGAGCTCTTTATTCACTGTCTTACCCGTATTTCCATCTGATATAATATTTCAAAAAGACATCCTTTGCATGTGGGATCAGATTTCAAGGGTGTTCAGCATGCATATTCAATGCTTTCAGCTCCTGGGGAGCAGCATCTCCCCTGGATCTCTACTAAAATATTTTTAAAAGAGCTCTTAAAAATCTAGTTTTGATAGGCTTTATCTTGTAGATGAGATATCTCAGAAGTCTAGAGGATGAGGTTTGGCTTCCTCAGCTTTCCAGATGTTTTGTGTAATAGTATGTTTGATATCACCATAACCAGCAAATTTAGTTTTCCTCTGAATCTAGAGAAAACATCCCTTCCTAGAGAGCCATCTTTTCCCTTGAGCATCTCCCATATTCTCAGACTCATTTCTGCAGCTGGAAGATTTTGTTACCAAGCTAAATGTTTTTGGCATATGATAAAACAATGACACTGTAGTCCCTTTCTGTCATCTTTCTATGTTTTCTCATTCTAGGCTCACCTCCATCCACCATCGAAATGCAATTGCCTTTTCAACAAACAACAGCTGCTTTACCAAGGCTGTAAATCATACACAAAAGCTCTGGGAAAGAAGCAAAGATCTTCTCCAGTTTGAAGCTGCAGCAGGAATTTCTGGCAAAAAAGAAAAACCAAGCAAATTGACCACTGTTCTCTCTAGTAGCTCTGCTATCCAGTCTTCAACAACCACAACCAGGGCCTCTCATTTTGTAACTCAATTGTAAGGCAGCTGTTCTTTGTTTGGTTTTTTTTCAAAGTGGGAATATAGTTCACCTTGTGCCCAAGTTCATCTGTTGCAACTTTTCTACCATTAAATATAACTCTAAATAAATTATCAGCACGGAGACAGGAAAGAGAGTGTTTGAACAAAACAAGACATTCATTTTCTACGTAGAAGAGAACAACTCTCATCCTGGAGATGCTGCTGTGCTATTGTCTGAGACACAGTTTTCATCTGAAATTGGACAAACCATTTGGAAAGTAATTCAGGTTTCTTTAAATGGAGAATGTGTTACGTACAGATGGTGATGGAAGGATTCAGTATCCACAGCTATGTTAACTGTATGTAATAAGTTAGAAATATCTTCTTTTATATGTCTTAATTGCAACATTCTGTCCCCAAAACTCTTTTGCAAGTGCCCCAGCATGTTCAACCTCTAACTCAGCATGGTCAAGTTTCTTTCTCCTGTGTTACCAACTTATTCCTTTAGTCTTGAAACTGATGGCAGATACTTGATTCAGCAGCTGAGGGCCGATTGAGCATGTTCCAAGAACTGTAACTATAGGTCAATGCTCTTGAGCTCTCCTGCATGGCAGCTAGCTCCATGACAGGATTTCCCCTTGAATAAGGACACCTCTTGAAGTTATGTTGAGCAGAGATCCCTTACAACTTGGTATCAAAATGCCTTGCTGATACAGATCCTTGGTAAGTGATCAATATATTACTATTTTTTTTTAAGTTTGTAAGCTTTACTGAGACTGTATCTTATATTGACTGAGTACATATAATCTGTTGGACATAAACCAAGACTCAGACTAAGTCTGGAATGAGGAGCCAGCTGCACATAGGCTGTTTACCTCTGTGTTTCAAGGAACGTAGAATGCACAGGGGTCCACTGTGAACCTCATAACACAACCCTGCATGAGTGTCTTTAACCCTACTCTCTATGCAGTAAATAGTCAGGTATCTCGTGGTATCCTGAATCTTGTTTACAATTAAGCTTTGTTAAATCACTGTGTCCTATCAATAAATAAATTCCTGGTTCTATCTTATGAATGCCAAGTTTCCATCTGCAACAGCCTAGTACTTGATCACTCTCTGATAGTCTCTTTCCTCACTCAAGGAAGGCTGAACATTCCAACCCCCCTCTCAGCTCACGTGATCTCAGACTGAGGCAGGCTGAATGCCTACACACTGTTGGATGACATGCATGGATGATGCAGAAATTCCTCCTAGCCAGCTGCAGAATGTAAAGCATCATTCAGTGGAATTCCTTATTTGAGTTCAGTTTGCGACAGGGATACAGATCTGTCCATCAAGTGCCACAAGAGTGAAGGATATAACCCAAGATTATCGTGTAACCATAAATAGTATATAAAGTCAAATAAAATTTTTATTTTGCTTTACTTTGGTATCTCCAAACAATGGAAGCTAAATCTGAGCATCACTTCTGTGGATGAATCTGATCAAAAATTTCATGTTTTATGCAATACTGACAGCAAAGAGTAATTTCAAAAGATAAGAATATAGTATGTACAGAATGATAGATGATATTCTACAATATTACCTGTGATTTTCTCCTAAACAAATTTCTAGGGTTATTCCACTCTCTGAATATCAATCAAGTCCAGGAGGAGAAAAAGGGAAGAGAATGGATGAGAGAGCAGAAGGAGTAACAAACCTTTCTACTGTAATCTCAGTAATGGATGAGAATGTGTCTGCTCCTTTGCTGGACCCAGAGAAAGAGTAGGGAAAAGGCACAAACACTGTGTTTCTGCACATGAAGACAACAACAGCACAGAAGAAGGCACACAGAAAACAAATTTGAACAGCCAGTTTAGATTTCAGGCATGAACTGAATATAATCTTACAGAATGTTTTGCTCTCAGCATAGCCCTGACTAAAGTTTAACTCTCCTTCCTATTTACTGGTTTGGTTGTACAGATATTTTTTCCAAATCACCATAACCATTTCTAATTAGAGACAAAGTCTCATTAGTGATGTTAACTATAAAATAATCAGTAGTGTTTTTGTGGCGTAAGAGTGGGTTTATTTTGATTAAGTTAAGTTGGCAAGAAACAAAGGTTCAAGCTGTTTTGAAGAAAGATGTTCTTCTGTCAAAATAGACACCCACATTGGGTGATATAATTAAAAAGATCTGGATATGAGCATGGCCTTAGGTGGTCCAGATATCTACGCTGCATTGTTTTAAAAAAAGCATCAAAAAAATTTGGCTGCTCCTCATGTATTGGAGTCAAGTGACAAACAGCATGGACAGACAAGGGGACAGGACAGAAGTGACATAGTCCACCACCATTCAACTAAACAACATCATGAAAATGCTTCCCTTCATCCCTCCACCTCACCTCCCATGGCTTAGTTATACTGACTTAGATTGTTCTTTGCCTCTCAGACACCTGGACGAGAATTAGTGCTGCCTCATTGCATTCATGTGCTTAGCCAAGCCATCTAAATATTTTCAAGGTCATTGTCTACAGTCTCCTGAGGTTCTTGATCCTTTGGTTTGCCTTTATAGAAATGGGAGATAGACTTTCAAAGTGGAGGTAAAGGACAAGACTGAAAAATCGAAATAAATGAAATTTTTACGTAATGCAAAAAATGGAGACCATTTAACCTTGGCTTAGATGTACTGCCACTGCTCACACAGTTAAACAAATAATGCCTATACTTGGTGGTGGCAGATCAGGTTGTTCTGTTGTGTTGTTTTTTGTTTTTTTTTTTTTTTCTCTTTTATCCACTATTTAGACAAGGACACCTGCTAGAGAGACTTTCTCTTCCCAAAGGCAGTGACTTCATAATTTAGCCTGAATAAGCTACTGCTGTCTCACCCCATTCATTTGTGCAACCACCTCTATCCTCATAACAATAACAAGCTGCAGCTTACCTGCTGGTAGGTGAGAAGACTACTTGGATTTGTGCATTTAAGCAGAAACCGCTCTTCTTTTGTCTGTTCTTGTCTCTTTCCCTGTCTTACGTATACAAAACTATAGCCTGATTCATCAGCCAAATGCCCTTCATGGTTGGTGTATCAAATCACAGGATTAGCTGTTATTTCTACAGCCTTTCAGTCTGGTAAACATCTATGGGGCTGAAGATGTTTGCATCATCTTCAGGAAAAATATAAGAGATAAGGCCAGCCACTGAGAGATGGTGAAAGTGGTTTGAGAGGAGATCTTTAAAGACTTTTAAAGATTGTTGTTTACTGGTTGGGTATTCCTCATGATTGCTACGGGGGGTGAGTTGACCCCAGCCAGCAGCCAGGCACAGGTGCTGGCTCACATTTCCAACAGCAAGATGAGGGAGAGGATCCAATCAGGAAAAGCTTTAAACTCACAGTCTGAGATACAGATGGTGTAATAACTGAAGCAAAGCTGCACTCGAGCAAAACAAAATGAGGAATCTATTCACTACTTCCCATCTCCAGGTGGACATCCAGCAATTTGCCAGAAAGCAGTGCCTCAACAAGCATAACTTGCTTAAGAAGACAAACACTACAAACATTCCTCCTTTCTCTGAGTTTTATTGCTATTCACTACACCATATGGCCTGAAGTAGCCTTTCGGACAGCTATACTCAACTATTCCCTCCCAGCTGCTCACTACCCTCAGCCTTCTTGCTTGGGGGATGGAGTGGTAAAAAGGAAACCTTGACACTGTGCAATCACTTCTCAGCAACAGACAAAATATGGGTGGGTTATTGACACTGTTTTAGCTATAAACCCAAGATACCACCATATTTATAGTTTCAGCTATAAATGCAAAATAACACCCCTGACAGATCAAGCACAAACATCATGTTTATCACTATTTTTTTTGCTATACTTATACTTTCTGCCACATTTTATCTTAAATAAGTTTCTCAGATGTTTGGGACAAGGTCTGTTTAAGCAGATATTTACCTAAAGACAAGGGACACAATACAAAAATCTACAAGTGACATAGAAAATGAAAAATAAATACTTAGGAGAGGCATGACCTACTCTTACTTATTTCAATTTATTTCTTAGTGCCTGCAGAAGTCTCTATTAGGAACAGGCACAATGTTGTTTTAGGTGATACAGAAATGCTTAGTAAGAAAAAGGTTGCGTCCCAATGCAGTTTTAATCAAAGTACACAACAAAGGGAAGGTGAGCACAGCAAGTCAACCAGCAGAACTTCATAGGCTCAGTTCGGTGCTTTACCCCATGAACCATTCTACTTCTGTTCTGAGCAGTGAGGTAAACTTTACCTTTCCTAAAGGATGCCTCAGAACTCAGAACTCGAACTCAGTTCGAGGCATTCTGATTACAAATGCACCTTCCTGGTAAAAAAATAAGACACTATTCTGGAAAAGAATTTTCGAGTTTTATTGTGGTCAACTTTGCCAACTAAATGAAGACCTATTTATGGGAATTTTCAAGAATTCCCATGCATGCTAATAGCAGACATCAAAAATCTGTCTCTTTCTTCCCATGGAGCTGTAATTTATTTATTTCGTCATTTTCTGAAGAAGAAGGAAAGAAATTCCGGTGCATTTAAGAAAAAATTGGTTTATAAAAGCAAACTGGAAAAGCATATAGTGACAGAAGTGGAATACACTGACTGAGTTTCTCTGTGCATTTTGATTTTGACAGCAGATTTACCTGAAAAGAGAAGATCCCAAGCCAGCAAATGTTTAAAAGCACATTTGAGCTTTAATCATGTGAATAGTCTTCTGCGCCTTGGAGTTCTCATTCTGCACCTCTGAAGATAATTAGAGTTTTATTGTCCTGAAAGAGATTGTGAATACTTAAACAACATGATTTAAGGATGCTGCCTGGATCTTAAAAATTGGACTTATTTCTTCTTCCTCAGTCCTTGACCCTGGGCAACTCACTTCATCTCTCTGATTCTGCATCTCTCTAAAATGGAACCCTTTTTTCCATTTTGGAGGAAAAATGGTATGCCAAGCTCTGTAGCCACTCAGGCCTGAACTTCTGTTATGAAACCAGCTGTAATAAAGACAGTACCTGCTGGTACCTGCATTGTCGAATTTAATCCATTAGTACCTGGGCTGAGACCATCAGTTTCTTTTGCGTAAGTTGTCAAAGAGCTGTAATAGTGACCTACTGCAGAGCAGAACTCTTTACCATTGTAGGTTTCCTGGGTTATCCACCCTGTCCATCCTTTGCCACCACCTGGTCTTCACACTCACTACTGTATTTCTGGGGTTTATTTAGCGACTAGACAAGAAATGGGGCTGTGTTTCTGGGCAATTTTAAAGTAGAAGAAATAATACCAAGGGGAGGCACAATAACTGTCTGCAGATAAAGAAAAGAATGTTGCACCAGAGGACAGGAAGCAATTATTATCATTAGTCAGCAATGATAGAGAAAGAAGTAATTAAACTTCAGCAGCATCAGGGAAATTTTTAGACTGAATATTAAGAAAACAGCTGGAAAAAAAAAAAAAGGCTAGGTTGAGATGCCAACGAAAGTTGTGGTGTAACTGCAGTTTTCACATCTCATGAATGTCTTTCTGTAAATAGCCTAAGAATACGCTAGTATTATCTCAGCATTCTTAGGCTCTGAACTGGGAAAGCATTTCTAATCCTGGCAGTGTCTAAAGGTGCTTAAATTTCTTTCATATAATCTGAAAAGCAAAGGAATGTAAAGAATTGGAGCTGGCTGACAGGGGAGGAGATGTGAATCCTTCTCAGACAACAGTGCTTCCTCAATGGAAGACAACTTGTGAGAATGTGCTACAGGGGGCCTTCACTTCAAATGGATGAGTGTAGAGAGGACCCGCTCCTCCCCAGGCTGCTGTTGTATCAGTGAAAATTTATAGTCTTGAGGCAACTGAGAGGTTACAGTGCACAGGAAATTTAGCCCCCATCACAGTGCAGCATATGCAAAGGAGGGAGTGAGCAGATGCTCCCTGCAGCTATGATTTGGAAATGACTTCAAACTAAAAGAGGGGAGATTTAGATTGGCTATATGGAAAAGGATTTTTGCAATAAGGATAGTGAAGCACTGAAACAGGTTACCCAGAGATGAATGCCCCATTCCTGGAGACACTCAAGGTCAGGCTTGATGGGGCTCTGAGCAACCTCATCTAGATGTAGGTGACCCTGTTCATTGCAGGGGAGTCAGACCCTGTTCATTTAAGGGTCCCTTCAAGCAATTCTATGATTCTATGATAGCAAAGACCCTGAGCAAAAAACAGACACTCCTTCTTTTAGCTGTACACCTAAGAGCAGAAATCACGTGTAAATATTATGCATTCTCTCTGGAGAGGAAAATACATGAAAGAAAAGGGAAGGAGTTCCTACTCCTCCCTATGCCCCCAGCCCACCAGCAAGAGCAAGGTCACAGCCTTCTTTGTGTGCTGAGCTTCCTTACCATTTCTGGCACAGAGCAAAACAGAGAGAGAAATTATAAGGAAGTAGAATTAGTGTTCAGAGCAAAATTAGAGAGAAGAGGGGAGAGAGAGAGAACGTGTGTGCCTGGTGGAACGGTTTTTACTGCCTTCCCATCTCCATATTTCATTCATTTTGCTAATCCTCTGAAGAAATGACTCACTGGCAGGCAGAATCTTGAAGTAGCCATTTAAATTTGCTTGATGGCCCCCAAGGCAAGTAAATTTTCAGTTTGACTGGCTTTAATCCCAGCAGAGAGCCCTACCATGCCATTACATGGCGCAGCAGGAGTAAGAGTGGGGAGGTAATCACATTACAGCACCATTCCATTTAGCCATAATCTGTAAGAATCTCATGAAACCATCAACCATTATTATGACTCCCGATGTCCTTCAGGCAAAGTGTTTGTGGTAAAAGGAAAAAAAAATCTCAGCCTGTCAAAAGCAGACAGACACTTTCGCTCAAAGTAAAGAGAGGTGAGATGTAAAGGTGACACTATTATTTAAACATTCTATTACTAAAATTACAGTTCATCTGTATAAAACTGAACTATTGGGTCTCACTCTGTCAGCTAGATCAATATACCTGCCACGGTCACAGAGATGCAATGAGCTGAGGAAGCATTTGGGACAGAGGACTTGCTGTAAAGACTTCTTCCATGCTCAGTCCACCAACCTGAAGTCCTGCCTGCAGTACTAAATAGCTGCTGCAGAAGGCAAGGATGGCCCTGTGTTCACATCTGGAGGCTTAAGGCAAAACTTTAGCATAACCACAGCTGGTTTTTTTGCTGTCATTTATTAAGAATCTTATTTAAAATCCAGCTCTGGTGTCTAACACTTTGACCTCTTGTGCAGGTATAGGCACACCATGAGGAAATAGTTCTCAGCAGCAACTGTAAATCTGCACTACTATTAATTAAATATGTAGATAGAGTGCATATGGACTGGGCAGAGTATCTGGCAAATTGCTCCTATTTCCACACCTGCATTTGATAAGTGGCAAATCAGTCCTGTTTTGACGCCTCACTTTCTCTGTAAATGGAAACTCATACTCTTGTGTGTAAAGGGACTAATAGGGGATTAGGGATTATAGATGCAGCTTGCCATCATACAATGAGGCAAGAGAAACAGTTTTCACAAGCTTTTTCTCTCCACTTTCATTACCATTACTTCGGGCACTGGCACTGAAGGGTTGCAGGCTGGAGAGAAGAATGTCAGTTTGGGCTGGTCATAAGCAAAGGAGAATGAGCAAGATCTTAAAAAGTAGCTCATCTGGAACACATCGATTATGATGGCTGCTCCCCAGAGATTCTGGATGGGGCCAGAGAGAAGCAAAGAGGACACAATGGCAGGGGAGAGAGCATTATACCCTGGCATCCAGCCTGGAAGAGACAATGCTAAGGAGGAGGACAATTTCTCAGGAGAGAATTGATCCAGGAGATGATGTGTGTTAACAGCAAAGCTGTCGACAGCAAGTCAGGATATCTGAACTGTGCTGGGACTCCTGGTTCTCAGGGCAGGAACCAGGCTTACCACAAAATGAATGGTAGGTATACCACAAGGACACTATGCTGGGCGTGCTGAGATACTGCTGCGGTGGCTATGGTGACTTGGAGTCAATCTGTGCTCAGTAAGGGCACTGAGCTGCATAAGGAGGAAGGAGCAAGACTCTTGCAGAACCAGAATACTCTCTACTGGGTTCTTGCAGGAAGATGATGCTCAAGGAGGGGAAGGGCTGCGTTTGGATGAGCTGGAGACCAAACAAGTCTCAGAAGTGAATGGGGTTAAGCCTCCATGGAAGAAAGTCACACAGATATTTCCTCAGTATTGACACAGTAGGAAAGAGCTGGACCTAAACTTCAGGGGAGGTTCTGGTTGAATACTAGGAAGAACTTATCTCAGAAAGAGTGGTGAAGCACTGGAATGGGCTGTCCAGGGATGTGGTGGAGTCACTGTCCCTGATGTGTTCAATAAAAGAGTACACATGGCACCAAGGGATATGGTTTAGAGGGCATGGTTATGATGAGCTGGGGTTGGCCTAGATGACCTTAGTGGTTATTTCCAACCTTAATGATTCTATGATTCTATGACGCGTTTTCTGTAGTGGTCTTTGGAATGGGACAGAAAAGCAAAATACAAAGGACAAGGTCATGTTCCCTTGCAGCATGGTGGAAAGGAGATATCATAAATAGAGAGATTGTGGTGAGACAAAGCCCAGAAGAGGGAGGAGATGCTTGAAAAATGTGTGATTTACCCTATCATATGTGTTTTATTTACATGCTCTGAGCACGTTACAATGTGTCTGTGCTGCATAGGAAAATGGGGTTATCCACCCTGCTGGGAAAAGATCAGGTATGCTCCCACAGGGAGAAGTCAGAAGGACCTGTATGGATGCAATACTCACTGAGGAGACATCTCAGATGGAGCAGGACGTCTTTCATATTTTACAGAAAAAATATATACATACACAACACTGGAGATTTGTGAGGAGAAGGGGCATGGGAAGTTTCACCCCTCCTGCTGACTTGTGATGTGGCACTTGACGACTTGTAATAGAAAAAGATCTGCTGTTTCTCCAATGGCAATAAACTAAGGTTAAAACAAACTCAAACATAAATTTTACTAACAACCACATATAAACACAGCTGTTCAGTGAAGGAAAGGGACTGGCTGCTGGCTGAGTACTGCCCCCTAATGTTGTCACCCAATGTAAATATCCTTTACAATGTCTTTTAATAATGAAATACTATTTCCCTGAAAGAAAGTGGAGAAAAAAAAAAAAAAGGTAATTGTTGAAATTTGGAAAAACTTAGCCTAAATGTAATATAGCAGACCTAGTTTTGATGATGATGCCTACAAGGACATTGATTTTGTGCATCCTCACCTGGACAGCTGATGTTTAATAATGCAGTTCAGAATCCATGGCTTTGGAGAAGAAGCCTTTTGTGATTAGATGGAGTTGTCTGGAAGACAAAGATGGTTTCTAACCATCTATTTTTTTCTGAATAAGTGCAGTCTAAATATACAATCTGGAACCAATTCTGTTCACATGAGTCCAAAAGTTCTGGTTCTTCTCTCAGCCTCAGGTAAAGTAGAAATGGAATTACAGAATAGAAAGGCTCTTCTATAGATTTTTAGTGCTGTCAGCCTCTTAGCAATGGGACCCCCCCCTTACTCTAAAGTTTTTCATATCAGCCCCATGCTTAAAATTCACATTTCAAATTAACTCTGCACTTGGATGATTTATGTAGCCGTACAGGTTCGTGCATTCCTGCATGGGTCCTAGAAATGCAGTGTCACTGGATATAACTCATACAGTTAAAAGTTGTCTTTGTCCTGATAGAGAAGATTTATATCCCTTTCAGTCTTTTGTTTTAGGATGAACCTATCAACTCTTTGCCTCCACAGTGCCCAGTGGCAATAAATTCATCCAGAGAGGATCCCAGGTATCCCGAGGACAGAGCAGTGCTTAAGACATACACAAGGAGGTGTCTTTCTCATCACTTTCCACACATTATTTTCTGAGCTTCTTCATTTTCTTACTCATTTCTTCACCCAATGGCACCAGCCTTACTCTTTCTTCTCATACTGTTAGTGACTCTCACCCAATCCTTCTCCATTCCTCTCCACAATGACTGGCAAAGCAGGCATGAAGTGATGGCTTTGCTCATGGGTCAGGCACTTCTTTTCCCAGTGGCATCAGGCTCTGAGTCACTCTTTCTGAGTCACTCTTCCTGACACTGTCATACCTGCCTGACAGCATTAAATCCCTCACTGTCATTTTACCGAAGGATTAGAAATCCCTGCATCATCATTTGCTTGGGACAGAGTAATTTTCTTTGGGGGAGCTATTTTTCACCCTTCCTTTTCTTACTGCTTCTTGACAGGAGACCATCTCATATTGTTCTGCTTCAAAATGTCACCTGTCTCTGAAAAAGTAGTTCCCATTTCCCTCCCTTCTTCCCACTCTCTGCTGTTTTACCTGACTTTGAAATGGAAGTTCAGCAGACATTGCAAAATATTCTGTTACTTATTTTTTTCCTCAGCAAACTGCAAATACATATATTCACCCACACATATACAGATATATGTGAGACTATATCTATATTTATATATGCATTTATGTGTATATCTCCTGCACAAGGGCATTCAATCTGGGAAAGACAAATTTCAGGGCAGACCTCTATGGTTTGAATTAATAAATATAAAAGCAGAAGGAAAGAATGAGGTGACAGACAGACAGACAGACAGACAGAGATGATAGACAGATAGATGATAGACAGATAGATAGATAGATAGATAGATGAAGGATGGATGGATGGATGGATGGATGGATGGATGGATGGATGGATGGATGGATGGATGTGCATGTGTTTTGGGTCGGTTTTTTTTCTTCATACAGATACTCTGCCTATATAATTTAAAGGTAGGTGCTTTTATGGATACGTGAATTCTGCTGTCGTTTCAGAATGGATAAACCTCTGTGCTCTAAATTATTGCAGGAAACAGAAACACAAATAGTGCTGTCTCCCGTATCTGGACAGATTCCCTTTTTATTGTCACCTGCCTGACAGCTAGGCTGTTGCTGCTTACTAAAACCTGTCTACAGCTGAAATCCCCAGGGTAATAAGCTCCTCACGAAACAGGTTCCTGGCTGGAAAAATCTGCACATCTCCAGATTAAATCAATAACAATTAAGAATTCTTTGAAATCTAATTGGAAAAGCAGCTATTTTGATCAGCACTGTGATGTTATCTGGAAATTGTATTTTGTTTATCTACAGCAGGAGAGGGTTTTCTTCTTTGTGGGACTGGTTCGCCAGCTTCAGACACATCCTTTGATCTCTCAGATGATACACTGAACTGAAACATGGGGGCAATCAGGGGGATTATCACGGGATGGGGAAATCATTTGATCTATTTTTAAAAGTATTTTTTTATGAATAACTTTGGGGTTGGTTATCATTAAGGAAGGAAGAGACTGCTCTCCCATCTTTAACAGTGTTAGATTTCTCTGAAGATGATTGATTCATATAGTTAATAATACTTAGCATTTATATAGTGCTTCTGAACTTCAAAGCACTATACAAATATTTCCTACTAATACCGAACTTCTGCACTATTACTTTCAAGGAGGGATGAGGCTATTTGATCTGTTTCATATGCCTGTGGATGATTTCCTGTTCAAGTCCCTCTTCACGTGTTTCAAGTTAATTGGTAAAGAAAACTACCAACAAGTCCATTTAATTTTTCTTCCTTAGGCTTTAAGAAGGTGAGAGGAAAACAAAGCACTAACCAAGAATGCAGGTGAGATGCTTTCAAGTGCATCATCTAAATACTCTCCTACTCAGCATGAGAAGGTCTCCTCCACCTTGCAAAGTCCATCTTTCCAATTTAACTCAGACTCTAGTGCTTATTGTAAGGATAATTGCTTGTTTGAAGATCTCTAGCAACACCAATGCTTACAAATAAAACAAAACAAAAGGAGAAAAACTGCCTTTGGAACATACTGTGCTTTGTATAAGCTTTGTATCAACATCAGAATATCCAATGCTTAATATGCAAATAAAAAAACCTCAAAATGAACTTGAAACTCTGTAAAGCTGGTGAGGCCTCTCTTTTTCCATTGAATCTAGTT
Organism: Oreortyx pictus; assembly: GCA_036925125.1. Classification (NCBI taxonomy): domain Eukaryota; kingdom Metazoa; phylum Chordata; class Aves; order Galliformes; family Odontophoridae; genus Oreortyx; species Oreortyx pictus. The sequence continues at coordinate 6,581,408 of JAUPFR010000003.1, forward strand.
TTCTTAGAGCACACACTCATGCCAACAAATAGCAGATGGCAATGGCAGATATGTACTAAAACAGCTAAAACTGTACTCCTTACAGAAGCATCTATCATGCTGATCATGCTGAACAGTCTGTGCTGGCAGCAACGTCTGGTCCGTTTATGGAAGGAAAGATCAAAACCTTTCTTGAGATCTCTTTGAATGCTATTTCAGATGGCTTGTTTGACAAACAAAGGCAGATTTGCTCTCGTGGTTCACTCAAGAGAAGGTTGTTGCTGCCTTAGCCATGTGCCAACCCTGAGAGGTTGCTGAAGGCAGCTGGCATCACTGATGGGAAGGAGGAAGCCCAGGAGCACAGTGCTCCCCGCTCTAGCAGTGTCCTTCCCCACACACAGAGCTGAAAGCAACTTCTAGCTCTCACAGCCAGAATCAGCAGATGAGACAAGCAGACTCAAATCTTTCTGCAGTGGGTTACTGCAATGAAACTTTTCCTCTTCTCCAGGCACATTTCCTAAGAGATTTCTCAGTCTCCAGGCCTTCAGCTCCTGCCTGGCTTGCTGCAGTCAGCTGTGACACTGTTTCTTGCAGCACAGACATCTGTTCACCAGGAACTGGCATAAGAACCATTTTGGCAAGGCCATGAAGGCTGTCATGGGTAAAGAATGTGAATTAAGGGAAGCTTACAGATACCAGGAGCTTGTCAAGGGTCACAGCTGCCCTTGTCTGCCAGAGATCAGTCCACCTGTGCAAGCACAGTAAAGGTGCCTTTGTGTGTGTGTGTGGGGGGGGGGGGTTACTATTATTTCAGCCCCTAAAGTTTTAAATCTTCATCTCATCAAACTCCAGAGGGCCTATTTGGAATGGCCTCAAGTTGCACCAGGGGAGGTACATGTTGGATAATACAAAAAATTCATTCTCTGAAAGAGTAGTGAGGCACTGAAATGGGCTGCCCAGGGAGATGGTGGAGCCACCATCACTGGAGGTGTTCAAGAAACATGTAGGTGTTGCACTAAGGGACATGGTTTAATGGGGAACTAGTGGTGGCAGGTGGACTGTTGGACTGGATGATCTTGGAGGTCTTTTGCAACCCTGGTGATTCTATGATTCTGTGGTGGAGAACTGAACTGAGCTCTGAATAGATCTGTTGCTTGTTTGTGGTGTGATCTCAGGCCAGTTACTGATGATCCAGTACAAAGGCATGCTGGATACCCACATCTCCCACTAAATCTAGAGAAGATATCATATGGTTGGTCTGTTGGAACCAAAGAACATCAACCATCTTTGTCTCTTTGATATCTGCAATGAAAAGATGTGCTTTCTCACATCTACCTCCACCAAGTGTTGTGCCATTTGGCTGTTAATCATACGGCACTGGCAGATGTACACACTGTGGAAGAAACAGCAACTCCCCTTGGTTTCTCACAATGCCAGTGCAAAACAATACCTAGGCTTTTGAGGAACTGCCCAGATTTTTTTCCATCAATCCTCGAGGCACCTCAGCAAGCCAGTATCTTATATCTAACAGAGCTGGCTTCCTCCAAGCATTCTGGCTGGTAATCCTAAGCAGCCTCATTGTAGTGGTATAATATTTCCCTATTCACACTGCCTACCAATGAGCCAATCTGAAGTTTCCTCTTGCTTATGGGTTCAGCTTCTTGGTCAGTGTCCTTGCATTCCTTTATCTGATTGTTGAACTTTGCTTTGCTCTTACACAGAAACAAAGTCCCACTGACAGCACCAAAAACTACTTCCAAAAATGTGACTGTATTAGGTTCTAATAGAAGAGTAAGCAAACCCTGTGCCTGCAGGGGGCTCAGCCAGATCCAGAATTTTTCATCAGTGCCCCATGTCTTCATCAGTATGCAGATCCATCTGTGCTGCTGAGATATCTCCATGGTACAGACCGGCAGTGGGGGAATACATTTATAAATAGGATCACTTCATCTTTCCCTTTCCTGCTGTCCCCACTCTCCTGTAACACCTGCTGTTGGAGGTATTTCACTGTGAGAGCTCCCAGTGCCACGCTACCTTCATCACTGTTCTCATGTCACCAAGCTCTTCCTACCTTATATTGTAAATGATCTAAAGAAGCAAGGGGTGAGAAGCAGGGATGGATAAGTAAGAATAGACTTCAGTGGCTGCTAGGATTCGAAATACCTTTTATAACTTGATTATCAACAACAGGTACTAGAAATGATGGCAGTGAGATTACAGTGCCTGGATGTCAATTCTAATGGGTATCTTTTTAAATCCAGCAGGTAAATAATAGCATCTTGTTAGAAAGGTGCAGACTATAAACCTACTCTCTATTGCACAACAGCCTGTACCAAAATATCTCCAGACACTGTTGATAGCTCACTCTTCCTGCTCACTGTGTTAGAAAGTTGTTAAGTGTTGTATGGCCTCAGAGAAATTAAACATTGCTCCTACTCGTGCGTACTCACATGAGAAGCTCTTGAAGCTGTAGTGACACTGAATGCAGCAATCACATTGGTACATGACAATAACAGTTGCTCTGAAGAAAAAACAGCAAAAAAAACTATATGAGACACAGGGGTTTTATTGCAACTGGGTTGAAGTCTTTCTCCTATTATCTCTCAGTGACTTATCGGCAAAACCAGCAAAAGAATCACAGATTTTGTCAGAACCTATGGCAAACCTCCAGCAGAAATGTCCCATAGACAAGACTGTGGTTGGGCTGTGTGGCCTTTATGTGTGTTTGTGACCCTCCTCCATGCTCACACTGCCTGTCGATGAGCTGATGTGATGTAACCCAGCAAGCAGCTCAGCACCAGACAGTTGTCTACTCACTCCTCCATCCCAGTGGGATGGGGAGAAAATCAGAAAAAAGAAAAATATATAGAGCTTGTGGGTTGAGATAAAAACATCCTTTACAAAGCTTAAAAAGTTCAATTTTCTATCTAGATTTTTTTCATATTCTTATTAAGGAAATAATAGAGGAAGTTCTGGAAATTCCACCATCTGGCACTGAAGATGTTCCAAAACAGATAATGCCAGTAATGATTTGAGTAAAAGTGTTACTTTGCAGCAAAAGATGAAAAAGATGATGAACCAATTTTCTCTCTAGAAAAATGACTGATGAATTTGTCCAAAGCCAAAAGGTCACCATGAACACTCAGGGCAGTTCTCCTACTCCCACTGGCAAATAGAAGCCCTGTAATTGCCAGGGGATGCCTCTTGAAACAGATGATTCAAAGAAGTGTGTATATATATCGACTATCACAACCATGAAAGCAGGGGAGAAAAGTGAATGTGGTTACATCAACAGAAATGCAGAGAAACTCTATGCATGGTTGTAGAAATTCAGAACAGCAGTGACCATGGCATATCTGTCCCTGTTTCATGCTGTAATTCAGTGGGCAAACCTGCTGCTGATAGATTTGGGTTAGCAGTTTTATGTAAGATGGAGTTTCTTCCACAAATGTCTAGTGGAACAAACCATCAGACTTGGTTTTCCACAGTCTCCCAAGATGTCCACAAAGCAAAAATTGCTCTACACTGTTCATGGTGTCAAGCAGCTGTTAAGCACATCAGGGAGTCTGGGGTGGCAACATGAGCTTGCAGGGAAGAAGGCCCATTCTCAAAGTGATTCCCTCAACCCCTCACAGATAATCTGATTCAAACATGTCATTAATTACAAGCCTCCTTTCCTAACCACCAAGGGGTCTGTGCAGATTTCAATAAGCTCGGTGGCTTTGCCATGCATCCCAAGATTTAGAATGCCCAAAGCTGTTCTAGATACAGATTTCCAGGGGAAATTGGATGTGTTGTCTGTTCTCCAACCAAAGAGAAAAGGACAGGAAATGCAACAGGGAAAAATAAAAGGTGAACATGAAGGGACAGTAAGACGGGAGGCATAAGCTGTTTGGGGGAAGAGGATGGGATAGGCAAGAGGAAAAAGGAGAGGGCAGCAGTCATGGGATTGGTAAACACAGAGTACTGGAGATTTCAAAAGAGGATCTGACGGGGTGAACAGGGCTTTTGATCAAAAATAGAGGAAACACGTGTGGGTTTTTTTTGTTTTGCAGTAACTCATGAACCCTCCTCAAGCCCTCCTATACCTTTGTGTCTCTGCACAGCCTTTCATGTTGCATTTCTGTTTTTCAGAGCCTTTCCATCACTCAGGCTGACAGAAGTCATCCCATTGTCCAAGCTTCTTAATATTTGGGACCTAATTGGGAAGGCATCTGAGATACCAGATATCTAGTTATTCTGTGAGGTTGGGTACTGCTGTTTGTGTAGACTCAGAGCTGTGGTTATGACCACAGTACATCACAGACTCACAGAATCACAGAATTGTAGGGGTTGGGAGGGACCCCTAGAGATCATCAAGTCCAACCCCCCTGCCAAAGCAGCTCCCTAGAGCAGATTGCACAGGTAGATGTCCAGGTGGGTCTTGAATATCTCCAGAGAAGGAGACTCCACAGCCTCTCGGGGCATCCCTACAGCGTGTGTGTCCAGTTTGACATATGCTTCCTTGAAGCACTAGTTTTCATTCCATATGTGTTTGCAGGACACACAGATTTCCAGGCAAGAAAACCCAGAAATAAGTGGGGCAACCTTCACTCTGCACTGGAACTCGGAATATATATTTTACTCTTCCAGGATGCAACAGATGGACTGATTGCATACACACTGCACAGCCTGCACACATCTATTTCTCCCTGAGAAACCCTGTTGAGAAAAATGGCAGCCCAATTTTAAGACTAACCTCAGGCACATCTTTGCATCAACGTGTGCTTGTGAACATATGATATCAATATCAAGGCTTTAAGTCTTTAAGTATTCAGATGGTATAACTGCGGTGTAGAGCTATGACAGCTTTCTCAAATGACACATGGCTGTGAAACAGCAATTCACTCCACCATGATCTCTGCTCAGGTGGCTCTTCCCATGCCCTTTTTCAGGAACTGAACTTTATCACAAACATACCCTGCGATGGAGGCAGCTTCATAAGGAATGAGGTCTCTCACTGCTATCCCTGTGAAGTAAAGTAGCAGTGGTATGATGATGCAGTTGGTGACAAACTCCCAGCTCTATGCAGAACTTGAGGATTTGCTGAAACACTGCTTGAAGTCTACCAGTATATTTTCTGGTTGGTAGCCAGAACTCACAACTTTGTGCTTGTCACTGGAAGATAGACCCTGCAGATCAATCAACTCGCTTGGCAATGTCATGTCAGACAGGGATGACAGTAGATTGCATCAGAACCTGGCGTGGGTGCCTTTATCACTTACTTCACATATGGAAAATCTTATCTATTTTTGCCAAAATTTCATGTGGAAGAACAGGGAAAGGGTGAGGAGGAGGAGAAGGGGAGAGGTGTGACAGCAATGTCAGTCTGCCCCATTTCTGACATTTGAAAAAAAAAGAAGAGATTCTCATTTCTTATTCCCTGCATAGTTCTGACAAAATAATACTAGCAATAATAATAATAGTAATAATTAAAATATGGCAGTGTGTTTAAAAAGAAAAGTCTGAATGTAACTGTTGTGTTCTCAAAAAGTATTTCACTTCTCCCTGAACTTTTTATTCACGGAGATTATCAATATTTTTGTTTGGTTTCATTCCAACTTGCAACAAAGTTGGACTTCAAAATTATTCCTGGAACATTCTTGTGGTTCCCACATGCAGTGTCAAAACAGCGTGGGTATAGGAGGATGGCTTTGCCAACAGCACAGTTGTTTACTCCACATTCATGCCTTGGTCTTGTTTTCTGAGTCACAGTGGTAATTTTAGTGCTTGCATGACCCCTAAGTATTTCATGGACTACAATAAGGACATAAATGTACAAACATGACGTTTCTGTAACACAGAAATTGGGTAAGAGTGATGGTATCAGGAGTATGGATAACCAGAAAGTATTGTGCCTTATGCTAACTCTCCCCAGGGCTGCCTGCAAACCTGGGATAAGCAAGGAAAGCAGGGGCACATTAAGCTACAGGAAAGTGAATAAAGCAGACTTTAAGGCACGAGTAATGGGAGAAGCAGGCAGGCAGCCAAGAGGAATAACCTTGACTGATGAACAACAGGATGTGTGATGTCCTTTCATGTGGAACAAAAGGCAAACACGAGACTTTACCCGTGTTCTTTCTGCCTGAAAAACACCACTGATTACACACAGCAGAGGTGACGTTAGAAGTCAAACAAGCCCTCAGTCTTCTCTTTTACAACCACAATCAGGAAACAAGGCGGAGGGGGATAAACAATGCAAAATATCTCACTTGCAGTGGAGAGTGTAGGTAGAGGGATCCCAAAAGCAGAGAGGGGCTGTAGGCACTGAGCAGTTTTTGTTGTCCTCTTTGATGTTTGGGAAGGAATAAGGAACTGCCAGAGAGAGAAATCTGTGAATTACTGAGCCAGTGTGTTGACCCAGAGTCCTCCCCACCCCATCCCCCCATCCTCCTTTTTTTTTTTTTTTTTTTTTGAAGAGCGGGATTATTGTCGTGAGCTGTAGAGATAAAAGGGATTCTTTGAAGTAAAGCCCTATGTGAAAATGGATATAAGCAAATTAAGAGATTGCAGCTGAGAACTGGCTGGGAGGGCATCTTTGCAAAAGCAATGGGCTGCAACACTGTAAGTCTTTCCAAGTCTTTGCCCCTGTCTCAACAGCAGTAGCCACGAGCTCCTGGTGACACTCACAGTGAAATACCTAACTAACCAGGGTAACCACTACACCAAATTGTATATAGAAGGGTTCCCAGTTTAGTTTTACATACCATCTGTGCCAGTGAAGTATCTTTAAGCTGCATTTCCAACTGGTGTCTTTAGTCTCTTGGCTGTCCTGGATGGTTGTTTCCCTGGTTTGCATAGAAAGATCATCTAGTTCAGAAATTCTGTCTGAATTTTCTAAGTTCTAGGGGGAAAAAAGCATCGACTCATTTTTGATGAATTTTCATTTCTGAATGGAAATCTAAGAATAATTTGCACCTAGCTGTAATCAGAGCACAAGTCTAAATTACATATGATGCATGGCACAAGCATCCTGTGGGAGTTTCTCAAGAGGGGCTGCTTCCCCAGGGCCTTGCTGTCAGCGTGAGCTGATGTGTTTGGTTCTCTCCCATTTCTGGAGAGTGTGAGTAAGACTCCAGCCCCAACACTACAAATTAGTTTGGGATGTGGGTGTCTGCAATCAAACTGAATTGTTTCAAATGGTTCTTCTCATCCCTCTAACTAGTTAATCTCTTCTTCTCTGTGATAAGGAAGGTTCCTTGTTTTGGGAAATACATGAAAATAATAATATAGCTTTCACTTTCTTTTCCCTCTTTGCCCTTAAATCTGCTGTGTGCTTTGTGCTGTTACAGTCCTGAGCAATCTCTGCTAATGCAGAGGCCCAAGAACATCTTTGCATCTATTCCTGCAGCAGCAAGTGCACTTATCCAGAGATTTCTTTCCCTTTCCCTTCACATTTCTCTATGTGTCTGGGGTATTGTTCTACTTTCTCAGTTACCAATGACTAATTTAAATCGTCCTAATTTTCAGCTCCCCTCTGGTACCCTCCCCCACTGACCCAGAGGAATTGCTCGAGACACTTCGCCCTCCTTTCTTCCTCTCACTCTGTCTCCCCACTCAATATCTAATGATTTATGTAAATGGATTCAGCAGTATCAAAATAAGCAGGAGGAGGGGGGGAAGAAGTAGAGACTAACTGATTATGAAAAATATGCAAACAGTTCTGGAAACTGGTGTTTTCCTTTAAATCTCTATACCATGCAATACACCTTCCTAAAACTGCCTTATCAAAACCTCATTCACATTAGCAAGTGATACTTAAGCTATCTTAAGATAATAATTTTCAGGTGAATTGCATTTTCCAGGCAGTAACCATAAGTCACTGCTTGCAGTTCAAGCACCACAGACCATTTCTAATCCTAAAACCTAAAATTATCTCTGAGGAGAGATGCTCCTTTAAATGGACACATTCCTTAAAAGAACATCTTCACAAGAGCTTTACATGTTTTATGTAGTAGTTTAAAAAAAAGATTTTTTCTAATTAATCTTTGGCATTTTCCAACTTTGAAGCCACATAATTGTCACAAAAGGGTTTTACTGAGGGACCTGGAAAGCCACAATCCTCTTTGCCCACTGGCATCACTGCTATGACTGAGAATTCATTCATTCAATTACACAGAGGTTGATCTATTTCACTGTCTCCTATGGTAGTTTTACGTTGTTCTGTATTCAATTTGTATGCTGCAGACATATTGGACTTGATGAATGCAAGCAAGAATTTTATTTCATTATCCTAAAACCTTCAAATTACACATGCACAATAAATATTGACAGGGAGGTGAAATGAAGACTTTGCTGCATCTGACTGCAAGAGTTACAAATGGCAGGAAGGAGTGTGCAGAGGAGGCATGACAAGCAAGTTAAAAGAAAAATAGAAAATCTCTATTTAGTGGTGCACTGACAAGTACTAAGCAGGGACTGAACCTGATAACCCACAGAGTCATGCCCCACACGTATGGTATGCTCTCCTTAGATCCATCTCTCAAATACTTTAGGGAATTTGGGTAATTTTATGTTTCTGTGCTCATTAGCAATATTAAGGGATCAGTAAGTAATCTGCAGAAATTATCTTATTATTGTTTTGCTTTAGTTGGTTACTGGGAAATAAAAACAGAACCGTAAGATAAGGACCTCAGGAGCTCTGTAACCAAACTTCCCGCTTAAAATGGGGTCAGGACAGGGAGCCGAGCAGATTGCTTGGGGTTTGACTGAGTCAAGATTTGATATCCTCCAAGGAGGAAGAATGCACAATGTCTCTAGAAAACCTCTGCTTCTAAACTTGTCTGATAAAGAACCAGATGAAGAACTTCAAATGTTTTCATCCCCTAGCAGCTAATAGAACACTGTATATTTAAAATTGTGGAATAGAATCACAGAATGACGTGGGATGGAAGGGACCTTTTAGACCAGGATAATTAAGCTCCAACCCTCTAGGTTTCCACCTAGCAGCTCAGGCTGCTTGGGGTGCCATCCAGCCTGGACTTGAACTCCTTCAGGATTGAGGCATCCATGGGCAGCCTGTCCAGTGTCTCACCACCCTCTGAGTGAAAGATTTTCCCCTTAAATTCAAACAAAATCTTCCCTCCCTCAGTTTGAAATTATTCCCCTTTGTCCTACCACAATCAGACCACGTGTATTGTTAAGTAACATTTTCTAGTTGAGGACTTTAAGCAAACAGTATCCTAAAGTCTGGCACTAATTTCTAGTGTTGGATTTATGAAAACTGTACTACTAAAATTCTACACAGCCCACTCTCCCTGGGGCGGGCATGGTCCCGCCTCAGAGGTCTTGCAATAATGCCTCAGTTTTGTTACATATTTTGCAGTCAGGAAAACAGAGAGAATTTGTGACATGTAAGCAGTGATAAATCACTGAAAAGGATGGGAATTTTCATTTCCTATCCTTCAGACCTTGTCTGCTTCCAACTACATGGACACACAGCATATGGGATCCACAGTTATCTATTTAATTACAGTTTGCCATTCATTGCCTCACCTTTACTACCTTAGCTACTGAAATGTACAGTTAATTTACAGATCTTCTTCCTGAAATCCAGTTATTTTGATCTTATGCCCCACAAGACCATCATTTCTCACTCTTCAAAGCTTTTTTTCAGTGATTTGCGGGCTGGTATTAATCAGACCAACACTGAGAATCTGCCAGGGGCAGCATCAGGGTTTGCATTTTTATGCTCAGTTCTGAAATCTGGCAATTAAGATGCCAACAGACAAAAGTCCTGCCTCTGGCAGCCCCCCCGCCCTTCACAGCAAGACATCTGGAGCTCCTCCATCAGTGTGGCATTTTATGGAAACTCATCACTAACTTTACTTTCTTTAAAATACTGCCCTGTAGTCCTGGAGCTGTCTGAAAAGTAGTTTAGCTATTGATGAGTGGTATGAGGGTAAAGTAGGGCAGAGAGGGGAGGGAGGGAGGGAGTGGGCAGAGAACTGGCAGTGATAACCTCATCAGCTGTTCAAGATAAGGGTCCCTAATTGCTGAGGAGTACCAAATGGAGCTGGATTTGTCCAAGTGAAATAAATCTCCCAGGACTGCTGCCCGTGTTCATCTAACACAGACTTGTGTGAAGGGAGCTTATCTAGTTGGTGATTAATTTTGATAATAAAACTGATTCTAGATAGATACAATATGAAGATGTGCCTCTTGTCCTGAAAGCAAACTCTGCTCTTCTCCAGAAGTATTACAGCCTCAAAGCTCCTTGAGAAGAGTTATTTGGGCAGAAAAAAAAAAAAGTTTCTCTGTCAACATTTGTATTATTTATTTGTTACACATAACTCTAATTCCTTTTATTCTCTGTTTTTTTGTTTGCCGGTTTTGGTTTATTTTTTCTTGCAAAATTTGTTTATTTTGTAAATTCTCATTCCAAGAAGGAGATGAACTTGTGGCTGGCATTTTTTAAATTTTCTCCAAAATAACATTTTTATTAACTCATTTAATTTCTGTAAATATTTTTTCTTGATGAAATGACATATTTCGAAGGACTGTGAGTCTTTTCCACGTCTTCTGATTTTCACTGTGCTATTTATAACAATGTTTTGCTGTTGCATTTCCGTGGACCACTCAATGCCATGAGCAGGTAAGTATGATGCAGAAGGTCTTACTGACCACCTTTGCTACTCCAGCCTCCTTATTACTGGTTGTTTTTCTTTTTGTTTGGGTTTTTGTGGGTTTTTTTTCTTTGTCTGTTTGTTTTTTGGTTTTATTTATTTATTTTTTTTTTTTTGCATAAGAAAGAGGATATGAGAGAGCTGCTTTGATTTTCCGACAGGCATCCGAACCTTGCCTGAAGTAGAAAGTCTTAATTTGTGTGAAATCTTAGAGCCTGATTTCCCACACAGGCGGATGCACCGCTCTGGCCACATAGCTGTCACCAGCGCCAGCGGGGGTCTGTGAATCACATGGGCCCCCACAGTGAGCTGAGAACAAATTTCCCCCAAGCTGCCTCTTTGAAGTGTTGTTGGAGTGCACTGTTCACGGGCCACAAGTGAGCTGACATTTTGTGCAGCTCGTGTTTTGCAAGCGGGCTCAAAATAACAGCAAAAAATGATCTTTGACCCCAACTGATATTGCATGTAATCAAATATAGTTCTAAAAATGCAGAGTTTCTGCTAGCACAATGTAGGAGGAGAGAGAAGCCAGAAAAATTAAGAATAGCATAGGTTTTGTTTAATACATTATTTGCCACCTGAAGCAGAGTATGTAGCAACATTGCTTGTTTGGCTGAGTTCTAGTCTTAAAACTGCTGTACCATTTACAGTTGAATTATTTCTGAATTATTGATACTATTTAAACCAACGTTAAAATCCACTTGCTAGCTCTCAGGCTAATTTGTTTAAAGGTGTGAGGTTGAAATCAACACTTTTGTGTTATCAAAACAACAATCTCACCAAAATGTTCTCTTCTGTAAGTTGAGGCTCTTACTACTCCTAGTCAAAAATCACAGAATATGAGTTGGAAGGGTCCCTTAAAGGTCATCTGGACCAACTTGTAGGTGACCCTCTTGGTTACCTACAGCTAGATGAGGTTGCTCAGAGTCTCATGCAGCCTGATATTGAATGTCTTCGGGTAACGCTTTCCACCACCTCTCTGGGCAACATACTCCAGAGCTTCACTACCCTTATAGTAAAAATTTTTTTCCTTTACTCCTTCTTTTAATTTGAAACCATTTCCACTTGTACTATCACAACAGACCCCACTAAAGAGTCTGTCTCCTTCCTTCTTATGGCTCCCTTTCAGAAACTGAAAGGCCACCTGCTATCAAGTCTCCCCCAAGCCTTCTCTTCTCCAGGGTGAATCACCCTTGTTCTCTCATCCTGTACTCACAGGGGAGGTTTTCCATCCCACAGACTTCTTCCCTTGGAAAAATGATTTCCTCTCCTCCCCTGTTTCATCTCTGTTTTATCCCCTTTACCCAAAGGTAGCTAACATTACCTATTTCTACTCTTTTAGTTAGGGAATGTTCACAGGATTTGTTTTACTGGTAAAACTGAAGAATTGTATAAAGGGAAAAGACAAATTGCAGTGAGCAAAATGTCATCAGCTGGTGGAGGTCTTTGCCTACTCAGTATGTTTCTGGACAAAAAAGACTGGTTTTGTTTTTAGTTGGTTACTTAGTTGATTTGTTAGTTTGGTTATACTGAATATCACTCATAATTATGAATAGAATTAAGAAATAAACTTACAAAATAATGCTTAAGCCCTAGTTATTTTCATTCTCTATTGGGTTTCTGGAAGAAGCAGTACCTGGCAAACAAGAAAGACAAGTCCAGAATCTTGTTTGCATCCTGCCAGATACATTAGAGAATTTGTGATTCCGCATGTGAAGTGAAATCCAACAACCTGTCATATGGCCCTCAATAGCATAAGCTAAACTTTTCACAATCGAATGACTGAAACTAATCCTTTGATCTATATTTAGGTCCTCATAAAGAACTAATCTGAAATGTTATCTTCAGGTGTTCAGGCATTCTGAAAAGCTGATAAAATATTCTTATAAAATATTCTTAACTAAGGCACTGGAATTCGGATTTCTTGGCCATAATGACCTCTTAGTGTCAATGAGACTTTCATATATTTAAGGACTCTTCTGATGTTTGTAAAGAAAATTAAGTTATATGCTTCTCAGTGACTGCTGAACATGATAATTCAAACAACAGATGAAACTCCAAAGTAGCAGGAAGCAAGTCCTAGCAAAGTTTTACTATTCCATCATAGGCCTTTTTGTTCAATCATTTCTGAAACGTTTTTAAGAATCTCTCTCCTCCCAGTTCTTTTATATGGGTAATTTGTGCTGACGTTTAACAAAGAGAGATATTTATTGAAAGTAATGGTATTTGTTGTCAGTAAGAACTTGAAGGAGGGAGAAAAAAGCAAACCTACATGCCTGTCTTCCTTAAAAGATAAGGAGTAAAGATGTGCTGATTTCTTGCATCAGACCTTTGGTTAAAGTTTCATTCTTCCATTTCTAGTAGAGAAATACCCACCTGGCTACCACATTTGGTGATATAGGATAAATAAGGAAGAAATCAGTTACTAATTTTCCCTGTAACACTGTACAAGATTTGTCAGGATGGTGATTTGGGAGTAGTAACAGTCAGATACCATCTCAGAGACTGCACTCCCAAGGGTCAGGCCATAGCACTACCAGCTGGAGGACTGTCATGTCATGAGCTTTTGTATCTGGAGCAGCATTTTCCCAAGTGGCCGATAACAGGCTCAGTCTATTCCATGGAGGATGTATTCACAGCCTGCCCTGATACATTTATCATAAACAAAAGCCAAAGAATGCTTAATTTGTCTCTAACAAAATGCTATTCTGGCTATTCAGATAAAACAAGTTTGGCTAGGGGTTTTTAGATGCAGAGCTGCCTTTGCTGTAGGAAATCTCACGTATTAAGGAAAGATCAATACCACAGCTAATGGCCTAAGGTATCAAAAAACCTCACTGGAGGAAATGAGAATGTTGTCTGGAAACCAGATGATGATAATCCCCAGGATAAATGGATTTAGAGATTTCCGAAGTCGTTTTAGTAAACAGAGGGCAGACTTAGGCAGTTATTTCAACAAGTTCCTTTACAAAAGAGAGATTGCCATTTTCCTGTTTGGTTTTAGTCCTGACATTGATGATTCTTAGTGAATATTTATTAACCTTGTAGACACAGAATAAAGCCTTTTATTAAAGAATCCTCTTATTCTTTACTGAGAAATCTTACACTGGGCATTTTGTCTTGTAAATGTCCTTGCACATGTGCACATGCTGTTGGTGACAGCTGGCAGGGTACAACAGTATCCATGGTGAAGTATTTGTAAAAGATTCAAGGTGGAGTTCAGACAAGTACCAGAAAGCAGAGATCCCTTAATTCTGCTCTTGGCTTTGTGCATGTAAACCAGAAATCATTCAGAGCAGACCACCATTCAGTGTGGCCAGTCAGACCATAAAAATAGCCCTACTGCATAAGGCCAGAGGTATATCCAGCCCACCCAGACCCATTCACTTCAGTCTTATGACGCTGAAAACACCTCATTTTCCCAGCTGGTGACTGTCTATTTCATCTCTTCTAACATGGAAGCTATTTCATGACTTAGCTCATAGCTAATAGATTTTCTCATTGTACTACTTCCTCTTTGAGGATAAAAAGTACACAGAGCATCCAAGATCTTGGAGCTTGTGGTTTTTATGTAGCCACTTAGAAACATGCTTGATGTTTCTCCTCGTTCTTTTCCTTATCTATCTTTTTGACTGCTGAAGAGCATTGAGCTTACGTTTCATTTATTCCTTCTTTAGTTAGAAGCACATGGTCTACTTTACATCACTTTAATGGATTATTGAGTACAAGCTAGCCTCCCATAACTGAACGTGTACAGATCCAGAACAGGAAAGAATTGAAACACATAAGTCTAAACCACCATAGTTGTCACAGCAGTTTGCCTTGCAGTCAGAGGAGGGTCTATTATGCTCATTTAGCCAGCTTGCAGTAACTCATTGCAACACTTCAGAGGGTCCATTTGAGAATATAGAATAGTCTGCGTTTTCTTGGGGCAAGCATTGTGGTATTGGCTTATCACACAGTGTAGGAAAACTTTCAGTTTCAGATGTACAGAAATACCCAACAGGAATCAGCTCTGAAAAAACTCATGGTTCAGCGAGCTCAGTGTTATGCCTTCCATCTAGCCAACAGCTCACCAGGTCTCCCTAGGCACACACACACAAAGAAAGTTGCAGAGATTAGATTGCTGCTTTGTTTTTGTTGCTTTGTTTTTTATTTTCTGGAGATGCACTCTGTCCTGTGTCCATCAGTCCTTCTTCTCCTATCATATGGCAAAAAAACTGGTATCTGGGAAAAGTTGTGGTTAGGAAGAAGTCCACAGCAGATATCTGGGAGAGAGGTGTACCACAGGAACCCAGAATAATCCAGGTTGGAAGGGACCTCTGTTCAAATCTCCTCTTCAAAGTAGGTCCAAAAGAGTAAATTACTCAGGACCTTGTTCTGTTGTGTTTTGAACCTCTCAGAGCTTTATTCTGTTTTATATTTTGAGCATCTCAAAGAATGGAGATCCTGTTATAAATTTGGGATCCTTTTTGACCTCTTTCATACATTTTTTATTTCCTTACACTGAGACTGAATTTCCCATGTTACAAATTGTATGTTTCCTTTATTTTTTTAATTTTTCCTGTTGCTATGCATTTTTAAGAAGAGTTTGGCTCTTTAAGAAGAGTCTATGAGTCCTACCAACCCCTAAACAAAATAAGGTCCCTCTATTACATTCAATCAAGCGTGTGAATCAGGTTGGAGAAGCTTCTTCTTCTCAAAAACAGTGGCTAGGCATTGGAACTGGCTGACTGGGAAAGTGATAGAGTTACGATCCCTGGAGATGTTCAATAAATGTTTTAATAGGCATGGTGGTGATGATCTGATGGTTGGACTAGATGTTAATAGCCTATCTCCTGCTTACAACTGAAGATGCACAGGATTCTCTGAACAACACAGCTACACCCACACAGCTGTGAAGTCAAGAAGGAGATATCACTTTGGCCCCACTTCAATTTCATAAGAGGAGACATGGCTGACACTGAAGGAAATCACCATCATTGTGTCACAGAAAGTCTGTCAAAAAGATACCAAAACTGAGTGTCTACTGGAGACTAGAGGAAAGAAGTCTCCACCACTCAGGGGGCCACAGATGCTCTGTATGAAGCTGATACATAAAATATTGCTGAGCTTGATTCCATAGGATCTTCAAAACACTTTGAGTTTTCTCGTTTTTAAAGAATTGATGACTTTGAAAGGAAAGTGGAGTTGATTGGGTGCCAATAGCAGCTTTCTTTGATAACCATTTCACAAAGACAGCCTGGGATTGACTAACTCAACAATATTTAAAAAAACAAACTCTTGGAAGTTGGCTTCTCAGATAATTCCATTTGATTAACTCTTTTCTGGACTTTGTTATCACTTTCCAATGATTTCTCCTTTTTTTCAGCATAACAGAATGCTAAAAAAATGCATGTAGCTTTTTCTGCCTGGATTTTTTTTGTTTTTGTTTTTTATCATTCCAAAGTTTGTCATTTTTAAGGAATCTTTGAAAGTCTTGATTAAGGAAAGAATGCAGATAATCTTGGAACAGTTCTTACTGGTGTATCCTTACAATCTTACTATTTTTATGCATTCTGTTTGGAAGAGTTGAGCCTCAGAACAATTGATTTTCCAGCTCCTTCAAGTAGGTTTTAATGTTGCTGACAACAACAAAAAAATTGAATGACTTGTTGACTGCATCCAAAGATGCAGCAATCCTCAATTCATGCAGAAATTTTAGAATATCTTGCAACTTAGGATGGTTATTTTCTGCTCAATTCTCGTGAACTGGAGGGCTGAAATTGTCTGTATTTGAAAAAGAAAACAAAATAAAGAAAAAGAAAGAAAGAAGCATCCTGCCTCCCCAAAGGGCTGTGTCTGTGATAATGAGGGGATGCAGAATTTGGAAAGAGTAATTGAGGAATGCATTTCAGGATTGTAAGGCTGTCTTAGCCCAAACTATACCCTTGATGTTTGTTCTCTGGACGTGGATCAGCACTGCTATTTTCCACATGTGCTACATCCTGCTGCCCAAGTTGTTCCAGGGCAGTAATAACCAAGCCCTCTCCATCCCATAGGAGCTTGCCTTCATCAGTCACATTTTCTTCCGAACAATTAACATGATAATGTTAAACTACGAGCAATTACACCTTGCTCTACTTTATTTCACATCTATTTCCTCTGCTTGAGAGCTGCAGAAAGGCCTTTAGGAAAAGCTCTCCTTTATGCAGGTGTCTTTGTGGGTCTAATAAATGGTATTACTTCTCTACACTACCGTCTCCTTCTGTATATACTTAAAATTTTGTAGTTGTAAGAATAATATCACTACAATATGTTACTAGGGCTATTTTATTTAAACTGAATGGTAAAATCAAAGATCATACAGTCATTAAAAATCCCCCAACACTTCTCACAAGAATGTGAACATTAGCCCAGATTTGCAGACCCAGTGAGCACAATCTTTATATGATGTTTCAGCAGAACTGTAGTTCTTTTTATTTTTCATTGTGACTGAGGATTGTTAAACAGCTGCCATGACTCCACCTGCTCCCCAAGAGATCAAGCTGCAAATGAATTATTGATACAATACAAATAATATTACACTTGCGCTACCTAGACTCTCCTACAGGGTAGGAATCATACAGCTATTGCCCCATCAGATCACTGGAATAAAAATACATAAACTTTGTGAAACAATTTCAGAGTATTGACTGCTACGAAGGAATATCCTTCTTTGACTTAAGATAGAAAGATACCAGAAGTCTGTGATTAACGATATGCAAAACTTGAGAATCTCACAGACAGCTTTAATTGATTCTATCATGCTGTCTCTCAGTGTGTATTGTTAATTTCCAGATGTTCATACGCAAAATACTGTGATGTACAGAATCATAGAATGATAGAATCACCAAGGTTGGAAAAGACCTATAAGATCATCCAGTCCAACCATCCACCTATCACCAATAGTTCTCACTAACCCATGTCTCTCAACACAATTCTAAATGTTCCTTGAACAACTCCAGAGTCTGTGACTCCACCACCTCCCTGGGCAGCCCATTCCAGTGCCTGAACACTCTTTCAGAGAAGTAGTATTTCCTAAGGTCCAGCCTGAACCTCCCCTGGTGCAGCTTGAAGCCATTCCCTCTAGTCCTATCACCAGTTACACGAGAGAAGAGGACAACCTCCAGATCACCACAACCTCACTTCAGGTAGTTATAAAGAGCAATGAGGTCTCCCCTGAGCCTACTCTTCTCCAGGCTGAACATTTCCAGCTCCCTCAGCCGCTCCTCATAAGACTTGTGCTCTAGACCCCTCACCAGCTTTGATGCCCTTCTTTGAACACGTTCCAGAGCCTCAGTGTCGTTCTTGCAGTGAGGGGCCCAAAACTGGACGCAGTACTCAAGGTGCAGCCTTACCAGTGCTGAGTACAAGGGGAAAATTACTTCCCTGTTCCTGCTGGCAACACTGTTTCTGACACAAGCCAGGATGCCATTGGCCTTCTTGACAACCTGGGCACACTGCTGGCTCACGTTCAGCCCAGTATCAACTAGTACACCCAGGTCCGTTTCATCTATACAGTCTTCCAGCCACTTCGCCCCAAGTCTATAGCATTGCCTGGGGCTGTTGTGGCCGAAGTGAAGGACCCAACACTTGGTCTTGTTGAACCTCATCCAATTGGTTTAAGTCCAGTGATCCACCCTGTCCAGATCACTCTGCCCCCAGTCAGATCAGTAATTCCAGCCAACTTGTCATCTGCGAACTCTCTGAGGGTGCACCAAATGCCCTTGTCCAGATCGTCAATAAAGGTATTGAAGAGGACAGGCCATAGTACCAACCCCTGGGGAGCACCACTCGTGACTAGTTACCAGCTGGTTTTAACTCCATTCAACACCACACTCTGGGTCTGGTCCTCCAACCAGTTCCTTACCCAGCCAAGAGTACCTGTCCAAGCCACGGGCTGCCAGCTTCTGCAGGAGAATACTGAGGAAGGCAGTGTTGAAAGCTTTGCTGAAGTCAAGGTAGACCACATCAGCATCCTTTCCCTCATCCACCAGACAGGTCACTAGATCATAGAAGGAGATCAGTATGGTCAAGCAGGACCTGCCCTTCATGAATCCATGCTGGCTGGGCCTGATCCCCCGGTTGTCCTGTGCATGCCATGTGATCTCCCTCAAGACAGTCTTCTCCATAACCTTCCCTGCCACCAAGGTTAGGTTGACAGTCCTGTGGTTCCCCAGTTCCTCCTTACAACCCTTCTTGTAGATGGGAGTCACACTGGAAAGTCTCCAGTCTTCTGGGACCTCTCCAGATTGTATATGTATTTGTCTATATATAATTTCTGCGAGATGATTAGGTGTCAGGGTCATGAAAGCATGTCCAGACTGAAAGATGTCTCGCTCCAATTACAGGAGGGAGAGAAGGCTCTTTTATATATGTATACCTGCTGGCGAGATTAAGACATGATGGGTCAAATGTAAACCCAACCAGTTAATTACCAATGACAGTACAACCTTATAAATAAGACCAAAGTGGTTGAGTCAGCTCCTTTTGGAGTGACAGCTTCTGGTTTTTGGACCTCAGCAGGAAATCCTTTGTTCCCATCTTCCAGGCCCTTCCAGAAGATAAGAGGGAACAGAGAGATGCCGAATTGTATCTTGCCTTCACAGGATACAATGGTATCATCCCCCAGTCTGCTCTACCAAGCTGGAGTTATCTGATCACATGCCAGATCTTCCGCCAGTAAACATTCCTGTGCACTCTATTCCAAAGGGAAACGGCTCCAAAGAAATGCTTTCAAATGTAAAACTGTCTACAAAATTATGCTGGCTGCCACACAGCAACACCCACCACTTGCCTCCTAGGTAAGTCAGAATCTTATCCTCAGAAAGAGAGCTTTGAGACAAAGAAAGAAAAGAAGGGTTCAGACAGAAGCTCTGGCTGCTGAGGATGAGGGTGAGCTTAGCACTAGCCCGTGGTCCTGTCTGGCCATCCTGGGCTCTGTCTGACCTTGGATCCCTCCACTAGGTCTGATCCCAACAAAGAAAGGAAAAACGACGGGAAGGAAAGAGAAGGAGAGGAGGAAGGGAAGAAATTCTTACATGAAAGAAAATGAGAGAGAGTGAAGGGAAGGAAAATAGAAGAAAGAGAGAATGATGGAAGAGGGTTAAAAAAAAAAAAGGAAGGAAAAGGTAAGAGAAAAGAGGAGCGATACAAAAGCAAGTAAAAGAACAGAAATGTATTCGTGAGTGTCTTCTTACAACTACACTTACATGTAGACTCCTTCAAGAAAAAAAAAAAAAGAAGAGAGAGAGAATGACAGCTAGGAATTAAGTTTGGACTCAGCCCAGAAATGGAATTGACTTTGTCAGACCTGTCCTATTTCAACATTTCAGTTTTCCAAGGGAAATTAAACAAACCAGCTTTGGTTTGGATCTTGCTTTGGCTAGTAATTCACCTCTCCTGATAAGGTAAAAAGCTACACAGAAAAGGTCCAAACCAGCTGCCCAAAAGGCCATGTCCATATTGGTTTTATTTTATGAGACCATAATGCCATCAAGTAATTAGCAATAAAAATACTGTGCAAGAACTGTAGATGCCATTAGGGACTGAGTAATTTCATCTTTAACCCATCTAGCAGCTACCACAAGACGTATTAAGAAACTGAAACTCGTATATCTCATTATAGTAAATATTTTATAGACTATATCTCAGCCCAAATCACTCTCTATGACATTGTTTTTAAAGTCACTGACAGTGGACAGGGTGATTTCAGTGATTGGTAACTGGGAGGGAAATCTTCCATTGCCACATTAAATGAACCCATAATAATAACAATCAAATATTTTCATTTGATCCACATCAAATGTCAACAGCACAATAAATTGGTGGAATCCATTTCTGTAGGTCAGAGGACAAAAGGCCACCTCTTCCACACTGTGGGTGCCTATTCACTATCTTTCACTCTTCAGTTGATGCCTATTCAGCTCTCATAGTGGATATCCTCCTGTATTCGTTTTGTGGAAAGTCAGAAGACTTTGCTATTTAGCACTTTCAAATTGGCATTTTTATAAATGGTGTAATTTACAGCTTTGCATTTCTTGTTTAGATCACCACTTTATGAGGTGAGAAAAGGTAACCATGCTGCTGATATTTGCAGTAGTTCTTCATCTTACTCCTTGTGGGACTGTTTCCTTGTACATAAGTACTCTTCACCTCAGAAGCCAATTACTTATCTATTATGAGTAACACAACATCAGAGAAAGCTTCCAAATTCAGAAATTTATTTGACAGTAGAAGTGTTGGGTTAGATCAAAGTTCCATCTTTTGAGGTTTTAGGGCTAAAATTGTTAAAATAGTGTGTGTGTGTGGTGGTGATGGTGGTGGGATGGCAATATAGTGTTAAATTACAGTCCTGCAGTGACAACAATTCAGTGAATGCTTAAAACTACCTTTTCATCCCCCAGAACAGGGTAGGGAATTGAAAGAGTCTTCCTGACTCATCAAGTAGGGTACTCTGCCATCAAGCTATATGACTCTGTTCATTAATTAATCTTATACACTAAATTATTCAGGATTCCCACCAGTCCCCTGCAAGAAGAGGGCGAAGGAGACTGTGTGATTAAAGTACCTGAGTCATTCCTTCAGGTTCCACTACATAAAGGAGTAGGGGGCCACACTTCATCCTCTTACAAATATGTCATGAGTATTTAGATGAAAACAGACCCTTTTTTTTGTTCTATGGCCAACATTTTTCGTTGGTGAGAACTACTCTTTCTCTCTATTGCTACAGAATTCAGTGCCCATTATAAATTGTAATTATGTTATGTTACAATTATTTATTTGTAATTACATTGAAAAAGAAAAAATAAAAATAAAATAAAAAAATAGCTGTCTTAGTGTCAGACAGGCATTTCCTGGGTCACTCTCAGGGAGAAAGTAACAAACAGGGAATGCTTGTTCGTTATCTTCTTATAAACAAAAATCTGGCATTGGAGGAAATAACAAGGATCAATTTCTTAAGGAGCAAAGTTATGGTTTTCCTACATGCTGGAACTGTGTAAATCCCTGCTGCTGCAGCAAGTTCTCTCTGATTCTGAAAGTAAACTGCAACCAAAGTGAGCGGAAGTATAACATGAGGAAATCCAGTAGAGCATGTATGTTTATCCAGTATGTATGGATATTAAAGGCAAAGGTGCCAGTTTTTGCTCAGAAAGTCTCTGAATTGAAATTTGATGAAGATTGACAGTTCCCAAAATACGAACTGTTATTCATGCTCATGCTATTGTACACCTTTTGTTAAGCTTTTACTCTTGGTCACTATAAGACACAGGCAGGACATTGTACTTCATACGAAACATAGACTAATAGAATGACTTAGGTTGGAAGGGACCTCAAAGATCATCTAGTTCCAACACCCCTGCCACAGATGGGGCTGCCTTTACGGTGATTTCTTATAGCTCTTTTTTTCCTCTTGTCTAATATTTAATTGAATCTGGCCCAGTTTGAGTGCATGATTCTAGCAGACGTGTAACTATCATGGCAGTTGCTACTCCAAATGAGATTTCACAGAGCCTAGTAAAAAAGTACTAAATTCTATCCCCCGTGAAAATATCTCCCATTACATCACAGTCTTACGTTTTGACTCAAAGCTTTCCTATGATCTGTCACTATATCTAATTCTTTCTCCTGCCAAGACCTTGTTCAGCACCCCAAAACACATAACTTTTCATGTTAAACTGCCCAATTCACTGTCTGGGTTTCCTTGTATGATCTTATGGTTCTTTGAACTAATCATACCTGCCACTGTGTGACCAGTGGATTCTATTTCGCCTCAGATTTGTACAAGATGAGTACTGCTGGTACTACTGCTGGTACTGCTTATTCACACCTTCTGTCAACTTGCTCAAACTTAATACAAGCAACAATCAACTCTGTATTTCACTGGAAAATTATAACTAGTTATAATGTAGCAGCAACAATAATGTAGGGGTTTTTTTGAGGCATATAGTAAGAAAAATGGCTCAGATGTGGGGAATCCTTGTTCCTTTCCTGAAGATAAAGCTGGTGTTTGAATCTATGTTTGAATTCCTATATCAGAAGGAAACCCTTTTCTTTTTTTTTTTTTTTCCCTCGGGATTTCTGTATAATTTTTTGTGAGAATTGTTGCACACGGTCAGTTTTGGCTTCATGACAGTCAGCTGTTGAAATCTCAGATTTTCATAGAACAAAAAAATAATTTCTCACCAAATTTTACTACTTCCTAAACGAGGTGAAGTAGAATTTTTCATTGCTGCAAATATAAAGAGACATTCATAAAAACAAATCAACTGTGACTTATTTTATAGTATTTGAATTATTTGAGGCAACCTCTACCCACCCTTCCAAGTGATTTCAAGTCTCTTTTCTTTTTGAATCTGGAGGGCAGTAACAGACAGGGTATTCCAGAGATGAATACTGGGCCCAGTATGGAGACCAGACAACCTCCAGAGGTCCCAGCCTCAGACTTTCTGTGGTTCTGTAATCTGCACTCCTAACAAAATCTAACTTTCCCATACTTTCCCACTGTGTCCTTCAAAATTATCATTAATCACATGTGAATCTCTTTTTGTTCGCAAGAATTCACTGGAAAATTAAATTTAAGCCTAATCAGTCATCCTTTGTTCCCTCAAAGGCCTCAGACTGTTGTTCAGTAACATCCCTTGTCACACTCTAGATAGCCCAGCAGGCGGAGGGGAAAAATAAATTCTTTTTATCACTGCAAAGATAAACAAAATTTGTTCTAATGCTACTCTATTTGACTTTGGAGTCTAGTAGAAACCTTGGACTGATTTCTTTCTGGACAAACACAACAATCAGAGCAATTATTGTACTGCTAACCTAGGCATAAATCCACACACAGGTTTCCAGCTGAGCATTAAATAACATCTGTTTTTTGAAAAACTGGGTACTATTGTCTTCATTCAACTTCTGTCTCTCATTAGCTTTCCTGCACTGGAGAAACACAGGACAAGAAAACAATGTTAGGCAGGTGGAAGGCGGATCTTAAGATTTCAAGGGCCACTATCCTTCTAGCAGGGATATCAGCAATTTAGGACGTGGCATCACTTCCAGGAGTTCAAAGATTTTTCTTTACTCTCACAGTTTTTTTAAAGTGTGCTCTGCTTTCCACATAAGTGGTCTCACTCTGGATTTAATGTTTATTTGCATAAAATCATAGAATCATTAAGGTTGGAAAAAGCCTATGAGATCATCTAGTCCAACCATCCAATTACCACCAATATTTTCTCACTAAACCATGTCCCTTAGTGCAATATCTAAACATTTCTTGATCTCTGGGCAGCTCGTTCTAGCACCTGACCACTTTTTTGGAGAAAAAAATTTCCTAATACCTAACCTGGATCCCCCCTGGTATAACTTGAGGCCTGTTTCCCCTACACCTATTGCTAGTTTCATGGAAGGAGAGGCCAACCCTCATTGCAGGGAGTTGTAGAGTGCAATAAAGTCAACCCTGAGCCTCTTCTCCAAACTAAACAATTCTGTGATTCCATGATTCTACAATCCCAGTTCCCTCAGCCATTCCTCAGGGCAGTGCCCCAGGCCCTTGCCAGATTTGGTGCCCTGCTCTGGAGGTGCTCCAGGCCATCAATGTCTTTCTTGTAGTGAGGGGCTCAAAACTAAACACAGTACTTGAGCAGCAGCCTCACCAGAGCTGAGTACAGGGGGACATATTTTATCTGTCCACGCAAGGTTAGCTGCTGATTTTTACAGTTTGAGTTTCTTAAGTTGTTAAAACAGCCACAAATTGTTGTGCAGAGTGTTATTCCAGCGAATGTAAAATCTGTGATATTTCAGTTACGCTAGGACTGCTAGTAATGAGACTATACATTTAAAAAGAGTAATATTAACTTTTAATCTTCATAAAACCCTTTGAAGAAGATATGCTAAACTGAAAAAAAGTGTCATCTCCTTTTGGAATGAGACATCTTATGTATTCTGTCTCTTCTAAAATCAATTTGAGAATTTATTTTTTCAAAGGACCAAACTGCAAGTTCCAGTTTTTCAAAACCATCAGTCATTACTAGCTATTCCTTACAGATATTGGCCCTGAGAAAGACAGTCATGAGTGATTTGAGACTAGGAGAATATGTAAAATATTTTCTTCTTTGCCTCTACCACAGAATTTGTTCATTCTTTAGCCTATAGCTCCTAACATACAATCAGTTTGCTTTCTGTATCTGAGACTGACTTATTCAGTTCACTCAAATATTAAAAGATCTCCCAATGAAAGAGAGCTTACTTTAATGGCAAAATTAGAAGACAATGCATGCACAGTTATGAGGGTGAAGAGGAATCCAACTTGCATTTGCAGGTGGTCTTTCAGTAGGAATGGGCATCAACATGTATTGCAATGCTATGTTTTCCCATGAGACGTGAGCCCTTTGCTGTGGGTGGTCTGGGAGGTAACTGATTATGTAGACAGCTGCTAAGTTTTGAAGCTCTCTCTAGCCACAGCAGAGCAGGTTCTGCTCTTTTCACTTGATTTTCTATGATATTGCTTCAGCAAAAGAGTTATGAACGTAACTCTAGTGTGTATGATAATGCCCTATCGATTACATGAGCCTCCATGCTAGTTCCATTTTACATTGATCAGACAGACTTCTTGAACTAGTGAAACATTGCCTCAGTTTTCTAAGCTTTATACTGACACTTCATTCATGAAAATTAGTTCATCCATCTAGGGGAAATCTACTGAAGAGACAGATGGGTAAGTAGTAGTGTGAAGGTAGTGTGAAGTCCCAACTTCTTTATGGAGTTCTTCTCTGTGCATAGAGCTCATCAAAAACATGATTATTCTTCTACATTGCATGAGGTCATGCAAACACAACACGAGGAAGAGGTCTGAGAGATACAAACCTGATTTCTTCCATACTGCAGTCCTGCAAATGGCCTACTTTCAAACACACAGATCACTGCTGTGTGGAGGTCTGTTCTGTGCACAGTGTGGGGCTGAACAAAAACTATATCTGGGAATGTCATCCGAAATCTGGGAAGAAAACTCTCTAACTTCTGTATGGTGTTAGAGAGTGGCATTCCTTTACTCCTCATGATATGTACCAGGGACTTGACGAGCAAGGGCATGCTCTCAGAGTTCAGGTCCTATATTTAATCAGCTATGCAATACACTGGCATACATATTCTCTCTTTTTCAAGGTTGTGCTCAGTAGTATCTAGGGTGGCCAACTGCCCACCTACTTCTTCCTCATTTTCCATCCTCAGCTTAACCACTGAAACCTTTGACTAACTTTCACATGCTTTTCCCCAATTTGGAAAATCGCCATTGCTTTTTAGGCCATAGTGAGCAACTTTTAAAGCAGTATATGTGGAATCCAAAGAAGATGCCCTTGCACCTATTGAGGCAAAAGATAAAAGTATTCTATTATGTCCCCAGTGCAAAATTGTTGAGGCAAACAAGACTATCCACCCCCTAAAGTTGAAATGGAAAGTTTTAGAACTATCACTCATGGATTCCTTTAGCTAAACTAATATTGGTTCTTAAACTAACATACTAATCACTATTGCTACACAAACCAATCTATATCAGGTGCCAATTTGATTCAGAGGGTCCTCAGGGCAGGAATTCTATGAAAGAGAATATCTATTCTCTACTATGTAGAGAAAGATGCATAAGCATGTCCACATGTCCACAGCTGGTGAAAGATTTTAAAACTGATAATTCAATGAGGTAAAACAACAAAAAAAAAAGAAAAAACAAACAAAAAAAAAGGAATGTACTTCTTAACTCTTTTCTAGAAGAGAGAAGAAAAAAAAAACATTGCATGTAGCACCACTATGAGGTATTTTTTATTATTTTTTAAATTATTTTTCAAAATACCTACTTATTTGGAAATATTTGTCAGTTCTGGATATTTTGTAGGAAAATAGGTGTTATTCAGGGGTGGCAGGAGGAATAATAGTTTGTGTCATTCGAATCTTCTGTTCGGTAGAGCCATTTCTGTGCAAAATGGTTCTAAACGGATCATGACAGCTTATTCTGATATTTTTTATTCAACTTCACATGAAAAATACCTTCCCAAAATAGATAAAAGATCTTAGAGAAGAACAAGTTGGAAAGGATCTCAAAAATTTATTTAGTCTTGCTCAGAGCTCAGTTTCTCAGACTGGAGTACTTATTTTCAGCTCATCCCACAGCGATGGAAGAAAAAAAAAAAAGAAAAAAAACAGAAAAAAAAAAAGAGATTTTCTTTTGCTTCCCTTGAAAACTGAGTGAGTATAGAGCAGTCATTAGCCAAGAATCTTTGACTTCATAATCTTAATCTCAGATTTGGGGTCAACTCCTGATTTGGGTTCAGCTCCTGAACCCCCAGCAAAGCATACTCACAGGCTAAGAAATCATGGACCATAACCCTAATAAGATCCTTTTTTGCTAACTCCTATCCAAAATTTTCTTCAGAAGAGTTCCTTTAAAATTCCACAGTAGAGTCAGTTTCATGTAAGGAAAGGAATTAGCTAGCAGCCTCCTCACTTTTACACAGACATGAACATATGCAGTTCCTGTTGGACAGACTTCATGAAACTAAGCAAAATAACATTTAGTTCAGGTGAACAACCATTTTCACTAATCATTGTAATTAAAAAAATCATTAATATTTGGCAACACAGTTCCACTCAAATGTTTTCACTTTAAATACTGACAACTGCACCCTCAGTATTCCTCAGGCCCTATTATTTTTGCTATTGCTGTGTCTCTTAAGTAGGCATAAACTAATTGCCACCCCAAAGAAACTAATGAAAAAAAGTAGGAATGCTCTTGAATTAGGACTTTTAAATGAAACATTAGCTCAGAACTAGCTTGATGGGCACTGTTGAACTGTTTTTGGATGGAAGCAACGTCCTGTTTGTTAAAACGGAAGAACTGAGCAACAAATACAAGCCCTTGATTTGGGTTTAGCATCCATCATTGTAAGCTGCTGCATCCATCTGTTGAAAAGAAACTAGGAGATTTGAAATGGGATCCATTCCATTGTCATATCCTTAATACAAGTGAAGAATTGTTTAGTTACAAATTAAATGTGAACTCTTTGAAATTGGCATCTAACAAGAAAAGCTCAGCCAAATGGTTAGATATTGGCTTCAAAGATGAATTGGCATTTTAATAAATATTTTAACTGATGTATCTCTGGTGGTAGATGGCTACCTACTTATCCAGAAATGCAAAGTCTTGCTCATATTACATGGAAAAAGAAATTGCACATCTGAGGGTATATTGTGAAGTCAATATATTGACTGCTTTCTTTGCAACTCCCACTGATACATAAAAACAAGCTATGTGTGATTCACCTTTTTAAGAGATTACGCACATTACCTTCTTTTCCTTCCTTCCTTCCTTCCTTCCTTCCTTCCTTCCTTCCTTCCTTCCTTCCTTCCTTCCTTCCTTCCTTCCTTCCTTCCTTCCTTCCTTCCTTCCTTCCTTCCTTCCTTCCTTCCTTCCTTCCTTCCTTCCTTCCTTCCTTCCTTCCTTCCTTCCTTCCTTCCTTCCTTCCTTCCTTCCTTCCTTCCTTCCTTCCTTCCTTCCTTCCTTCCTTCCTTCCTTCCTTCCTTCCTTCCTTCCTTCCTTCCTTCCTTCCTTCCTTCCTTCCTTCCTTCCTTCCTTCCTTCCTTCCTTCCTTCCTTCCTTCCTTCCTTCCTTCCTTCCTTCCTTCCTTCCTTCCTTCCTTCCTTCCTTCCTTCCTTCCTTCCTTCCTTCCTTCCTTCCTTCCTTCCTTCCTTCCTTCCTTCCTTCCTTCCTTCCTTCCTTCCTTCCTTCCTTCCTTCCTTCCTTCCTTCCTTCCTTCCTTCCTTCCTTCCTTCCTTCCTTCCTTCCTTCCTTCCTTCCTTCCTTCCTTCCTTCCTTCCTTCCTTCCTTCCTTCCCTCCTTCCTTCCCTCCTTCCTTCCTTCCTTCCTTCCTCCATTCCTTCCTCCATTCCTTCCTCCATTCCTCCCGTCCTTCACATCTCTCATGCTTTCTTCCTTCCATTCTCCATTTATTTTGTCCTTCCTTCTTTTTTCCTTACATTCTTCTTCCTTCTTTCTTTAATTCCTTCTCTTCTGTTTCAGTTCTTTCTAACTTCATTGACCACTGACAGCAATTACAATCTTCCAGAAGGAGACTCACAATCTTTAGAGTCAGTTTCACTGTTTTTCCCCTTCCTTGAAGAACTCTTTCAGTTCAAGGGAAATTTCATATATGTCAATACCAATACCAATAGAGCTCCTATTATCTCTATAAGCAGTAACATTTGGAAATACATACACTGCAAAAATGGATCTCATGCTCATCAAATTTTATCATGGCATGTGATGATTAATTCCTTTTGAACAATTTATCTTTTTCTCATTCAAGAATAAATATCTGTTTGGTTTTGTTTCACTGTAAATAAATAAGCCCTCATATCACCTAACTTCTGACACAAATGAAAAACTTTATGGCATGAACTGGTAACAGTTAGTTTTGTTTCTTTACAGATCAGAATTTCTGGAAATCCTATGCCAGCTGAGCTCACAGTTGTCACTAAGTATTTTGTTTTAGAGGTTAAAGCTTATTTTCAGATTACTTTTCAATACGTTTTGTTCACATTTTAAGAACTGGATCTGAAGTTGAGGGTGTTACAACCCCTGGATATACAAGTCTTGATGTCTAGGATGTTTTTGTAACAAGTATCTTCCTGTAATTAGCACGTTATATTCATCTATTACTGTGCTTGAGAAGAAAACTTGAAACTTGATAGAATTCACATATGCATGCATATCTGCAATCTCCTTACATTAATATTTCAAGTAAAATAGCATGAGGAGAGGGATGGTGGCTAGAGAGAGAAACTTATTCCTCCTATTGCTTTTGGTCTTCAGAAAAGGTCTCTTAATTCAGGAATCTGTAATTAAAAATGTCTTTAGTCCTTTGCTCCTCTCTACCTGCTTACAGCATTTCATTAATAAAGAGTAGCATTGCATTATATCACTCTGGGAGTAAAATTCTCTTTTCTAACATGCCTTACCACAGCTACACTGACTATCCAATTAACACTCAGTCTACGGGTTTATCTCTGCTGTCTGTAGCTGCTGTTCTGATTGCTTGACCTCATGCCAGCAAAGAATGTAAACATCCTGACACCCACTCTCAACTTGCTCTTCCAAACCCATTGACAAAATTAAACCATTGACAAAGTGAGTCACAACATCATCAGCTGAACACTGGCTGTAGGGAATGAATGCAACAAACTGCTCCTACTAGTAGTTACAGTTGTAGTTCAGTTCAGGACCATAAGTGAATCCTGAGATGAAATAGTGATGAGGAAAGAATAAATGAGCAGCACATGTAATGATCATAGATTCACAGAATGGCTGAAATTGCAAGGGACTTCTGGAGATCTAGTCCAAAGTCCTGCTCAATCAGGAACACCCAGAGTACATTTTCCAGGTCCATGTCCAGGCAGTTTTTGAAGATGTCCAAGGAGATCTCTACAACATCTCTGGGTAACTTGTGCTAGTTGCCTGCACAGTAAGGATCTTCCTAATGTTCAGATGGAAGCTGCTGTGTTTCACTTTGTGTCCATTGCCTCTTGGCCTGACACCTGGCATCATTTAAAAGAGCCTAGTTCCATCTTCTTTGTATCCTCCCTTCAGGTATTTGTACATATCAATAAGCTTCCTTTTGAGCCTCTACTTCTCCAGACTGAAGAGTCCCATCTCTCTCAGCCTTTTCTCATCAGGTCAATTCTTCTCTCTTGATCAGCTTCATAGCCCTTCACTGAACTCTTTCCACTATGTTTAGGTCTCTTTTAAACTGAGGTGTCCAGAACTGGACACAGTTCTGTTGATGCACAATTACACAGGTACAAAGATGTCAAAGAGGAGGAACATCCTAACCAACAGTCTAAGAATTGCACTGCAGCCTCTCATGAGTGGTAGTCTAGTGAAGGGAATTCTAGGAGGCTTTGCCCGTCTTCCAGTATGTTTCAACAGTTGTGCACAGTATAAAGCCACTGTTTTGTTCCCAGTCCTACAGAGAAGTTAGGAGACATTTCAGTGGCTCAGTGTAAGAAGTCACACAAGAGCTAGTTTCTTTAATATTCCTTAAGAACTCAAAGAGGAAGAAATCGGGGAGTTTCTATTCCTTGAACTTTTTCCCAACTGTTCCTTCTCCCAGTAAAGTCCTCTATGAGCTGAGGATGAGGCATTCTTGGAGCTACCAAAAATGTTTGCTTAATGCAGGACTTTAATAAAGGGTCTTACAGATTAGTGAAGGACTTTGTCAGGGAGTCACAGCTTCTTCCAGCTGTGAATCACATTAGCTGTAATGTTTGGTTTAACAGTACATGCAGACTGACCAGTTGGAAATGCTACAAAACTGCACAAGAGTTGAAGAAGTTGCTCATGCAGAGGATCAACCTGAGGCCTTGCTCTGTGCCTTTGCTCTGGCTTCCAGGCTACGTATGTGCTTGCTCAGGGATGTTAAATGACTGTTGATACAGTCCATAAAATCAGGAAGTAATTTCTGTTTTAGCATGCTTTCTTCCTGATGTTAGATAAGGTACTGTCTGTACCACCATGCAAAGTATGGAAGTGTTTTATCTGTATCATAGTTTTCCATGTCCCTTCTTACAACTTTTTCAGAAGAGAAATATAGGTATTGTAATTTGATTTTGGTTTTTTTAATATGGATTAAAAATGTGTCTTATGGTTTGGATTTTATTTCATGCTATTTTTCTTCCTTTAAACAACCAGGAAGAAGAGTAGCCACGTGAGTTCAGCTCCTCTGCTCTCCTGTATTCTACCCTTTGATGTAACTAACCAGCAAAAACATATTTCTAATCAAATATAATCTCCCCTCCTTAATCAGCTCAGCTTTAAAATTCAGATCAATGAGATAAGAAAGAGCTGATTTAATTAGCCCAACCTCAGCAATGTTATAGCATATTCTCATTTACAGAAATAATGGGGAGCAGAAGGAAAGAGATTAATCATCATGAGAAGACTGGGCAAGGTGGAGGAAAGCAGGATTATTTCCTGTGTTAGCAGAGGGTGATTTTCACTCTGGCTAAAGAGCCTGCATATGCTTTATGAGCCATTTAAATAACACTTAGGCCTTGTGCTTTGTCCTTTAGCCTAAGGATGAATTTCTTCCACTTAGTAACAATACCTCTGGAAATCATCACTCTTGGTTTTTAACTGATGAGACAGAGATGGCTCCCACCACTTGGTGAATAAAGAAGATGAAATATGGCAGGTAGGAGCATAGAAATAATGCATGTTTATATTGCTGCTTGGGAAAACTCACCCACATGCACTTTACGCATCATACACCTGGATAGGCACACTTAATAGAGAGTCAATGTGCCTTAATGGGAAGAGCACAGGATGCGCTTCCTCATGCTCCTATTGCGTTACTGTGTGTCCACAGGCCTTATGATTTTTTTGTAGGAAAGTAGTTGTGTTTTGTTTTGTTTCACTTTGCTTTTCAACTCTGTCTCATTTGGATTTGCAGTTTCCAGCAGTGCAAACCTCTTCCCCCATGGTACATGTACCCTGCAGAATCAGAACCTCCATACAACTGCAGAGCCAAGGGATTGATGTACAACTATTTATGGAGCAAAAACAGTGCCAGTATTTAGCTTCCACTTCCTCCTTTGTGGCTTTGAAACATGACATCATTTACCTTAACTCAATCAGTAGTGTATAAACTGCTCCTCTGTCTCACAAGTGGAGATTCACTGGATCAGGTTAGCTCAAGTTTAGTAAACGAGTGGAGAAAAACTGCCACCTCTGTGCAGATCACTCAGAGTGCTTCCATGCTTAATGCAACCTTTAGAGACCTCAACAAGGGGAAAATTGGATCTGTAACTGTTAAACAAGTGCTTTCGACAAGGGTCTAGCAGTGGCGTTAGGCTCAGTATCTGAACCATTACTGTAGTAGACATGGATGCCATTTGCATTGTTGTGACGTCAGGCCTGAAATCACTGAATCAGAGTATATCAGCTTCTAATTTGAGTGTTAATTCCAGAGATGAAGTTCAACTTTGGACCCATCCATCATTTTGAATGGAGCTACTTTGCAACCTCCACACTTAGCAGTCATTACCTGGGAGATAATTGCTCATCATTTAGGCGAGCTAGCATTGGCTGGGATAACCCTCAGGCCCTTTCTCTTCAGGGACAGGAGCACCAGAGGCAAAGCAATTAACAGAGCAATTAATCCGTTAGCCAATCACCTCTTTTTATTTTTTTTTCCCTTCTGAGATTTATTCCATCACTGTGTGCTCTAAAAACATCAAGGAAAGGTCCTTCTCTCCAAAGGAAGATCCCTCTCAGAAGAGTGGGGCTCAGATGAGGATATAGTCCAGGTTGCAGCCTTGTATTGCATGCTACCTGGGGGAGTGATGTTGCTCTTAGAATCATAGAATCATTGAGGCTGGGAAGATCACTAAGGTCATTGAGTACAACTGTCAACCCCGGTTTGTGTCTGCTCTAGACCTACAACACCTACCCTTTCATTGAACAACTCCAGGGATGGTTACTCAACCACCTCCCTGGGCAGACTGTTCCACTACCTCACCACTCTTTCAGAGAAGAAATTTTTTCCCAATATCCAACCTGAACTTCCTCTGGCACAATTTAACGCCATTACTTCTTGTCCTCTTGCTGGGGAAAACAGACTGGCCTCTTGCTAGGCATCATGATCTTAGATTATTATTAGATTAGGGTTGCCCCTTGAGTCTGTATACACAAACCTTCTTGGGGTCTGGAAGTTGGGAAAGACAACTGCCTGCAATTCAGCCACAAGTGGAGAGATGCCATCCTCCATGTAATTCCCTTTCCAGATAAATTGGTTTTGTGACCACTCCCTGAAAATCTTCTCTGGCAGTGAAATGAGTTAGTGAAAGGCCTACTGTCTGGACTGACACAGGTGGATCCAGAGCCCAGAGATCATCATCAGCCTCTGCCTCTGTAAGCATGGCTTGGCTACTAAGCAGTATTAATGCTATTCCAGCTCCTGAAGTTTCTGAGAGCCAAGACACCAAGGTGACAGCTGAGATCTTTTCTGTTTCCTGCTTTCCTCCCAACTAGGTCTGTTGCTCAGATCTTAAATCAAGCTTTCCATAGGGATCATACCAGTTATCCCAACTCCTTGTGTTGCAGATGAGGATCTGCTCCAGCTGGGCTCTGTGGGGCTGCAGGGAGACCTCTGCTGTGGGCCTGGAGCCCCTCCTGCCCTCCTCCTCCTCAGGCCAGGGGCCCTTCTGCTGCTTCTCCCTTGCTTAGGGCCTCCTCCTCAGCTTGTGCCTGCTGTGCCTGTGCTGAAATCTATTCTCCCCAAGGTGCCACCAGGTTTGTGGTGATGGGCTCAGCTGTGCCCTGCAGCAGGGCTGTTGGAACCGGCTACATCTTACCAAGGGGCAGCCCTGGCTTATGCCCACAGAGGCCAGCACGCAGGCATGGGCTCACAATACACTTTATTTTGGTTATTCCTGTGTATGTAGTTCTTTCTGCCAAATTGAACGTGTTTTGCTCAAGGCAGGTGCTGCTCAGTGCCATAGGTGCCTCAGTGGGTCCCTGACCTTGAACGAGAAGGTAATAACCAGGTCAGAAAAGGGGAAAAAGATGGGGTAAGTCTCACACAGGCAGTAATCATCTTCCACAATAAACCATACCGAACAGTACTGAAAGGTTATGTATTTGTTTATCCCAATAGCTACCTGTAGTGCCAAATAGCATCTTGGACATACAGAAGAAGAATCAGCTTCTCTGTTAAGAAACCTGAAATGAAGCCCTCTGTCAGCACCTCTTCATCATCTGGAAATCTGCAGCATAAGACTCACCCCTCTTTACCACCTGAAGCCTGCACGTCTCTCCATTTAGAGGATGCACAATGCTTTTGTTAATTAGAGCCTTAGTTTAATATGAGCTGTCAAAGTTCACTTAACTTCAATTAATTGTTTCTCCTGAGCTTAATTTCTTTAGTTAAGTATTGATTAATCATTGCTTAATTATGCTGGAGTCTCACTGGGTGATATTTCAGTAGTACACTGCAGCAATGCAACACTTTCTAAAAATAATCTGGGAATCATCAGATATATTATGCATTGCTATTATTGGGATGACTTTGAATATTTATCTCCTCATCCCTTATGTTGCAAAGTGAATAGTTAATGTGTTGTATTTAGTTCCACTGGTTCCACTTTCTTTTCTCTGTGAGGGTTCTGGAGTTCGACATTGCACAGTGGGGCCACTAAGAACTTGCCATCCAGAATCCAACATCCTGTGCCAGGGGAGGGAATTAGGGAAGGAGTGGCAGGACACATTAAATAACCAAAATATTAATGGCATGGGTTTTTGTTTTTTTTCCTTTGTACTTTTCAGGTGTCATGTGACAACACAGACTCAAATGCTATATGTGTATTCTCAAAACAGCAACTTTACATCTCACCTTAGGAGTATGCCTTCAGAGCAGGGCACATCCATTCTGAAGTCTCAGTTCGAAGTATCAGGAAAAGGATAAAATGAAGCCTTCCACCATTCTGTTATATCTTGGCAAAACTGTAATATCAGGTTGGACTGCAAGTAAATTATTTCTCACAGGTAAGTAAAATACATCTGTTAATTTCTACTGAAGTCTCTCTCAGATGTAAATATTTACCCAAATCAAAGGTAAAACTTCAACTGTAGTGCAAAATTAAAGAATTTCTTTTCCCTCTACATTAATTTCCCTGAGGTCTACTTGTATATCTGGTTTTACCTACTCAGTGGACCATTTTTTATTATTTTTGCTGGTAAGAGTCACTCCTCTGAGAACACTTCATGGCTTGGCCTGGTTTTATCACAGTCAGTGGTTAACTTTCTCCCTTCACTACATGCTCACTTCTTCAGAGGTCTCTAAGCTTACTACTACCAAAATTACATTTTGAGTGTGTACTGTGTTATAGGAGCATTAAGCATTATTTACTAGTGTCACCACACGTGCTTGGATGTGCACTGTAGGGAATATGCTATAAGAGAACCATCAAAACAGCATCCTTTTCTACTACATTTCACCTACTTGGGGGTATAAACATCTGGCATCTTGGGAATGCACATCATTGCTATGTGAAAGACAAGACAAACTGGAAAATACACTGATCATAATACAGATCATGAAGAACACTGCTGTCGTTTGACGCTGAATGACATGATACTGTAAGTTTTCCAGTTAGGGATGAATGATTTAATCCAGGTAAAATAAACACCCTAGTGCAGGGCTTGAGTGAGCAGTATCAAACCAATTCCAGAGTTCAGTTAATCTGTTCTTCATTATTATCTTCTTATCACAACTCTATGTGTCTGGATTCAGACCTACAACACAAACCAGAAGCCCCACTACCGTAATGAAGTTTGCTTATATTAAATTTATAGTAGTACATAACTGAGAAGCTGGAAAACAAACCTGTTGTCATGATGCTCATTACAACTTCATTTAAATAAATACTTCAACTGAGCACAAGCCACTGCCTTTGTAGATGCTGAACAAAGTTCTACCCCAACATGCACAAGACAGCATCAAAAACAGAATTAGAGAAGGGAATTTCCACCTTCCCTGATTTCCTTAGGAGAAACTGAGGCACTGAAACATAGTTCGCCAATGTGATTTGGAGAGAGATTAATTAAAATGATTAGTCATTGATCCTAATTCAACCCCTAGGATCCTGCCACATGGAAAACAAGTTCTATTTTTGTAAGGCAGTGACAGAAAATGAATGCAAATCCCCAGCTTTCTGGAACTAATGCCTAAACACAAAAACCTTCAAATTCCATAGTTTTCTTCACTTTGGGAACATCCTCATTGTTCATAATTATTTATTCATATTGTAACCAAGCTTAGCAAATGCAGCCATTAAACACAGCTATATCAGAGGCCTTACTAGCTCAAAACAAACTTCTAAATCCATGTGTTAAGACACTGAGTAGAGCTGGCAAGTAATGGGAGCTCTGAGTTTATCATAACAGTCAGTGGGGAGAAGGGATCAGAGTTCCTTCAGTTCCCCCCTGAGACCAAGTCCTGATCAAGGCTAGGAGAGATAGTAACATTTTATATGACTTTGAGCATTGTGAACATATCTGGATGTGTTTAAGGCCAGGTTGGATGGGGCCCTGGGCAATCTGATCTAGTACTTGATGTAGCAGTTGGCAACCCTGCCTGTGACAGGGGGTTGGAATTTGGTGATCTTTGGGGTTCCTTCCAACCCAAGCCATTCTGTGATTCCATGTTCCCCAAGTGAAGATAATTGCATCGTTCCCCATACTTGCCTGGTTCATATCCTTCCTGCTTGAGTCTCTGAGGAACTTTATTCAGCATTCCAGCTCACCTGCAAAGACGTCAAAAAGGTAAAATATCCCTACAATTGTTTGTGAACACGTACACTGAGGGTAGCATGAGGGAGCTCTGCAGCTCTGCTATAGATTTCTGAGTCTCACAGGACGTGCGGTCTGTGAGGTTGACTGAACTCAGGATATGAATTCTTCCAAAGGAAGTACTGTGATTTGTTGGAATAAATAGTTCAGGCATGAGAGCAGAGAAAGAAGCTGTAGAAGTCAAAGAAGGGTCCTTCAGGGACACCAGTAGTGCCAGTGCATACAAGTTCAATATGCAGTCTTGTTTCTCGGTACATTTGCTTTGGACAAAACTGTAATAGCAGCTTCTCATCTTCTGTAAATGTGCCTGTTAGAATATTTATCCTAAGATGCTTTTTTACTATTATTAATAAAGAGTCACCTAAAATCTGCAGGTCACCATAACTTTGTCAGACTTCCCACCCCTAGCAGTATTTTTTTTTTGAATGACACTCTACAAATGACTGTAGTGCAATTTCTTTCTCTCCTTTTCAACACAATAATTGCTTCATATGGATTTTACAGATTGTTGATAACTAAATTAGTGACTTTTTTGTGATTGCTTCCCTTTCTAATTTGTCTGTCTTATACTTAGAGGGATTATGCTTTAGTTTTGTATCTTGCTCTCTCCACAGCAGCATTTGTAAATGAGCACGAGGGGAGTGCTGGTTTAGACATGTTCTAGTAAGTTCTTTGGTGAGCAGACTTGAAAGGAGAAGAAATGCAGATAAATTCTGGGGGATCAGATACTGCCTACCTCAAACATACATTATGTAACTCTTCATCCTTTGTGCGTTCTTACTGATTTCAGTGCTAGAAGATACTGGAGAATGTGAATAAAGTGTCAGAATGTTACCCCAAATATTTCACTTAGCAGAGAAAGCAATGCTGCAGAAGAACACAACCCAGGCTGCGGCACTATGTACAGTTTGCGTGATAGCAAGAACTAGGCAGGCATTTATTTCTGTGTGGTGGTGCCATCTTGCATGCATTCAATAATCAGCAGTAGCTGTGTTTAAATTAAATGAAAGACTCTGTTGTATGAACTGAGAGCCTTCTAATCCTCACAGCACCACAGATAATTCAAAGAAGTTTCAAAATACCATGATAATGGTACAGGAAGATTGGTATCTCTGTATCAGTGTTTTTGTGTAGCTCAAAGAGTACACTGCAGGAAAATAATCTTGCATAGCAAAACAAAAGATTTATTTCTGAAAGCACAGACAATTAAAATTATTCAGAACTTGAGAAAAATATGACTTACAAATATTTTGCATCATGTTTGCCTTTGAAAGTCTACATTGCCCTTAAAACAATTTTATGGTGATATTGTGGTCGCTGGATTAACATAAGAAACTGATTGAATATCTTTATAAGGATGTTAAGATTAAGGACACAGCTCTTAAGTTCTACAAATGCAAAACAGATTTCAAAGGAATAAAGTGATGAGAATGGATGTCCATGAAACAAAAATATTATATTCATAAAGCCCTTTTTCAACAGTCAAGGCATAACTTGATGACCATTAAACTTGTTGGCAGATGTTAAAATTGTACTAAAATTGTATAACGGCTTCAGGAAAAACTGACAATGTAAAGAAAGAAATAAAGCCAAGCTGTACCTGTGGTGTGATTGCAGTGGCTTCAGTACAGATAAAGCATTGGTTGATTGACTTTTATGTTATAATTTTAGATGTGAATGAAGTAACAAGAGCGTGTCTGTGGCACTGAATGAGAAGTTGGAAACTGTGCAGGGCAAAGTCTGTCTGAGCCAGTGCCAATAAGGCCTTGGGAAGAGGAATGGGGAAAGAGAGCATGTTATTCTGTATGGCTTTTTAAAAGAAAGGTTCAAAAATGGCATGTTCCAAGCTAGAGAATGTAGAAAAAAACTGACTAGAACAACCCACCACCCTCGATTACTGTGTAGATCCATTCCAACTGAAATGTTTTGTTGTAGACCATTGTGAAGATTAAAACCCTTTTTGTGAACAAGACTTTTTTAAGAACAAATCAGTTGTTTAGATTTGGGCTAAATCTAGTGGCATCCAGCTAAATCCCTATAAAAGTGATTATGTCCTATTTACTGATGGTCTAACAACTCATAATATATCCCAGAATAATTCTATAGCATTTCTAAGTGTAGAAATTTAAGTTTCTGTTGAAACAGGACCTCCTGATATACAGTACTAGGAACACTCGAGGTGGAGGTGCAGTGGGACAATCTGACCTTCATTTCTCTGATTACCACACAGCAGGACAAAAGTGGGCAAAATTCCAGTTCACAGATCTGTGTCTTTGCCTTTGACCCTTGCACACACACGTATTCATACCCCATATACCTACTAGGGAGGAACCATCAGCAATGATGTACGATGTGCATTACTCCATATAGAGAGACAATGAAGAATAGGCATCCACTTATTTGCTGTCATACCTTTAAATCAAGGCTAAACAAAGTGAAAAGCCAACAGATTTTAAGCCCTTGTAGGCTCAAAGGGAAAGCAGAATGGATAAACTAAAATGATCTACCATCATATACAATCCTGTTGCATTATAGTTGGCTATATAACAAGTTCATTGCCATCTTGATACAAGTGGAAAGGTGAATGCTTCCATTGTGATTACTTGGCTAAAAAATACATGTTGATTATCCCTATTCTGCCTCCCATTTAATTGTAATATTTTAGAGTTAACAGTGCTAACACCTGGAAAATGCTATGTAATTTTCAGGAAAAAAAGCCTGACCAAGCCTTTTTATTTTTTTATATTTTTATTTTTATTTTTATTTTATTTATTTATTTTTTAAACATCAGTTATGTAGAAACAGATGGAGGAGAATATTTGCATTGAAAATGAATCTTTAATATACATATCCCTATTGGGCAAGGTTGAAAGAGGAGTAGGAAGTACTCCTGCACACAGAGCTGCAGCTCCTGCAATCCTGGGACTGGAAGAGAATCTCATCTTCTCTCTGTTGAGTTGAAGGGAAAGATTCAGAAGGAAATTCCAGTCCATCTTCTTGGATAGTAAGAAACATTTTCAGAAAAACAAACCTGAGAGCACCTGCTCAAGTGTCTGAACACAAAACCAAATCTGGGACAACAGCTCTGATAATGGCCAACTGAACATTCATTTCTGTATGGTCCTAATTCTGTATGCAACTGTCCTCAGTGCCCTTTAAAGAGCCATTTTCCATCTTTCCTAGCAAATGCCTGTAACAGAAAAGGAGGAAGAGGAGAAGGGAGCAGGACAGAGCTGATTCTCTCGACACTGAGAATTTCTTAGCTGTCTTTTCTCCCTTCTCTAAGGTGAAAGGAATCTCCCTAGTCCATCTTTCCAGGCAGTGGAACAGGACCATCTTGTGGCACTGAGGGACAAGATTTAGTTGGAATGGAGGCAGTGGGTTGATGGCTGGATCTGATGATCTTAGTGCTCTTTTTCAACCTTAATGATTCTACGATGGGAAAGCAGAGCCAAAATAAGGTCTCAGCTGCTAAGTCTTGAGATAAACTACTGTTTAGGGGTGAGTTTAATTATTCATGAAGCTACACTCAAGTCTCATTTTGCTGCCAAACTTTGTTTGGTTCCTGGAGCACCATCTGCACTGATCTGGTGATCCAGCTGCTCTTTCTGGGTGGGAAATCACTCATGTAGCATGAGTGCTACAGTGCATCCAAGGGGGAAATCTGCTGTTGAAAATACATTGCAGTGTATATGACATAGATAAGGGATATGGCTAGGACCCATCACTCACCTATCTTTCCATCTGACTCATAAGAGGCAGCCAAGAAATTCTGGTCTCCCTCTCCTACTTAATTTGTTACAAGGATTCATGGGCTGTCTAGTCTCAGGCTTAATTATAGGGAGAGGGTGCTGATGAGTGAGTCTGTCATTCATTATGTCCACAATATCATGTTTTCAAGAAAATTGTACACTGCAAGAGAACTAAAAGAGGACTTTTCAGAAAGCATCTCCGAACATCTTCATGCACAGCAGAAATAGTAGCTGTGTAAGGACTGCCTGTGGGAGTGAACATTGCAGCTGGAGAGCATAGTGCCCATGGCAGAGCATATGTCTGTTTCACATGTACACAAGGATTAGATATATTTTGGCTTTTCCATTCTCCTCTACCACCAAATTACAACTCATTCGTCTTTTTCATTTTGCCCATAACTTTTTGAGCAACCAATGAGATAGATTAAAGTCAATTCTCTTATTTATAACAGCTGCAGTAAATTCTGGGGGAAATTTTAGGAGGTTATTGGACAAAAGTATGCAGTTTTTTTCTCTATTTGAGTTAAGGCTATGCAACACAAGGAGCTGATATTGGGTTCCAGCAACTTAAATCTGTTTAGCAAAGTTCTTAATAATCTCTGCATGTATATTGTAGAGAACCTTTCACATATTGCTTTAAATAATTCAAAACTCCTCCAATATTGTATTAAATAATTCAAGAATAAGACAGGCTTTGTGATTAATGATGTGTACCTGGAATTTCTGCAAATACAGCAAGGAGTCGAAGTGTGCTCTAGATACAAGTGTCCTGGCACCAGGTCCCATTTACTCTTTGCCAAAGCAATAGTATGTATTAGAAAATTGGACAAGTGCCTGCTACTCAATGGAAAACTGACTTAGGCCAATGGTTAATGTGGCTGCTGCTGAAAGAGTCTGTTCCTTCTGACAGACAGTAATAATTTGGCTGAGAACCTCTATGGTCTTCTGACGCCAATTTTTAATCTCCATGAATAGCACTTGAGCCTGATGTGAAAATTAAAAAGAGGTATAAATATTTCCTTGGGACATGAAGTTTTTTCCTGTTATTCTACCAGCCCTGACTCAGAGCGTGAAATCAGTGCATCTTGTTAAGCAAATCATGTAGGCTTATTTTGCATGTGTCTTAATCCTAAAGAGTTCTGACACTGCAGTTCTCAGCTGTGCTTGGGTCTGCAGCCCTGAAAAATACCTGGACACTCTGTTGTCCTTCCCCATTTGTTTTTTTAGGGAGGTGATGGGAGTGAAGCATCATAACTAAACAAAAACCTAATGCTAGAATTTTCTCCCTGTTGCCACAAAAACAAACAAACAAACAAACAAAAGAATAGTTTCCATCATTGGTAAAGTTGAAACAAGCCTTAATTGAGAGAGGACTATCAACTTTACTAGTAAGTGAGATCCTTTGCTGAATAGATATCTGTATGCTCAAAGCATTTTTTGATTAAGGGATTTCTCTAAGACACAAGGTAAATCAATGCTACATTGAAATGGGACTAAAACAAACCCTCCTCAATGTCCTCTTTTTTTTTTTTAAACAGATGATAATGTTAGTGAGCAGAATACGATATGTGGCAGAGAGATTACAGCTATCAGCACTACTGGAAATGATAGGTAGATGTTTTTGTGAGAGTCTGATATTGTATCCCAAACCTGCTGCCTCAGTGAGCAGCCACTTCACAAACATCAAAAGGACCGGCTAATTTTATTGGATTTCAGATGTTTTCAATAGAAAGAGTCGTCAGGGGATACACTGAGATGTTTCCAGGTTTAATATTTAAACGTACTTAGGATTCCTGGAGTAAGGAAAGGAAGAAAAAGAGATCTGCTGCTGTGGCAACTGTGTTTGGTATGCCATGGCCAATATATTACTCTATGCACGCCTCCCTGGCCCAGCAGCAGTTGCTGGCCCCAGGGTCACATTGGGCCAACCTGGATGAAGCATAGATTTTGGGATCCTGAGCTGCACAGGTAGTCTTGACTTCAGGTATTTAAAAGGCAGAGACTGAAGTCGAGGCAGATCAAATGGTTGGTGACTAGAAAAAAGCTCTGTATATACATGTGCATTCAGTTATCAGCGGTCATAGGAAATCACCTGCAAAAGTCTTTCAGTGCTTTACAGATCTTCGCTACAATAAACTCTAGCATCTTTTGGCTCAGGCTGGCTGCAAAGTGCTTCCCACTGTTTCTTATTAAAATGGAAGCTCTGAAAGATGACCAATGAGAGCCTGGCAAAGTCTCAAGGGTGACACACCTCCTTTAAATAAAAGGAAAAGATGATATTTTCCGTCCCTGCAGATTAAATGAGGAGCCAAAGGGTTTCTTTTGTATTTCAGGGCACCGAGAAGGAAAGAGGGAGGGCGTTGTATGTCAGCCACACTTGGGGCTGGATGGAGAACGTGCCTCCTGTAAATAGAGAGCAATTCATCCATTCTCCAACTCCTCTGGCCCTTTAAATTACAATCTCCCTATTATTATAAGGATATCTCTCAAAGGAATAAACAAAGATGACAAAAATGATCTACATCAGAGTTGACACTGATTACTGCAGACTGAACTCCCTCACTCATAGGGCTCATCCACCTTTAAATGTCATCATGAGATGACACCTGCCTATCCTGCTGTCAGACTGAACTGAGTAAGTATTTTTTCTGGTGGCTTCCTTGTCTGGCAAGACCTATTCTAAGTCGTAAAGCGCAGAATAACAAGACTTACACCAGTGAAAACTGAGTGGCTTCTTGTTATTCATTCCGTTTAATAGAGAAATGAGATTAAAACACTGGAGAGGGAAAGGGACCTTCCTGAGACTAATGTCAGAGAGATTCAAAGCAAGTGAAATATTGGAGGTTGGTTCTGTAAGGTTAGTATTAGTAAAAGGCCACATAGCAAAAATAATGTGACAGAAAACATTCTCACAGGCAATGCCTTGGAATAACCAGCAGTGATAATCAGCCAGATCCTTCTGCTTTGTATCAAGGACAACTGGCCATGTGGCACTGTGCCACCCAAGGCAGATCTGTGGGCATGTATCCTCTCAGATTTATTGTTGATTGTCCATCTTTCAGAATAACAGGCTCAGAACACTGTAGGCACTGCCACACTAAGTGAAATCAAAGTCCTAACTAGCCCTAGGGTCCCCATCATAGGCAGAATGACGTCTGAGGAAAGGAAATCAACCTGCTGAGGAAGGATAGCCTCCATGACATGGCTGGTCTGAAGCAGAGATGAGAATGTTAGCCAGATGTTCTGAACGAACCAAAAACCTTCCCTAGACAGAAAATACTTTATTATTTTTGGATGACTTCCACTTCTGTTATTAAATTTCCATCAGCAGGAAAAAATATTTCAAAATGTGACTGTTTGCTGCAACAGCTCTTTCTTTTTCTTTTTCTTTTTCTTTTTCTTTTTCTTTTTCTTTTTCTTTTTCTTTTTCTTTTTCTTTTTCTTTCTTTCTTTCTTTCTTTCTTTCTTTCTTTCTTTCTTTCTTTCTTTCTTTCTTTCTTTCTTTCTTTCTTTCTTTCTTTCTTTCTTTCTTTCTTTCTTTCTTTCTTTCTCTTTGCTGCAGTTCATATTTTGCTGCATTACAATAAACTGATTTAGTGACCCCATGGCTCTCTCTCTTGAAGGGTGCCCTGGATATTAACAGTTCATCTACTGCTAAGTAGCTTAACTGGACTCCCCTGCCCAACAGCACAAGTGTGAATGGTAATAGATATTCTGTGATACAAACCGACATACCCTCAGGGCAGCATATAC
Source organism: Oreortyx pictus (assembly GCA_036925125.1). NCBI lineage: Eukaryota > Metazoa > Chordata > Aves > Galliformes > Odontophoridae > Oreortyx > Oreortyx pictus. The sequence continues at coordinate 6,625,960 of JAUPFR010000003.1, forward strand.
ATTTATAATTTAATTCCCTGAGAATTATTTCTTAGTATTAGAATGGTTTTCTGCGCTGGTAAGAAATCCTATTTCTGCTCCCAGATGGACTGATGAGATAAAGTGCCAGCCAGCCTGTCCTTACCTTTGGTCCTGTGCATAACCTCTGCCTGTGGCACAGGCTCACTACCTTGCTGAAGTGGCTGGGAAGGAAGAAAACAAGCCTCAGAGGTGCTGCTAGATACACTCCAGCAGACAGTGTGGTCCTGATATAGTAAAAATATATAAATATATATACATGTTTATGCAAAATATAACATTTATTAGTGCACAGCAGACTTCAGGCACATGTGGTATGGCTTTTTACTCTTATTGCATCCCCTTTACACATCTGCCAGTCCCTTACTTGAAGGTGCACTGTCATTCAGGCTGGCCTCTTCTGCTACCATCTGTGTGTAAATGAAAGAATGCACCCATCCTTCTGAACTTAACTCCAAACACAAACCAAGCTGCATTTACTGAAGAACAAACAGCAGCAGGAGTTCCTCACTCACTTTTTGCTTGTATTAAAAACAAGCCTTCCCCATTTTGTTATAATGCCCTGCCATTCAAGAACCTCTGACGAGAACTACAGAGGGCTGAAATGATTTTAATCTCTCCCAGCTCCTCAAACAGCAGTGCCGTGCTGTAACCGACCCCACCATTCTGATGAGATACAGCAGCAGGTAACTCCGTGATTACTGGACAACAGCAAACCACAACATAGAGCAACCCTCTGGTTGCTTTGTCTTTTAGATGAGAGGTGTCCACTACAGACAAAACAGAAAAAAATAAGAAGAAAAAAAAGAAAAACCTATTTAAATAAACAAATAAATTTGTCTGAGACATTATGTGAGCTTCCTGGGCTAGTATTTGCCTTCCGCGGAGAGACACTAAGCATACCTTCAACACCTAATTAGCACTACAAAAGAAACTAAACACACTGGTATGGTACTGAGATTTTCTTCTCTAGCTGCATTGTCATGACTAAATAAAAAGGACTGATGTCTGGCTTTAAAAAAGGGGAGAGAGAGAGGAGGTATAGTGAGAAAAAGGAATTAGCCATTGATTTATTCTTTTACTTAATAGCAAAGGGGAATGAGCAATTTAAGGTCAGCAGCATATTGCTCAGCTGGCCTCAGATCCTGCAAAATTACCAGCATTGTGTGTTGCAATAAATTGAATACTTTTGTCATCCCTGTTTGTTTGAAATATGTGTGAAATGAAGAGGGAAATAGCTAAGGCCAGCACTAAGGACTGCACTGATCTGCCTGGAAGGTGAAAGGGAGACAAAACAGCCTGTTTTGTCTTGCCTGGCAATGTGAGTGCTGCTCTAATGCAGAAGCAGTCCCACTGCTGTCATAATTACTTCCTTGCAGCAGCCCCTGTACTAGACACAGTCACAGGCAGGTTGCTCAGGAGGGATGCTGGCAGTTCTGGCAACAGTGCTGCTCCCCCCGGTATTCTTCTGACTCACCCCAAATGTCTCAATCTGCAGTGAGGTTGTGTGTTGCCATTGCTCACAGTCATGTGGACTGCTCAGTCATGACTTGCAGCCGTGTGCCCAGGTGGCCAAAGCCAATGGCATCCTGGCTTGTATCACAAATAGTGCTGCCAGCAGGAGCAACAAGAGGGAGGTGATAGCCCCTCTGTACTTGGCACTGGTGAGGCTGCACCTTGAGTGCTGTGTTCAGTTTTGGGCTTCTCACTACAAAAAAAAAAAAAGATATTGAGGCCATGAAGTATATCCAGAGAAGGCAACAAAGCTGTGAAGAGTCTGGAACAGAAATCTTACGGAGTGTGGCTGAAAGAATTGGGACTGTTCAATCTGGAGAAGAGGAGGCGCAGGGGAGACCTCACTTTCTACAACTGCCTGAAAGGAGGTTGTGGCAAAGTGGGGCTCAGTCTCTTCTCCCAGATAACAGCAGTAGGACAAGATGTAATGGCTTAAATTGTGCCAGAGGAGGTTCAGGTTGGATATTCTTCTCAGAGCGGTGAGGCACTGGAACAGGCCGCCCAGGGATGTGGTAGAGTCACTGTCCCTGAAGGTGTTCAAGAAATGTGTAGATGTTGCCCTGAGGGGCACGGTTCAGTGTGCATAGTGGTGATAAAGCTGATGGTTGTACTTGATGATCTTAGTGGTCTTTTCCAATCTTAACGACTCTATGATTCTATGATTTACACCAACAGGCCTTAAAGATCTGACCCTATGCTGAAGATATAAATTAAATGCTCAGGTGTGGCTCCACTATGGCAGTGTGCTGTACAGTGAGCCCAAGTAACTTTCCTGACTCATGACTCTCATCTGCCTAAGAAAACAGATTCTGTTGCTCCAGAAGGTCAAACTGGCTTTTATTTTCCTCCTGGCGATGCAAGTGCTGATTATAGTGCAGTATCCAAAACAGGTAATTCATGTCAAAAGGTGGAGAAAGTGGCTTTGCTTATTGATGTGTTGTCATCGCAACATTCAGCCTTTCTGTTCATAGCTATTCATGTGAGTTACAGCAGACAGTGTCCGTTCCTGGCACTAAATTGCTCCCCAGGCAACTATTACTCAAAATGCACAACAGCCTGCGGGACACCAAAAGATTTGCAGATTTTCTACTGACCAGGGATGCCCTTCTGTTGCACCATGAAACGAAGTAGCACCAAAAAAGATTCTTCCAGTTAAAGTTATGAGGCTGGCAGCCCAGGAGGAGAGGATCCTTCGTTTACTCACAGGTTAAGCTACTTTCTGCATCATTCATCACTTCTGCACCTCCCACCACTGACCCTGGGAACAGTGAAGCAAATTAAGTCACTGACAGCAATGGGACAGAAAGTTCAGCTTGCATCTCATCATAGATAAGAAAGCCTATTTTATCATTTCAATTTTGAGATTTCCAATTGGTTTTAAGGTTGTCACTAGAAATATGTAACAAATTGCTAGGAACTCTCTTTAAAATTCTGGGTGGGTGGCAGCCTTGACACCTCTGCAAGAGAGGAGAAGAAGGGGTGCTAAAGATTCGCTGGGTGTCACTACACATTGTGCAGTTCTAAAAGGTTTCCCAAAATTCCAGCCTACGAGGTACGAAGTCTTCATCCAGCTTAAGAAAAGTGATCTGCTTGGGGTGATCATGTGTTGCAGGAGCAGTTGATGTTACCTTTTCTGAATTCAGGCATGGACAGGAAGAAGCTAGCTGGCTCAGGATCCACTACCACATCAAATGGTAAGATTTTGGGGTCAGCAAGAAACAGCCATTGCTTGTCTCTCCTGGAGCTTCTGGTTGTCTGGGTCTCGATCTTAATTCAGCAGGACCCAAGGTTTCCAGCCTTGCCCAAAAACAAGAGACAGTCATCTTGAATGGAAACAAGGAGCCACTCATCAGCTGCACCTAGAACCATACTTCTAGTTTCTGCACTTTACCTCAGTCAAGCACTTTATCATTTAATGACTTATGAAAACTGCACAAGCACTGTAAATTGCTTTGAACATGCCTATCACAAATGGTAGTAGACCAGCATGTGCATGGAGTTGTCAGTCAGCCCTCCCAAGGGAGCTTCCTCTAAAGAACAGCTCTCTGGGGTCACCCACTGCACTGAAAGTATGAAGGAAGCTCTTCACACTCACCTCTAGAGCAATGTTTATTATAGACCCACAGCCTCAAAGTCCCAATTGTGTAACTAACAGGTCTCTGAAAGTGGCTTTTAATTTGTTGCAACAACATAATTTTTCAAAGTTTCCAAGATTTTTGTGCATTTTAGAATGAAAAGATGTTTATTGCCACTTTTATGTGTGAGCTGCCTACAGCTCCATGTTTCTTGGGGTATAAAGCAGATGAGCAAAAGGCCTTTAAACTGCACCTCTGATCTTGATTGATGTTGACACCAATTAGCAGAAAAGGAATCTTCCAGATAAAGGAAAAGAAGATTTTATTAAGCTCTAAATGCCAAGAGTCAGAATTCAATGCAAAATTCATTAGTGCTTATGTCAGGAGTCCTACCAGCTATTGCCGAGGGGTTAAAGGGAAATAAAAATTGCATAAGAATTTCAGGACTTTAAATCTTAGTTTGAAGAGTAAAATGAGTTTGGGTAGTTTTAGCCTGCTATTATATACGTCTATTTGTAAAGACTATTTTGTTACATTCACTAATTTTAGTCAGTGGCAACTCCTACTGAAATCAGTTGAGTTCCTTTGATTGAAGAGCAAACAGCAAAAGAGAGGCAGCATTTTTTTTCCATTCAGTCCAAAACCATATCTTTAAATACAACAGTCAACAGGTAGTGGAAAAATTGTAAATGTTATAAATATAAATGTAATATATATAAATGTAGATATGTACAGGATCAAAATTTAATTCTGAATTTCTTGCTCATGTACAGATAGATACACAAAACCAATCATACTTGGCTTTGCATACTCTTACCTCTAAGCAAGTGCTCCAAAAAAAGGCTTTATGTTTCTTTGAAAATTTCCTTATGTTGCATTACTAATAAATTCCAATTTAACAAAGTTCTGAAAAAGATATTTGAAAGCCTTGTACAAATAAAACTAAATATGAGTTTTAAGAACCAGAAGCATGACTGGGATAGCTGGGAGCTAAGAGAACGTTGAGCACGTGCAAGAAAAGGGTCACCATTATTTTAAATCAGATCTTACAGAAACTCAGGTTAGGAGCAGGAAAAAATATTTTTCTTCTCCAAACTGAAAACATAATCCATGTCCATAATGTCTTATCCACACATTGCTGCACCCACCACATACTAGATCTTCTTACCTCTAATAATTCTGAGTATCTCTTCTTTAGTACTCACTCGGGAAATCGCTGTTGCTCTCTGGAGATAGAAATCTCTCCTTCATCTGAAGCTGTTTCCTCAGTGATCTCACCTTAAGTGTATATATATATATATTGTGAACACATGTATGCAGAAATGCACACAGGCGACCTCAGTCAAGCTACTAGTATTTTGTGGCATTTCCTTTCAATGGCTTCTACTCACATCACTCAGAAATTTCCTTGTCTCGTTAGGTCTCTCTGTGTTCACTTGATCCTGTTCAGCTTTGTGTCACTAAGCTCTTCAACTTTGTAAGGAAAACCATAGGTACCAGCTCTCAAACACTGAGCACCAGGCTGACCAGAAACACACCTGCAGATTCTCCATCCCTCCTCCTTACTGAGTATCTGCTATATCATTTCAAAGCACAGCACATACAAATGCTAATTTCTTACAACTCAATTTATACAATGATAATTGAATTTCAACATGTCCTAGGACATATTCTTCCACTGCCAGATGTTCCTGATGGCCATCAGTTTACATCTAGCTGTCAAAAACTCCAGGGCAACTGTTGAATCTGAATTTACCTTCCAGTCTCACTTACTGCATCAAATGTCATCAGGGTTTTTGACTGCATCATCCAGGGCTCATAGCCAGAAATCTACTGCCATTTTCTTCTTGCTTTAAGCAGTATGGTTTTGCTTTATACGTCTCTTCTCTCATCTTGCAGGACTAAGCACTCAATTCTTTGTTTCCCTTAATGATGAAACAATTATCATGCTGTTTGCTTGAAAATAATTAACTCCAGGTTTATTTTGATAAGTAAAACACTCCATTGCTACTTTTGCATTGTGTATTCAGAGTAATGTAAGTCAGAGCAGAAAAGGTGAATAATTGTAGAAAAGGTGTGGGGAATTTGAAGGATTGAATTTTGTAGACTCCTACTCCATGTGATTCTGTATCATCTCTGATTGTTTCAGCATTTGCACCTTCATGGGGACGTACATTTCTGTTTTCACAGAAATGTTGGGGATTGTTTTGGAAATGGGTAGGTAAGAAGTATTTTTGCTTCACTTCTTTTGCTTCACGGTGAGGAAAAAATTGGAAAAACCTTGCTGTGGAAGTAGGGCCTGTGAAAATAACTCATATCTACACTGGAAAAGTCCTTGGAGAATCAGAGTATGGTTTTTACAAGTCTGATGTAGTGGGGTACTGACCCAGTTATATGGTAGCTATACTCTCAATCTGCTAACAGAATAAGAATTAAAACTTCATTACAAATCTTTTTTCAGGGACTCAGGTCTATTTTGGTACAATATCAAGATAGTTCTTCCTTCATTATAAATGAAGAAGACAATATTTCATAGGATTTCAAGTGTTCAGTATATTAACAAGAATATTTTAATGCTTTCTGATGCAGAGACAAGGCAAAATTTATAATTATTCCCCTTTTCTCACTCTGGAGTTACCTGTAAGCAGTGATGCAGAGTATAGAAAATGAAAACTAAGTGTTTTCCTTAGATATTCATATATAACAGGACCCCTGCAGAAATGCTTACATTTCCATCCCTGTCAGATTCTACGAATCCACAAATCCTTCTACATACTTAATTTCACAACTAAAGAGGTGCCTAGGTATGCAAGCTGTCAGTTATTTATAAAAGGCCTACTATCAGGACGAACTCTGACAATAATATCTGCAAATGTTGAAGAGCCCTCAACTGTCAAATAAGAAATCATCATCTAGCTGTGAGCTAAGTGTAACTGCCAGGTGCTAAGTCTACAAGCAAAATATAAATGGATAAACAGCATCTACCACCAGGAGACCAAGGATGAACCTAACTAGAGGAAAACAAAACAAAACAAAACAAAACAAAACAGAACAGAACAGAACATGGGTATGGTTATTGTTAAGCCTGATCCTATTGTCCCTGCAGCACCCATTGCTATTCGGGGACATCAGTAGTCCATCTAGAGATGTTAGCAACATTTCTATTATTTATCTCTATAAATCATCAGGCAGAGCAGTCAGTTTTGACTGTGGTAAAAACATGAGTCATTGCCAGTAATCTCAACAGCTACCATTTCAGCTGTCGTTTCCACAAAAGTCATAAGAGGTGGAAAAAGAAGTACGAGCATATGCAGACTTTGAATCCCATCCATGATCCAAACTGCCTTCTATCATGATTGACAAATATAAGGACACTTATGTATAACAGGCCTTTGTTATCATCACTACTGTTAGACAGAGAGGAGGCACTACAAGAGATAGCATAAAGCAGACTAGCTTTTTATAAAAGCCATGAAAACCTTTAGCAGCTACTTTTAGTATCCATTGCCACATTATTCAGTGGCAGCGAGCTCTACGGTTTTGGTGAAATTTGTGCAAGATGTTTAAACATGATTACCTTGGTTTGTAATTTGTTCAACGAAGATTTTTTTGGGAAGTGAAAGGAGACAGATCTCAGTCTTGGTAGAATACACTGAAGTGAGAAGGGGTGCGAAGAACATGAAAAGCTTCTACAGGTACATCAATCAGAAAAAGAAAGTCCATGAAGGTGGGCAACACAGGCAGGCTGATAACAACAGATAAAGAGAAGACTGAGGTACTCAGTAACTTTTTTGTCTGTCTTCCCTAACAGCTGATCTGCACACAGCCATATAGTGGATGACTGAAAAAAAATTGCAATGTCCACTTTTAAGAAGGACAGGAAGGATGACCCAGGGAACTACCAACCTGCCAGCTTCACCTCTGTGCCAGGGAAGACCATGGAGCAGATTCTCCTGGAAGCTATGCAAAGGCATATGGAAGAGAGGGAAGTGACATGAGACAACCAACATGGCTTCAGAAAAAGCTCCGGAAAGATCTGACAGTGGCATTTCAGCATCTGAAGTGGGATTATAAGAAAGAAGGGCACAGGTCTTTAGCAGGGTCTGTTGCAATAGGGCAAAAAGGAAATAGTTTCGGACTAAAATAGGAGAGATTTAGGCTGGATATAAGGAAAAAGCTTTTTATGATAATGGCGTTGCACATCTGAACAGGTGTCCCAGAGATGTGGTGGATGCCCCATCCCTGGAGACATTCAAAGTCAGGCTGGAATGGGCTCTGAGCAACCTGATCTAGCTGTGTCCCTGTTCAGGGCAAAGGAGTTGGATCAGATGACCTTTATGGGTCCCATCCAACTCAAACGATTCTATGACTCTATGATTCTATGAAGAACAGTGTTCATTTTGCTTCAATCTTTTGGGAATTAATCCTTCCAAGAAAGGAAAAAGTGCTTGTCTTGATGACATCTGACAGCTAAGCAGATAAAATACTTTGGTTAAGTGACAGAACTGAATAACCCAGCCTTTTATCATGCACTGCTGTCAGTGTGTTAGTGCATGTATGTCATGGCACTCCAAAAATTGGAGACATAATCTTCAGAGCCAAAGAACTGTCGGCCTGTGTCCATACGGCATCATCTTCACAAATGGCATTAGCATCTGATCTTAATTAAATTAGTTATCACCATTTGCTAAATGGATCCTAATACCAGAGCAAGCTGGACTATTCCCAGGAAGTCCCTGCTGTTTAAGTGATTAACATCACTGAGCAGATCCAAGAGAACCTCGGGAGGTCATGAATAGAAACTATGCATGTAGATTTATCAGTAGCTACTTCTGACAGTAGAAAACTCCAAAATATGTAATTTTCGTAATTATTAAATTACATAAATGGATCACCGCTCCACAGGGATTTTACACATAAAAGTTTACATAAAACCATGTGAGAAAGAGTAAACGGTGCAAGCAGCAATAATTGCTCTCAGGTATTTGCAGCAATGTTTTAAGCAGCTACCACAATTAAAAAGAAAACAACTTATGAATATATAAAATCTTATTTCTGCATCGTTAAGAACATCCAAGATCTTATTTATGCATATTTGGCATCACAGATAAAAATTAGGACTTAAATTCAAAATCTCCTTTTTGGCTTTGATTTTGTTTTGGTTTAATGACCACTTAGTGAGCACTTTCCCAGTAAGCACAGGCAAAGCCACCTGTGTGAGAATGCATATGAAATACAGGTGAGTCTCCTCCACCTTTGAACTCAGTAAGCTCCTCAAGAGTTTAGCAAATTCAAGATTGAGAGTGATTCACCAGCTGCCACCTGATCTATCTGGGTATCACACTAAATTATTCACTTCTGAAGGCCAGAAACATCAGCATTCAAAGATAGTGCCTGTATGAGTTCATCTGCTAAATCCAAGTAAGGGGAAAATGAGGAGGCAGGTTACAACCAAATAGTGATGTGAACTGCTAGACTCACAATACCACTTAACACCTATACTGGTGCTCTGGGAAAAGGGAAATATCAAAGTTTGCAGAGTTACACAGTCTGTAATGGTTTGAAATTGCATCATTGTACTGGGTATGTTGGACAAGCCAGTATATCTTTTTGGTGATCATCATATTTCACATCATGAAATAATCTGTTATTACCAGGGACCACAAGTTATATGCTTGTGATGATGTTCTTGTTGCAGCAGAAATATAAAAGCTGTGGCTGCTACACAACTAGAAACACTCAACAGAATTTCCTTACCTAGTTACCTGAGAGTGGTTTGAACAAGGAGACCTTTTCACACAGGATTCATTTGGATGGACAAGAATATTTAGAAGTGCACAAAATTATTATAAATACACAGGAAATTGTGAGCATACAGATTGAAGAGTACAACATATCTTGGTCTTTGACACCACAGCAGATAAATTGCTAAGGATTTAACCACAACAACCATTGGTCAACCTCTTATGTTCACTTTATGAAACCGACAAGAAATGACAAAAAGATGTATAACAAGAAAAAGAAAGCACAGAGATAGTTGTGCAGGTGTGGAGGGTAAACAATTATTTTCTTCCTTTTCTGCAGGTCAGAACAAATGCAAAAGACCAAAAAGCTTTTTCAAATACTGACAGTCCTTGACAAGCAAGAGGAAATAGTGCCCTAATTGGCAAAAAATGGGAAGAGGAGGAAAGAGGGCAAAATGCCATGGTCACAATTTGTTTCCAATTCATTCTCTCTCTCCAAGGTTCCTTCTGCCCTTTAAGAAATCCGTACTTAAAAAATAATGGACTATACAATTTCCCAACCAGGACTCTGATATAATTCATTTTAATGCTCCTCGAGTTGGCTGGGCACTACAATAGATCATCACGTTGCGAGAGAACCCTTTAGTCCAGACTGTGTATCAGAATGAACTTATAGATGTATAGTGTATTTATCATGACTGTGCTGTCACACAAGGTTATCATGCAGGTATGCAATATTTCTCCATCTCTCTCTTTGTGATTTGGTTCCGTATCCAAAATGGAACTAATCAACATAAAAAGACTGTGCTGACTATTTCAGTGAGCCACTGTTTAGTTTTAGAAAGATGTAGCATATCGTACTTAATTTCAACTGTTTCACATTCACTATTCTTTTCTGTTTAGAATGAACTCCATGAGTAAATGGAGTATTTCTTTTTTTTCTTAAGTTACTACTGTCAGTATAGAAGATGCTTTTGGGACATATTTTTTTCCAATTCCAGTTGCAAAACACTCGAAATATTCTTGGGGTCATTTATTGTTCCTCTACTAGTACACGAAGCTGATAAGTCCAGAACCTCCCAGGAGACATGTCAGAGACTTTGGGGCCAGAAGAATTAATAATTATCTAAAACTTTGGTTTGAAAGGCACTCAGTACTTGACATTTCCATTGCTTTCCTGGGATGTCAATGCTCTAAATACTGACAAATCAGGTTGTTTATTCAAGTTCCTTACTGCAAAGTAAGCTCTCCAAATTTGGCTGATTGCTATTATGAACTTTGATTTAGGAGGTGTAAAATATATGAGGGTAACAGAAATAAAATCCACTTTTCCCCCAGTGATTGTCATTCGTGCTGTTTATTTTTTCTGCCTTTGTTTTCTCCCCCAGCGCAGTTGTCTGTAAGAGAAAAGTTTTATCAGACCAGCATTGATTAAAGAACAAACTCATTAGCTGAATTATCATTCACTGTTTCAATGACTGAGGGCTGCTGAAGAAAAATAATCACTTTTTCTTTGCCTTCCATTTCTAGTTAGGAGTAAAGCTAGCAGTAAAATAAATCTGGTGTGCAATGGTCTTTCTATGCTATTTCCATCAGGAAGTCTCATGAATCCTCAAGATAGCCTACTCTTGTGAGCATCCCACCTTTTTTTCCAATGAGCTTCTGAGCTGTGAAGAGCTGAACCAATGTCCCTTCTGGAAAACTGGATTACTGCAAACTCTCTGTCTCTTATTTTCCTCTTCTTAGAATTCACGGTATCACAGCTAAAACTCCTTGTGCTTTACTGTTCAGACTGTATACCTATTTATAGAGAGTACCCAACCCTTTTCATCGTATTCATCATTCAGTAATTCTGTTCTTAAGGTCTTATGGTGGTCCTTCCCACCCATACTTACACTATTACATTTGTCCTTTCCCCATAAGCTGCCCTCAGAGATACAGTCTTTGGGTCCAGTCCAAGAAGCCATTTTTCTTGGTTTATATTTGGATAGGAAATCACAACACATTGGCCATGCCGTGCATTCACATTCCAATATCCTAAAGCCATGAGGTGGTGTGTGCATTTGAAAGGAAGTCATTACTCTAGCAAAATATCCAGCTACATTTCTTAGAAAGAAGAGAGCAAAGCTTAAAAGCAACAAGTAATAACCAGGAAAGAGGAACTGGGAAATGCAACCCATAATATGTTTCTGTAATAAGGCAGCAAGCAGAGTGAGAGGAGCATTATCAGTACTAGTACAGTAGTAGTAGCAATATTAGCAAAGGTACTATAATGTTAATAACTTTTTAAGAAAAGGGATATTTGCAGCATGGAGGGACAGGGTCCTATGGCCACCACCATCTGGTAAGTGTCTCTCCTGTGAGCTACAGCCCCTGCATAGTTGCTAGTGGACAATGGGAAGATGGTCTGCTCAGGTAAGAATTTTGTGTAGGTGTTATTGCACAAAAGCCTTCTGGAAGCTGCCAGGATGGGAGAGAGCTGAGGAGAGGGAGTAAGGGTCACAAATGAGATATGGCAATACTTTCACCTGCAGGGAGGATGAAGGACTGTTTCCTGCATTCACAATGCTGAATCATCCTCCCAGATCAACTGTGAGCCAACAAAAGAGAAAGATGGTTTGATTCCACCTGAGACTTTATCCTGGGCTACAAATTTGAAGAATGTAAGATAGAAAAGAGTGAAACTTTATGCCTGGGGAAAGATGGGCGGTTAACTATTGGTCTGGAGTTCTCAGCTGCTGTTCTTGATCACATCAAAATTCACAGTCAGTGATAGCAGATTGGCCAACACCAAGAAAAGCACTATTTCTTGAGCTGCATTGCTATATGCAGGATAAGGAGCCCAACTATCAAATGATACTGGCATATGACAGACATTAGAAAGGTCCTGCTAGGGCAGCATAGTTCCTAAATGAGCAGTTGTCCCTAAGATTTTCTGGCTCTTGGCTATGCTATACTCAGAAAGCTGTGGATCAAGTAAAGAAGCTGAAGCTCTTTGAAGTGATTTGGCTACTGCAGATCACCCTACAGGGTGCAACAATGAGTCCAACTCAGGTCAGATGGTCACAGCAGGCAACTGGAAATCAAGAGTTCTTGTATTAGCACATTATCATCAAATGCTGGCATAAAGCAGCTGACATTTTTGTACTTCACTCAACATGAGCATCGTTAGCATTACTTGAATTAATAGGAGGCACAATACCTGAGAAAAGCTTTAAAACTGTGGAATCGTTAAGTGTGATAACACAATAGAACAAGATCTGCAGTCTGCCTGTACTGATAGATTTGAAAATCTGGGCTCCTGCTGTTTCACATTTTCAGGGTAATTGCTAAAAGAGAAAATGATCTATGTGTCAAGTCAACTCATTAAACAAACTGAGACTTTGAACTTCTTGATTTGGGTGAAAATTTAATCATGGGGAGAATGGGTGAATTGACACTGAACACATTCCATATTTTCTGCCCTAGAGACATTTTAGATACCACAGTAACACAATATTCTTACTATTATGTTATAATCTAACTGAAAATCAGCATTACTTTGTGTACTTCTTTTCCACAGAGAACAGAGGAAGTGCTTATTCATGCATCTGTAGTTAGGATGCAATAAAAAAGTAAACAGAGACTGTAAGGCTCTAAAATACGGGCAGTAGGAGGACAGGGAGTGTGATGCAAACATGCTGATACTGTCTCCTCAGAGACAGGTACCCATTTGTTTTCCAGGACTTTGTTGTATGCAGGAAGAAGAGCAAAAAACCAATACCTGTTTGCCTCCCTTCTGTCTTGATGCTGGTGTCATTTATGCTTCAGCGCTGTGTAAAGTAGTGTGTAAAGTAAATGCACCTTGAAAAACCTTTCTCCACCTTCTCAAATTGCAGCTGCCATCACCAGATCTCCCAAGAATTCATTTTGTTATGTGAACGCAATCAATCCTACTCATTACAATTAGGCAGAAGGTAAATAAATCTTGTGCCCTGTCATTACAGGTTTTTCTGTTGTGTTTTAGAAGTTTTCTCAAAGACCCTGCAGTGCTTCACTTGTTTCATTTCGACACTGGAAACTTTTTACTTTTGTGTAACTACAGAGTGTTTGTACAAGACACACTTCTGTGCCAAGCAGAATCTGTGCTGTATTTACCAAGCATAAGCCAATACAACGGGTGCTCACTGTAATGAACAGTGTTTGGAGTGAAAAGTCTAATGAGTATAGATGCTATCAAAGCTGTTCTCTTGCTCAGAAGTGAATGTTAATGCCAATTACTCATGTTCCTTGATTAAATTCTCTCCGAACATTAAGTACTGCAGAAAAAAATCTTCTATCTCAAAATATGCACGTTGCAGTTGAGTCAGAAACTGGTACCAAGAACCCAGGGGCAAAGCATGCTCTGTGCTTTGATCCACCAAGTAATATTGGTATTAAAGTGCCCTGGATGTGACTGATAGTAGATTAACTGTGCTAAGCATTCCACTAGGTCAGGTCCATGGACACCAGACTGCAGTGTACTTCCAGGGCAAGAGAAGTACTTGTATAAGTAAATGACTGAATGAAGATATTTTACATGGGGAAACATAAACTTCTGCTTCTGGTGGGTCAGTTCTCTACACCATATAAACAATGAGAGCCAGTCAGTGATCTCTCACAGTTGGGACTGCTCTTTGGTTTGAGGGAACCCAAGTTAGCCACTCTGCTTGAGAAACTGCTGGGAGGTGTGTGTGCAGTATTTCTTTTTCTACAAATGTTTCAAAAGGAACAGGCACTCCATGACATACCTTCACAGCTGAGCTCTGGAATTAGGAAAACTGCATCAACCAGGATGTAAAAACAACAAATGGTTTCTCTTTGAAGGTGGAAAGGATTATTATGGCAGTTACAGCAAATGTATACTTTTCATATTCGCCAAAACAGAGTTCAAGAGCAGAAGAGGTACTTAAACTGTCGATCCTTAACTACTTCCCCTGTTGTCTTGAGCCATTGTATATTATAAACTATTTCTGTTTTCAGCCAGGTTTCCTAGAGCTGTGACATATGAATATGAGCCAGCAGTGTGTCCAGGTGGCCAAGAAGGCCAATGGCATCCTGGCTTGTACCAGGAACGGTGTGCTGAGCAGGACTAGGGAAGTAATCCTGCCCCTGTAGTGGGCATAGGTGAGGTCTCATCTCAAGCACTGTGTTCAGTTTTGGGCACCTAAGTACAGAAAGGACACTGAGGTGCTGGAGGAGGTCCAAAGAAGGGCAACAAGGCTTGTGAAGAGCTTGGAGAATATGCCCTACAAGGAGAGACTGAAGGAACTGGGGCTGTTTAGTCTGAGGAAAAGGAGGCTGAGGAGAGACATTATCGTTCTCTTCCAATATCTGAAAGGTGCTTATAGTGAGAGCAGGGTTGGTCTCTTCTCACTGGTGACAGGATAAGGGGAAATGGCCTTAAGTTGTGCCAGGGTAAAGTTTAGGTTGGAGGAAACATTTATAGAAAGGGTTGTTAAGGACTGGAATAGGCTCCCCAGGGAGGTGGTGGAGTCACCATCCCTGTCTGTGTTTAAAAAACATTTGGATGTGGTGCTCAGGAACATGATTTAATGGAGGGTTGTTAAGAGTTAGGGTAGTATGGTTTGGTCGTGGTTGGACTCGATGATCTTTTCCAACCTGAGTGATTCTATGATTCCATGACATAGCAACTCCTAAAACAGCCATGGCATCTTGAGCTATGCATCAGATGAAATTTTGGATACAGAGAGGAAAATTTGGAGTTGGAAGTTGCTGGTGGAAGAGCTGCTCTTTGTCTTCATCTCTGGATTCGGACTAGATAGAAATCTTCTGCCCGAAGTACTGAGGACACTGGTGTACAAACCCTTCAGACAGCACCTGATCAGAGCAGTGCTTGGCACAGTGCTTACAAAATAGATGCATTACATAAGAGATGAAGGAAGAGGAGTGGCAGGAATGGTGAAATGTCTCATCCAGGGATGGGCAGGAAGCCATTAGCAGAGCTGGAAAAGGCCACAGATGTCCCAGCTCCAAAGACTGAGCTTTAAATATTTAACCACCTGAAGTTTACATCCCATTTTTTCCTGATAGATCACAGCACCTGGCATAAATAATGTTTTACACTTTGCAAATATCACTTCATAAATCTTCATGACGTGTGCATGTAGTAGGTATGTGACTGGCACCATCCCCTCTTTGCCACTTCAGGATGCTCACACAGCACAGTTGGCAGAGAGAAAAACTGCTGCTCCTGCATCATTTGGGTAGGGAAGAGCCTGAAGGCCAACCAGGACCCATAGAAATCACTCCATGAACATGGCAGATAGCAGAATGTGGGCTCAAGCCGAATGCAATTGCTGCCAGCAGCACTTTGATACTCACACAAATTTAAGTTAGCTGAGAAAAAGAAAGAGATTGGAAGTAATGGGGGACATATGAATCACATCTACAAGTCTTTGTGCAATTTAGCTTTGAAATTTAAGATTTAAACTAATGTATTCCTTGGCCAAAAGTTATTCTAGCTTCTCCGGGCAAGTGGTAAGAGAAAGAAATGTGATCTTTTTGATTAAGCCAGAACATTTACTGCCACTGGGAAGTGCTGCACATAATGTACCATGGGGACATGCTGCTTTCTGCAGTTTCTGCTATAACTGCAATATCTTACAGTAAACTTAAAAAAGTACAGTACAGTATGTAGGAAGTCTCAAATCATCCTCGTTAACTGCATTTATACAACACTGCACCAATCTATTACAGTGGCAGGGATGTTGCCAGTAGAGTAAATTAAATTCTGATTTTACTTCCCAACACTCAGTATAAATTTAGGCAACTTGTCCCATTTCTGTAGCATTATTCCAGAATTAAACTGTTCAATAAGGCTATTAAATTTATGTCTTGCTTGAGCATTGAGTATTTCCACTGGTGCCACAGGGTTGCCCTCATGAGCTTTAAATTTGTTGATGTCTTAGAAAATTTAAGTGCATGCCAGGGACCAAAAACTGCCCTACAAGGATGAAAACAACATACTGGTGGAAAGCTGGAAAGCTGATAGAAAACCATCAACAGAAATGAAAAGGTATGATATCTTCAACAATGAAAAAATAATTTATATCTTTGGAGGACACAGGAGAGTTGAAGGCTGTGGACAGGCACCCTCATTTGAAGTATGCCATTATTTAGTCTTCCTTCAGGATCCCACTGTACTGATGCTGCACAAAGGGAAGTTGAATCTCTGCATCCACAAAAACTTACACCTGAGATTTCCACACAAGGTTTCCATTCCATTCTGGGGACATCCAAAGTCAGGCTGGATGGGGCTCTGAGCACCCTGATCTAGCTGTAGGTGTCCCTGTTCATTTCAGGGGAGTTGGAGCAGATGACTTTTAAGGGTCTCTTCCAGCTCAAGTGATTCCATAGTTCTATGGAATCTATCTGTGGCTTATTATGCATCCTACAAAATTCAGTATTATCTGCAATATATTGTTCAGGAAAGTAAGTCATAAAAGAAATAAATAACTTACCTAAGACCTCACCATGTATTCAAACACAGTAAATGAGTCTACTCTACAGCCACATAAAGGGAAAAAATTTAAGTACGTTTGGAAGTAGGCTTTGTGGTTTTCTTGTCATCCAGCCTCATGCATGAAATGGAAATTTCCTGTTCCTGTCAACCTGAAATGCCTCTAAGGAGGTCATGACTACCCAGCTAGAAGCAAGTAAACTGCCACAGCTTTATTTTCTAATGAGGGACAAACCCAGCCTAACCTTTCAAGTTTACTTTAGGATCATCTTTATGGTCCTGGTAACTCTCAGCTCAGTCAGAGCAGGATTCCTAAGTGATATTGCAGTATGAATAATAAATCTGAACTTGGGACTAAGTGGGGACCATTTGACTAGTGAAGGATGCTGTAAAAAGCCACTTAAAAGATCTGTACAAGCACCAGCATATGTCTGGTTGTCCAAAGGGGGGGAGGATGCCTGCATCTGGCTTACTCTCTGCAGGTCTTTGCCTACCTGCTCCCACATCACATGCGGCACTGCATACCCAACACAGGCGTTGATTTCCTCCCTCAATAACCAGCCCCCTAATTAAGTTGAACGCTGCTCAATTCAGTCAGCCCGTAAACGCCACATTCATTATTCAGACTTCTCCAGATCTGAGGGAACTGAAGGGAAACGAAAACAAAGCACCTCGTGGGATTTAACACTCACTCTGCTGGTCTGCAGAGACCCAGCTTCAGACACAGCACAGCTCCAGCACACCATTTGCTGTCCTGTGCAAACAGATTTGGGAAGACACCGCAGGACAAAAGGCTCTTCTTTCGCAGTGGTCAGAGCCAAGGGACATAGGAACAATGCTGGAACAGAAACAGGGGAAGAAATAACAGGCACAGCCCTTCCAGGGGACCACTTCTGACTCCTACTCCTTCCCTAGAGCACAGCAGATGCTGCTCACGAGCAGGTGCCAGCCCCAGCTGCTGGGCCATTGAGCTCCAGCCTTCCCATAGCACTCCCACGGTGGTGCCCAGCTGCCCTATGACTTGGAGACTTGGAAAGTAACACAATACTTTTTCTCCCACCTGCTTGTGCATTAGTCACAAGCCAGAGCAACATCCAAGCTTTTGTGCTTGCTCTGTCCCACCCCCTGGGGAAGGATGAGATCTGGATAAAGCTAACAAGTAAATGGCAGCTTGGCAGGACTACACACAAACAGCCCTGCCTTATGATGGATCAGAGTGGGTGTCTTCACAGAGCTCCACAAAATAATAGAGTCATGGAATTGTTGAATTTGGAAGGGATCCTTGAAGATCTTTAGTCCAGTTCCCCTGCAATGGATGGGAACACCTACAGGTAGATCAGGGTGTTCAGAGCCCTGTCCAGCCTGACCTTGAATGTTTTGATTTTCTCTTTCTTTAAAGGTTGTTAAAAAAAAAAAAATGTCAGTAGTAAGACACTGAAAGAATAGGACATAAAAACAGCTAATCAGTATCACATAATGGAGTGAGGGAGATCAGGAGTGGAAAAGACCTATTAGGTCTACAACTGCACATGTGGTTTTAAAGACAGTTTGATGCAAAAGCATTTAGAAATATGTGCTGAATTCAGTGAGTCAGAACAAGCTGAAAGTTGAACTGTTTTCATAGAATCATAGAATGCCTTAGGTTGGAAGGGATCTTAAAGTCCATTCAGTTCTAACCCACTGCCATGGGCAGAGTTGCCGCCCATCAGATCAGGCTGCCCAAGGCCCAGCTCAACCTGGCCTTGAACATCTCCAGGGATGGGGCATTCACAGCTTCTCTGGGCAACATGTTCCAGTGCCTCACCATCCTCTGAGTGAAGAATTTTTTCCTAACATCTAATCTAAATTTCCCCTCTCTAGTTTTCAAGCCATTCCCCCTTGTCTTATTACTATGGGAGCATTTATTCTCATTCCCTTCCCTTGGCTGCCCTCTCTATGGTGGTCATTTCCTGCTCCCAGAGGAACCTCATGCCAAAATAAACACTCTTCTGGATCTCTGCCTTCCAGCTCTCAACAGCAGCCCTTACTGCAAGGAAGCCACAAGGACAACCTGGTGATGAGGTCACTCACCAAAGTGGATTGATTTCCATTATTGTCTTCATAACCCATGCTTTGGGCTCGCTTTAAATTTCTGTGATCAAGAGATATGAAGGCAGATGTGTCAGATTAATCCTATCTTGATCTTCTTCCACCTACTTGCTTCCGTGAAACTAGTTTTCCTTTCGAAATAGATAACTATGAAAGTATGTAAGTAAAAGTAAACCAGTAAATAAATACCTCCAAACAAAATAATCATTTTCAAGTTGACCAAAACACCCTTTTAAATCTCAATGAAACATTACTGAACACATAGAAAAAAAGAAACAGTTTAGATTGACAAGAAATCATACTGCCTGAATTAGATCAACATAATGAGGTTCTTCTCTACAATGTCTAAGCACTGTAACCAGACAGTAGCAATTTCTGTTTGTACAAACATGGTTTCCTCCGTGGCTTTCCAAATTTTTATCTGGTTGCTTATTTTTTTTCTCTCCACAGGCATACATAAAGAGGGTTTTTAGAAATCCATGAGGATTATTCATGGAATGTATTTTTAATAAGTGTGACTATATTCATAAATTGTACTTTCACTTCCACATGTGCACAGAACTTATTATTACTTTATGAATCATAGAATATCCTGAGTTGGAAGGGACCCATAAGGATCATCCAGTCCAACTCAAAAGAATTACTAAATAGATCTGGAGAAAATCCCAAATTTGAGGCTGTTCAGGAACTGCTTTTATTTTCTTTCTTTGTCACAGAGGTATTTGACACTCTCTGTGATTGGTATTCTGGAACATTTCTTCATTTATATGAAGAAATGACAAACTTCTTTTTAAAACAAATATCACCATCCAGCCAACTATTCATATGGACTAAGAGGGAGTCTGGTTTTCATGAATACCTGGCAATAGTTTGTATATTTATAAACTTCATATTAAGATGCCAGAAATAATGGTAAATAGAATTCCAGAGTTTGAAATTCAGAATTAGGCTTTTCCAATACTGTGATGAGATCCTCAACAGCCTGGGTTCCTTTGCTGACTGGTGATGCCATCAGGAGATGGGATACCAGCAGCACAACCATCAGGCACACCATTCCATTATTCACTCATGTAAAAACTTTCCCTTGTAGCAGATTGGTCAAACTTGTGATGATCAGCTTGATTTGTTTTGTGTTTTTGTATTTGTTTAAAGAAACCAATTGCAAAATGATGGCAAATCTAATAAAAGGCCTAGATTTCAACCAGAAATATTTCAGAGAATCTTAGGGGTTGCCAGAATAGCTGTAGCTTGATAATGCAGATACAACAAATTGCAAAGATGCTGTAAACAGATGAGAAACATAACGAAATAAGAGGAAATCAGACCATAATGAGTGTGTTTAAATGGAGGTGGATAAACCGGTAGAAGAGTAGAGCTGTCAGCATAGATAAACTGGGAGAGATAACAAAATGGTAAGGAAAAGGAAACCAATAAAAAGTGCAAAGAAACAGCATCCTTAAGGCTAGAAGTTAAGCTGTGAAAAATCACACTGAGTTCCCATTTCAGAAGTACTGACATTGCTCTATGTGTACTTTGCAAATGTAAAAGAAACAGCCAGTGAGGTTTGTGAAGGTGCAGAAGACTACAGGACTGAAAAGGTGAATGGTATGGTAATGGGAGCATCTGTATCTTTAAGAAACTGTTGCATCAGCATTAATTATATGCAAAATCAACAATAAATACCTATTCTCCATCCCGAGAGCATCAAAAATAATCCCCACAAACTTGTAGAATGTTCATATTTAGCCTTTGTCCTCATGATCCAAAACTGAGAACAATGGGTTTTCATAGTGAAACACCCTTATCTGTCCTAGTGGGTGAAGAATAAGACATCAAATGGACAGCACTGGGGAAAGCTGTCTTCTATAAATATGCCATCTCTCCCCTCTGTGTTACTGTTTGCAGAGAGGTCCCACTTCAAACATAGGGGGAAGAGAGAAACAGTGCAAGAACGAGATACACCATGTGTTCTTCATTTTGGGCAGCACAAGATGCTTTTTGCCCCAGCTGCTAAAGGACTTCTGCACACAAAACACCTGGAGTAACTGCCATCAAGATCACCTAGACTTTCCCACCAATTATCCCTCTGCATTAAGAACACAAGGAGAAAATGAGAGCATGCAGATATTCCAACTGCGATGCCAAATGGATCCCATAATGGCAGCACCCAGAAGCACCGAAGATAGAGGGTCCCTTGGGCCACCTCTGTGCCAAGGACACACAGCACTGCTGTGCAGAGCCCAGAAGCCCAGCCATCAGCCTCTCAACGAACCCCAGCTGAAACACGCAGCCAAAGCCACTCTGCTGCCCAAGCACAACACGGCTCTGCCATCTGCAGCCCTGCTGGGGGCTTTGCAGTCATCAGCGCTGTGACACATCAAGCGAATCACATTGGTCCCTTGACAGAGATTTTTCAAAGATGCCTGAAGTGTGTCTTGCATATTTGTGGGAGGTGGGAATAATCATGCTTTTTAAGGGCTTGCAATGCACCTTCTGTGAGGCAGGTGCTGCTGTGAATAAATAACAGGCTCCATCAGAGCACATAACTTGCAGGTTTCTCCTGCCCACATGACACCTGAGCTAATGATGCTGAGCTGGAGGGCTGTGTATCCCATTACCCATCCCTGGAGCCAGATGCTCACCATACCTGCAAAATCTGTGCAGAAAGTTCCCTTCCAATTTGTGTTGCTGGCCGGGACAGGATGTCTCCTGCTTCTGCTGCCCTGAAGGAAACTCCACCTGGTGGGAGCTGACTCTGAATCACGTGGGATTTTCAGCATGATGCTGAAGTTAAACTTTTCGCAGTTTGAAAACAACTCTGGGTGAAGATGGCAGGAACCGAAGGAGTTTGGCTGGAAACTGCACACTGCCTCTTAATCCATCACTGCTGTGCGGCAGCTCTGCCTGTGCAGACTCCTGGCTTTTCTGAAGGTGGTTGGGATGGCTTCAGGCTTTTGGCTGCTTTATGCAAGCAGATTTTCATGCTCTGATATCTCTGACATGACTTTTGATCCAGTGGAGGAGATGCTGACACTTTTTTTTCACTGGGAGTATTTTACTTGCGTTCAGCACTGCTGGCGTGTTGCAGCTCCGTGTGTTATTTAGTGAGAAGGGCATTCAGAATAGCCAGTTTATTTTTCAAAAATAAGTAAATAAAATAGAAATAGAGGAAGGATGATGTTTCAAGGTGTCAGACAGGCAAGTTTTGGAAAAAGAAACAAAAACTGATGGAAAGTGCAATTGGCTCTTCATGTCAGGGCAGATGCACAGGGAAAGAGGGTAGCCAGCTGAGGAACACCGTGTGCCTTAGGGAACCCCCTGCTGAAGGACATCCATATAAGTGAGAAAGTCAAACACCCTCATTCATGCTGCAAAGGAGGCTGCAATACAAGTGTCTGAGCTACAGAAGGAATTGTTCATAAAGGCAGACGGTATTAAAGGGCACACTATTTAATGGGTGAGATTGATGTGCACACTGATGAGATATACTTCAAATTGACTAAATGTCTGATTTGAGTGAAAAAGTTTTCATTTTCCTTTTTTTTTTTTCTTGAACAATGTTATCTGTGTTTTTTTGTCATTTGTAAGCTATGTCCTTTGCTGTGACCCCACTCAGAACAGACACTTGCCAAATATTAGGTTTATGTAAAAATAATAATAATAAATCACTATCTGTCCTAATTTATGCCACTTGAAGGCCCATTCAAGCAAATGGATTTTGTGCTAATGTGGTTTTTACAGACTGATCGTAGCCTGCCTGCATGCAGAGGACCTCACTAGGACATGCAGGCAGTTTTGCCAGTTACTTACCAACATAGCTGACCTCTGTACTAACCAATGAAGACACGTGAGATTGCACATCATCATTTTTTCATATTTTTCCTTGAATCATAGAATGACTTAGGTTGGAGGGGACCTTAAAGACTGTTGAGTTCCGACCCCCCTGCCATGGGCATTGTTTCTACTCAGTAGATCAGGTTGTCCCGGGATTCATTCAACCTGGCCTTGAACATCTCCAGAGATGGGGCATCCACAGCTTCTCTGGGCAGCCTGTGCCAGTGCTTCATCACCCTTTGAATAAAGATTTATTTCCTAAAATCTAAACTGAATATCCCCTCTTTTATTTTAAAGCCATTCCACTTTGTCCTATCACTGTCAAAACATGTAAAATGTTGTTCTCCCTCCTGCTTATAAGTTCCTTTTAAGTACTCTAAGGCCACAATGAGGTCTCCTTGGAGTCTTCTCCAAGTTAAACAACCCCAGCTCCCTCAACATTTCTTCATAGAGATGTTTCAGCCTTCTGATCATCTTCATAGCCCTCTTCTCCAACAGAAATTGATGAGGCAGTCTTTTGTGTGTGTGTGTGTGTGGTGCCATGACAGTACAGTTGCTTGGAGCTGGTATGCTTAACAGAGTTAAGATGGCCTGGATTTATAGAACCATAGAATCCCCAAGGTTGGAAAAGACCTACAAGATCAACTGTTCACCTATCACCAACAGTTCTCGCTAAACCATGTCCCTCAAACACAACATCTAAAGGTTATTTGAATACCTCTGGAGTCAGTGATTCCACCACCTCCCTGGCAGCCCATTTCAGTGCCTGACCACTCTTTCGGAGAAGTATTTCCTAGCATCCAGTCTGAACTTCCCCTGGTGCAACTTGAAGCCATTCCCTCTAGTCTTATCACTAGTTACAAGAGAGAAGATGCCAACCTCCTGCTCGCTACAACCTCCCTTCAGGTACTTATAGAGAGCAATAAGGACTCCCCTGAGCCTCCTCTTCTCCAGGCTGAACAATTCCAGCTTCCTCAGCCATTCCTCATAAGGCCTGTGCTCCAGACCCCTCAATGCTCTGTTGACCTTCTCTGGACACACTCCAGGGTCTCAATGTCTTTCCTGCAGCGAGGGGCCCAAAACTGAACACAGTACATAGTTACACAGCTCTTCCAGTTGACACTGTTAACCAAGTGCAAGCTTCAGCAGTGAACTTACACCAGAGGAAGGCTGGTGTGAATTTACTTTATGACTGAAAATGATAATTTCAGTGAAGATTAGTTGTAAGAGCTTGTGTGAAAGACAAAAACTGTTTT
Organism: Oreortyx pictus; assembly: GCA_036925125.1. Taxonomy (NCBI): domain Eukaryota; kingdom Metazoa; phylum Chordata; class Aves; order Galliformes; family Odontophoridae; genus Oreortyx; species Oreortyx pictus. The sequence goes on from JAUPFR010000003.1 coordinate 6,649,991, forward strand.
CCTTTTTCTTTGTCTCAAAGCTTGCTTGCTAAGACCTTTCTGGTGATAAGACCTTAACTGACAACTGCAAATTATCTAGGTGGGTGTTATGTAGCTGGCAGCCCTTTGTGTAAATTGTTTACATTTGAAAGCACTTCTTTGGAGGTGTTTTGCTCAGGAGTGTTTACTGGCAGAAGATCTGGCTTGTGACCAGATAACTGGTATGGGAGGCTGGGAATGAGGGCAAGATACAATTTGGTATTTCCCTACCCCTCTCTTATATGCTGGCAAGGCCCGGAAAATGGGAACAAAGGAGTTCTTGTGAAGATTCTAAAAAGCCAGGAGCTGCCTCTCCAAAAAGAGCTGACTCGAACACCTTGGACTTATAAAATTAAGTCATACTTTGTTAAGAAAAGGAGAAAGAGAAAAAGGAGGAAAAAAGAAGTTATCATCGTCAACCAAACAACACAGTCTCCAGTGACCCATTGTGCCTGAACTACAGACCTTGCTGGACCCATGGTGGTGATTCTCTCTTTCTTGCTTTCTACCAAGACTCCTTTCACTTCCTATCTCTTTTCTATTGCCCGTCTTCCCTTCCCAGTATCCCTAAGCAACTAGGATTTGTAATAAATTAGTTGGGCTAACATTTGACCCATTGTGTCTTAATCTTGCCATCAGGTATACATATACATATTTTGAAAAGAACCTCTTCTCCCTCCTATAAATTGGTGTGAGACAGGTTGTTACATGAAGGTGCTCAGAAAAATTGATCTGAATTTTTAAGAGGATTAGTTAAACTGCATTAATTAAAGCCCTTTATGGAAACTGTCAGAATTAAAGTGGCTTTGACTTGATTTGGTTTACTTCTCTTTCAAGGTTAAGTCATATTAAGGCCACTGTAATTGTGAAATGAGAGGTTTAATGCAATTTAACTAATTCACTTTAAACTCCTGCTTTTGGTTCATTTAAGTCAACTTTCTTGATTGTCCCTGCATAGACAAACCTGAGCAAAATTCAGGATCACATTACCTAAAAGTAACTTTGAAAGAATTACAAATATTTAAGAGCATATCCAAGACATTGATGTCTTTGTCACCAATGGTCTTTAGGAATTGCAGGAAGATATCAAGGTCCAAAGAGGCACACTGAGGAACAGATCTTCAGTGCTTAACTGTAGCTGCCTATCAGGGATGGTCAGTCCTGCACTAAAACTGGTCTCTAGCCTAAAATAAAGGATAACTAAGATATATTAGGAAAAAAATTATTCTCTGACAGCGTGGTAATGCATTGGAACAGGCCTCCTAGGGAGATGGTGGAACAGGCTGCCCAGAGAGATGGTGAAGTCACCATCCCTGGAGGTGTTCAGGAACTGTGGAGGTGTGGCACTGGGGGACATGGATTGGTGGGCAGGGTGATGGTGGCTTGATGGTTGGACTAGATTATCTTGTAGGTCATTTCCAATCTTAATTATTCTATGATTCTATAACAAGCTCAGAAAATTCCTCTCAGCCCTGATAAAAGAGGGCTTGGGTCATGGGCTGAGAGGGGAGAAGAAAGCTGCTTTAATATAAGAAGAAAGAAGATTTTATTTAAAGCTCTTCTGATAAATTCTATATCCTCTCTCCCTTGTGCCATCCCAGAAGGCTTACCTACAAATTTAAGATTTTAAGAATTTAATGTAAATCTTAGAGAAGTTGGCAACTCTATCCGCAGAACAGGGGTTAGAACCAGATGGCCTTTGGGGCTCCTTCCAATTCAAGCAATTCTATGATTCTATGACTATCACTGTAGGTGCAGGTTGCTTTCATGAGACAATTCATTGCTTAATGAAAATCTATACCCTTTTTTCACTGTCTTTTTAAAGCAAGAAATTATTGTTAATGCAACAGTGGTGCAAATGGTAACGTTATGGTGGGCAGTGCTCACAAAGACAAGGTTACTGCCTGCAACAAATGGCTGTATCTTGGGGTAGATTAGAATCCGTACTGCCACATTAAATGAGAGGGAGTGTGAGACAGGCTCCTTGTGTACTGCTGAGATCCATTTTAGGTTTGAATCTTACTCCAAACAGCAGCGTAAGTGAGGGGAGAAGTGATAATTAGCAGGCCTATTTCTATTTGGAGATGGCTGTGTGCATGACTGAGCGCGAATGGCCTGTTGATGAGTGGGTGGAACTCCAAGGGGCTGCGGGCAGAGTGAGGCAGCAGTGATTAGCTGCCACCAGGGTAAGTTACTGTCTCCTGTGATGCTAAAGATATACTATACTTAATAGTTCATTGGCTAAATGCATTCAGATGGTTGATATTGCCTGGCCGGAAACATTCATTCACGTAATTAGTTTACCTTTCTAGTTTAAATCAAATGGAAAATCCCCCTGTAAGGCAGTCTTACTTAGGCTGTTGTGCCAGTGTTAATCAGTGCACTGCTCTTGATTTTGCAAAGCTGTCTGGTGATCTTAAAGAGAAGAGCAAGGTCTTCTAATCCCCTACCTTATCACAGAGCCTTATCACAGCCCTCCTGGAAATGCTCTGGACTATTTTCTGGATAGCTTGACTCCAAGATTCGCAGCAGCTGCTGATGACGTCAATGGAAAACAAGACCTCATGTGACAGGGTGTTACCCGTCAACAATCTCAACTCCAGGAGTGTGATGGGAGGGAAAGGGTATGACTCATCTCTTGTCATAAATCCTCCATGTCACAGATTTGCAGTTATACTTTTTTTCCAGAGGAACCTCAGCGACTTCACCAATATAAATGATCTAAAGGTGACTTATCCAGGAATCTCAAACAGTTGACTTAACAAATTAATCTTTTATCTCCATATCATAACAACTCAGATACCTTTAAATATGGTGTGTATGTTGCAGAGAATTAAAAAAAAAAAAAAAAAGCTTAAAGAAGGGTGTATGATTTTACCTTTAAAGGTACTTCAAGTTTAAGCCACACCCTAAAAAACAGTGGTACTCTATGATGCTATGATTTTGTTGAGTTTTTGCACTGTTCAGGCTTTGGCAGCAGGGCTGAATTCTGGAAAGAGCTGTTTGGATGCTCACAGCACTCCTCGTGCAGTATTACATCCCATAAAGAGCTCACTGAGTATAGGCAGCTCTTAAACCTCACTCACAATCATCCACATAAGTCAAATTTTGCTGTAGTCCATAGCAGAAGGATACTGCAGTCTTGAGCCTCATACATTTGCTTGTATTTGCTTCTTCATTCTTTTCTTTTGACCTATGAGGTGCATTACAGAGTCCGCATGGTCATTTTCCCATCAATTTTCATCTTTCCCGATTCTTTTAGGAAACAAATACATCTTGTGTATTTGCACAACCTCCTATGCTATGAAACATACCACCGAAGTTCAGCATGTGGTGCAAAGAGCAAATCTATTGCCTTTGGAAACCCTGCAAGCTGATAGCAGGAAGCAGTTGTCTCCTGGACATGTTCTTCCAGTTCAGTGCATCCTTATGTAGGAAAATATCTTTTGGTCTGAATTCACTCAGTAAGAAGAGAATGGTCAGACAGATTTCCATCTTCAGGAAGACTTCCTGAGGAGTATAGAAAATATGGAGGGGAGCCCTGGAGGCTTTCTGACCATGAGTACTACACAGCAGGTTGACCACCAGTCCAGCAAGCACATCACTTCAGTGAGGTGGCTGCTGTGACCAAACGTGGCCCAAAGCTGCTGAGTGCCAGAACACACCTGCACCTTACTGTGCCAAACTGCATTCTACCTGCATCTAACCACACTCATGTCAACCCAAAGGGCTGTCACAGAATCAAAAAATCATCAAGGTTGGAAAAGACCTCCAAGATGATCTAGTCTAACCATCCATCACCAATATTTCCCACTAAACCATGCCCATCAGTACAACATCTAAACGTTTCTTGAAATGTTTCTTTCTGTCCCTCAGCGTCTCATTTCTGTGTTGCTGTTTAACTGCGTTTTCTGTTAATACCTTGGTAATATAGAGAGGAGATTTGTAAAGTAGAAGGGTACTGTATAGACCAAATATCTGAAATCAAATGGCAAACCCAAAACTGCCAGGGTATTTTCAAAAATGTCCACTTACACTTTGTGTTAGCAAGGCAGCAATTTTATTCAGATGAAAATCAATCAGACACTTTTTTTCCAACACTTCTAGTAGAAAATAACACTGTTTTGTTGCCCTGCATGTAGCTGAAGGGGAACACATTTGGGAAGAAGCAGAGATGGGGCTTCTGTGATGCTCACTGCATTCTCTTTCATGCTCTCTGTGACAGGCAGGGCAACAAACCTGGCTTTATGTAAAGAAAAGCAGATTTGGTATCAGGTAGCAAAAGCTATGAACCAAAATGGGAACTTGAACTAGGTTACCACAACTGGAAATGAAGATCTAGCAGGAGTTACTGAAGGGTGAGTCCTTGCAAACAAAAGATCAAGAAAGAAGTCTGTTAAGAAGGCTCCTGCCAGTGTTGGCTCCTTTGCAAAGAAACTGAAGCTTAAGCAATTCTTCCAAAATAACTGAATTTTCCTTAAAAAGACAGCATAAACAAGAAGAACCAGTCAATTAGATCATTAATAAAAATTATATATTTTCAGACGTTTCAGAAAGAGAAGGTGGTTGGTGATGAGTTCCGTGGATACAGGCAGATGCCATCTGAATTTGGAACATTCTGGGCTACAGTCAGGGTCTACGTGTATATTTGCCCATAGATAAATGTCCTTCTGTCTTTGAAGAAGGCCAAAACACTCTCAAACAGATTTGTGGAGGAGGGAGAAGATAGAGGTGTGCCATGTTTTGATGATACCATTCCGAAGGCCTGCAACAGTTAAACAAGGAAAAATGAAAGGAGAAACAACTAAAATCACTAGGGGCAGTTTCTCCTACCCTATCCGGTTTTCTCACAAGTTCAAAGCAAGGCTTTAAAATGATTGCCTACACAAAAGAAGGGACAAAAACATCCTAGGGTAATGGGAATAAATGACAATCAATGGAATAGGAAGAACATTCTGCAATTCCAAAATGGAAAGTAACAATGAATAAGGAGATCAGGCGTACTTACACCTAGGAAAACGAGCTCCATCAGAAAAAGATGAATGAAATATTAAGCTCACATTAAAAAAAAAAAAAAAAGCGTATAGATCGGGTAAATTGCATTTCCAGTAACACAACGATGAGTCCAAATTAGATAGAACACAATGGAGAAAAAAAGCACGTTCCATAAATAAGCCAGTTCAAAAACAAGAATCAGAATGTAACTTGAAGAGAGACAAAAAGAAGAACGGATAACATACATTATTATAAGCATACTCAGTACTATTCCACCTATCTCCTCCACTCAGAACATGATTAACTGCTTAAACACAAAACAATAATAAAAGGAGTTGATAGAAAAAATTTCACATCCACCGAGGAATCAGGTCAAAAATAGACACAGAGCAGACAAACACTGCATTATAACCACTGTACAAAAGACAGGATTGGGATTGCAGATGAATTAGTATGGAGATTTCAGCCCCAAGGAAAACAAGAATGAGGTATGGGTGAATTTAACTGATCTCACACAAACAGCCAAGTCAGGTAAATATTTACTTCAACATAAAACAGAGAATAAGTACTTGCAAAAAATAGGACAACTCTTATCCATCTGATAGACTGCAAGAGAAAAAAAAGAAAAAAAAGGAGGAGCAGTCACCATCTATCATAAGGACCAGAAATCTTCTCGTAAGAGCCTAGTCATCTCAGAGCTTGTTCAACTCCTTCCTTGCATGACATCCATAGGTGCTGCATAATGTCCTACACTCATCCATGGAAACTGCTGTCAGAATTTCAAGGTAAGGGGCAAACAACGGCACTTCAGTCACTCTGATGAGGACAATTCTGTGGTTATAGAAGATCATGTAGCCCATAGTTCATTAAACAACAGCTCCCCATAACAAAAAGGCATTCAGTTTTCAGGCCTCAAAATAACAAAGAGGAATTGCTTGGTTTAACTTATCTTATTTGCAGCAACCACGTCAGCTCTACATCTCCTTCTATTTGATGCACAGAAACAAGTCAACTCGTGGCCATCTGACAGGCTGTAAGAGACAAGAAGGCAACAACGGAGGAGCAGCCACCATTCACCTCTAGGCTCAGAATACCTCTCTTCCAAGCTCACTCCTATCAGAGCTTGCTCACCTGATTTCTTGCATGACATCCACTCTACAGATGAATATTCTGCAATCAATGTGGGCGTCTGCTCTCAGAACTCCAAGGAAGGGGCAAACATCGGAACTTCAAGCACTCAGATGAGGACAATTCTGTGGTTACAGGAGCTCAAGTAGCCCATAGCTCAATATACAAACTTTCCTTGAACATAGAGGAACGGAAATTTCAGGAAATAAGAAATGAAGGGAGAATTTTCTGGATTAACTTCTCTTTTTTGCAGCAGCAACATCAGGTCTCCATCTCCTTTTATTTCATCCCGAGGAACAAGTCAACTCGTGGCCATCTGACAGGCTGCAAGAGACAAGAAGGCAACAAAGAAGGAGCAGCCACCATCTGTCATTAGAAGCAGAATCCTTCGTATCCCTGCCCTCTGCTCTCAGAACTTGCTCAGCTCCAACCTTGCATGACATCCATAGGTGCTGCATAATGTCCTACACTCATCCATGGAAACTGCTGTCAGAATTTCAAGTTAAGGGCCAACACAGGCGATTCAGTCACTCTGATGAGGACAGTTCTGTGCTTATAAAAGACGATGTAGCACATAGTTCATTAAACAACAACTCCCCATAACAAAGAGGCATTCAGTTTTCAGGCCTCAAAAAAACAAAGAGGAATTGCTTGGTTTAACTTATCTTATTTGCAGCAGCTATGTCAGGTCTCCATCTCCTTCTATTTGATGCAGAGGAACAAGTCAACTCGTGTCCATCTGACAGGCTGTAAGAGACAAGAAGGCAACAACGGAGGAGTAGCCACCATTCAACTCTAGGCTCAGAAGCCCTCTCCTCCCAGCTCTCTCCTATCAGAGCTTGCTCACCTGATTTCTTGCATGACATCCACTCTACAGAGGAATATTCTGCAATCAATGGGGGTGTCTGCTCTCAGAACTCCAAGGAAGGGGCAAACACCGGCACTTCTGTCACTCTGTTGAGGATAATTCTATGGTTATAGAAGATCATGTAGCCCATAGTTCATTAAACAACAGCTCCCCACAACAAAGAGGCATTCAGTTTTCAGCCCTCAAAAAAAAAAAGAGGAATTGCTTGGTTTAACTTATCTTATTTGCAGCAGCCATGTCAGGTCTCCATATCCTTCTAATTGATGCCGAGGAACAAGTGAACTCGTGGCCATCTGACAGGCTGTAAGAGACAAGAAGGCAACAACGGAGGAGCAGCCACCATTCACCTCTAGGCTCAGAATCCCTCTCCTCGCAGCACTCTCAAATCAGAGCTTGCTAACCTGATTTCTTGCATGACATCCACACTACGGATGAATATTCTGCAATCAATGGGGGCGTCTGCTCTCAGAACTCCAAGGAAGGGGCAAACACCGGCACATCTGTCACTCTGTTGAGGCCAATTCTGTGGTTATAGAAGATCATGTAGCCCATAGTTCATTAAAAAACAGCTCCCCATAACAAAGAGGCATTCAGTTTTCAGCCCACAAAAAAACAAAGAGGAATTGCTTGGTTTAGCTTATCTTATTTGCAGCAGCCATGTCAGCTCACCCTCTCCTTCTAGTTGATGCAGAGAAATAAGTCAATTCGTGGCCATCTGACAGGCTGCAAGAGACAAGAAGGTAACAACGAAGGAGCAGCCACCATTCACCTCGAGGCTCAGAATCCCACTCCTCCCAACTCTCTCATATCAGAGCTTGCTCACCTGATTTCTTGCATGACACCCACTCTACAGACGAATATTCTGCAATCAATGGGGGCATCTGCTCTCAGAACTCGAAGGAAGGGGCAAACACCGGCATTCAATCACTCTGATGAAGACAGTTCTGTGCTTATAAAAGACGATGTAGCACATAGTTCATTAAACAACAGCTCCACTGACCACAGAGGCATTCAGTATACAGCCCACAAGAAATCTAGTAGGAATTGCTTGGTTTAGCTTATCTTTTTTGCAGCAACCACGTCAGCTCTCCATCTCCTTCTATTTGATGCAGAGGAGCAAGTCAATTCGTGGACACCTGACAGGCTGTAAGTGACAAGAAGGCAACAACGGAGGAGCAGCCACCATTCACCTCTACGCTCAGAATCCCTCTCCTCCGAGCTCTCTCCTATCAGAACTTGCTCACCTGATTTCTTGCATGACATCCACTCTACAGATGAATGTTCTGCAATCAATGTGGGCGTCTGCTCTCAGAACTCCAAGGAAGGGGCAAACACCGGCGGTTCTAGCACTCAGATGAGGACAATTCTGTGGTTACAGGAGCTCATGTAGCCCATAGCTCAATAAACAAAATTTCCCTGACCACGGAGGAACGGAATTTTCAGGAAACAACAAATGAAGGGAGAATTTCATGGATTAACTTATCTTTTTTGCAGCAGTAACATCAGGTCTCCATCTCCTACTATTTCATGCAGAAGAACAAGTCAACTCGTGGCCATCTGACAGGCTGCAAGAGACAAGAAGGCAACAAAGAAGGAGCAGCCACCATCTGTCATTAGAAGCAGAATCCTTCGTATCCCCGCACTCTGCTCTCAGAACTTGCTCAGCTCCTTCCTTGCATGACATCCATAGGTGCTGCATAATGTCCTACACTCATCCATGGAAACTGCTGTCAGAATTTCAAGTTAAGGGCCAACACAGGCGATTCAGTCACTCTGATGAGGACAGTTCTGTGCTTATAAAAGACGATGTAGCACATAGTTCATTAAACAACAACTCCCCATAACAAAGAGGCATTCAGTTTTCAGGCCTCAAAAAAACAAAGAGGAATTGCTTGGTTTAACTTATCTTATTTGCAGCAGCTATGTCAGGTCTCCATCTCCTTCTATTTGATGCAGAGGAACAAGTCAACTCGTGTCCATCTGACAGGATGTAAGAGACAAGAAGGCAACAACGGAGGAGTAGCCACCATTCAACTCTAGGCTCAGAAGCCCTCTCCTCCCAGCTCTCTCCTATCAGAGCTTGCTCACCTGATTTCTTGCATGACATCCACTCTACAGAGGAATATTCTGCAATCAATGGGGGTGTCTGCTCTCAGAACTCCAAGGAAGGGGCAAACACCGGCACTTCTGTCACTCTGTTGAGGCCAATTCTGTGGTTATAGAAGATCATGTAGCCCATAGTTCATTAAAAAGCAGCTCCCCATAACAAAGAGGCATTCAGTTTTCAGCCCTCAAAAAAAAAAAGAGGAATTGCTTGGTTTAACTTATCTTATTTGCAGCAACCAAGTCAGTTCTCCATCTCCTTCTATTTGATGCAGAGGAACAAGTCAACTCGTGTCCATCTGACAGGCTGTAAGAGACAAGAAGGAAACAACGGAGGAGCAGCCACCATTCACCTCTAGGCTCAGAATCCCTCTCCTCCCAGCTCTCTCCTATCAGAGCTTGCTCACCTGATTTCTTGCATGACATCCACTCTACAGATGAATATTCTGCAAACAGTGTGGGCGTCTGCTCTCAGAACTCCAAGGACGGGGCAAACATCGGCAGTTCTAGCACTCAGATGAGGTCAAATCTGTGGTTACAAGAGCTCATGTAGCCCATAGCTCAATATACAAACTTTCCCTGACCACAGAGGAACGGAAATTTCAGGAAATAAGAAATGAAGGGAGAATTTCCTGGATTAACTTATCTTTTTTGAAGCAGCAACGTCAGGTCTCCATCTCCTAATATTTCATGCCGAGGAACAAGTCAACTCGTGGCCATCTGACAGGCTGCAAGAGACAAGAAGGCAACAAAGAAGGAGCAGCCACCATCTGTCATTAGAAGCAGAATCCTTCGTATCCCTGCCCTCTGCTCTCAGAACTTGCTCAGCTCCTTCCTTGCATGAAATCCATAGGTGTTGCATAATGTCCTACACTCATCCATGGAAACTGCTGTCAGAATTTCAAGGTAAGGGTCAACACAGGCGATTCAGTCACTCTGATGAGGACAATTCTGTGGTTATAGAAGATCATGTAGCCCATAGTTCATTAAAAAACAGCTCCCCATAACAAAGAGGCATTCAGTTTTCAGGCCTCAAAAAAACAAAGAGGAATTGCTTGGTTTAACTTATCTTATTTGCAGCAGCCATGTCAGGTCTCCATATCCTTCTATTTGATGTAGAGGAACAAGTCAACTCGTGGCCATCTGACAGGATGTAAGAGACAAGAAGGCAACAACGGAGGAGCAGCCACCATTCACCTCTAGGCTCAGAATCCCTCTCCTCCCAGCTCTCTCCTATCAGAGCGTGCTCACCTGATTTCCTGCATGACATCCACACTACAGATGAATATTCTGCAATCAATGTGGGCGTCTGCTCTCAGAACTCCAAGGAAGGGGCAAACACCGGCACTTCTGTCACTCTGTTGAGGATAATTCTGTGGTTATAGAAGATCATGTAGCCCATAGTTCATTAAACAACAGCTCCACACAACAAAGTGGCATTCAGTTTTTATGCCTCCAAAAAATAAAGAGGAATTGCTTGGTTTAACTTATCTTATTTGCAGCAGCCATGTCAGGTCTCCATATCCTTCTAATTGATGCAGAGGAACAAGTCAACTCGTGGCCATCTGACAGGATGTAAGAGACAAGAAGGCAACAAGGGAGGAGCAGCCACCATTCACGTCTAGGCTCAGAATCCCTCTCCTCGCAGCACTCTCAAATCAGAGCTTGCTAACCTAATTTCTTGCATGACATCCACACTACGGATGAATATTCTGTAATCAATGGGGGCGTATGCTCTTAGAACTCCAAGGAAGGGGCAAACACCGGCACTTCTGTCACTCTGTTGAGGCCAATTCTGTGGTTAAAGAAGATCATGTAGCCCATAGTTCATTAAATAACAGCTCCACTGACCACAGAGGCATTCAGTATACAGCCCTCAAGAAATCTAGTACGAATTGCTTGGTTTAGCTTATCTTTTTTGCAGCAACAACGTCAGGTCTACATCACCTACTATTTCATGCCGAGGAACAAGTCAACTCGTGGCCATCTGACAGGCTGCAAGAGACAAGAAGGCAACAAAGAAGGAGCAGCCACCATTCACCTCTACGCTCAGAATCCCACTCCTCCCAGCTCTCTCCTATCAGAGCTTGCTCACCTGATTTCCTGCATGACATCCACTCTACAGATGAATATTCTGCAAACAATGGGGGCGTCTGCTCTCAGAACTCCAAGGAAGGGGCAAACACCGGCACATCTGTCACTCTGTTGAGGCCAATTCTGTGGTTATAGAAGATCATGCAGTCCATAGTTCATGAAACGACAGCACCCCATATCAAAGAGGCATTCAGTTGTCAGGCCTCAAAAAAATAAAGAGGAATTGCTTGGTTTAACTTATCTTATTTGCATCAGCCATATCAGGTCTCCATCTCCTTCTATTTGATGCAGAGGAACAAGTCAACTCGTGGCCATCTGACAGGCTGCAAGAGACAAGAAGGCAATAACGGAGGAGCAGCCACCATTCACCTCTAGGCTCAGAATCCCTCTCCTCCCAGCTCTCTCCTATCAGAGCTTGCTCACCTGATTTCTTGCATGACATCCACTCTACAGATGAATGTTTTGCAATCAATGTGGGCGTCTGCTCTCAGAACTCCAAGGAAGGGGCAAACACCGGCAGTTCTAGCACACAGATGAGGTCAATTCTGTGGTTACAGGAGCTCATGTAGCCCATAACTCAATATATAAACTTTCCCTGACCACAGAGGAACGGAAATTTCAGGAAATAAGAAATGAAGGGAGAATTTCATGGATTAACTTATCTTTTTTGCAGCAGCAACGTCAGGTCTCCATCTCCTACTATTTCATGCCGAGGAACAAGTGAACTCGTGGACATCTGACAGGCTGCAAGAGACAAGAAGGCAACAAAGAAGGAGCAGACACCATCTGTCATTAGAAGCAGAATTATTCGTATCCCTGCCCTCTGCTCCCAGAACTTGCTCAGCTCCTTCCTTGCATGACATCCATAGGTGCTGCATAATGTCCTACACTCATCCATGGAAACTGCTGTCAGAATTTCAAGGTAAGGGTCAACACAGGCGATTCAGTCACTCTGATGAGGACAATTCTGTGATTATAGAAGATCATGTAGCCCATAGTTCATTAAACAACAGCTCCCCATAACAAAGAGGCATTCAGTTTTCAGGCCTCAAAAAAACAAAGAGGAATTGCTTGGTTTAACTTATCTTATTTGCAGCAACTATGTAAGGTCTCCATCTCCTTCTATTTGATGCACAGGAACAAGTCAACTCGTGTCCATCTGACAGGCTGTAAGAGACAAGAAGACAACAACGGAGGAGCAGCCACCATTCACCTCTAGGCTCAGAATCCCTCTCCTCCCAGCTCTCTCCTATCAGAGCTTGCTCACCTGATTTCTTGCATGACATCCACTCTACAGATGAATGTTTTGCAATCAATGTGGGCGTCTGCTCTCAGAACTCCAAGGAAGGGGCAAACACCGGCAGTTCTAGCACACAGATGAGGTCAATTCTGTGGTTACAGGAGCTCATGTAGCCCATAACTCAATATATAAACTTTCCCTGACCACAGAGGAACGGAAATTTCAGGAAATAAGAAATGAAGGGAGAATTTCATGGATTAACTTATCTTTTTTGCAGCAGCAACGTCAGGTCTCCATCTCCTACTATTTCATGCCGAGGAACAAGTGAACTCGTGGCCATCTGACAGGCTGCAAAAGACAGGAAAGCAACAACGGAGGAGCAGCCACCATTCACCTCTAGGCTCAGAATCCCCCTCCTCTCAGCTCTCTCCTATCAGAGCTTGCTCACCTGATTTCTTGCATGACATCCACTCTACAGATGAATGTTTTGCAAACAATGGGGGCGTCTGCTCTCAGAACTCCAAGGAAGGGGCAAACACCGGCATATCTGTCACTCTGTTGAGGTCAATTCTGTGGTTATAGAAGATCATGCAGCCCATAGTTCATGAAACAACATCTCCCCATATCAAAGAGGCATTCAGTTTTCAGGCCTCAAAAAAATAAAGAGGAATTGCTTGGTTTAACTTATCTTATTTGCATCAGCCATATCAGGTCTCCATCTCCTTCTATTTGATGCAGAGGAACAAGTCAACTCGTGTCCATCTGACAGGCTGCAAGAGACAAGAAGGCAACAACGGAGGAGCAGCCACCATTCACCTCTAGGCTCAGAATCCCACTCCTCCCAGCTCTCTCCTATCAGAGCTTGCTCACCTGATTTCTTTCATGACATCCACTCTACAGATGAATATTCTGCAATGAATGGGGTCGTCTGCTCTCAGAACTCCAAGGAAGGGGCAAACACCGGCACTTCTGTCACACTGTTGAGGACAATTCTGTGGTTATAGAAGATCATGTAGCCCATAGTTCACAAAACAACAGCTCCCCATAACAAAGAGGCATTCAGGTTTCAGGCCTCAAAAAAACAAAGAGGAATTGCTTGGTTTAACTTATCTTATTTGCAGCAACCACGTCAGCTCTCCATCTCCTTCTACTTGATGCAGAGAAATAAGTCAATTCGTGGACACCTGACAGGCTGAAAGAGACAAGAAGACAACAACGGAGGAGCAGCCACCATTCACCTCTAGGCTCAGAATCCCTCTCCTCCCAGCTCTCTCCTATCAGAGCTTGCTCACCTGATTTCTTGCATGACATCCACTCTACAGATGAATATTCTGCAATCAATGTGGGCGTCTGCTCTCAGAACTCCAACAAGGGGTAAACATCGGCGGTTGTAGCACTCAGATGAGGTCAATTCTATGGTTACAGGAGCTCATGTAGCCCATAGCTCAATATACAAACTTTCCCTGACCACAGAGGAACGGAAATTTCAGGAAATAAGAAATGAAGGGAGAATTTCCTGGATTAACTTATCTTTTTTGTAGCAGCGCCGTCAGGTCTCCATCTCCTATATTTCATGCCGAGGAACAAGTCAACTCGTGGACATCTGACAGGCTGCAAGAGACAAGAAGGCAACAAAGAAGGAGCAGCCACCATCTGTCATTAGAAGCAGAATTATTCGTATCCCTGCCCTCTGCTCTCAGAACTTGCTCAGCTCCTTCCTTGCATGAAATCCATAGGTGCTGCATAATGTCCTACACTCATCCATGGAAACTGCTGTCAGAATTTCAAGGTAAGGGTCAACACAGGCGATTCAGTCACTCTGATGAGGACAATTCTGTGATTATAGAAGATCATGTAGCCCATAGTTCATTAAACAACAGCTCCCCATAACAAAGAGGCATTCAGTTTTCAGGCCTCAAAAAAACAAAGAGGAATTGCTTGGTTTAACTTATCTTATTTGCAGCAACTATGTAAGGTCTCCATCTCCTTCTATTTGATCCACAGGAACAAGTCAACTCGTGTCCATCTGACAGTCTGTAAGAGACAAGAAGGCAACAACTGAGGAGCAGCCACCATTCACCTCTAGGCTCAGAATCCCTCTCCTCCCAGCACTCTCATATCAGAGCTTGCTCACCTGATTTCTTGCATGACATCCACTCTACAGATGAATATTCTGCAAACAATGGGGGCGTCTGCTCTCAGAACTCCAAGGAAGGGTCAAACACCGGCACATCTGTCACTCTGTTGAGGACAATTCTGTGGTTATAGAAGATCATGTAGCCCATAGTTCATTAAACGACAGCTCCCCATATGAAAGAGGCATTCAGTTTTCAGGCCTCAAAAAAACAAAGAGGAATTGCTTGGTTTAACTTATCTTATTTGCAGCAGCTATGTCAGGTCTCCATCTCCTTCTATTTGATGCAGAGGAACAAGTCAACCTGTGGCCATCTGACAGGCTGTAAGAGACAAGAAGGCAACAACGGAGGAGAAGCCACCATTCACCTCTAGGCTCAGAATCCCCCTCCTCCCAGCTCTCTCCTATCAGAGCTTGCTCACCTGATTTCTTGCATGACATCCACTCTACAGATGAATATTCTGCAATCAATGTGGGCGTCTGCTCTCAGAACTCCAAGGAAGGGGTAAACATCGGCGGTTGTAGCACTCAGATGAGGTCAATTCTATGGTTACAGGAGCTCATGTAGCCCATAGCTCAATATACAAACTTTCCCTGACCACAGAGGAACGGAAATTTCAGGAAATAAGAAATGAAGGGAGAATTTCCTGGATTAACTTATCTTTTTTGTAGCAGCAACGTCAGGTCTCCATCTCCTACTATTTCATGCCGAGGAACAAGTCAACTCGTGGACATCTGACAGGCTGCAAGAGACAAGAAGGCAACAAAGAAGGAGCAGCCACCATCTGTCATTAGAAGCAGAATTATTCGTATCCCTGCCCTCTGCTCTCAGAACTTGCTCAGCTCCTTCCTTGCATGAAATCCATAGGTGCTGCATAATGTCCTACACTCATCCATGGAAACTGCTGTCAGAATTTCAAGGTAAGGGTCAACACAGGCGATTCAGTCACTCTGATGAGGACAATTCTGTGATTATAGAAGATCATGTAGCCCATAGTTCATGAAACAACAGCTACCCACAACAAAGTGGCATTCAGTTTTCAGGCCTCAAAAAAATAAAGAGGAATTGCTTGGTTTAACTTATCTTATTTGCAGCAGCCATGTCAGCTCACCCTCTCCTTCTATTTGATGCAGAGAAATAAGTCAATTCGTGACCATCTGACAGGCTGCAAGAGACAAGAAAGCAACAACGGAGGAGCAGCCACCATTCACCTCAAGGCTCAGAATCCCCCTCCTCCCAGCTCTCTCCTGTCAGAGCTTGCTCACCTGATTTCTTGCATGACATCAAGTCTACGGATGAATATTCTGCAATCAATGTGGGCGTCTGCTCTCAGAACTCCACGGAAGGGGCAAACACCGGCATTCAATCACAATGATGAAGACAGTTCTGTGCTTATAAAAGACGATGTAGCACATAGTTCATTAAACAACAGCTCCACTGACCACAGAGGCATTCAGTATACAGCCCTCAAGAAATCTAGTAGGAATTGCTTAGTTTAGCTTATCTTTTTTGCAGCAACCACGTCAGTTCTCCATCTCCTTCTATTTGATGCAGAGAAATAAGTCAACTCGTGGCCATCTGACAGGCTGCAAGAGACAAGAAGGCAACAACGGAGGAGCAGCCACCATTCACCTCTAGGCTCAGAATACCTCTCTTCCCAGCTCACTCCTATCAGAGCTTGCTCACCTGATTTCTTGCATGACATCCACTCTACAGATGAATATTCTGCAATCAGTGGGGGCATCTGCTCTAAGAACTCCAAGGAAGGGGCAAACACCGGCCCTTCTGTCACTCTGTTGAGGATAATTCTGTGGTTATAGAAGATCATGTAGCCCATAGTTCATGAAACAACAGCTCCCCACAACAAAGTGGCATTCAGTTTTTATGCCTCGAAAAAATAAAGAGGAATTGCTTGGTTTAACTTATCTTATTTGCAGCAGCCATGTCAGGTCTCCATATCCTTGTAATTGATGCCGAGGAACAAGTCAACTCGTGGACATCTGACAGGCTGTAAGAGACAAGAAGACAACAACGGAGGAGCAGCCAGCATTCACGTCTAGGCTCAGAATCCCCCTCCTCCCAGCTCTCTCCTATCAGAGCTTGCTAACCTGATTTCTTGCATGACATCCACAATACGGATGAATATTCTGCAATCAATGGGGGCGTCTGCTCTCAGAACTCCAAGGAAGGGGCAAACACCGGCACTTCTGTCACTCTGTTGAGGACAATTCTGTGGTTATAGAAGATCATGTAGCCCATAGTTCATTAAATGACAGCTCCCCATAACAAAGAGGCATTCAGTTTTCAGCCCTCAAAATACAAAGAGGAATTGCTTGGTTTAACTTATCTTATTTGCAGCAGCTATGTCAGCTCTCCATCTTCTTCTAGTTGCTGCAGAGAAATAAGTCAATTCGTGGCCATCTGACAGGCTGCAAGAGACAAGAAGGCAACAACGGAGGAGCAGCCACCATTCACCTCTACGCTCAGAATCCCTCTCCTCCCAGCTCTCTCCTATCAGAGCTTGCTCACCTGATTTCTTGCATGACATCCACTCTACAGATGAATGTTTTGCAATCAATGTGGGCGTCTGCTCTCAGAACTCCAAGGAAGGGGCAAACACCGGCGGTTCTAGCACACAGATGAGGTCAATTCTGTGGTTACAGGAGCTCATGTAGCCCATAGCTCAATATATAAACTTTCCCTGACCACGGAGGAACGGAAATTTCAGGAAATAAGAAATGAAGGGAGAATTTCATGGATTAACTTATCTTTTTTGCAGCAGCAAAGTCAGGTCTCCATCTCCTACTATTTCATGCCGAGGAACAAGTGAACTCGTGGCCATCTGACAGGCTGCAAAAGACAGGAAAGCAACAACGGAGGAGCAGCCACCATTCACCTCTACGCTCAGAATCCCCCTCCTCTCAGCTCTCTCCTATCAGAGCTTGCTAACCTGATTTCTTGCATGACATCCAGTCTACGGATGAATATTCTGCAATCAATGGGGGCATCTGCTCTAAGAACTCCAAGGAAGGGGCAAACACCGGCATTCAATCACTCTGATGAGGACAGCTCTGTGCTTCTAAAAGACGATGTAGCACATAGTTCATTAAATAACAGTTCCACTGACCACGGAGGCATTCAGTATACAGCCCTCAAGAAATCTAGTAGGAATTGTTGGTTTAGCTTATCTTTTTTGCAGCAACCACGTCAGCTCTCCATCTCCTTCTATTTGATGCCGAGGAACAAGTCAACTCGTGGACATCTGACAGGCTGTAAGAGACAAAAAGGCAACAACGGAGGAGCAGCCACCATTCACCTCTACGCTCAGAATCCCTCTCCTCCCAGCTCTCTCCTATCAGAGCTTGCTCACCTGACTTCTTGCATGACATCCACACTACGGATGAATACTCAGCAATCAATGTGGGCCTCTGCTCTCACAACTCCAAGGAAGGGGCAAACACCGGCACCTCTGTCACTCTGTTGAGGACAATTCTGTGGTTACAGAAGATCATGTAGCCCATAGTTCATTAAATGACAGCTCCCCATAACAAAGAGGCATTCAGTTTTCAGGTCTCAAAAAAACAAAGAGGAATTGCTTGGTTTATCTTAACTTATTTGCAGAAGCCATGTCATGTCTCCATCTCCGATGCAGAGGAACAAGTCAACTCGTGGCCATCTGACAGGCTGTAAGAGACAAGAAGGCAACAACGGAGGAGCAGCCACCATTCACCTCTACGCTCAGAATCCCTCTCTTCCCAGCTCTCTCCTATCAGAGCGTGATCACCTGATTTCTTGCATGACATCCACTCCAGAGATGAATATTCTGCAATCAGTGGGGGCATCTGCTCTCAGAACTCCAAGGAAGGGGCAAACACCGGCATTCAATCACTCTGATGAAGACAGTTCTCTGCTTATAAAAGACGATGTAGCACATAGTTCATTAAATAACAGCTCCACTGACCACAGAGGCATTCAGTATACTGCCCTCAAGAAATCTAGTAGGAATTGCTTGGTTTAGCTTATCTTTTTTGCAGCAACAACGTCAGCTCTCCAACTCCTTCTATTTGATGCAGAGAAACAAGTCAATTCGTGGCCATCTGACAGGCTGCAAGAGACAAGAATGAAACAACGGAGGAGCAGCCACCATTCACCTCTAGGCTCAGAATCCCCCTCCTCCCAGCTCTCTCATATCAGAGCTTGCTCACCTTATTTCTTGCATGACATCCACACTACGGATGAATATTCTGCAATCAATGGGGGCGTATGCTCTTAGAACTCCAAGGAAGGGGCAAACACCGGCACATCTGTCACTCTGTTGAGGATAATTCTGTGGTTATAGAAGATCATGCAGCACATAGTTCATTAAACGACAGCTCTCCATAACAAAGAGGCATTCAGTTTTCCGGCGTCAAAAAAAAAAAGAGGAATTGCTTGGTTTAACTTATCTTATTTGCATCAGCCATATCAGGTCTCCATCTCCTTCTATTAGATGCAGAGGAACAAGTCAACTCGTGTCAATCTGACAGGCTGCAAGAGACAAGAAGGCAACAACGGAGGAGCAGCCACCATTCACCTCTACGCTCAGAATCCCTCTCCTCCCAGCTCTCTCCTATCAGAGCTTGCTCACCTGATTTCTTGCATGACATCCACACTACGGATGAATATTCTGCAATCAATGTGGGCGTCTGCTCTCAGAACTCCAAGGCAGGTGCAAACACCGGCACTTCTGTCACTCTGTTGAGGACAATTCTGTGGTTATTGAAGATCATGTAGCCCATAGTTCATTAAACGACAGCTCCCCATAACAAAGAGACATTCAGGTTTCAGGCCTCCAAAAAACAACGAGGAATTGCTTGGTTTAACTTATCTTATTTGCAGCAACCACGTCAGCTCTCCATCTCCAACTACTTGATGCAGAGAAATAAGTCAATTCGTGGCCATCTGACCGGCTGCAAGAGACAAGAAGGCAACAACGGAGGAGCAGCCACCATTCACCTCTACGCTCAGAATCCCTCTCCTCCCAGCTCTCTCCTAACAGAGCTTGCTCACCTGATTTCTTGCATGACATCCACTCTACAGATGAATATTCTGCAATCAATGGGGGCGTCTGCTCTCAGAACTCCAAGGAAGGGGCAAACACCGGCGGTTCTAGCACTCAGATGAGGTCAATTCTGTGGTTACAGGAGCTCATGTAGCCCATAGCTCAATATACAAACTTTCCCTGACCACAGAGGAACGGAAATTTCAGGAAATAAGAAATGAAGGGAGAATTTCCTGGATTAACTTATCTTTTTTGCAGCAGCAACGTCAGATCTCCATCTCCTAATATTTCATGCCGAGGAACTAGTCAACTCGTGGCCATCTGACAGGCTGCAAGAGACAAGAAGGCAACAAAGAAGGAGCAGCCACCATCTGTCATTAGAAGCAGAATCCTTCGTATCCCTGCCCTCTGCTCTCAGAACTTGCTCAGCTCCTTCCTTGCATGACATCCATAGGTGCTGCATAATGTCCTACACTCATCCATGGAAACTGCTGTCAGAATTTCAAGGTAAGGGTCAACACAGGCGATTCAGTCACTCTGATGAGGACAATTCTGTGGTTATAGAAGATCATGTAGCTCATAGTTCATTAAACGACAGCTCCCCATAACAAAGAGGCATTCAGTTTTCAGGCCTCAAAAAAACAAAGAGGAATTGCTTGGTTTAACTTATCTTATTTGCAGCAGCTATGTCAGGTCACCATATCCTTCTATTTGATGCAGAGGAACACGTCAACTGGTGGACATCTGACAGGATGCAAGAGACAAGAAGGCAACAACGGAGGAGCAGCCACCATTCACCTCTACGCTCAGAATCCCTCTCCTCCCAGCTCTCTCCTATCAGAGCTTGCTCACCTGATTTCTTGCATGACATCCAATCTACAGATGAATATTCTGCAACCAATGGGGGCGTCTGCTCACAGCACTCCAAGGAACGGGCAAACACCGGCACTTCAAGCACTCTGATGAGGACAATTCTGTGGTTACAGGAGCTCTGTAGCCCATAGCTCAATATACAATCTTTCCCTGACCACAGAGGAAAGGAAATTGCAGGAGATAAGAAATCATTGGAGAATTTCCTGGATTAACTTATCTTTTTTGCAGCAGCGCCGTCAGGTCTGCATCTCCTTCTATTTCATGCCGAGGTACAAGTCAACTCGTGGCCATCTGAGAGGCTGCAAGAGATAAGAAGGCAACAAAGAAGGAGCAGCCACCATCTGTCATTAAAAGCAGAATCCTTCGTATCCCTGCCCTTTGCTCTCAGAACTTGCTCAGCTCCTTCCTTGCATGAAATCCATAGGTGCTGCATAATGTCCTACACTCATCCATGGAAACTGCTGTCAGAATTTCAAGGTAATGGTCAACACAGGCGATTCAGTCACTCTGATGAGTACAATTCTGTGATTATAGAAGATCATGTAGCCCATAGTTCATTAAACGACAGCTCCCCATAACAAAGAGGCATTCAGTTTTGAGGCCTCAAGAATACAAAAAGGAATTGACTGGTTTAACTTATCTTATTTGCATCAGCCATATCAGGTCTCCATCTCCTTCAATTTGATGCAGAGGAACAAGTCAACTCGTGGCCATTTGACAGGCTGCAAGAGACAAGAAGGCAACAAAGAAGGAGCAGCCACCATTCACCTCTAGGCTCAGAATCCCTCTCTTCCCAGCTCTCTCCTATCAGAGTGTGATCACCTGATTTCTTGCATGACATCCACTCCACAGATGAATATTCTGCAATCATTGGGGGCGTATGCTCTCAGAACTCCAAGGAAGGGGCAAACACCGGCATTCAATCACTCTGATGAGGACAGTTCTGTGCTTATAAAAGACGATGTAGCACACAGTTCATTAAATAACAGCTCCACTGACCACAGAGGCATTCAGTATACAGTCCTCAAGAAATCTAGTAGGAATTGCTTGGTTTAGCTTATCTTTTTTGCAGCAACCACGTCAGTTCTCCATCTCCTTCTATTTGATGCAGAGAAACAAGTCAATTCGTGGCCATCTGACAGGCTGTAAGAGATAAGAATGAAACAATGGAGGAGCAGCCACCATTCACCTCTAGGCTCAGAATCCCCCTCCTCCCAGCTCTCTCCTATCAGAGCTTGCTCACCTGATTTCTTGCATGACATCCACAATACAGATGAATATTCTGCAAACAATGGGGGCGTCTGCTCTCAGAACTCCAAGGAAGGGGCAAACACCGGCACATCTGTCACTCTGTTGAGGTCAATTCTGTGGTTATAGAAGATCATGCAGCCCATAGTTCATGAAACAACATCTCCCCATATCAAAGAGGCATTCAGTTTTCAGGCCTCAGAAAAATAAAGAGGAATTGCTTGGTTTAACTTATCTTATTTGCATCAGCCATATCAGGTCTCCATCTCCTTCTATTTGATGCAGAGGAACAAGTCAACTCGTGTCCATCTGACAGGCTGCAAGAGACAAGAAGGCAACAACGGAGGAGCAGCCACCATTCACCTCTAGGCTCAGAATCCCTCTCCTCCCAGCTCTCTCCTATCAGAGCTTGCTCACCTGATTTCTTGCATGACATCCACTCTACAGATGAATGTTTTGCAATCAATGTGGGCGTCTGCTCTCAGAACTCCAAGGAAGGGGCAAACACCGGCAGTTCTAGCACACAGATGAGGTCAATTCTGTGGTTACAGGAGCTCATGTAGCCCATAACTCAATATATAAACTTTCCCTGACCACAGAGGAACGGAAATTTCAGGAAATAAGAAATGAAGGGAGAATTTCATGGATTAACTTATCTTTTTTGCAGCAGCAACGTCAGGTCTCCATCTCCTACTATTTCATGCCGAGGAACAAGTCAACTCGTGGACATCTGACAGGCTGCAAGAGACAAGAAGGCAACAAAGAAGGAGCAGACACCATCTGTCATTAGAAGCAGAATTATTCGTATCCCTGCCCTCTGCTCCCAGAACTTGCTCAGCTCCTTCCTTGCATGACATCCATAGGTGCTGCATAATGTCCTATACTCATCCATGGAAACTGCTGTCAGAATTTCAAGGTAAGGGTCAACACAGGCGATTCAGTCACTCTGATGAGGACAATTCTGTGATTATAGAAGATCATGTAGCCCATAGTTCATTAAACAACAGCTCCCCATAACAAAGAGGCATTCAGTTTTCAGGCCTCAAAAAAACAAAGAGGAATTGCTTGGTTTAACTTATCTTATTTGCAGCAACTATGTAAGGTCTCCATCTCCTTCTATTTGATGCACAGGAACAAGTCAACTCGTGTCCATCTGACAGGCTGTAAGAGACAAGAAGACAACAACGGAGGAGCAGCCACCATTCACCTCTAGGCTCAGAATCCCTCTCCTCCCAGCTCTCTCCTATCAGAGCTTGCTCACCTGATTTCTTGCATGACATCCACTCTACAGATGAATGTTTTGCAATCAATGTGGGCGTCTGCTCTCAGAACTCCAAGGAAGGGGCAAACACCGGCAGTTCTAGCACACAGATGAGGTCAATTCTGTGGTTACAGGAGCTCATGTAGCCCATAACTCAATATATAAACTTTCCCTGACCACAGAGGAACGGAAATTTCAGGAAATAAGAAATGAAGGGAGAATTTCATGGATTAACTTATCTTTTTTGCAGCAGCAACGTCAGGTCTCCATCTCCTACTATTTCATGCCGAGGAACAAGTCAACTCGTGGACATCTGACAGGCTGCAAGAGACAAGAAGGCAACAAAGAAGGAGCAGACACCATCTGTCATTAGAAGCAGAATTATTCGTATCCCTGCCCTCTGCTCCCAGAACTTGCTCAGCTCCTTCCTTGCATGACATCCATAGGTGCTGCATAATGTCCTATACTCATCCATGGAAACTGCTGTCAGAATTTCAAGGTAAGGGTCAACACAGGCGATTCAGTCACTCTGATGAGGACAATTCTGTGATTATAGAAGATCATGTAGCCCATAGTTCATTAAACAACAGCTCCCCATAACAAAGAGGCATTCAGTTTTCAGGCCTCAAAAAAACAAAGAGGAATTGCTTGGTTTAACTTATCTTATTTGCAGCAACTATGTAAGGTCTCCATCTCCTTCTATTTGATGCACAGGAACAAGTCAACTCGTGTCCATCTGACAGGCTGTAAGAGACAAGAAGACAACAACGGAGGAGCAGCCACCATTCACCTCTAGGCTCAGAATCCCTCTCCTCCCAGCTCTCTCCTATCAGAGCTTGCTCACCTGATTTCTTGCATGACATCCACTCTACAGATGAATGTTTTGCAATCAATGTGGGCGTCTGCTCTCAGAACTCCAAGGAAGGGGCAAACACCGGCAGTTCTAGCACACAGATGAGGTCAATTCTGTGGTTACAGGAGCTCATGTAGCCCATAACTCAATATATAAACTTTCCCTGACCACAGAGGAACGGAAATTTCAGGAAATAAGAAATGAAGGGAGAATTTCATGGATTAACTTATCTTTTTTGCAGCAGCAACGTCAGGTCTCCATCTCCTACTATTTCATGCTGAGGAACAAGTGAACTCGTGGCCATCTGACAGGCTGCAAAAGACAGGAAAGCAACAACGGAGGAGCAGCCACCATTCACCTCTAGGCTCAGAATCCCCCTCCTCTCAGCTCTCTCCTATCAGAGCTTGCTCACCTGATTTCTTGCATGACATCCACTCTACAGATGAATGTTTTGCAAACAATGGGGGCGTCTGCTCTCAGAACTCCAAGGAAGGGGCAAACACCGGCATATCTGTCACTCTGTTGAGGTCAATTCTGTGGTTATAGAAGATCATGCAGCCCATAGTTCATGAAACAACATCTCCCCATATCAAAGAGGCATTCAGTTTTCAGGCCTCAAAAAAATAAAGAGGAATTGCTTGGTTTAACTTATCTTATTTGCATCAGCCATATCAGGTCTCCATCTCCTTCTATTTGATGCAGAGGAACAAGTCAACTCGTGTCCATCTGACAGGCTGCAAGAGACAAGAAGGCAACAACGGAGGAGCAGCCACCATTCACCTCTAGGCTCAGAATCCCACTCCTCCCAGCTCTCTCCTATCAGAGCTTGCTCACCTGATTTCTTTCATGACATCCACTCTACAGATGAATATTCTGCAATGAATGGGGTCGTCTGCTCTCAGAACTCCAAGGAAGGGGCAAACACCGGCACTTCTGTCACACTGTTGAGGACAATTCTGTGGTTATAGAAGATCATGTAGCCCATAGTTCACAAAACAACAGCTCCCCATAACAAAGAGGCATTCAGGTTTCAGGCCTCAAAAAAACAAAGAGGAATTGCTTGGTTTAACTTATCTTATTTGCAGCAACCACGTCAGCTCTCCATCTCCTTCTACTTGATGCAGAGAAATAAGTCAATTCGTGGACACCTGACAGGCTGAAAGAGACAAGAAGACAACAACGGAGGAGCAGCCACCATTCACCTCTAGGCTCAGAATCCCTCTCCTCCCAGCTCTCTCCTATCAGAGCTTGCTCACCTGATTTCTTGCATGACATCCACTCTACAGATGAATATTCTGCAATCAATGTGGGCGTCTGCTCTCAGAACTCCAACAAGGGGTAAACATCGGCGGTTGTAGCACTCAGATGAGGTCAATTCTATGGTTACAGGAGCTCATGTAGCCCATAGCTCAATATACAAACTTTCCCTGACCACAGAGGAACGGAAATTTCAGGAAATAAGAAATGAAGGGAGAATTTCCTGGATTAACTTATCTTTTTTGTAGCAGCGCCGTGAGGTCTCCATCTCCTATATTTCATGCCGAGGAACAAGTCAACTCGTGGACATCTGACAGGCTGCAAGAGACAAGAAGGCAACAAAGAAGGAGCAGCCACCATCTGTCATTAGAAGCAGAATTATTCGTATCCCTGCCCTCTGCTCTCAGAACTTGCTCAGCTCCTTCCTTGCATGAAATCCATAGGTGCTGCATAATGTCCTACACTCATCCATGGAAACTGCTGTCAGAATTTCAAGGTAAGGGTCAACACAGGCGATTCAGTCACTCTGATGAGGACAATTCTGTGATTATAGAAGATCATGTAGCCCATAGTTCATTAAACAACAGCTCCCCATAACAAAGAGGCATTCAGTTTTCAGGCCTCAAAAAAACAAAGAGGAATTGCTTGGTTTAACTTATCTTATTTGCAGCAACTATGTAAGGTCTCCATCTCCTTCTATTTGATCCACAGGAACAAGTCAACTCGTGTCCATCTGACAGTCTGTAAGAGACAAGAAGGCAACAACTGAGGAGCAGCCACCATTCACCTCTAGGCTCAGAATCCCTCTCCTCCCAGCACTCTCATATCAGAGCTTGCTCACCTGATTTCTTGCATGACATCCACTCTACAGATGAATATTCTGCAAACAATGGGGGCGTCTGCTCTCAGAACTCCAAGGAAGGGTCAAACACCGGCACATCTGTCACTCTGTTGAGGACAATTCTGTGGTTATAGAAGATCATGTAGCCCATAGTTCATTAAACGACAGCTCCCCATATGAAAGAGGCATTCAGTTTTCAGGCCTCAAAAAAACAAAGAGGAATTGCTTGGTTTAACTTATCTTATTTGCAGCAGCTATGTCAGGTCTCCATCTCCTTCTATTTGATGCAGAGGAACAAGTCAACCTGTGGCCATCTGACAGGCTGTAAGAGACAAGAAGGCAACAACGGAGGAGAAGCCACCATTCACCTCTAGGCTCAGAATCCCCCTCCTCCCAGCTCTCTCCTATCAGAGCTTGCTCACCTGATTTCTTGCATGACATCCACTCTACAGATGAATATTCTGCAATCAATGTGGGCGTCTGCTCTCAGAACTCCAACAAGGGGTAAACATCGGCGGTTGTAGCACTCAGATGAGGTCAATTCTATGGTTACAGGAGCTCATGTAGCCCATAGCTCAATATACAAACTTTCCCTGACCACAGAGGAACGGAAATTTCAGGAAATAAGAAATGAAGGGAGAATTTCCTGGATTAACTTATCTTTTTTGTAGCAGCAACGTCAGGTCTCCATCTCCTACTATTTCATGCCGAGGAACAAGTCAACTCGTGGACATCTGACAGGCTGCAAGAGACAAGAAGGCAACAAAGAAGGAGCAGCCACCATCTGTCATTAGAAGCAGAATTATTCGTATCCCTGCCCTCTGCTCTCAGAACTTGCTCAGCTCCTTCCTTGCATGAAATCCATAGGTGCTGCATAATGTCCTACACTCATCCATGGAAACTGCTGTCAGAATTTCAAGGTAAGGGTCAACACAGGCGATTCAGTCACTCTGATGAGGACAATTCTGTGATTATAGAAGATCATGTAGCCCATAGTTCATGAAACAACAGCTACCCACAACAAAGTGGCATTCAGTTTTCAGGCCTCAAAAAAATAAAGAGGAATTGCTTGGTTTAACTTATCTTATTTGCAGCAGCCATGTCAGCTCACCCTCTCCTTCTATTTGATGCAGAGAAATAAGTCAATTCGTGACCATCTGACAGGCTGCAAGAGACAAGAAAGCAACAACGGAGGAGCAGCCACCATTCACCTCAAGGCTCAGAATCCCCCTCCTCCCAGCTCTCTCCTGTCAGAGCTTGCTCACCTGATTTCTTGCATGACATCAAGTCTACGGATGAATATTCTGCAATCAATGTGGGCGTCTGCTCTCAGAACTCCACGGAAGGGGCAAACACCGGCATTCAATCACAATGATGAAGACAGTTCTGTGCTTATAAAAGACGATGTAGCACATAGTTCATTAAACAACAGCTCCACTGACCACAGAGGCATTCAGTATACAGCCCTCAAGAAATCTAGTAGGAATTGCTTAGTTTAGCTTATCTTTTTTGCAGCAACCACGTCAGTTCTCCATCTCCTTCTATTTGATGCAGAGAAATAAGTCAACTCGTGGCCATCTGACAGGCTGCAAGAGACAAGAAGGCAACAACGGAGGAGCAGCCACCATTCACCTCTAGGCTCAGAATACCTCTCTTCCCAGCTCACTCCTATCAGAGCTTGCTCACCTGATTTCTTGCATGACATCCACTCTACAGATGAATATTCTGCAATCAGTGGGGGCATCTGCTCTAAGAACTCCAAGGAAGGGGCAAACACCGGCCCTTCTGTCACTCTGTTGAGGATAATTCTGTGGTTATAGAAGATCATGTAGCCCATAGTTCATGAAACAACAGCTCCCCACAACAAAGTGGCATTCAGTTTTTATGCCTCGAAAAAATAAAGAGGAATTGCTTGGTTTAACTTATCTTATTTGCAGCAGCCATGTCAGGTCTCCATATCCTTGTAATTGATGCCGAGGAACAAGTCAACTCGTGGACATCTGACAGGCTGTAAGAGACAAGAAGGCAACAACGGAGGAGCAGCCACCATTCACCTCTAGGCTCAGAATCCCCCTCCTCCCAGCTCTCTCCTATCAGAGCTTGCTAACCTGATTTCTTGCATGACATCCACAATACGGATGAATATTCTGCAATCAATGGGGGCGTCTGCTCTCAGAACTCCAAGGAAGGGGCAAACACCGGCACTTCTGTCACTCTGTTGAGGACAATTCTGTGGTTATAGAAGATCATGTAGCCCATAGTTCATTAAATGACAGCTCCCCATAACAAAGAGGCATTCAGTTTTCAGCCCTCAAAATACAAAGAGGAATTGCTTGGTTTAACTTATCTTATTTGCAGCAGCTATGTCAGCTCTCCATCTTCTTCTAGTTGCTGCAGAGAAATAAGTCAATTCGTGGCCATCTGACAGGCTGCAAGAGACAAGAAGGCAACAACGGAGGAGCAGCCACCATTCACCTCTACGCTCAGAATCCCTCTCCTCCCAGCTCTCTCCTATCAGAGCTTGCTCACCTGATTTCTTGCATGACATCCACTCTACAGATGAATGTTTTGCAATCAATGTGGGCGTCTGCTCTCAGAACTCCAAGGAAGGGGCAAACACCGGCGGTTCTAGCACACAGATGAGGTCAATTCTGTGGTTACAGGAGCTCATGTAGCCCATAGCTCAATATATAAACTTTCCCTGACCACGGAGGAACGGAAATTTCAGGAAATAAGAAATGAAGGGAGAATTTCATGGATTAACTTATCTTTTTTGCAGCAGCAACGTCAGGTCTCCATCTCCTACTATTTCATGCCGAGGAACAAGTGAACTCGTGGCCATCTGACAGGCTGCAAAAGACAGGAAAGCAACAACGGAGGAGCAGCCACCATTCACCTCTACGCTCAGAATCCCCCTCCTCTCAGCTCTCTCCTATCAGAGCTTGCTAACCTGATTTCTTGCATGACATCCAGTCTACGGATGAATATTCTGCAATCAATGGGGGCATCTGCTCTAAGAACTCCAAGGAAGGGGCAAACACCGGCATTCAATCACTCTGATGAGGACAGCTCTGTGCTTCTAAAAGACGATGTAGCACATAGTTCATTAAATAACAGTTCCACTGACCACGGAGGCATTCAGTATACAGCCCTCAAGAAATCTAGTAGGAATTGTTGGTTTAGCTTATCTTTTTTGCAGCAACCACGTCAGCTCTCCATCTCCTTCTATTTGATGCCGAGGAACAAGTCAACTCGTGGACATCTGACAGGCTGTAAGAGACAAAAAGGCAACAACGGAGGAGCAGCCACCATTCACCTCTACGCTCAGAATCCCTCTCCTCCCAGCTCTCTCCTGTCAGAGCTTGCTCACCTGACTTCTTGCATGACATCCACACTACGGATGAATACTCTGCAATCAATGTGGGCCTCTGCTCTCACAACTCCAAGGAAGGGGCAAACACCGGCACCTCTGTCACTCTGTTGAGGACAATTCTGTGGTTACAGAAGATCATGTAGCCCATAGTTCATTAAATGACAGCTCCCCATAACAAAGAGGCATTCAGTTTTCAGGTCTCAAAAAAACAAAGAGGAATTGCTTGGTTTATCTTAACTTATTTGCAGAAGCCATGTCATGTCTCCATCTCCGATGCAGAGGAACAAGTCAACTCGTGGCCATCTGACAGGCTGTAAGAGACAAGAAGGCAACAACGGAGGAGCAGCCACCATTCACCTCTACGCTCAGAATCCCTCTCTTCCCAGCTCTCTCCTATCAGAGCGTGATCACCTGATTTCTTGCATGACATCCACTCCAGAGATGAATATTCTGCAATCAGTGGGGGCATCTGCTCTCAGAACTCCAAGGAAGGGGCAAACACCGGCATTCAATCACTCTGATGAAGACAGTTCTCTGCTTATAAAAGACGATGTAGCACATAGTTCATTAAATAACAGCTCCACTGACCACAGAGGCATTCAGTATACTGCCCTCAAGAAATCTAGTAGGAATTGCTTGGTTTAGCTTATCTTTTTTGCAGCAACAACGTCAGCTCTCCAACTCCTTCTATTTGATGCAGAGAAACAAGTCAATTCGTGGCCATCTGACAGGCTGCAAGAGACAAGAATGAAACAACGGAGGAGCAGCCACCATTCACCTCTAGGCTCAGAATCCCCCTCCTCCCAGCTCTCTCATATCAGAGCTTGCTCACCTTATTTCTTGCATGACATCCACACTACGGATGAATATTCTGCAATCAATGGGGGCGTATGCTCTTAGAACTCCAAGGAAGGGGCAAACACCGGCACATCTGTCACTCTGTTGAGGATAATTCTGTGGTTATAGAAGATCATGCAGCACATAGTTCATTAAACGACAGCTCTCCATAACAAAGAGGCATTCAGTTTTCCGGCGTCAAAAAAAAAAAGAGGAATTGCTTGGTTTAACTTATCTTATTTGCATCAGCCATATCAGGTCTCCATCTCCTTCTATTAGATGCAGAGGAACAAGTCAACTCGTGTCAATCTGACAGGCTGCAAGAGACAAGAAGGCAACAACGGAGGAGCAGCCACCATTCACCTCTACGCTCAGAATCCCTCTCCTCCCAGCTCTCTCCTATCAGAGCTTGCTCACCTGATTTCTTGCATGACATCCACACTACGGATGAATATTCTGCAATCAATGTGGGCGTCTGCTCTCAGAACTCCAAGGAAGGGGCAAACACCGGCACTTCTGTCACTCTGTTGAGGATAATTCTGTGGTTACAGAAGATCATGTAGCCCATAGTTCATTAAACGACAGCTCCCCATAACAAAGAGGCATTCAGGTTTCAGGCCTCCAAAAAACAAAGAGGAATTGCTTGGTTTAACTTATCTTATTTGCAGCAACCACGTCAGCTCTCCATCTCCTACTACTTGATGCAGAGAAATAAGTCAATTCGTGGCCATCTGACCGGCTGCAAGAGACAAGAAGGCAACAACGGAGGAGCAGCCACCATTCACCTCTACGCTCAGAATCCCTCTCCTCCCAGCTCTCTCCTATCAGAGCTTGCTCACCTGATTTCTTGCATGACATCCACTCTACAGATGAATATTCTGCAATCAATGGGGGCGTCTGCTCTCAGAACTCCAAGGAAGGGGCAAACACCGGCGGTTCTAGCACTCAGATGTGGTCAATTCTGTGGTTACAGGAGCTCATGTAGCCCATAGCTCAATATACAAACTTTCCCTGACCACAGAGGAACGGAAATTTCAGGAAATAAGAAATGAAGGGAGAATTTCCTGGATTAACTTATCTTTTTTGCAGCAGCAACGTCAGATCTCCATCTCCTACTATTTCATGCCGAGGAACTAGTCAACTCGTGGCCATCTGACAGGCTGCAAGAGACAAGAAGGCAACAAAGAAGGAGCAGCCACCATCTGTCATTAGAAGCAGAATCCTTCGTATCCCTGCCCTCTGCTCTCAGAACTTGCTCAGCTCCTTCCTTGCATGACATCCATAAGTGATGCATAATGTCCTACACTCATCCATGGAAACTGCTGTCAGAATTTCAAGGTAAGGGTCAACACAGGCGATTCAGTCACTCTGATGAGGACAATTCTGTGATTATAGAAGATCATGTAGCCCATAGTTCATTAAACAACAGCTCCCCATAACAAAGAGGCATTCAGTTTTCAGGCCTCAAAAAAACAAAGAGGAATTGCTTGGTTTAACTTATCTTATTTGCAGCAACTATGTAAGGTCTCCATCTCCTTCTATTTGATGCACAGGAACAAGTCAACTCGTGTCCATCTGACAGGCTGTAAGAGACAAGAAGACAACAACGGAGGAGCAGCCACCATTCACCTCTAGGCTCAGAATCCCTCTCCTCCCAGCTCTCTCCTATCAGAGCTTGCTCACCTGATTTCTTGCATGACATCCACTCTACAGATGAATGTTTTGCAATCAATGTGGGCGTCTGCTCTCAGAACTCCAAGGAAGGGGCAAACACCGGCAGTTCTAGCACACAGATGAGGTCAATTCTGTGGTTACAGGAGCTCATGTAGCCCATAACTCAATATATAAACTTTCCCTGACCACAGAGGAACGGAAATTTCAGGAAATAAGAAATGAAGGGAGAATTTCATGGATTAACTTATCTTTTTTGCAGCAGCAACGTCAGGTCTCCATCTCCTACTATTTCATGCTGAGGAACAAGTGAACTCGTGGCCATCTGACAGGCTGCAAAAGACAGGAAAGCAACAACGGAGGAGCAGCCACCATTCACCTCTAGGCTCAGAATCCCCCTCCTCTCAGCTCTCTCCTATCAGAGCTTGCTCACCTGATTTCTTGCATGACATCCACTCTACAGATGAATGTTTTGCAAACAATGGGGGCGTCTGCTCTCAGAACTCCAAGGAAGGGGCAAACACCGGCATATCTGTCACTCTGTTGAGGTCAATTCTGTGGTTATAGAAGATCATGCAGCCCATAGTTCATGAAACAACATCTCCCCATATCAAAGAGGCATTCAGTTTTCAGGCCTCAAAAAAATAAAGAGGAATTGCTTGGTTTAACTTATCTTATTTGCATCAGCCATATCAGGTCTCCATCTCCTTCTATTTGATGCAGAGGAACAAGTCAACTCGTGTCCATCTGACAGGCTGCAAGAGACAAGAAGGCAACAACGGAGGAGCAGCCACCATTCACCTCTAGGCTCAGAATCCCACTCCTCCCAGCTCTCTCCTATCAGAGCTTGCTCACCTGATTTCTTTCATGACATCCACTCTACAGATGAATATTCTGCAATGAATGGGGTCGTCTGCTCTCAGAACTCCAAGGAAGGGGCAAACACCGGCACTTCTGTCACACTGTTGAGGACAATTCTGTGGTTATAGAAGATCATGTAGCCCATAGTTCACAAAACAACAGCTCCCCATAACAAAGAGGCATTCAGGTTTCAGGCCTCAAAAAAACAAAGAGGAATTGCTTGGTTTAACTTATCTTATTTGCAGCAACCACGTCAGCTCTCCATCTCCTTCTACTTGATGCAGAGAAATAAGTCAATTCGTGGACACCTGACAGGCTGAAAGAGACAAGAAGACAACAACGGAGGAGCAGCCACCATTCACCTCTAGGCTCAGAATCCCTCTCCTCCCAGCTCTCTCCTATCAGAGCTTGCTCACCTGATTTCTTGCATGACATCCACTCTACAGATGAATATTCTGCAATCAATGTGGGCGTCTGCTCTCAGAACTCCAACAAGGGGTAAACATCGGCGGTTGTAGCACTCAGATGAGGTCAATTCTATGGTTACAGGAGCTCATGTAGCCCATAGCTCAATATACAAACTTTCCCTGACCACAGAGGAACGGAAATTTCAGGAAATAAGAAATGAAGGGAGAATTTCCTGGATTAACTTATCTTTTTTGTAGCAGCGCCGTGAGGTCTCCATCTCCTATATTTCATGCCGAGGAACAAGTCAACTCGTGGACATCTGACAGGCTGCAAGAGACAAGAAGGCAACAAAGAAGGAGCAGCCACCATCTGTCATTAGAAGCAGAATTATTCGTATCCCTGCCCTCTGCTCTCAGAACTTGCTCAGCTCCTTCCTTGCATGAAATCCATAGGTGCTGCATAATGTCCTACACTCATCCATGGAAACTGCTGTCAGAATTTCAAGGTAAGGGTCAACACAGGCGATTCAGTCACTCTGATGAGGACAATTCTGTGATTATAGAAGATCATGTAGCCCATAGTTCATTAAACAACAGCTCCCCATAACAAAGAGGCATTCAGTTTTCAGGCCTCAAAAAAACAAAGAGGAATTGCTTGGTTTAACTTATCTTATTTGCAGCAACTATGTAAGGTCTCCATCTCCTTCTATTTGATCCACAGGAACAAGTCAACTCGTGTCCATCTGACAGTCTGTAAGAGACAAGAAGGCAACAACTGAGGAGCAGCCACCATTCACCTCTAGGCTCAGAATCCCTCTCCTCCCAGCACTCTCATATCAGAGCTTGCTCACCTGATTTCTTGCATGACATCCACTCTACAGATGAATATTCTGCAAACAATGGGGGCGTCTGCTCTCAGAACTCCAAGGAAGGGTCAAACACCGGCACATCTGTCACTCTGTTGAGGACAATTCTGTGGTTATAGAAGATCATGTAGCCCATAGTTCATTAAACGACAGCTCCCCATATGAAAGAGGCATTCAGTTTTCAGGCCTCAAAAAAACAAAGAGGAATTGCTTGGTTTAACTTATCTTATTTGCAGCAGCTATGTCAGGTCTCCATCTCCTTCTATTTGATGCAGAGGAACAAGTCAACCTGTGGCCATCTGACAGGCTGTAAGAGACAAGAAGGCAACAACGGAGGAGAAGCCACCATTCACCTCTAGGCTCAGAATCCCCCTCCTCCCAGCTCTCTCCTATCAGAGCTTGCTCACCTGATTTCTTGCATGACATCCACTCTACAGATGAATATTCTGCAATCAATGTGGGCGTCTGCTCTCAGAACTCCAACAAGGGGTAAACATCGGCGGTTGTAGCACTCAGATGAGGTCAATTCTATGGTTACAGGAGCTCATGTAGCCCATAGCTCAATATACAAACTTTCCCTGACCACAGAGGAACGGAAATTTCAGGAAATAAGAAATGAAGGGAGAATTTCCTGGATTAACTTATCTTTTTTGTAGCAGCAACGTCAGGTCTCCATCTCCTACTATTTCATGCCGAGGAACAAGTCAACTCGTGGACATCTGACAGGCTGCAAGAGACAAGAAGGCAACAAAGAAGGAGCAGCCACCATCTGTCATTAGAAGCAGAATTATTCGTATCCCTGCCCTCTGCTCTCAGAACTTGCTCAGCTCCTTCCTTGCATGAAATCCATAGGTGCTGCATAATGTCCTACACTCATCCATGGAAACTGCTGTCAGAATTTCAAGGTAAGGGTCAACACAGGCGATTCAGTCACTCTGATGAGGACAATTCTGTGATTATAGAAGATCATGTAGCCCATAGTTCATGAAACAACAGCTACCCACAACAAAGTGGCATTCAGTTTTCAGGCCTCAAAAAAATAAAGAGGAATTGCTTGGTTTAACTTATCTTATTTGCAGCAGCCATGTCAGCTCACCCTCTCCTTCTATTTGATGCAGAGAAATAAGTCAATTCGTGACCATCTGACAGGCTGCAAGAGACAAGAAAGCAACAACGGAGGAGCAGCCACCATTCACCTCAAGGCTCAGAATCCCCCTCCTCCCAGCTCTCTCCTGTCAGAGCTTGCTCACCTGATTTCTTGCATGACATCAAGTCTACGGATGAATATTCTGCAATCAATGTGGGCGTCTGCTCTCAGAACTCCACGGAAGGGGCAAACACCGGCATTCAATCACAATGATGAAGACAGTTCTGTGCTTATAAAAGACGATGTAGCACATAGTTCATTAAACAACAGCTCCACTGACCACAGAGGCATTCAGTATACAGCCCTCAAGAAATCTAGTAGGAATTGCTTAGTTTAGCTTATCTTTTTTGCAGCAACCACGTCAGTTCTCCATCTCCTTCTATTTGATGCAGAGAAATAAGTCAACTCGTGGCCATCTGACAGGCTGCAAGAGACAAGAAGGCAACAACGGAGGAGCAGCCACCATTCACCTCTAGGCTCAGAATACCTCTCTTCCCAGCTCACTCCTATCAGAGCTTGCTCACCTGATTTCTTGCATGACATCCACTCTACAGATGAATATTCTGCAATCAGTGGGGGCATCTGCTCTAAGAACTCCAAGGAAGGGGCAAACACCGGCCCTTCTGTCACTCTGTTGAGGATAATTCTGTGGTTATAGAAGATCATGTAGCCCATAGTTCATGAAACAACAGCTCCCCACAACAAAGTGGCATTCAGTTTTTATGCCTCGAAAAAATAAAGAGGAATTGCTTGGTTTAACTTATCTTATTTGCAGCAGCCATGTCAGGTCTCCATATCCTTGTAATTGATGCCGAGGAACAAGTCAACTCGTGGACATCTGACAGGCTGTAAGAGACAAGAAGGCAACAACGGAGGAGCAGCCACCATTCACCTCTAGGCTCAGAATCCCCCTCCTCCCAGCTCTCTCCTATCAGAGCTTGCTAACCTGATTTCTTGCATGACATCCACAATACGGATGAATATTCTGCAATCAATGGGGGCGTCTGCTCTCAGAACTCCAAGGAAGGGGCAAACACCGGCACTTCTGTCACTCTGTTGAGGACAATTCTGTGGTTATAGAAGATCATGTAGCCCATAGTTCATTAAATGACAGCTCCCCATAACAAAGAGGCATTCAGTTTTCAGCCCTCAAAATACAAAGAGGAATTGCTTGGTTTAACTTATCTTATTTGCAGCAGCTATGTCAGCTCTCCATCTTCTTCTAGTTGCTGCAGAGAAATAAGTCAATTCGTGGCCATCTGACAGGCTGCAAGAGACAAGAAGGCAACAACGGAGGAGCAGCCACCATTCACCTCTACGCTCAGAATCCCTCTCCTCCCAGCTCTCTCCTATCAGAGCTTGCTCACCTGATTTCTTGCATGACATCCACTCTACAGATGAATGTTTTGCAATCAATGTGGGCGTCTGCTCTCAGAACTCCAAGGAAGGGGCAAACACCGGCGGTTCTAGCACACAGATGAGGTCAATTCTGTGGTTACAGGAGCTCATGTAGCCCATAGCTCAATATATAAACTTTCCCTGACCACGGAGGAACGGAAATTTCAGGAAATAAGAAATGAAGGGAGAATTTCATGGATTAACTTATCTTTTTTGCAGCAGCAACGTCAGGTCTCCATCTCCTACTATTTCATGCCGAGGAACAAGTGAACTCGTGGCCATCTGACAGGCTGCAAAAGACAGGAAAGCAACAACGGAGGAGCAGCCACCATTCACCTCTACGCTCAGAATCCCCCTCCTCTCAGCTCTCTCCTATCAGAGCTTGCTAACCTGATTTCTTGCATGACATCCAGTCTACGGATGAATATTCTGCAATCAATGGGGGCATCTGCTCTAAGAACTCCAAGGAAGGGGCAAACACCGGCATTCAATCACTCTGATGAGGACAGCTCTGTGCTTCTAAAAGACGATGTAGCACATAGTTCATTAAATAACAGTTCCACTGACCACGGAGGCATTCAGTATACAGCCCTCAAGAAATCTAGTAGGAATTGTTGGTTTAGCTTATCTTTTTTGCAGCAACCACGTCAGCTCTCCATCTCCTTCTATTTGATGCCGAGGAACAAGTCAACTCGTGGACATCTGACAGGCTGTAAGAGACAAAAAGGCAACAACGGAGGAGCAGCCACCATTCACCTCTACGCTCAGAATCCCTCTCCTCCCAGCTCTCTCCTGTCAGAGCTTGCTCACCTGACTTCTTGCATGACATCCACACTACGGATGAATACTCTGCAATCAATGTGGGCCTCTGCTCTCACAACTCCAAGGAAGGGGCAAACACCGGCACCTCTGTCACTCTGTTGAGGACAATTCTGTGGTTACAGAAGATCATGTAGCCCATAGTTCATTAAATGACAGCTCCCCATAACAAAGAGGCATTCAGTTTTCAGGTCTCAAAAAAACAAAGAGGAATTGCTTGGTTTATCTTAACTTATTTGCAGAAGCCATGTCATGTCTCCATCTCCGATGCAGAGGAACAAGTCAACTCGTGGCCATCTGACAGGCTGTAAGAGACAAGAAGGCAACAACGGAGGAGCAGCCACCATTCACCTCTACGCTCAGAATCCCTCTCTTCCCAGCTCTCTCCTATCAGAGCGTGATCACCTGATTTCTTGCATGACATCCACTCCAGAGATGAATATTCTGCAATCAGTGGGGGCATCTGCTCTCAGAACTCCAAGGAAGGGGCAAACACCGGCATTCAATCACTCTGATGAAGACAGTTCTCTGCTTATAAAAGACGATGTAGCACATAGTTCATTAAATAACAGCTCCACTGACCACAGAGGCATTCAGTATACTGCCCTCAAGAAATCTAGTAGGAATTGCTTGGTTTAGCTTATCTTTTTTGCAGCAACAACGTCAGCTCTCCAACTCCTTCTATTTGATGCAGAGAAACAAGTCAATTCGTGGCCATCTGACAGGCTGCAAGAGACAAGAATGAAACAACGGAGGAGCAGCCACCATTCACCTCTAGGCTCAGAATCCCCCTCCTCCCAGCTCTCTCATATCAGAGCTTGCTCACCTTATTTCTTGCATGACATCCACACTACGGATGAATATTCTGCAATCAATGGGGGCGTATGCTCTTAGAACTCCAAGGAAGGGGCAAACACCGGCACATCTGTCACTCTGTTGAGGATAATTCTGTGGTTATAGAAGATCATGCAGCACATAGTTCATTAAACGACAGCTCTCCATAACAAAGAGGCATTCAGTTTTCCGGCGTCAAAAAAAAAAAGAGGAATTGCTTGGTTTAACTTATCTTATTTGCATCAGCCATATCAGGTCTCCATCTCCTTCTATTAGATGCAGAGGAACAAGTCAACTCGTGTCAATCTGACAGGCTGCAAGAGACAAGAAGGCAACAACGGAGGAGCAGCCACCATTCACCTCTACGCTCAGAATCCCTCTCCTCCCAGCTCTCTCCTATCAGAGCTTGCTCACCTGATTTCTTGCATGACATCCACACTACGGATGAATATTCTGCAATCAATGTGGGCGTCTGCTCTCAGAACTCCAAGGAAGGGGCAAACACCGGCACTTCTGTCACTCTGTTGAGGATAATTCTGTGGTTACAGAAGATCATGTAGCCCATAGTTCATTAAACGACAGCTCCCCATAACAAAGAGGCATTCAGGTTTCAGGCCTCCAAAAAACAAAGAGGAATTGCTTGGTTTAACTTATCTTATTTGCAGCAACCACGTCAGCTCTCCATCTCCTACTACTTGATGCAGAGAAATAAGTCAATTCGTGGCCATCTGACCGGCTGCAAGAGACAAGAAGGCAACAACGGAGGAGCAGCCACCATTCACCTCTACGCTCAGAATCCCTCTCCTCCCAGCTCTCTCCTATCAGAGCTTGCTCACCTGATTTCTTGCATGACATCCACTCTACAGATGAATATTCTGCAATCAATGGGGGCGTCTGCTCTCAGAACTCCAAGGAAGGGGCAAACACCGGCGGTTCTAGCACTCAGATGTGGTCAATTCTGTGGTTACAGGAGCTCATGTAGCCCATAGCTCAATATACAAACTTTCCCTGACCACAGAGGAACGGAAATTTCAGGAAATAAGAAATGAAGGGAGAATTTCCTGGATTAACTTATCTTTTTTGCAGCAGCAACGTCAGATCTCCATCTCCTACTATTTCATGCCGAGGAACAAGTCAACTCGTGGCCATCTGACAGGCTGCAAGAGACAAGAAGGCAACAAAGAAGGAGCAGCCACCATCTGTCATTAGAAGCAGAATCCTTCGTATCCCTGCCCTCTGCTCTCAGAACTTGCTCAGCTCCTTCCTTGCATGACATCCATAAGTGATGCATAATGTCCTACACTCATCCATGGAAACTGCTGTCAGAATTTCAAGGTAAGGGTCAACACAGGCGATTCAGTCACTCTGATGAGGACAATTCTGTGGTTATAGAAGATCATGTAGCTCATAGTTCATTAAACGACAGCTCCCCATAACAAAGAGGCATTCAGTTTTCAGGCCTCAAAAAAACAAAGAGGAATTGCTTGGTTTAACTTATCTTATTTGCAGCAGCTATGTCAGGTCACCATATCCTTCTATTTGATGCAGAGGAACACGTCAACTGGTGGACATCTGACAGGATGTAAGAGACAAGAAGGCAACAACGGAGGAGCAGCCACCATTCACCTCTACGCTCAGAATCCCTCTCCTCCCAGCTCTCTCCTATCAGAGCTTTCTCACCTGATTTCTTGCATGACATCCAATCTACAGATGAATATTCTGCAACCAATGGGGGCGTCTGCTCACAGCACTCCAAGGAACGGGCAAACACCGGCACTTCAAGCACTCTGATGAGGACAATTCTGTGGTTACAGGAGCTCTGTAGCCCATAGCTCAATATACAATCTTTCCATGACCACAGAGGAAAGGAAATTGCAGGAGATAAGAAATCATTGGAGAATTTCCTGGATTAACTTATCTTTTTTGCAGCAGCGCCGTCAGGTCTCCATCTCCTTCTATTTCATGCCGAGGTACAAGTCAACTCGTGGCCATCTGAGAGGCTGCAAGAGATAAGAAGGCAACAAAGAAGGAGCAGCCACCATCTGTCATTAAAAGCAGAATCCTTCGTATCCCTGCCCTCTGCTCTCAGAACTTGCTCAGCTCCTTCCTTGCATGAAATCCATAGGTGCTGCATAATGTCCTACGCTCATCCATGGAAACTGCTGTCAGAATTTCAAGGTAATGGTCAACACAGGCGATTCAGTCACTCTGATGAGTACAATTCTGTGGTTATAGAAGATCATGTAGCCCATAGTTCATTAAACGACAGCTCCCCATAACAAAGAGGCATTCAGTTTTGAGGCCTCAAGAATACAAAAAGGAATTGACTGGTTTAACTTATCTTATTTGCATCAGCCATATCAGGTCTCCATCTCCTTCAATTTGATGCAGAGGAACAAGTCAACTCGTGGCCATTTGACAGGCTGCAAGAGACAAGAAGGCAACAACGGAGGAGCAGCCACCATTCACCTCTAGGCTCAGAATCCCTCTCTTCCCAGCTCTCTCCTATCAGAGTGTGATCACCTGATTTCTTGCATGACATCCACTCCACAGATGAATATTCTGCAATCATTGGGGGCATATGCTCTCAGAACTCCAAGGAAGGGGCAAACACCGGCATTCAATCACACTGATGAGGACAGTTCTGTGCTTATAAAAGACGATGTAGCACATAGTTCATTAAATAACAGCTCCACTGACCACAGAGGCATTCAGTATACAGCCCTCAAGAAATCTAGTAGGAATTGCTTGGTTTAGCTTATCTTTTTTGCAGCAACAACGTCAGCTCTCCAAATCCTTCTATTTGATGCAGAGAAACAAGTCAATTCGTGGCCATCTGACGGGCTGCAAGAGATAAGAATGAAACAATGGAGGAGCAGCCACCATTCACCTCTAGGCTCAGAATCCCCCTCCTCCCAGCTCTCTCCTATCAGAGCTTGCTCACCTGATTTCTTGCATGACATCCACTCTACAGATGAATATTCTGCAAACAATGGGGACGTCTGCTCTCAGAACTCCAAGGAAGGGGCAAACACCGGCACATCTGTCACTCTGTTGAGGACA
The DNA here is from genome assembly GCA_036925125.1 of Oreortyx pictus. Lineage (NCBI taxonomy): Eukaryota > Metazoa > Chordata > Aves > Galliformes > Odontophoridae > Oreortyx > Oreortyx pictus. Next base: position 6,691,222 of record JAUPFR010000003.1, read on the forward strand.
ATTCTGTGGTTATAGAAGATCATGTAGCCCATAGTTCATGAAACGACAGCTCCCCATAACAAAGAGGCATTCAGTTTTCAGGCCTCAAAAAAATAAAGAGGAATTGCTTGGTTTAACTTATCTTATTTGCATCAGCCATATCAGGTCTCCATCTCCTTCTATTTGATGCTGAGGAACAAGTCAACTCGTGGACATCTGACAGGCTGCAAGAGACAAGAAGGCAACAACGGAGGAGCAGCCACCATTCACCTCTAGGCTCAGAATCCCCCTCCTCCCAGCTCTCTCCTATCAGAGCTTGCTCACCTGATTTCTTGCATGACATCCACTCTACAGATGAATATTCTGCAATGAATGGGGTCGTCTGCTCTCAGAACTCCAAGGAAGGGGCAAACACCGGCACTTCTGTCACACTGTTGAGGACAATTCTGTGGTTATAGAAGATCATGTAGCCCATAGTTCACTAAACAACAGCTCTCCATATCAAAGAGGCATTCAGGTTTCAGGCCTCAAAACAACAAAGAGGAATTGCTTGGTTTAACTTATCTTATTTGCAGCAACCACGTCAGCTCTCCATCTCCTTCTACTTGATGCAGAGAAATAAGTCAATTCGTGGACACCTGACAGGCTGCAAGAGACAAGAAGACAACAACGGAGGAGCAGCCACCATTCACCTCTAGGCTCAGAATCCCTCTCCTCCCAGCTCTCTCCTATCAGAGCTTGCTCACCTGATTTCTTGCATGACATCCACTCTACAGATGAATATTCTGCAATCAATGGGGGCATCTGCTCTCAGAACTCCAACAAGGGGTAAACATCGGCGGTTGTAGCACTCAGATGAGGTCAATTCTATGGTTACAGGAGCTCATGTAGCCCATAGCTCAATATACAAACTTTCCCTGACCACAGAGGAACGGTAATTTCAGGAAATAAGAAATGAAGGGAGAATTTCCTGGATTAACTTATCTTTTTTGTAGCAGCAACGTCAGGTCTCCATCTCCTACTATTTCATGCCGAGGAACAAGTCAACTCGTGGACATCTGACAGGCTGCAAGAGACAAGAAGGCAACAAAGAAGGAGCAGCCACCATCTGTCATTAGAAGTAGAATCATTCGTATCTCTGCCCTCTGCTCTCAGAACTTGCTCAGCTCCTTCCTTGCATGAAATCCATAGGTGCTGCATAATGTCCTACACTCATCCATGGAAACTGCTGTCAGAATTTCAAGGTAAGGGTCAACACAGGCGATTCAGTCACTCTGATGAGGACAATTCTGTGATTATAGAAGATCATGTAGCCCATAGTTCATTAAACAACAGCTCCCCATAACAAAGAGGCATTCAGTTTTCAGGCCTCAAAAAAACAAAGAGGAATTGCTTGGTTTAACTTATCTTATTTGCAGCAACTATGTAAGGTCTCCATCTCCTTCTATTTGATGCACAGGAACAAGTCAACTCGTGTCCAACTGACAGGCTGTAAGAGACAAGAAGGCAACAACGGAGGAGCAGCCACCATTCACCTCTAGGCTCAGAATCCCTCTCCTCCCAGCTCTCTCCTATCAGAGCTTGCTCACCTGATTTCTTGCATGACATCCACTCTACAGATGAATGTTTTGCAATCAATGTGGGCGTCTGCTCTCAGAACTCCAAGGAAGGGGCAAACACCGGCAGTTCTAGCACACAGATGAGGTCAATTCTGTGGTTACAGGAGCTCATGTAGCCCATAACTCAATATATAAACTTTCCCTGACCACAGAGGAACGGAAATTTCAGGAAATAAGAAATGAAGGGAGAATTTCATGGATTAACTTATCTTTTTTGCAGCAGCAACGTCAGGTCTCCATCTCGTACTATTTCATGCCGAGGAACAAGTGAACTCGTGGCCATCTGACAGGCTGCAAAAGACAAGAAAGCAACAACGGAGGAGCAGCCACCATTCACCTCTAGGCTCAGAATCCCCCTCCTCTCAGCTCTCTCCTATCAGAGCTTGCTCACCCGATTTCTTGCATGACATCCAGTCTACGGATGAATATTCTGCAATCAATGGGGGCGTCTGCTCTCAGAACTCGAAGGAAGGGGCAAACACCTGCAATCAATCACTCTGATGAAGACAGTTCTGTGCTTATAAAAGACGATGTAGCACATAGTTCATTAAACAACAGCTCCACTGACCACAGAGGCATTCAGCATACAGCCCTCAAGAAATCTAGTAGGAATTGCTTGGTTTAGCTTATCTTTTTTGCAGCAACAACGTCAGCTCTCCAACTCCTTCTATTTGATGCAGAGAAACAAGTCAATTCGTGGCCATCTGACGGGCTGCAAGAGATAAGAATGAAACAATGGAGGAGCAGCCACCATTCACCTCTAGGCTCAGAATCCCCCTCCTCCCAGCTCTCTCCTATCAGAGCTTGCTCACCTGATTTCTTGCATGACATCCACTCTACAGATGAATATTCTGCAAACAATGGGGACGTCTGCTCTCAGAACTCCAAGGAAGGGGCAAACACCGGCACATCTGTCACTCTGTTGAGGACAATTCTGTGGTTATAGAAGATCATGTAGCCCATAGTTCATGAAACGACAGCTCCCCATAACAAAGAGGCATTCAGTTTTCAGGCCTCAAAAAAACAAAGAGGAATTGCTTGGTTTAACTTATCTTATTTGCAGCAGCTATGTCAGGTCTCCATCTCCTTCTATTTGATGCAGAGGAACAAGTCAACCTGTGGCCATCTGACAGGCTGTAAGAGACAAGAAGGCAACAACGGAGGAGCAGCCACCATTCACCTCTACGCTCAGAATCCCTCTCCTCCCAGCTCTCTCCTATCAGAGCTTGCTCACCTGATTTCTTGCATGACATCCACTCTACTGATGAATGTTTTGCAATCAATGTGGGCGTCTGCTCTCAGAACTCCAAGGAAGGGGCAAACACCGGCACTTCAAGCACTCTGATGAGGACAATTCTGTGGTTACAGGAGCTCATGTAGCCCATAGCTCAATATATAAACTTTCCCTGACCACAGAGGAACGGAAATTTCAGGAAATAAGAAATGAAGGGAGAATTTCACAGATTAACTTATCTTTTTTGCAGCAGCAACGTCAGGTCTCCATCTCCTACTATTTCATGCCGAGGAACAAGTGAACTCGTGGCCATCTGACAGGCTGCAAAAGACAAGAAGGTAACAAAGAAGGAGCAGCCACCATTCACGTCTAGGCTCAGAATCCCCCTCCTCTCAGCTCTCTCCTATCAGAGCTTGCTCACCTGATTTCTTGCATGACATCCAGTCTACGGATGAATATTCTGCAATCAAGGGGGGCGTCTGCTCTCAGAACTCCAAGGAAGGGGCAAACACCGGCAATCAATCACTCTGATGAAGACAGTTCTGTGCTTATAAAAGACGATGTAGCACATAGTTCATTAAACAACAGCTCCACTGACCACAGAGGCATTCAATATACAGCCCTCAAGAAATCTAGTAGGAATTGCTTGGTTTAGCTTATCTTTTTTGCAGCAACAACGTCTGCTCTCCAACTTCTTCTATTTGATGCAGAGAAATAAGTCAATTCGTGGCCATCTGACAGGCTGCAAGAGAGAAGAATGAAACAACGGAGGAGCAGCCACCATTCACCTCTACGCTCAGAATCCCTCTCCTCCCAGCTCTCTCCTATCAGAGCTTGCTAACCTGATTTCTTGCATGACATCCACTCTACAGATGAATATTCTGCAAACAATGGGGGCGTCTGCTCTCAGAACTCCAAGGAAGGGGCAAACACCGGCACATCTGTCACTCTGTTGAGGACAATTCTGTGGTTATAGAAGATCATGCAGCCCATAGTTCATTAAACGACAGCTCCCCATAACAAAGAGGCATTCAGTTTTCCGGCCTCAAAAAAATAAAGAGGAATTGCTTGGTTTAAGTTATCTTATTTGCATCAGCCATATCAGGTCTCCATCTCCTTCTATTTGATGCAGAGGAACAAGTCAACTCGTGTCCATCTGACAGGCTGCAGGAGACAAGAAGGCAACAACGGAGGAGCAGCCACCATTCACCTCTAGGCTCAGAATCCCTCTCCTCCCAGCTCTCTCCTATCAGAGTGTGATCTCCTGATTTCTTGCATGACATCCACTCCAGAGATGAATATTCTGCAATCATTGGGGGCATCTGCTCAAAGAACTCCAAGGAAGGGGCAAACACCGGCATTCAATCACTCTGATGAGGACAGCTCTGTGCTTATAAAAGACGATGTAGCACATAGTTCATTAAATAACAGCTCCACTGACCACGGAGGCATTCAGTATACAGCCCTCAAGAAATCTAGTAGGAATTGCTTGGTTTAGCTTATCTTTTTTGCAGCAACCACGTCAGCTCTCCATCTCCTTCTATTTGATGCCGAGGAACAAGTCAACTCGTGGACATCTGACAGGCTGTAAGAGACAAGAAGGCAACAACGGAGGAGCAGCCACCATTCACCTCTACGCTCAGAATCCCTCCCTTCCCAGCTCTCTCCTATCAGAGCATGCTAACCTGATATCTTGCATGACATCCACTCCAGAGATGAATATTCTGCAATCATTGGGGGCATATGCTCTCAGAACTCCAAGGAAGGGGCAAACACCGGCATTCAATCACTCTGATGAAGACAGTTCTCTGCTTATAAAAGACTATGTAGCACATAGTTCATTAAATAACAGCTCCACTGACCACAGAGGCATTAAGTATACAGCCGTCAAGAAATCTAATAGGAATTGCTTGGTTTAGCTTATCTTTTTTGCAGCAACAACGTCAGCTCTCCAACTCCTTCTATTTGATGCAGAGAAACAAGTCAATTCGTGGCCATCTGACAGGCTGCAAGAGACAAGAATGAAACAACGGAGGAGCAGCCACCATTCACCTCTAGGCTCATAATCCCCCTCCTCCCAGCTCTCTCCTATCAGAGCTTGCTCATCTTATTTCTTGCATGACATCCACTCTACAGATGAATATTCTGCAAACAATGGGGACGTCTGCTCTCAGAACTCCAAGGAAGGGGCAAACACCGGCACATCTGTCACTCTGTTGAGGACAATTCTGTGGTTATAAAAGATCATGCAGCCCATAGTTCATGAAACAACAGCTCCCCATATCAAAGAGGCATTCAGTTGTCAGGCCTCAAAAAAATAAAGAGTAATTGCTTGGTTTAACTTATCTTATTTGCATCAGCCATATCAGGTCTCCATCTCCTTCTATTTGATCCAGAGGAACAAGTCAACTCGTGGCCATCTGACAGGCTGCAAGAGACAAGAAGGCAACAACGGAGGAGCAGCCACCATTCAACTCTAGGCTCAGAATCCCCCTCCTCCCAGCTCTCTCCTATTAGAGCTTGCTCACCTGATTTCTTGCATGACATCAAGTCTACGGATGAATATTCTGCAATCAACGTGGGCGTCTGCTCTCAGAACTCCAAGGAAGGGGTAAACACCGGCATTCAATCACTCTGATGAAGACAGTTCTGTGCTTATAAAAGACGATGAAGCACATAGTTCATTAAACAACAGCTCCACTGACCACAGAGGCATTCAGTATACAGCCCTCAAGAAATCTAGTAGGAATTGCTTGGTTTAGCTTATCTTTTTTGCAGCAACCACGTGAGTTCTCCATCTCCTTCTATTTGATGCAGAGAAATAAGTCAATTCGTGGCCATCTGACAGGCTGCAAGAGACAAGAAGGCAACAACGGAGGAGCAGCCACCATTCACCTCTAGGCTCAGAATACCTCTCTTCCCAGCTCACTCCTATCAGAGCTTGCTCACCTGATTTCTTGCATGACATCCACTCTACAGATGAATATTCTGCAATCAGTGGGGGCATCTGCTCTAAGAACTCCAAGGAAGGGGCAAACACCGGCCCTTCTGTCACTCTGTTGAGGATAATTCTGTGGTTATAGAAGATCATGTAGCCCATAGTTCATGAAACAACAGCTCCCCACAACAAAGTGGCATTCAGTTTTTATGCCTCGAAAAAATAAAGAGGAATTGCTTGGTTTAACTTATCTTATTTGCAGCAGCCATGTCAGGTCTCCATATCCTTGTAATTGATGCCGAGGAACAAGTCAACTCGTGGACATCTGACAGGCGGTAAGAGACAAGAAGGCAACAACGGAGGAGCAGCCACCATTCACCTCTAGGCTCAGAATCCCCCTCCTCCCAGCTCTCTCCTATCAGAGCTTGCTAACCTGATTTCTTGCATGACATCCACACTACGGATGAATATTCTGCAATCAATGGGGGCGTCTGCTCTCAGAACTCCAAGGAAGGGGCAAACACCGGCACTTCTGTCACTCTGTTGAGGACAATTCTGTGGTTATAGAAGATCATGTAGCCCATAGTTCATTAAAAAACAGCTCCCCATAACAAAGAGGCATTCAGTTTTCAGCCCTCAAAATACAAAGAGGAATTGCTTGGTTTAACTTATCTTATTTGCAGCAGCTATGTCAGCTCTCCATCTTCTTCTAGTTGCTGCAGAGAAATAAGTCAATTCGTGGCCATCTGACAGGCTGCAAGAGACAAGAAGGCAACAACAGAGGAGCAGCCACCATTCACCTCTAGGCTCAGAATCCCTCTCTTCCCAGCTCTCTCCTATCAGAGCGTGCTCACCTGATTTCTTGCATGACATCCACTCTACAGATGAATATTCTGCAATCAATGGGGGCGTCTGCTCTCAGAACGCCAAGGAAGGGGCAAACACCGGCGGTTCTAGCACTCAGATGAGGTCAATTCTGTGGTTACAGGAGCTCATATACCCCATAGCTCAATATACAAAATTTCCCTGACCACAGAGGAACGGAAATTTCAGGAAATAAGAAATGAAGGGAGAATTTCATGGATTAACTTATCTTTTTTGCAGCAGCAACGTCAGGTCTCCATCTCCTACTATTTCATGCCGAGGAACAAGTCAACTCGTGGTCATCTGACAGGCTGCAAGAGACAAGAAGGTAACAAAGAAGGAGCAGCCACCATTCACGTCTAGGCTCAGAATCCCTCTCTTCCCAGCTCTCTCCTATCAGAGCGTGCTCACCTGATTTCTTGCATGACATCCACTCTACAGATGAATGTTCTGCAATCAATGGGGGCGTCTGCTCTCAGAACTCCAAGGAAGGGGCAAACACCGGCAATTCTGTCACTCTGTTGAGGACAATTCTGTGGTTATAGAAGATCATGTAGCCCATAGCTCATGAAACAAGAGCTCCCCATAACAAAGAGGCATTTAGTTTTCAGGCCACGAAAAAATAAAGAGCAATTTGTTGGTTTAGCTTATCTTTTTTGCAGCAACCACGTCAGTTCTCCATCTCCTTCTATTTAATGCAGAGGAACAAGTCAACTCGTGGCCATCTGACAGGCTGCAAGAGACAAGAAGGCAACAAAGAAGGAGCAGCCACCATCTGTCATTAGAAGCAGAATTATTCGTATCCCTGCCCTCTGCTCTCAGAACTTGCTCAGCTCCTTCCTTGCATGACATCCATAGGTGCTGCATAATGTCCTACACTCATCCATGGAAACTGCTGTCAGAATTTCAAGGTAAGGGTCAACACAGGCGATTCAGTCACTCTGATGAGGACAATTCAGTGGTTATAGAAGATCATGTAGCCCATAGTTCATGAAACAACAGCTCCCCATAACAAAGTGGCATTCAGTTTTCAGGCCTCAAAAAAATAAAGAGGAATTGCTTGGTTTAACTTATCTTATTTGCAGCAACCACGTCAGGTCACCCTCTCCTTCTATTTGATGCAGAGAAATAAGTAAATTCGTGGCCATCTGACAGGCTGCAAGAGACAAGAAAGCAACAACGGAGGAGCAGCTACCATTCACCTCTAGGCTCAGAATCCCTCTCCTCCCAGCTCTCTCCTGTCAGAGCTTGCTCACCTGATTTCTTGCGTGACATCCACACTACGGATGAATATTCTGCAATCAATGTGGGCGTCTGCTCTCAGATCTTCAAGGTAGGGGCAAACACCGGCACTTCTGTCACTCTGTTGAGGACAATTCTGTGGTTATAGAAGATCATGTAGCCCATAGTTCATTAAACGACAGCTCCCCATAACAAAGAGACATTCAGGTTTCAGGCCTCCAAAAAACAAAGAGGAATTGCTTGGTTTAACTTATCTTATTTGCAGCAGCTATGTCAGGTCACCATATCCTTCTATTTGATGCAGAGGAACACGTCAACTGGTGGACATCTGACAGGCTGTAAGAGACAAGAAGGCAACAACGGAGGAGCAGCCACCATTCACCTCTAGGCTCAGAATCCCTCTCCTCCCAGCTCTCTCCTATCAGAGCTTGCTCACCTGATTTCTTGCATGACATCCAATCTACAGATGAATATTCTGCAACCAATGGGGGCGTCTGCTCACAGCACTCCAAGGAACGGGCAAACACCTGCACTTCAAGCACTCTGATGAGGACAATTCTGTGGTTACAGGAGCTCTGTAGCCCATAGCTCAATATACAAACTTTCCCTGACCACAGAGGAACGGAAATTGCAGGAGATAAGAAATCATTGGAGAATTTCCTGGATTAACTTATCTTTTTTGCAGCAGCGCCGTCAGGTCTCCATCTCCTTCTATTTCATGCCGAGGTACAAGTCAACTCGTGGCCATCTGAGAGGCTACAAGAGACAAGAAGGCAACAAAGAAGGAGCAGCCACCATCTGTCATTAGAAGCAGAATCCTTCGTATCCCTGCCCTTTGCTCTCAGAACTTGCTCAGCTCCTTCCTTGCATGAAATCCATAGGTGCTGCATAATGTCCTACACTCATCCATGGAAACTGCTGTCAGAATTTCAAGGTAATGGTCAACACAGGCGATTCAGTCACTCTGATGAGGACAATTCTGTGGTTATAGAAGATCATGTAGCCCATAGTTCATTAAACGACAGCTCCCCATAACAAAGAGGCATTCAGTTTTGAGGCCTCAAGAATACAAAAAGGAATTGACTGGTTTAACTTATCTTATTTGCATCAGCCATGTCAGGTCTCCATCTCCTTCAATTTGATGCAGAGGAACAAGTCAACTCGTGGCCATTTGACAGGCTGCAAGAGACAAGAAGGCAACAAAGAAGGAGCAGCCACCATTCACCTCTAGGCTCAGAATCCCTCTCTTCCCAGCTCTCTCCTATCAGAGCGTGCTCACCTGATTTCTTGCATGACATCCACTCCAGAGATGAATATTCTGCAATCAATGGGGGCGTCTGCTCTCAGAACTCCAAGGAAGGGGCAAACACCGGCACTTCTGTCACTCTGTTGAGGACAATTCTGTGGTTATAGAAGATCATGTAGCCCATAGTTCATTAAAAAACAGCTCCCCATAACAAAGAGGCATTCAGTTTTCAGCCCTCAAAATACAAAGAGGAATTGCTTGGTTTAACTTATCTTATTTGCAGCAGCTATGTCAGCTCTCCATCTTCTTCTAGTTGCTGCAGAGAAATAAGTCAATTCGTGGCCATCTGACAGGCTGCAAGAGACAAGAAGGCAACAACGGAGGAGCAGCCACCATTCACCTCTAGGCTCAGAATCCCTCTCTTCCCAGCTCTCTCCTATCAGAGCGTGCTCACCTGATTTCTTGCATGACATCCACTCTACAGATGAATATTCTGCAATCAATGGGGGCGTCTGCTCTCAGAACTCCAAGGAAGGGGCAAACACCGGCGGTTCTAGCACTCAGATGAGGTCAATTCTGTGGTTACAGGAGCTCATGTAGCCCATAGCTCAATATACAAAATTTCCCTGACCACAGAGGAACGGAAATTTCAGGAAATAAGAAATGAAGGGAGAATTTCATGGATTAACTTATCTTTTTTGCAGCAGCAACGTCAGGTCTCCATCTCCTACTATTTCATGCCGAGGAACAAGTCAACTCGTGGTCATCTGACAGGCTGCAAGAGACAAGAAGGTAACAAAGAAGGAGCAGCCACCATTCACGTCTAGGCTCAGAATCCCTCTCTTCCCAGCTCTCTCCTATCAGAGCATGCTCACCTGATTTCTTGCATGACATCCACTCTACAGATGAATGTTCTGCAATCAATGGGGGAGTCTGCTCTCAGAACTCCAAGGAAGGGGCAAACACCGGCACTTCTGTCACTCTGTTGAGGACAATTCTGTGGTTATAGAAGATCATGTAGCCCATAGTTCATGAAACAAGAGCTCCCCATAACAAAGAGGCATTTAGTTTTCAGGCCACGAAAAAATAAAGAGCAATTTGTTGGTTTAGCTTATCTTTTTTGCAGCAACCACGTCAGTTCTCCATCTCCTTCTATTTAATGCAGAGGAACAAGTCAACTCGTGGCCATCTGACAGGCTGCAAGAGACAAGAAGGCAACAAAGAAGGAGCAGCCACCATCTGTCATTAGAAGCAGAATCCTTCGTATCCCTGCCCTCTGCTCTCAGAACTTGCTCAGCTCCTTCCTTGCATGACATCCATAGGTGCTGCATAATGTCCTACACTCATCCATGGAAACTGCTGTCAGAATTTCAAGGTAATGGTCAACACAGGCGATTCAGTCACTCTGATGAGGACAATTCAGTGGTTATAGAAGATCATGTAGCCCATAGTTCATGAAACAACAGCTCCCCATAACAAAGTGGCATTCAGTTTTCAGGCCACAAAAAAATAAAGAGGAATTGCTTGGTTTAACTTATCTTATTTGCAGCAACCACGTCAGGTCACCCTCTCCTTCTATTTGATGCAGAGAAATAAGTAAATTCGTGGCCATCTGACAGGCTGCAAGAGACAAGAAAGCAACAACGGAGGAGCAGCCACCATTCACCTCTAGGCTCAGAATCCCTCTCCTCCCAGCTCTCTCCTGTCAGAGCTTGCTCACCTGATTTCTTGCGTGACATCCACACTACGGATGAATATTCTGCAATCAATGGGGGCGTCTGCTCTCAGAACTCCAAGGAAGGGGCAAACACCGGCACTTCTGTCACTCTGTTGTGGACAATTCTGTGGTTATAGAAGATCATGTAGCCCATAGTTCATTAAACAACAGCTCCCCATAACAAAGAGGCATTTAGTTTTAGGGCCTGAAAAAATAAATAGCAATTTCTTGGTTTAACTTATCTTATTTGCAGCAACCACGTCAGCTCTCCATCTCCTTCTATTTGATGCAGAGGAACAAGTCAACTTGTGGCCATCTGACAGGCTGTAAGAGACAAGAAGGCAACAACGGAGGAGAAGCCACCATTCACCTCTAGGCTCAGAATACCTCTCTTTCCAGCTCACTCCTATCAGAGCTTGCTCACCTGATTTCTTGCATGACATCCACTCTACAGACGAATATTCTGCAATCAATGTGGGCGTCTGCTCTCAGAACTCCAAGGAAGGGGTAAATACCGGCGGTTCTAGCACTCAGATGAGGTCAATTCTGTGGTTACAGGAGCTCATGTAGCCCATAGCTCAATATACAAACTTTCCCTGACCACAAAGGAACGGAAATTTCAGGAAATAAGAAATGAATGGAGAATTTCCTGGATTAACTTATCTTTTTTGCAGCAGCAACGTCAGGTCTACATCTCCTACTATTTCATGCCGAGGAACAAGTCAACTCGTAGCCATCTGACAGGCTGCAAGAGACATGAAGGTAACAAAGAAGGAGCAGCCACCATCTGTCATTACAAGCAGAATCCTTCGTATCCCTGCCCTCTGCTCTCAGAACTTGCTCAGCTCCTTTCTTGCATGAAATCCATAGGTGCTGCATAATGTCCTACACTCATCCATGGAAACTGCTGTCAGAATTTCAAGGTAATGGTCAACATAGGCGATTCAGTCAGTCTGATGAGGACAATTCTGTGGTTATAGAAGATCATGTAGCCCATAGTTCATTAAACGACAGCTCCCCATAACAAAGAGGCATTCAGTTTTCAGGCCTCAAAAAAACAAAGAGGAATTGCTTGGTTTTACTTATCTTATTTGCAGCAGCTATGTCAGGTCTCCTTATCCTTATATTTGATGCAGAGGAACAAGTCAACTCGTGGCCATCTGACAGGCTGTAAGAGACATGAAGGCAACAACGGAGGAGCAGCCACCATTCACCTCTAGGCTCAGAATCCATCTCTTCCCAGCTCTCTCCTATCAGAGCTTGCTCACCTGATTTCTTGCATGACATCAAGTCTACGGATGAATATTCTGCAATCAACGTGGGCGTCTGCTCTCAGAACTCCAAGGAAGGGGCAAACACCGGCATTCAATCACTCTGATGAAGACAGTTCTGTGCTTATAAAAGACGATGTAGCACATAGTTCATTAAACAACAGCTCCACTGACCACAGAGGCATTCAGTATACAGCCCTCAAGAAATCTAGTAGTAATTGCTTGGTTTAGCTTATCTTTTTTGCAGCAACCACGTCAGTTCTCCATCTCCTTCTATTTGATGCAGAGAAATAAGTCAATTCGTGGCCATCTGACAGGCTGCAAGAGACAAGAAGGCAACAACGGAGGAGCAGCCACCATTCACCTCTAGGCTCAGAATACCTCTCTTCCCAGCTCACTCCTATCAGAGCTTGCTCACCTGATTTCTTGCATGACATCCACACTACAGATGAATATTCTGCAATCAGTGGGGGCATCTGCTCTAAGAACTCCAAGGAAGGGGCAAACACCGGCCCTTCTGTCACTCTGTTGAGGATAATTCTGTGGTTATAGAACATCATGTAGCCCATAGTCCATTAAACGACAGCTCCCCACAACAAAGTGGCATTCAGTTTTTATGCCTCGAGAAAATAAAGAGGAATTGCTTGGTTTAACTTATCTTATTTGCAGCAGCCATGTCAGGTCTCCATATCCTTGTAATTGATGCCGAGGAACAAGTCAACTCGTGGACATCTGACAGGCTGTAAGAGACAAGAAGGCAACAACGGAGGAGCAGCCACCATTCACCTCTAGGCTCAGAATCCCTCTCCTCCCAGCTCTCTCCTATCAGAGCTTGCTCACCTGATTTCTTGCATGACATCCAATATACAGATGAATATTCTGCAACCAATGGGGGCGTCTGCTCACAGCACTCCAAGGAACGGGCAAACACCTGCACTTCAAGCACTCTGATGAGGACAATTCTGTGGTTACAGGAGCTCTGTAGCCCATAGCTCAATATACAATCTTTCCCTGACCACAGAGGAAAGGAAATTGCAGGAGATAAGAAATCATTGGAGAATTTCCTGGATTAACTTATCTTTTTTGCAGCAGCGCCGTCAGGTCTCCATCTCCTTCTATTTCATGCCGAGGTACAAGTCAACTCGTGGCCATCTGAGAGGCTACAAGAGACAAGAAGGCAACAAAGAAGGAGCAGCCACCATCTGTCATTAGAAGCAGAATCCTTCGTATCCCTGCCCTTTGCTCTCAGAACTTGCTCAGCTCCTTCCTTGCATGAAATCCATAGGTGCTGCATAATGTCCTACACTCATCCATGGAAACTGCTGTCAGAATTTCAAGGTAATGGTCAACACAGGCGATTCAGTCACTCTAATGAGGACAATTCTGTGGTTATAGAAGATCATGTAGCCCATAGTTCATTAAACGACAGCTCCCCATAACAAAGAGGCATTCAGTTTTGAGGCCTCAAGAATACAAAAAGGAATTGACTGGTTTAACTTATCTTATTTGCATCAGCCATGTCAGGACTCCATCTCCTTCAATTTGATGCAGAGGAACAAGTCAACTCGTGGCCATTTGACAGGCTGCAAGAGACAAGAAGGCAACAAAGAAGGAGCAGCCACCATTCACCTCTAGGCTCAGAATCCCTCTCTTCCCAGCTCTCTCCTATCAGAGCGTGCTCACCTGATTTCTTGCATGACATCCACTCCAGAGATGAATATTCTGCAATCAATGGGGGCGTCTGCTCTCAGAACTCCAAGGAAGGGGCAAACACCGGCACATCTGTCACTCTGTTGAGGACAATTCTGTGGTTATAGAAGATCATGTAGCCCATAGTTCATTAAACGACAGCTCCCCATATCAAAGAGGCATTCAGTTTTCAGGCCTCAAAAAAACAAAGAGGAATTGCTTGGTTTAACTTATCTTATTTGCAGCAGCTATGTCAGGTCTCCATCTCCTTCTATTTGATGCAGAGGAACAAGTCAACCTGTGGCCATCTGACAGGCTGTAAGAGACAAGAAGGCAACAACGGAGGAGCAGCCACCATTCACCTCTAGGCTCAGAATCCCTCTCCTCCCAGCTCTCTCCTATCAGAGCTTGCTCACCTGATTTCTTGCATGACATCCACTCTACAGATGAATGTTTTGCAATCAATGTGGGCGTCTGCTCTCAGAACTCCAAGGAAGGGGCAAACACCGGCGGTTCTAGCACACAGATGAGGTCAATTCTGTGGTTACAGGAGCTCATGTAGCCCATAGCTCAATATATAAACTTTCCCTGACCACAGAGGAACGGAAATTTCAGGAAATAAGAAATGAAGGGAGAATTTCCTGGATTAACTTATCTTTTTTGCAGCAGCAACGTCAGGTCTACATCACCTACTATTTCATGCCGAGGAACAAGTCAACTCGTGGCCATCTGACAGGCTGCAAGAGACAAGAAGGCAACAAAGAAGGAGCAGCCACCATCTGTCATTAGAAGCAGAATCCTTCGTATCCCTGCCCTCTGCTCTCAGAACTTGCTCAGCTCCTTCCTTGCATGACATCCATAGGTGCTGCATAATGTCCTACACTCATCCATGGAAACTGCTGTCAGAATTTCAAGGTAAGGGTCAACACAGGCGATTCAGTCACTCTGATGAGGACAATTCTGTGGTTATAGAAGATCATGTAGCCCATAGTTCATTAAACGACAGCTCCCCATAACAAAGAGGCATTCAGTTTTCAGGCCTCAAAAAAACAAAGAGGAATTGCTTGGTTTAGCTTATCTTATTTGCAGTAGCTATGTCAGGTCTCCATCTCCTTCTATTTGATCCACAGGAACAAGTCAACTGGTGGACATCTGACAGGCTGTAAGAGACAAGAAGGCAACAACGGAGGAGCAGCCACCATTCACATCTAGGCTCAGAATCCCTCTCCTCCCAGCTCTCTCCTATCAGAGCGTGCTCACCTGATTTCTTGCATGACATCCACACTACGGATGAATATTCTGCAATCAATGTGGGCGTCTGCTCTCAGAACTCCAAGGAAGGGGCAAACACCGGCACTTCTGTCACTCTGTTGAGGACAATTCTGTGGTTATAGAAGATCATGTAGCCCATAGTTCATTAAACGACAGCTCCCCATAACAAAGAGGCATTCAGGTTTCAGGCCTCCAAAAAACAAAGAGGAATTGCTTGGTTTAACTTATCTTATTTGCAGCAGCTATGTCAGGTCACCATATCCTTCTATTTGATGCAGAGGAACACGTCAACTGGTGGACATCTGACAGGCTGTAAGAGACAAGAAGGGAACAACGGAGGAGCAGCCACCATTCACCTCTAGGCTCAGAATCCCTCTCCTCCCAGCTCTCTCCTATCAGAGCTTGCTCACCTGATTTCTTGCATGACATCCACTCCACAGATGAATATTCTGCAATCAATGTGGGCGTCTGCTCTCAGAACTCCAAGGAAGGGGTAAACACCGGCATTCAATCACTCTGATGAAGACAGTTCTGTGCTTATAAAAGACGATGAAGCACATAGTTCATTAAACAACAGCTCCACTGACCACAGAGGCATTCAGTATACAGCCCTCAAGAAATCTAGTAGGAATTGCTTGGTTTAGCTTATCTTTTTTGCAGCAACCACGTCAGTTCTCCATCTCCTTCTATTTGATGCAGAGAAATAAGTCAATTCGTGGCCATCTGACAGGCTGCAAGAGACAAGAAGGCAACAACGGAGGAGCAGCCACCATTCACCTCTAGGCTCAGAATACCTCTCTTCCCAGCTCACTCCTATCAGAGCTTGCTCACCTGATTTCTTGCATGACATCCACTCTACAGATGAATATTCTGCAATCAGTGGGGGCATCTGCTCTAAGAACTCCAAGGAAGGGGCAAACACCGGCCCTTCTGTCACTCTGTGGAGGATAATTCTGTGGTTATAGAAGATCATGTAGCCCATAGTTCATTAAACGACAGCTCCCCACAACAAAGTGGCATTCAGTTTTTATGCCTCGAAAAAATAAAGAGGAATTGCTTGGTTTAACTTATCTTATTTGCAGCAGCCATGTCAGGTCTCCATCTCCTTCTATTTGATCCACAGGAACAAGTCAACTCGTGGACATCTGACAGGCTGTAAGAGACAAGAAGGCAACAACGGAGGAGCAGCCACCATTCACGTCTAGGCTCAGAATCCCCCTCCTCCCAGCTCTCTCCTATCAGAGCTTGCTCACCTGATTTCTTGCATGACATCCACACTACGGATGAATATTCTGCAATCAATGGGGGCGTCTGCTCTCAGAACTCCAAGGAAGGGGCAAACACCGGCACTTCTGTCACTCTGTTGAGGACAATTCTGTGGTTATAGAAGATCATGTAGCCCATAGTTCATTAAAAAACAGCTCCCCATAACAAAGAGGCATTCAGTTTTCAGCCCTCAAAATACAAAGAGGAATTGCTTGGTTTAACTTATCTTATTTGCAGCAGCTATGTCAGGTCACCATATCCTTCTATTTGATGCAGAGGAACACGTCAACTGGTGGACATCTGACAGGCTGTAAGAGACAAGAAGGCAACAACGGAGGAGCAGCCACCATTCACCTCTAAGCTCAGAATCCCTCTCCTCCCAGCTCTCTCCTATCAGAGCTTGCTCACCTGATTTCTTGCATGACATCCACTCCACAGATGAATATTCTGCAATCAATGTGGGCGTCTGCTCTCAGAACTCCAAGGAAGGGGTAAACACCGGCATTCAATCACTCTGATGAAGACAGTTCTGTGCTTATAAAAGACGATGAAGCACATAGTTCATTAAACAACAGCTCCACTGACCACAGAGGCATTCAGTATACAGCCCTCAAGAAATCTAGTAGGAATTGCTTGGTTTAGCTTATCTTTTTTGCAGCAACCACGTCAGTTCTCCATCTCCTTCTATTTGATGCAGAGAAATAAGTCAATTCGTGGCCATCTGACAGGCTGCAAGAGACAAGAAGGCAACAACGGAGGAGCAGCCACCATTCACCTCTAGGCTCAGAATACCTCTCTTCCCAGCTCACTCCTATCAGAGCTTGCTCACCTGATTTCTTGCATGACATCCACTCTACAGATGAATATTCTGCAAACAGTGGGGGCATCTGCTCTAAGAACTCCAAGGAAGGGGCAAACACCGGCCCTTCTGTCACTCTGTGGAGGATAATTCTGTGGTTATAGAAGATCATGTAGCCCATAGTTCATGAAACAACAGCTCCCCACAACAAAGTGGCATTCAGTTTTTATGCCTCGAAAAAATAAAGAGGAATTGCTTGGTTTAACTTATCTTATTTGCAGCAGCCATGTCAGGTCTCCATATCCTTGTAATTGATGCCGAGGAACAAGTCAACTCGTGGACATCTGACAGGCGGTAAGAGACAAGAAGGCAACAACGGAGGAGCAGCCACCATTCACCTCTAGGCTCAGAATCCCTCTCTTCCCAGCTCTCTCCTATCAGAGCGTGCTCACCTGATTTCTTGCATGACATCCACTCTACAGATGAATATTCTGCAATCAATGGGGGCGTCTGCTCTCAGAACTCCAAGGAAGGGGCAAACACCGGCGGTTCTAGCACTCAGATGAGGTCAATTCTGTGGTTACAGGAGCTCATGTAGCCCATAGCTCAATATACAAAATTTCCCTGACCACAGAGGAACGGAAATTTCAGGAAATAAGAAATGAAGGGAGAATTTCATGGATTAACTTATCTTTTTTGCAGCAGCAACGTCAGGTCTCCATCTCCTACTATTTTATGCCGAGGAACAAGTCAACTCGTGGTCATCTGACAGGCTGCAAGAGACAAGAAGGTAACAAAGAAGGAGCAGCCACCATTCACGTCTAGGCTCAGAATCCCTCTCTTCCCAGCTCTCTCCTATCAGAGCGTGCTCACCTGATTTCTTGCATGACATCCACTCTACAGATGAATGTTCTGCAATCAATGGGGGCGTCTGCTCTCAGAACTCCAAGGAAGGGGCAAACACCGGCACTTCTGTCACTCTGTTGAGGACAATTCTGTGGTTATAGAAGATCATGTAGCCCATAGTTCATGAAACAAGAGCTCCCCATAACAAAGAGGCATTTAGTTTTCAGGCCACGAAAAAATAAAGAGCAATTTGTTGGTTTAGCTTATCTTTTTTGCAGCAACCACGTCAGGTCACCCTCTCCTTCTATTTGATGCAGAGAAATAAGTAAATTCGTGGCCATCTGACAGGCTGCAAGAGACAAGAAAGCAACAACGGAGGAGCAGCCACCATTCACCTCTAGGCTCAGAATCCCTCTCCTCCCAGCTCTCTCCTGTCAGAGCTTGCTCACCTGATTTCTTGCGTGACATCCACACTACGGATGAATATTCTGCAATCAATGGGGGCGTCTGCTCTCAGAACTCCAAGGAAGGGGCAAACACCGGCCCTTCTGTCACTCTGTGGAGGATAATTCTGTGGTTATAGAAGATCATGTAGCCCATAGTTCATTAAACAACAGCTCCCCATAACAAAGAGGCATTCAGTTTTAGGGCCTGAAAAAATAAATAGCAATTTCTTGGTTTAACTTATCTTATTTGCAGCAACCACGTCAGCTCTCCATCTCCTTCTATTTGATGCAGAGGAACAAGTCAACTCGTGGCCATCTGACAGGCTGTAAGAGACAAGAAGGCAACAACGGAGGAGCAGCCACCATTCACCTCTAGGCTCAGAATACCTCTCTTTCCAGCTCACTCCTATCAGAGCTTGCTCACCTGATTTCTTGCATGACATCCACTCTACAGACGAATATTCTGCAATCAATGTGGGCGTCTGCTCTCAGAACTCCAACGAAGGGGTAAATACCGGCGGTTCTAGCACTCAGATGAGGTCAATTCTGTGGTTACAGGAGCTCATGTAGCCCATAGCTCAATATACAAACTTTCCCTGACCACAAAGGAACGGAAATTTCAGGAAATAAGAAATGAATGGAGAATTTCCTGGATTAACTTATCTTTTTTGCAGCAGCGCCGTCAGGTCTCCATCTCCTTCTATTTCATGCCGAGGTACAAGTCAACTCGTGGCCATCTGAGAGGCTACAAGAGACAAGAAGGCAACAAAGAAGGAGCAGCCACCATCTGTCATTAGAAGCAGAATCCTTCGTATCCCTGCCCTCTGCTCTCAGAACTTGCTCAGCTCCTTCCTTGCATGAAATCCATAGGTGCTGCATAATGTCCTACACTCATCCATGGAAACTGCTGTCAGAATTTCAAGGTAATGGTCAACACAGGCGATTCAGTCAGTCTGATGAGGACAATTCTGTGGTTATAGAAGATCATGTAGCCCATAGTTCATTAAACGACAGCTCCCCATAACAAAGAGGCATTCAGTTTTCAGGCCTCAAAAAAACAAAGAGGAATTGCTTGGTTTTACTTATCTTATTTGCAGCAGCTATGTCAGGTCTCCTTATCCTTATATTTGATGCAGAGGAACAAGTCAACTCGTGTCCATCTGACAGGCTGTAAGAGACATGAAGGCAACAACGGAGGAGCAGCCACCATTCACCTCTAGGCTCAGAATCCATCTCTTCCCAGCTCTCTCCTATCAGAGCTTGCTCACCTGATTTCTTGCATGACATCAAGTCTACGGATGAATATTCTGCAATCAACGTGGGCGTCTGCTCTCAGAACTCCAAGGAAGGGGCAAACACCGGCATTCAATCACTCTGATGAAGACAGTTCTGTGCTTATAAAAGACGATGTAGCCCATAGTTCATTAAACAACAGCTCCACTGACCACAGAGGCATTCAGTATACAGCCCTCAAGAAATCTAGTAGGAATTGCTTGGTTTAGCTTATCTTTTTTGCAGCAACCACGTCAGTTCTCCATCTCCTTCTATTTGATGCAGAGAAATAAGTCAATTCGTGGCCATCTGACAGGCTGCAAGAGACAAGAAGGCAACAACGGAGGAGCAGCCACCATTCACCTCTAGGCTCAGAATACCTCTCTTCCCAGCTCACTCCTATCAGAGCTTGCTCACCTGATTTCTTGCATGACATCCACACTACAGATGAATATTCTGCAATCAGTGGGGGCATCTGCTCTAAGAACTCCAAGGAAGGGGCAAACACCGGCCCTTCTGTCACTCTGTTGAGGATAATTCTGTGGTTATAGAACATCATGTAGCCCATAGTTCATTAAACGACAGCTCCCCACAACAAAGTGGCATTCAGTTTTTATGCCTCGAAAAAATAAAGAGGAATTGCTTGGTTTAACTTATCTTATTTGCAGCAGCCATGTCAGGTCTCCATATCCTTGTAATTGATGCCGAGGAACAAGTCAACTCGTGGACATCTGACAGGCTGTAAGAGACAAGAAGGCAACAACGGAGGAGCAGCCACCATTCACCTCTAGGCTCAGAATCCCTCTCCTCCCAGCTCTCTCCTATCAGAGCTTGCTCACCTGATTTCTTGCATGACATCCAATATACAGATGAATATTCTGCAACCAATGGGGGTGTCTGCTCACAGAACTCCAAGGAATGGGCAAACACCTGCACTTCAAGCACTCTGATGAGGACAATTCTGTGGTTACAGGAGCTCTGTAGCCCATAGCTCAATATACAATCTTTCCCTGACCACAGAGGAAAGGAAATTGCAGGAGATAAGAAATCATTGGAGAATTTCCTGGATTAACTTATCTTTTTTGCAGCAGCGCCGTCAGGTCTCCATCTCCTTCTATTTCATGCCGAGGTACAAGTCAACTCGTGGCCATCTGAGAGGCTACAAGAGACAAGAAGGCAACAAAGAAGGAGCAGCCACCATCTGTCATTAGAAGCAGAATCCTTCGTATCCCTGCCCTTTGCTCTCAGAACTTGCTCAGCTCCTTCCTTGCATGAAATCCATAGGTGCTGCATAATGTCCTACACTCATCCATGGAAACTGCTGTCAGAATTTCAAGGTAATGGTCAACACAGGCGATTCAGTCACTCTAATGAGGACAATTCTGTGGTTATAGAAGATCATGTAGCCCATAGTTCATTAAACGACAGCTCCCCATAACAAAGAGGCATTCAGTTTTGAGGCCTCAAGAATACAAAAAGGAATTGACTGGTTTAACTTATCTTATTTGCATCAGCTATGTCAGGACTCCATCTCCTTCAATTTGATGCAGAGGAACAAGTCAACTCGTGGCCATTTGACAGGCTGCAAGAGACAAGAAGGCAACAAAGAAGGAGCAGCCACCATTCACCTCTAGGCTCAGAATCCCTCTCTTCCCAGCTCTCTCCTATCAGAGCGTGCTCACCTGATTTCTTGCATGACATCCACTCCAGAGATGAATATTCTGCAATCAATGGGGGCGTCTGCTCTCAGAACTCCAAGGAAGGGGCAAACACCGGCACATCTGTCACTCTGTTGAGGACAATTCTGTGGTTATAGAAGATCATGTAGCCCATAGTTCATTAAACGACAGCTCCCCATATCAAAGAGGCATTCAGTTTTCAGGCCTCAAAAAAACAAAGAGGAATTGCTTGGTTTAACTTATCTTATTTGCAGCAGCTATGTCAGGTCTCCATCTCCTTCTATTTGATGCAGAGGAACAAGTCAACCTGTGGCCATCTGACAGGCTGTAAGAGACAAGAAGGCAACAACGGAGGAGCAGCCACCATTCACCTCTAGGCTCAGAATCCCTCTCCTCCCAGCTCTCTCCTATCAGAGCTTGCTCACCTGATTTCTTGCATGACATCCACTCTACAGATGAATGTTTTGCAATCAATGTGGGCGTCTGCTCTCAGAACTCCAAGGAAGGGGCAAACACCGGCGGTTCTAGCACACAGATGAGGTCAATTCTGTGGTTACAGGAGCTCATGTAGCCCATAGCTCAATATATAAACTTTCCCTGACCACAGAGGAACGGAAATTTCAGGAAATAAGAAATGAAGGGAGAATTTCCTGGATTAACTTATCTTTTTTGCAGCAGCAACGTCAGGTCTACATCACCTACTATTTCATGCCGAGGAACAAGTCAACTCGTGGCCATCTGAGAGGCTGCAAGAGACAAGAAGGCAACAAAGAAGGAGCAGCCACCATCTGTCATTAGAAGCAGAATCCTTCGTATCCCTGCCCTCTGCTCTCAGAACTTGCTCAGCTCCTTCCTTGCATGACATCCATAGGTGCTGCATAATGTCCTACACTCATCCATGGAAACTGCTGTCAGAATTTCAAGGTAAGGGTCAACACAGGCGATTCAGTCACTCTGATGAGGACAATTCTGTGGTTATAGAAGATCATGTAGCCCATAGTTCATTAAACGACAGCTCCCCATAACAAAGAGGCATTCAGTTTTCAGGCCTCAAAAAAACAAAGAGGAATTGCTTGGTTTAGCTTATCTTATTTGCAGTAGCTATGTCAGGTCTCCATCTCCTTCTATTTGATCCACAGGAACAAGTCAACTGGTGGACATCTGACAGGCTGTAAGAGACAAGAAGGCAACAACGGAGGAGCAGCCACCATTCACATCTAGGCTCAGAATCCCTCTCCTCCCAGCTCTCTCCTATCAGAGCGTGCTCACCTGATTTCTTGCATGACATCCACACTACGGATGAATATTCTGCAATCAATGTGGGCGTCTGCTCTCAGAACTCCAAGGAAGGGGCAAACACCGGCACTTCTGTCACTCTGTGGAGGACAATTCTGTGGTTATAGAAGATCATGTAGCCCATAGTTCATTAAACGACAGCTCCCCATAACAAAGAGGCATTCAGGTTTCAGGCCTCCAAAAAACAAAGAGGAATTGCTTGGTTTAACTTATCTTATTTGCAGCAGCTATGTCAGGTCACCATATCCTTCTATTTGATGCAGAGGAACACGTCAACTGGTGGACATCTGACAGGCTGTAAGAGACAAGAAGGCAACAACGGAGGAGCAGCCACCATTCACCTCTAAGCTCAGAATCCCTCTCCTCCCAGCTCTCTCCTATCAGAGCTTGCTCACCTGATTTCTTGCATGACATCCACTCCACAGATGAATATTCTGCAATCAATGTGGGCGTCTGCTCTCAGAACTCCAAGGAAGGGGTAAACACAGGCATTCAATCACTCTGATGAAGACAGTTCTGTGCTTATAAAAGACGATGAAGCACATAGTTCATTAAACAACAGCTCCACTGACCACAGAGGCATTCAGTATACAGCCCTCAAGAAATCTAGTAGGAATTGCTTGGTTTAGCTTATCTTTTTTGCAGCAACCACGTCAGTTCTCCATCTCCTTCTATTTGATGCAGAGAAATAAGTCAATTCGTGGCCATCTGACAGGCTGCAAGAGACAAGAAGGTAACAAAGGAGGAGCAGCCACCATTCACCTCTAGGCTCAGAATACCTCTCTTCCCAGCTCACTCCTATCAGAGCTTGCTCACCTGATTTCTTGCATGACATCCACTCTACAGATGAATATTCTGCAAACAGTGGGGGCATCTGCTCTAAGAACTCCAAGGAAGGGGCAAACACCGGCCCTTCTGTCACTCTGTGGAGGATAATTCTGTGGTTATAGAAGATCATGTAGCCCATAGTTCATGAAACAACAGCTCCCCACAACAAAGTGGCATTCAGTTTTTATGCCTCGAAAAAATAAAGAGGAATTGCTTGGTTTAACTTATCTTATTTGCAGCAGCCATGTCAGGTCTCCATATCCTTGTAATTGATGCCGAGGAACAAGTCAACTCGTGGACATCTGACAGGCGGTAAGAGACAAGAAGGCAACAACGGAGGAGCAGCCACCATTCACCTCTAGGCTCAGAATCCCCCTCCTCCCAGCTCTCTCCTATCAGAGCTTGCTAACCTGATTTCTTGCATGACATCCACACTACGGATGAATATTCTGCAATCAATGGGGGCGTCTGCTCTCAGAACTCCAAGGAAGGGGCAAACACCGGCACTTCTGTCACTCTGTTGAGGACAATTCTGTGGTTATAGAAGATCATGTAGCCCATAGTTCATTAAAAAACAGCTCCCCATAACAAAGAGGCATTCAGTTTTCAGCCCTCAAAATACAAAGAGGAATTGCTTGGTTTAACTTATCTTATTTGCAGCAGCTATGTCAGCTCTCCATCTTCTTCTAGTTGCTGCAGAGAAATAAGTCAATTCGTGGCCATCTGACAGGCTGCAAGAGACAAGAAGGCAACAACGGAGGAGCAGCCACCATTCACCTCTAGGCTCAGAATCCCTCTCTTCCCAGCTCTCTCCTATCAGAGCGTGCTCACCTGATTTCTTGCATGACATCCACTCTACAGATGAATATTCTGCAATCAATGGGGGCGTCTGCTCTCAGAACTCCAAGGAAGGGGCAAACACCGGCGGTTCTAGCACTCAGATGAGGTCAATTCTGTGGTTACAGGAGCTCATGTAGCCCATAGCTCAATATACAAAATTTCCCTGACCACAGAGGAACGGAAATTTCAGGAAATAAGAAATGAAGGGAGAATTTCATGGATTAACTTATCTTTTTTGCAGCAGCAACGTCAGGTCTCCATCTCCTACTATTTCATGCCGAGGAACAAGTCAACTCGTGGTCATCTGACAGGCTGCAAGAGACAAGAAGGTAACAAAGAAGGAGCAGCCACCATTCACGTCTAGGCTCAGAATCCCTCTCTTCCCAGCTCTCTCCTATCAGAGCGTGCTCACCTGATTTCTTGCATGACATCCACTCTACAGATGAATGTTCTGCAATCAATGGGGGCGTCTGCTCTCAGAACTCCAAGGAAGGGGCAAACACCGGCACTTCTGTCACTCTGTTGAGGACAATTCTGTGGTTATAGAAGATCATGTAGCCCATAGTTCATGAAACAAGAGCTCCCCATAACAAAGAGGCATTTAGTTTTCAGGCCACGAAAAAATAAAGAGCAATTTGTTGGTTTAGCTTATCTTTTTTGCAGCAACCACGTCAGGTCACCCTCTCCTTCTATTTGATGCAGAGAAATAAGTAAATTCGTGGCCATCTGACAGGCTGCAAGAGACAAGAAAGCAACAACGGAGGAGCAGCCACCATTCACCTCTAGGCTCAGAATCCCTCTCCTCCCAGCTCTCTCCTGTCAGAGCTTGCTCACCTGATTTCTTGCGTGACATCCACACTACGGATGAATATTCTGCAATCAATGGGGGCGTCTGCTCTCAGAACTCCAAGGAAGGGGCAAACACCGGCACTTCTGTCACTCTGTTGTGGACAATTCTGTGGTTATAGAAGATCATGTAGCCCATAGTTCATTAAACAACAGCTCCCCATAACAAAGAGGCATTTAGTTTTAGGGCCTCGAAAAAATAAATAGCAATTTCTTGGTTTAACTTATCTTATTTGCAGCAACCACGTCAGCTCTCCATCTCCTTCTATTTGATGCAGAGGAACAAGTCAACTCGTGGCCATCTGACAGGCTGTAAGAGACAAGAAGGCAACAACGGAGGAGCAGCCACCATTCACCTCTAGGCTCAGAATACCTCTCTTTCCAGCTCACTCCTATCAGAGCTTGCTCACCTGATTTCTTGCATGACATCCACTCTACAGACGAATATTCTGCAATCAATGTGGGCGTCTGCTCTCAGAACTCCAAGGAAGGGGTAAATACCGGCGGTTCTAGCACTCAGATGAGGTCAATTCTGTGGTTACAGGAGCTCATGTAGCCCATAGCTCAATATACAAACTTTCCCTGACCACAAAGGAACGGAAATTTCAGGATATAAGAAATGAAGGGAGAATTTCCTGGATTAACTTATCTTTTTTGCAGCAGCAACGTCAGGTCTACATCTCCTACTATTTCATGCCGAGGAACAAGTCAACTCGTGGCCATCTGACAGGCTGCAAGAGACATGAAGGTAACAAAGAAGGAGCAGCCACCATCTGTCATTAGAAGCAGAATCCTTCGTATCCCTGCCCTCTGCTCTCAGAACTTGCTCAGCTCCTTCCTTGCATGAAATCCATAGGTGCTGCATAATGTCCTACACTCATCCATGGAAACTGCTGTCAGAATTTCAAGGTAAGGGTCAACACAGGCGATTCAGTCACTCTGATGAGGACAATTCTGTGGTTATAGAAGATCATGTAGCCCATAGTTCATTAAACGACAGCTCCCCATAACAAAGAGGCATTCAGTTTTCAGGCCTCAAAAAAACAAAGAGGAATTGCTTGGTTTAGCTTATCTTATTTGCAGTAGCTATGTCAGGTCTCCATCTCCTTCTATTTGATCCACAGGAACAAGTCAACTGGTGGACATCTGACAGGCTGTAAGAGACAAGAAGGCAACAACGGAGGAGCAGCCACCATTCACATCTAGGCTCAGAATCCCTCTCCTCCCAGCTCTCTCCTATCAGAGCGTGCTCACCTGATTTCTTGCATGACATCCACACTACGGATGAATATTCTGCAATCAATGTGGGCGTCTGCTCTCAGAACTCCAAGGAAGGGGCAAACACCGGCACTTCTGTCACTCTGTTGAGGACAATTCTGTGGTTATAGAAGATCATGTAGCCCATAGTTCATTAAACGACAGCTCCCCATAACAAAGAGGCATTCAGGTTTCAGGCCTCCAAAAAACAAAGAGGAATTGCTTGGTTTAACTTATCTTATTTGCAGCAGCTATGTCAGGTCACCATATCCTTCTATTTGATGCAGAGGAACACGTCAACTGGTGGACATCTGACAGGCTGTAAGAGACAAGAAGGGAACAACGGAGGAGCAGCCACCATTCACCTCTAGGCTCAGAATCCCTCTCCTCCCAGCTCTCTCCTATCAGAGCTTGCTCACCTGATTTCTTGCATGACATCCACTCCACAGATGAATATTCTGCAATCAATGTGGGCGTCTGCTCTCAGAACTCCAAGGAAGGGGTAAACACCGGCATTCAATCACTCTGATGAAGACAGTTCTGTGCTTATAAAAGACGATGAAGCACATAGTTCATTAAACAACAGCTCCACTGACCACAGAGGCATTCAGTATACAGCCCTCAAGAAATCTAGTAGGAATTGCTTGGTTTAGCTTATCTTTTTTGCAGCAACCACGTCAGTTCTCCATCTCCTTCTATTTGATGCAGAGAAATAAGTCAATTCGTGGCCATCTGACAGGCTGCAAGAGACAAGAAGGCAACAACGGAGGAGCAGCCACCATTCACCTCTAGGCTCAGAATACCTCTCTTCCCAGCTCACTCCTATCAGAGCTTGCTCACCTGATTTCTTGCATGACATCCACTCTACAGATGAATATTCTGCAATCAGTGGGGGCATCTGCTCTAAGAACTCCAAGGAAGGGGCAAACACCGGCCCTTCTGTCACTCTGTGGAGGATAATTCTGTGGTTATAGAAGATCATGTAGCCCATAGTTCATTAAACGACAGCTCCCCACAACAAAGTGGCATTCAGTTTTTATGCCTCGAAAAAATAAAGAGGAATTGCTTGGTTTAACTTATCTTATTTGCAGCAGCCATGTCAGGTCTCCATCTCCTTCTATTTGATCCACAGGAACAAGTCAACTCGTGGACATCTGACAGGCTGTAAGAGACAAGAAGGCAACAACGGAGGAGCAGCCACCATTCACGTCTAGGCTCAGAATCCCCCTCCTCCCAGCTCTCTCCTATCAGAGCTTGCTCACCTGATTTCTTGCATGACATCCACACTACGGATGAATATTCTGCAATCAATGGGGGCGTCTGCTCTCAGAACTCCAAGGAAGGGGCAAACACCGGCACTTCTGTCACTCTGTTGAGGACAATTCTGTGGTTATAGAAGATCATGTAGCCCATAGTTCATTAAAAAACAGCTCCCCATAACAAAGAGGCATTCAGTTTTCAGCCCTCAAAATACAAAGAGGAATTGCTTGGTTTAACTTATCTTATTTGCAGCAGCTATGTCAGGTCACCATATCCTTCTATTTGATGCAGAGGAACACGTCAACTGGTGGACATCTGACAGGCTGTAAGAGACAAGAAGGCAACAACGGAGGAGCAGCCACCATTCACCTCTAAGCTCAGAATCCCTCTCCTCCCAGCTCTCTCCTATCAGAGCTTGCTCACCTGATTTCTTGCATGACATCCACTCCACAGATGAATATTCTGCAATCAATGTGGGCGTCTGCTCTCAGAACTCCAAGGAAGGGGTAAACACCGGCATTCAATCACTCTGATGAAGACAGTTCTGTGCTTATAAAAGACGATGAAGCACATAGTTCATTAAACAACAGCTCCACTGACCACAGAGGCATTCAGTATACAGCCCTCAAGAAATCTAGTAGGAATTGCTTGGTTTAGCTTATCTTTTTTGCAGCAACCACGTCAGTTCTCCATCTCCTTCTATTTGATGCAGAGAAATAAGTCAATTCGTGGCCATCTGACAGGCTGCAAGAGACAAGAAGGCAACAACGGAGGAGCAGCCACCATTCACCTCTAGGCTCAGAATACCTCTCTTCCCAGCTCACTCCTATCAGAGCTTGCTCACCTGATTTCTTGCATGACATCCACTCTACAGATGAATATTCTGCAAACAGTGGGGGCATCTGCTCTAAGAACTCCAAGGAAGGGGCAAACACCGGCCCTTCTGTCACTCTGTGGAGGATAATTCTGTGGTTATAGAAGATCATGTAGCCCATAGTTCATGAAACAACAGCTCCCCACAACAAAGTGGCATTCAGTTTTTATGCCTCGAAAAAATAAAGAGGAATTGCTTGGTTTAACTTATCTTATTTGCAGCAGCCATGTCAGGTCTCCATATCCTTGTAATTGATGCCGAGGAACAAGTCAACTCGTGGACATCTGACAGGCGGTAAGAGACAAGAAGGCAACAACGGAGGAGCAGCCACCATTCACCTCTAGGCTCAGAATCCCTCTCTTCCCAGCTCTCTCCTATCAGAGCGTGCTCACCTGATTTCTTGCATGACATCCACTCTACAGATGAATATTCTGCAATCAATGGGGGCGTCTGCTCTCAGAACTCCAAGGAAGGGGCAAACACCGGCGGTTCTAGCACTCAGATGAGGTCAATTCTGTGGTTACAGGAGCTCATGTAGCCCATAGCTCAATATACAAAATTTCCCTGACCACAGAGGAACGGAAATTTCAGGAAATAAGAAATGAAGGGAGAATTTCATGGATTAACTTATCTTTTTTGCAGCAGCAACGTCAGGTCTCCATCTCCTACTATTTTATGCCGAGGAACAAGTCAACTCGTGGTCATCTGACAGGCTGCAAGAGACAAGAAGGTAACAAAGAAGGAGCAGCCACCATTCACGTCTAGGCTCAGAATCCCTCTCTTCCCAGCTCTCTCCTATCAGAGCGTGCTCACCTGATTTCTTGCATGACATCCACTCTACAGATGAATGTTCTGCAATCAATGGGGGCGTCTGCTCTCAGAACTCCAAGGAAGGGGCAAACACCGGCACTTCTGTCACTCTGTTGAGGACAATTCTGTGGTTATAGAAGATCATGTAGCCCATAGTTCATGAAACAAGAGCTCCCCATAACAAAGAGGCATTTAGTTTTCAGGCCACGAAAAAATAAAGAGCAATTTGTTGGTTTAGCTTATCTTTTTTGCAGCAACCACGTCAGGTCACCCTCTCCTTCTATTTGATGCAGAGAAATAAGTAAATTCGTGGCCATCTGACAGGCTGCAAGAGACAAGAAAGCAACAACGGAGGAGCAGCCACCATTCACCTCTAGGCTCAGAATCCCTCTCCTCCCAGCTCTCTCCTGTCAGAGCTTGCTCACCTGATTTCTTGCGTGACATCCACACTACGGATGAATATTCTGCAATCAATGGGGGCGTCTGCTCTCAGAACTCCAAGGAAGGGGCAAACACCGGCCCTTCTGTCACTCTGTGGAGGATAATTCTGTGGTTATAGAAGATCATGTAGCCCATAGTTCATTAAACAACAGCTCCCCATAACAAAGAGGCATTCAGTTTTAGGGCCTGAAAAAATAAATAGCAATTTCTTGGTTTAACTTATCTTATTTGCAGCAACCACGTCAGCTCTCCATCTCCTTCTATTTGATGCAGAGGAACAAGTCAACTCGTGGCCATCTGACAGGCTGTAAGAGACAAGAAGGCAACAACGGAGGAGCAGCCACCATTCACCTCTAGGCTCAGAATACCTCTCTTTCCAGCTCACTCCTATCAGAGCTTGCTCACCTGATTTCTTGCATGACATCCACTCTACAGACGAATATTCTGCAATCAATGTGGGCGTCTGCTCTCAGAACTCCAACGAAGGGGTAAATACCGGCGGTTCTAGCACTCAGATGAGGTCAATTCTGTGGTTACAGGAGCTCATGTAGCCCATAGCTCAATATACAAACTTTCCCTGACCACAAAGGAACGGAAATTTCAGGAAATAAGAAATGAATGGAGAATTTCCTGGATTAACTTATCTTTTTTGCAGCAGCGCCGTCAGGTCTCCATCTCCTTCTATTTCATGCCGAGGTACAAGTCAACTCGTGGCCATCTGAGAGGCTACAAGAGACAAGAAGGCAACAAAGAAGGAGCAGCCACCATCTGTCATTAGAAGCAGAATCCTTCGTATCCCTGCCCTCTGCTCTCAGAACTTGCTCAGCTCCTTCCTTGCATGAAATCCATAGGTGCTGCATAATGTCCTACACTCATCCATGGAAACTGCTGTCAGAATTTCAAGGTAATGGTCAACACAGGCGATTCAGTCAGTCTGATGAGGACAATTCTGTGGTTATAGAAGATCATGTAGCCCATAGTTCATTAAACGACAGCTCCCCATAACAAAGAGGCATTCAGTTTTCAGGCCTCAAAAAAACAAAGAGGAATTGCTTGGTTTTACTTATCTTATTTGCAGCAGCTATGTCAGGTCTCCTTATCCTTATATTTGATGCAGAGGAACAAGTCAACTCGTGTCCATCTGACAGGCTGTAAGAGACATGAAGGCAACAACGGAGGAGCAGCCACCATTCACCTCTAGGCTCAGAATCCATCTCTTCCCAGCTCTCTCCTATCAGAGCTTGCTCACCTGATTTCTTGCATGACATCAAGTCTACGGATGAATATTCTGCAATCAACGTGGGCGTCTGCTCTCAGAACTCCAAGGAAGGGGCAAACACCGGCATTCAATCACTCTGATGAAGACAGTTCTGTGCTTATAAAAGACGATGTAGCCCATAGTTCATTAAACAACAGCTCCACTGACCACAGAGGCATTCAGTATACAGCCCTCAAGAAATCTAGTAGGAATTGCTTGGTTTAGCTTATCTTTTTTGCAGCAACCACGTCAGTTCTCCATCTCCTTCTATTTGATGCAGAGAAATAAGTCAATTCGTGGCCATCTGACAGGCTGCAAGAGACAAGAAGGCAACAACGGAGGAGCAGCCACCATTCACCTCTAGGCTCAGAATACCTCTCTTCCCAGCTCACTCCTATCAGAGCTTGCTCACCTGATTTCTTGCATGACATCCACACTACAGATGAATATTCTGCAATCAGTGGGGGCATCTGCTCTAAGAACTCCAAGGAAGGGGCAAACACCGGCCCTTCTGTCACTCTGTTGAGGATAATTCTGTGGTTATAGAACATCATGTAGCCCATAGTTCATTAAACGACAGCTCCCCACAACAAAGTGGCATTCAGTTTTTATGCCTCGAAAAAATAAAGAGGAATTGCTTGGTTTAACTTATCTTATTTGCAGCAGCCATGTCAGGTCTCCATATCCTTGTAATTGATGCCGAGGAACAAGTCAACTCGTGGACATCTGACAGGCTGTAAGAGACAAGAAGGCAACAACGGAGGAGCAGCCACCATTCACCTCTAGGCTCAGAATCCCTCTCCTCCCAGCTCTCTCCTATCAGAGCTTGCTCACCTGATTTCTTGCATGACATCCAATATACAGATGAATATTCTGCAACCAATGGGGGTGTCTGCTCACAGAACTCCAAGGAATGGGCAAACACCTGCACTTCAAGCACTCTGATGAGGACAATTCTGTGGTTACAGGAGCTCTGTAGCCCATAGCTCAATATACAATCTTTCCCTGACCACAGAGGAAAGGAAATTGCAGGAGATAAGAAATCATTGGAGAATTTCCTGGATTAACTTATCTTTTTTGCAGCAGCGCCGTCAGGTCTCCATCTCCTTCTATTTCATGCCGAGGTACAAGTCAACTCGTGGCCATCTGAGAGGCTACAAGAGACAAGAAGGCAACAAAGAAGGAGCAGCCACCATCTGTCATTAGAAGCAGAATCCTTCGTATCCCTGCCCTTTGCTCTCAGAACTTGCTCAGCTCCTTCCTTGCATGAAATCCATAGGTGCTGCATAATGTCCTACACTCATCCATGGAAACTGCTGTCAGAATTTCAAGGTAATGGTCAACACAGGCGATTCAGTCACTCTAATGAGGACAATTCTGTGGTTATAGAAGATCATGTAGCCCATAGTTCATTAAACGACAGCTCCCCATAACAAAGAGGCATTCAGTTTTGAGGCCTCAAGAATACAAAAAGGAATTGACTGGTTTAACTTATCTTATTTGCATCAGCTATGTCAGGACTCCATCTCCTTCAATTTGATGCAGAGGAACAAGTCAACTCGTGGCCATTTGACAGGCTGCAAGAGACAAGAAGGCAACAAAGAAGGAGCAGCCACCATTCACCTCTAGGCTCAGAATCCCTCTCTTCCCAGCTCTCTCCTATCAGAGCGTGCTCACCTGATTTCTTGCATGACATCCACTCCAGAGATGAATATTCTGCAATCAATGGGGGCGTCTGCTCTCAGAACTCCAAGGAAGGGGCAAACACCGGCACATCTGTCACTCTGTTGAGGACAATTCTGTGGTTATAGAAGATCATGTAGCCCATAGTTCATTAAACGACAGCTCCCCATATCAAAGAGGCATTCAGTTTTCAGGCCTCAAAAAAACAAAGAGGAATTGCTTGGTTTAACTTATCTTATTTGCAGCAGCTATGTCAGGTCTCCATCTCCTTCTATTTGATGCAGAGGAACAAGTCAACCTGTGGCCATCTGACAGGCTGTAAGAGACAAGAAGGCAACAACGGAGGAGCAGCCACCATTCACCTCTAGGCTCAGAATCCCTCTCCTCCCAGCTCTCTCCTATCAGAGCTTGCTCACCTGATTTCTTGCATGACATCCACTCTACAGATGAATGTTTTGCAATCAATGTGGGCGTCTGCTCTCAGAACTCCAAGGAAGGGGCAAACACCGGCGGTTCTAGCACACAGATGAGGTCAATTCTGTGGTTACAGGAGCTCATGTAGCCCATAGCTCAATATATAAACTTTCCCTGACCACAGAGGAACGGAAATTTCAGGAAATAAGAAATGAAGGGAGAATTTCCTGGATTAACTTATCTTTTTTGCAGCAGCAACGTCAGGTCTACATCACCTACTATTTCATGCCGAGGAACAAGTCAACTCGTGGCCATCTGAGAGGCTGCAAGAGACAAGAAGGCAACAAAGAAGGAGCAGCCACCATCTGTCATTAGAAGCAGAATCCTTCGTATCCCTGCCCTCTGCTCTCAGAACTTGCTCAGCTCCTTCCTTGCATGACATCCATAGGTGCTGCATAATGTCCTACACTCATCCATGGAAACTGCTGTCAGAATTTCAAGGTAAGGGTCAACACAGGCGATTCAGTCACTCTGATGAGGACAATTCTGTGGTTATAGAAGATCATGTAGCCCATAGTTCATTAAACGACAGCTCCCCATAACAAAGAGGCATTCAGTTTTCAGGCCTCAAAAAAACAAAGAGGAATTGCTTGGTTTAGCTTATCTTATTTGCAGTAGCTATGTCAGGTCTCCATCTCCTTCTATTTGATCCACAGGAACAAGTCAACTGGTGGACATCTGACAGGCTGTAAGAGACAAGAAGGCAACAACGGAGGAGCAGCCACCATTCACATCTAGGCTCAGAATCCCTCTCCTCCCAGCTCTCTCCTATCAGAGCGTGCTCACCTGATTTCTTGCATGACATCCACACTACGGATGAATATTCTGCAATCAATGTGGGCGTCTGCTCTCAGAACTCCAAGGAAGGGGCAAACACCGGCACTTCTGTCACTCTGTGGAGGACAATTCTGTGGTTATAGAAGATCATGTAGCCCATAGTTCATTAAACGACAGCTCCCCATAACAAAGAGGCATTCAGGTTTCAGGCCTCCAAAAAACAAAGAGGAATTGCTTGGTTTAACTTATCTTATTTGCAGCAGCTATGTCAGGTCACCATATCCTTCTATTTGATGCAGAGGAACACGTCAACTGGTGGACATCTGACAGGCTGTAAGAGACAAGAAGGCAACAACGGAGGAGCAGCCACCATTCACCTCTAAGCTCAGAATCCCTCTCCTCCCAGCTCTCTCCTATCAGAGCTTGCTCACCTGATTTCTTGCATGACATCCACTCCACAGATGAATATTCTGCAATCAATGTGGGCGTCTGCTCTCAGAACTCCAAGGAAGGGGTAAACACAGGCATTCAATCACTCTGATGAAGACAGTTCTGTGCTTATAAAAGACGATGAAGCACATAGTTCATTAAACAACAGCTCCACTGACCACAGAGGCATTCAGTATACAGCCCTCAAGAAATCTAGTAGGAATTGCTTGGTTTAGCTTATCTTTTTTGCAGCAACCACGTCAGTTCTCCATCTCCTTCTATTTGATGCAGAGAAATAAGTCAATTCGTGGCCATCTGACAGGCTGCAAGAGACAAGAAGGTAACAAAGGAGGAGCAGCCACCATTCACCTCTAGGCTCAGAATACCTCTCTTCCCAGCTCACTCCTATCAGAGCTTGCTCACCTGATTTCTTGCATGACATCCACTCTACAGATGAATATTCTGCAAACAGTGGGGGCATCTGCTCTAAGAACTCCAAGGAAGGGGCAAACACCGGCCCTTCTGTCACTCTGTGGAGGATAATTCTGTGGTTATAGAAGATCATGTAGCCCATAGTTCATGAAACAACAGCTCCCCACAACAAAGTGGCATTCAGTTTTTATGCCTCGAAAAAATAAAGAGGAATTGCTTGGTTTAACTTATCTTATTTGCAGCAGCCATGTCAGGTCTCCATATCCTTGTAATTGATGCCGAGGAACAAGTCAACTCGTGGACATCTGACAGGCGGTAAGAGACAAGAAGGCAACAACGGAGGAGCAGCCACCATTCACCTCTAGGCTCAGAATCCCCCTCCTCCCAGCTCTCTCCTATCAGAGCTTGCTAACCTGATTTCTTGCATGACATCCACACTACGGATGAATATTCTGCAATCAATGGGGGCGTCTGCTCTCAGAACTCCAAGGAAGGGGCAAACACCGGCACTTCTGTCACTCTGTTGAGGACAATTCTGTGGTTATAGAAGATCATGTAGCCCATAGTTCATTAAAAAACAGCTCCCCATAACAAAGAGGCATTCAGTTTTCAGCCCTCAAAATACAAAGAGGAATTGCTTGGTTTAACTTATCTTATTTGCAGCAGCTATGTCAGCTCTCCATCTTCTTCTAGTTGCTGCAGAGAAATAAGTCAATTCGTGGCCATCTGACAGGCTGCAAGAGACAAGAAGGCAACAACGGAGGAGCAGCCACCATTCACCTCTAGGCTCAGAATCCCTCTCTTCCCAGCTCTCTCCTATCAGAGCGTGCTCACCTGATTTCTTGCATGACATCCACTCTACAGATGAATATTCTGCAATCAATGGGGGCGTCTGCTCTCAGAACTCCAAGGAAGGGGCAAACACCGGCGGTTCTAGCACTCAGATGAGGTCAATTCTGTGGTTACAGGAGCTCATGTAGCCCATAGCTCAATATACAAAATTTCCCTGACCACAGAGGAACGGAAATTTCAGGAAATAAGAAATGAAGGGAGAATTTCATGGATTAACTTATCTTTTTTGCAGCAGCAACGTCAGGTCTCCATCTCCTACTATTTCATGCCGAGGAACAAGTCAACTCGTGGTCATCTGACAGGCTGCAAGAGACAAGAAGGTAACAAAGAAGGAGCAGCCACCATTCACGTCTAGGCTCAGAATCCCTCTCTTCCCAGCTCTCTCCTATCAGAGCGTGCTCACCTGATTTCTTGCATGACATCCACTCTACAGATGAATGTTCTGCAATCAATGGGGGCGTCTGCTCTCAGAACTCCAAGGAAGGGGCAAACACCGGCACTTCTGTCACTCTGTTGAGGACAATTCTGTGGTTATAGAAGATCATGTAGCCCATAGTTCATGAAACAAGAGCTCCCCATAACAAAGAGGCATTTAGTTTTCAGGCCACGAAAAAATAAAGAGCAATTTGTTGGTTTAGCTTATCTTTTTTGCAGCAACCACGTCAGGTCACCCTCTCCTTCTATTTGATGCAGAGAAATAAGTAAATTCGTGGCCATCTGACAGGCTGCAAGAGACAAGAAAGCAACAACGGAGGAGCAGCCACCATTCACCTCTAGGCTCAGAATCCCTCTCCTCCCAGCTCTCTCCTGTCAGAGCTTGCTCACCTGATTTCTTGCGTGACATCCACACTACGGATGAATATTCTGCAATCAATGGGGGCGTCTGCTCTCAGAACTCCAAGGAAGGGGCAAACACCGGCACTTCTGTCACTCTGTTGTGGACAATTCTGTGGTTATAGAAGATCATGTAGCCCATAGTTCATTAAACAACAGCTCCCCATAACAAAGAGGCATTTAGTTTTAGGGCCTCGAAAAAATAAATAGCAATTTCTTGGTTTAACTTATCTTATTTGCAGCAACCACGTCAGCTCTCCATCTCCTTCTATTTGATGCAGAGGAACAAGTCAACTCGTGGCCATCTGACAGGCTGTAAGAGACAAGAAGGCAACAACGGAGGAGCAGCCACCATTCACCTCTAGGCTCAGAATACCTCTCTTTCCAGCTCACTCCTATCAGAGCTTGCTCACCTGATTTCTTGCATGACATCCACTCTACAGACGAATATTCTGCAATCAATGTGGGCGTCTGCTCTCAGAACTCCAAGGAAGGGGTAAATACCGGCGGTTCTAGCACTCAGATGAGGTCAATTCTGTGGTTACAGGAGCTCATGTAGCCCATAGCTCAATATACAAACTTTCCCTGACCACAAAGGAACGGAAATTTCAGGATATAAGAAATGAAGGGAGAATTTCCTGGATTAACTTATCTTTTTTGCAGCAGCAACGTCAGGTCTACATCTCCTACTATTTCATGCCGAGGAACAAGTCAACTCGTGGCCATCTGACAGGCTGCAAGAGACATGAAGGTAACAAAGAAGGAGCAGCCACCATCTGTCATTAGAAGCAGAATCCTTCGTATCCCTGCCCTCTGCTCTCAGAACTTGCTCAGCTCCTTCCTTGCATGAAATCCATAGGTGCTGCATAATGTCCTACACTCATCCATGGAAACTGCTGTCAGAATTTCAAGGTAATGGTCAACACAGGCGATTCAGTCAGTCTGATGAGGACAATTCTGTGGTTATAGAAGATCATGTAGCCCATAGTTCATTAAACGACAGCTCCCCATAACAAAGAGGCATTCAGTTTTCAGGCCTCAAAAAAACAAAGAGGAATTGCTTGGTTTTACTTATCTTATTTGCAGCAGCTATGTCAGGTCTCCTTATCCTTATATTTGATGCAGAGGAACAAGTCAACTCGTGGCCATCTGACAGGCTGTAAGAGACAAGAAGGCAACAACGGAGGAGCAGCCACCATTCACCTCTAGGCTCAGAATCCATCTCATCCCAGCTCTCTCCTATCAGAGCTTGCTCACCTGATTTCTTGCATGACATCAAGTCTACGGATGAATATTCTGCAATCAACGTGGGCGTCTTCTCTCAGAACTCCAAGGAAGGGGCAAACACCGGCATTCAATCACTCTGATGAAGACAGTTCTGTGCTTATAAAAGACGATGTAGCCCATAGTTCATTAAACAACAGCTCCACTGACCACAGAGGCATTCAGTATACAGCCCTCAAGAAATCTAGTAGGAATTGCTTGGTTTAGCTTATCTTTTTTGCAGCAAC
Organism: Oreortyx pictus; assembly: GCA_036925125.1. Lineage (NCBI taxonomy): Eukaryota > Metazoa > Chordata > Aves > Galliformes > Odontophoridae > Oreortyx > Oreortyx pictus. The sequence continues at coordinate 6,729,303 of JAUPFR010000003.1, forward strand.
CACGTCAGTTCTCCATCTCCTTCTATTTGATGCAGAGAAATAAGTCAATTCGTGGCCATCTGACAGGCTGCAAGAGACAAGAAGGCAACAACGGAGGAGCAGCCACCATTCACCTCTAGGCTCAGAATACCTCTCTTCCCAGCTCACTCCTATCAGAGCTTGCTCACCTGATTTCTTGCATGACATCCACTCTACAGATGAATATTCTGCAATCAGTGGGGGCATCTGCTCTAAGAACTCCAAGGAAGGGGCAAACACCGGCCCTTCTGTCACTCTGTTGAGGATAATTCTGTGGTTATAGAAGATCATGTAGCCCATAGTTCATTAAACAACAGCTCCCCACAACAAAGTGGCATTCAGTTTTTATGCCTCGAAAAAATAAAGAGGAATTGCTTGGTTTAACTTATCTTATTTGCAGCAGCCATGTCAGGTCACCATATCCTTGTAATTGATGCCGAGGAACAAGTCAACTCGTGGACATCTGACAGGCTGTAAGAGACAAGAAGGCAACAACGGAGGAGCAGCCACCATTCACGTCTAGTCTCAGAATCCCTCTCCTCCGAGCTCTCTCCTATCAGAGCTTGCTCACCTGATTTCTTGCATGACATGCAAACTACGGATGAATATTCTGCAATCAATGTGGGCGTCTGCTCTCAGATCTTCAAGGTAGGGGCAAACACCGGCACTTCTGCCACTCTGTTGAGGACAATTCTGTGGTTATAGAAGATCATGTAGCCCATAGTTCATTAAATGACAGCTCCCCATAACAAAGAGACATTCAGGTTTCAGGCCTCCAAAAAACAAAGAGGAATTGCTTGGTTTAACTTATCTTATTTGCAGCAGCTATGTCAGGTCACCATATCCTTCTATTTGATGCAGAGGAACACGTCAACTGGTGGACATCTGACAGGCTGTAAGAGACAAGAAGGCAACAACGGAGGAGCAGCCACCATTCACCTCTAGGCTCAGAATCCCTCTCCTCCCAGCTCTCTCCTATCAGAGCTTGCTCACCTGATTTCTTGCATGACATCCACTCTACAGATGAATATTCTGCAACCAATGGGGGCGTCTGCTCACAGCACTCCAAGGAACGGGCAAACACCTGCACTTCAAGCACTCTGATGAGGACAATTCTGTGGTTACAGGAGCTCTGTAGCCCATAGCTCAATATACAATCTTTCCCTGACCACAGAGGAAAGGAAATTGCAGGAGATAAGAAATCATTGGAGAATTTCCTGGATTAACTTATCTTTTTTGCAGCAGCGCCGTCAGGTCTCCATCTCCTTCTATTTCATGCCGAGGTACAAGTCAACTCGTGGCCATCTGAGAGGCTACAAGAGACAAGAAGGCAACAAAGAAGGAGCAGCCACCATCTGTCATTAGAAGCAGAATCCTTCGTATCCCTGCCCTTTGCTCTCAGAACTTGCTCAGCTCCTTCCTTGCATGAAATCCATAGCTGCTGCATAATGTCCTACGCTCATCCATGGAAACTGCTGTCAGAATTTCAAGGTAATGGTCATCACAGGCGATTCAGTCACTCAGATGAGGACAATTCTGTGGTTATAGAAGATCATGTAGCCCATAGTTCATTAAACGACAGCTCCCCATAACAAAGAGGCATTCAGTTTTGAGGCCTCAAGAATACAAAAAGGAATTGACTGGTTTAACTTATCTTATTTGCAGCAGCAACGTCAGGTCTCCATCTCCTACTATTTCATGCCGAGGAACAAGTCAACTCGTGGCCATTTGACAGGCTGCAAGAGACAAGAAGGCAACAAAGAAGGAGCAGCCACCATTCACCTCTAGGCTCAGAATCCCTCTCTTCCCAGCTCTCTCCTATCAGAGCGTGCTCACATGATTTCTTGCATGACATCCACTCCAGAGATGAATATTCTGCAATCAATGGGGGCGTCTGCTCTCAGAACTCCAAGGAAGGGGCAAACACCGGCATTCAATCACTCTGATGAGGACAGTTCTGTGCTTATAAAAGACAATGTAGCACATAGTTCATTAAATAACAGCTCCAATGACCACAGAGGCATTCAGTATATAGCCCTCAAGAAATCTAGTAGGAATTGCTTGGTTTAGCTTATCTTTTTTGCAGCAACCACGTCAGCTCTCCATCACCATCTATTTGATGCAGAGAAATAAGTCAATTCGTGGCCATCTGACAGGCTGCAAGAGACAAGAAGGCAACAACGGAGGAGCAGCCACCATTCACCTCTAGGCTCAGAATCCCCCTCCTCCCAGCTCTCTCCAATCAGAGCTTGCTAACCTGATTTCTTTAATGACATCCACTCTAGAGATGAATATTCTGCAATGAATGGGGTCGTCTGCTCTCAGAACTCCAAGGAAGGGGCAAACACCGGCCCTTCTGTCACTCTGTTGAGGACAATTCTGTGGTTATAGAAGATCATGTAGCCCATAGTTCATGATACAACAGCTCCCCATTACTAAGTGGCATTCAGTTTTCAGGCCTCAAAAAAATAAAGAGGAATTGCTTGGTTTAACTTATCTTATTTGCAGCAACCACGTCAGGTCACCCTCTCCTTCTATTTGATGCAGTGAAATAAGTAAATTCGTGGCCATCTGACAGGCTGCAAGAGACAAGAAAGCAACAACGGAGGAGCAGCCACCATTCACCTCTAGGCTCAGAATCCCTCTCCTCCCAGCTCTCTCCTGTCAGAGCTTGCTCACCTGATTTCTTGCGTGACATCCACACTACGGATGAATATTCTGCAATCAATGGGGGCGTCTGCTCTCACAACTCCAAGGAAGGGGCAAACACCGGCACTTCTGTCACTCTGTTGAGGACAATTCTGTGGTTATAGAAGATCATGTAGCCCATAGTTCATTAAACGACAGCTCCCCATAACAAAGAGGCATTCAGTTTTAGGGCCTCGAAAGAATAAATAGCAATTTATTGGTTTAACTTATCTTATTTGCAGCAACCACGTCAGCTCTCCATCTCCTTCTATTTGATGCAGAGGAACAAGTCAACTCGTGGCCATCTGACAGGCTGTAAGAGACAAGAAGGCAACAACGGAGGAGCAGCCACCATTCACCTCTAGGCTCAGAATACCTCTCTTTCCAGCTCACTCCTATCAGAGCTTGCTCACCTGATTTCTTGCATGACATCCACTCTACAGACGAATATTCTGCAATCAATGTGGGCGTCTGCTCTCAGAACTCCAAGGAAGGGGTAAATACCGGCGGTTCTAGCACTCAGATGAGGTCAATTCTGTGGTTACAGGAGCTCATGTAGCCCATAGCTCAATATACAAACTTTCCCTGACCACAAAGGAACGGAAATTTCAGGATATAAGAAATGAAGGGAGAATTTCCTGGATTAACTTATCTTTTTTGCAGCAGCAACGTCAGGTCTACATCTCCTACTATTTCATGCCGAGGAACAAGTCAACTCGTGGCCATCTGACAGGCTGCAAGAGACAAGAAGGCAACAAAGAAGGAGCAGACACCATCTGTCATTAGAAGCAGAATTATTCGTATCCCTGCCCTCTGCTCTCAGAACTTGCTCAGCTCCTTCCTTGCATGACATCCATAGGTGCTGCATAATGTCCTACACTCATCCATGGAAACTGCTGTCAGAATTTCAAGGTAAGGGTCAACACAGGCGATTCAGTCACTCTGATGAGGACAATTCTGTGATTATAGAAGATCATGTAGCCCATAGTTCATTAAACAACAGCTCCCCATAACAAAGAGGCATTCAGTTTTCAGGCCTCAAAAAAACAAAGAGGAATTGCTTGGTTTAACTTATCTTATTTGCAGCAACTATGTAAGGTCTCCATCTCCTTCTATTTGATGCACAGGAACAAGTCAACTCGTGTCCATCTGACAGGCTGTAAGAGACAAGAAGGCAACAACTGAGGAGCAGCCACCATTCACCTCTAGGCTCAGAATCCCTCTCCTCCCAGCTCTCTCCTATCAGAGCTTGCTCACCTGATTTCTTGCATGACATCCACTCTACAGATGAATATTCTGCAAACAATGGGGGCGTCTGCTCTCAGAACTCCAAGGAAGGGGCAAACACCGGCACATCTGTCACTCTGTTGAGGACAATTCTGTGGTTATAGAAGATCATGTAGCCCATAGTTCATTAAACGACAGCTCCCCATATCAAAGAGGCATTCAGTTTTCAGGCCTCAAAAAAACAAAGAGGAATTGCTTGGTTTAACTTATCTTATTTGCAGCAGCTATGTCAGCTCTCCATCTCCTTCTATTTGATGCAGAGGAACAAGTCAACCTGTGGCCATCTGACAGGCTGTAAGAGACAAGAAGGCAACAACGGAGGAGCAGCCACCATTCACCTCTAGGCTCAGAATCCCTCTCCTCCCAGCTCTCTCCTATCAGAGCTTGCTCACCTGATTTCTTGCATGACATCCACTCTACAGATGAATGTTTTGCAATCAATGTGGGCGTCTGCTCTCAGAACTCCAAGGAAGGGGCAAACACCGGCGGTTCTAGCACACAGATGAGGTCAATTCTGTGGTTACAGGAGCTCATGTAGCCCATAGCTCAATATATAAACTTTCCCTGACCACAGAGGAACGGAAATTTCAGGAAATAAGAAATGAAGGGAGAATTTCATGGATTAACTTATCTTTTTTGCAGCAGCAACGTCAGGTCTACATCACCTACTATTTCATGCCGAGGAACAAGTCAACTCGTGGCCATCTGAGAGGCTGCAAGAGACAAGAAGGCAACAAAGAAGGAGCAGCCACCATCTGTCATTAGAAGCAGAATCCTTCGTATCCCTGCCCTCTGCTCTCAGAACTTGCTCAGCTCCTTCCTTGCATGACATCCATAGGTGCTGCATAATGTCCTACACTCATCCATGGAAACTGCTGTCAGAATTTCAAGGTAAGGGTCAACACAGGCGATTCAGTCACTCTGATGAGGACAATTCTGTGGTTATAGAAGATCATGTAGCCCATAGTTCATTAAACGACAGCTCCCCATAACAAAGAGGCATTCAGTTTTCAGGCCTCAAAAAAACAAAGAGGAATTGCTTGGTTTAGCTTATCTTATTTGCAGTAGCTATGTCAGGTCTCCATCTCCTTCTATTTGATCCACAGGAACAAGTCAACTGGTGGACATCTGACAGGCTGTAAGAGACAAGAAGGCAACAACGGAGGAGCAGCCACCATTCACATCTAGGCTCAGAATCTCTCTCCTCCCAGCTCTCTCCTATCAGAGCGTGCTCACCTGATTTCTTGCATGACATCCACACTACGGATGAATATTCTGCAATCAATGTGGGCGTCTGCTCTCAGAACTCCAAGGAAGGGGCAAACACCGGCACTTCTGTCACTCTGTTGAGGACAATTCTGTGGTTATAGAAGATCATGTAGCCCATAGTTCATTAAACGACAGCTCCCCATAACAAAGAGGCATTCAGGTTTCAGGCCTCCAAAAAACAAAGAGGAATTGCTTGGTTTAACTTATCTTATTTGCAGCAGCTATGTCAGGTCACCATATCCTTCTATTTGATGCAGAGGAACACGTCAACTGGTGGACATCTGACAGGCTGTAAGAGACAAGAAGGCAACAACGGAGGAGCAGCCACCATTCACCTCTAGGCTCAGAATCCCTCTCCTCCCAGCTCTCTCCTATCAGAGCTTGCTCACCTGATTTCTTGCATGACATCCACTCTACAGATGAATATTCTGCAATCAATGTGGGCGTCTGCTCTCAGAACTCCAAGGAAGGGGCAAACACCGGCATTCAATCACTCTGATGAAGACAGTTCTGTGCTTATAAAAGACGATGTAGCACATAGTTCATTAAACAACAGCTCCACTGACCACAGCGGCATTCAGTATACAGCCCTCAAGAAATCTAGTAGGAATTGCTTGGTTTAGCTTATCTTTTTTGCAGCAACCACGTCAGTTCTCCATCTCCTTCAATTTGATGCAGAGGAACAAGTCAACTCGTGGCCATTTGACAGGCTGTAAGAGACAAGAAGGCAACAAAGAAGGAGCAGCCACTATTCACCTCTAGGCTCAGAATCCCCCTCCTCCCTGCTCTCTCCTATCAGAGCTTGCTAACCTGATTTCTTTCATGACATCCACTCTAGAGATGAATATTCTGTAATTAATGGGGTCGTCTGCTCTCAGAACTCCAAGGAAGGGGCAAACACCGGCCCTTCTGTCACTCTGTTGAGGACAATTCTGTGGTTATAGAAGATCATGTAGCCCATAGTTCATGATACAACAGCTCCCCATAACAAAGTGGCATTCAGTTTTCAGGCCTCAAAAAAATAAAGAGGAATTGCTTGGTTTAACTTATCTTATTTGCAGCAACCACGTCAGGTCACCCTCTCCTTCTATTTGATGCAGAGAAATAAGTAAATTCGTGGCCATCTGACAGGCTGCAAGAGACAAGAAAGCAACAACGGAGGAGCAGCCACCATTCACCTCTAGGCTAAGAATCCCACTCCTCCCAGCTCTCTCCTATCAGAGGTTGCTCACCTGATTTCTTGCATGACATCCACTCTACAGATGAATATTCTGCAATCAATGGGGGCGTCTGCTCTCAGAACTCCAAGGAAGGGGCAAACACCGGCATTCAATCACTCTGATGAAGACAGTTCTGTGCTTATAAAAGATGATGTAGCACATAGTTCATTAAACAACAGCTCCACTGACCACAGAGGCATTCAGTATACAGCCCTCAAGAAATCTAGTAGGAATTGCTTGGTTTAGATTATCTTTTTTGCAGCAACCTCGTCAGCTCTCCATCTCCTTCTATTTGATGCACAGAATTAAGTCAATTCGTGGCCATCTGACAGGCTGCAAGAGACAAGAAGGCAACAACGGAGGAGCAGCCACCATTCACCTCTAGGCTCAGAATCCCCCTCCTCCCAGCTCTCTCCTATCAGTGCTTGCTAACCTGATTTCTTGCATGACATCCAATCTACAGATGAATATTCTGCAACCAATGGGGGCGTCTGCTCTCAGAACTCCAAGGAAGGGGCAAACACCGGCACTTCTGTCACTCTGTTGAGGACAATTCTGTGGTTATAGAAGATCATGTAGCCCATAGTTCATGAAACAACAGCTCCCCATAACAAAGTGGCATTCAGTTTTCAGGCCTCAAAAAAATAAAGAGGAATTGCTTGGTTTAACTTATCTTATTTGCAGCAGCCATGTGAGCTCACCCTCTCCTTCTATTTGATGCAGAGAAATAAGTCAATTCGTGGCCATCTGACAGGCTGCAAGAGACAAGAAAGCAACAACGGAGGAGCAGCCACCATTCACCTCAAGGCTCAGAATCCCCCTCCTCCCAGCTCTCTCCTGTCAGAGCTTGCTCACCTGATTTCTTGCATGACATCAAGTCTACGGATGAATATTCTGCAATCAATGGGGGCGTCTGCTCTCAGAACTCCAAGGAATGGGCAAACACCGGCATTCAATCACTCTGATGAAGACAGTTCTGTGCTTATAAAAGACGATGTAGCACATAGTTCATTAAACAACAGCTCCACTGACCACAGAGGCATTCAGTATACAGCCCTCAAGAAATCTAGTAGGAATTGCTTGGTTTAGCTTATCTTTTTTGCAGCAACCACGTCAGTTCTCCATCTCCTTCTATTTGATGCAGAGAAATAAGTCAATTCGTGGCCATCTGACAGGCTGCAAGAGACAAGAAGGCAACAACGGAGGAGCAGCCACCATTCACCTCTAGGCTCAGAATACCTCTCTTCCCAGCTCACTCCTATCAGAGCTTGCTCACCTGATTTCTTGCATGACATCCACTCTACAGATGAATATTCTGCAATCAGTGGGGGCATCTGCTCTAAGAACTCCAAGGAAGGGGCAAACACCGGCCCTTCTGTCACTCTGTTGAGGATAATTCTGTGGTTATAGAAGATCATGTAGCCCATAGTTCATGAAACAACAGCTCCCCACAACAAAGTGGCATTCAGTTTTTATGCCTCGAAAAAATAAAGAGGAATTGCTTGGTTTAACTTATCTTATTTGCAGCAGCCATGTCAGGTCTCCATATCCTTGTAATTGATGCCGAGGAACAAGTCAACTCGTGGACATCTGACAGGCTGTAAGAGACAAGAAGGCAACAACGGAGGAGCAGCCACCATTCACCTCTAGGCTCAGAATCCCCCTCCTCCCAGCTCTCTCCTATCAGAGCTTGCTAACCTGATTTCTTGCATGACATCCACACTACGGATGAATATTCTGCAATCAATGGGGGCGTCTGCTCTCAGAACTCCAAGGAAGGGGCAAACACCGGCACTTCTGTCACTCTGTTGAGGACAATTCTGTGGTTATAGAAGATCATGTAGCCCATATTTCATTAAAAAACAGCTCCCCATAACAAAGAGGCATTCAGTTTTCAGCCCTCAAAATACAAAGAGGAATTGCTTGGTTTAACTTATCTTATTTGCAGCAGCTATGTCAGCTCTCCATCTTCTTCTAGTTGCTGCAGAGAAATAAGTCAATTCGTGGCCATCTGACAGGCTGCAAGAGACAAGAAGGCAACAACGGAGGAGCAGCCACCATTCACCTCTAGGCTCAGAATCCCTCTCTTCCCAGCTCTCTCCTATCAGAGCGTGCTCACCTGATTTCTTGCATGACATCCACTCTACAGATGAATATTCTGCAATCAATGGGGGCGTCTGCTCTCAGAACTCCAAGGAAGGGGCAAACACCGGCGGTTCTAGCACTCAGATGAGGTCAATTCTGTGGTTACAGGAGCTCATGTAGCCCATAGCTCAATATACAAAATTTCCCTGACCACAGAGGAACGGAAATTTCAGGAAATAAGAAATGAAGGGAGAATTTCATGGATTAACTTATCTTTTTTGCAGCAGCAACGTCAGGTCTCCATCTCCTACTATTTCATGCCGAGGAACAAGTCAACTCGTGGTCATCTGACAGGCTGCAAGAGACAAGAAGGTAACAAAGAAGGAGCAGCCACCATTCACGTCTAGGCTCAGAATCCCTCTCTTCCCAGCTCTCTCCTATCAGAGCGTGCTCACCTGATTTCTTGCATGACATCCACTCTACAGATGAATGTTCTGCAATCAATGGGGGCGTCTGCTCTCAGAACTCCAAGGAAGGGGCAAACACCGGCACTTCTGTCACTCTGTTGAGGACAATTCTGTGGTTATAGAAGATCATGTAGCCCATAGTTCATGAAACAAGAGCTCCCCATAAAAAAGAGGCATTTAGTTTTCAGGCCACGAAAAAATAAAGAGCAATTTGTTGGTTTAGCTTATCTTTTTTGCAGCAACCACGTCAGCTCTCCATCTCCTTCTATTTGATGCAGAGAAATAAGTCAATTCGTGGCCATCTGACAGGCTGCAAGAGACAAGAAGGTAACAAAGGAGGAGCAGCCACCATTCACCTCTAGGCTCAGAATCCCCCTCATCCCAGCTCTCTCCTATCAGTGCTTGCTCACCTGATTTCTTGCATGACATCCACTCTACAGATGAATATTCTGCAATCAATGGGGGCGTCTGCTCTCAGAACTCCAAGGAAGGGGTAAACACCGGCCCTTCTGTCACTCTGTTGAGGATAATTCTGTGGTTATAGAAGATCATGTAGCCCATAGTTCATGAAACAAGAGCTCCCCATAACAAGGAGGCATTTAGTTTTCAGGCCTCGAAAAAATAAAGAGCAATTTGTTGGTTTAACTTATCTTATTTGCAGCAGCAACGTCAGTTCTCCATCTCCTTCTATTTAATGCAGAGGAACAAGTCAACTCGTGGCCATCTGACAGGCTGCAAGAGACAAGAAGGCAACAAAGAAGGAGCAGCCACCATCTGTCATTAGAAGCAGAATCCTTCGTATCCCTGCCCTCTGCTCTCAGAACTTGCTCAGCTCCTTCCTTGCATGACATCCATAGGTGCTGCATAATGTCCTACACTCATCCATGGAAACTGCTGTCAGAATTTCAAGGTAAGGGTCAACACAGGCGATTCAGTCACTCTGATGAGGACAATTCAGTGGTTATAGAAGATCATGTAGCCCATAGTTCATGAAACAACAGCTCCCCATAACAAAGTGGCATTCAGTTTTCAGGCCTCAAAAAAATAAAGAGGAATTGCTTGGTTTAACTTATCTTATTTGCAGCAACCACGTCAGGTCACCCTCTCCTTCTATTTGATGCAGAGAAATAAGTAAATTCGTGGCCATCTGACAGGCTGCAAGAGACAAGAAAGCAACAACGGAGGAGCAGCCACCATTCACCTCTAGGCTAAGAATCCCACTCCTCCCAGCTCTCTCCTATCAGAGGTTGCTCACCTGATTTCTTGCATGACATCCACTCTACAGATGAATATTCTGCAATCAATGGGGGCGTCTGCTCTCAGAACTCCAAGGAAGGGGCAAACACCGGCATTCAATCACTCTGATGAAGACAGTTCTGTGCTTATAAAAGATGATGTAGCACATAGTTCATTAAACAACAGCTCCACTGACCACAGAGGCATTCAGTATACAGCCCTCAAGAAATCTAGTAGGAATTGCTTGGTTTAGATTATCTTTTTTGCAGCAACCTCGTCAGCTCTCCATCTCCTTCTATTTGATGCACAGAATTAAGTCAATTCGTGGCCGTCTGAGAGGCGGCAAGAGAGAAGAAGGCAACAAAGAAGGAGCAGCCACCATTTGTCATTAGGAGCAGAATCCTTCATAACCGTGCTCTTTCCTCTCTGAGCTTGCTCACCTCCTTCCTTGCATGACTTTCATAGGTGCTACAGAATGTACTACACTCGTCCATGTAAACTGCTGTCACAAATTGAAGTCAGATGCCAACCCCAGCAATTTAATCACTTTGAGGAGGACAGTTCTGTGGTTGCAGAAGCTCAACTAGCTCAAAGCTCATACCATAGTACTTTCTCAGATCACAAAAGTACGGACTATTGCAGCCTGAAGAAACCTAGGATGAATCGCTTGGTTTTACTTATCTTTTTTGGAACACCCAGGTCAGGTTTTCTTTTCCTTCTACTTTATGAACAGGAACAGGTCAACTCAAGGCAGTCTGACAGGCTACAAGAGAGAAAAAGGCAACAAAGGAGGAGCAGCCACTATCCATCACTAGGCTTAGAATCATTTTCCTCCCTGCCCTTCTCTACCAGAACTTTCTCACCTGCTTGCTTGATTGAACTCCACTAATTCTGCATTATTTTCTGAACTGATCCATGTAAACTGCTTTCAAAACTGCAAGGCAGGTGCGAAATCTCACAATTTTATCTCTCTGATGAGGTCAATCCTGTGGTTATAGAAGCTACTTTTGCTCACAGCTCATTAGACAACTGTTCATTTGACCACAATGTTATGGTTTGTTCTGACCCATTTCACACCGAAAGAAAGCGAGATGGGTTTCTTTTTATGCAAACTTGTCTTTCCTGGAAAGAAGTGAAACATTGTTGGAATTCTTGTATGATGGAAAGGAGAAGTGCAATCCACAAATATTTTCATTTGATTTATCCTCCCATCTGAAGAGACAGAAAAACAATAAAGGAGGTGGAGAGACCATCCATCACTAGGTGCAAACCCATTCTTCTCCTCCCTGACCTCTCCACTCAGGCTTGCTCACCTTGTTACATCTTGAGAGACACTGCTGCTGAGAATTATTTGCCTCCATCATGGGAAACTCTGGTCAAAAATCAAGAGACAGAGGCCATTACCAGCCATTTAACAATAAATGGTTACCCACTCAGACACTACTCTGGTGACAGCAGCTCATGTGGATTCCATTGCATGGCAACAGTGTTCTCATGACAACAGCAGAATAGACATTCCAAACACTCCAGCCCCATGGAAAACCATGACGTAATATGCTTTCCTTTAATTGATTTTTCTAGTAGAGCACTATTAGGTCTCCAGATCCTTTATAAACAATGGAGAAGACAAGAGCATGCCACAAGCAAGCCACTTCAAGTGAAACTTGTATGCTGCAAGAGTTACAAACTGCAACAAAGGAGGTGCAGCCACCATTCATTACTAGGGGCTGATCCGTTCCCCTTCTCCCTGCTCTCTCCTCTCAGAGGTTTCTGATCCTGTTACTTGAATGAAAGTCTTGGCTGTGGAGCACATTTTCCACCCATTCATTGAAATTCCCATCTAAAATTTAAATTTTTAATTAAAATTTTTAAATTTTTAATTAAAATAATTAAATTAAATTTGAATTTCCCATCTAAAATAAAATTGCCAACACAATAAATTTAACCACTGCAATGTGCACAACAGCGTGGTAATAGTAGCTCATGTGGGGATCTTATCCAGGAACAAAGAACATATTTTGGAAACTGCTGGATGGAGATTTCAGCTCCCAGTAAAACCAGTGTGTTAAATGAGTTGGAGCAACTTTCCAATAGATCAGTGCCACTTCTTCATTCCCTTCTTACATGATTGCGAGGAGAATTGCATGCCTCAAACAAACCAATTCAAGGCAAAAGTGCATGTTGCAGGAGACACTAAATGCAACAAAAAAGGAGCAGACACCATCAATCCCTGTGGGCTGTACTGTTCCTATCCTTCCTGCTGTCTTGCTTCAGACATTGCACACCTGCTTACTTGCATGACTTACTTCCTGCAGCATTTTTTATACCCATCCTGGAAATCTGTTGTTGAAACTCCAAGGCAGGGGCCAACAGTTATAATTTAACCACTGTAACATGTACAGGGTCCTGTACTCCCTGTCATCTCTCCACTCTTACCTCTGTTGTTTGATACTAATATGACATAGTCTCCTCCACTGTTCTATTCACTTTATCAGTGCCTTAATACTACTGGTGCTGGTGCTGGGTGTACTGTCTCCCAGCTACTGTGGCATCTATATGGCACGTTTATGGCTTAGCATTTAATCTCTTTGACAAAGATTTTATCTTCCACTCTTCAGCTGGGAAGAAATAATTAATTAGTATTAACAAACAGACAAACCTATAAATAAAGCTGGAAATATTTTAGGTAAATTAGGTACCTGTAGCAGCTGTTTAAGAACAGTAGCTCATGATATGTTCAAGCCCTCTTAGAGAAGCAGGTCTTACTCAGTGTCCAGTTTTAAATATTTGTGTGGTACTTGCAACTGTGATTTGTTGGTTTGCAGACTAAAATCTAAAAAAAAATCCTTATCAACTTGACTGTTACATTTCACACCTTTGGAATTAAAGACTTTTCCAAAACCAAACTCTGCATGTCTGAGTGGCTGACAGTTCTGAGCATATTTCAGCGTGGACTCCAAGACTTATCTTTCTTTCTCTGAAATGAATCAAAGATTTTGCCCATGATTTCCAGTGTTATACACTTCAGTTGGACACCAGAAACCAATACAGGAGTTAGCTTCCATCTGTTTTGTTCACTGCAGACTGTCATTTTCAACCTCTTTAAAGGACAGAATGAGCCAGTGGGCACAAATAGAAGAATAGCAGCTTCCATATAAACAGTGAAAGCAATTCCATGCCGTGAAGACAGCTCAGCACTGGCACAGGTTGCCTGGAGAGGCTGTGGACTCTCATTCTTGGAGATCTTTGAAAGCTGCCTGGATGTGGCCCTAGGCAGCCTGCTCTGAGTGTCCTTTCTTGAGCATGGAGTTGGGACATATGACCTCAGAATTCCTTTCCAACCTCAGACATTTTGTCATCCTGTAATTCAGGCACACGGAAAATTAATGCTAATCAGCCACCATACAACAGTTGGTTAAGATCTGCAAACTTTCTTTCGAGTCTGGCCCAAAGGCCACCACTACAGTAACTGGCTAATACAGCCCCTTTGCATGATGCCATGGCTGGAGAGTTGACAGCTAGTGGTCTTATGATGAGCACTGTCAGGGTCAGAATTCTCTGTGTGCAAACTCTTCCTCTGAAGAGCACCAAAATGGTAGACTCAGTTATCAGATTATCAATTTCTGGTAGCCAGCCTTTTATTTGTGCAGTCTTCAGCTGGGAGAAATTAAGGTCATAAAAGGCTCACTTGTCCTATATATTTAGTAACTAAGCTAAGAAAGTTATTTAAAGCAGCTCATCTGATGTCATCAGTAGCCATACTGCCCAGGAGGAAAGCAGGTGTTTTCTAGACATCATCACAAAGCTGGGATGAGAACCAAACTGAGCAGTTCATTATCCATGTCTGTGTTTGTGCATGAAAAGGAGTTATGGAAATGCTTCAATTCTCTACCATTTTTGCACCTGTAATCCTCTAGTATTTTGATCTGTTTTCAATCTTTGCAGGATAAATAGATCAAGCAGTGACCACTCAGTTCTGCAGTTTCTCTAGATGGGACAAGCAGCACAGTCATCTGAAACACCTCAAGAGAGCTCTTGCCTACATTTTGTTATGCTAGGAGTTCATACACTTCAGAGAAACTCCAGATAAATGTGGACTTTTTGATGTTCTTCTGAATCCAGTACAAACTTTGAACTACTTAAAATTTTCATTCACTCATCTATTTTGCGATTCCTCTTTTTACCCAGGAATCTTAATGCTTTTGTGAAGATATTGTTTAAGCTATCTCAATAACTAAGCACATATAAAGAGTAAGTGCACCTTGGCCAGGTTTGCAAGCCGCAGAAGGTGCTGCAGTTTAGTGATGACAGAGTAAGTCAATAGTAAATAAATACTGGCTGTAGCTTTTTAACGTATGTCCTCCATAATGAATCCTTTGGAAATCTAGCACACCTAGGACTTAAGTAAGGGACTATTTGGGCTCCCTATTTAGCTGCTCCAACATGAAATGCAGTGATAGTCAGAAAAGCAACTGCATAAAAAATGGCACCTAGGTGCTGTAAATATGTGTTCTCTATGGGTCTCTTGAGGCATATGTGCTGAATTTAATGATCAATTTTTTTTTCTTTCTCTCTTTCCTGTAGCTAGGGATGTGCTAGTCATGTTGTACTCAGCTCTCCTGCCTCTCCCACAGCACTGCCAGTTAATGTTTGATTCCAGAAGCTTTGCAGTTGGCAATGTTTTAATAAGCAGAAAGAACACAGCTTGATTCTCAGGTAACAGGCTGAGCTAGCTGTGCTGGCAGTCAGAGAAAAAACATGGTATTGACTTGAGTGAATTTGGGATAGAAATTGCGGAGGAGGAATAAATGCGGCATACCAGGATGTCACTTTTACACTTTCCAGATGATAACTGCGCTTTAAAGTGGAGAATCTCTGACAGTGACGTCCTCTATTAAGCAACCATCTATGCCCGTACTTGATCTTCCTATAAACTCCTTGCTTTTGCAGCTCTGTCTGACTCACATAGTGTACTCCTCACAAAATGCACTCACACAGGCTCTGTTTATGAGAGTTACTCAAGTTTGTTTCCAAGTTAGAATTCTCATTTCATGAAGAGGAGGCTGGGTTAAGAAAGGAGAAATTTGCACTGGTTTGGCAAGGACATGGAAAAGCATTCACCAGGAATGAAAGTAGAACACAGCTGACTGTACTGCGTAAAAAAGTGCCTGGAAACTCTTTTCTCACCTCTCTCTACAACATCTAACTGGGCACCTGTCACATCAACATCCAAGAAAAGCTAATGTTAGCACTTTCTTCTCCAGAAGTCCAGGATACCAATTGCTAGAAAATACACAGAATCACAGGATATCCCAAGCTGGAAGGGACCAGCTAAAAGCATTGAATTCGGCTCCTGGCTCTGCACAGGACCACCCCAGAACTGCACCCGATGCTCGAGGTGAGGCAACACAGCACAGATCAGAGGGGACAACTCTTCCCATCGCCCTGTGTTTGTGCTGAGCCTGGTGCACCCAGTTGACCCTTTGGGCTGCCAGGGCACACAGGTAGCTCACATTTGATTTTCTGTCAACCAAAACTCCAAGATTCCCTTTCCATGTGGCTTTTCTCCAACCTCTCACCCCTCTGTCTGTACACAGATTCAAAACTACCCCATCCCAGATCACAGAAATTAGTAGATCAGATGGAATCAGTCGATCACCCAAGATATTTGGTGCGTCACTGAGTGGTTACAGAAGGAAGGCCAAATCTAGGTGTCTCAGCAGCTTGCTCACAGTGTCCTGATATAGAGGAGAAGGAGAGCTGTGGTAAAAAGGCAGGTCAGGAACTAACAGCAGCTAGTGTCCTTTTAGGCTGCAGGATCTGTCCTCGCTGGCAGACCCTGCAGCACAGAAATATCTAATTTATTTTAAGGAAAGGGTGAAAAAGGATTAGAAGCAGGAAATCGGGCTTTTTCCTTTTCTGGAAGAGAGAGGCTGTTTGAGAATAAGCTGATTTTGCATCAGCAGCTCAGGGTGACGCACTTCCGAAAGCCATGACCCTCAGGACAACACCCTTGGCAAGTGCAGCCAGCCCCCTAGGAAAATGTTAGTGTGAAAGCCAAAGTCTGTGTATAAGGATGCTAAAGCCTTTTTCAGAGGGCAAAGAGGCTCCACAACCTTACTTGCCTGTATCAAAACCAGTGTCTCCAAAAGACATCAGAGAACCAGATTACAAGCCTACATTTGGCACTAAAGATCAAAATCAAGCCTACAGTAAAATCACGAGCAATATGTGATTCAGAGAAAAGTAAAAAGCACAGTGAAAACAGTCATTTGTTTGCCTCTCAAAGACATGTCTGCAGACAGATTATAGTCCTGGGGAATCAGAATGTGAAAATAACTATAAAGAATATCATACTCCACTGTTCAAACTTTGCATAATATAAACAGTGAATAAATGCTAATGGAAAAAAAAAAGTAAATGAGCTATTTTCAGATTTGCTCTTAAGAACTATTATGTTATTAATGATATAGTTAGATAATTCTTTACAGCTGTGTCTCTAGATCCACTAAAATAATTACATACTCCAGGACAGCAGTAAAAAGATGCGGAACTCCATATATTTTAGTGACCAGATCTACAAATACACTACAAAAAATTAGTAATCATTGTCATAGCTGGCTCAAAAGAAAGTTGTTAGATAATTATACATCAAGCTGTGCAATAAATCAATGCAACATTCTAGATATTATTGTAACTATAATGCTTCCCACATTGATAGACAGTCAGTCTTGGAACCCAAAATGTCTGAGAAACTTCTGCAGTATGGTCAGTTAAGAGCAAGTTTTTAAACATTATTCCCCAGCAATGCCACAAGTAGAAATGTTACCTAGAATGGTTTATTCCTTGGCCATGGAGTCTGTCACTTCTCAAGACACTGCTGGCTGGGGTGAGAATGTCTGTGAAATCATTACAGTCCCTGCAGAGAAAATCAGAACATTTTCACATTTTAACAACCCTGGACTAGCTGCTCAATTAAAAATAAAACAAACATTCAGGCGCTTTCCTAAATCAGTTCTATTTGCTACCTCACAGGATAGTGTCTAACTTGTTGATTTCCTGATCTAAAGATCTAGTAGCAGAAGTGCTAAACACAGTACATAATCATAGAGTCATAGAATCCTTAGACTGGAAGGAACCTTTAAAGGTCATCTAGTCCAACTCCCCTTCAGTGAACAGGAACATCTACAGATAGATCAGACTGCATGGAGCCCATCCAGACTGGCCTTGAATGTCTCCAGGGACAGGGCACCCACCACCTCTTTTGACAACTTCTTCAAGTTAACAACTCAATTGTGAAATATTGGCCATTATTGTCTGATTTTGTGTTTTAATTTACTTCGCACGATGGGCTTTCAGTCCATAATTAGTAGCCTTGCCACAATATAAACTTTACAGAATAATAACAAAGATATTATGTTCCTCAAACAGTATTTCAAGAACATGAAGTTTATTTCCTGATTTAATGCTGCCACAGTCACAAAATATCTTGAGTTGGAAGGAACCTACACGGACCATTGAATGGCTCCATACAGAACTTCACAAAATTCAAAGCCTATGTCTTAGAGTGGTTGTCCAAACGCTCCTTGAATTCCAACAGCTCAGGGCTGCACCCACCCAGCTTGTTCCATGTCCTCTGGTGAAGAACCTTATCCTAACACTCCCTGACCCTTCCCTGACACAGCTCCATGCCTCTTTCTTGGGTCCTGTTGCTGTCACCAGAGAGCAGAGATCAACGCTGCCCCTCCTCTCCCCTCAGCAGGAAGCTGTAAGAAGGCAGGAGACAAGCAGACTCAGTGCACTGCATGTGCATGATAAGAATGTAATAATTTTCAAATTGTGGATAATTTGAAAAAGGGATGAAAGGCAGACTATATTAGCAAGTCATACTTGTAAATCATACATAGAATTTCCAGCATTTTATCCAGGAACACAATCTGATGCTGAGTGGCTGACAAAGGCGAAAGGCCAGTGAGCACAGACTCAGCATCTTTATCACCTTGTGCTGTAGCTTGATTATCAGGAAAAAGAAACCAAAAAAAAAAAAAAAAAAAAGAAGAAGAAGAAAACTGCTATACACAGCGCAACCTGGAACATCAAAAGGACCAAGCAGGCTGTCAGAGAGGAGTGGGATACTTCCACTTTCTTCATCTTTTTGCTTTGGCTAAAATATTATTAATATTTTAGTGTATTGACTGCTGCATATTATTCTGAAGCAACACCTTTAAGAACCAAGACTGTGTAATGCAGAGGTGAATTTGGATGTTCACTGATTAAGAACAACTGCAAGAGCCAACAGTGTAAAAAAATGGACAAAAAAGTTGACTGACATGAAGGAGCTGGTTTGAGGTTTTTATTTGTTTGTTTCTTTGTGGGGTTTGTTGTTGTTTTAAAATTTGGATTGAATTTTACATTTACCTAGAGAAAAAAGCATATCTGCTTGCAAAAAAAAAAAGGTGTTAGCCAGACTGCAGCATTCAATTACAAGTAATCCGCATTACTAGGTGCTTTAACGAGCCTAAAAACGATTTTGATCCATCAGAAATAGGCTTATGGTATGCATTTAGAGGTATACAAGGAGAACAAAAATTACAGCTGAGCTAAAATCCAGCCCATTATTTGCTATCAGGACATTAATTATTGACCAGATTCTTATGAAACTGTCCAAACTGTCTGCTGTAAGTAGCAGTCATTCTTCTGAATAATGTGCTGGAAGCTGGTATAGAAGAAATGAGCACCTAAAATGTAGAGTAATAGCACAGCCCAGTGGTTTATCAGAGAATGAGCCACCACTTAAGAAATCTAAAGACCCACACAATTTAATGCTGGATTTCACTGAAAAGTTTGGGAGAGATGTGAAATTATTCTAGGGTCAGATTGTTTTAAATGCCAGAGTAATACAGAAAAAACCCTAAGGAGCACAAGAACAGCTGTAGGAGGACAGCAAGTTCCTGGTCCCATTATCTATTTAAAAAGGGACTGTGTGGTTTTAAGTGGAGTTATCTGCAATGTACCAGAACATTCCTAAATTTTTCGTGTGAAATTTAGAAAGGATAAAGTATGATCATGTAGTAAACAAATAATAATAGGGGGAAAAAATAAAAGGAGGATAAAAAAAATGGGAAAAATAAGTGAGGTATGCTTGCTTTGTGAACCAGAAGTCAGGTCAAAGAGGGTATGTTGATAGTGTAGTAAAAATCTGTCCCCAGAAGTCAGATAGGCATAGATTTCCCAGTATTCACTAGAGAAAACAATGTAATTGACCTAGATAATTCCCTTAAATGATTCTTCTAAAAGATGCTACAGATAAAAAATGACCTTGTGCATTGAGTCAACTTGTCAGACAGAGTATAGCTGCCATGGCTTAGTTCTACACACTGTAAGCCTCTGAATTTGAATTTTAGCACTGCATATGGCTTAGAGACCTCCCCTTGAGTCTCCATTACTGCTAGTCCCATGGATAAGAGAGAACTGAACTAAAATATTAATGAATAAATGAACAAAATGAAATGAATGTAAATGAAGTGAATGAACAAAAAATGTTTTTACAAATACATTATCCGTAAGAGAAGGGCCAAAGAGAACCTCCATCCTTTACTGGATGTGGTGGGGAACATGACCATTGAAGATAAGGAAAAGGCTGAGGTTCTTAATGCTTTCTTTACATCTGTTTTTAATAGTCGGACCAGTTATCTTTAGGGTACTGTACCCTGACCTGTAAATCAAGGATGAGAAGCAGAATAAATCCCCCGCGACTCAGGTGGAAACAGTTAGAGATGTTACCTCACTGGCTGCTGAGCCACTATCCACCCTTGGTGGTCTTAGTCATCTGTAGAGGTCCCAGAGGACTGGAGGCTTGCCATCTACAAGAAGGATTTGGGGAACTACAGGTGTGTCAGCCTGACCTTGGTGCCAGGGAACGTTATGGAGCAGATTATCTTCAGTGAGATCACACAGCATATGCAAAACAACAGGGGGATCAGGCCCAGCCTGCACAGGTTCATGAAAGGCACGTACTGCTTGACCAAGCTGATCTCCTTCTGTGATCAAGTTACCTGTCTGGTGGATGAGGGAAAGGCTGTTGACATAGTCTAGACTTCAGCAAAGCCTTGAAACTGTCTACCACAGTATTCTCATAGAGAAATTGGCATCTGATGGCTTGGACGGCTACACTCCTTGCTGAGTAAAGAACTGGTTGGAGGGCCAGGCCCAGAGAGTGGTGGTGAATGAAGTTAAACACACTGGTAACTCCAGTGGAGCGGTGCTTCCTTGGGGTTGCTACTGGGGTCCCTTCTGTTTAATGTCTTTATTGATGATTTGGATGAATGAATTGAGTACACCCTCAATAAGTTTACAGATGACATCAAATTGGGGGGACGTGTCAGTCTGCCTGAGACCAAGTTCTGCACTTTTGTTATAACTACCCCAAACAACACTACAGCCTGGGGCAGAGTGGCTGGAAGACTGCGCAGAGGAAAAGGATCTGGAGGTGTCAGATGATAGCCAGCTGAACATGAGCCTGCAGCGTGCCCACATGGCCAAGAAGGCCAGTGACATCCCAGCTTTTATCAGAAATAGTACAGCCAGCAGGAGCAAGGAACTGATTGTCTCTCTGTACTCATCTTTGGTGAGGCCGTACCTCAAGTACTGTGTTCAGTTTAGAGCCCCCACTACAAGAAAGACACTAAGACCCTGAAGCATGCCCAGAGAAGGACATAAAGCTGACGGAGAGGTCTGGAGCACAAGTCTTACAAGCAGCGGCTGAGGGAACTGGGATTACTTAATCTGGAGAAAAGGGGGCTCAGGGGTTACCTGACAGCTCTCTACAACCACCTGAAGGGAAGTTGTAGTGAGATGGGGGGAGGGGGGGGTCAGCTTCTTCTCCAAGGTAACAGTGACAAGAGGTAACAAGCTCAAGTTGTACCAAGGGAAATTCAGATGGGATATTAAGAAAAATTTCTTCTCAGAAAGAGTGGTGATCCATTGGGAGAAGTTGCCCAGGGAGTTGGTGGAGTCAACATCACTGGAGATATTTAAGGGAAGGGTAGATGTAGTACTTAGGGACATGAATTAGTGGGTAACATTGGTGGTAGGTGGACAGTTGGGACAGATGATCTTAGAGGTTTTTTCCAACTTTTATGACGCTATGATTCTCAAAGCCATCTCTGGATCCCATGTTTTCTCCATCTGCTTCCCTATTATCTCTTCCACAAGTTCCAACAATCCTCTCTCTGTGCAGACAAAACCTCCACCAGAAACTTCCTCAGTTATCTTTTGTTTTCCAAAGTAGCTATGGGATGTTGGCAGTATACACAACTATGCAGTACTAGAATGATGTCTCCAGTGATGTTCTATTTTTAACTCCTTTTGAATCTGGGATTTTTCACAGGATTCTGTACACTAGAATAAAGCTACAAAACCTCTCCTAGGAAATGGATGACGGAAAAGATGGTCTTTTGATCAAAAATCACAAGGGTGAAACATAAGCATTCACATTTTAGCTAATAAACTAATTATTCTCCATAAAATGTAAGTTAAAATACCAGTATTTAAAATTTGATTATTATAACTGGAAATATTATGATATTTTCCCTTTTCAGAGACTTCATAGAAGAGTAAGAAGAATATTTTTGCTACTTGTTTGCGTGTAATTCTCTTATCATTGGCTATTTCTTTTCTTGTATTTATGAGAAACTCAAAGTAACCTCCAAAACCACATGTTTTCTTTGTCCTCAGAGGACTACTACCGAAGGGACTTATTTTCCAAAGTAATATCATATCTGTGCTTCTCCTGCCTGATTTTAACATTTACTATATGTTCTTGAAGGATGCCATGATTTCCAGTGCTGGCATATGGAACCAAAAGCTGAAGATCCTATAAGATTTTTCTACTCATGAAAAGAAAAAACTTCAAAAGCTTCTCAGAGATCTAATCCTGGTCCTTGTTTTTCACTACTTTCCCCCTTTTCTGATCATTTATCTCAGGAAGAAAGCTTATTTAATTCTATTTCTTGCCTCATCCCTCACAATTTGTGTCTTTTCCACATATACATTACATTTGGTTTTCGCCTTCCTCTCAGAATCTGAATTTATACACTTTCAGACTTGTAATGGTTTCAGATAGATAAAATATGCCATCCTTGAATGACTTAGATTGTGCCTGATATGTTTCCTTTTCTCACTCAGAAGGTGAAGTGCTTCAGTAAAATTTTGTCCTTTTTGTCTAATTTCCTGCTTTGACTTGATCTTTTCACTCTCCTTGAAAGCAAAGCGAGTAAGTACTTGGAGACTATGTAATTCACTTATAATTGAAACAATAGACCATAAAGGCTCCTGGAGAGCAATTACATCTATCGAGTCAATGAGTCAGTTGTGCATTTGCACTAAGTTCAAGCAGTAAAGTATATTTATGATTTTTTTTTTTTTTTAATGAAAGTCACTGCTCACTTAGTCTTCAAAGGCAGCACAATGTATCATCAGACAGGGAGGTTTAAATGTGAATCTATGTGAGTAATGTGCATAATGCTACAGGAAAAATAATCCAGTACACGGTGTCTGCATGCTGCATTCACCCAAAGACTTAGCATGTGTGCGATTAAATCCAGCCTGACACATCTTGGTTAATCTAAGAAAACTGGGGTAAAAAATCTACAAAAGTTTGCCAGTGCTGCACTCAGGATGGAATGTTGAGAAGGGGATAAACTGCATATTGCTAAAATTAGAAGTGACTAAATGCCTTTATTTGCTTTTATCCCCAATTACACCACAGACTGATTCTGCTGACAAGCAGTTGAGGGCAGAAAAAAGCAATTAGCTTGTATTAAGCCATCTGTCCAAGAAGGATTCTGGGAAACCAGATTCTGTGCAAAGCACTGGACTGTCAGTGAGAGAGCTTGGGATGAGCTACAAACTGTGTCAGAAACAGCAGCATACATGATCCTGAGATCCTGCTGTCTGTTATTCTGGAATAGCCACTCACTTAGGTACCCAACCCAGACTATGTACTCCATAAAAACAGAGAGCAAAGTTGTTTTGCTTCTTTTCTCTACCTTTTTAAGGTCATCAGAAGGACACCTGGTCCTTCGTTAGGCAGTACAAAGGCTGTAACCTCCATACAGCTTTGCAGCAGCATAGCAGCCTACTCCTACTTCATTACATAGATGCTCAGCCTTAGCATGAAGGCGTTCCTCCTTCATGTGCAAAGCAGAGCCAAAGATAAACCACATTCAGGGTCTTAGTGAATTGGACTCTAGCAGCTGCTAGGTCTCCATCAGCTTGGAGGTTCACTCAAGCTAGGTAGCACCACGTTCACTGCAGGGGAGTTGGACTAGATGACCTTCAAAGGACCCTTCCAACTCAAACAATTCTATGATTTCAGCATTCTATTTTATGTATTAGCAAGGACAGGGTTTTGCATTAACAAGGCTGCGCTGCTTCCAGCATCCAAGCTCATACTTCATGACTTCAGCACCATGTAAACACAACAGCACGTTTGGAGCCCGCTCAGATACCACTGCTGCAATATACAGCATAGCTTTGCAATATATAAGTGCTTCATATGCTTTATGGGATGAGGCTTGTTCTCAAAAGCTTTTCAGATCCCTCCTAAAAGGTAAGCATGCGTTTCATAACTGAGATAATTGAGTACATATACAACATCTATCACAATAAAAGCCAAATCTCAGACAGACCCCAGGGTACTGTCAAAGACAATAAATAAACAAGTAAGTAAATAAGAAATCAGAAGTCTTGCTGTCCAACACTTCTCACCATCAAAAAACCCATTAAAAAAATTCAAGTTGCCTGTACAGTACCTGATTCTACAGACTATATGGGCATTATTGTCATATAACTAAAACTACTGCTGTACTAACAGTAATACTGTCATTTGTGCACGCTCCACTCTTTTTTAAAACCGCCTTTGTTTTTGCACTTGCTTGAATCATTTTTATTTTTCCACTTTAAAAATTATCAAGTCATTAAAAAGAAAATGGAGTGTTCTTCTAACAAAAACAAGAAACAACAAATATGCACATCCAGGTTATAAAGATGAGGTTTATAATGGCAAAGCTGATAGATCATTGCTGTTACCATCTCAGCGGGGCACCACCAGAACAAAGTGGTCCACAAAAATGACATATCCAATGGTAAAGAAAATAGCAAGAGAGTCCTCAGCAGGCTTGATTTTTATACTCCTACATCAGTGAGACAGAAACCCTGTTTGTTTTTAATTTTGTTCTGGGGTTTGGTTGGTTTGCTTGGGGATCTTCCTGAAATGTAGAGGTGACTAGAGAACATCGGTGATCTTATCTACATCATCTTAATTTTTATATATTTTTATATTTTATTATTAATTTTTATCCTGAATTATCAGGGGAAAATATTATTTAAATATCTCCTTTACAGCACTGGCAACAAATTGAAGAGAGACTAAAACTTTCCTTTCATGAGGTCAGATGTTCTTCAGGAAAAAAAAAAGATTTTTACCACCTTTTATGGTTTCTTTCTGTTTCTTCACAGAAAAGCAGCAAATTCTCTACAAGACAGACCACGTACAGCCCTAACTTCATTGAAAAAGTGACAGAGGTACTGAGCACTTCGCCACATTCAGGTCAGATTCTTTATTTACAATGTCATTTATTTAAAACTGATTAATGGGTCTCTGCTAACAGAGTTAATGTGAAGAAAGAAAAACACCCATCACCAAGCTGGGCACCTCAACCAAGCTCATGTGCCAGGTGGTCAAACCCACTGACCACCAGTTTGGGAATCATCCAAACTATTACTTCTCTGAGCATCCCTGGCATGAGCATCCCCGGCTCCTCTGAGCTTCAGTGCTCCTTTCTGCACTGCATTTCCAGAACATTTCTGAACTTCCTGCTAAGATATAGATTTGCTGAATATTAAAAACCATAATTAAAACACTTAGAACTGAAAATTCCTTGAGTATACATAAGGGCTCCCTCTTATTTTCTAAATTACACGACGTGTTAAGACATATCATGTAATTTTTAAATAATTGCCGAGATACATGCAAATTCCTCCCCTCTGCTCCTGAAGAGCTCCACTCACAATAGACTAAAATGTACAAAGAAACTTTGCTACAAAAGAAAGAATACAGTGCCTACTCCATACCCAGTATGATGTAGGAAGGAAACACAGGTAAACATATTTTAAAAAATCTTCTGAAAACACGCTGAATTTGGGATGCACTGCAGCAAGGATCTTGTACAGTTCGAGCTCACGAAGACTGGGTTTTCAGTCTGCGGAATAATTAAAAGCATCGAATCATAGAATATCCTGAGTTAAGGATCACTGAGACCAACTCCTAATCTTGACTCAACACAAATCTAACTGCAAAATCTGGATCTGCCTTGAACACCCATGCAGCTGCACTACTATGCACACTACTTGCACACAGAGCTCGTGACATGCTAGCACTGAACAACAGAGACTAGGACCACGCATGCAATGCTTAAAGCTATGAGATGCCACAAATTAATTGCAAAGGCACATTTCCTCCTGTTCAGGTTTAAACAAAGCTCACATTGGGAAGGTCACATGCCTGTTGACCACAGCCCCATTTCCACTCTCCATCAGGGCACAGAGGAAACAAAAACAGGGAGATTTGGATTGGGGCAGTGTTTGTTATGACAACTTCCAACTTCTCGGGCACAAAGTGATGGGCTTTTCCTCAGCTTTAAAACCATCCTTTTAAAAGTCACCATGCCCAAAATAAATATGCCATCAAATTAATGTAATTTCTGTGGGGGAGAACAGCTAATCAGAGCAGGAGGGTGAAGGAGTTAAGATACATTAAAGAAAATCCTGAAGAAATAAATTACTGCCTTTTTTCTTTTCTGAATTCTCTTTTGATTTCTTTCTTTTGTTGTTGTTCTTGTATTATCTTCACTCTTTTAATCAAAGATAATAAAAAATGTAACACAGAAGGAATAGACAAATCCTAAAAACACAGTGTGTCTGCCAGAGGAGGTCTAAAATTAGGGAGAAGGATGCTGCGTATCACTTTTTACTGGCTTCTCTTCAGGGTGAAGAAATGACACAAGCTGCCTCTGTCTTTCAGGTCTCATTCTGCTTCACCACCTATCCCCATCTGGCCAAGCTGCTTTTTGCCTGCAAGCCCTTGTCAGGGAAACTGTTGCTGAGCTGGCAGCTCCTACAAGACAGCCCAGGACTGTAGAGAAAATACCACTTTTCTGTTCCCTAGATCTGCTTGGCTTGTAACCATGGATCTGGACAGATTCCAGAGTGTGAATGTGGGAATGAAGGAAGGCAGGAATGGTTCAGAAGGCATAGCATTACACCGAGCACCAACAAGGAAGGTAATGTCATTACCATGATGTTGGCATGTGAAACTGAAGGGTAATATGGTGTAAACTCAGCCATAAATCAGTCTACTACAAGTTTCGGAAGTGACTGAACAAAATATTCATGCCAATAGAAAAGAAAAAAAAAAATAATCCATAATAGGATCAAGTGAAAAAAAACAACCAAGTAGCAATTCTTACTTTGAAAACATTGTCAATGCAAATCAACGAAGAGTTTAAGAATACCTTAAGGGATGGGAATAGACAAGAGAGAAAAAGAAACCCAAAGCCTCTTCATGTTTGTAGTCACCGGAAAGGGCTCCTTCCCTCTGGCTGAAGCTTACAGACAGCAGGGAGTAGGCAGGGAGCCAGAGAGGAACTCAAATCTCACCACTTTCCCACTCCAAGGAGTGATGAAACACAACTATACCCTCTGGATGCCTGTTTCCTCCATTCTGGGCTTTCACTGCCTTCTAAGTAACACGTCTCAGTATGCAGTCATCCTTCTACTTACTATGTCTTTCCTTATACTTAAGAAAAGTTACCTTGAATGTGCAACAAACAGCTCTCATGTCTTGTGCTCAGTCTGGCTAACAAACAGTAAGTACTGAAGCACTGTAAGCTGTCTGAAGCACGTTCCCACATCCACATTTGTGGTTCTCTTACCTAAGCAAAATAAACCCTGTTTGGTCACCTGTTCTTAACAGGTCACACTGTCTAAATCTCTTATCACTCCTGTCACCCTGTATACACCAATGTCTGCATACACCCTAATTATTGAAGCATACATGCCCAAAACAGGATGTGTACTCCAAGTCCTGCCCCTGCTAACAGAGTGGAGTAATAGCCTTTCCTCTTTTACATGTGACATATGCACAAGAATAGCCGAACAGCATCTTATCTGCTGCCTCATATGCAGTCTTTGATCTGTCACACCTGGACTCTTCTTGTATACTGGGGCAAAAACCAACATCCACTATTTTGCAGGAAAATTTTTTCATTTTGTTTTTCCTTCAGAGATAAAGGACCTTACACTCACTGATATTGACTATACTTCACTGATTACAGACTATTTCCCCAAGTTTATCACAATTACTTGAGTGCTAATGCTGTCTTCAGAAATAACTGCATCTCCCTCCAGATTGTTATCTTCACCAAACTGCATAATAATATAACATAGAGCATACTGTTATTTATTAGACTATGATTTATTATTATATTTATCATATAATCAGGAAACTTGGCAACAAGAATATCCAATGCTACTGGAAGCAAACAAGCTTGGCAGCTCCAAATGTCCTCAATGATGGGAAAGGAAAAATTAAAAAGAGCTCTCCTCAAGCATAACTTCTAAATGAAGTTGTGCTCCCTGCTTCATAGAAATTTTGTTTGAAAAAGAACTTTCCTCCTTCTCAGAGATTTTAGCTCATGCCTTCCTCCAAATAGTGGAAACTTCTTCATGCATTATCACAGAAAGCGTCCTCATAAACCTTGATGAGTTGGACTTTGTTGTTGTGGGATATCATCTGGGTTAAACAGTGCTCATCTAAACAATTTTCATAGACTCTCAGCAAGGACATTTCATTGGGTTGTGCCATGAGTTCCACTACAGCCAAGATGAAACTGTTTTGCCCTTATTCACCGAGTCAAAAAGCTAAACTGAATTAATCTGATATGATTTGTTCTTAACAAATCTATGTTGGCTGCTTCTTATGGGCTTATGATCCTCTTGGGATGATCAAATAATTCATTTCCATATCTTTCCAAGTATCAGAGCTGCAAAGTTTGATTTACAGTTGAGGGTCCTCCCTTCCCCTGTTTTATGGGACTGAATCCTCCCTATCTTACATAGCTAAAAGAGTTATGGTCTTAACCAGCAAGCATTTTCTCAAACAATTCCTGTACACCCTTCATGACATGGTTCAGGCTTCCAAACAGCCCCAGCCTGGATGAGGCCATCCTATTTTGAACATAAAAATATAGATGAAACCAACCATTCCAGCCAGCTCTGTGCAAGATAATAACCCCACTGTTGTTTATTGCATTCTGCAGGTATTGCCTCATTGATCATTGTAGGAAAAAAAATTATATACCAAACACATTTTCAGAGATCTGAAATTATAAATTATGTAAAAGAAGAAATACGAGCTACTTCCTACAAGAAAAGGGAACTTTGGAGAAATGGTTGATGCCAAAACTTTTTGTACAAGTATATTCAACTTACCACCCTCAGCAATGGCCTGGCACAGTTAAGGAGCATCAGACACCACCCTTTATGGCTGGAGATCAGTTGCTGGCCTGGATCACTCTTTCTGTCTACCATTCAGGCAGCTTCAAAATCAATTCTAGATGGATTTGAGTTAGCTGTAGTAATTAATTCACAGACAGTCTCCGGAGCTACATTAAGTGATGTTTCCATTAATGTTTCCAATTAATTTTTAGGTAATAACACTACATGATGTTCTGCAAGAAACAGTGAAGGTTGGTAGAGATCCATTCATCATAAAATGATAGGAACCATGGCTTACATAGTGTGCACAGATGTTGCTCTAATGTAAGAGAAAAACAGAAAATTTAGCACTGCAAAGATAAATGATACATCACAGTTAAAGATTCCTGGCCTTATAATTAAAAAAAGAATATGGTAAAAGCATACTTATTTAGCAGAGAAAGGGATGTAGTGACTAAAGGTAACTGCAGTACAGTCTTAAAAATGGACACTTCATTTTCCCAGTTTTCTGTGAGACAGATGATTCTGTTATACTCAGAAGTAATTAGAGACTTAAATAACTGCTAGCAAAATTACTCCAGCACATGTAGAGCGAGTAATGTGTGAGTTAGAGACAGCAGAAACAGAGAGAGACGTGATTGGAGTCTGCTATAGGTCACCTGATTAAACGTAGCCTGTTGTTGAAGTCTTCTTCCTCCAGGTACAGGAGACATCGCAATCACAGGCTCTCATCGTGTTCGAGGACTTGAACCACCCTGACACCTGCTGGAAAAGTAGCACAGCAAGCTGTAGGCAATCCAAGAGGCTCCTGGAACGTATCAAGGATAACTTCCTGAGCCAGGGATGCAATGCTGGACCTGCTGCTCAGCAATGCAAGGGAACGGATCGGTGACATCAGGATTGGAGACTGTCTGGGTTGTAGATAACATGCAGCGGAGAATTTCACACTCTTGCGGGTTATTGGATAGACAAAGAATAAAATCAGGGAGCTTAATTTTAAGAAAGCCAACTTCCAGCTCTTGAGGGAGTTAGTCAACAAAACCCTCTGGGAATCCATCCTCAAGGACAAAGGACAGGAGCAGAAGCTTTCCTTAGGACACAAGAGGGCAACATTCTCAGATATAAAAGTCAGGAAAGGAAGGGAGGAGACTGGCATGGCTGAATGAAGGCCTGCTGGTCAAACAGCAGAGCAAGGAGAAAATGCACAGGCAGTGGGAAGTAAGAACAGGTAACCTGGGAAGAGTATAAAGATGCTGCTAAGCTGTGTAGGGATGGGGTCGGGAACTTGGGAAGAGGTACAAAGAAGGACAAAATCACAAAAGTTGGAAAAGACTTACAAGATCATCCAGTCAAACCACCCACCTATCATCAGTAGTTCTCACTAAACCATATCCCTCAGTACAATGTCTAAAAGCTCCTTGAACACCTCCAGGGTTGGTGACTTCTCTACCTCCCTGGGCAGCCCATTCCAGCACCTGACATACTATTTCCTAATGTCCACCCTTAATCTCCCACACACCACTTGATGTCATTCCCTCCGGTCCCATCACTAGGTACATAAGAGAAGAAGCTGACCCCCAGCTCACTACAAACTCCCTTCAGGTAGTTACAGAGAGCACGAAGGGCTCCCCTCAGCCTCTTCTTCTCCAGATTGAACAATCCCAGCTCGCTCAGCTGCTCCTCATAAGCCCTGCGCTCCACACCCCTCACCAGCTCCACTGCCCTTCTCTGGACATGCTCCTTTCTGGAGAGCTTGCAGCCATCCATTGCAGCACTCCAGTCGTGGGACTGATTTCACCATGTTTCTGTAATGGCAACTAGGTCAGCTCACAGGCAAGGATCGGTTTCCTTCTTCAAGACAGGCAAGACCCATCAGCAGATCCCAGGCCAGGCAGGTGTCGGGTAGACCACCCCATAACCAAAGAACCCCAAATTCTTGCATTTGCAGCAGCCTCTCAGCCATGCGTTTCTAAGATGGGTTTTCCTGGTTGCCTCAGTGTCCTTCCCTGCCACTGAAGGAATACTGGCAAATACTACTTGTACCTGCTTCATCAGCTAACCTCCCCAGACCCCTGAAATCATTTTTATAGCCCTCGAGCTTCTGTCAGCAACTTCATCACTGCCAGCCTGAGCTACTAATAAAGGATAATAACCAGAGGGGAGGATCAGACTGGGGAGTTTTCTAGAAATAACAGAATCATAGAATCACAGACTCACTCAGGTTGGAAAAGACCTCAAAGATCATCGAGTCCAACCACGACCAAACCATATTACCGTACCATACACACCCCTGACCCCACAGAGGCAGCACATCTCCTTACACATAGGGTCAGGTTGGCGTACAGGGCCTTCTCTTCCTCTCAGAAGAGAGCTGCCACATTGCCGGGCAGGCACTCCACCTGGCTCACCACGGTATTTTTAAGGTCTGTTGGGGTCCATGTTTAAACCTGTGGTCTCGGGGACCGTTAACAGGAGAGCTGGCCTCACACACCCTGCCATTCAACCCACATCCCACTCCTGGTGCCGCAGCGTGGTACAGGCAACGTGCCATGCGGGCATCTTCCCAGGGCACCTTATAACCCAGCAGCCATGGTTTAAAATCAAGAGATTAAGAGTGGGCAGTGCCAGCTCCACCCTTCTTACCTATTCAGCCCACCCACAAGCTGCCAGCCCCCCCGCCGCAGGCACAACGTTTGGGCTGGCCTCAAAAAAGCCCTAAGAAGAGCTTTTTGATCGGCCTTTTTCGCTTTAGTCCCCTTGCCCAGCGCAGCATCACCTTCCCCGAAGCCGGTCCCCGCAGGACTGACCGTTCCACACGTTAGAAGGGCGTTCAAACTGCACCGCGCGACTGCTCCAGCCCCGCCCCTACCAGCTCAGCGCTGCCAGCCCCTCGGAACGGGTGCAGCTTTAAAAAAGCCCTAAGAAGAGGTTTTTTTTGGTTGTCCTTTTTCACTTTGGGCCCCTTGCCCGGTACGGTGTTACCTGCTGGTCTCCGCAGCAATGACTGACACGTTGGTGACACGCGGAGAGGGAAGGTTTCTATAGGTACGCCAATCAGAAAATGAGAGTACAGGAGGGCATACCTTCCTTAACTAGCAACACAGACAGGCTAGTAACAACAGACAAGGAGAAGGCCGAGGCACTCAGTAACTTTCTGTCTCATCCTTAAAAACTTCTAGGGATAGGGCATCCACAACCACTCTGAACAACCTGAGGTGGAGATCAGTGACTAGCGGTGTCCCACAGGGGTCAGTGCTGGGACCAGTACTCTTTTAACATCTTCATCAGTGACACCGACAGCATGATTGAATGCATACTCAGCAAGTTTGCAGGTTACACCTAGCTTGTGATGCAGTCGACGCACCTGAGGGATGAGATGCCACTCAGAGCTTGAGTAGTTGTATCATGAGATACAACAAATCTAAGGGGAAGGTCTTGCAGCAAACCCTGCTAGCAGGACAAGCTACAGCCCTACCAGAAAGGAGCTGGGGGTACTGGTGGATGGCACGATGGACGTGAGCCAGTAATGTACCCTTGCAATTCAGAAAACCAACTGTACCCTAGGCCACATCAAAAGAAGACTGGTCAGTGGGTCAAGAGATGATCCTGCTTTTCTGCTCTGTACTTGTGTGACCTCACCTGGAGCCCTGTGTCCAGATGTGGAGTCCTCTGTACAGCAGTGACGTAGACATGTTAGAACATATCCAAAGGAGAGCCTCAAAAATTATCCAAGGGGTAAAACAACTCTCCTACAAGGACAGGCTGAGAAAGCTGGGTCTGTTCACCTGAAGAAGAAGAGGCTCTGAGATGATCTGAGAGCAGCCTTTCGGGATGTGAAGAGGGGCTGTAAGAAAGAAGGGGACAGACTCTTTATCAGTGTCTGCTGTGATGGGACAAAGGGAAATGGTTTCAAAATAAACGGGAGGTTTAGGCTGGATGTAAGGAAGAAGTTTTTACAATAAGAGTGATGAGAGACTGGCACATGTTGCCTAGAGATGCTGTGGATGCCTTGTCCGTGGAGACATTCAAGTTCATGCTGGATGGGTCTCTCTCTAAGCAACCTGATGTAGCTGTAGGTGTCCCTGTTCAGTGCAGGGGAGTTGGACTAGATGGCCTCTAAGGGTCACTTCCAATTCAAATGATTTTATGATTCTATGTGCAGCAGGAAAGAAGAAATGTGACAAGGGCAATCTGATGGCAGGTATGATACTCTGTGATGGGACTAACCAGAGCAAAAGCCTTAATCCAGACCCACTTGTAACTTGTAGTCAAAGTGAGTGCACCAAACCATGAACCGAGGGTTGACTATGAAAAGCTTGTATTTATCAGAAGACAAATTGGAACAATCAGTTTTTAAAATGGAGAAAAGTGGATGTTCTGCCTGAAAGATTTCAATATTAATGATTTTCTGAGTAAAGTTTTTCTTTGTGTGCTCCCTACTGCTGAAACAATCAATGAAAACTTTCAAGGACAGGTCCTGTCTGATCTGCCTCACATGATGAGCTGAGGGGCAATTTTGTTGAAAGCCAAATGGCCCGTCATGTAAGTTTTCATGTACAAAATGAATGAGGATGGAGCAGCTGAGAGGGGCTCGGAATGGCTGAGCACAATGTCCATCCCAAGTGTCTGTTATGATAGAACATTTCAAACTAAAAGACGGAAGATTTAGCCTGGATCTAAGGAAAAAGGTTTTTTATTATACGAGTAGTGAGGTGCTGGAACAGGTTCCCCAGGGAGATGGTGGATGCCCCATCCCTGGAGACACACAAGGTTAGGCTGGATCCCTGATCTAGCTGTAATTGTCCCTGCTCATTGCAGAGGATTTGGACTAGATGACCTTTAAATGTCCCTTCCAACTCAAACGATTCTATGATAGATGACATGGCACAGGAACAGATTCCGTAGAGAGGCTGCAGGTTCTCCATGCTTGGGAGTTTTCAAGCCTTGGTTGGACAAAAACTTTATCAAATGTTAGAGTCTTGCTATGAATATTTGGTAGGACACAAGAAACATCATGAAAGTTTGCACACTGCTGCAACATGTGGGCAACAGAATAGAGAACACAAAATGCAAAATAGGAAACTTTTTAAATGGAAAACAGCAGTCACTTGAAATAGCTCTCGTGTTTGGAATAAACATTTTGAATGCTGGATCCTCTTGAGGAAAAACACCGGTAGAATAAATGTGGTACAAAGCAAGTTGGTGAAATCATAAAGGAGGATGACCTGGGGTATCACATCTTTTAGGGGAAAAACAACAACAATCTCCTTCTCCTTGCAGCAAAGATACAGCTGATCAACTACTGCTCAACTCCTGCAAGTACAGGAGAACTAGTGGGCATGGAGGGCACTGGAACCACAGTAATGCTGCTCAGCTGAGCGGAGCACACTGTCCCATGCAATCTGGGCCTTTGATGCTTGGACACAGGCAGCAGATCCAAATCTAATCCTTTGTCTAGTGCAAAGGGTTTCTGTGTCTCTAGAAAGTGAGAAAGAGCCATCATTTACCATCAGACAGGACCTGCAGTGTCCAGCCTCTATGGGAAGGAATGGCTGCATCTGAAAACCAGAAAAGTTTCTTTGCTGTAAGGGAAGTCATACACTGGAATAGGCTTCCTAGAAAGATGGTTGATGCCTCATGCCTTCCAGTGTTCAAGAGGCATTAGGATTATACCCTCATCAATGTGCTTTAACTATTGTTTAGCCCTGAAGAGGTTAGGCAGGTAGACTAGATGATTTTTGTAGGCCCTTTCCAAATGAACTGTCCATTCTGTTCTAAAATATAGTGAGACCTACTGGGTCCCAAGGAACTGCTGCTGCCCATCTGGCCTCTCTCTGAAGAACTGTGACCAAATCTGACCAAAAGAGTTCAGAGAAGATGAACTCAGTGTGCTCTAGGTGGAAGAAAAGGCCTTTTGAAGGATCGTGGGAACGGAGAGCCTATTTTAACACGTCCTGTTTCATAATGACTCTTGTTTAGTCTGGTAGAATATGGCTGCAAGGGTACATGACTGCTTTCTGTAAATACAGTGGGAGGAGAACACTGGGGAAAACCAGTTAAGTGAAAAGCCAGTTCTGAGGTAAAAATAAATGGTGTAAGTCAGATCAGGAAAATGAATCCAGAAGATCTCCAGACAGCTGATCAGGCATGTCCTAAGGCTTCTGAATAGCAGCAGTGGGTGGGGGGCATCTAAGTTATTTTTCTGACATAGTCTGACTGGTGATGAACCGTTTGTAATAGCACTGGCCCTGTGGGGTTGATGCACTGTAGGGCAGAGATGCTGCACACAGTGCCATTCAGCCATCAGGGTAGAATTACATGGCTATTGCTTCACTCAAGCCTAAATGCTTTCTTTTGCTTCTCTGTTCTTGTTAATCTCAATACTGTTCTTCTTTCTCTCTTTCCCTGGTATCTGAAGGAGACACCCTTGTGGATTACAATAGGACTGATGCCTTCTTCCATGTTTTATCCTCTATTTTACCCAGCACCATCTGACACCACTTCTTCAAGAGCATCCCTATTCTCTGCCCTTTTCCTTCATCTCTATGCTCTTCCATCCATCTTGTTCTACCTCCTTATTTCTTCTCTGCTGCCCTGTGTTACCACCTGCGTGATTTTCCTTAGCATCCTGGATTTCTGATTTCAGCTCACAGCTCTTTTCGTCACCATCCACTGCTTGCCCACCATGTCTTCCCGAAGAGGGTTTGATGTTACTTACCTGCAAACTGATATTACACAGGAATCTATACTACCAGATTCTGTAGGGAGTGTGTACCTAACCTGAGTATCATACGATGGAGACAATAAATTAAACAAGAGAAGATGTACATTGATATAAACTGTGGCTGGAGGTGCTACAACTGCTCATTGCTATGAATGGACATGTAAAGGCTCCAGGAGATTGCAAGACACGTCTTGGGGGACAGGGAAACAGCACAGCTGGGTTAACAGAGAGGATTTAGACTGGATGTAAGGAAAAAGTTTTTGTGATAATGGTGGCAAGGCACTGGAACAGGTTGCCCAGAGTGATGGTGGATGCCCCATGCCTGTAGATATTAAAGGTGAGTCTGGATGGGGCCCTGAGGAATCTGATCTAGCTGTAGGTGTCCCTGTTCACTGCATGGGAGTTGGACTAGGTGACCTTTAAAGGTCCATTCCAATTCAGATGAGTCCCCATCTTCTTGGTGAATGGCTCTTTCTGCGTGTGACTGTGTTGTCTGGTGTGCAGAGGGTGTTTAATGCTGCTAGCATGCTTATTTAAGAGCAACACAGTTCTCCTGCCCTGAAAAATGTTGCAACTGAAATTCAGAGGAGGATGATGATTATATACCTTAACATGGTAACTTAAAGTCCAGTCAATGGGATGCTTTCTGTGCTCCACCAAATGGATCTCCATTTACTCTAATGGGAATTTAGGCACCCATCTCAGGCACAGACATTTATATTTGATGAACAGACACATGTCAAGTGTCACTGGAGATGCCCCAGGATATCTGAGATGTATTTATGTGACAGGTGGAAATTACACAGGATCTACAGTGGACTTGTGACCTTCTAAAGCAGGAGCTGGAGACTAGGCAGAGGATGTCCTATAGAACACCCTAAATAGCACAGGAGGTCTATGTGAGGGCAACTGAAAGAAGCTCTTTGTTTCTTGATCTGGAGCTGAATCATCCCAGAGAAAGCTAGCAGCTGAAATAAAAGTTTTCATGTGCAGCTGAAGAAATCAAACAAGCTAGTTTTGCAAGCTTGAAAATTTCAGAGAAACCCTTGCAACTTGATATTATTGTCTGCAAACAACACAGTCCTGGTCAAAAGAAACCACTGATGTCTCCAAAGAGGAGCAAAAGCAAAATCTGAGTGAAAAATGATAACAGCAGGTGAGTGTTAATGGATTTATATCACAGGATACAGCAGCTTTGATTCTGTAAAGAAGATAACAGTGTTACAAATGGCCAAAAATGAAATAAAAGCAACTTTGAATGAAAACAGAGTGCTTGGAGAAGTGAGATTAACTTGGCTGCTCGCTCAGTGGATCAAAAATTGCACTGATCTATTGCTTCTGACTTTCCACGTAATATCCAGAAAACGTAAGTTAAGTACAGCTAAACTGGAAGGCTGTTGCCTAAAAAAATGCTTTTATTTTTTTCCCTCTCTCAATGGAAAATTTCAGCTCATTTTTTCCAGTGGTCCAAAACATTCTCAGCTTCCCACGTTATGAGATGACAACAATGCTCAGCTTTCTTTGGCTTGAGTTATGGCACTATGCCATGAAGTGTCTCAAGTTGTGAGAAGTCTTAAATCAACACATTTTACCAGTGAAGAGCGAGGAAAAACAGTTTCTAAACCATATGAAATATTCATGTCTAGCATCTTTGTGAGATACCATCTGGCTAGATCAAATCAGAGCAGAGCTGATGGTGACACAGGAACACACGGGATAGGAAAGAGGATGATGTGACTTGAAGTTTCAGCAGTTAAAAAAGGCCACTGCAAAACCAGCAAGGATTACTCCAGAACCAATTAACTTCTCAAACAGAATAATCTGAAAGAAAAACATTGATCATAGGTGGTCTGTTATTAGGAAAATCGTAATGTACTTCAGTTGTCAGATGAAAGCACTGACAAATTAATTGCAGCTTATTTTTTGCTTAAATATTAAAATGTCTAAAAAAATAACAAAAAGGAGCTTATTTAAGAAGAACAAACAAAGGACAAACTGTGCTACAGATGCTGCGATCTCTTAACATTTTATGTTTGTATTTACAGTCTTGGGGGTAAATATGTCCTTTTTTTTTTTTTTCCCTATGAGCCATTGCTTGCAGGGCATTGCACTGGGACTTAGGTGACCTGAGCTTTGCTCCTGCCAGAGCTACTTCTCTGATATATGACCTTGACACAAACATTTATGCTTGTCTTACTGCTTCCCTCCCCACTTTCAGTCTATTCCAGATCAGGACAGTTTTACTGTGCCTTATATAATGGGGCCTCCAGGTGCTATTGCAATGTAAACAGTGTCAGCACAGGTGTAATCAGAGCGGAATATGGCTTTTATTATCCAGTTACAAGGTCACCATTGGGTGAAACGACTGCTGCGCTATGGAGACATCACTCTATGGAAGCAGTGTCAGTCACACATTATGGGCTCTGCACAGGCTCTGAAAACCAGGAAAGGGAGCATCAACTGTACCAGCCAACTTAATTTGAAAGCTGCCTATAATAACCCCCTTAAGAACATGTAAAACAGACAGGTCAAGTTACATGGTTACACAAATATCACTGGGGTTTGGCATTTAGGAGGGAGAGGCTTTGATCTGTTCAATCTAAAAAGTGCCTAAAACACGCACGCACTACGTTAAAATCGAACATTAAATGCTCTGCTTTTTGTATTTTCCAAAAGCCTCACAACAGACACTTCGCACACAGCACGACTGAATTTTGCCTTAACAATGTAAATATCAATGCAGGAGACATTTGGCACAGCGTGCTGTTGCAAAATATTTTATTTTTGGTAAAATGAGACTTCATACAGAGTTCTTATCTACAGAACCCCTTAAAAAAACAACACATTGCCTTTTAAAAGCCCCAACCTATTCCCCAGTCCTGTCTGTCTTTTTTATAGCTCTCTCCTCTGTGAGGCCCCCCAAGATCTATGACAAGTGCTCATAAAAGCCCTATGTGAGACTGATCTGAGATCAGCAGTCACACAAGCATTCAAAATCAGCCCCACATTGCAGTGTCTTCATCAGCAACTTGACATCTGTGTCAATGCATCAAAATGTTCCGTGGTCCTCCTTCCACAAGGAGCAGGATCTCCTCTCCCTGCATTCCCTCGGTGCAACATCAGCTTTCCTTGGTCCTTTCTGGCTTTAGGACAGCATATAGGGGACTCTGTTTGCTGCAGAATGTCAATGCCAGAAGTGGCCTTTTCTCTTGGAAATCAGGTGCTGCAGCCTGACAATTCCACACCTTTGCTTCATTTTGTCAGACTGCCCCTCTGCTGCCATCTGCCACATGGCAACAAAATATGATGGAATACAGGCAGGAAGATTCATCCTCTGCTGCCATTCCACCATCTTCCTCCTCTGACATCATGGGCCAACAATAAAATAGGATGCGTTACTTGTGGAGCAGCCCTCATACATCCTTATCTTTCCTCAGATAAAGTTGCCAGAAAGATGGCTTTCACACAAACGTGTCACTCAAGGACTGTATGGATCTATTCTGATCCATGGCACATCAGTACTGACGACACTTCTTGATCACTGGGAAAAAGGATGTCCTGAGCTGAGCTGGGGAGGATATGAGAGGCATGCAGGGATGAATCCATTCCAGGGGACACTAAGAGGCCACATTTACTCACTCCTGGCACTACATTTTTGATGGCCTTTGCAGGAGTTTGCAAATCATTTAGTTTTAATCCTGATTTGACTCAACAGAGATTTTAGAGGTGGTGGTGTCAATGGATTCGCAGCACTGCAATTATGAAGGCTCATGTCATGAAGGCTACAGTCAGGCCTGTGGTCTGGATGCTGGAGGAAAAAGCAAGCCATTGGAAAGCAAGTAGCACACGCTGTGCAATGCTGCAACCACTTCAGAGATAGTTACTCTTTTGTAAAACGATTTCCTTATTCATAGACTAGAATCACAGAATCATTTGGGTTGGAAGGTCCCTTTAGAAGTCATCTAGTCCAACTCCCCTGCAGTGAACAGGGACATCTGCAGCTCGATCTGCTTGCTCGTGCAGCCTGACCTA
The DNA here is from genome assembly GCA_036925125.1 of Oreortyx pictus. Classification (NCBI taxonomy): domain Eukaryota; kingdom Metazoa; phylum Chordata; class Aves; order Galliformes; family Odontophoridae; genus Oreortyx; species Oreortyx pictus. The sequence continues at coordinate 6,768,887 of JAUPFR010000003.1, forward strand.
CAACGTCTTCCAGGACAGGGCATCCACTACCTCTCTGGACAACCTGTTCCAGTGCCTCACCACCCTTACAGTAAATAAAACGTTTTCCTGATATGCAACCTAAACCTCCCATTTTATTTTGAAACCATTTCCCCGTGTTCCATCGAAACAGAAACTGCTAAAGAGTCTGTCAGACTGTACTGCAGATCTGCAGGATGCAAACTACACACTGCAATCTCTGGTCTTGATGTGATACGGTTAAATGGTTTGTTAATACTCTGGGAGAAAGGCATCACACATTTCAGTATCACACATTTCAAAGGGGAGGAAACTGCCTCTGTTCCCTTTTATGTACCTTCGGGAAGGGTTTGCTGAATACGTTTGAGTAGGAGTTATGAATGTTTCTGATCCCAGCTTAAAGTTTACAGACAGACAGCACGTTGCTAACACGTAGCTTTCCCAAACCAAGTTACATCACCCAGGAGTCCCCTGCACTAGCTTTGCACAGAAGGGTGCATGCAGAGCACGTGCAACCTCTTCGCAGCTGCCAGAGTTTGAAGCGAACTACACGCGTGTAAAAAACGTTATGCACACATCGTATGGCACGCTGAGGCACTGAGACGTGCACCCTACCACGCGTTACATGTATTACGTACGTGGTACCTACACCAAACGTTCTGGAGAAAGCCAGTGCTCTTGCCCATACAGCCCCCACACAGGAACGTGCACAAGTTGTGTTGCTTGAGTTTGAAGGTGGACCCATAAGGACCACCAAGTCCAAATGCGCTTTCCTGCGTGCTCTGCTCTTCCACCGCCCATCCCCTCTCCTGCATTGCGGGCGGGTACTTCCAGGGTGAGAGCGGCACACGGTACAACGTGAAGGATCCGCAGGGACAGCTCCCTCGGGACCGTGCTGCTCAAATCCCCCACGCAGCGCGGCCTCGAACCACGCACCCCACGCCCCACCCCCCCCTATATCCAGCACGGGTGGGCGGGGCTCAGCCGCCCCCGTCAGCGCTCATTGGGCCGTTCACGAGGCGGTCCCTCCCCTTCCGGCGGCGCGTACGTGCGTGCGTCCGTCCGCGCGCGAGGCGGAGGGGAGGGGAGGGGGGGGGAGGGGAGGGGGGGGGGGGGGGCGGGGATTGGTTGCCATGGCAGTGACGTCAAGGAGTGCCGGGGACGGGGAGCGGAGACACGGAAAAGGTCAAACTAAAGGCGAGCAGGAGACGCGCTCCCCGCGCAGCTCGGGCCGGGCCGCAGCCGGCCCTGCGAGGCGGGGCGGCGGCCGCGGGTAGCGGGGTGCCGTGGGCGGGCAGGGCCGCGCCGGGCGAGGCGGCCGTTCCTCGCCCTCAGGGCACGGCTGGCCCCCCCCCCCCCCCCGCCGCATCCCCTCACAGGTACGGGGCAGCGCTGAGGCGGCGGGGCGGGCCGCGGCCCGGCCGAAGTGGGCCTGCGGGAACGCGCTCGGCCTCTCACGGGAACCGGGGGGGAGGGCGGAGGGTTGGCAGCCTCCGGCGGCGGCGGCGGCGGCGTGGAGAGGTGGGGAAGGGGCTGACCCGCCGCCCCGCCCTTGGGCCTGGGGGTCTTCGGGCCCCGCGTTCCTCACCGTGACTCCCCTCGGGTTGGGGGAGCCGTCGCTTGCCGCTCTGTGCCCTCCCGGGGCCTTCCCCGCGTGCTGAGCTGGGAGCTGGGGAGGGGTGCGGAGGGTTTGGAATTTCTTCTTAAGTCTCTGTGGATTATTATTATTATTATTGCTATTACTATTATTTTTGTGGGCTGCCCCCTTCCCCCCCCCTCCTCCCCATCTTTTCATAACTCCCTTCCTCTTTGCCCTTGCCCGGTGGCCTGTAGCATGATGGAGTAAAATTGCGAAGGACTTTTGTTAAGAGCTGTAAAAAGCAGGCTGCCTAAATATGTTCTTATATACCCGTATCCTTCTGTTTTTTTCTCCCCACAGTGCTGGTGTAGGGTTTTCTGTGATCTTACAGAGCAAGGCCCTCAGGGCATGGCTCTTACTAGCGAATCCTGGAGCGAAGCTGCTGTCAGCATGTGGAGACTGAGTGCCACCGACAGTTCGAGTTCAGAGAGTTATGTAGAGGGCCGGGAGTGATTCACTAATAGGAAGTATTAGTTACGCTAAGGCAAAACCAGGTAAAGTTATTACTTGGTCACTCTGTGACCTTGGATCGTCTGTTCTGCATCAGTCCTCTGTTGGATTATGAATCAGAAATAGTCATGCTTTCCAAAAACGTACAGTGAATAAACGTAAGTGATCCTGAAATGCTTATCAGCTGTGGTAATAACAGGTACCTAGCTGTGTGGTTTCTACTGTAGTAGCATAGGCAGTGCAGCCAGGATTGTTTTGCTTGCAAGCTTTTTCTGTGGTAGTAACCTCGTATAGGAGTAGACTCGTGCTTCAGAAGACATTTATAACTCATGTTAGAATCATGGAATCGTGGAGTGGCTTAGGTTGCTAGGGACCTTAAAAGATCATTGAGTTCCAGCCCCTGCTGTGGGCAGCGTTAACTCATACTTCCTATCTTTATGCACAAAGTTCTCTGATGTGCTGTTAAATAACCACCATTCCACAGTGCAAATAGTTTGTGGAGCTTTTTTTTCCTCCTGTTTTCTTAAAACGGTGCCAGTACCACTAAGGAAACCTTGTGAATTTCTAATGTTGCCCCTGTGTGGGGGGGATGGATCGGGGCTTTTGATGTGCAATTGGAAGAGAGGCACTCCAGGATATCAGCTCTCATTTTGGTATGACCGAGCTATTACTTGGAACTGGTTTGCAGCTCACTGTGCCACCACGAAGCTATGACTGCCAGGGTTGAGTAGTAGTGTCTACTGGGTGCTATCTTGAGGTGCCTCTGTATTTGCAAGAAAATACTGAAGAAGGTGACACTAAGTTCACTACAGCAAGCTGAGCAGTTGAGGAAACAGTATTTTTATTCTCGCGTTGTGTGGTGATCTGTGTAGAAAATCAAATGCCTGAAGTATGCCGTCAGCAAACACTTCACTAGAGGAATCTGAAAACTCTGGAGGAGTTGCCTGGAGTGGTTTGTGCTGCTCTGGAGTGCAGTGCGTGCCACTGCCGTAGCAGGTGAGCTGGGAGCTGCTGTTCTCAGGAGCACTGAGCAGAGTTGGCTGAGTTTTCCACTTTGCAGTTTTGCTTTATGCAGATTGGAGCGGCCAGCTCGCTTGTCTGCTGCTCTTTGGTACTGGTTTTGTTTGTTTTTGTTTTTCTAATCTATTCTGGAACGGTGCACCATGAAGAAGTACTAATTGCCCGATATCAAGTTTTGTTTGTGAGAGTAATTTGTTGAGTGGTTTATCGCTTGTCTGCTCAAGCTTGTTTCCAACTTCCATAATGCTAAATAGGACAACTATGCTGTGTGAGGAGGAGGTGAGCACAACAGAGGACTTTTGTCTTCGTTTTTTAACAACAAAACTGAAAGTTGCTCTGGCAAAATGGCAATTCATTGTTAATTCATGAGATGTAGGTGCCCTGGAAAAATCAAATACCAGTTTCATAGCTACCCTTAGGCATCTCTAATTTATGCAAGCAGGGCTCACTGAGTAACTACTCTGAGTCTCATTGACCTTAGTAGGTTTGCAGAGGTCATATTTTAATGCAGATAAGTTCTGCTTGAACTATTTTCTCAGTGGGTATTAGGAGCAAGTGTTTGTGTATGTAATTACATGCTTTTTTCCAGACCTCTGTTACATTTTCTGTTTTCCTTTAGATTCTTGCTTCCAAGTACTGTGGTAAATCCTACAGTCTTTTTTGTTTGTTTTTGTCTTAACCTATCATCTTCATCTTAGCTGGAAACACGAGGTTTTGAGAACAACTTTTTGGGGGGTCTCAGTAAAACAGAACAGACAGAAGGGCTTCACAGGCAGCCCGGAAGGCAGCTGTAGGATCGGGGAAACTCGGGGTGTGGAAAGCCAGAACAACCCAAACGTGTGTGAGTGACATCAGCATTTTTCTGAGCCGTTTATGCTGCTCACTTCTGTCGGTTCCCAGCAGTGCCTGTGTCTTATGTAAGCTTGCACTGTACATCCTGTCCTGCTGTTCTCATGCATGAAAATCATCGGCGTTATCTTACTGTACGTTTTGAGAGCTGAGTAGTTGCTGGCTGCTTGTTGTCTCAAATGTCTGCATGCAAATTTCTCACCAGGGAGCTGCGCCCAGAGCGTGACAGTGCCCTGCTAGGAGACATCTGAGGGATAACCTGGAGCGAACGCAGCTCGTCCTCTGCTCTTTCTGCTCGTAGGCGCCCTGAAGTACTGCAGCTACAGAGGTAATTGCACTGCTGCAGACACAAGTCCTGATCTGTATCACGCACAGATGGACCACTAATGCAGTTCCGATGGCTGGTGATAAGACAGAAAACAAAGGACAGCGGTTTCAACAGAAGCTTTAATAACGTTAGGACTGGAGAAGAGAGGCTTTTATGTACTCTTACTGTGCACTGCTTGTTACAGGGTCTTGGAAAGGAGCTGTGCCTTCAGGTAGGCTGATGCTTTAACCTTCTTCCTGTAGTTAGCATTTAGTGATGCGTCATGAAGCTACTGTCACTCGATGGGTGAAATTAGAGCAAACCTTCCATTACAAGGTTTCAGAAACAAACATTCCTTCTACTTCTTTTTTCTTGCTAAATCTGAAATCATCAGGCACAGAGTCCTCCAGTAATGTGATATCTGTTAATGCAAAGTAACTTGGCCACCTTCTTTAAAACACAAGCCAGTGCTTCAGTTACAAAGCAAAGCTACCTCTGTTTCTTAAATTCTCTTGTGTCTTCTGTTAGTGCTCCTGCAGTATGAAGGAGACAAGTTCCTGCTCCTCTGCTCTGGTGAATGTGCTTGTGTGGCACTGTGGCTTGTTATGGGGGAACTGTGTTAGAAGTTTGTTACAAGCACTGGTGGGAAAGGCTGACCGTTGGGAGAAGTGCACCTGGGTGGGAGTGCGTGTGTGGAAAGGCTCTGCAAGGAATGAAGGCATCTTTCTTGTGGCTTCCCAGTGTGATCTGTTCCATTCTGCATGAAACAATTTCTCATTGTGCTGGAGAAACGCAGGGAGTGTAAGACTTAACGAGGGAACTGGCTATCTAAAAAGGAACAGGTGCGGTGCTCTGACACTTAGAAGCTCAACAAATCTCTGAGTGAGCAGTTCTTGTGGAGTTTAAGGAAATGTATCGGCAGGGTACCTAAGAAGGACTTCAGTTCCCTACTCAGAATGAAAATTCAGTTATCTTTGCTGCCTTGATCACACAAATCTAGGAATAGTGTGGCTTTTTTTAGCGCTTTTGTTATTTTCGTGAGGATATGGAAAATGTGTTTTAAAAGCAGATGCACGAAGATGGGCAGCAGCGTGGTTTCGTGCATTTTAGCAGACTTGCAGCAGCCAGAAAAAACTTTTCAGGAAGCATCTGCACATTGTGCACCTGTGTCATTATATTCATGGGTGCTTACGTGACGTCAGAGTCCGCATCCATGCTGTCCATGTTCAGTAGCCTTTTCTTTCTGTTCATGTGGACGGAATCTATGCAGGATGCTTAAATCTACTAAAATATTTATAAGAAAGTTGGCTCTCGGAGCACGTTTCCCACAGGATGCAGTGGGTGTCAGGGCTAAAGGTCAGTGCAGACAAAGTAAAGTGAAGGTTCTTTTGGATTTATTTTCCTACTTTTTTTCTTTCTTTTTTTTCTCTTGAAAGAAAATCATAAAGAAGCATGGAACTTTTCTTTGCTACTCTTCCTACGTTTCCGTATGCTGAGGAGTGGGAATGGACCTGTAGATACTGAAGCCTTTTATTGAAGCTTTTCTCCCTTTTTTTTAGGAGAGCAGGAAAAAAGAAAAGTAAAACTGACAACCCCAGATCAGTGCAGTTAATATATTCATGGACTCCGAGCATGGAAGTTCCTGGTGTAAATGGAAAAAAAAAAACATATGGAGTTTGAAGTGACTGTCACGTACAACTTAAGAAACACACATTCCTGATACTAATAAAAGGGCCAGATTGGAGCTACATAATTAATCCCAGTGTCCTTTTCAACACATGATAAGATTTGGCTACTGCTAGAGCTAACAGAGACAACTGTCAAGTTCTACAAAGCAGTGGATTGTTTGCCTAAAATAAAAATACCTACATGATAATTCTTGTACGTATATTTGTATCTGCTGGTGATTGGTACTCATGTCCCAGTTCAAATGGAAGAATAAATGGAGCTGATTTGAGGGCTGGGCTAGATGATCTCTGGGGACCCTTTCCAGCCCCTACAGTTCTGTGATTCTGATTTGCTCTCGAGTCTCCTTACTGCCTAAAATATATATATAAATACATACATGAGGTATGTCTGATATACAGTAGGTATGTCTGTAAATATCTATATTTATATATAAATGATTCCTATTAAATATACACATTTAAAGTAGAAATTAAATGATTATTATTACATTCTTTAGGAGTTAGGTTGCAAAACTTGCTCTCCATTGCAGTCAGTTTGAAGTGCAGTGATCAGTGAACCCCAGGGAGCAATTCTGCAGTTATGTTTACACACTGTGTGCATCAGTGACCCAGAGGAAGTGTGCAGGAAGGTGCTAAAACAAAAATGCTTCTGAGATGGCGCAAAGTGTGTGTTGGAGGCAGACAGGAGGAGGAGTGGGCAGATGGCAGTCAGAACAAAACAGGTGAATAATCAGATGGGGAACAAGCTGAATAGACCATGCAAGCATGTGTGGTTTTTGCAATTTTAGTTTAGTTGCTGTGATAGGGATTTATTTGTTTTATGGTCCGTGCAAAAGAATGGTAAAAATCCTGAGCCTGCCCCGTTTGTAATGGTGGAAGTATGGCTGCTGTTGTCTGAGGGGGCTTCTGGGGTGAACAGAAAGGTCAGAGCTTTGGGGGCTGAAAGAGCTTAAGGGAAAACAAAGCGCAGAAAAAAAACCAATACCTGTTCAGTGTTACAAACTTCACATGCAGATTTATTCAGATTGGTTTGGAGTTGTAGCATGAGATGCTTTAAAACATGATGCCTGGGTACCACACATACTGTGTCATGAGAGATTTTGCTGAAACAAACTTGAGCTAGCAAGACATGTCTGAGATACTTCAACTAGATAAAAGAAGTTCTGTAACTGGTTTGAAAACTTCTTTGGCTATACAGCTGTCCTCTGTGTAGCTCTGTGATCTCTTCCAGGTTGTAGCTTGGAGGCAGTACTGGAGTGATGAAGAAAAAAAAGGGATTGTAGTGATGAGTGACTGATCCCTTAACCATCCACAGGTAGAAATGCTATCCCCTCCCACTGTGCTTAAGAAAACTGGGGATATTGCTTTGTTGTACTGATAATCAAGGCTATAGGCTGTAAGAAATCTGTTGAGATACTGTTGATGAGCCTAGTGGTAACTCGTCAGATCAGTCTTTCTGTACATCTGACTCAAAATATTCTCGCTTTGTTTCTTTTGTCGGGAGTTCAGTAACTCAGACAGCAGTGAGCTGTTCTAACTGGAGAACGCCCTTCTACCCATAAATGGGAGTCACTTTGTCTAAAGTAGCACTTAATGGGCAGAAGCACAGCCCAGCTTGCAGCTTAAAGCCTATTTGGTGCACACAAACTCGCCGCGCTTGAAATTACTCTTCGTGATATCAGTTTGCTCCTTGTGTGCTATTATCTTAAGATGCCTCAGTCTGAGTGACGCTGGTGAAGGGTTCTGCTGCATGAGGGGGTTGAGGGAATTAAGGCTGCAACGGAAGGTTAGAAAGATAAAGGAAAAAGATTAAGATATTCACAAGGAGTGCCCTAGATAAGATTGCTTCCTGTCGGAGGACGTACTGAATCCTGTGGGAATGAGGGAGCTATACCACTTCAATTCTAAGGTTTCATACTGAATCATGGCTATAAGTGATAGTAATGGAATTTCTAAAAGCATTAGTGTTTATATAAAGAATACAGGAATAAGTTCACCCAAAATATCCTTCTGCTGTGTGGAGAATGAAGGAACACTTGAGGCTTAACATGAGTATAATAAATCAAAATGCCAAATGAACCTCAGAGGACTCCCTTCATCTATTCACTTCATTGTTTTCTTTGCAGATAGAGCACAGCTCAGCCAAATGCAGGGCCGTCATTGTTCTGATGTTCAAAGTGCTTCTGAATGTTCTTGAAGATGGAGCTCTTCTTTGCGTTGTCTTATACTGTTTAATTCGTTGTTCAGTGCATTACACTGAGCATTTTTATGAGCAGAAGTCATGGTGTGAGCTTGCAGTTCGGAGTAATTGGTGAGGTACGTTGTGACTTGTTGGTAACCTACAGAAAGGGCTTAAATTTATACCTTCTGGAAACTACTGTTTCCCAGAGCTGATGCTTGGCAACAGAAGATGCCCTGCTGACCCTCTGCAGCGTGGCACAAAGCACTCCCGAGTGCTTCCGAAGCTTATATCCCAGGGCACGGGCTGCGCGGGGCTGCTGGCTGGCGCAGTAAAATGGAGGACGCGATTCAGTGAAGTACTGTTTGGAAAAAGGCAGTAAAAGTAGAAGAGATTAAAAACTCGGGTTTGGCGTTCGTGCGTGTGATGGCACGTCTAGATTTTAGCTGCTGTTACCTGGACTTTCTAAGATGCAGCTGTTGGACCCGGAGAGGCAGAGTTTGCAGCAGTGTCAGCGTTAGCTTCGGTTTCCTTTTGGTTAAGTACAGAAAGTTGAGACTGTTCCGAGTTCTCTGCCATAGTTTCTTTTCTGTGTTCCTTTTGTCTTTTACTTTATGGTCACAAAAGCTGCTGCTTGTTGCTGGCTTTTCCTAGAGATGGGCATCCTCATGCCTGAAGGCTGCTGCTTTCTCTTTCTGCCCATGTTTATCCTTCTGAATGATCCATATTTGCTACGCATCATTGTTTTTAATGTATTCTTACAACGTGTGTTGCTGACCTCATTTTCTGAGAGTTTTTTAGCTATTTATATAAACCACGTGTGATAAATATTATTAATACTGCTGATAAAACTTGATTAAAAACTGGTCTGATCAAACATAGACTGTGCTTGCAAATAAATGCATTTTCTCATTGTTGCCCATCAATCTACTACTTCTGAAGGTCTGGTTAAATTATTATCTTGGAGATTTAACCAGGAACGCTTATTTCAGTATTAATATTGTCTTCACTTCTACAAGGATAACTAAACATTTGGTTTTCCATCAAATTAAGTTAAGACAAGAAACTTTAACTCATTCCTAATACTAGTTTCGGAGCATAAATTATCCCAACACAGTGGTTTCCAGAATTTGTTTTCTTAGTGGTGGTTCTCTTACCTTAGCTCCCAGGTCTCTCTGTAGGCCAAGGACGCTGTGCTTTTAATACAGCCCTTTGCTGGGGTGAGCTAAGCCATCTGCTGGTGGGTCAGGCACGCTGGGGTGCATTCAGGTCACTGGAACACTGGGAATGTTCTGGTATTTGGGAAGGCAGTTCTGCAGCCTGTCCCTCATTTGTTCTGAGCGTGTCAAGGGAGCAGTACTTTAAGACTGGTCTGCTGTATCTGTAGCGTTTCTAGCAGAGCAGACAACTGCACAGCTTTCAGAGTTCAACATCTGAATCAGTTGTGAGACAGGACAGATTCTTATCTGGTTACTCGTGATATTTCCTGATCCAAGTTTTATAGCAGTGTTTTCTTTCTGTTTTTGGTACCTAAGTGACTTGTCTTCATAAACACACTAGTTGGCTTAGAAACTGGATAACCTGGTGAGTCACTTAAAGGTCAGGTTATGCCAAATATATGTACTTAAACATTCCTTCATTCTAGCAAAGTGACTGGGTTTGTGATTTTTTTTTTTTCTTAAGTGTACGTGAAGTTGAATACCACAATCCAAGTAAGAGCTGCTGGTTCATTTGCTGCTCATTCTTTCACAACACAAATTTCAGTGTGGATTTCATTATCATTGCAGCTAATGCTCTGATTTCTTGTTATATCAATTCAAAAAACAAACCAACACAAAGCATCTATTCTGAGGTGCTTGAATTGCTGTTCTGTGAAATCGAGAAGTCAAGTTTGTGTAAGAATCCTGGCATCCCCACGTAACCAAATCTCCTGCAGTTCTTAAAGACTGTTAATCATTAATTAAACTGCACCAAGAGTGTTTTCATAAGTCAGTTACTTATGAAGAAAAGGTCAGTTGTAGTGTTATGTCTGTTGATGCATTATAAACGTGCTATTGTAGAAGACTACTTAATAGTGTAGGTAGTTCAGAGTATGCTGATAATACAAACTGTCTGTCAGCTTCAATCATTTCCCCAACCCGCTGTAGAAGCAAAATGCATTTTACCTGCCTTGCTAATATTTGTGCAGTTAGAAGTTCCAGATCACTGGAGACCAAAGTAGTGCAGCATACGGAGTAGCGATGACTTTGTCTTTTAAGCTGGTGGATTAGTTTGAGGAATCCTACTTTTAAATAGAGTTTCAAGTTGAGTGTAGGACTAAATGTTAGATTCTGTTTGAAAGTGGAAAATGTTTGATGGCAAATAGCACTAATGCTAATTTTCTTTCACTTAATTGGAGCATGAGGTCATTGACTGTGGCTTTTGTGGGAAGACGATGAGCTTTGCTCTGACGCTGAAGTATGTTTTATGCAGTGACTGGAATTTGGTATTTGCAGCCTTTCCATACACGTACCTTCATAGCTCCCACTGTGCAACTGAGCTTCTGCTTCATTATTTCTACAGAACACCTGTGTTGTGGAGGTGATCATCATTCTGGTGCCAGTTCCATTTTAATTCTTCAAAGTGGGAGGAAGGTCACAAACTCCACGTTACATTGACCGTTTGAAACTGTTTTCCTAGAGCAGTTTCTTGATGTTTTTGCTACTTCTCTATTGAGCTAATACGGTTTCCACAGGCTGTTGCTTGAGGTGCAGCAGCTCTGTAAAACCAAGCGGGAGTTCGTAGGTGGTCACTAAAATGAGGAATAAAGGCAGTGGGTCTGTATGAACTGAGTGTGGCAGGAGTCCTGTGAGAAGATTTTCTGTTTTTCTTGTAGGCCCATTATTGTTCACGTGTAAATATGTGGAAATGAGTTGGTATGGGCGAAGTTACTTCCCTTGATTTGTTTTCTTCTCAGTTTTGTGGTTCATTTGTGTTGGAGAGAGAGTCATTTTTAATGACATTTCTGTCCTCTAGTAAAGTGCATTTGAAATTTAGATAAAAACCTAATTTGTCATGTAGAACCTCATGACTTAATGATGTTTCTGTGTGGGAGCTCCCCTTTGGGTTTTGCTTGGATCTTGTGGGCAAACTTTTCCACAGACCTGTACCCTCGGGCTAATGAAGTAATAATGACTGTCTGTTATATCTAGCAACCTCAGTTAGTGGATTTTGCAAATATATTTGAGGAATTTCACTTCAGAAATCTGTTGCGCTGCCAAGTTCTCCAAGGAAGGTTTTGTTTTAGGTGCTGTGGGTGCTTTGAAATGCTCAGAAAGGTTTGTGTTTGGTTTTATGTTGTTTTGGCTTGCCTTCTGCCTCTCTTTAAGGTCAGAATTTTTTCTGGACTGACGGGTGCTATCTGCGTACCAGCAAGTGGAGCACTGGTGGCATAAGATGGACTTCTGTCACTCAGTTCAGGTATCTGGGAGGAAAGTAGCTCCTTCAGCATTTTAGAGCAGTGACCTCCATGGGCTGGCTCAGTTTGGCGTTAACGTGTAGTATTAACAAAAAATGCTGAAGGACAGTTTTCAGACGTGCAGTTGGGGTGAACTGGGATGCAGAGAGCAGAAGGCAGCTTGGTGTTCCTCTGCTTTTCTTCAGATGCTAGTTAACCTGCTGCGAGGCATGGGAAGTACTGAAGCTACATCTAAATGACTGTGAAGCTTTTAAGGGAACAGAATTTTGCCAGACTTGTGGGGGTTTTGTTTGCTGTGGAGTGAGAGGAGGCTCATGTTGTGGTTTCACAATTCACCTGCATCGATCTAACATTGTGCTGCTACCAAAACAGACAGACCTTTCCTACGCAGTTGCTTCCTGTCAGTGCCAGGGACTGCCCTGCCTTCCTGTAACTGGGACCACCTGCCTGCAGAAAACTGATCTTTCTTTTTTCCCCTCACCAGGATTAGTTTGCAGCTAAATATAGTGGTCAGTCCCTTGCATCTTAATTTTACAAATTCCTACGAGAGTGGAGGAAGCAAGAATCCGTCAGCCAGAAGTGAGGGCACCTGCTCTTCTGCCTCCCTGCTCTTACTGTGATAAATCTGAACTGCCATGAAATCACTGTGTGAGTGCTATAGCAGTCTTTCGTGTCTTTGGAAAGGTTCCTTGTGATAATCATGCCACTGGTATAATAATAATGATAAACAAGGTTAAATGGTTCTGAATGGAGTTCATATCACAGAGAGCTCTCTTGAGATGTGACCAAGATCTCAACTGCATGGAGTTTTTGCATTCATGCATTACTCTGTATTTTTCAGATTTCAAGTGTTTGGGTTCCGTGACTTAAAAATTTGCTAGTAAAAACAGCCTCAGGATTAACTTTGGAATGGATCTGCATCATCATCTGCAGAATACCTGTTGCTGTAAGCTGGGTAGTTGCGTTCTTTGTTTCTGATCCTGCTTTTTCTCATAAAATATATATATTTTTTCCTGTTTCGCTGGTTTGTTTCGTGTGAAAAGCAGAAGGGGAGAAGATGAGTCGTCTTCATTCCCTTAGAGAGAGCACTTTACCAAGATTGAACTGGGGAATGTTTTGTATCAGATCTCCCACAGGTTTTGGAAATCCTGCTTGGACCTGGGTTCTCTGTCATTTGGTAGTACAAGTTCAGAATGTTTTGACATCAATGTGAACCTTGGAATGGGCCTGTATGTCTCCAGCTTAGTAGGAAAAAATGCTGCTCTGAAACCTTGCATTGTTACTTAAGTCTGTATTGCAGCACGGTCTTATGTCTTACAACCTCAGGAAAGATTTCCTGCCCTGAGTGCTTTTCCTGCCTCTCTGGTGCGCACTGGTTGTATCACTGAACTCGCACAGTAATTGAAAGGCCACTCAGTAGGTTACACTAGATGCTGTACTCGGGTGTAGTGAGGAAATATCAGTGGTATGTGGACAGTTGGGCTGGATGATCTCGGAGGTCTCTTCCAACCTTGATGACTGTATGGTTCTGTGTATGTTTTAATTGGGATCAGAAATGCAATTTTGTTCGGACTTATCTAATGGTGTCCAGTTCTGTGGAGCAAAGCCTCTTCTTTTTGGATGATACAAAACTGGAAGATGAAGTAGGCTGATGCATTAGAATTAATAATATTTAGGCCACAAACAGGATTATACTGATTGTGGAGCAAGGCTCTGTGAAGCACTTGTAGTCTGAGTGTTGTCTTCAGCACAGACTGTCTTCTTTTTTGCTTCCAGTTGCACCAAAAGGTGCAGAAAACACGAGAGCTGATGGGAGGTAGAGAGTACCTTTCAGCTACCAGTCCGTTGATGGAGTGCTCTCATTCTTTTTCTGAAACTCAGTGACAGCATGAGATGGCTCAAGATTAACGTGGCCAAAAAATCCAAAAAGCAGGATTATGATGTCATGAGTAACGTAGGCTTTTCTTTACCAGGCTGTTTTGTCTACTGCATTGCACCGTTACTTGACCGGTGTTCCTCCTAAGTAGGAGGAGGAACTGCTTCTTCTGCTCCAAATTTCTCAACTGCTTGTTTGTTGGTTTAATTCTGTTTATCAGTAAAGCTCTGTGCTTGTGCTCTGACAAAAGAGCAGTTTGCTGGGTCACAGAATCAGCTTTCTATATTATTATGGTTTGAAAAGCCGTATTTAGAGTTGGTGGGAAATGAGCTCTAGTAGGGAAGACAGAGCGACCAGAAATCTGTAGTCTGTCCTTAAACATGAAGCTTTCTTGCATGTTGCTGAGGAGTGGTGTTTGAAGTTTCCTCTTCAGAACAGTTTTGTGGGAGGCATTCTCCATGCAATTTTTATTTTCAGTTTTAGTTCATTTTTGAAGTATGAGAAACCAGCTAATTAAAGTAGTTTTTATCTTTATTAGCGAAATACAGCCGAAGAAGTCTTGTGCTTTTATTTGGTAGCTGCAAAGCAAAATCTTCAGCAGAATGAAAATCAGTTTGCTTTTTTTGATTTAGACAAATAATTTCAGCTAAAAGTTGCTTGTTTTCTCAGAAGAAAGAACAAAAACCCAGCCCACAAACTCTCACTGGAGTTAACGATTGTCTTTTCTTTCAGTTAGTTCGGTAGCTAAATGTGACGGTGTTCCAAGTGAGGAAATGTGACTCAAAATCAACAGACTCCTGCTGTATTTACAGACTAGGACGTCTGTTTTGCTGCTTTGAGTTAGAAATTATATAAGGAGGTGGCTCAGTGTTGTTTGAGAGGCCGTGACAATAGGAATCTTCTGAAGACATTTGCCAGATCTTTTGTGAGACTGACTGGAGAATACAAAGAAATGTTTTCAGAATGAACCGTTCTGTCAGCGCAGTATTCCTCTTTCCAGTTACTGTCAGTAAACTCTGAGAAGTGATTTCCTGAGAGCAGCTTGGTGAAATCCTACATTTTGGGAGTCAGTGTTTTAAGAGCTGTTGACAGATATATTTTCTTTGCTGTTATCATTTAGTTTGCTTGTTTTGCATTTGAGGTTGTTGCTCGAATGGAAGCCGTGCTGACATGCTGTCCTTGTGCAGACTGTTACCTCTGGAGGTAGCAGGCTGTATGTATGTACTTAAGAGGATGGGATTCTTGGTGATTACTCAAAACAACACATTTTCTTTTAGAGAAGCACACTTAAAGACATTCTTTGCTTGCTTGCTGGGCTGTGTTTATTTTCTTTGAGTAATACACAAGTTGTATATATTTGACTGGGAGCAAGGCCAAGATTTACAGATCACTTCTCTGCCACATGTCCTTCAAAGCTGAAGTGCAAAGGAGGAGTTGAGCTTGCACTTCGCATCATAAGGAAAAGAAGTCATTGCAACACTGTGCTTCCCCCAAACTCTGCTTCCTTCAGTAACAGTCTCAGATTCTGCTCAGCAAAATTGTGCGTGTGGCCATTTGTTGTATTCAGGACTCTACCGGTTTGAAAGGGTTAGAATGTGTTCACACAGGATGGCCCTTCAAACTGTTTTATTGTGTTCCCCTTCGATCCCTTGGTGTCCTGGCCCAACTTGTGTATTCCCTTACCAGCTTCTCTACCAATAGAGTAATATGGTGTAGTCTTCAATTGTTGAGTTGCTGATATTAACAGAGCATCCAAATGCCTCTTTGGTCAGCAGAGGTAATCAGTGGGATTCTGCAGTACTGGTGACTCATTGAGGTTCTCAAGCTGTTTTCAGCAGCTGGTATCACCTGAGAATTGTAATCCCAGATGGGAGAGCAAAGTCATAAATGAAGCACGCTCGTTGTGCTGTCATTCTGGAGTCTGCTGCGTCAGACTGGGCTGACAGTCGCTCAGAAAAGGGGGGGATGTGAAGAGAGAACAGCCTAACAGCTGACGTGTGTAGCTTCTCTAGCCTTGATTTCTATTTATTTCTTTATTTAGGGGAGGTTTTTCCATTCACTCTTGACCATTTCTGAGTCAGCAGGCAGGAAGGGCTTCAGTGTTTTAAGAAACTTCCTGATGGACTTTCTTGCTTTAAAATTTAAGAATTTATTTTCTGGTGACTTCTTATGAGTAGAGCTGAGCTGCTCTTCTGGTATTACTCAAGAGAACATTTGTTAAAGGTATTCTGTATTCTTTGTTGCCGAGTCCTAGGGTTGGTTTTCCCCTCCTGTGTCCTCCTTCTGCTTCTTTTGAAAGAAGTGATCCCATTAATTTTTTCACATTCAGTATTGTGAACTTCTTTGTACATTCCAGGCTGAGTATAACATGTAGATGATCCTCCAAAGAAGCTTCTCCAGGACTGTACCCTCAGATTAACCAAACCTGGTTTTGGTGCAGCTTTTCTGAGGAGTGAGACTGAAATTCCTTTTCTGTAAGAGAGAACAAGAGAGAGCTGAATGGAGGAGGCTATAAAATCACACCTATTTACTGACTATTTATCTGAGCTAAGTGTTAAACTCACAGAGTTTGTGTAATCAACATCTGACTAATCTGAAGAGGGAGTACCACTATGGGAACCAGGAAGGGCATCAGCAGTGTGTGTGACAACAGACCGCATATGTAGGGTGGATTCGCATTTCTCCTTAATTTGGAGCTCCAGGTGTTCATGTTTCTCTTGTGGTCAGTGCACTTGGATGTATCTCCCAAAGAAAAAGCAAAAATTGCAGAGCATATATGGCTATACATTATACAACAACTAAATGTTAGAAGCCTTTTCTCAGAGAAAACAAAAATACAGCAAAGGATGCTAATATTCTGCATTTTTCTGCTTGGCCTGCTGGTGGGGGCTTTTATGAAGGTAATACCTTATGATAAATTGTTAGTGACAGATTGATTTTCTTTCTTTCTTTTTTAAGCTTAGCTTGCTTCTAAAGCAAAACAATCTGCATTAGCCACTTCCTGCCCCCTGAGGTGGCTGCAGAACTTCTCAGGTTACCTGAATTAAAGAGTAACTTACTGAGCCAAATTAAGTCTATCAGATTGAGAGCCAGGAAGATGTTTTATAAATACATGATTTCTTCATGCTGAGTGGTGTTGCTCAGCCAGAGGGAAGAGGAAACTTGGGGGGGGGGGGGGTGAGGGGGGAGTGTTTAATTGCTGCCTTCCATTACCTAATGGATCATGACAAGAAGCCAGATCATTCTTGGTGTTATGCAGCAAGAGGATGAGAAGCACTGGACACAAGTTGCAGCACAGGAAATTCCAGTTGGGTGTAAGGCAAAAAAAAAAAAAAGTTAGGCCTGTGGCTACCCAGACATGTGACCAGATTGCTCAGGGAAGCTATGAAATACTTTTGCTTGGAGTTGCTCAATTTTTGAGTGGAGAAGATGTGCTTTGAGCAGGGAGTTTGCTCTATGCGATTTCCAGAGGGCCTTCCAGAGGTCACTTGCACTGTGAGAAACTTTTGGTTTCTGTTTGGTGACGAGGTCAAGCTTTTTCTTCAGTGAGAAGGCTTATCATTGTTCTAAACAGTCTGATCTTCCATGGCAGTCACTTTTCACATCTCATCTGTTACAGTTATGCTTGCTGAAGTCAGAGATGGTGTCTGTGGAGGCTGCGTGCTTTTGTGAAGCATGTGCTGTCTGAAGAGCTCTGTTTTACTCTATCTGTCCAAGTAAAGACTTGAGGAAGCAAAACTAACATTCAAGGTTCTCTTACAGTGCTGTTTTTGTTGCTGTATTTCCAGCTTCAGTTAGTTTTATATATCTGCTGCTCCCAGCACTAATATTCAGCACAATACTTTGGAATAGAGGGAGCCAAGCAGTTGAAGGCAGAGGTAAAGATTCTCTTAAAGAGAAAAGTTTTAGGGTGTGAACTTTGATGCAGATGTGCAACTTCATGGTGTATTCAATTTCTGCCTACTGTTCCCTTGGTTTAAGTTGCTTCTTTAAAAGCATTAAGAGCACCCTCATCCTGTGTTAGAGCCCAGCTGTCTGCGTGCTCACTATGCTCCAGTTGATACTGAGAATATCTGGATTGAAGGTGAATGTGCATCTGCTTGTTCACAGGCTGTGGAGAATGACAGGAGCAGTCTGTAGCTGCTGCTACTCTGTATTTCTGGGAATGAATGCAAGGGATGAATGGAGGCCAGTTTGTCTGACGTGCTGTCTGTGCTTGAGCTTGTTATGCTGTGTTAATTCTCTCTGATGCAGTTCTAGATGTATAGCCTATATATATATTTTTTTTTCATTTATTAAACCTTCATTCATTGGAACAAGAGTGAATCATGGAGCAGGGTGTGTAGGACAACTTTATTTTCTTCCTCATCATGCTTAGTCACAGGAGGCTAAACATAACTTCACTCCCTGAGATATGCACAGCAACTGGGTGGATGCTGTTCTTAATCAGAATCTGAACTTCGTTTTGGCTCGCATCATCATTTTGTTTTCTGTCTTCCTCCTTTGGTAAGATGAGAGCAGTATCTTACGACACAAGCATTCAGTTGTTTGGTTTTCTGAGGTGGCTGTATGAGACATTTACATCCTCACTTAAATTTGGACTTAGATATGTTCGTAGAGTACTCTTTTCTTACATTCCGTGCACTCTTAAAATATGAGATGCTTTTTTTTTTTCTGACAGCAAAATTAAAAAAATCTTTTTACTTTTATACAGTAAAGCTATCATTTTTAATGCGTGTACTTACATATTTAGTGTATCCTTCCAGTATTTGAAGAGAGTTTATAAGCAGGAAGGGGAGTGATGTTTTACATAGCGCTGATAGCGATAGCCCAAAGGAGAATGGCTTTAAACTAAAGGAGGGGAGATTTAGGTTAGATGATAGGAAAAAAACTTCTTCACTCGGAGGATGGTGAGGCACTGCCCAGAGAAGTGGCCATCCTGTCGTGGAGACGTTCAGGGCCAGGTCGGATGGGGCTCTGGGCAGCTGGATCTGGTGGGTGGGAATCTGGCCCGTGGCAAGGAGTCGGAGCTCGGTGATCTCTAAGGTTTCTTCCGGTCTTAGCCATTCTGTGATTAGTGATGCAACAGAGCGTGTAGTTACCTGAAAATATACAGGGAATGCAGCTCTGAAACTGCGTTTCAGAAGCAGTGTATGTTTCCTACCTCATCGCAGTTCAGTGTGCACTGTAAACTTCTAATGCTATAGTGAGCTCTGTGTAATGAGATCAGAGCCTTCCCCTGCACTAGGACAAGATCATAATGTCTCTGAATCACTGTGTGACCATAATGCTGTTGAAACTAAGAGCTGAAAGCCATGGTACTTTAAATACAGTGCTGATTCAGACACCGTTTTACCCATTGTGGAATTTGAAGGGGAACACGCACTGCACGTAACGCTGCATTCATTGTTGCTCTTAAATACACCTCACAGCATTAACAGAAGTCAGTGATCAGTGTTCTTCAGCTGGCGGTGGCATTGGAATAAGTCCTACTTACGTGCTGTTTAACTTTAGGAGAATTGAAGGACAGAGCCTTGAACAATAGTTGGGTTGTGATTTCATATTTGTTTGTAAAAAGTGTTCAGGAGAATAGGGAAAAGATGCTTTATCTTCAGTTTTCATCAAGCTTTCATAGAAGGCCTTCACTTGCTGCTCAAGTGAAGTAGCACAGAGCTGTCTACGCTGCACGTATGTTTTCTGAATCCTGTATTTGGATGGAGCTGGAAGTGTAACTCTTCGGTACAGGCACGCTCACACTGCTGGACGCTGTGCTGGTGTTGGTAGCTGACAGTTTGATAAAGCAGCAAGGCTTCGTTGTCGTTACATTGGTTGTTTTGTGATGGTTTGCATACTGAAATGAAGCTGAAGGGAGCGTCCTCTCCTTAGGCAGGTGACACTGTAGTAACCTTCACTACTTCCTTAAGAAGCAAGTGTTAAAGGAGAGCAGCGAGGGAACGGTTCAGTGCAGCTCAGTGCTTAGCAGCCTAATTAGTGGAATGCCGTGTGCCTACCTCTGCATGAAATAACCCATTTCTTTCTGAGGTAAAATAGGAATTTTCAGTTTCGGAACAGCCTGAAGAGGCCTTTGTTGCAAATGCTCACTGGCTTTTTAACTATTTATTCTCAAATAATGAAGGTCAGCATGGTATCCATAGAGACTGCATGCAGCTTCCTCATTAATCTTGGCCCACTCCTGTAATAACTGCATTCGCTTACTACTCACAAGTGCTCACATTTCAGAAGAGAAACGTTTATTGGAAAACAGTGTGGGATTCACATTCTGTAAGGGAGAAACCTTGAACATGTAGTTTTTCTTCCTTAAGCTCGGTTAAAATTTCCCTTAATGAGTTGCCTCGGAGGCCTGAACATCCTCCGAACAAGCAACTTCAGATTGCAGGAGTTGGTGTATTTCCTGGGAGCTGAGTGCTTCTTGCTTGCTAAGCCTTTTCTTTCTGAAGGGAGAAAGAGCGATAAACAAGAGGAAATCGGTCTGGTGTCAGCTCTGTTAGTAAAAGGGAAGTTTTCTGCTACAAATGAGAAAATAAAGGCATTGTGTGAATATGATCAAGCCAGAACGATGTGGCATAAAACAATAACTCCCCACCTCTTTTTCTATCTTTTTTTTTTTTTTTTTTTTTAACAAAGAATGGGAGAATTTTTGCCTCACCAGGAACACCTCTGCAGTCTGACTGCCTCTCAGGTTACTTCTGTAAATTCCAATCAGAGCATTTATATGAAGCAACTGAGTCAGTGCTGTACACTCAGTAACGGCTTTGATTTAAATTTGTTGTTCTTCAGTAGTGTTTTGTCATTTAAATGTTTTTAATAATGAAAGGGTTCTTTTAACTGTGAGGAAAGAATCTGACTGCACTGGGGCAGAAGGCAGTCTTGTGGGAGCTCTGGTGCCACGTTGCTGAAGAGGGAAAATCAAACAGTGACAGCCTCTGGATGGAACTGTTTTCCTTACCACTCTGTCCCTTTTAATGCTTACCAAAGAGAAACATATACACAGGGAGAGAGAGTGCCTTCAACTGATCGGTTACTGTGACACTGAAAAATAAATGTGCTTATTTTTTCTGCATTCTGACAGGTTTGTTTCTAAGATTTTCTTCATTATGAGCGTGTTTTCATGTTTCTGTGTTGAATTTTGTATATAACTATTTAGAAACGTAAGTAACTGTGTAAGGGTAAATAGTATGGATGCTCAGAATGGATCTCTGCTTATTTTTTTTGTGAGTTCTGGGATTGAGGGCACAGGGAAGAGAAATGCGTGAATTTATACGTGTGTGTATCTGAATGTATTTGAACCAGAAGAGGTTTAAAACTGTATACTTAAAGATGATGTGCACTCTTACGTCTTGCATTTAGAGGCACTGTGTTAAATGCAGGATTGTGGTGTTTGTGTATCAATACTTGTTTTAAGTGAATCTTAAAATGAGGCTTTCTTCAGAATTAGTGGAATGGTAATTAGTGGGAACGTCATAGAAACGTGTCATAAATCTCTTTCTTTTCCCCCTGCTCTAAAGGTGACGGGCTGCTCTGTACTGCTGGACAGCTGCAGTGATGTGTCGTAGTCTGTTGCTGTAAACATCCCCGACTGGAAGCTGTAGCAGCTCGAGCTTTCAGTCAGATGTTTGCTGCACCTGGCTACACCTGGACAGCATCAGGAGGAAAAGATCTCGTAAACCTGTATGCACAGACACAAACGTTGCACTGAACTGCCTCCAAGTGAGTTAACTTGATTTTTATTGTCACTGCTTGCACGATTCCTTACGAGCTCATCTGTAACAGGACGGAGGTACAAAGCTTATTGCATGTGTCGCTCAGAATTCTCCACTGCTCCATGGTAAGAGCTGCAGAACTGTGCTTCTCTGCAATGTTGCAGCAAGTGGTAATGAATTTCTTGTACGAAAATCCATAAACAAAACTCACTTCATGAACTGTCTGTTTTAATGATGTCTGTTACTTCCTAATCTGTAGAAAGAGATTAAATATTGTTGAGTGCTTAACAAATACTTTCTTTGCTGTGCCTTGCTTTTTCTGTCTGGAATCCCATGTTCTGCTCTCTCCTATGGGCGGATGGTACTCTGGTGTTTATAAGCTGTGTGTAACTCAGGGCCAAAATAAAGGTTAAAAATAATCTCACAGGATGTATTTTTGTAGTAACAATGCATAGCATGTACAGTTGTTTGTGGTATGGTTATCATACTCCGTGCTGCCATTATCAGAGATCACTTTTCACATAAAAGACAGCTTCTGAAAGTACTTCGGAGTTCTCTTCACTCGCTCTTGACTGAAAGTAATCAGCTCATTGGGAGCAGCTCTCAGCAGAGCAGTCTCAGTACTTTCCACTTTTCTCGGTGAAGGATGTAGGAATTGTATTCTGCAGCTGTAATTTCCTGGATCTTGTCTGGGATTTCTCTACAGGTTTTTTTTTTTTATTTGTGAAGGATGGGAGCAGAGTGACCCCAGTTACTGAGTTCTGCTGCTTGGGCAGAAGGCATTCTTGCATTACCTCACCTTTCCAGTCTTCCACCTCTGAAAATGTTAGCTTCATCTTCCTCGATGCTCAGAAGGCAAATCTTACATTGAGTCCTTAAGCCTGGAAGAGCAAGGCTACGAGCAGTGGAGGGGCAGTGCTGGTCAGGTGAGTCGTGGATGGCCACCAGTGAGCAGAGGGGGCTGTGTGACCATAAGCACCACGCTGCTGTGTCCTGGGCTCATCTGCTGGCACAGCAGTTTATGGTGATGGAAGGTTCTGAGCTTCCGGGTAGCACTGCTGCAGTGATTTGGTTTTGAGGCAGTTCACACACAATACAACTTCTGTTAAAGAACATTTTCTCTTAAATATGATGTCTGGCTTGTGTGCGTCTTCAAATGAGGAAAGCGTAAGCAGGATTTACACATCTTCTTTCCTTAAAGGAAAACACAAGTGCTGCTAGTCATTTTTCCAGATGTTCCTTGCTGCGAATGCTTGGCATTCCCTAGTTCTGCATACTTTTTGGATTTAGAAGAGATGAAGTGTTGTCTGTTAACATTCTTCACTGAGTGATCAAAGTAAACATGCTATCTGGTAGTTAATCTTGTAGTCCTCGTCAGTGCTGCCTTAGCCTTTTCACATGCTAGATAAGAGCAGTCATGTGCAGCTCATCAGCTCGGTCTTGTGGAATTTTATTTATGTACGGATATCTCATACACGCACTCAAGAGCAGCTATCGTACTTTACATGAGAGCAGACTGAAGTGGCTTGTAACTATGGGAAATAAATAGCAAACACACATTGCATTTTTACACTCCGTTTTGTTTGGGATCTTCTTGCTAGGAGTTTGAAAAGCAGGGATCTCTGTTTTGTGCACGTGAAATACAAACTTGTATCTGAACATACGGTCACGGCTGCTTGCAGGTGGAGAAAGCAGAGTCTTTCCAGATATTGTTGGCCAAATGTGTGCTTCTGCAATGGTGGGCTCGTGTAATTGGGTTGGGACAGCAGAATCACTGGATTTAGGGATGGGAGAGGTGGATTTGGAGCGCCAGCCTCGTCCTCAGCAAAGCTAATTACCTCATGTTGGTAATGTGCTGACTGCAAGTGTTACTTATGATATCAGAAATCAGTATTATGGAATGCTAATATCGCAGTGGAGGCACATGCCTAAAGGAGGAAGTTGCTAGTCTGGAGGGCAGCAGTGAATGTGCTGCTGATTCCGAGCTGACTGTCACGCTTAGTGCAGTTAGGAATGGATGGAAGCTAGGGTAGAATGTCTGTGCTTGCTGAGCAAGTGGAGTGTTCATGAAGCTGCATGTCTGGGGCCTGAATTAGTTGTCTGTGGTTTTCCTCTCACTGGTTTTTATGACCACACTTAACCGCAGCACATCAAAGTTCCCAGTAACTTCAGGCTGGCCCGCATGAAGCTCTCCCCTTGCTGTGAACTTGCAGCTGCGTTCGTTAGAAATGCTTGAGCTCATGGTTTTTTCTTGATACAAAGAACCAACTGTTAAGTGTTCGGAAGGCTTCTGCCAGCCTCTGTGTATGAAAAAAAAAAAAAATCTGCCATCTGTGGTTCCTTCTCCCCAGGACATCTGCAAAACACCTGCTCAGACAAGTGCTTTGGGAAGGCCGCGATTGAGTTTACAGAAGCATTTTTTTTTCTCCCCAGACTTTTAATATTTTGGTTATTTAAGACTTTAGATGCTTAGTAAGCCACACATTTAATGACATTTAATCAAATAATCAATTTAATCACATTTAATCAAATAATCGATGAAGCTTGAGTAGTGTTCTGTTCTCTTGCTGTTAAAATGACTCATCTTTCTGAGTAACAATCTGTGTGGGAAAAACTAAGATGGAAATAACAGGAAAAGAACCCTGGGAGAACTTTTAGAATGGGAGTTAGTTGAGGAAAATGTAGAGCAACTGGGAAGACGAGCAAATGCAGCAATAAAAGCTGTAAAATTTACCATATGGACAAAACTGCTGACATTTTTAATACCACAGGAGCTGGATTTTTGCACAAATCATTTGAGGAGGACATACCTGAGGACGGTGTCTCATCTATGTTTTGGTGTTCGGTGTCGGTTCTGATAGTGATTTGCTTTTGAGGTTTCTAAGCATCAAAGAGTCTTGGCAGGTAAGTGAAACAGAGTTCTTGAACTCCTGGGGCTGTAATAACTGTTTTATTCTTCACTTTTTTTCCTGTTACCTCTATAGTATTACAGACTGTACGAATACACGACCGTGTTCTGATGTTTATGGGGTTAAATGGTAAAAAGCAGTGCTCCAGCTTCATGTCAGTAAGCTTTAATAACTGTAGCAAGTGCCTGACCAGTAACACGAGCACATGCAGTGTACTGAAGTATGTCTGTGCCCATTCGTTTTCGGATATCTTGAAAGCCAATGCTGTATTTATATTGTTAAGCTAACTTTTAGTTCCTGTAAACATCCTACACTCAGCTATAACAAGTGGTAGGGCTGGGGGGTGGATGTTTACTTCAACTGACTTGGAAAGGCAGCTTTCCTGAATGATCAAGTGACATTTTGGCAAGAACGGAATACTATATTTCAGTAGTATTCAGATAAGCTTATTGTATTGTAAATACTCTTTGTGTGGATTTCTGTAAATGACTTAATGACTGTCGTAAAGCTGTCTTTAACTGCTGCAGTGTGTATCTTTTTGGATTGCAAATAAACTCTTTGTCTTGAGACCTAAGTTGTGGTGTCCTCAGCTCACCTTTGATGCACTCTTGAAAGGAAAATCACCACGATCTGTTAGTGAATGTTCGATTTGCAGCAGCCATTTCCTATTTATGATCAACGTGTTCAGTGTCAGGAAGAAGGGGTGTGGTGGGTGACGGTAGAGAAATAACAATATAAGATATTGAAGCAGTAGAGCTATTTACGTTTAACAATTCTGTTGTTTCTGGCATCTGGCAAAATGAGAAACGTCTTGCCTTGATTTGGGAAATCTGGGTAGGAGGACGTGGCAGGAGATGATGTTCAGCTTTCCATTTAACTCGTTCCACGTTATGTCTCAACGTGGTGGGATCCCATCCCTATTGAAGCTGGTGCATCGTTAAATGAAATACAGCTCCGGCGCTTTGAGATTTAACTATTCAGGAAGGAGTTCAAGGATATTTTTGTGTAGGCAGAAGAATGAAGGACGTGGGATTTCTGTCGTCGTGCTGTATAACGTGCTTGCTTGAGGATCACTATGAAAATGCATTTCCATTAACACTACACTTAATATTATTACTTTAATTTCACTTCCCAGTACACGGTGTGTTGCCCACTTTGGCCAAACAGATGAAAGTTATCAAGAGGATTTTTCTTTTTTAAGATGCAGAAGTGTGTTTTTGTTACTTTGTTTTTCTTTGGTTCCCTTCTGCCCTGCTGCTTACTTTTGCTTCCAAGCCGAAGAAGTCTTTTTTTTTTTTTAATCAGAAGTCTTGGGAAGATTTAAAACAAAAAATAAATGGCACTGCCATCAGTTGCGTGCATGGGAAGTTCTGTTATTTACACTCAAACCGATGTTACCACCAATCCAAAGGTGCAGAGTCTCCTTTCAGCAAGCGCCGTTTGTCTGGAAATAAGTGCAGTTGTGGGGGGAGCGAGTAAGCAGTCTGAGCAGGCTGGGTGTGAGTGTGTACGTGGCATTTCAGTGGGCTTAAATGTACACGAGGTGTAACGTTATGTTGCAGACACAAATAGGTACAAAGCAGTAGTGTTTTCATAGAAAAAAAAAAAAAAGCCTTGGCTTGTTGATACGGCTATGAAGGGACGGGAGAAAAACATTAAGCAGTGAAATTGGTCAACATCCTATTGAAAGCTTAAAACTTTAACGTATGCCATTCTGGAGTGTTCTGGATTTGCAGCAGTCTGAATTCTGTAGCGGTTTGGGAAACACCTGAAGTTTAGCTGTTCCGTGGATAAAGGCATGGTAAGACAACAGCAGTACTCCTGTAATTACTCTTGTAATATTTAAGGAGCAGGAGGCAAAGGGATGAGGCTGGACTCTGAGCAGTGCGTGGTGATAGGACAAGGGGAAATGGCCACAAACTGAGGCACAGGAAGTTCCACACAAATGGGTGTGGGAACTTCTTCACAGTGCAGTGACGGAGCACTGGCACAGGCTGCACAGAGAGGTGGTGGAGTTTCCTTCTCTGGAAACATTCAAGACCCGCCTGGACACCTACCTGTGCAACCTGGGCTAGGGAGCTGCTTTGGCTGGGGGGTTGGACTCAATGACCTCTACAGGTCCCTTCCAACCCCTACAATTCTGTGATTCTGTGAATATTTTTGAAGATTATGAGCACAGCCCCACAGAACTCAAAACTTTCAAAGCGCGTTCGTTTTTCATCCATTGTGTTGGTGATTTCTGAACAGATAAGTCACGGCCCCATACCCCAGGGACGGCACAAAGCAAGGGTGGGTGAACAGCTGGAAACGGCCCCGGTGTGTATGATTTATAAGACTGTCCGGATGTTCTGCTTAGATAAGGTGGCAAAGGTAAGTTGCTAAGAGTTAGTCAACACATTTAACTTGAAGAACACAGGCACGGTTAATGTATTCTTTGTTACTTATGGAAACATGCATTCACTCTTCTGTTTGGTTCTGATGGTAAAAATCAAAACTGTTACTTGAATAAAGTACCAATGCTGGTACCGATTTCCCTTGTCTGTTTTGTTCACTCAGGTGGTGCCCCCGGTAGTTGTGTTCTCCTAACCAGCTGTGCCACTTCTGCCCAGCTTCATGTTTTAAAAGCCTTTCTGTGTGAAGTTAATAAAAACATCTTAAAATTCCATGTAATCCCGTGGTGGCTGAGCGTCAGCAACAGGAGCCTTAGCTGTGATGGAGGTCTGTTCAGGCAGGCTGGGAATGCGTGCTGTCAGCTCCGTCTGTCACCCATAATGTGTCTGTTTAAAGGAGGAGACCCTAACCCAGGCAGGCAGTGCGTGGGCTCTGCATGCACCATGAAGGAAATATAGTTTATGTCAATTGGGGTCATTTGTGACCTGATAACATCTCTTTCTTGAGAGAAATAATTTCCTGTAAACAATACGACCTTACATATCTGCGGCATCTGCCGTTTTAATAATGTGGAAAATTATTTTTCCTGACGTTGCACGAGCCTTATCTCTCTGACTGCAAAAGTGGGGGGGGGGGGGGGGGGGGGGAGGGGAGGGGATGAAAGACGCTTTGTGAATTGAACTCTGCTTACTGAAGGTTGTGGAAAACTTGCTGAAAGTGTATACTTGGAATGCATGACTTAGCAGAGTTTTAATCCCGCTTTCCCCAGTGTTCATGAACGAGCAGAACTGACTAGTCCCAGTTAGTAGAAATACATCTGTATTTCTGGAGATGCTTCACGCTTAACAATCTAAGGAATATGCAAGCTGGCAAATCTCTTCTTAACCTGGATTCCACTTCAGAATTAATGGTCGACAGAAATGGTATAGCTGAGTCTGAATTCATGAAACAGGGCATTTTTGCAGACAACATGAGGCTTTTTGTATACCTCTAAACTATGCTTTAGCTGTTGCAGCTTGCTTCCTTACTCCTGTGTGTAGAGGGGGTACAACGAAAGCCCAGGGTTTTCATTTCCACAGTGACTCTGGTTCCCTAAGTGTACCCACATTACATTGCATGCTACGAGGCACAACCTATGTATACAGGTGCCTCGATGGTGCTGGGGAAACACTGCCTCTCCTGCTCAGTGAGCCCCTCGCACACTTGTGGTTTGGGGGATGTTCGCTGGTTTCTGCAGTACACAAGTGGTGTTTATGGACAGGAAGCACAGGAGGGGTTATGCAGTGAAGAGCAGTATCTTAACATGAAGAGGATGTAAGTCCAGAAGTGCTTGTGAGGTTCTCTGTCGTTATTTGATGGTTTTACAGGGATGGCTTTTTGGCTGATGGTCACGTCTCCTTGGCGCATCAGTTCGCATTATGCACTGCAGAGCTGCTGCAGCCCATGGATGTTTGTTTTAACACCTTCACCTCTAAAGGGCTGCATAACTTCAGGCTCCCTTTGCTGACATCTGATACCCATTCGTGAGATAATGGGTTAAACGTTTCAAAAGTGACTCAGGGGTGTTCTCTGATTTTCGAGGATCAGAAAGTAACTGGGGGCTTAAAGAGCACTGAAAATACCAAAGGCAGCATGAAAATGTTATTTTTGTGTTACTGGAACCTCCGTCACTAAGTGCTGGTGGGATGGTTTTTCACAGGGACAGAAGGAAATATTAAGCAGAAACAGAAGCATTCTGAGCACTGCTCTGTCGTTCCTGCTTTGGAAGACATAAGTATACACTGTGACACCATGTAGAACAGAAGTGGGGTAGGCTCTGTTTGCACATTTCGTATGAATGTGATGGAAAAAAAAAACAAACCAACCCAAAAATGTCCCCCTCTTCTCCAACCCCCCCCCAAGTAAGTGTCTCAGACCCAAATTGAGACCCTGTATTTATTGTCTGGCAAATCATGACATTACCACGGAATCACAGATTTGTAGGGCTTGGAAGGGACCTCCAGAGACCGTGCAGACATTCCCGTACTGTTGCTCCTTTCTAAATCCTTTGGAGATGTATTTTTGGTAACTGCTGCGTTCAGTGAGTGAATTTGGGAATCAGAACCTTTGTTCAGCTGTTCCACATGTTTAGTAACAGGCGAATACTTACACAGCGTTGGGTCTTTCGAGATAAGAGTGAAGTTTTAGATACAGTTTTTCATCTTTTTTTTTTTTAATATGGTGCTAGAAAATCTGTTGCATATTGGATCAGAAATCGTTTCCGTACAGGTCTTCATCTTTTTGTTTGCTTACTCAGACCACTGAAAGTTGAGACATTATCATACAGTGCCACGAAGCAACGCCGTTCTCTTTTTTTGCCAGTTTACGTTTCACACTTGGAGAATGGTAACAGTTCTATGTCATTTCAACGTAAAACAAGTAGAATTCAGGTCTGCAAAGTTTAATTAATAAGTACAGCTTGTCCTTGCAGCATCAGAAAGTCTGCTTTCCTTTGGGAATCCAAGTATCAATATGAGAAATATCAGTTTAGCTGGAAAAATAAAGGTGAGGCTCCTGTAATCACCTGCTCGTCTCAACATTTTAGGCAGCTCTAGCGATGTGGCATGCCATAAGATATCCACCTTATGAGGAGGAAAACATGCGTGCTGCAGTCTGGAATTTTTAACCCCATACCCTCCAAGTCACAGCAGAATAAATGCAGAGGTTCATCTCAAGTTTTCCTAAGTCACAAATAGTGCTCAGGTCCGCTGAATACTCCAAGTACTGAAGCATAATGGTACCAGTAGTGAATCAGGCAGACTACAGGAGGTCGGAATAGAAGATGAATTCATTAATCTGAACCCCGACTAGGGCTGACGGAGGTTCCAGTTAGACATTTAAGCTGTTTGAAGCTCCTTCTTTATTGCTCCTCTAGTTCAATTTGAGCCTTCAGTCTTCATCAAAAATGAGCAACCACGTCCTCCATCGAGGCAGCCCTGTTAGCCATGCTAGCAGGATTGAATCTAATGAGGTCCAACGTAGCAAAGTGTGATGTTTTGCACTTGGGCCGGGGTAATCCCAGTTACGTATACAAATGGAGAGAAGAACTCGAGAGCAGTCCTAATGACAAGGGCCGCGGGGTCCTGGCCTATGAAAAACTTGATGTGAGCTGACAGTGTGTGCTCGCAGCCTGAAAGAGCAACAGGATCTTGGGCTCCATCAGGAGAGGGCTGGCCAGCAGGCTGAGAGGGGAGATTGTCACCCTGTACTCTGCCCTCACGAGGCCTCATCTGGAGTGCTGTGTCCAGGTCTGGGGCCCCCAGCACAAGAAACTTGCAAATCCTAGAGAGGAATCAGAGGGGTGGAGCACCTCTCCTAGGAAAGCAGACTGAAGGAACTGGGTTTGATCCTTCTGGAGAAGAGAAGGCTCTGAGGGATCCTCACTGTGGCCTTCCAGTATTTAATGGGAGATGATGGAAATCAGCTTCTTACAAGGGTGTACAGTGACAGGACAAGTAGTGGTGAACCAAAGGAGGAAAGATTTAGGTTAGATGTCAGGGAAGTTATCACTGAGACAGTGGTGATGCAGTGGCACAGGCTGCCCACATGGGCTGTGGGTGCCTCGTCCCTACAGGCATTCAAGGGCAGGTGGGACATGGCCCTGGGCAGCCTGATTCGTGGCTGACGTCCCTGCCTGCAGCAGAGGGGGGCTGGAACATGATGGTCCTTGAGGTCCTTCCAACCCAAACCATCGTAGGGTTCTATCATTTTTTTTTTCTCATACAAATTCATCACACTGAACAAGCTTTTAATGCCAGTGCTGCTACGAGAATTACTCTGAACTGTATGTTCTGTAGCTCACACACCTGAATATTTCTCCTGTTTATGGAGCATTCTCCTGGACTTCTGTTTTGGCAATAAATGAAACTTAAGGCTTTAAAGGTATGTATCTTCTGCCCTATTTATCTTTCCCTGAAAGAACAGCACAGTTGCATAACACGTGAAGTACAGTCCGTATAAACCATCTGCTCAGTCTGCTTTCATTAGTACATCACATCAAGGGTTTGGGGGGGTGTTTATTTTTGTATCACAGACACAGCTACTGAAACATCACTGCTTCTCATGTTCATACTGGGAACCTCTGGTAATAAATTAGTCATCCCTGACTGATATTTTAGCTGTGAATTTTGCAAACCTTTATAGTTAAAGCTGCTTAAGTAGTTACGTGCACGCTGCGTGTGCTTTACATGTTACATCTGCACATATTTAGTCTCTCCAGTCACATTCTGATGTAAGGCTGCTCCTGGTCTCACTGACATTAAGGAAAAATAAAGGAAGACGTTTTCTGAATCAGTGAAGTCGTTCAGATGCCGTGGAATCAGAACGTGGCCTTCAGACAAAGCAACTGCTGAATAAAGAGTAATTCATCCGTCTGCACTGTTGTGCTGCAATGAAGACAATCAGCAATTAATTAATAGATCGCAGAATTGTACGGGTTGGAAGGGACCTCTAGAGATCAAGTCCAACTCCCTGCCAGAGCAGGAGGATGAAGTGATACCGTCTTATGTTTAAATTTATTTGAAAAGGAAAAAAGAGCTTGAGACACACATCTGAACGTCGGCAGTTTTTGTGTCTGTGTATTAGGTTTTTATATACAATGTGCTATGTAATGAGAGGACTTAGAAA
Source organism: Oreortyx pictus (assembly GCA_036925125.1). Taxonomy (NCBI): domain Eukaryota; kingdom Metazoa; phylum Chordata; class Aves; order Galliformes; family Odontophoridae; genus Oreortyx; species Oreortyx pictus. Next base: position 6,800,035 of record JAUPFR010000003.1, read on the forward strand.
CACTTAGGTCGGTAGATGTGGTGTTTCTGTTTCCCTAAGAGGGAACCAAGGTACTCAGTAGTACTTAACAATGCGTTCATCTTGCAGAAGGTTGATGGGAACTAAGTGCAGAGCAGTAGTCTCTGGAGTAACCAAATCAAAAGTGTTGTCTGTGAACTGTTGGAGCTGGCAGATCAGGTAACTCATGCCTGTTGAACTCCTACTGTACAGTCAATACATCAGCCCCAACTTGGTTGGTGCTGTTTTCCTCTGTGCTCTGCTATCCTCTCTCTTCATGTGGCAACTTTCCCAACAGGGGAATGATAACAAAGATGTCTTTCTTCTAAACCTGTCTTTGTGCCTTTTCAAGCACTGCTGACTCTGTGTTTAGAATCTGCTCTGCTTCATGATTAATCTACTTATGCAATCTGACAACTGTATATACATGTATGTATATTTGCTATTTGGACTTCAGTAAAGGTGAAGAGAATGAAATCAAGGTACTGTTTGCACACTGCGTTGCGATGTTTTGTTCATTTTCACAAATAATCTTCCATTTTGATAGCACTGCAGTTTGAAAAGCTGCTAGCGAGGTTTGTTCCCATGCATGCATTTCTGTCTTAGCCCAGCTGTGCTGTTGGTTTCACATTTGTCACGGTCGGGCTGGGATAGAGCTGTTTTCTTCACAGAGGTTCATGTGACGCTGTGTTTTGGATCTTTGAGGAAAAGGATGGTGACAGCACACTGATGTTTCAGCTCCTTGTGCTGCCCTGCCAGCGAGGGGCTGGGGTGAGGAGCTGGGAGGGGACAGATCCAGGACCTGAACTGCTCAAAGGGACGTTCCATACCACACGGCATCATGCTCAGCATTAAAAGCTGGGGGAAAGAAAGAGGAAGGAGAGGACATTCATTTGTCTTCCCAAGTAACTGTTACGTGTGATGAGCCCTGCTTTCCTGGAAGTGGCTGAACATCTGCCTGCTGGCAGGAAGTACTGAATGAGTTCCGTGCTTCGCTTTGCTTCTAGTTTACCCCGTAAACTGTCCTCAACCCAGGAGTTCTCACACATACATTTCCAGTTCTCTCCTCCATTCCACCTGGGGAGAGTGTGTGAGTGGCCGTGTTGTACCGAGCTGCCTGTGGAGTTAAAGACCAAGCAAATTATATTGCTTCTTCTCAGTGCTCAGTTTTAAATACCATTTGTTGTCTCATAGGAGCCTCTGTGAGAAGAAAGCCCCGAAGAAGAAGTCTGTTGAAGAGCAAGGAAAAACAGCATTTAAATGTGCAGCGTTCCAGCTGTGCTGCTGTCTCCAGACAATCTGATATCACCTAGCAATAGAAACACATGCTGTACAGTTGTAATAGGATTAAACAGTGCAAAGCTACAAAGTCCTGCAGTGATTATATTGCTATACTGAGAAAACGGCAGCCTGATTATTAGAAATATTTTCAGTGTGTATGGGCTTTCTTTTTTTTTTCTGCAGTTATTTATAATTGCTGCCTTTCTCTCAGCCTGCGGGAGGTAATTTTTAAATTAACTGTGCAGTGCAATCAGTATCAGTAGATTATACAATCCCGAGATGGCAAGAATTATGATAAGCCTCATGCTAAGCTCTGGAGAGATTTGTAAATGCGTCGTTTGCCCTGCCCCACTTCTGTTAGAAAGCACAAAGTTAATGTTCTGGAACAAGAAAAGGGCAGCGATGCAGTCCTAAACACAGAACTCTGCATTATACATAACAGGAAAAAAAGAAAGAAAAAGCATATGGAGTTACTGCAGGCAGATACTGCGGGGATAAAACGAGAGCTTCACAGAAAAACGACAGCAACTTTGCTTTGTTAAGCATAGATGTGGCTGCACAACAGCGTCCAGTGATTTCCAAGCATTCACCTCCTTGCAGTTCTCAGGCTGAGCTTCCAGAAGTGCACAGTGTCAGCTGGAACCGTTTCCTCGTAGTGATCCATGGGAAAACTCCCTGAGAATCAAGAGAGCACAGTGTCGTTACAGTTCCCTCTTACCTCTGGGTCGTGGTGGAGCCGTGCGGGCCGCAGAGATGATCAAACTGATGGGGCAGGGACAGGAGGCAGCGTTTTCACAAGAGAGTGAAGCTTCGTGAGTGATGCTTTTTAAACACTGTTGGTTTTCTTTTTTAATACGGCACTCTGAGTGCTCCTTTTGCAGGAATCCACCTTTACGTTTTAAAAAGAAGTCTGAGCATGAATGAGATGCTATCAATACCCTGATTTATATCCTTATGTCCAGATATCCTTCACATCCTCTCCGAGAATCTTTCTTGGAGAGACACCATTGAATACCTCCACAGCTTTCAATCTGGCCAGAGGTTTCCCATAAGTTCACCAAACCCCAGGAGAGCTACTTAATTCTAACCTAATGTTGTTGTTTTTTTTTTCCACAAGTGCCATAGCTTTACAGTAACTGATGAATTTTTTCTAGCACAGCAAAAGTAGTAAACTGATCAGATGGTAGTGGAAGATAAAGCCCCAAATGCTGTTTCAATAAATTATTTACCTTGAAAGCATTTTGAGAAGATGAGGTCTTCGATGGTTTAACTGAATAATACTGAATTATTTAAAAAAATGCTCTATTTTCTGCCTTAATGACTTTCCTTTAAAACAAGATAGCTCCTAAAGAAGTGTCAGACTGGGAGGTGCATGCGTGTGGGGAGGAGGCATTCAGTAATTCAGATGCACCACCCTCTGCCTCACTGTGTCATCATTCGCTGTTGGCCACCCCAAAGCGATCAGCAAGTGGTAAAGAGTGTCAGTGGATGCCATTTTCTCCCCATGGAGGAATTAATTCAGTGACACACTTCTGCTTCACACTCACTTCTATGTCAGATGTCATTCTGTCAGGCTCTGCTGCCGATTGTCTCATAGCAGCAAAAAGTAATGGCAGATTTGGGGGGAAGGTTCAGCCTCTACTGACAAACCATCAACATCCACCTCTGATGGCACTGACCAACACAACAAAATAGGAGGTGTTACTTCTGGAGGTCTCAGTGAAGTAAAGAAAGGATCTGGCAGTGGTATTTGATGAACACTGCTGCATGCAGAACATAGAGGCTAGAGGAAAGTTGGGGCAAGAGAGCAGAAAATACATGGAAGAAGCTTCTGGGGAAAATAAGAGAGGCAGTTGTGAAAGAAACTGGGACTGAGAGAAGAAAGGTAGCAAAAGAGGTCAGACAAGGAGATAAGCAGGAGGGGCCTGAGCAAGTATGGAGTGGATCTTGTGTTCAGTAAATAAGGGAAGTGGGACAGAGGGAGATGAATAAACAGAGCAGGATCAGGTTCCCTCATCAGGTGAGACCACGCTGCGCCACAGAGCAGACCTGGCCAAAGACCCCAGCAGGGTCCTTCTGTTCTCTGCTAACCTCTGACAGAGCTCACAGAATATTTTGGCCAGGCACAAAAGCTCAGAGATTCCAGTGTTTTTTGTTCTTGTTGTTTTCTTCTCTTTTTGCAATTTTGGTTAAGAGCAAATCTTTATTAACCCGGCCTTTTACATAGCCTTGTGACTGTGCAAAGCAGAACTGGATGAAATAACTATGTAAGAAGAAACAAAGCACGTGTGGACTGATGCTCAACCAGTGGCTCTAACTATAAGAAAGATCTGGGGCAAGCACTTCTCTTGGCAGGAGAATCCACCCTCCTTGCTGTAGTGAGGCTCAATGACTCAAGGACCAGGGAATGTTCTTTCAATGCCAAGGTAAGGCCGAATTTTACTGGCGTCCTACAAAGAACACAAGCCCTTCCTTTCAAGGGAAGTGAGCATTTGAGAATGCATGTGCTTTGATCACTGTTGCTCTAAACAGAAAGCATTCTCCAGAAGCTGACACATACAGTGAGAAGCAGAGGTGTCAACAGGGACAAAAAGGGCACTCAAAGCAAGAGTCCAGGAGGTACAAAGTGGGAATCAAGATAGATAAAGATAAAGACCATAGCCTGTGGAAGGTCTTGTCCTTCTCTGCTACCTTGTATTTAAGACACGCATGTCAATACAAAAACACATATTTTGTAACATCTCTTAAAATCAACAAGCCCAACAAATATTACAAATATTTTCACTCCCAGCTCTCATAAACCCTTGACTGCTGCCCTTGACATTTCCCATATGTGCCGATGACTTAAGTAGCAGGGACCCTACTTCCTTTTGGCTACAGAGCTGTTTGTTCTCTGTTTTTATACGCAGACTAAGGGCATTTTGTGTTGTGAGGCCAGAAGACTCCTACAAGAATTATAGAGTCCTTAAGATTAGAAAAGACCTGCAGATCATGTCCAACCATCAGCCCACCCCCACCGTGTCAACTAAACCATGACCCCCAGTGACACATCGCCATGTTTCTTCAACACCTCAAGGGACAGAGATTCCACCATCCCCCTGGGAAGCCTGCTCCAATGACTAACCACTCTTTCAGAGGAGACATTTGTCCAAATATCCAACCTGAACCTCCCCTGGTGCAACTTGAGGCCACCACCTCTGGCCCTACCATTAGTTATCTGGTAAAAGGGGTCAGCTTCCATCTCACCAGAACTTCTGTTAGGGCTCATGTTCAGCTGGCTGTTAGCTGACCCCTCCAGGTCCTTTTCCTCCACACAGTCTTCCAGCCACTCTACCCCGTGACTGAAAGTGTTGCCTGGGGTTGTTGTGACCCAAGTGCAGGACCTGGCACTTGGGCTTGTGAAATCACATCCAATTGACCTCACCCCATCGACACAGCCTCGAGTATGGGATAGAATTGTGAAGCTGGTTGCTAGGATCAAAGCCTTAATTCTTTCAGTATCCAAAGAAGTAATATAAAATGAAATAAAATTGCAGACATTGGCCCCATTGTCTTCAGAGACACGGCAGAAGAAGAGGGGCTGCATGGTACGGTAATGTGTGAACAGCGATGTTTAACAACTACGTTTAGAAGATGTTATCTCTTTTCTTACTGTGGGAACCTGCTTAGGTTTGTTACTGAAATGAATTCCCACTTCGAGCAATTTCTGCTGTCTGCTCTTAATCGAATACATCTGCAGAACGGCGAGGAAAAAAGCCATCAAACAGATAACGCAAAACCATTCACATTTTGGAAAGAGAAGACGCGATTTCCACGCAGCCACTTGGACCTTTACAGTGACACAAACCCACCGACCCTGAGGAGAGCCGGCAAGGCGCGCGGGAGCGCGGAGAGAGCGGGGAGGGAGAAGAAGGAGCTGCGCATGCGCCGCCGCACTGCCGCCATTCAGCCGTTGGGCGGCGCGCGACCCCCCGCCCTCAGCGCGCTCCGCGTGACGTCGCTGAGGAAGAAGCCGCCGTGTCGGGGACGGCAGATTCGCCATAATCCGCCGCTTGGCCAATCTCACCCCCACCCCCCACCCCCCACACCGTCTCCATCTATCTCTATATATATTGATAAGGAGGCAACACGCGAAGCCCAGCCGGCTGGCGCGACTGTTCTTTTTTAATTATTATTATCTGTTTATTATTATTATTTTTTTTTTTGCCGTGGCCGCCGCGCTTCGTTTTTCAGCCAGCTCTCCCGCTGCTCCCCTCTCCCCCTCAGCCCCAACCCGCGGCTATGGAGGCTGCGGCTGCAGCTGCAGGTGAGCGGCGGCGGAGCGCGCGGAGCTCTTCACGCTGAGGCGGAGAAGGGAGGAGGGGAGGGGAGGGGAGAAGTACTTCCGGTCGCCGTACGGCGCCATCGACTCCTGTCAGGAGGAGGAGGAGGAGGAGGGGGAGGGGGGGTTCAGGAGTCACACACGTGCTGCTCCACCTGGGCTGTCGCAAGTCCTTGGAGCTGGATGGGATCCGCTCAGGTGTGTTGAGGGAGCTGGAAGAGGTGATTGCTGAGCTGCTTTACTCCGTCTCTTCGCCTTCCTGGTCAGTCAGAGGGGTGCCAAAAGACTGGAGGCTTGCTAACGCGGTGCCCATCTATGAGAAGGGTCATAAGGAAGATGTGGGGAACAGCAGTCCTGTCAGCCTGACCTTGGTCTGTGACTGTGATCCTGGTACTTACGTGAGACAGCTGGGGAATCAGGCCCAGCAAGCACGAGTTCATGAAAGGCAGGTCCTGCTTGACCAACCTGATCTCCTTTTATGACCCAGTGACCCACCGAGAATGAGCAGTGAGAGAAACACACTCAATGTAATCTGCCTACGCTTCAGTAAAGCCTTTGACTCGTTTCTCACAGTATTCTGCAGAAGCTGGGAGCCCATGGTGTGGACAGGTACACTCTTTGCTGGGTAAGGAACAGACTGGAGGGCTGGGCCCAGAGAGTGGCGGTGAATGGAGTTAAATCCAGCTGGCAGTCAGTCACAAGAGATGTTCCTCAGGGGTCAGTACTGGTGCCCATCCTGTTCGGTATCTTTATTGACAATCAGGACAAGGAGATTGAGTACACCCGCATTAAATTTGCAGATGAAATCAAGTTGGGAGGAAGTGTTAATCTGCTTGAGGGAAGGGAACCCCTCTACAGAGGGATTTGGATAAGCTGGATCAATAGGGTGAGACCAGTTGTGTGAGTTTTAACAGGGCCTAGTGCTGGGTCCCTCGCTTCGTTCACAACAACCCCATGCATCACTGCAGACTTGGGGCAGAGGGGCTGAAAAGCTGCACAGAGGTGAAGTATCTGAGGTGTTAGTTGACAGCTGTCTGAACAAAGCCTGAAGTGTGCCCAGGTGTCTTTAAGAAGACCAGTGGCATCCTGACTTGTATCAGAAATAGTGCAGCCTGCGGGAGCAGGGAGGTGATTGTCCTTCTGTACTCAGCACCGATGAAGCCACACCTTGAGTACTGTGTTCAGATTTGGGCTGCTTGCTACGGTAAAGATGTTGAAGCCCTGGAGTGTGTCTGGAGAAGGGCAGGGAAGCTGTGAAGGGTCTGAAGCACAAGTCTTATGAGGAGTGTCTGTGGGAACTGGTGTTGTTCAGGCTGGAGAAGAGGAAGCTCAGGGGAGACCTTATTGCTCTCTCTACATCTCCCTAAAAGGAGGTTGTGGTGAGATGGAAGCTGGCCTCTTTTACCAGGTAACTAATGGTAGGGCCAGAGATGATGGCCTCAGGTTGCACCAAGGGAGGTTCAGGTTGGATATTTGGACAAATGTCTCCTCTGAAAGAGTAGTCATTGGAACAGGCTTCCCAGAGTGATGATGGAATCTCTGTCCCTTGAGGTGTTGAGGAAGTGTGGCGATGTGTCACTGGGGGTCATGGTTTAGTTGACACGGTGGGGGCGGGCTGATGGTTGGATTTGTTCTGAAGGCTTTTTCTGACTTTAATGATTCCATCTGGCGTGCTTCAGAAATCAGGTCCAGAGCCTTGCAACCAGGGCCTCCTGAAAGTGATGACTTGAGTGCTCGTTCTCTGAGGGGTTCCATATGATTTTGTTATATAGTGTGGGTTAGTTATGCGTTGGTGCCTGAACGGATTTTTGTGCTAACTGCTGCAGTGTTGCATTTATCCACGTGAGGGCGATCATAGAACACTGAAAAGGCAAAATGTTCACGTAGGTGTGGGTATCACTGCATTTTAATGATGGAGGAGCTTCTTTTTTTCTTTTTATTTTTTCTGAGAGTGGAAGGATGCGTTTCAGACAGAGGAGGCAGATAAGGGCTTTGTACCTTTTCCCTCCTGGGGTGGCTTCATCGTGTGGCACAGTGCAGGTTCTGCTTTCTGGTGATGTCTTAGACTACTCCGAAGCAAGTCAGTGTAATGTAGAATTGTTAGTGTTTGTGAATTTTCAAAGGTACTGTGCTCTACTGGTGAAAGAATAACATATTTGTATGCTGTAGCAGCAAGGTTGTGTTAAGGGATACATTTGTATTGTGGCTTAAATCTTAGAAAGTCTAAATCGTAAGGAACCTTAATTATATGACATGCTTGACACATTGCATCTCTATCAGTGTCTCCTAATGGAAGTCTAGAGAAAAATGAAAGGATGGGGAAAGTATATAGTGCTGTTTTTCCAGGCTTTGCTGGGCCTTTGCTAAGTTGCTTTTGGACTGTAGTGATGTCTTCTACTTAGTAGACCCTGATGGACTTTCCTTCCAAGAATTTGCCTAACATATGCTAACATTGCAGACTCACACCCACCGTACAAAGTTCCAGGCTTTATGAAGAAGTGCCCCCTTTGTTCTTTGCTTCTTCAGTCCAGCAGCGGGAGAAGATCCTCTAGAGAGAGCAGGCAGTGGAATCAGCTAGATTGGAAAAGGCCTCCGAGATCACCAAGTCCAGACATCAACCTGACAGACTTATTGAGTCTGATCACTGAGCCACGTCCCTAAGTGTCTTGAGGTTTCAGAGCTCTCAGGAGTGCTGTTTGCTGCTCATCTCTGTGGCATGATTTCACAGTTCTCCCTCTTTGCCTTTCCTCACACTGCAGCACCTTCCTTTTCATCTAGATGAATTTCCATTTATTTACTCCCTTCTCATACAGAACCGTGCTGCTGACTTTCCTTATGTCTGTTATCTTTTATTTTTCTTCTTATTATTTTAGTTTTTTAAATAAAAGCGTCTGAAGATGTATGCTGAAAATGGTCTTGTGTGGTAACTCTTACGTTCTGTTTTTCAGTAGTGCAGCTCTAAATGTTTGTACTGTGGCTGACTGTGAAGCGTTTGCCATTATTGAGTGATCTTTCATAGAGGCTTCTCCAAACCTTGATGGAGTGAAAACGAATTGGAAAGCTTGCTTTGGTGTGGACATACCTTCTCTGAATGTTCCCATCGTACAGAGTACTTCTTTGCTACGCCTGCTACTATTTGAGCACCTTGGACAGAAAAGAAGAGTTAAAATAGAAAGCTGCATTCTGCTCTTTTAAGTTGATTAAGTAATTTTTATTAAGCTAATCTGTCACCATTTAAAAGTTTGTTTTGTTTTCTTCATTTGACAAAACTTTTTCAAATATGTCAGGTATGTTTTCTTCTGTTAAAGCTTCCTTTTGCTGCCACTTAGCTGTAGCAAGCTCGATGCTTTTTTTTCCCTTGGCCTTTATAAAGCCTTTGAGTATTAGTATCAAATATGATGCTTTTAAATAGTCTTCGTGCTGCTTTCAGGGATTGAACATTTTAGAGCCCTTTCAAGCCTTTTCGTTCTTTCTTTCTCTTTTGTTAAAGATGCTTAATGTAGCTCTCATTGTTAAACACAAACGTCTGGCTTTTTAGCACTTCAGTGAAGGATTTTTGAGCAGTACTCCAGTCGTTATTGCAGGGTAAGTCTCAGGTTGGGTCCCATTGAATATGGTCCTGTTTTACTTCTGATGAAGTCAAGAACTGTTCTCTGATGATGTGCTGGGTGAAGTAGCTGTGAATGGTGCCCAAACATTTAATATTGTCGTCATGTTCTGACCTGATATTGAAACATTTTGCAGAAGGGTAATTGAAGCCAAAAATGTCTAGTTGCTTGTGTCTCTGTGACCTCTTTTACCTCCTTCAGTTACTCTTAGCATCGTGCCCAGGCTGTTGCTAACACATCCTAGCACTCCTCTGCGTGCACTGTGAGCATTGCAGTCCTTAAGCATTCTGCTAGTTTTTGACAAAGTCTCTTCATCAGATTTGACCCTGAGCTTCCCCTAACGGGCAGCATTGCCTCACAATCAGTGCATCCTGCTTTGTTTCCCCTCTACTTTTATGTTTTGCATTATCCCACTGGTGTTAGAGCAGCGTTCTTCGGAGTCTTGCTTGGATGCCTGTCAGTCAGTGGCCTTGTTTACAGCTCAGCATTCTGGTTTGACACCTTGTTAGGCTTATGGAGCTATTGTGGTAGCGTGTAAGTTATTTTTTAAAGCAGCTATGAAGAAATAAACAAAAAGAGCAGTTTGTCTTAACTCTGTGCTCTTTGTTGTTTCCTGTTGTTTCTGTCTCGTCCTTCACTTGAAAATAGTCTTCATAGTTTGTCACTTCAGGGTGAGTCACCTTGATCTTTGTGCTGTGTCACATTTGCCACCTACCCCGATGTCTTCAGTTCAAAAACGTTTCCATAACCTCTTAAATTTTGATTGAGCCTATTGGAACCCATCACTTCTTCGTGTTTTATCCTCTACTCGTCATGTTCCCTTAGGCACAGATGAAGCTATCAGCTCAGCTCACAGCAGCACCGTCACATAGTCGTGTTCAAAGTCCTTAGTAGCACTAACTTAAATCTTTGTTTTCTCTGTCATAAGATATTTGTATTGTATCACTTTTTAGATGAAGCTTGTTTCTTATCTGGAAACTCTGACACACTCATTGTAATTTACTCTGAAACAGTGTACCTCTCTGTAGCATCTCAGAAACAATAGAAGTAGTTAATGTGGGAAAGTAACCTTGAGGTCTCATTAGAAAAAGATATTGAATGGATATCATTAGATCTTATTTAAAATAATATCAGTTGGTATTGATTTTAATGTGATTTAATTTTCTCCGGGGATGTGCCCTTCATCAGCATTTCCACAACTTTTAGGTCAAAAAGAAAAATGTTTGTGGCATTTAATGATCAGTTAAATTGTCCTGAGTTTAGTTAGCAGCTACAAGTTGGAATGGGGATGCTCAGGAGCTCCTTTTCTTTAGGCTGACTGTGTTCTGCTGCAGATTTGCCTCAGCGGTCCATCCTGTGCTGGTGAATTAAAACAGAACAGTTGCTGACACGAGTTTAGATTCAGGTGAAGGAAGCCCTGAAATAGCTTTCTGTTCTCGTGGGCCCGCTGCTTCTGCTGCTGTTATTTTGTTAGTTTTGAACATGGGTGCTGCTGGGCTGAGTTGCTGTTAGCCATTTGCAGAAGGGGTTATTGCGGTGCTACTGCTCTGTAGCGTTAGCAGATGGTGGGAGATTTATATGTGTATTTTTAATAAGTATTATCCTTTTGGCTTTTGATATGCTGTATTTCACCCCATGGTTTTTGATGAATCAAAATACAGAAAGCAGCAGGAAATAAGGATGGATTGATCGATTGATTTTTTTTTCTGACTCTGTCAAATGAGGAGAAATAACATTATTTCATACTGCTGCCTTTATTAAAATGAGAACTGAAGTGCTTTAAGGTGAGGGAAGGGGTCTAGAGAATAAATCTATGGCAAAACACAGCTTTTTTGAAGCTAAAATGTATGTAATCAAGACCTAGGTTCATTTGGAGATTCTTTTTTAAGATAGAAAAATGCAGCTGACAGTTATTTACATTTTACTGAAATTATGAAGAACTACTGATTACTTGAAGATATTAAGAGTGTGTAATCATGCATTTCACAGTATTATTTTTCCTTTTGAAACAGAATGAAGTAGATTTTGATTCTAAAAAAGTGTCAGTGAAGCAGTAAAAATCCGAGATAAAAAGAAAATATTGCTGAGTTGTAGGTGGGCTGTTATCTCTGAATATAGTTTTATGCCAAGGTATGTTTGTGTCTGGGACCGTAGGATTTGATTTTCCTTGTTTCACAAGTATAGCTGCTTTTATAGGTATGGGCTTGGAGATTGTGGAGTAGCACACCTTAGGGAAGTAAAACATCCCTTAGATACCATTCTCCATTCCTCCTCAAGCTCCTTCCTCTAAGTATTCCTTCATTATTTATTTATTTTTTTTTTTACACTGTCCCAAAGCTTTTTTCTCCTTTCCTTTCCCTTACAAAGTCCAGGTAGCCTTCTCCAAAGCAGTGCATGCTGTTTCTAGGTCACCCATCAGTAACTTGTGGTCATCCCTGCTGTGCTTAGAACCATAGAACCGTTTGGGTTGGAATGGACCTGTAAAGGTCACCTAGTCCCACTCCCCTGCAATGAATGGGGGCACCTACAGCTAGATCAGGTTGCTCAGAGCCTCAATGAGCCTGACTTTGAGTGTCTCCAGGGATGGGGCAACTACCACCTCCCTGGGCAACCCGTTCCTATGCCTCATTACCCTTACTGTGGAAAAAAAAACCTTTCCTTATATTGAGTCTGAAGAAGCATTTCTTGAGAAAGCAGAAGGTGTGATGTGATGCCACTGGTTTTAAACAGTGGAAATGATATGGAGTCGGACTAGATGACCTTTAAAGGCCCATTCCAACTCAAACGATTGTATGATTCTATGAAATAAAGGTGTGCTTTTGTACTTTACGTGAGTACTTGAGTCTTCTGCCACGGTTCCATGACAGTGTTTGGTAGCTGTACGGTGTAATATCCCACTGAAGCCTGTGTTTGATAGCTGTAGTCCTGACCTATACAGATGTCATGACAACTGGAAGCTGTGTTTGCCTTTATGATTGTTAGCTGAGAATGAGTGCTGATGGATTCAAACCAGGAGAGAAGCAAAGTTCCTTTGGATTACTAACTGTAATACAGTAGATACCTCATTGCCACGATGAAAGGAAGGAAAAAAAGGCCCGAGGCCGAAAAGCTTCCTGGTCTCAGAATGAAATACGAGTTCAGTTGCTGAACGTTCTCCATTGTTGGGGATTGGAAGGTGATCAGGTAGCAGAGTTTGTTTCATCTTTAAGTTCAGACTGAAACAAGTCCTTACGTACGTTCAAACCGTACTGCCGTGTACTTCAGGAAGGTTGAGCAGGAGCACTTCTGTATTCCTCAGAGCAGTGGGTGCCAGGTGAACTTTCCTTTTTGCATTTAACCATGGAGTTTGTGGAATCGTTAAGGTTGGAGAAGACCTCTGAGATCATCTGTCCCGGCCGTCCCAGTATTGATCACTGAACCACAGTCCTGAGTGCAACATCTGCACATTTCATGAGCAGCTCCAGGGGCAGCAGCTCAGGCACCTCCCTGTGCAGTCCTTCCCCCAGTCCTTCGTGCTATAGGAAAGTTTGTGACTTCTCACAAGTTTTCAACACATGGTAATTGAAAGTATATATAACAATATTAACTGATGTCCACAAATAATTCCACTTACAGTAATTTTTCTGATATCGATGGTCCCTCCTCCAGATTTAATGAGAAACAGGACGGGTGCTTTCAAGCTTTGAGAAGAGAGATGGGAATCAGGGAGCTTGTTTCCCAGTGTGTATTCCCTATTTCTCTTCAGTGTTCCATTTGTGAACCTCCCTTTGTTCACACTCAGTATGAGGAACTGTTTTTGCCTAACGAAGGAGTACACTGAGCTGTTCGCAGTAATGGAAATCAAAATTGAAACGGTTTCACTTATGTTCCATCTTAATTTGCCACTTCTCAATTTAAGAGAAATGTGACTGGTAACATTTATTTCAGCATACACTGAATAGATTACATGAGCAAACTGAAGGTAATGAATGAACACAACGCTTTAAAATGGAATGTTTCAGATTGGTTTTGGCTGAAGCTGCTCTTGTTTGTTTACCTGCATACTTGATTAATATTTCTTTCATTATCTGCATATTTAATTGATGTCGAATTAATTGCTCTGTTGATTTCTCACATAATTAATTATCCACTACTTAAGCATCGATTCCCTGCATAGTTAATTGACTTCTTGCTTATTTGATTTTTACACTTAATTGACTATAACTCATTACTCTATTGCTATACCATCTAATTAGCAACTGGTTTATCAGTTATCATTTGCTTTCTTTTAATCTGATTGTTTAGGCCCGTGATAACACAGCTTATCTTCTGCTTTCTGACCTTCTTTTCCAGTCATTCTGTATAAAAGCATTTCTTCCTCTGCTCTATTTTGTTTCAGTCTCACTTCTAAGCAGGGCACTCATTACAGCTGTTGAGGGAAGAGACAGGAACCAGTGAGCCTGAACTTCCAGGGAAAGCAGCAGAAGCCTCAAAACAGAAGTGTCTGCTGCACTGTGGAATTTCAGTGTTCAGGTGTGGTTAAACTTTTTGTTAGTGTAGTTGTTTTTGTAGTGGGAATATTAAATATGCACTAAGGAGAATCGTCCTCTGCTGGGTTAATAAGAGGGCATCGTTCTAATTTAGCATTTAGAATAATACTAAATAATCAGAGCAGAACTGATTCGAAGGAACATTTCCTTTATAAACGTAGTGCAATCAAAATAAGAATGTGTGTGTGCTCGAGACAGCAGAGTGCCTGAGAAGGAACGGTACCACACTCATAAGACCATAGTGAGGATCAGACACATTTTACATAGGCTCACCTGTGTATAGGATACAGTGTATTTTGTACAACAGAAACAGTTTACAGGCTGTTTTTCAGAGCTGCATTAAGAAATGGGGGCTCTGTGTCTTTTAGTTTTGAGGTATTTGTACTATTTCTAAAGATCATGTTGTTTTTGTTATAGAAACTGTAAATGAGAGCCTGCTTTGCTATTCTTAACATTCAAAAGTTTTTTCTTGAGTGAGCCACACAAAGGGAGGGTAATAATATTGAATAGAGGTAGTGATCTTTGCTTGGGATTGTTATTAGTTCTAAAATACAGCTTCCCTGTTCTCTTCCCTCCCTGATTCAACCCAGAGTTCACAGAAAATCACTGTATTTTTGTGTTTATTGGCTAACATGAGTTTAAATAGCATTGGCTATTCCAGCTTGCTTTCAATGAAGGTACGTTCTTGTTTTCCTGAGGGGGACAAAGGGAGAGGAGAAATTGAAATGGGCTGGGGCTTATGTACATGGCTGAGGAACTAGTGTGCCTTGAGGATTAGCTCCTGGTTGTTAGAGGTTTCATTAGAAACAGAAGGAAGCAGTGACTGCTGAAAAGTCAAAGCCTTACAGTGAATGACAGCAGTTTGAGAATGTGAAGTACCCCGAATTAGCTCTGTGCCAAACAGTTTCTGCACTTCTTTTTAGCTGGAGTTTTCTGAATTATTAGCTTGACTGTAACTCTCCTTTATTGTTGTTTACTGTCAAATGTCTTTGTGTTCATATCACCTGTGAATTAAATAAGTAAAAAAAGAAAAAAAATTTCTCTAAAAAATAAATCTATAAAGTTTCATTTTGAAACTTTGACCAGTATACATTTCAGTGAATCATGCTGCTTCAAATGTGTTTAGTGTGATGGTGTCTTGGAGAATTACAAGGAATTTTGCAAAGAGTTTGTATGACAGAGTATATGAGATCTTGATACTTCTGTTGGTGTCTGATGTCATTAGTGCTGCCTGTGGTTGCAAAGTGGTGTTTTGCTTTGAGTGTAAAACTTTTTTTCCCCTCCTTAATTTTTCCTTCTTGTTTTTCTCCACGTAGATTGACGGCTTAAGATGAGGTCTGATGTTTTTCCAGATTTGAAATAAATAAAGAAAACGTGTTTGTGTAGCTTTAAAGTGAATGGGAAGGAGGAGAAAGGAAGACACTGTGCTTGTGTTGCTGTGATTTGATGTAAAATTTTGTGCTGTAGAGTGCTGGGGAATGTTCTGCACTTCCTCCCTGCTCTTTTATTAGTTGCAGAGTCACATCTGAAGATAGCAATCCCTGATGTGTGCTCGTTGGTAATAAGCTCAGTGAGTAAAGGAAAAAAAAAATGATGCAACAAAATGTTCATTTAGTGTCAAGTGTCTTTACTGTAGAAATGTTTGTTAAAAAATAAAGGAATGTTTGCATCTGTGGTATTTAGTTCTTTATAACTATCTGTGTTTCCAGCACTTACTCAGGTGATTAGAGAATTAGATTTGTGCCTAGGTGAGGTTAAGTTGTAAGGTTACATACATGTAGAAAAGATGAGTGAGGTCCATCACCTTTAATTAGACATGGAGCTGAGCTTCTTTGTATTGCAGAGCTGCTTTGTGGAGTATGTTCTGGGTTTGTACCAGTGTATGTGTCGTAATTACACATCAAATCTGGACAATGATTTCATCTCTTAAACAATTTTCTCTTCATCAGGTGTTTGAAAACACGTGAAATTGCAGCTTTATTTAAGGCTGGAAGGGGAACAAATATATTCATCTATCCCGTTTCCTTTTAGAGCCATAGAATGGGTTCAGTTGAAAGAACCCTCAAAGATCATCTAGCTCCAGCACCCTGCTGTGAGCAGGGTTGCCACCCAGAAGATTGGGTTGCTCAGGAGCCCATCCAACCTGGCCTTGATTGCCTGCAGGGATTGAGCATGTTTCTTAGATTTCAGTCAGGAGAAGCTTTTTGGCCTGCAAGAGTATGGGTAGAGGTTGAACCATTTCTTAAATTCATTTTCTGATTTATTATGAGTGCCCTCATTTAATGGTGCAACATTCATTTCCTCTAATTTGTTAGGAGTGTTAACAGAACCAAGGTCTCTGTAACTACTGGTAACAGGAATAAATGATCAAATTATTAACTTCTTTTTTTGAACTTATTTTTCAGGGATCAGTTCCATCTTCATGTGTAAGCTTTGTAACTTATTTTCACCAAATCAGTCAGAACTGTTGTCTCACTTCTCTGCAAAGCACACAGAAGAAGGGTCGAACGTGGATGACATCATTATTCCACTCCAGCCTCTAACAGCACCGACAGACGTAAACAGAAATGGAGAAGGTACTTTGATAAGTTGGGTAAAATGTAGTTTTCAAACAGTCCGTTTTTTTTTTTTTTTTTTCGAATGAAACCTGTGGTGTGGTGGTTCTTCATGTGCTTAGAACAGTTTATGTAGCTTGTTTCTACAGTGGTCACTGTATGCTGCCAACATGAATTTCATTTAGTGCAGATTAGATCAGAGGATGGACGCAGATAAACACAGCATGTGACAGGGGATGATTACAGTGCTCCATTAATTTTAAATGTCAAGTACAGCAAAGCCTGCTTCCTAAAGCTTTTATTTGAGGCTCTTAACAGCAGTGGAAAGAGTGTAGGTGCTAGATAATTCAGTTTTCTTCGGCAAGCAGCCAGAGCAGCATGGGCTGGGGAAGGGAATGGGGCAAATTGCTTTGAGTTACAAAACTTACTGCCTTTGGAATTTCAGATGATGTTAACAGTTTGTTCTAAGAAGGCAGTGGCATGATTCATAATTTGTTATTGTACTTTTATATTAGTACTAGTAAACAAGAGAAGATAATCTTGTAGAAAAGGTTTGATGCTACTCTGCAATGAAAGAAGTTTCTTCATTTGAACTGATCATAATTTCAATCCCTTGCAATATTAGCCATGGGTTCAAATAATTCAGACTTTATGTTTTACACCCTTATTGAACAATGGATTCATGTTATTGGCAAACTTCTCATTTTAATACAACTACCAAGATTCCCCAAGTCCTTAAAAATTATGATTGCTGATTATAAGCAAAAAAAAACCCAACCCACTCTAATAATATCACACTTGAATGAATATTTTTATCATTAACATGTGTGTGGTGTTTCTTCCTTTCCTTACCAGCAGTAATTCAGTAGTTTCTTAGATTTCTTGTATGTTGTTTCTAATAACTGGTCACATAGGGTTCCGTATGGCTGTTACCTCCTCAGATGGCTAATGAAGAAAAGGTTATCATACCACACAATGCCTAAAACTAAATCGTTGTAAATTATGTAAAATAAAACGTTTATGTATCAAGTCACCACTGTCATTGTTCTTGGTGAATACCTTGCATCATCTGATGTGATCGTGTGCTGCTGCCTTTTTCAGATTATTTGGTCTAATTGTTTGGCATCTGCTTTTAGTATGAATGTCTAGGTGAATTACTCACGTAGAAAAAAATACTAAAATATTTCTGTAATATAAATGAATAATCTTTTTCATTACACAAATTGATTGGAGAAGGGAGTAGTGTAGTCTGAAGTCCTATTCTAAGTCCTTTTCTGTGTTCTGTGTAAATAATCAGGAAGTTTCGCAGCAGAATGTGGGAATTGGGAAATTTCCCCTTCTGTTTTGAAATCTGCTGCATGTGAAGGTTTTAATATGCTTTATTTTTTTCTCAGTGGACCCTTCTGTAATCTTTAGTGATTCAGTATTGTCACTAAAAGGAGAAGTGACTTAGGAATAACTGTGGAACAATTTCCCTTCAATTGCCTGATAGATGAACATATTTTTGTCCTTTGAAGACAGTTCCCCTTCCAAGTAGAGGTAAAAAATATATTTACTTCGGAATTGGTGTAGGTGACTGAATGCTGAGTTGCTAATTGAGCTCTGTTCTGCCTGAATTCTAAATCAGTGATTTTATAAGTACTGTGAAAAAGTAAAATGCTAGTAATACATTATTACTCTGATGTTAATTTATTGGTAATACACTCTGCTGAATTTTACTTAGTCGCACCACCTTCCCTTAATTAGATCATGATATATTTACACTTGATTTGTCCTAACTGCTCTCATCAGAAGATGTTAGAGCTGTGGAATCGGGGGACCAGGCAAATGTTGCTGTGGTGAAGATGATGGATAGGTCACAATTTGTTCTGCTCTGGAGCATTAGTGTCTTTGTTTGTCTAATGACGGGTATTTACTGCTTTACAGTATTCACTCCTAAGCTACTTTTCTGTAGGATTTCTGTTCATAACTTTCCAGAAATGATCTCAATCTCCTTCAAAGTGCCTGTCAAAGCTCTTTGCCTTTTTGCTTATATTTAATCAGATTGGGAATGGTTTGAGGAGCAGCCTGGATCCCAAGTAAGTAAATGGGAATGCTCTGTGCTGCTCATGTTCTGAACATTTCTGAGCTAGCCGATCATCAAACGGGCTGATTTTGGGAAGCTTATGTGAATAGTTGCTGTGGAAGAACAGTATAGAAGTAGATATATATCATTTATTTCCATGTCCAGTTTCCAAAATGCTTATTTTAGTGCCACTGAGTGCATAATTATGTAGCATAGCACAGAATGTTCTCTCAGAATATTGCCACTCAGAATATTGCCACATCCAACACCAGTTAACGTTAGGACTGATTTCTGAGGTGAGTGTAAAAAAACCTGGAAACAAGAAGTCAGTCATCAAATAAGATCTCACTTATAAAACCTTTCTTAAGCTTTCCACTAAGCATTCTTGAAGTAAGTGCTTTAATGCATTCTTTTAGCAGGGTGTGACCGTTCTCATTGTCTTGCTTATTAAATAACAGGTCAGTGACAGTGTATTGTTCAGTTATTATGGCTAGTTCATTTAGGTGGTCCTTTGAGCTGTGATTAGCACAATGCAGTGTGAATGGATAGCTGCTGGCAAGCTGGATGGAGAAACAGCTGGAACTTATGGTCATGTGCATCATTAAAAATTGAATTCTGTCATTGTTAATTTACAGCAGCTTGAAGTATGTTTGGTTCTGGAAAGGGGAAAGAACAAGAGCAAGTTCTGGTGAAGTATCAGTTGTCCACAAGTCATCCTGTTCCAGTGTATGCTGCTGCCTGGCTCTTACTTCCAGGCTTTTATAGCGTCTGATAACCATTGGCTGTTCTTCTACTGGCAATTAGTAAGCTCATTTAGAGACAGGTGTATATTTACATATTCTTTATGTTGGTTGCCACTCCACCATAAACTGCAATTTTGTAGTCCGCAGGAAGGGATCTACCACCAACCTTCTAAAAGAGCAGGTCCCACATTTCTGCTTGTACACAGGGTTTTGTTTCCATTCCTGTTGTAGTGTGAGAACACTGTTCTCTTTTTCATTTACTTCCAAACAGACAGCAAGGGGTGAATCTCCTTTACCCATTTTCATTTCTTTATGAGTAATCTGGTGAAATTTGCTTTGCCAAAAAAAAATGAAAGGAATATTATACCCAGAGGTTATATTCCCTCCTCAAACCCTGGGATTTAATTACTTAAAAAACTTAAGCAGTATCTGTATTCCTTGTTGGGCCTGACACATGGGCAGCTTGACCTTTTTGCAGGTTGACATTGAAATGTTGGTTTTTCAAATTGCAAGTTAATTTCTTTAGCTCAAGGCACCAAATACTGTTTTCTGTGGTTGGCGGACGTCAAAGTAACGTGAGTGGTAGCAAAGAGAAGTTTGGAGAGTGCTGAAATCACCTTTTTCTGTTTGGTGGTAATTGACACTTTCTGGTATGCAGTAGCACAGAGATTCAGAACGCTGCTCATGAGTAGTTACAAAAGGTGATGTGAGAAACGTGTTTTTTTTTCATTTATAATGGAGCTTTCAATTTTCTTACAACATATTTAAGTAGATGGGGACTCAAACACCACTGTAAGAAGACAGAATGCTTTCTTGTTCACTTGATATCAATTACATGATTATCTCAAAACTGTGGTCTCTGTGTGTGGGCTTTTGTTTGTCTGTAACACTCAAAGGAAATGATGAACATATTTAGAAATGCTGCTGCTACCACCTCCTGTTCTCTTGCATCATCTTTCCTTTAGATTCCTTGAGGTCATTTATTTTTCCATATGTTTTAAGTCAACCAATTTAGCAGGAGCTCTTGGCATATCTGCTTGAAAATCGTTGTGTTTTTTAGCTATTAGCCTTTTATGGTTTTGGGGATTTTTATATTGTCAGTCTCAGCTCACTGAATAGAAAACAAGCTATTGGCTTATGAATATTTGATAAAAAGCTTTAGGTGATTCTTAATCTTCATAGATTTGTTGAAAGTTTCTGGAATAAAAGCAGTGTAAGTACTCAGGCCTTATGTGATCTGAAATGCATTCTGAAGAGTATATTCTATGTTTGTTCAATATAAAAGATTGTAGGTGTCTAGTATTTGATAAAGTGAATGCTGAAAGTCTGGAAGAATCTTGACTCCCTCCTGTTTCTCTATGTACCATCAGGCAAACTCTTCTAGATGCACACTAGTTTTTCATTCTGAGAACTGTGCAGAAATAGATCTGATATTTCACCAGATGCCTGCTCAGGGTCAAATATATGCTTAAAAAAACTAGTGTGCCTTGCTCTTGGTGAACTGAGCTTCTTGCAGAAGAGCGGATGCAAAGTCATTAAAATACACGCAGTAACAATCTGGTAATTCCTCAAATAGGAAGGAATAGCACAAAAAACAAAAAATGCCATTGATTAACAAGAAAGATAACGAGTAACTCCTTAAATTGTATAAACAATTACACAAGAGTAACTGGGAGCTAGGATGAAATTTACAAAAAGTACCTGGGCACTATCTGGAAAATTTCTCCTCTCTTTGTATCTGCTTTCATTAATTAGAAGTTTCGTGCAGATCTAACTGGTTCCATCACTTTGGGGTGTTTCTGTCAGTGAGAATCTGATAGCAGAAGTGCTTTTGAAGTAACTAGCGATGAGTGATCAGGGTGGTCCAAAGCAAGAGGTAGGAGCATGGCTCTAGGAAGTACTAATAATAAAGAATCATGGGAGTTTCAGGATCACAGAATGATTGGAGTTGCAAAAGACCATCAAGTTCTGTCCCCTGTGCCATGGACAAGGATGTCTTCCACTAGATCAGGGTGCTCCAAGCCCCATCCAGCCTGGCACTGAATTAAAATATAATTGACTCACATTATTAAAAGAAAAAAATAAGTTATGGTTTTAAAAGATTAAGTGTTTTTCTCTGAACGCATCTCAAGCAAACCATTTCTTTGAGAGTGATTTAAATTGAAATGGGATTTTTTTTTTTAGTGGAGCATCAGAGCACAGTAGAGCAACTCTGTAAAATCTTCAGGCTGATAGAATTATTATTAATCTAAAAGAATGCTTGCAGTGTGATTTCTGTGAAATTGTAGAACTCTGATATCTGTCAGTCTCAATGACATTTTATTGTTTTGTGGCTAGCAGAAATGCCAGCAATTGTCATTGCTTAAAAGTAAAGTTGTGTGAAACTAACCTGTTTTTTTAAGCTTTAGGGGTAGAGGCTCTGAACCTTCATTTAATTTCAAAGATCTGGTGGATGTTAGCCAATTACTAGAATAACCCTGTCAAATTGCATTATTGCTTGTTTTTAACTCTTAACTTCTGCCTTTTTTTCTTTGTTTTCCGTAGAGCTTCTTGCAGTGAAAAAAAAACGGGGCAGGCCAAAAGGGTCTACTAAGAAGCTAAGTGTAGATGAAGATGTTGCAGAAAATAACTCTTTTCCAAATGAAGAAGCTCAGCCTGGGACAGAAGAAGGACCAGAAGTGGCTGAAATCTCCCCAGGCAGCTTGGAATGTAAGAAATGCAGTCGGAAGTTCTCTAACACACGTCAGCTGAGGAAACATATCTGCATTATTGTTTTAAATGAGGGAGAAGAAGAAGGAGATGGAGGTAAGACAGTATCCAATAAAAAGATACAAAGCATGTTGTGAGCCTGTGTTTTTCCGTCTTATAACCTGATTGTTAATTCATAGTCATTCATGCTGATTTTGAATTGAAGAGAATGGACTGTTTCTTGTGATGCAAAAAGCACGTTGAGACAAAACTGAGAATAAACTTTCCTCCTGTACTGGGGACCTTACTGAATTGGGACCTTATAAGTGCACATTAGAGGGGGACAGTCACCTCCCTTGCCTTGCTGGCCACTGTTCTTTTGATGCAGCCCAGGATACAGTTGGCCTGCAGGCTGCAAGAGCACACTGCTTGCTCATGTACAGCTTTTTGTCCATCAGGATCTTTGGGTCCTTTTCCTCAGGGCTATTTCGAGTGAGTTCTCTCAGTCTGTGCTCATATCTGAGATTGCTCCCTTCAAAGTGCAACACCTTGCATTTGCCTTGTCAAACCTTGAGAGCTCACATTTAGAGTTTTTCAAGGTCCCTCCAGATGACATCCCTTCTTTCTGTTTTGGCAACTGCACCTCTCAGCTTGGTGTCTGCAGGAAACTTGCTGAGGGTATGCTCGATCCCAATGTCTATGTTGTTGATAAAGATACTAAGAGAACCAGGCCCAAGGTGGACCACAGAGTGACACTGCTTGTGACTGGCCTCCGCCTGGACGTAGGTCCATTGACAACAACCTTGTGGCTGTGACCATCCAACCAATTATTTATCCACTGAATAGTTCAGCTTTGAATTTTTTCCTTTAGCTGCATTGCTTAACAGGCATTGCATATTCCCTTGTTGATCCTTCTTACAGACAGTATGTGCCATTGTTTTATTTTTTTTCCACTTTCTATTACTATTTCGTGTCTACTCTTTCCTTATGGTACACAGTGAGTGTGAGTGCATTTTGCTTCCAGTGAGTTGTGTAGTTTAACTTCTGTAGCTATGACTAATTTAATTAAAATGGATTTGGAATATGTTGACAGAGCACAGAAACTCCTACCTGATTGTTTTGTTTCATTTTTTCTCATCATTGGTAGGATTTTGATGATGCATGTAGAGATATTCACTCCAGAAGTCTCGTCTCTGAGAATGCAAGTGTCTGTGCCTTTTCCTGTTTGTACGTGCTAGGTACAGTGTTAGCATTTGCATCATTTTGTCAGTGTTGCCTTTTCTAAATGCCCTTTTAAAATAAAAGAGTATCAGCTCAAATTAACTGCTCTTGATCTGTTAGGTCATTAGAGCTGCTAAATCGTATCTGGATCTGTTTTGCTACAAAACATGTTGGCAGGTTTTTCAAAGTTAATTGCTCAGTCTTTTCCTGTAAAAAAAAAAAAAAAAAAAAAAAAAAAATGTCCTCAATTTTATGTGAATGGGACATTTTTTATGTACTTTCTGGCAAAAGCAAACCAGTCAAATAATGAAGGCTTTTAGCTGCTGGTGACTAGTGCAGATATAATGCCTCCAGCCCAAAGTTTCATACTTTTATGGCAAACTGTGAAGGTATTGAGCACCATTCATCAACTTGAAGGAACGATCTTTTGGATTACACCTGGGCAGTTCTGTCTTTGGCCTTCTGCTGTTAGCTGTCCCATCACGGGGGAGCATTTCACCTCTGACTTTGCTGTACCAACTGTGTTGGAATAACTATCCCATTTTTGAATGTGTAGATAAAAGTAGCACCACACATGTTGTTATTACCCTTAGAGAAAATGTGATCACATTGCGTAGCTCAAAGCTTTTTGATGAGTGGACAAAAACAATATGATCTATACCTAGGGTTATTTATCATAGCTTTATTGTTTTACCAGCTCAGAAAATATGTTCTCTAAACTTGTAGCTTTTGGAAAATTATTAGTGGACTCAGTGTTCATTACAAAGGACGTTTTGAGGTAAAGATAAATGCCTTTTTATCTGTTCCCATAATTTCATGGGGACTATGCTAAACTCATTAGTTTATCTAAAAGAGCTACAAAGCTGTCTAGTTTTCTGCTTGTCGATATGCTCTGTGTTAATGAGTTTGAGTGCACTATTGCACCATCTGTGAAATGGTGCTATTTTTTGAGTGTTTTTAAACCTGATCCTGCTCTTTCTTTCTTGGTGCCATTTTACTGTATAATTCTGCTTAATGATTAACAGTCCTGTGTTAACTTCTTCCTTGAGGTTCATATTCACTATTTAGAAATCTTGGTTTGCTTTCGGATTATCCTTTTCTACTACTTCTACTAGGAGCCTTACATAACAGGCTAGATGATATGGAAATTGATTATGTATCTGGTTAGTTATATCATTCTTCCCAGCAGCTCTGCTGCCTGTTTTGAGATGAAGGTGTGGAAATACAGCGGTGCTCAAAAACATCTTTGATTTAGGCAGTAGCACGAATATATTTATTTTGTGTATAATATTCACAGTTACTTGAGTGGACATGGTTGATGCCAGCACTTTCTAGAGTAAACTATCAGTGAGACAAACTTCTTGAAGTCAGACACTTCAGTGTGAGTGAGAAAAGCAGTACTGAAACTACTGTCTAAATGACACTTCTCTATTGCTGTTGTTCATACAGCTGGATGGGGAATTTTGTTGAGGCTGTTTGAACCTTTCAGATACAATACTGTTTCTTATTTCTGACAGAGTAGTTAGAATAGATGGCCAAAAATAGTAGAGACCTTTGACAGCAAGTTCTTTTGTATTTTTTGTCCTCTTGCCTAATGCATATGGGTTTTTCCCCCACCCTTTTTATCCACAGTTTAGCTTTTGCCTTTCCAACTTAAAATTGCTGTTGCTCCTCCACTGCTTCTGTTTTGTTTTGTTTTTTCCTACTATTTTCATCTATCATTTTTTTCATTTCTCGCAGTTTATCAGTGTATGGATATCTGATTAATAATAAATACGTTCTCACTTGGTACTGGATTTGGCTGGGATGCAGATAGTTTTCTTCATATCTGCTCCTAATGTGCTGAGCTTTTGATATATGACCAAAATAATACTGTTGACACACTAGTGTTTTAGCTAGTGCTAAAATATACTAAACTTAAATACTGAGATGCTATATATTGATATTCTGGGTGATATTCTTTACTGAGAGGAACATAGTAAGTGTACTGAGCTGAAGTTACACTATTAGGAAAGTTTTCCAAATAATAAAACATGCTGCTCTTTTTTATAGATCCCTAAAGGAAGTATTGAAACACTTACCATATTGCAGGTTTAAAATTGCAATGGATAAACAACTGTAAAACTGTACTGAAACAACACTATCCGTTGGTCTGAGAAATAATGGATAGATGTAATTGAATTCTGCTGTTCTTTTCTTCTGTGATCAGCAACCCACATCAATTTGTCAGAGATCAGTTTCTCATTGAGATGGTCCTTCCTGTTCTGCAGGAATCATCGAGCCTTACTGGTTGCTGAATTCCTGTGTGCAACTAACATACTCCTTTGATACATAAGGATTGCCTTCACCTTAGAATCATGGAATTGTTTCAGTTGGAAGGGATCTTTAAAGGTCATGTACTCCAGCCTCCCCAGCAATGAAAGATATCTGCAGCTAGATCAAGTTCCTCAGAGAGCTCTTGCTTGTAAGTGCTCAGGAAAATTATTTAGTAGACGTTTTATCTGCCTTAGAAAGTTGCTGTGATTTAAGCAGAGCTATTTAAACACTTATTTCCATTTTTTTTTTTTTTTTGGTTAAACCAAATTGAAGTTTCTTGCTAATGGGTTGGCAGGAGATGCCATCCATTCTTTTTGTCCCAAGACAAATCTGGATGAGTTGAAAGATGTTCCTGAACAGATGAAAAGAAAGGAGATGCTAGAGCTCCTGCACCGTGATGGGATGGGTTTGGGGATTTTGATGTTGCTGGACTGAACCAGTTCCCCAGCAGCTGCCTCTGCACTCACTTGTTTTGAGAAAACAATTAATTTAACCAGCCCCCTTTTCCCACTCTGCAGCACATGAATCTCTGGGAGTTATAAGACATCTGATGTCTGGGAAATGGGTTTTGGGAGGAAGATAGATTGCAGCAGTGGACAGCCCACCTCTTCTCCGGAGTAAATCACTTTGCACTAACTGAAAGGGTTTTTAATTTTGATTAAACAAGTGCCTGTGTCAATGCAGAGGAGCTTGCAGGAGTTCAAGTTCATGGTCTAAAGCAATTTAAGTAAAAAAAGTACAACTTTAAGTTAAAAAATAAGCATACTCAGGCAACTTAAGCAATCCTTCATATGAATGTTACTGCTGGAGCAGTATAACAGTGCTGCTGACCTCTTAAAGTTAACTTCTGTTGGTTCATCAGATTTTATTGCAACAGTCTAGATGTTCTTTTAGACATTTTTAAGAGTCATAGCGAATTTGGAGCCTTCAGAATTCTTAAAAATGACACTTAGCCTTAGTTTAAAACTTCTTTGTCAAGAACTGGGTTCTCCTTTATATGAATTCTCTTTCCAAGTAGTGTGCCAGTCTATGCAAGAGAAACAATTGCATGTATTCATTTAGGCTGGCTACTCTACTCTCTTGCTGCTATGAAATATCAGTATGTTATAGGGAGAAAAATAATGATTTGAATGAAGAGTAGTTTAAAAACACACCTATTAGGGACGTGGAGCCGTGCCTGTGAAATGTAGCCCAATTATGAAAGCAGAGAGCAGTACTCTCAATTAAGGACTTAAATAGAAGCAAAGGACAGATGAACAGCCTGGTTCAACAGAACTTTGAAACTGTTGGTTCATTTGGAGTTGGCAGTTTTCCTCATCAGTACAGGCATGACAGTTCCTTAAATGTGTTAGAAGATTCAGGCTCTGCGTTGTATTTCTTGTTGTGAGATAAGGAAGGTCAGCTGTTAGTCTGCTGAGTCAAAGTGCCAGCTGTCCAAGTGCTGAGCTGACTGCTTAGCGAGGGAGATGCAGAGTGAGGCAGTTTGTCTAAATAAATCTGTTTATGAGCAAGCAAAGGCTCTTAGGGTTTGGAGAAGCTTTGCTTAGCTACTCTGAACTGCATGTATTTCATTTGTTCCTAAATCATCTCAAAATCATCGGTGGAGGCTTTTTGAATGCAGTAAGAATAAGAGCAGGTGAATTGTCCCAGTTGTGAAACGTAAAACGCTGATTTTGATTCTCTAATCTCTAGTGGGAACAGTAAAATATATTTTGCAAGGAACGTATCCGAATTACTGAGATAGAAAGCTATCCTGTATTATGGAAAGGTGGGGCCTTGTAGCCTGAGCTGAAGCTCATCTTCCATGTAGCCATTTCCATGTAGCTAATCATGCCTCTGCTTTTGCTATTTACGTATTATAAACAATTCAACATACTACAGCTTTTGCTGTTACTGCTTTATTTTTATATATTGTTTCCTTATCTCAGCGCAGCAGCTACAGCCCTTTATGAGTGTACACTGAATGCTCTGGAGATTGTCACAGTTGCTTTAGAAAAAAAAAAACAAAAAACGTCTGAAATTCACTGGGTGCATTTACAGTTTTCTTTCTTCAGCCAGTTTTGAGCTTTTCTTTCTCATTACCTTTGGAATATTTGTATAATGCCCTGATTTGCCGTGAGTTTTTCTAGCCTGTGTTTCCAACCATTTCATCTAATATAAAGAAAGTTTTGAGTATAAACTTAAAAAAAAAAAAAAAAAAAAAAAAAAGCATTTCAAGTTCTAATTCTTCATTTATAAACACTTTATAACTCAGGAGTTGAACTGAACCAAATAAACTGTTTTGAACCTCAGTGTTCAACACTGAAAAAGAAAAGCATGTTTCTGTCTATTGATTCAGTGTAATAACTGGGATAGAAAAACTAATCCAAAGAGACTGTAGGAACATTTCCCATTAAATGCCACGGATAGTGAATCAAGTACAAGGATAAATAATCCTGAAGTCATTAAAACATGACTTCAAGGAGAAAAATAATTCGTTCTTTAATCATTAAATCATAAGAAATTGTTCAAAGTTTGTAGAATTTCCACAAAAATCCACAATACTGTTAAGATAATTTAGGAACAGAAGTGTTTCTGAGAGTCTAATTTTTATTGTTAGTTTTTTTCTACTTTTTTATTTGTATAAGTATCACATTGTTTTTATTAACGATAGGAGAAAGCAGTTCCCTTTAGGGATTTAAGCAGCACTCCTTGTTTTAATAATATGCAGTTTTTTCTACAGCTGCATTCATTTTCTTCTAACTTTTCTGTGGTGTTCATATCTATTACCTGCATTTCTTTTGTACGTAGTTATACATACATATTTTCTTTGATGTTTGCTCTTTAGGTAATGATTCTGACGTTGACCTTGACAGGAAGGAAGATGAGCGAGAAAAAACTCCAAAGAGGCCCAGAGTACAGAAAACAGAGAAAACTCCATCAACTAAGGAGACTGAACAGGTTCCAGGAGCTAAAAATCCTATAATAAGCGTGGTTTTGACTGCCCATGAAGCTATTCCAGGTATTCAGAATCACCAGTTAATTAATCAAATCTGTTTCAGTTTTATGTTGATACCATGTAAAAGAGTAATTGATCTAAGACTGAAATGCCTATGGTGCATGCTATCTGAAAATCAGGTATTTAGTTATTTGGTCATTTTGATACAGAATCTCTGTGTCTGGCAGCTGCATCATTTTAGAGCTGCTGTTACATTTTTTCATAGGTATCACAAATGCTGGGAAAGGACTTCGTGAACCTGAGTGTATTTGTCTGCATTAACATGAATTTTGTTTAGTCTGTGAATGGTTTTAAAGAAAAAAGTGAAAATACCATTTAACAAGGGAAAGGAAAGTATTTTTCTCCAGTCATATCTTTATTTCAGCTCTTGACTCTTTATATATTTATGATAAATTTGATATGAAAACACAAACAGCTTAATGTATATAGAACTTAATACTTATGTTACAAATAAATTGAAAGAAAGCGTATAAAAATGTTTGAAAATTGAATAAAGTTTCTATTCAGGAGTTAAAGATTCTTCTTTCATAACTTTATGTTGAGCCTTTGCATTGAAGGATTTTGGAATCACTTCAGACTTAGACTCGTATTTGAGTGCTGATATAAACCTGTTACTTACCTGAATGACAAAAATGCCTTTTTAATTTTTTTGTGTATTATTTTCAGCTTTGTAGTCTTTATTCTCATTACTGCTGCTAACAGTACTGGATGCTTGTTTTGTGTACAGGTCTCAGAACAGTTAGAATCTATTGATTTATTTTATATCGTATAGGTCGGAAAATATACACAGTCCTTTCCAACCCAATTACAGTCCTGATCCTTTTGTTTGTTGTGACCTTGAACTCTTTCCTACGTGTTGCTGAGCACTCATTTTCCTCATTGTCTCTGCCAGCTATTTTTTCTCTTTCCCACTGCATTCAGCTTCTCCATCCATCCTGGTCCCATTCCCCTCACTGCGACATGGAAGGCTCCCTTTTATGTCTTCTGTTGCTTTGTCCAAAGGGGAACGTGATGTCTGGTGAAGGGACTCATGTAAATGTTGGTTACTGGATTTATACATGAGCCACCACCAAAAAGAAGTTTCGGGGAAGAGCTGTAATTTGGGTCCTCTACCTTATGAGCATTGTAACAATTTTTGTCTTTGAGAGCTCTGCCTTTCTGTTAGTTAGTAAACAGTTTTTTCAAGAGGGAAAGAAAAGACGTGATAGATAGTGCTATTAAAGCCCCATTTTCTTAGGGAACTAGCCTAACGAGGTGAATACAGACAATAAAAGTAATATCCAAAGCATATGAAGAGAGAGTGGAAATGAATAGTTAGGGATGTTTGTTGCCTTATTTTTTTTTTTTTTTTAACATGAAGTTTTTGTTGTTTTTTTTTTTTTATGCTTTTTTTTATGCAGCTATTTTTGAATATCTTTTCATTTGGTTGACAGTTAATAATTTTACTAATTTGGAAGTTCCCAGGTAGAATATGTATAATAAAAAGAGAATTGCTATTACAACAGTTATGAATTATCATCTAAGAATTCAGCATTTATAAATTTTTAGCATTTTTAATCTCTGGTTGTGGTTTTGGTCAATGCTCTATGTTCAGGTGGAGGCTGGTAATGAGCAGTGTCCCCCAGGAGCTCCATATCAGGACCAAGTACTCTATAACATCTTCGTCAATGACATGGATGATGGGATTGAATGCACCCTCAGGAATCTTGCTGTTGACACCAAGCTGAGTGGTATGATTGATATAGCAGAAGGAAAGGATGTCATCCAGAGGGACCTTGATGAACTCTGTAGTTGGGCTCTTGTGACCCTAATGGTGTTTAACAAAGCGAAGTGCAGCTTTTTACTTGGGTAGATAATGATAGGACTGAGGGAAGGGAGATTTTTATTATATTTAAGGGGAATTTTTTCTGAGGGAGTGGTAAGGTGCTGAAACACATTTCCCAGAGAAGATGTGGGTGCCCCATCCCTGGAGGTCTTCAAGGCCAGGTTGGATGGAGCCTTGGGCAAGCTCATCTAGTACTTGATATAACGGTTGGCAGTCTTGCCTGTGGTGTGGGAGTTGGAACTTGATGATCCTTGAGGTCCCCAAACCATTTCATGATGCTGTGGTAGATAAGTGGTTAGCTCCTTGATGTCTACGAGGAAAAAGAAAGGAAAAATTTCTAATTTAGTGTAATTATTTTTACTTAGTTTTTAATCCATTATTCTTTTGTTTATGTCATTAATTATGTCGTTAATTTCTATTAATTGTTGTTCTGTGAGTATCTGTTTTATTGTCAGTGACAGTCTCAGAGTTGTTCTTCTTCCTTAGTAGTGCGTTTGTGCCTGGAATTAGACTATCAGAAGCCATTTCATACCCTTTACTCTTTTTTTTCTTTTTTTCCAAGAAATTTATCGTTTGCTGAAGAATTATTTCTGTAGACTTTACACTTTAATGAATATGGATGGATAGAGAAAACCTTTTGTATTTTATCCACTACATAGAGGAAATAATCATACTGAGACTATAAATTTTCCTTCTTAAGTGAAAGATACTTTTAGGAATATTACTCTGTCTAAGTTTCTCTAGGTTTGGGACACAGTCATTTGTTCAGTAGATTTTGACTTACCTGATCTCTTCAAAATCTCTTCGAACAAACAAATTGGTTTCTAACAACACAAAGTACAGTCAGAAAAGATTGAGTTTTTTCTTTCCCCAGGCTTTTTTTCTGTAGTGTTTTCTTGGGAAGGGTATGAATGGTAAAAGATTTAAAACTTTCAAAATTGGACAGCTTACATTAGTGTACAGAGTATGTACAGTCTGAATAGTCTATGCAGGCACTGAATTCCCTTTACCCCTAGCTGCAGGGAACATAAATCCTTGAAGAGGTAAAATGTTGTACTCATTAACACACAGCCCTGTATCAGATTAAAAAGAATACTATTTTTGTCCTAGTATTACAACTGAGAATGGGAGTAAAGAGGTATAACTATATGCCTGTCTAGAAGTACTTTGTTTTCAATACCAGAGACTCTTGTTTGTAGCCAACTTTTAAGATCTTCTGAGTAAACTCAGTGCCAAATATTGAGTCTTCTGTGTTTGTTTATCATAGATTAATTCTCTGGAATTCTAATACCAGTTTTATTATTTATGTTCAATTATTACAATTCAGGCTAGATTCTGCATTCAGTATCTTCTTTGGTGCTTTATTCAATTCTTGTAACATTTTAAAAATTCAGCTTCTTGCTAGGAGAGATGTCTTGCATTCCTGTAAAGGTGGGTAATGGTAATTTTTGGTGGAGCCTAAGATATACAAAAGTAGCATAAAATCTCTAAATTCATGATGAAAATTATTTTTTCTCTTTGCCAAATCTGTGATACCTTGACTCATTAGAAACTCAGTTTCTTAAGGATTATTTTTCTCCTGCAAATTCTTAACTCAGGGCTCTGCAGGTTTTTGTTTACCCCACTTCTGCTGAGGAACCACTCTCCATAGAACACCAGCTGCATTGTTGTGCTGTAATCTCATGAATGTTTGGAACTTTCTCCCATGAAGATTTTTTGGGAGTGGGAAGAAGTGGAAAATTATCTTTTTTGCTTAATATTTGGAACCAAGTAGCAATGTAAACTCCTCTCATTAAACTGGTAGCAGTCCTTTTTCTTGAAGATTTTTTTTTTTTTTTTTTTTTTTGCAGCTCATGGATTTGTAGTTCAAGGTTTATGACACGTCCAAATGGTTATAAAACTCTATTGTAGCCTGCTCATCTCTCTCCTGTTTTCCAGTTCACTTTTTTTCTTGCACCAGCACTACTGCTTGTATCAGCCACCAGTGAGCTGATTCAAAGAATGCTAAAATGAATACACAAACATGAAAATACACATTCTCATTTCCTCTATCAGATAACTTTTGCTCTCCTACTAGTTTTGCTATTGCACACAGGGGCCACACAAGTATCAAGAGTAGTATCAAGATGAAAGGTGATGACCGGATGAGTTTTTCAGCCAAGGTTTGGTACTGCCTTTTAAAGTAGCTCAGTCAGGGACTGAGGTCATTAAGCCCAGTGAGTGCAGACTGCTGCCACGGAGGCTGTGCTATCCTTCCCTCTCTCACTGAGTCACGGAATTGTAATGATGTGATGGTGCAGGAGGAGAGAGATGGTTTAGATTTCAGCTGAATCTCTGACTGAAGCACATCTGTAGTGCAGAGCTCCCATCCCAGTTGGCCATGGCTCACAATTTGTGCAATAAGGGAAATGCAGTCCCATGGGCTGCCCAGTGGCTGTGGAGGAGAGGTGAGTACAGAAAGAATAAAAGTTAAAATACTTTGGTAATGTTTCATTTGAAAACCTAGAAGTTGAGTTCTGGTCACCTGGCAGAATCTTTTCTACAGAATTGAAAACATTATTAAAAAATGGTATTCAAGGAAAGCCATGTTTATATCCATCCAGTTTGGTGAGCAAAAGTGGTAATGTAGTTTGTTTATTTACAAGGTTGACTTATGCTCCAGCTGATACAAAAAACTTCAATACAAAGCTTACATAACTCCCAAAGTGCCTCCTCTCAAAATATCTCTAGTTCCCACTTTAAATCCCTCCAAGGGACTCATGTCTCTGCTTTCTCCCTCATCTTATTTACAGCTCTGCTCTCCTCAGCACAAAGCCCCAAAGTCTTTCACACATGCTTGTTGGGAATACCTCACTTATTACTGATTTCCCTGAATAATCTATCTTCCTTTTTTCCTTCTGCTAAAAAAAATAGCAGAAGGTATTATTATTATTATTATTATTATTATTTTTTTTTTTTTTTTTTTTTTTTTACAGAAACTAGGTCTTGTCATTTGCTAGCCAGCTTGATTTCTTTGGAACCTGTAGTTTAGTTTTGTTGTTCTTACAGCTGTTGTTTCTTTGGCTGTTTGTTAATACTACTCATGTTTGGTAAATAATATCTTCATAAACATTCTCTTTAGTTTGGACAAGAAGGATTTTCATTTCATTCTATTATTAAAGGTGCAACTCCTATCATTCTTGGAATGTCTGTTCTTTTTATTCATGTGTTTCATTTTATAAATACTTATATTCTTGCTGTTAACGTAAATTAAAGGTGTTGGCTATGTCTTTCACTTTCTAGGCTCCTATGTCTTTGTAAAATTATTTTGACTCTTAGCATAAACTCTTTTCTCTGTGACAGAAGTGTATTGTATTCTTTTTTTTATTTTATTTTTACTTGGTTTCTAGTTATGTGAATTAAAATGACATTAATTAAATACTAATGTACTATCCAGGAAAAGGGGAATAAAGTGAAATGTACAGAATTGCAGTCTTCCGTGAAATTGTTAAATTCATTATTTAATTCAAAGGTATTTTCATGCTTCCCTGTCATCTACATATCATGGAACAGTCTTTATTTGCAGGTCCAGCAATATTCTTCCTAGGGCGTGTGATTGTCATCTCTTACTACATATTTGGTGTGCTGTTTTCTCTTGGTTATTCAGTTATGGTGCCTTGTTTACTGTTTGTTTTTCAGTATCAGCTCTGGAATCAATTCTTTGTTGTCTTCAGATACTTTTCTAAAGTATTTATGAGTTGAATGTGAAGATATGTTACTAGATTAATAAGTATACAGATTACCACTTCTAAACTTAGTGATACTCTCATTTAACACATGGTTAGATGAGTTACAGTTGGACTGTGAAATTATAAGGGAGGGGATCAATCACTAGTGAATGCTTGGTTTGATATACTTGAGGATCTTTTCCAGTGTAAATTAATGTTTATGTGATTATCTTCAGTGCTAAATGTGGATGCTTGACATTGAATTTTTTCATTCAACTGTTTAGGGAGGAGAAAAAAAGAAGTCTTAGCTAAACAATCTCAGTCACATCTCAAAATGTGTCTGTTTTTTTTTTTGCCGCTTTCAGTGAAAGCTTTGTGGGATGCTATCTGATCTTTTTGCATGAAGCAGAGCTCTTTTCTTCTGCTTTTAATAAAGACTTATAAGTGCACATGACATGTACTCTTTCATTCTGGGTGGATGGCAATAAGTCCCAAAATGTAAGCAATAAAAATTTGTTCAAGGAAATTATGACCAGACTTACAAGTATAGACAAAACAGTGTCTTTTTCTCCACCCTCATTTGTGGGACTGATTCAGCAGCTCAGTTGAAGTTTTCAGTAGTAGTGCAAGACAGAAACTGAAAAACTGAGTTTTGAAAACTTAGTTTTTTGCAAATGGAAGTAGTTAGATGTAGGATCTCATAAGAGTAGGCATCAAGCACTTCTGTAACCACAAAACCAATAATTCAGTCACGTAATTTAAGCAGATGTTTGGTTTGAGTACTGATATCTTCTCGATTTGTACCCATCATTTTATGCACATGTACCTGTCATTATATGCACGAGTTTGAAAATAGAAACTGAAATAGTTGAACTAATGATTACTGAGTTTAATGTTTTATTTATCAAGCAGTGTGCAGCAGTAGGACAACTTTAAAAAGAGGTATATTTGATCAGTCATGAGGAGGAAATTCTTTACTGTGAGGGTGGTGAGGAACTGAAACAGGTTGCCCTTAGAAACTGGGTATGTCCCATCCCTGGAAGTGTTTAAAGCTAAGTTGGATGGGGCTTTGAGCAAATTGATCTAATAGAAGTGGGGATGGAAGTAGGTGATCATTAAATGTCTCTTCCAACCTAAAACATTCTGTTGTTTACACTCATGTATCATAGATAATGCAGAATTCAGTCAAATATTGTTAAACATGTTTCTTGTTTCTTTTAGGAGCCACAAAAATTGTTCCAGTTGAGGCTGCTTCCCAAGAAAGTGAACCCACTACTCCAGAAGCAGTAGTTCAAGACCCATCACAACGAAGAGGATATCAAGAATATGCAATTCAACAAACTCCATGTGAACAGACGATGAAATCAAGCAGGTAATTTTGAAGTATTTATTCTCATAGAAAACATGTCATACTCATTAAAATCAATAGAGAAGCTTTTCATTTATATTTTTCTGAGCCTTTTCAATAAAGTAACAGCTGAAAATACTCTGTGCATAGGTTGTAGACTTTAAAAAGCCTACCAAGAGTGTATGTTTATAATAAATAAAGGTAATTATTTGTGTCTGCTATGAATATCTATGAAGTATTTGATACCAGGTTTCAAGATTTTGAATACAGTTATTTTTTTGTTTCTTTAGATTGGGTCCAACTCAGCTGAAGATCTTTACGTGTGAATATTGCAACAAGGTGTTCAAATTTAAGCACTCCCTCCAAGCACATTTGAGGATTCATACAAATGAAAAGCCATACAAGTGCTCATACTGCAGTTATGCTAGTGCAATCAAAGCCAACCTTAATGTTCACATGCGGAAACATACAGGGGAGAAGTTTAGCTGTGACTATTGTACATTCACATGTCTCAGCAAAGGCCACCTCAAAGTGCATATTGAAAGAGTTCACAAGAAGATTAAGCAGCATTGTCGCTTCTGCAAAAAGAAGTACTCAGACGTGAAAAATTTGATCAAGCATATCAAGGAAACACACGACCTTCAAGATAAAAAGGTGAAAGATGTTTTTGATGAGCTTCGCTTGATGACACGAGAGGGCAAAAGACAACTTCTTTATGACTGCCATATTTGTGAACGCAAGTTTAAAAATGAACTCGATCGAGACCGTCACATGCTTGTCCATGGTGATGAAAGGCCCTTTGCTTGTGAGCTCTGTGGTCATGGAGCCACTAAGTACCAAGCTCTTGAGCTTCACGTTCGCAAGCACCCATTTGTCTATGTGTGTTCCGTGTGCCTGATGAAATTTGTCAGTTCAGTACGACTCCGAGCTCACATCAAAGAAGTACATGCAGATTTGCAGGAAACTTCTGTTTTTAACAGTTCCATCAATCAAAGTTTCTGCCTGCTTGAGCCAGGAGGTGATATACAGCCAGAAGCACTTGGGGAACAGCTAGTGCAAACTGCAGATGAATTGACTATCATGAGTACTAATGCTGTTAACACACCATCTTCTTGCACAGATGAATCGATTGCTGCAGATGTAAACCATAATGATCAGCGTAATGGTGATTTAAAAACTAATACGGTTCCTTCCTTAGAATGTGAAAATCCTCTTGTAGAGAACGTAAGAGAGACTGTCTGCGAGGTATCAACAGACACAGCAGTCACAAACATTCAGTCCTCTGTAATGTCAGATTGCTTTCTGCTGAAAAATGGTACCTCTGCTCCCGATGGGTTAAAAGATTCTGCTGCAAATGGGGAGGAATCTAATCACTGCAGTTCTGTAAATGAACAGGGTGAAGAGATTCAGCTTTTGCTCTCTGAGGATGCAACTCTAAATGTGAGTCAAAACAATGCAGTGACTGAGGATCTTTCAGTTTCTGAAGAGAAAAATCAGTCTGTTCCTTCTAGTGAGTCAGAAACAAGCAATCCGTCAGTTCAGAACTCAACAGGAACAACTGACCCTTTGCTAGCACCAGATTCTAAAGCAGCCATCAGTCCACAGGCAGCCTCTTCTAATGCAGATAAATCAGATAATCGGAGTGGAGCTGTTGCCTTTATGCAGATCTTGGATAGCTTACAGAAGAGACAAATGAACACAGAGTTGTGTGAGAGGATAAGGAAGGTTTATGGAGATTTGGAATGTGAATATTGTGGTAAGAAGCAGTACAAAGATGTGGGTTTTTTGTTTGTTTGTTTTAATGTTATTTGATGGGTCGTCTCTTTTCTACTCCTCTAGTTTATAGTTTTTGGTGAATGTGTGTATCTTTGCATCGGTACTAATTTTGTAGTTTTGAAAGGGCTGTGGAGTTCAGGGTAGTTTGCCTTGGGCCATATAAACAAAATGGAATGCTTCACATCTCCTCATAAAACGGTCATGGAATGTGAAGCAAAGCTTTGCCCTCGTCAGTTTTCTATTGATTTGAAATTTGCTGGAACTGGACTGATTCTTTCTGCCCATCTGCCTCATCCTACCTTTCACTGGGGCCAAACACAGCAGACATAGGTGTCTGTGATGAGCATTAGCCAGTCTGTGTTTTCATGATTAAGATTCATTATTATCTTAATATAAGATTCAATCTTTGTTGTAAAGCATGGGAGAATGTACAGTCCTGTGAATTATGTATGATGCATACATGTGCCCGTATATTTTTGTGATTTGCCTTGAACCTTGAACAATGAAAATTTTCATTACGTGCTTCAAGATCAGTGCTGTTCTGATTTTAATTGATTTTTGCATTTATCGAAGTGAGAAGACTATGCCATCCCCATTTTTCCCAGCTGCAAGTTTTTGAGCTGACACAGCTGGAGTGAAATAATTGGATTTTTTTTCGTACTCTCCGTTTTTGAGAAGGGAAAGGAGTCAAAGTTTTTTTGCTTTTTTTTCTAAACAGTCAGTTTTAAACATCATAACATATGTTTGATTTGTATGCATTTTTCTTTTCTGGTGCCATTATGTCAGAAGAACTTTCAGTAAGGAGCAGCATAAAAGAAAGTACCAAAAAAGATTTTGGACAACCTCTGTTACTGAATATTGAATTCAAAATCTTTGTCTAGGAGGAGAGATATAAGAGACTTCCTCATTAGGAATCATGTATAGGTTTTGTAGTTGCACTTGTTAAGCTGCTTCAGGACATATCACAGAATTGTAGGGGTTGGAAGGGACCTCTAGAGATCATCTAATCCAAACCTTTTTAGACAAAGGCATTTTTATAAACATTTTTGTTAGTAGACTCTTTAAGATAAGGTTGTTTTTTTTTTTTTTGTTCCAGACAGAAGGGACACAATTCAAACAGCATGCCTTGCTGTAAAAGAAAATTGAGTATGCATTAGAATTTTCATTAGCAATTGCTTAGGAATCACTTTTCCTTGTCTGTTTTTCTTTTCAGGCAAGTTATTTTGGTACCAAGTGCATTATGACATGCATGTTCGTACGCACACTCGAGAACATTTATATTATTGCTCCCAGTGCAGTTACTCTTCCATCACCAAAAACTGCCTTAAGCGTCACGTCATTCAAAAACACAGCAATATTTTGCTGAAATGTCCTACAGAACATTGTGACTACTCTACTCCAGATAAATACAAGCTTCAGGCACATCTGAAAGTTCACTCTGAGCTGGTAAGTAACAGAAGGTAACAAACCAAGTAGTATGTTTATCTCAATTCATTGTCATTTCCTTAGTGTTTGGAATCAGGCGGCAATGCTTGAAGATACAAGAGGTCTAAGCAGAGCACGTGAGCTCTTCTGTCTGCATGAGAAGTCTTGGATGAGCTAGTTACATGAGCTAGAGCAAGTATATATTCAGAATCATACAATCATTCAGGTTGGAGAAGACCACTAAGATCATTTTGTCCAACCATCAGCTCACTACCACCGTGCGGACTGTCAGTGTTTTATGGGCCAGTTCAGCCCAGTTCTGTGACAAATGGGACAGAGGATCCATCAACCCATGCCACAGGAAAGGGGAAGAGGAAGAGGGAGGAGGGAGAGGGCAGGGAGATGGGCCTACAACAAAACAGCAGCAACGATCTGAGGTGAAAAAACTAATTTGCTAAATAAGATATGGGAATGCAAAATAACAATATAATACAATGGAATTGGAATTGAAGCTAATAAATCTAATAAAGTGAGAGAAAGGGTATCCAAAACTGAAGGCCTTGCTGAAGTTGAGACAGCGAGGGAACCTCCACTGCTGAGGTGGACAGCAAAAGAGGAAGTCTCCAGGACTTCCCTGCAGTTCTGTCTTTCCCTCTGGGTGGAAAACAGGGATGCAAAGTTCTCTGAGGTATGTAGCTCTCTTCTGAGAGCCAGGTGCTCAGAAATTTGTCAGTCCACAAACTTAGAGCATTAACTCTTTAATTCCCAGTACTTCATGTGATGTTGTGTTGTGGAATACTGAGAGCAAAAATCATAAAACCGTGACACTCACTAAGCCATGCCCCTCAGTGCCACGTCTGCCACAAGGGACAATGACTCAATATCTTTCCTGAGTTTGATCACCCTTATTATAGCTTCCCATAGAGTATGTTTGTATCCCTTTTCTCCCTTCAGTTTTCCCAGTATTCTCAGATTCTTTGGGTCTTGAAAGACTGAAGTGATGTCTGGTACTGTTGTTTCTTTACCTCATTCCTGGAGGTAAACCCCTTCTTAGATTGATGATTATGGTAAAATGAATATTCTTTCGCTCTTAATTATTATAGACAAGTCTAAATTGCTGAAAAGATTTTTTTATTAATATTGTTTTGCCATAATTCTGACTAGTTGCAGCTCATCTGTGTGAACAACTGTTTTCTTCAGTGGTTACAAAGATGAAGAATTCTGACTTTAAAGTCTTTCATCCTAGTCAGTAAGCCTTCCAACCCTGAATGACCATTGCAGTTGCTTTTTGTATTGGAAGAGGTAGAACAGATCTGCTTTTAAGTTTCCTGTTGCATATTTCCTTTGAGACTCTGTTAGGGACTGCATGCTGGACTGGAACCCTCTTTCTCTAAAATACTGCTTGGTGATATTTCTCTGATTTAACATTATCGCTTGAATAATATAGAATGCAGCACTTACAGGCATTTCTCCTAATCACATGAGAAAATGACATCACGTCTTGTCTAAACTACTGTGATAAGTGTTGGTGATATGTTCTATTTTTCAAGTGAAATGTGATGTTTGAATTAAAGAATCATGGTATTTTTTCCCCAGGTGTGGACAATTTCTAGCTACTAAAGTAGCATAGCTGCTTTAAAAAGATGTTTACATATCAGCCTAGTGTTTTCAGGTTATCTTCTGCATGTTGGCCAATATTTCCAACAGCTGAAGTTGTTATAAAGGTATTTTTTCTCTGGTTAAACAGTAGCGTTTTGGAACTGCAGGACAGCTTTAAAACCCAGCCAACCGGAAAAACAAAACAAAACAAAACAAAAAGCCACAAACAACCAAGCAAACCATAGATGACATAAAAAAAAAAGAAAGGTTTATCAGTGCCTTTATCCCACAATATTGCTGATATTTTAATCAGTCTGAATTTATTGTGAGTTATATGGAAAACTCGTGAAATAGACATTTTTAGGCTGCTTTTGAATTTATTAAGTTTATAATGTGCACCTAATGGGAAAAATCTGTGTAACTGATGTCTGAGACTACTTTAAAAAAGAGCTTAAAATTAGACTTCTATGTTTTTGTACTTTTTTTTTTTCAAGTGTGATAAATGTCTGACAGCTCCCACCAGGAGGATCATTTTCATGACGCTAAATGGAACTGAGAAAATGCATTTCATAATTAAAAACATTGTGAAAGTGAGCTCTTTCAAAATTATGCTTAGTAGTGCTTACTCCAAAATCTATTTGAGTATTTAAATTGATTGAAAAAAATAATCTATGAGCATTTACTCTGTAACTAACCGTAGCAGTGCTCTTATTGACCCTTGTGCGCTCTGCTTGATATATTTGTTTAATGCATACCTTCAGTAAATGAGACTGCTCATCTGAAATACTGTACTGTAGAAAAAATAGGCACAGACAAATCTTTAATGTTGGTTTTCATTTGCAAAATTAATACTTTATAAATATTCATGTTAAAAGTTCCCCAGTGATAGCTAATATAAAAACATAACATATTTTCATATATATTTATATATTGTTATACAAAAGCACGTATTTCATTCCATTGCTCCTGGCTGCTTTTCAGCTGGATTCCTGTCTTGTTTGGTGATTAGGATAAATGATGATTATTAGAAAGCAAATTTGTGCTCGTTCCTATCACTCAGTTTATGGCACCCATCATTTGCTCTGTAGTGATAAACATCACAGGGGGGATTGTGTCTGAAATTATTTTAAATCTTCAAGTGATACTCCAAGGTAAGCACATCTGGAGTTCTGATCCAGAACTGGAGTTGAGATCCAGAACACCACACTTACCTATACTTTGGTGAATACTTGTACTTCATGTACATTTCTGTTTGCCAAAAAATGCTATGTGGAAGGATGTACAGCAATTTCAAGGTGCTGCTAACCTTTTGTATAATAGCATAGTTAGAACTTTGGGTTGTCAGTGAGATACTTGTGCTCTTGTTGCTCGTTTCCCTTTCCTGAGGAGTGTCATTTTCACACTGCTGATCTGGCTGTGATACTTCCACATCTGGGATATTGCCATTGTGTTGTTGAGAATGCAAGGTAACAGATAAAGAAGTAACCAAACGTGTGATTGGCCACTCAGTTGGAAAATGGCTTT
The DNA here is from genome assembly GCA_036925125.1 of Oreortyx pictus. Classification (NCBI taxonomy): domain Eukaryota; kingdom Metazoa; phylum Chordata; class Aves; order Galliformes; family Odontophoridae; genus Oreortyx; species Oreortyx pictus. The sequence goes on from JAUPFR010000003.1 coordinate 6,841,561, forward strand.
CATTCTTGACCCTGGCTTCCATAAAAAATTTCAGTGGGCCATTTCATGAAAAATAAGTGGACTTATTTCATGAAAGATGCATAAAAATATTGCATGCAGTTGCTTATCAAGTTGTGAGGTGTAATAAAGTCTGTGTGGCCTTTTACAATTTTTAAGTAACTTCCTTCATATGTGCATTTAGCCACTTTCTAGGTACATCAGATCAGCTTAGCAAAGTTGCAGTTTAATAGTGACATCAGCTTAATTCAGGAATCTTTCTGGAAATTTTCAGTTTGAAAATCATGTCAACTGTAGTGAGGATGTCTACACTTCACTCATCACAAGCTTAACTTTTATGCTTTTATGTTAGTATTTAAGTTGTTCTTGATTTGGTAGGTGTTGGAGCGGGTATTGACCCTGTTACTTTACATTATTGAACAATAATGTTTTTTGTAATTCACAAATTGAGAACTTTTGCTGGCAGTACTCTTAGACAAGGGCAGATGCACAAGAGTTCAAGGTAGCTCATTCCTTACTGCAAGAAGGCTTGTGATTGCACACCCACTGCAACTATAGCTCCAGGAATTCTGTCTGAGGATGTAGTAACACTGGAAGATGCTTGACAATGTTTGCAGTTTGCAAGACTACAGCTAGCTTAATCATGTGTTTTCTTCCTCATAAAAGAATAACTGTATCAGCTATGGGAAAAAATAAAAAGAATAAAAACGCTCAAGCCCTAAACTATCAAAATACATGAAGATTTTAATATTGGAGAGGAAAGAGAAAACAGGGTGGGTGGAGAGTTAAATACAGGTAGTCATTTTAGGACTGTATGTACTGCTTTGCTCTTCACAGTGTTTTGATTTGGTTTTGAAGTCAGTGTAACGTACTGTCATGCTGCCATAGACACCTTCTGTAATTTGTCTCCTTCTTTAGTCATCAACTGTGTGCAGTACCTTTTAGCTCCTTTTCTTTTTTTAGTTTTATTCTTTATTTCTCTGCTCTGACGTGTACGTGTTATTTTTAGTGTAGAAGCATCTTTGTCTTAGCAAATTACTTTTCACATCTGTAAAATCTTGTATTTTTTCAGTATGTTTAATTTAATAAGGCAGGAAGCGTTGAAACAGTCAGATACTGCAGTGTGGGAAGGAAATGCTGCTCACCATCCTTTTTCCTAGCTCCTTCAGCATCTCAGTGCATCCAGCATCAGGAGAACACTCTGCTGACCGTTAGCTTCAAAAAAGCTATTTAAGAAAGAGGAGTGGTAGTGGCTGAAAAATATTTTTTGAAGCCAGCATAGTTCATTTGACCTGAGTACTGTACTTATCTGGCTGCCAAGATGGGAGGCCTTCAGCAGATAAGAAGTGTTTAATCTCGCCGATGGGCACCAGTATTTAATGGGGCTTTATTTTCTGTTCGTAAAATAGTATCCCTGCTAGTAAAGAAGCTAAAGGATTGTTGATTTCTATATCACATTAGTCTAATATGGTGTGAATTGAATGATTTTTATAATGGCTGTGGTCATCGTTCTGCACTACGAGTAACACTAATCACAGAGCACTCAGGAGTTCACTCAGTCTTTTGAGATTAACATCAGAATTGTGGTTATAGTCCATGAATTTATATTGATATATGGCATTGTCACATGTTACTGTGTGTATTTTTTATAGGATGAGATAGACTACTTTTTTTACTGGGTTGAAGAATATTTACAAACCTGATCAATTGCTGGTTTGTGGGATGTGAACAGTACTTTCAATCAAAAGACTGACTTTACTTTTGAACTATTTCAAGTTTCTTGTATATTCTCAAATTGGCTAATAGGGGGTTTAAGCAAGCCTCAGGAATTATGGATATGACTTTGAAATTGAAGTAGTTGATTGGATTATGCAGCTGGTCTCCAACAAAGGTAGATCTGTCTTTCTTGATACTTTGCTTCTGTTTGCATCGTTCAAAAACCCTCAAAGGCATCTAAAAGGCAGGCAGTCTGATAAGGTACAGGATAAATAACTTCTATTCATAGCGGAGGAAAATTGCATGCTGAGAATGTGATGAAGGTATTACTACATCCTCAGCGTAAGTCCTTCGAAGTGCCTCTGTCACTGCCTATGACAAGGGCAATCAGCAGAGCTGGAGCTGTGGTGGGGCGACCTTTTTTGGGACTCTAAACAGAATTGAAACCTGTTACTGTACAAAATACATGTTTTTGATGATCATTTACCATAGTACTTGGTATAGAAAACTTTCTTACCACTTAAAGAAACCTGGTTGGATTATTTTGTTATTGATTTTGTTTCATTTTTGTTTTTCATAAGCATGTGGGAAGATATGTTCTTGATACCTGTACTTTCACGCTGTTACTCAAGAGTAACTACAAGAAAGTAAGCTTATCTAATTACATCATAAAAGTGTCTAAAAGTTTATTTTTGTGAGAGTTTATTTATCAGCTGGGTAATGTGTAGAAAACCAAAATCGTCAGTAGAGTGTTTAGAGGTGATAGGTATATAATTTGAGAGAAACTAATTTCTCAAGTTAATGGGTCTTTTCTTAAGAGCACTTTGTCAGCACTGTGCAGGCTTGTGTTCTCTGCTGTTCCCATTCACATGAGGTTCTCAGGGCTCCAAATGGTGACTGCCACAACTCCATCTTACCAAGATACTCTACTCAACTCTACTCAAGGTGTTAATCTGCTAGGAGCTGCTATCTTCCATCCCTGGCATAGTTTTCCTCCCAGATGACTTTCTGACAGTGCAGTCAGAATTATTGTTGTGCTACTGCCATATTCTTTTCAAAACAGTAATCTTCCTTCTGTACTCTTCAAGAAGTTTTCTGTCTTCCTAAAGTATCCAGTAAAATATCAGTTCTGCAGCTCCCCCCCCACCTTTTACAGTGATCTCCTAGTGGTTTGGTAGATATACTACCTGCTGGGAGATGAGTTTATTGCCTAGTTGTCAGGACTATAATAGACTTTCTTCACTCTGTCTGTTGTTTTGATATTCCTCTCATACATTAATCTGGTCAGAGCAGAGGTATGTGGATGACCTGTGTGTTTGGTTGAGCACCTGGCTGCTGTGTCAGCAGGTGCTTCTGGAAAGATCAATCTCTTCAATTTATATAAACAGCAAAGGTTATTTTAAACTGAGTAGTTCTTCAGTTAATGAAGAAAAGTGCTGCATTTTTATGTGGAATTAGGTTCTTCTGGAACAACACTAAAATCCAGTAATATAAATTATATATATATGCATATATATAATATGTATGTATATAATATATGTAAGCAAATATGTATACATAATATAATATTTTATAAAAGATATTATTATATATGCATATAGAAATTGCATCAGAGTTCTTTAGCTCAACTTGTTTGATGATGTTAAAGCTTTTATAAGATCACTGATGCTGATAAAATCCAGAGAAATGTAGAAGTCTTTTAAGTCAGTGTAGTAGAATATTGGTTACATGTAAAATGTAGTAGCTTTATTGGTAACGTGAAATGCAGCGTATTTATAGCGTTCAAAGTGTAGATTTTGAATAAGTAATGCCATCTGTTGCTGTTAACTCTTCTGTTCGATTTTAGGCCATTAAGAGGTATTATAAACACACATACTGGTGGACATCTTCAGAACAGTGAAATCTGATCTGTAGAATTCAGATTGGAGGATTTGTGAAATCACTGAAAAAAAAAAAAGAATAGTCTTGCATCCATCAAATAAGTTTAGTCTCTGATGTGACTTTTCTCTAAAGTGTCAACCTGAAGATAATGCTTACATTTATTGTGCATTTTCTCACGTACTTTAGCATGGAGCCCTACAGTCCTGAGGATTAATGATGTGCTTAGAGTTCTTTCATATTTCTCTTCCGCTTATTTCACTGTAAATGTCTAAATTTATTAAATAAATAAAAAGAAAACTGAATTGTCAGTTATGACTTTATTGAGAGCTGTGTGTTTTTGAATAATGAGATAGTGATTGCACCAGTAAACTTAAAATACAATCTCTTTCTTTCTTTCTTTCTTTCTTTCTTTCCTTTTATTTCTTACTTAAGGATAAAAAGAGTTATTCCTGCCCCGTGTGTGAGAAGTCATTTTCCGAAGATCGACTTATAAAATCACACATCAAGATAAATCACCCTGGTAAGAAAACATCATGGAAATTTTCTCAAGTCTCTTGCAATTCAAGGATGAACTTTAGAATGAGCGGTGTAACGTGGTTACATTCCAAAGAAAAGGTCTATATCTAATCTAATTTGTTTTGATTAAGGATTTTATTGGTTTTGCAGATGTTAGAATTTAGAATGCAAAAGCTATTGTTCCAGGTATGTCGGGTAATTGTGCTAAGCGATCTGTCTTCACCTGGCAAGGAACTCATTTCCATTTGAAAGATGACTTAAGTGAATTCAAATGAAGTATCAACAGGTCTGGAATTAGTCCCACAGATATTGCATAACAGCACGTTAGACACAAAATTCCCATTGGGGATACATTAACTGACATGAGTGAGTTTATTGCACATTATTTTGTCTGTAGGTGGTTTGTTGTGTTCGTAGATAAATTCACAGGAATGCAGAGTTTCCTGGGCTGACACTAGACCTGCTCAGTGAGGATTTGGCCAGGCTTTACAGGGCCATCTGAAGTCTGCAGCAGGGCTGTTACTAGAACTTGGTGTAATATTCTATGGCCAGTATTAAGCTGGATCCAAGCTAATCACTGCAATCCATTCAGACTCTTTAGATCTTGCTTTCTAATGCCCTGATTTATCAGTTCAAGCACAATGGCAATACTTCCTTCGTCAGTGTTTGTATGATACTGGATAGAAAGTCTGCCAGTGTGAATAATGGGAGTTGACTGTATAGGCTGGCATTCTTTAATTAGCTCATTTTACAGTGATACTCAGCACTTGACATAATTTGTTACTAAGCAGGAACATACCAATTGAGTTTGGGAAAGAAAAAAGCCATTTAAAATGTCTTTCATAGTCTTTGTCTGAAATACAGTGTAATAGGTAAAGCATTGGTTCCTTATCTTCCTCCTGCCACTAGATAGTGCTAGACTCGTGTTTATAACAATTTCCTTTGCTCTAAATTCAGATTAGCTTCCACTTCAGCACTCTTGTTCCCGAACCTCTATTACCAGACCATGCTATAGCAGTGTGCTTGGTGGAGGGCTTGTCATACTTCAGCAGACATATCTGCTGAACCAAACTGAGATGAGGAAAGGCTTTTGCGCTATACTGTAGACAGTAGGTATGTCACTCGCTAAGCAGAGAAATTAATGCTCAAGAGCTGTGGCTGTAAACCTTTTGTGTTGCCTCATCCAGGGAATATACAAGGCTTCTCTAAATAATGTAGTTTGTGAATAAGCAATGTGCTGTATACTGTGCCCTTAAAGCTTGCCATTGATCTGCACTGGTCCATTGATTGCTAAATTATTAGTGTATGCTGTGCCTGGAGTGCAGAAATACCAGTTAATTCTGGAGTTGTTCTGTGCTGAACTCTGGAATTTAAATACAGTGGACAGTTTGTTTTCTATCTGACTCCCTTTAGAAGTATAGGATGATTTTTTTTTATTTAGGAAGCTGCATTCTTTTAAACTCTTGAATTTAATAGAGGTAAGGTTAAAAAAAATGTATGCATGTACAGTCTATTATTTGTATCTTCATTTCTAATTCATATATGTGAATAGAACTTATCAAATAAATCTGGTATTTTACTGCTAAACCTCCATGGTACTAAAGAAATACATCTAAGATATGTCTATGCAGTAGTTATGCAACAGCACTATTTTAATATATTGAGCAGCTTTAGTGCACACTTCTTTTCGCTGTGCATGCCGTCCTTGTAAGCAGGAGGAAATCCTTTATTCTTCCAATATACTTAATTACAAGCCAAATAAATGTAAGAAATGTGTTGTTGTAAATTGTCAGTTACTGAGTGGAATGAGTGCAGTTTGTAAATGGAAAAGAGCAAAGAAGAAAGAAAAAGAAATGGATAGTGTTAAAAGGAATTGAATTTTAAAACGACACATCAAAAATTAATTTAAACTGAAACCATTTCATATTTATCATTAAAACGTTATTTCTGCAGCTCTCCTTCCTTTCTTAATATCATTCAGCATGCCCTCTCTCTCACTGCTTTAGTTTTCATCAAGTATAAAATACGTTATTAAATAATACCTCTTTTTTTTCTTGTATTGCAGAGGATAGGAGTTGAATTTCTAGTCCCAGGAAGTCAATAGGACAAATCTCTTTAGATTTTTGTAGAGCCGTATTTTAAACTAGAGACAGTGAGAACTTGGCCCTATTGCCAAATGAGCAGGGAACTCAGCAGTAGAGGATTGGATTCTCCTTCCACCTCTCAGAATTACCTAGCTTTTGACCGAGTTGTACCTGGCTTTTACCTAATTTAATAAGAAATGTATTAATAATCCTGAAACACAAGAGGCATCAACATTCATAGATTCCTACCGAGCAGAAGTACAAGCCTGAAGTCATAAATCAAGAATCTAAGTCTGGAAAGTAGGTACATGGAAAATACAGATCTGTCTGTAATTTTTTCTTGTTTGAGTACTTTAAACATAACATAACAAGATTGAATGGGACCTCAGACAACTCGATTTAACTTTGAAACTGAACCTCCCAAATTGGCTGTGCTTTGAACAGGTGACCTTAGAAGTCTTCCAGATACGTTTATTCCAGAAGTCTGTTTTTTCACATTCTGAGGATCATAGCTGTGACTGAAGTGAAGTCTTGCTATCCTTGACATCTCTGGAATCTGGGGTGAAATCTTGAAGAAAGTCTTCGGAAAATGTCAAAGAAAAAAACACCAAATTAGTTTATTGCAAATGTTCATAGTTGGAAAATGGTTTTTAAGCCTGTGGCACATACAAGATTTTGTTTGTTTGTTTTTTAACCAGGCAGTGGGGGTATGAATATAAAGATTGGGAAAGAAAGGTAAGAACATAATAGAAGAGCTTTGTTCTTTGTGTGGTTCTTATCTGAGTGGCAGGAAAGAAGGTAAAGCTTGTAAAAATTGGAAGTTGATTGGGATCTAGCTTTTCAGTATTAGTTATCTAACAGAACAAATTCCCTGATGTCCTTCTTGTTTTTAAATCTATTGCTTTTCTCACAGAGGTTTCAATGAGTACCATTTCTGAGATTCTTGGCAGAAGAGTTCAGTTGAAAGGACTTATTGGAAAACGAGCTGTTAAATGTCCCTATTGTGATTTTTATTTTATGAAGAATGGGTCAGACCTTCAGCGTCACATCTGGGCTCATGAAGGTAAAAGTCTGCTTTTGAGTGTTTGGGCATATGTTCAGTTTCTTATTCTACACAAGCTTCACTGACATAAAAAGGAATTCAAACTTACTGCTATACCTGATTAAAAAACAACTTAAACTACAGTAGAACAGCTCTCAATGTTTATATAATTAGTTTAATAGATTCCAAATTACATATGAAATTACATTTTCACAACACAAACGGACAGCCTAAAGGTTAAAGAAAATTAATAAGCTTCTGATTCCATTTTTTCAATACCTCATTCATATGCATGCAAAAAGTACATGTTCTCAACATGAATAGACAGCCTAAAGGTTAAAGAAAATTAATAAGTCTCTTATTCCATTTTTTTCTAGAACTCATTCATATACATTCAAAAATTATTCTGTAAAAAAGAGAGAAGTGATTTAATTTCAAATTCAGTCTCTTAAAACCAGTAATTTTCAGTAATTCCTGATGAATAGCTACTGCTCTTTCACATTTATCCAAAAATACTTGTTAGAGGAATCTGTAAGTAAAACAGCAGAAATCTTGTTGCTTTGATGTGCACTTATGACTTCTGTGTGTTTTTGACTTACATGAAGCTGAGCATTAGAACTAGCTGACATAGTCCTAAACAGTGATGAAAAAGCCATAAGACACTGCTGATCCTATATATATGTGTGTGTGTATCAGCATTCTATGTGTGTGTATACATATTTATAATTGTATACAAATATATATAATATTCACGTGTATATTTATGTGTCTTAGGAAGAAATTCCATTACAGTGACGTCACAGAGTTTGAAAATTCCATTGACTTAAAACCTTTGTCCAGTAAAAATTTGTGCCTACTCAATCTTTCTGTGCTTATAACAAGTGGAAGACAGCTCATATGACCACTCAAATGGGAAATAATCTATGGAGCAGGTCGCCTTTGGCCTTTCATCATTATTCTGGATTTTTTTATCCGTAAATTTACATAAAGGAGATAATGGTAATTGGTACTTTTGAAATGGTATTTTGTTACCAAAGCATTTGTGCCCATGCAGACATTTATTTTAGTAATGTGTGTTTGAAAGCCTTAAGTCTGAGTTTATCTGTCTTTTAACTATAGTAGTTGTTTTCTGTAGTGTCCTTTAGGAGCTTAGGCAATTCAGAATTGAAGGCTTGGAACAATTGCTTGTATATTCTGTAGACAGAGTTTATGCTGCCGAGAAAACTTGGTACCCATTTCATGTAACTAGGGAGAAATGGACAGGAATTTATTCCAAAATCTAAGCCTGCAATCAAGCTGCTTGAAAGTAGGTTGTAATTTCTCATGCTTATATATCTAGTTTTAAGATCATGAATATCAACCTAAAACTGTCAGAGCCTCATGAAACTGTTGAATTACTCTCCTAGTTCAGTTATATCCAACTTTTCTTTGAAAGATTTACTTTATTCTGGTACAGTTTCTGCTAGATGAGATACTGATGCTTTGGATGATTTGTAAGAAGTGAAATTGTAAGAGCTTGTGGCTTAACCAAAAAAAGAGTATCACTGTGTGAACTTGTGCTTATGTATTAAACACCTGATCAACCAATCCTCTCCTGAAAGAAGTTTCTTCATTCTTTCTTCCAGTAAATAGTGTGTTAGTTGTTAGAAGACATAGAAAAGCATTTGGTTGTCAGTTAGATTCAAATTTAGATGGATTGAATTCTGCTTTAAATGCAGGATGAACATATTAGTACAAAAATATTCATATTTCAGTATTCATTTTTCATATTAAACTCGTCTGCTTTCAGTGTCAAAGTATTTAATTCTAAAATGACCACCCCCAACACTCTGTTCTTGTAATGAGTTAAATGATACTGACAAAGACTGGGTGTCATTCACTTAGGCTCTACAGATTACATTTCTTAAATGCAGACATCCGAATCTTAAAATGTTGACCTTGTTGCCTGTATTGCTCTCAGTGTTAGAAATTTCTTTATTTCTCTCAAGGAAATGTCCACTAATTCATCAAAACATGTAGCTTGTTTCCTAGTGCATTTTTTCTTTTTAGGTGTCAAACCCTTCAAATGTTCTCTGTGTGAGTATGCCACTCGCAGCAAGAGTAACTTGAAAGCACATATGAATCGTCACAGCACTGAGAAAACACACCTTTGTGATATGTGTGGGAAAAAGTTCAAATCAAAAAGCACTTTGAAGAGCCATAAACTCCTTCATACTGCTGATGGTAAGCACACGTTTATTAAATCAAGTTTGTTTTAGGGCAAAAACTGCTGCCTGTAATATAGGACTATGTTAACGTCCCCCCCCCCCCCCCAGGGGATATTTTATGTAATAATTCAAAAACTTTTCAAAATTAACTTCTGTGAAAGAGAGTAGTCCCTGGAATACTTGCTAGTTCTGACATTTTTTTTTTTGTGATCACTTCCAAATACAAATAATTCCTTCATTATCTGCTTTCCTCTGTGAGAATACTGTTAGGAGTTGACAAATCCAATAGCCCAGTAGAGGGAAATTGCTGAAATCTATGTCCCCAGGTATCCTAAAGTGGTATATGTGTGGATGTGTATTTCCAATGAGCACATGTGCAGGCACATTTGCTCAGTAATTTTAATATTTCTGTGATAATGGCAGAAAAAAATGAGATGTAAATCCAGAAAAAAAGTGTTGTAATTTCTTTCAAATTTGGTGGCCCGACAATACTTTATTTCGCTGTCATTTTCAAAGCATGGTATGCGTTATAAATTATGCTGACCTCAGTAGCGTGATCTCTGTTACACATGTAACCTTGTGAAGCCTAATTCTACTCTTGACTATTTCATTTAAATTATTTTTTTCCTGAATGCTTTGCCTATTCACTAGCATTGGCCTTTCACATATGTACACATGCTCCCTACTACGTTTCTAGAATTTAATCTGAAGCTTTTGATGCACTGATACTTACTTTTGTGAATGTTTTTATCAGTGTATATGACACCAATGGAAAGGATGTCCCCTTTTACATTGGTATGCTATATATTTAGGAAACGTGTCGTATTGCCAACTCAGTAAATCATTCGTTATTCCCAAATTACTTTTTGATGATTTCAAATAACTTGATCAATAGCATACAGGTGCTGCACATATGTAGAAATTACATATGCAGGAATCAGCAGTTTCACTTATCAAATCATTAGCTGATTCCTGGCAGTGGGAGAGGGCAGGTTGTATTTGAATTGAAAAAAAATTTGGAATGTAGAATATGAAGGTTTAAAAACCCCATCTTCTTATGGTGCCATTCATGCCTCCTGTGTGGGGACTGATACAAGAACAGTGTTCCAGGAAATTCCCTTTACCTTTGGCAAAATGCATGCTGCATCCCTAATGAGGGGGACAGATTTCACTCAGTGTGGATACTGAGTGACTCCGTAGAGTCATATTCCTCACCAAGCACACTTCAGTAAACTCTTCATATGCTTCCAACAATTGTTAAAATAATGTGTGTCATCAAGACTGTACTATATGATTTGTCAAGGGACTCAACCTCTTGGATGCTGCTGGTTTCTCTCTGCCGAATGTCTCCTGCTACACTGACAGCACTTCAAAACTTCTTACTGGCACACAGCTAGTGTTTTTCAATTATTTTGCAAACAAATGAATTTGAAGGATGCTTCTCTTTGAGTCTTGTCTTCCTGACTTACGAGTCTAGGCAATTTTTGTTCAAATATCAGCCCTGCAAGGTCAATTTAGCCAGTGGAATACAAAGTAATTTTCTGTCTGTTCTATTCCTCTTGAGGGTGACATGATAGAAAACAGCCCTGCAGCCCAGGCTTATTACTGGTTGTGATCTGAAAAGCTGTTTTTCATTATTTAATTAGATATCAGAAATTGTAACACAATTTTTCTTAGGTTTGTTTTATGGAAGCTTTCACACTTGGTATAAAATACTGCAATTGTTTGAACGAGATTCAGAATTTAAAGAAAACATTTATTCAAGACAATACTTATTCTTTCTTCCTGTTGCTTCTTTTGCTTTTTTGACTAGCATTAACACACACTTACACTGCTTTGATCAGATACAGTTTGCCAACCATGGGCATTTAATAAAGTAATGCAGTCTTTCCATATGTAATACGTAGCATGACTGAGGAGAAAGAGAGTATGGAAAAAAAGGAGACAAGCTATTTTATTTTAATTCATAAATGAAAAAAGATTTGGAAAGAAAATGCTTTAAAGTATGCACAAAGATAAGTACAATAGTTATATGTTTGAGAGCTTCCCTCTTACAGAGCCACAAACAGCAACACATGTTTCTTGAAAATGTCAGAGAGAATTCATTCATGTTGGAGTAATGGTTTCAAGGCCGGAAGCAGGATGTTCTGACCTCAGAGTCTGATATCTTGCAGAACACAGACCGTAATTTAATAATTTCACATCATATTTCACATGGATTGTGTAGTGCAACATTTTAGACGTATTATGTCTAAGAAGACTTGATTTAAAGACTTCGTGTGACAGGGCATCCATCTGATTTTTGAGGAAATTGTCTCAGACGTTTGTCATGCCCTCTGTTAAAAATGCTGACTTTTAGACTGAGTGTTCTACCTATCAGCTTCGGTTGTTGCAATTCCGTTTCTCATTCACCTGTTTTGTTACTGCTATTTCAGGTTTAGTATCTGCAGTATTGAGGCCTGACTTGGAAACTTTTAGGCACGTAAAAAAGTATCAAATACACTATAAATGCAACATAATCATTTAGCCTTCTCTGCAAAACTGAAGAAGCACCTTTCTTTGGATAACACTTCTGAACTGAATTAATGTTATTTTGTTTAGTTTTTATCCCACAAAGCAATCTATACAAATTATATGGCTACACTGACAATCAGGCTTTCAGTCTGAGAAGTACTTGTGTAACGCTCTGTGTCTCAGATCTTTCAGTGACTTCTTAGCGTTGTATCTGTGGAAACAGAGTTTGTGCAAATACACTCCAGTTGTCCTCATATCCTGTTACCAAGTAGAAGTTCCAAAGTCAGCGCTGCAAGGACAGATGAATGAGCTTTTGCATTCTCCCTTCTGCTTGGTAGCTGCCAGATACCACACAGAAGGTGTGAGCTAATCCCAGTGTGTGCTCTCTCTTGCCTTGTGGGACTGTATGTGAGACTGAGGGTTACTGCAGAGATTTAGATGAGAAAGGACCAAAACTCATAATGAACAAGGCAAGCAGGCATCGTGCTCTCTTCTGCGGCCTCCGCCCATTACTTTTAAAACTGCATTACGGAAAAGTGAAAGATGGGAACACAAGGTTTCTGTGCTGTTTCCCATGTTAATGCTATTTCATTCTCTGACAGATTTTATTTCTCCCTGTGTCTTGGGTTAAGCCTTTGTAGAAATCTTTTTGAGGCACTTTGACTCATTATTGGAAGAGTAGAGCAAAATCTTTTAAGCAATCTTGTGGTAAAGATAATAGGTCATGTCATGCTTTACCAGAGATATATCGAGAAAGCATGCAGGGCAAAGCTAGAAAAAGTAAATGTATTTGAATTTTAACAACTCAGTGCTGGGGACAGAAGTAGGGTAAACCCATGTGACCGTGACTGAACATCAGTATTTTAAAGATGTACAAATGTGCTGTATGATTAGCAAAGTAAAGATGCCTGTAGTGGTAAATTTTGATTCCCTTCTTCCTTTTAGGCTCTGCTATAGTGATTTTTTTTTCTCTTTTTCACCAAAAGACTGTCCCAGGAGTACCTCAGATAATTAATGCTCATAATTTAAAGGTCACACTCAATCCCTTTTCCCCCTTACTGCTCTTTGGTCTGTTTAATCAAATTCTGGAGAACAGGTGGTAGACTTAGAGTTTTGTTCATTATTGTAGTTTTGGAAATCATCATTATGAAATAATATTACCAGTAGTTTTCAGAACATAAATAGAAAACAGTGATTCTATTTTCTACTCCTGTTTCAGGAAAGCAGTTTAAATGTACAGTTTGTGACTATACTGCTGCGCAAAAGCCACAACTCCTACGTCATATGGAACAACATGTCTCTTTCAAGGTAAGAAAACATAAATTACCATTATTGATAACGTTCAGAAATACATGGAAGTTCAGGCACCAGTTTTAAAACTAGCATGTTTTTCATCATAGTCACAATTATGGCATTTTAATATTTCAGGAAGTTTGATTTTATATTCAGACTTCTGAGATGGATTTATGTTGTTCATTGACGATTTATTTTCAGTACATGTATTTGTGAAAGGCATATGTTTTAGAATATAAAACAAACATAGCTGTTATGTCTGACCTGTTATTAATAATCTCATATGTATCTTAAAATTTCTTAGGAAAGTAGGAAAATGCATTCCATCCATCACTGTTTATTGCCCATCTTAATCTGCTGTGAAAGTTTGTATATGAGTTTATATAGGTGAAGAAAATTATGAGGATTAACTTAAAAAAAAGATAAATAAAAAAAAACGTATCTGAAGTGTGTCTTGGAGAGAGTTTTGAAGATAGTTAATGCTTCTACGAAGTTAGAGATGTGTAAACTGTAGTATGGTTTTATTTGAAAATTTCATGTTGCTTCTTGGTATGATAGGTCTCGATGCAGTGAATTGTGAAATATGGTATTCAGAAAACAGAAATGATACGTGTTTACTATTTTCCAGAAAAATCCAGTATTTGATTATGACATGTTCATTTTAATGTAGCACTTACCTTAGCAGTGAACATATTAATCATGGAAAATGTCATACTATTTTGATATGCAACAGCTTTCATTACCTAACAAATTAGTTTGCTTCTATAAAGAGTACACTTGAGTTGCTCCTCCATGCAGCAGAAGGAATGACAGCTTTTGATCCATGATTTAGGTTCTGGAAGACAAGAGCATATAGGAAAATGAAGCAAATCATCAAGAGAGATTATATATTTTAAAGAAATATATGTATTTTTAAAGATAAACTATATTTTTTTCTATTCTTTTAATGGAACTTCTGTTTTCCTTTTAAAGCGGTTAATGAAATGAAAGTCCTCGTAATGACTACTTCATAACAAGTTCTGAAACATGGATAGTTCTGACCACGTGTTTTAGGACTGTAGATCCAATGCTTCTTTGCAGTACCCCGTAAACCTGCATTGAATTGTGGCTACTCAATGCATTTTTAGGAGAACTGCAAGACACTGAAGTAATCAGCAGTGTTTGTTAAGAGGAGTTCATTGACTGCCTGTTAGTAACACTTAACCTTTCTCTGGGATAGTTACTTACATGCATATCAAACTCACCAGTAGTAACACAATCTAGTAGTAGTTTAATCAATCCTATTTCCAAACTGGGTGGTGCTTTGAGTCACAAAACCCTGGTGATTGGCAGGTACTTGAATTTGGACCTCAGGACACTCAGTTCCAGAGCTGCAGAAATCTAAGTTAATCCTGTCAGTGAGGTGAGCACTGTTTCCTCTGTCTGGACAGAGTTGCTGGTAATACCTGGAGTTCAGAAGTACAGGAACTCATGTTTCTGGTTACTTCAGTTCAAGATGTACTGGAAGAAAAAAAAAATGTTTTAAAAATAATTATCAACATTTGATGGTTTGTTTTGAACTTTAGATAGAGATTTAGGTTTAGAACTGAGAAATTGAAATGGATTGTTTTGTTTTTTCTCTTATGTTTACTGATAAATGAAATCTTGCTGACTAGTTACTGCTGTGCTGCTTTTCTAGTCAACACATCACTATACTGTTTAGAACTTGTTTACTTTTTTATTTCATTTTGGTTAAGCTGAAGCTGGTCTTGGGAGATTTCATTCAACCACAAAGAAATGCACACGGAATCATAGAATCGTTAAGAGTTGGAAGGGACCTTTAAAGGTCATCTGTTCTAAATCCTGTGCAACAAACAGGAACACCTACAGCTAGATCGTGTTGCTAACAGCCCTGTCCAGCCTCACCTTCAGTGTCTCCATGGATGGGACATCCACCAATGCTCAGATAGCATTCTGGTTAAAAAAAAGAAACCGAAACAGTCGTTACTACACAGAATTTGAAGAAGCAAATGAAGTGAATGGACTACATTTTAGAGTCAGCCAAATGCGACAAGGGAGGAATGGATCAAAATAAAAACTGCTGTTTTAGTATAAAACAATTGAGAAACTTAGTGAGAGTACTTTCGTTTGATTGTTTAGTTGTGCCATTTACTAACACTTGTCACATTATCGAAGCGATCCTGTTACATAATTTCAGTACATTTTTAGATCATTTAAAAATCTGTCATTTGTTTTGAATATTTCTCAACATTTAGTGAATCTTGAATCAAGTATTTTTAAAGCCTGCATTGAAAAGAGCATTTCAAATGAACATTTATGATTTCCCGATTCATTCAGATAATTTTTGTTGTCAAGAACATTGTTACGTGACATTTTAACAGGTTGTTTCTTTTTTTTAATATCAGCCCCACAAATTTGCACTGTAGACAATAGCAGTGCTGTAAAGTTGCTGCTGTAACACCGTTACAATACAGTTTGCTTAAAGGAATCAACAGGCTATTTAGAAAAGCCTTTTTTTCACTAGGGCTTGGAGGTGCTAGTGAAATTTGCTGAAAATTACGATCTTTGAGTAGTAACGGACAACAACAGAAGTCTTGGGAAAATTTCTTTACCAGAGATTAGATGTTGCTATGTTGTTCTTTTTTTTTTGTTTAGTTTGTTTGCTTGTTTTCTTGTCATATTTCCTACTCTGTACTTATCTGAATTGTGTGAAGTATTGTAGTTGCATACCAGATAGCATCAGACTGCATATTGTTCAGACCTTTCGTTGCCATTAGACGTGTTTGGAATAACTGAGTCAAATGTAAAAGGTTGATTATCCTGAATATTTCCAAAGTACTCATTAGTTACTGATTCTAATGTAAGTGGATACACACAAGGTACAGGTCACTTCAAAGGAAAGGATTTTGTGACTTTGTGTTAGTAACTTGGACTAAACAAGCAGAATATTTTCTGATCTCATACTGGTGACTTGGACAAACCATTTTTGAAGTTTTTTCTGCACTTACATTATCATCTTCAGGATCAGTGATACCACATCCACTGCTAGATTTAGTACAATTCGGCATATACTATTTCATGTTTGTTTTGTGCGTCATTACAGCTAAGAAGTGTTAAATCTGCACAGAGCTGTAGAGATTGTGGCAGCAACTCTACACAGCCAGATAAAAGAAAAAATTACTGCCTCTCTCCACCCTGCTACCAATTCTGCTATCAAATAGCACCTAACACCGAGTACATGCCAAGTACATTTAAACTGATACAAGACCAAAGGAGTCTGCACAGATTATTTTCTTGGAAGAAACATGGTATGAACAGTGTACAAGAAAGGGCGTTTCTCTGAAAAAAAAATTGAATAGCTGAACGTTACAGTGTGTAATTGAAGAGTTAAAGGAATCTCAAGGCTGCTTTTCTTCCTTATTGTTTTTGCTTGGATCTTCAATGGAAGGTCATGAGCAGCGATGTTAGGGCAATGTTTTGGTCAGCAGACCCTGACAGCAGACGTTTCCCTGCTTTAAATTCAGCTTCTTAATTGGAATTCCTCTACCAGCTGCTTTATGCTGACTAGCTTTAGATGAGTCTGGTCGATGTTGCTGTGCATTAAACATTTTGCTCTTTCTGAGGAACTTTTCCCAAAGGAATTCAGTCAATATCTGCATTCTGTTTCAGACCTGGTTCTGCCTTGCTTCCTTTAACAGTTGCGTGTTTCACTAAAAAACTGGTTATTTTAGCTCTCTTACTCCCTCTTTTCAGGCAAAAATTACCTTGTGCAGGGCAGCTGAGTAATTTACTTGTAAAAAGTCTCTGTGTGGGCAGACCTGAGATCATCAATTATGAAAATACGGTTGTTTTTTTTTTAATTGTGAAAAGTATGTTATCTTAATGTTGATAATTCTTGGGTTTTGTTTTGTTTTTGGCATATAATGACAAATACAAAATTCTAGTTAAAACTTAGTTATGACTTCAGATTCTATTGAATTTTGGAAGGTCTTCTTGGAAAATGCCCAATCTGGAATTCAGCCTGTTTTCTCTGAATCTAAACATTGCAGCTTAGTGCTATTTCCTTTTTCCTCCTAGCCTTTCCGTTGTGCACATTGCCATTATTCCTGCAACATATCTGGTTCCCTGAAGAGGCATTACAACAGAAAGCATCCTAATGAAGAGTATGTAAATGTAGGTTCTGGAGAGCCTGCTGCAGAAGCCCTCATCCAACAAGGTAAACATCCACCTTTTAGGAATTGGTATTATTTTGCTGAAGCAAACCTGTTGTACAATAAACTTTTGCAGGATATTTATTCCTCATGGTATTGGGTATTCTGTTATAAATTAGTACTACTTTCTGGGAATTCTGAACAGCTTGCCTTTAACTGTTCTTTCACTGTCCTTTGTTCTTGACTTCTAATGGTGAGTGAAACAAACTTTTGATGTGTACATTTATCTTTTTCACTTGTCTCCTGTAAGTAAAGAGTTGGTATCTTGAAATGAATGATATACTGACAAATTTCTATGACAGTTTTACAAGGTTGAACTAAATGTTGAGAATAAATGACACTGAATTATTCCCCCACAAAAGAGAGTGCAGGTAAAACTAGTTGCACAGAGTAATGCTTAAAATCGTCTTTGTGGCCAAAGGTAGCACAACTTAAGTATTTGCAGCATAGTGGAAATCTTAATAACTGAAGTTAAGAATCATCATTATTCTAGGTCTAATTGTCATAGTGATTAAAAAAAAAAAAGACAAAATAACACATTGTGGCCAGAGCACTTGTATATACAAAAAAAAATCTCAATATTTGCACAACTAAAATAGTAGAACACACATTTAGTTTCTACTTCTTCTGGTGTTCTGCTTTGCCTTCCCCTGTTTCTCTGCTTCCTAAGGTTGGTGATTCTTTCTGGTATTGATGGTAGGGCGGGGGTTTCAATAAGTTGTCAGCATCTGAAGTTCTTTGCTGGGAGGAGCATGGTGTTAATCTTGATGACTTTGTCGTCTTCTCCCCTTCTATTTGAAGTCAGTGTTAACATGTTTATTTCTGCATATTTACACTATGTTTTTAAATGGTCTGTAGCTCTAAATTACATCCAAATTTACTGTGTATAGTTTAAAGGGCAACAAAATACAGTATTTAACACGCATGAAGGGCACCAGTGTTGTCTAGCTGCAGATCTTCACTTTTTTTTAGTGGTAAAATAAAACTGATTAAATATATAGACACCTGTCAATTAGAGAAAGTGCTGCCACATACAGGTCAAGAATATTGGGGGATATCCAAAATTCAAGAGCTAATGGAATGGCAGGGGGAAGAAAAAATCAGCTTGAATTAGTTTATTTTACCATATCTATATAGTAGCATGATACGTTTTATTACTCACTGTCATTGTTGGCTTATAATTTTCAGCTGAAGTCCTGTATTTCCTTCTGAAAAGATGGCTTTATTTCTGCCATTTCTACTTGATACAGGCATCAGAGGCAACTCATTCTTTGCAGTGCCTGTGTAACAGCAAAGCACTCACGTGTACTGGTTGTCTGATTCCCATCAGTAGTTTTCCTTTTTTGCACTGGGCAGATGAATCAAAACAATTTACTCTTCAATCAGATACCTTTGTGAGTGTAAAATGTACTTGGATTTTCACAAAACACAAACCTTATTCAGTTTTAGCGCCTGGTCTTGAAGATTGGATAAGCACAGTAAGCTACCACGACTGTATTTCATCTCATTCAACTATTATAAAGAAAGCCATGGTAGTAGATGCAGTTTTCCCTCTTGCAGCCTCTTTTGCCAGCTCTACTCCATCCTGTGTAGCCCACTGTAGAGAATATTACATGTGGACTCAAAAATTGAATAATTGTAGATTTCTTGTCAGTCTATATGAAGATCATTCTTTGTTTTCTTCCCCCCCACCCCCCCTCTCAACATCTTGGTATCTCATTGAGAAAAAAATGTTCTGAGTTAATTAAGATTTGCATTTGGAGTTACATGGGTGCTATTTAAGTTAATAATTTTTTTTCCTGATTTTGGAATCCGAAGACCTTCGGGTCACATCACTAACAGATCAGTGTTGACATGTGATGCAGAATGGCAAGGTATGTGTTTCTGAGCAGCCTGGGTCAGTGGTTGCAACTTGCTGCCTCACTAGACTCTACCAGGCTTCAGTTTAGCATATTCATAGATCTGAAAGCTATTTTGGAAAACTGTTCATAAATTAATGTAAGAGTAAATGGCTGTTCAGACTTGATATTAAACAAGTCCCTTGAAACTGAAGGACTGCTGACAAATATGAAAAGAGAAGCAGCAAATGAGTGGGTTTGGAGAGGAAAAAAATAAAAAAAGGGAAGGGAAGGGAAATGAACAAAAATTAGCACCTAATAGAAGCCATGTATAAATATTTCTCTTTTTGTATTCTGCTTGTTCCAAATTACCCAGTGAATCATCTTACATGCATTTCTCTTCTCCACTCTTGTCATTTGGTTTGTGACTACATTGCAGGTGTTCCAAATATCTTAATTGTAAATACTTATATGAATGTAAACTTCTGGATTCCACTTTAGTTTCCTAGGAGTGCTCATAGAATAGAATAGGCAACAGGATTATGTATTGCTGGGAACAGACAGGACAGTTTCTCTTCTGAGTTTGTATCAGAAGGCCATGCCAACTCATAGATTGTTTCTATTTTTAGTTTAATCTGTTCTCTACTGCTGAGCACGTCACATTTTTTTTTTTTTTTTTTATGAATTGCTTACTTTTTCTTCACTGATTTTTTTTCCCTGCCATCCATTGTTTTGCTTATGTACTTCTGCACTCTCTGGAGTATGGGTTTTCTATTTGTGTTCATGCAGCAACTTGTGCAGTACATTGAGGATGATCCATTTGTGGCCTTATAGTCTATTACACCACTATCATCACTTTAGCAGACAATAATAGTTGTCTTATGGAAGTGTTAGGCAGGTAAGTGTATTGTTTGGAGAGCACATGTCAATGCCATAATTGAAAAAGAAAATTACATCTGTATAATATTTATGTGCATTGCCTTGTTACAGAGATCAGCTTTGGTATTAAAAATAGGAAAGGTATGTCATTTACTGACTTTCTGTTGCCTTTTTGTGCAAAAGTTAATTTTCCTGAGCTTTGTTATCAATTCGCTGACCTAGACTTAAATATTATCAATTCTATGCTTTCATAGTTGTTCTTTATTTAAAGTCTTAGTAACAAAAGTTGCACTTTAACTAATCTGGTGTATTGTTGTTGTGGTTTCCATAACTGATGTAGGAAAGACTTCTCTTACACAGTGGTATTTCTTTCTCATAGTGCAGATTAGTGTGGAATTAATATTTAATTTCCTTTTCTTAAAACTGACAATTTCTTTCTCCTCATCAGAGCCACAGTATTTCACTTTTGTGAACTGCAGATTTTTAAGCTCACAGACAGAGAAACTGTTTCAGTCTTGTACTGAGACAGAATATTAAGCATCTGCTATAAGGATGAAGTGTGGTGAAGATTTTCTCTAGACTGAGAGCAAAGAGGGGGAAGTCATAGACAAATAATGTGCCAATGAGGCTCTCCAGTGACTGAGTGCAGTTGGACACTGTTTTACCAAAACAGAATGTTTATTTTCACCTGGTGGATTTCAATGACTGTAAAATGGAGTGATTTTTCTAGTCACCTTATGCTTAGAAGACTACGTGCAGCGAGAGCTTGGCTTATGAGTTTATGAGTCTGTTTGAGGCGTTTCAACACGATGAGTAAGAGTCATCATTTGCCATCTGGTGGCATAGCTCCTAAAGCAATTAGATTTGTTAGAGTGAGTTCTGGTCACCTAATGCAACAAATTATCTCGTGTAGATTCTTTCTCTTCTGATTTAGTCGATAGGGAGAAAATCAAACAAAAAAAATGACATAAAACAACACTTATTTGCATAATTATAAGCAACTGGGATCTGACATTTGACCAAGTGACTTTAATAAGAAAGAGAGGTAAAAACTGCTTAGTCTAAAATTGGCCGCTTATGATTTCATCGTATTCAGTAGTGTTTTTACCTGTAAATAAAAAAATGTTTACTCAGTAAGCACAGTGCTAAATTCATGCTGTAGGTAGACAGATGTTAATGTCAATGATGGAAACTTGAAAAATATAAACAATTAAAGTTTGCTTTAACTATTTGTTGTTTTGAATTGGAGAAAGCTAGAACAAGCACCTTCAAAGACGACAGGTGTCTTAATAGGACAACAGGAAGCCAGTATTTAAACTTGAAACCTCACCATTCCTGTTGATTTTTTTTAATACACATACAGTTTACTTTGGAAGCTACAGCAATGTGCAATGGAGCAAACATTCAAGTTTCTGAAGAAGTCTATGATTTGAAATAGAAAAGTATTTATTGTGAAAAAAATATGTATTTATTTAGAATCATTTAATGCATGTACTAGTCTTTGTGGTAAGCCTGCGTCAGGATATGAGTCACAGATACCCTTGGGCTTCAAAGGAATGTCCCTTGGAAACTAAGAATGGTCTCTTAGTGCTGCTTAGCTTGAGTTTCTACCAGAATCGTGACTGTGAGTGCAAGTTCTTGCCCAGTAAGTTGTTAATTACTTTGCAATTTAAGTTCCCTCTGTTAAATTCTGGCTGTCTCCTTTAATGCTTAGCTCCACAGACTTGAAACCACTATTTTTTACCTGGACTCTTGTACAAAAATGAAGTGCTATCCCAGACTAATGCGGATAGCTGTTTGTTCCTGTTCTTTGTAACTGGGGGAGGGATTCCCAAGGGGGAGAGATGTAGAAGCAAAGAGAGATGGGAACAGCATTCCTGCAAATTTTCGTCCGTCAAAGGGAAACACAAAAGTAAGGAAGCAGGTCTGCTATACCTTTCCAGATACATGAGTTGTTCCAGACTCCTTCTATTACCATCATCCAAAATTGTCTTTTAAGTATTGTAAGAGTTCACCTACTTTGTGTGTTCTTTCCCCGTTTTTCATACTGTTTACATTATGAAAGCAAAGATTTTTAAATTGACTTGTAAATCTTAGCAGAGATGAGGTTGAATGATATGGGTGTTTACTTCCTTGAAAAATACTTAATATAAAAAATAACTGAAATTATGTATTTTTGTCTCCTTGTAGGTGGCATTAAGTGTCCTGTTTGCAGCTTTGTGTACGGTACAAAATGGGAGTTCAACAGACATCTTAAGAACAAGCATGGAATGAAGCTTGTAGAACATGATGGGGAAGCAAAATGGGAGGTAAAGCAAAGCTTTCATGGATTTGGCCCTAAGATTTTAGAATACTAAAAACAGAGAACGTTAAGGATGAGAAATGTTCAGGAATGTGTTATCAACTTTATATAAGAACAGGAGGTCATGTGATATCACCATTTTCGATGCACACACTCCTGTGACTGTTAATATTGACTGCTTTCATGACTAGTAACTGAATTAATAATGTTCTGAGTGCTTTTTTCTCTAAAGGGGGGGCTCTAGTCCTCTGTTTGCTGCAGAAAGAATGGAAGTTTTAGCAAAAATACATGAAACTAAAAAAAATTACTATCTTTTAATATATACAGAATATTCACTTATGTTAACTTAAAAATGCCTAAAGCTGTGAGGTCATATTGAATTGATGAAAGAAGTTTATGACTTGGTCCAGACAATGTTGAAATATAGAAAACAGAATTTGTACGTTATTCAGCTAAATGTGATACTGTTGCAAAGAGTAGGTCTTCCACTATGTAGTCTTGTGTCCAAAGTATATAGGAGTTGCAGAATCAACCAGTAGGATCAAAGCTTAAAAAGTTTTAACTTAGATCTAAGAAGCCAAGTCAGGAAAAAAAAAAAAACAAAGCCAAAACACCACCTGGTTTTTCTCAGTGGGTGGGGTTGTGCAGCTGCCTTAAGCAGCTGTAGCTTCTTAATCTTTTGTCTGCTGTAACATTGATAGCAATTAATTATAAAATTGATTTTAAAATTAAGACTGTAACTTAAGTGGAACAAAATTGAATGTAGCTGTAGAAGCTGTGGCAAAACCACAGAAACATCCATCACTTTTACTGAAAAATCATAGTTAGCAGGCTGAGTTTCTACTGCCTGATTAGTTCATTGTTGATGTCCAATGACAGGAAAAAGCCTGAAGTCCATTGCAAGTCAGTTTCAGATCCTGCTCAGGCAGCCCAGCCCTAAACATCAGCCTGATGCCTGACTGAGAAGTCTGTCCAGCAGTTCATGTTCAGCAGTATGCATGGATAGAGTGTAAAACCCTCAAAAACTATCACAGCAGGTTCTATATAGACAGTTATTCAAAGGAGAAAGGGCATATATTTTAAAATGTAGTAATTCAAGTATTATATCCATATGAATTTCACAAACCATACGTACTATGTCTGCCCTTCTTGATGTCCATACATGAAAAAGTAAGAGGACACTCAGGATTCAAGCATATCTCTGTCACAGGAACATCAGTAAAGAAAAATGTCTCATCAGAGCAAAAGTATATATTAACAGCCTGTTTAGAATAAAGTATAGTTGTGAGAAAGATAATTTCTCTAACACTTGTTTATTGTTCAGAACTCTTCATTTTAAACTCATAACTTTGGTTGTTCTCTAATTTACTGAAATGAGAGGGAGATTATCCATGCACTGGCTGGGTTTTGTTTTCAAGTTAACTGCTGAAGTTTCTGAAGAAGCATCTACTCAGTATCTCCATATCACAGAGGCTGGAGAAGATGATCAAGGTACTCAGGCTGCCGTAGCTGCATTACAGAACCTTAGATACACTTCTGAAAATGGTAAGTTGCTTTTTTCAGGTTTAGAATGCCAAATATATGTATGTTTTCAAAAATACCTAACTCATTTCAGTATACTGGGTAATTTGTGATCACCTGTGAAACGATTAAAAATGCTGAAGTTTGTCATACATAACTTCTTGGGGGGTTTATATTTTTTCTTGGAGAGTAAATAAATGAGAAGTGACCATTCATAATGAATTTCTGTGTCCTTAAGTCATTAATACTTATCACGCTCAGCTTTGCATTTTATTATTAGATGTGTGGAATTTCCTGCCTGTATTATTCAGTGTATTGTGAAATCAGCTGCCTTGGCAAAGCAGATGGTGTGTATCTAATGGCAGCTCTCTAGCTATCATTTTACTTCCCACTAAAGTCACCCATCATGCAGAAAACTGTCACAGTGGAATAGTGCATTTACCATATTCCTAAAACAGTACAACAAAACTGAATTCTGATGATACAGAGAACAGAATGAACTATTCAAGATCACATTGGGCAAGAAAAAGATTTAGATTAAACTGATAAGTCAGAAACAACAGCAACTTTAAGAAGGAACTCTCAGGTCTACGAGAGTGTTAAAACAGACTAGATTCAGTGCTTATGTATTTTGAATTTATGCATGTGAATAAATGCAGTGGCTGCCAGAAGAGAGCATTTTACTGATGCTGTGAACTCTCTGGTTCATAATACAAATAACTTCCATACGCTTCCATTTTCCATGCCATCTCCAAGCGTGTCGCGGTTCCATTATGTAACTGACACTTTCTGTATATTATTTTACTTTAATAAGTGGGAATTCAGAATGAGTAAAAATATCTTGAGAAAAATTTTTAAGCTGTAATATATTTGAATTAAAGAGAGCGTGATCATGGAATATGCTGTTTATAACAGTTTTGATTTCATGCACGAGGCAGCGATTTTCAAAGTAGGAAGATGTGCTTTAATCATCCAACTTTTCTGACATATTCCCTCTAGGTAGAAAACGTAGTAGTTTATAACAGTTATGTAACTGAAGGCAGTTATATAGGAAAAAATGAAAGCAAGCAAACATTTTTCAGTTCTCAGATAAAACTGTATTTCATTCAGATAACGAAATATAACTACTGTGTTTGAAATTAAATTTTCTGAGCTGGATTCCCACCACAGTATCAGTTTGTAAAGGCTAGGGGTTAAGACATGAGCTTTATTCCATTGACTGGTTCCTTCGGGCCTCTTTCCTAGCTCCAGCAGTGATTTCAGCATATTAAAGCAGCTTTATCATGACCTTGAGAGTTTTTCTCCCCTTCTGACATCTGTCATGCTACTGCTAATCGTATGGAGATGGCAGACCACAGGAGGGGAATTCCTATTCCTGCATGTCACAAAACATTCTTCAGCAGCTGAATCTTTCCTTATCTCATTTCAGGAGAAGTATATATATTTCTGTAAACTTGCCTTTCCTTTGGCAGGATTGCACACATGAAAATAATTTAAAAATGTGGCAAACACATTTTGGGCATGTACTTATAAAGGAATAGGCATTGGTTCTCCCAAGAAATCAACTTTTTCATTTCAGCACATTAGTGATGGTTTGTTTTAGGTTGAGAGGTGTTGCAGACATTCAGACAGATGATAAACACAGGTACTTAATATACCAAACAGCTGTCTTTGTTGTAGGTATAGAGTTCAGACTCTGTTTAAACAGAATGTCTGGCAAACACACATTTGGATTTGTATAGTCTCACAGCTGCCTAATTTACAGTTTCTGCTGTAAGTTGTATCTATTGTTTGTTTAGTCAATGTATTCTTTTAGATCTCTTTAAAATAGTCATAAAAATGAGCAGTGTGGTTTCACTTGATGATACATGCGTTCCTCAGGCAAATTTGTTTTGTGAATACTTTCATCCCATAGATCTGTTATTAAAGTGTCATGCTATTGAGCTGTTAAAGATTTACAGGCAGCACAATGTATCAGGGTTAAAGCATAAGGGGAAAGAGCATCTCTGGCATTTAGATTCACACACCCTTAGGCCTGTTTTACTGTAATGATCTTATACTTAACTGTCTTTCTGATAAGGTGAAAGGCTTGATCCAACAGCTGTAAACATTCTGCAGCAAATCATTGAGTTGGGATCAGAAACCCACGATGCCACTGCAGTTGCTTCTGTGGTTACCATGGCACCTGGAACTGTGACAGTAGTAAAGCAGGTAAGGGCTCTTCTCCAGAACAGCAGTGCTTTATTTTTGTTTATTTCTTCTGAAATTGGTGTTATTCTGTAAGACCTAAATTGTGAATGACTTTGTAGGACACATACAGAATTTGTCCTCAGGTAGTTTTGGACCTGTGTAGTGAGTATAGATGTTTATATGCACACACACACACATTTATACATAAATACACTTGTGTATTTATATAAAATACGTTGCTTTCATTATAAATACATAAACTATGGGTGGATAAATATATATAGAAACGTGTGAGAGCAAGAAAATACAGCATTTTCAGACTTTTTAAAATAATCGTCGTGAATGGGCATGTAGTCCCACTGTCATCTAAAAGAGTCAGGAATTCCTTGGCTCATTATTCTTTCAGAAGCAAAACAACATGATAGCTTTGTATACAACTGTGCGTGCCCTGCAACTATTATACTGTTTGACCATAACCGTGGATGAGTGAGCATCATTTGTCCTTTCCAGTGCTAAAGTGAGAGAGGTACTCAAGTTCTTAAAGTCATGTACCATGAGAACAAAGAAGACTTGTGCCCAGCCTGTGTTCACACTGCCTTTCTTAATGAGGGATGCAACACAATTCATTTGCAGGCACATAACAGCTCAGAGAAGAATATTACTGATGCTCCTTAACAGCGGTTGCTTCTGTTGAGACAGAAGTCAGTGTGACCACTCACATTAGGGAAAAAAGAAGAAAGTCAAGTGAGTTGTGGTTGGTTGAGAAGATAGGTAGTTGATTTTGTTGGTAACAGGGAAATTGTGCAAGACCAGTATTCTAAAGAGCATGAATAAGGTGACTTGTTAGTTTCAGGCTTCTGCAGGGATTCTTTGTATGGGAAAAATGCTGGATTCAACTGATAAAGAATTAAATGACAGAATTTGTAGTAAGTAATATAGTTCCTTGTTAAAATAAGACAAACCTCATAAGGTATTGGTAGAAGTAATGTTAGTGTATATGTATAATTCTTGAAGTCTAGTCCTGAACAGGTTTTGCTAAGAATATTTGCATATGTATAGTATTGCATTTTAGAAATTAAGAATGATAAGATACACAAAATTGAAACACAAAGGGGAATCATTTTCAACTTGAGCTGACAATTATGAATACCAAGCCTTTTGCTTCCTCAGTATTTCTCACAGATGTCTACAGATTTCGATGCTGAAACTTTGTTCCTCCCCATTATGCTCTCCATGCTATGCTTGTTCTTCCTGTTTCATCTTTACTTTATCCCTTTTTCTATTCTGTCCAGTTTCATTCCTCAGGGTATCTGCACCTGATATAGTTGGTAGACCCGGAAAGGAGAGTTCATGGGAAGGCTTAAATTCCTGAAGAGTTTAAGGAGCTCCTTTTATTTAAAAGAACCCTAAGTGATGTTATTATGGTTGCCTTGAACATACTTGAGTTCACTTTTTTTTTTGGTATTGTGGATATTAAATGCGTAAGAATTCCATAGAAGCGTATAGTCTGTGAAGGCAGTATTTAGATAACAGCCACCCAGATGCCAGGGAAACAGGGCAGAATTTCCAGAAAAAGTGCTTCAAAAAATTTTTATTAGTATTATTTTTTACTTAGCAGGTATTTTCATTAGAAACCATGGAGGAAATTAAATGCAGCATTACCCATTACAAAGTGCTGTTTTCTCTTTAAAAGTGTGTGTTTTGAGGCCCTTCTACCAAAAACACAGGAGAAAACAAAGCCTAGATAACTGGTAGTTGTGAGGAAGATACTGGATATGAAACAGGTTGCCAAGACATGTGCTGAATGCCTCGTCCGTGGAGATGAAGGTCAGGCTGGATGGGGCTCTGAACAACCTGATCACACCCTAGATGTCCCTGTTTCTTGCAGGGGAGTTGGGCTAGATGACCTTTAAGAGACCCTTTCAACTGAACGATTCTATGATTTTATGAAAATACACAATTTGAAATACTCAGTGATTCCTCAAGTATTGAATCTGATCCATTTCTCGTTCATCTTAAAATCTATCCTTTCTTGTTAGAGCATCTGAATTTGCTGATAGTATGTTGTGTTAATATTACAGATTAATTCTGTCTGTCACTTTTTAATCCATAGTTCTAGCCATTGAGTTTACAAGCTGTTAAGAACTGGCCACTGCTTTTCCCTTGCTTTATATACATCAGCGACATCCATGGGTCTAATGTCAGAGTGATATAAGCTCCACTTGCTCCTGCATCAAATATTGAAATCTCACAGCATAGAATCCTTTGCTGGTTTTCTTATATTTTCCCACTGTTAATAGTGCTGTTGATAAAATGCCTTTTTCCCCTGATCTGAAGTTGCAGAGAAACAAAATTATTCAGTGTAGAGCTGTAGTACTTCGCAAACTGAGTGATCTTGTGCTACCTCTGCTTACATTGAGTTTTTCTAATGCCTTAGGTTTCATTGGCTTGCTAGTTACCTTGATTGGGCTCTGTGAAAATAGAGCAAGGAACACAGGAGATCTGCAGAGGTGCTAGTTGGTTTTTTTATTATTTTTTTTTCTTTTAATTTCATACTTCTGATGCTTTATCAAATCTCTTCGGCCTATTACTGTTCTATTTATGGTTTCCAATTCTTACCTTTCCCAGGAGAGAATGGCTTCAGAATTACAGCCACACCCATTTTTAGTGTGAGGGGAAAGGTCTTTAAATGTTATTAACATGACTATAATCCTCTCCTGTTTGGAACTGACAGCTTGTCTTTTTTTCCTTTAATACCACGTTGCTTTCTATGGGATATCACTCATTTGTACCTGCTACTTTTGTCAGGTTTTAATTAAGCTGAGTTCCTAATTGTTAACCTTGAGGTGATCATAAGACACATTCGTATTTCACTTCCCCACTGGAAAATTTATTCTGCACTCTGTTCTGTGACCTTCAGCTTCTCTTGTGGATTAGGAGACAAAAAATTCATTCAGAGTGTCAGCAATATATCAGCATCATCTGTCACTAAATTTCCATTCTTGTTCTTCAGCGGCCTCTCCAAGTCCTTGCATAGCAGCTCTGTTTCATTTTTTTTTTTCTTAACAACATTTATTGTTCTGATTTTTATGCTGTTATGTTTCTTTTTTTCGTGAAGAGCATATAAAGCCCAGTTTTTTCATCAGTTCTCATCTTCATCTCTCATTTTTTGGCTCACCTTGCAGATTGCTTTCATATTCTGCGTTTGTACCTAGAAATTTCTTATAAATTCTAGATTAGCAGGATATTTTTAAAGTATTTTTTTTTCCTGTGAATGTTTCACTACACTGTTTGTATCTTTTTCTTCCTTTTCCTTCCTGGAACTCTGCAGTATTTGTACTCCACTACTTATAAATGTGCTATTGACTCTTGATCCCTGAAATTGTGTGAATCCAGATAGTACCCACTGATAAGGCAGCCGTCTTCATCCCTTAGTACTGCCCCAACCTGCATGTTCAGGTGTCTTCTCTGTGCAGTACTTGTAGTGTTTCATGTTAATGGAAAACTTTTGCCTGAAGAAACAAGCTTTTTCCTTCCCAGTACACTGCCATGTCCCATATATATCTTGTCTCTGTCTGGTATCTTCTTTTTGAAAAGTTACCAATTTTGCAGTGTTCTATTACATTATTTCTCTGAGTTTTGTGTATTCATATTGCTTATATATTAAACCATGAGTACAAACTATGTAGCTGTACTCAAGATCAGATTTTCCATTCAAAGCTCCCGCCTCATGGATTGGGTGCTGAGAAAGAAAAAAGAATTCAATTTTGACTATGGAAACTTTATATTTGTTGATCATACGAATGATTTTATAAAAGAAAATAATTTCACAGAAAAGCAATAATGAATCCCAGACTGAATCATTATTCATAATATGACTTTAAACACAGAAATTGTGAATAAGTTCTATCTAGCCTAGTCCTGTAAGTCCTATCTATGAGCTATGGTTGGGAAATGGGAATTGATGTTAGCTCTGATTTTGCCATGTGTGTGCCTCCTTTAGGAGGTTCTGACTAGGACGTGAAATGACTTGAGCTCATTCTTGCCTGAGAGCCAGTATATTAAATTATTATCAATATTAAACCTTTTTGGTGTCTAATTTGGGAGAAATTCTGTCATGTTGTTGTGCTATGGAAAAATACAGCTGATAAGGAAGGTAATGCACAACAAATGCCTGAGCGAAAACCAAAATCCGATTGTGAGGTTCTGCTACTGTGTTCTGAAACTGACAAAAATCCATGCTGAAGCTTTGATTGCAACATGACACGAAAAGAACGGTCCTGTCAGCTTGAATCTATTTCAGTTACTAGTGAGCAAGTCTGGATCACTACAGATAGCGATGGAATTTGTGGCGTCACACATAATGTGGAAAAAGGTAAAAACGTAGAGTGGTACATCTGAAGAATTATTAGGAAAGAGACTGATAAATGCTTTAACAAAATAAGAAATATTCGTAGTGAATGGTAAAGATGGATAAGAAAATGGGAGTTTCTGCAGAAGCACGGAGCATAGCTGGGAGTGACTAGCACTGTAAAGCAAGTCACTTTTTCTGTGGATTTAACTCTCTGTTAGCAGATGCCATTATACCCTCAGTGCTGTAGGCTAGAGAATAATATGTTTGTGTGTTTGTTTATTTTGCTAGCAGAGTCTGTTCAGCCCATAATTTGTATAGATGGACTGTTTTTTTTTAGCTCACATGTTGAATATGGAGGTAGGATTGGAGGATGAGTAATTGTGCTAACATCACAGCCACCCTTGATTAGCAGTGGCTGCAGATGTGTTCTCAAAAACTTTCAATTGCAAACTGCCTTGAAATATAATGATATGTTTCAGTTAGTCACTACATCAAACAAGGATGCCAACTAAATCTGGAGAAGATTGTT
The DNA here is from genome assembly GCA_036925125.1 of Oreortyx pictus. Classification (NCBI taxonomy): domain Eukaryota; kingdom Metazoa; phylum Chordata; class Aves; order Galliformes; family Odontophoridae; genus Oreortyx; species Oreortyx pictus. The sequence goes on from JAUPFR010000003.1 coordinate 6,872,635, forward strand.
CCATGTTAAGCATCTGTTTGATTTAAATACTGTGCTTCTTGTGAAGAAACACTTCCCTCACAAATGAACACTCCTGTTAACATTATTTTTCAGCAGAAAAGGACTCTGTCATTGTGTCCTGTCTGTAAATGATTCTCTACAGAAAGAATTTAAGGTGTATTTTCTTGGTTTCACAGTACAGACATTCTCTAATGCTTGTTTCCTAAGTTATCCTGCCTTGACCACAGCATCAGAAGGGTTGTCCCTTTTTGGACTGTGTCCAGCACTACACGTTTTTGTTACGGTTTTTGCTCTTCCATTTCGAGTGGTCATTAACAGGAATGTGTGGTGATAAAGATACATTCTGCTTCAATACATTTATTTTGTATAAAGACAGAGTATATTATTTTTATAAAATTGTGTAGAATTATGTAGAATATTCTATTCACATTTAATTTTATATTGCCTCAGTTTAATGAGCAGAGCAGTAGATTTTCGGATTCCTAGTTTCAGTCAAACTTTTAGATCACTGTACTGTAGTACTCAGTTAAGTTTGGTTGCTTGTTATCTGTGTCTACAATGTTACCAAAATGTACTGTTCTAATGTAGATATTAGTAAACAGATGTGCTGTTAATTTGCTGTCTTTAGACCTGAAATATGATTTTGAGTATTTTTACTAGCACAGAAGTAATTCTCCTGATATGAGAAACTCATCAGCAGATGATTATATAAAGCTTTAAATCTTGTCTTCAGTATTGTTTTTCCTGTATGAACAAGCTACTGAAATCCCTTTTTATTCAGAGCAAATCCTGCCTGCCCTGTACACAGAAAACTGCTAAAGAGCAGCACTGTCTCTTTGTTCTCTCTAACAAAACCAAATCGCCCCCCATTCCAAAATCCAAGTAACCTGTTCCCAAGGTATTTTTCACCTCCTCAAATCCCTGTACTTTTCCTTAATTCCTAATTCTCCTTAACACTATACCTGGGTGAGCACTGCAAACAGATATTTTTCTTCTGCTGCCTTTCTGGTAGCACGTTGGCATGTAAAAGATTTAGCTGAAGATTCAGAGCTTCACATCCTGAGTAATACAAAGCCATTTTTGACTCGTGATCTTTTTGTTTGTTGATATTTGGCAGAACTGTATGGCTACTCTAGGCAATCTTTTCTGATCCCAGTTAAAGACTGCATCTCTCCTGTTTTCCTGGGGTTATAAAGCTATCACTTCAGGCTCTCTCAGAAGAAGATAATGAAGATATTATATTATATTATATTATATTATATTATATTATATTATATTATATTATATTATATTATATTATATTATATTATATTATATTATATCACTAGTAATTATTTTTATTATTAATTTTACTACTTTCTGACTTAGTTGCCCATGCCTCATACGCTGTTAAGATTTTGATTCCTACCTTTTGATCAGTCCATGAAGAGTTTAATTATTCATTTTTCTAAACAACTTTCTTAATGCCTTCTTCCATGTTGTGGCCAAGAAAGTCAGCAGTACCCTGGGGTGCATTAAAAGAGCCTGGCCAGCAGGTTGAGTAATATTCTCTTCCCTCTCTACTCTGCCCTGGTGAGGCCACATCTAGAGTAAGAAAGTTTGAGTTGAACATGACAGAAAGCTTCTTTACTTTGGGAGTTGTTACAGAGCACTGGAGCAGGCTGAGCAGAGAGGTTGTAGAGTCTCCTTCTCTAGAGAGATTCAGAATACATTTGGATGCTTTCTTGTGCAACGCACTGTAAGGAACCTGCATTGGCAGTGGGTTGGATTGGATGACTTGCAGAGATCCCTTCCAACCTTTACTATTCTGTGATTCTGTGACTGTCCTTAGTTTTGTGGATTCTGATGAAGAGCAATTTTCTACCTCATATCTTCAAAAATACGACACCACCAGTTATCTGTGGTTAGACTGTTGGTGTGTTGACACTGCTGTCTGTTATATGAATGTAGAATCATAGAATCACCTAAGTTGGAAAACATGCCCAAGATGAATCAGCCCAACTTCCCACCTATCCCCAGTATTTCCTGGTAAACCATGTCCCTCAGTACAAGATCTAAATACTACTTGAACACCTTCAGTGTTGGTGACACCACCATCTCCCTGGGCTGTCTGTTCCAGAGCCTGACCACTCCTTCAGAGAAGTTTTTCCTAACACTCAGTTGGAGGGTACTACTGTCACATTTATATTGTGCTCACCCATCTCCCTTTGTCTGCTTACTGTTTCATGTTTTATGTTGAAATTATGAGGCCTTTGGATGTGAAGTACTTTTTGCACTTATAATACCTGATACAGTTCAGATCTTGGTCCAAAGCACTATACTAATACTAACAATGGAGGGCAGCTATAGGCTGCTGAATACTTTTTTTCCTATTCAAAAGCAAGATACCAGAGTGATCTTAGAACCTCCGCAGCTTGGAATGTAGAGTTTAACTCTGTTCCTGAAAAGCACAGTAACATGTTTTCAGCCCGGACTCCTAAATACCTTGGTCTCAAGAGCAAGTGTATGAATTGTTTCAATAGCCAGACAGATCTTTATCAAGCTTAGGAGAACACTGTTTTTTCATGCTTTTCACACTTTATTTTAGTTCCTTTCATCATTTCATTCTGTGATCTCTTCAGGCTCTGGTAAAATCCTACCATGGCAACAACCACTTTTTTCAAAGTGACAGCAGAAGTAATGCATAGCAAGGATTACATATCAGCTTGCAGATGATCACAGGACAGAATTTTATAGTATAACACATCTTCAAAAATAAGCATCTAATGATATTAGTGTGGCTGTCATGTTAACAGCTACTGCATGTTACACCTCAGCAACACTCATATTTTAATCTGGCTCTGATTTGTACCTACTTGATCCTGGATACACTGTTCATCCTGAACATTTGTTAATACAGAGTTACATATGTGCTGGTTATCAAGACCTATGCTCCTTTAGCATGTGGAGCAATGTATTGTTTAACTTGGGAATACTAGCAGATAAAAGTTTTATTTGGGGAAGATGTCCCTATTTTCTTAGTTTTTGTGAGGTTCTAGTCATCTGTATAACATACAGATAAAATCTCTTATCAGCATTAGTGCCCTCTGTTAGAGCTCTTAAATTGTGGTAATGTTGCCGTATTTCTTCAGAAGGAAATCTGGTGATAAATCATTCCACCAGATAAGAGGCATTGCCAATCACAGTCTCTTTGTCAGGATTTATTCAACCAGCCAATGGTTAAAGCTTCTTAAAAATCTGCCTTACCTGTATGAAGATTTATTTGCTGCTAAGCATTTTTTGTTTCATGCAACTTGAGTCTTGTATACTGAGTTTTCCCGTTATTCTGAAATGATTGCTCACCAGGTTGTCTTTGTTCTGTAGCTCTCTGTAGAGATTCATGTGATCAAATTACGCTGTTTTTCTGTGCATCTGTGTGTTTTTCACACAATATGTCTGTCTATAAACTTGAACAAGAAAGAGTGTTCAGATTATTCAGATGACCCCGAACAAAATGGTAGAGGCGGTCCAGCACGCAGCAACGTAAGCTGAGGTGTCACATATCCAGGTGCTCTCTATGATCTAGAATGCTTATATCCACTTTTTATTTTCAGCTTTTCAGTAGGTAACTTATACATTTACTTACTGTGGTTTCTTACAACATAAATAGAGTTATCTGTAACCTAGTGTAAGATTTCGAATTTCCGCAATATCTGTTTAACTTTTCTTCTTCGTGGTAACCTGAAAGGCAGCATTCAGTCTGAAATTAAGGCACAAATTCTGCAGAGGATTTGGAGTTATGCCCACCAAGGCTTTTTTAAACATGTGAATCTGGAAAAATGTTGATACTTATTATTTCTCTCTATAAGCTATAGAATAAGAAAGCAGCTTTGTTCGTTTAGGTATTTCCTTTTTTCCACATTTTACAGAAAGGAGGATGTATATTTTGGCACATTAATGGCTTGAGTTAATAAGAATTACTTGCTTTGTTTTATAGGAAGAAGTTCCTCTAGATGTACCCATTTTTTGTCATTTAGATATATGCAGATATATGCATTTAGAAGTTTAGATAATTTAAAAATCTTGATCTTTTTATAAAAACGTGGAGTCAGAGGACCTGTTAACTTCCATGAGGAAACACTTTCAGCTAGAAAAGAGTATTTATGCAGGTACTGAATTGGTTTAGTATACCAGCTGTGTATAGCTTCAGATTCTTGCTGTCATTCTTAGCAAAGCATAAGCAGCCAGATGCTTTTCAGCTGGCTCTTGAAAAGAAAAGAGGTCATGGGTGCTACTCTTCAGAAGATTTCAGTTGCCAATAAAAAGAATTGAGTGTAGTAACTTCATTCATTCTTATGGCAGCTGTCCCACTGCTTCATCAATTTGAGGGATGTAAATTAACATTTTGAGATTATTCCCTGCGGAACAATCTAACAGGAACCAAGCAGAAGCATGTAAACATTGAACTGATTTGAAATGTAAATATCCAAAATAAAGTGGTAGTTTGTCAAACTAAAAGGATTACAGATAACTGTCCAAAAAAGATGCTGAAACCTAGATACACCAGAAGGACATTAGACTTCTTTATCTTGCTTGAGAAGGGCATAAATCCACACTGATAAAGGTAGGTAAGGAAGTTAAATGAACCTTCTTTACTGTCCATTTTAATTTCAAAAGCACATGAAATGAGTATTAGGTTGTTGTTATTTAATTGAATGAGTTTCTGGTTTCATTTCATTTTCGTGTCAACTGTGCCTTACTTGTCTTCCTTTGTTTATTATTTATGCATGCTCATTGAACTGTTTTTAGAATTATTTATGGGTTCTGATTTAGAGTGACTAAAATGAGACCACACAAAATTTTCAGACTCTGTTGTGCATTGCTGCAGCTCTTAGCAAAGGAGTGTAATTTTTCTGGCCTGACACATGTTGTCGGAGGATTATGTATCATGCACTAATACTGGAGAAGTTACTGTGCATTACATAATTAAAATGCCAACTTTTAGACACCTCTGTCTGTATATGTTTGAAGATCGCTAGCATCAAGGACTCTATCTGTGAGCTGACTTAAGAGCAAGCTGTGAAATTTTAATTGCCTGGTATTTTTAACTGCAGCTTCCTATCTCACTCCACTGGTGATTAGACTTGTGTCCACCTGTTCTGATCTTCCTTATTAGATGTTGTATGGAGCCCTCCATTTTAAGCAGGGGCCACTGATGGAGCCAGGTAGCCTCAGGAAAAAGAATTTCTGAAACAGTTACAAAATGGAAGTGTTGTCTGAATTCACAAAATACCTGTTGTTTTAATCAGGGGTGAGAGTGTTTTTGTTGAAAAAGGTATGTGGGAGTATCAGGAGAAGAAAAGCGTCATGTTTCTTTTCATAGAATCGTAGAATCACTCATGTTGTAAAAGACCTTAAAGATCATAAAGTCCAACCATGACCTTATGGTTTAAACTCATCCAGGTATGGTGACTCAACTACGTCCCTGGGGGGCATATTCCATTGCTTAACAACCCTTCCTGTAAATAAGTGTATCCTGATACCCAACCTAAACTTTACCCTGGCACAACTTAAGGCCATTTCCCCTTGTCCTGTCACCATTGAGAAGAGACCAACCCCACTCTCGCTGTAAGCACCTTTCAGATATTGGAAGAGAGCAGTAAGGTCTCCCCTCAGCCTTTTCTTTCCAGACTAAACAGCCCCATTTCCTTCAGTTTCTCATCATAGGGCATATTCTCTAAGCCCTTCACCAGCCTTGTTGCTCTTCCTTGGACCTGCTCCAGCACCTCAGTGTCCTTTCTGTACTGAGGTGCCCAAAGCTGAACACAGTGCTTGAGGTAAGGCTTCACCAGTTCTCAGTATGGGGGCAAGATTACTTCATAGTCCTGCTCAGCACACTATTTCTGATGCAAGCCAGGATGCTGTTTGCCTTCTTGGCACACTGCTGGCTTATATTCAGCCAACTGTCCATCAGTACACCAAGGTGTACAGGCAGCTTTCCAGCCACTCCTCCCCAGGCCTTTTTGAGACACTATAAATTTGTTTTTCTGGATGTTCTTGCAAATTTTCTTCTCTCAAGACAAAGCATTTTACATCACACAACTTTGTTAGATGTGCAACTTCATCGGCATCTGGAGAAGTTTAAAATAAATTCCAATTAAAATGTTCAGTTCTGCTTGGTAAAAGATGTGGAATGTGGAATGGAATTTATCCTTATCCCATAGCTTTATCCCTATAATCTGAGTCCTATGCAACAAAGCCACAGTCAGCATCAATAGCTATGATTGTGCTGTTGAAATAAGGTAAATGACGTTGGTAAGATTCTCTTTAGAAGTTTGATCTTTTACCAGTTAAGATCTACTTATTTCATCATTGTACCTCAAACTTACTGACTGAATAGTTTAACACCTTGATGTACTTGCTATTGTTCAAGAAAAGGCTTTGTAAAGCTTGACGATTTGAGTGAAAGTTCAAAGTGATATGAAGTCCTATGGGGTTTGTGTGTGTTTGAAATCTTCCTGATCTTTCAGATACTTAAAACATGGAAGAAAAAGAAAAATCAGAAAAGTTAATGTACAAAAATGGGAATGTTTGCTTAGGGAAGTGTAACAAAAAGTAGAAAAAAAAAAATTGAGAAAAGAGAACCAAGAAAATGAATATACAGAATTTCTCTTTGCTGATCTCTAAGGAATCTGTCACATGCTCGAACACTTCACTGCTGTTCTTCCCTGCTGTTCCCACTGTTCTCTTAAGCGCCAGTACTGTACTTCCATAGATTTTCTTGGACTTCACTGTTCTGATAATACTACTTAGAAATCACTGTAGTAGAAAGGAGGAGAGCTTTTGAATCACTTTCTAATTAGAAAGAAAAAAGCACATTAGAGACCTCTGTCTGTGTAATTTAGTGGAGTCTACAAAGAGTGGTATCTATCATACTTAACTTATTTTTTAAAATCTCCTATGACTTCAGTGCTGCCAGGAGCACAGCATACACTACTCTGAGGTAAAGGGTTACACTGAAATCTGGTAAACTGATAATTTATTGATCCTGTGTTCTCTTTGTATTACACATTGTGTGATTGTTGGAAATGCCACCAAGTTTTGCTTCCTGCCAAGGTATGTAAGCAAACCACAGTTCTGTGTCCATGCTCTGTTGTTTGTGATATATTTTGGTTGTGATTGACATCAAAGTTGGTGATTTATAGATCCATTTGATGATATGAAAAAAAGTATTTCTGTAGAGATTGCTCCTAGAGATTCAGTCAGCTACTTTCTTGCTGTGACAAATAAACGTAATTTGCCTCTGGAAGTTCATTTCATAAAGCGTTTTCTAAGCCTAAATGAAAAGGAAATAGCCCTTAACAAAAACTACCCATTTTCCAAATAGGAAAGGAAGGGGAGATCTAATTACCTGCACGTTGCAGTTGCAAGTGGGCTGGCATTTATGCTCCAGCAAATAAAGCAGTCCTCTTCAGTGAACAAAGGGAGAGGTGTTATGCTGAAAACACCTAACAGATGCCTTTGCATGTATCTTGTGTGTGTAGCAATTGCTATCCCATTTTGTCCTGAAAAGAATACTATAATTAGTATTTGTCAGAATTAATTTCCTCATAATTTAGTCTTCTAATGTTTAGTTACTGGCCTGGAACATAACACATTGAGATGTTGTACGGATCTAGTGAAGAGCAAAGTTCTGATCTTGAATTCTACTGAGTCTCACTGTAATTTACAAATAGTTGAGTTTGTTTAAATTTGATACCAAAATCTGCTGCACATCTTACTTTTTTGACAAAAAATAAAATGCTTATTAAAAGCAATTTTCAGTCGCTACTGTCAGAATTCTTTCAGTAATGTAAAAACTTGCTGCTTCAGTAACAGGTGTGAGGGATGCATTTCAGTAAATGCAATAAGTTTTCTAACAAATAAGTCCATTATGTTTTTGTTGCAATGACTGTTGTTAATGTTTCTTTTTTCCTTCAATGAACAACAATCTATTGGCTAAAGAAACGAAAGTGGGAAATGATTTTCTGTTCTAACTATTTTGTGGCAACACTGCCCATAGCAGGGAAGCTGGGTCCAGGTGATCTTTAAAGTTCCTTACAAGCCAAGCCACTCTGTGATGATTCTGTGATGTCTGGAGATGACTTCTAATGCAGTTTTGAATTGATTCTCATATCATTGATACTGGAGGAGTTGTTTGACTTCTGATTTATTTAGATAAAAGCAGTTTTGAGTGAATTACTGGTGAGAGATTAAAGGTGTTTCAAGAGACATAAGTTCCTGTAACTTCATAGCACTCCACGCATGTAACTGAAATGATGGGTTACTGCTTTCAGTATTTTATATGTCCAAACACCTATTAAAAGTAATTGCTACCAATTTTATGTGAAACTGGTGTTTTCATTTCTTTCTGATTTCTGTGTTGCATTTCTATTAGTCGAAAAGTGAAACTTGTTTACACACTTTTTTACACCTCGATTTCTCCCTAGGTAAAAGAAGAGGAGCAATCAGCCAATCACACTTTGATGATACAAGAGACTCTGCAGCAGGCGTCAGTGGAGCTGTCTGAACAGCATCACCTGGTAGTCTCATCAGATGAAGTGGAGGGAATTGAGACAGTGACTGTCTACACGCAGGGTGGAGAAGCTTCAGAATTCATAGTTTATGTTCAGGAAGCGATGCAGCCTGTGGAAGAACAAACTGTAGAACAATCTGTGCAGGAGCTCTAAAGAATGGTATTTAAATGGCTACTTGATTTGCCAAAGCCAAAACTTGTGTTTTTTTGTTTTTTTTTTTCCTAACGCAACCAAAAACAATCAAGCAGACAGATTTTCAGTTAATTTGTGAGGTAAAACCTTTTTACTAGGTATGGCTGGTTGGGTAGTATCAGTAACTTTCAGTACAGAAATACCTTGGACTTTCTTTTTCTTGAAAAAAATGTTCCTTTTATGAGGAAAAATTATTCTTTCCCATCAAAAATCTTTGATTCCTGTAGATCTCCAAAATATTGTTTGCTCAAAATTGTTTTATACCACAATTAAAAAAAAAATATATCCATCAAAGCAGCAGATTGTCTAAAAAAGTCCATCCATCCCATCTTATACATACTAAGTTTGTGCTAGACTTCAATGGAAGCAGGGTTTTTGGGGAGGATTTTTTTTTTCTTATTATTTTAGGAAAAATTAGAAAGATGACTTAATTCTGAATATATGCTTAGAATGTGTTTGCAGATTCGTAGACCTGACCCAGTCAAAGACTCAATTTAGAAGTTTACACTGATGGATTTTAATTTGTATTTGTGAGTTGATTGTTTGAGAGATATTTAAAGCCATATATGACAATTTTAGGTACCAATTATTTTTTAGATAATTGAATAATGATAATTCTTTCCATCTCACTGTTCAGTACCATATGATGAAACCAAATGTTTGTCAGCTCAGTGAAATAGTCTTCTGTTTTTAAGATAAAATTATATTCAAATTATTTGTAAATGCTATAAAATATGTTTGTTCATATGTTTTAAAAAGATGTTTGTAAATATGACTGTGAAAGAACTTGTACAAAAAGTGAATACTGACAAGATTAGATATTCTTAATTATAAATGTATATACTTTCAGATATTTCTTTGTGAATTTGAATTGTTTCTGATTTAATATTTTTAAACTTGAGCTATAAAAGTTACTAATTAATAATAAAATTGTCATGTTTTCTTTTAATGCATTATTTACCTTAAGGGTTGATCTCCTTTTTACAGCTAAGAATGCTGTTTTGTATGACTCTGACAAATTATTTGTCCAGTTAGTTGTTTCTAATCAGGAAAATAGTGTAATGAACTTTAGCAGAAATTTTTTATGTAATTGAAGCTATTTATGGGCATTCTAAGTAGAGAAGTAGAGAAAAGCTTTTAAATACATTCATGTAATGTATTGAGTTGGTTGTCTACCTCTTGTAAAAAATCTGCTTTTTTGTACGTGTCATACAAAATCAGAGTGCAAACATTCTGTGGTAGGTTCTCCCTTAACTGCGGTGATAGGGAATTAAAATTTGTTGATGGAAAACAACTAAACAAATACTTCAAAATTAAGCAATGTAAAAATAATTCAACATTAGTGGTTTCTATGTTTCTTCTGCTTTAATCTTGAAAGTAAGCGTGTTATATTTGTAGATCATAGATTTATTTCTTTTCCAGTTACTGTAACTGGCTGGGACCGGTTACGTGTCAGTGTTGATTTCAGTAAACCTCATTAGACAAAAAGTGTTCAGTAACAATTGTGATGTAGAAAATGATGCACCAAATATGCCATCTTGATTAACCTGCAAAAGGTACTTGTTTCTGTAAGTACTGGTTAAAATGCAGTGTCAAATTGCAAAAGTAAGTCTATTATCTGAAAGAGAATAAAACACACTTGATAGATTTTCTTAGAATTTACTGAAAATAGCCAATTTGCCATTAGTCCCCATTTGTAGGAGCCTCTGGATCGTATGCAATAACAGCTATGTTTTTGGTGTAAAAACTTTCAGAATCTATTCAGCAGTGCATTGTATTATTATCTGACTGATTGAATACTTTTACAAAAGTATTCAAAAATTCTAAAGTAAATTATTTCCAGATGGACTGAGTACTTCTCATTATGTGAAGTGTGTCAGTATTTGGAGAAAGGGGTTAATTTTTCTTATTTTTCTTGTTTTAATTGTTGTATGTCATAGCCATGCATACCAGCTGTAATTTAAGGCTCGATTTGCTTTTTGTTAAATAGCACTAGAAGGATCATACTTCATGATGTTTTGGAGTAAGGAATTCCATTGTACTAAATTTTATGACTTCTAATACATATTAAGTCAGAGGTGAATATAGATAGTAGGATTTCCAATACCAAAGCATAAACATATATGTTGATTTTCTATAACCTTTTTTATTTAAGAAATACTTTTCAGGTGTTTTCTGAGGTTCTATTACTGTTTTCACTAAATCCTCTTGAAAATGCAGTGGTTGGAAAGCAGCATTGGAACAGGCTGCCCAGAGAAGTGATGGAGTCAGCATAACAGGAGTTATTTTAGGGATGTGTAGAAGTGGCACTAAGGGACATGATTTAGTGCTGGATTTAGACAATCTTGAAGGTCTTTTCCAACCTAGATCTTTCTATGATTCTAAGACAGGAAATATTCTGAGCTTTGTTGAGTACTGTATGTTTATTTGTTGTCTCCGTAATTATTACACTTTCATATTTCTAGAGTATGCAACTTCTCTAATATGAGGGGGAGATAAGTAATATAGGTCTTTAATGTAGGTCATTACTGATAATGTAACATACTGTAGATCTTTAATGTAGGTCATTACACTTCACAAAGTGGATGTCCAAAGTTCTGTCTGTTTTCCAGAAGCAAGTTACTGAAAGAAGGAAGACAGAACTTTGTTTATGCCAATTGCTTGCTCTGAGGGGCCCCAACTGTTCAGCTGACTTTTGTTGGGATTTGGAACTACTAAGAAGGTAAGTCTGCTCTTTTGCATGGGGAAGGTCTGTGTCTATCACCTAAGCAGCAGAGATACTTTACAGTGTGGATTGTCTTAATAAATTTTTTCAGAATAATCTAAAGTTACAAAGTCCTGAGGTCACACACAGTATCTTGGCACCTCAGCATAGAATTTTGTCATGCTAAAAGGCAATTGAAAATGCTTTCGCATTCCTATATATTTGCTCACAACTTGGATATGTACTCTACAAATATAAAACAAACAAACCAAAAAGAGCCCCAAACTTGCATCTCAAGAACAAGCAAGTATGTTTAGCACAGTAGGGAAAGAAAGAGAGTAGCAGAAACGATGTTACGAGATATTCAGTTGTTCAAAGAAATGTTTTGAACTCTTACTGAACAGAGAATATAGTATGTGAGGGAACTTTTTGGTGCTGTGTTTAACTGCAGAATCAGGATTTGATCTTTGTTTTGAGCTCCTTCTGCTTGCCTACAGAGGAGGTTTACCATTTGCTGCACTGCTTGTTGAAGCTTCAGTAAGGTTAGTGAAGTTAGGAAAACTGACCCAGTGAGGAAATTTTAATTCTCAACCCTTCTGAAAAGCAAACTCTTAGGATAAAAGCAAACTCAGAGAAAGCTTGAGAAAGAAAAACTCAGTTCAGGAGAACTTTTTTCAAATTGACATTGTTTATGGAGGCAGCTGGGGGTCCATCAACAAGTCTTATGCTTCAAGAGCTAGAAAGCCCTACTTAAATGTGCAGTCTTATTTCTGTAAGAACAATGAGGTTCATCTGAGGACGGTGCACCTAGTGTTGAATTGAGAAGAATGTTGATTTTTATTTTGCAGTTCTTTTCATCTGAAAGTAATGATTGTTATCAGAGTGCACATACTGAAGCAGAGTAGAACAGATGCTGTACACAAAATCACAGTCATTGTTTTTGTTTATTTTATGTTTATTTTGTTTATGCCACATTGCAGTTCCTACTTTTTGGAGATATGGTTGAGCTGTATGTGAAATTTTAAGCGGGGAAGGATGTGAACTTATTTGCAGACTGTATCACTGGTAAAATGTGCTTTCTTTAGGTAATGCTAATATTACAGTCTTTGCTCCTAACTCAACAAACTGCAGATGTTCTTTTCTCTTTTATAGTCTGATCACAGTGAGGTTACTGAGTTTTACTGTGCATGGCTTGACAGCTTCTCAGTTTGCATTTCCAACTTTTACTTCATTAGCAGTCATCATTTCCATCGATAGCAGTGCTACTCTATTTATCTTTTTTTTCTTCCTTGAAATGAGAACTTTTCATCTTGGAAGACTTTCATGTCTTTCATGACTTTCAAGCTGTACCACACATTTCAAAAGACAGCTGAGGTTATAGAGCCATTGTTGTATGTTCCCAACAAAATCCTCTGTTCAAGTCTGTTGTGTTCTCCATGGTTGATGTGGATGAGGCAGAGACAGAAAAGCTTCTCTGTTGCTAAACAGTAATGGATAAAAATGCTCTGCTTATACTCATACATAATTCCTTTCAGTCCTCCATGAAGCAGACCATCTTTCTCTTGGAACATCCAGGAATACATCAGCTGACCTCAAAGGTTGCTCTTCCACCTCAAGATTTTTAGGCTTTAGTAACAACAGAAAACAAAATGATATAAGACCTGTCTGTTTTATATTCAGAGCTACACCTTCCAAGGATGCTTCTGAGAGCTTACTCTGTATTAATTGATGAGTTGGGCAATGATGGGATGTTAAATAAGACCAAGGTTGCAAATTCTGTTTTTTAATTCTTAAGCTGTTTATTCTTCATTTCAATCCAGTGCGGACTTAACATGAGTAGTGCTTGCTGGTAAAATATGAAAACACAAAATAAACAGCTCTGACAATGCTGTAAATGACCTTTTATGTAAAAATATTGCTAGACTCATGTTTGCTAAATGTGGATGAATGAGGGAAATTATAATCAAAACATTGCACAGAGATCAGCCTGATATATCAAATGCTGTGAATTTTTCTGAAAAGATGGAAATAACTTCATCAACCTAGGTAAATTAAAAAGGTTGAAAGATCTTTAGTGTTTGATTTCATTCCTGAACAGGAGACATTTGTAGAACAAGCTTTGTTATGATTTTTTTTCTTCAGTTCAAGTAATTTTATCTTCAGGAAAATCAGGGGTCATTTTATGCCTTGCATCTGAATGAAATGCCAGGTAAATGTATTTTGCAGAAACATGCAAGCTATATAACACTGCACAGGCTACCTCATCCGTTATATTCTTTATGGATGAGAAAGGATTTAAAGGGCAAAATACTGTGGTAGATTATAGAGCTAGTCAATATTTATACAATTTATTTTGGAAATGGCCCCCCTTTATGATGAGTTTTGAGAGCATTTAATTTGCTGCTAGTATTAGGAGTGAAAATACTTTTTGGAACCTAAAAGGTGGATGGGCTTGGGGTACTGACAATAGCATATGCAGGTGTTTGGATTTTTCTATGCCTACAGCTTGGTCAAATCCATTTTCAAATGGTAGTAATCAAGTATTTCCATCAATTAAGGTTAATCAGATAACTTAAAAGAGATACTATAGGAAAGACCCAAGATAAGAATCCTCTGTGTCATTGGGAATGAAATCGCATGTCAGTTTTTACTGAACAATAGTATTTCAAACAGTGACACGAAGCCTAAGTTCAAGTCGTCTACCAAGTAGTAAAAAAAAAATACATTAGTGGATAAGTGTGACGGTTTCTGTGGCCACTGTGATACAATTTCTATGACACACTTTATTTTTAATATTTGCTTTACAGTTTTGGTGATGATGCTAGTGTAAGATGGTTGGCTCTATAGCTTGTTTTGTTTCAAATCTAAAATCTGGTACAGAGGTATTTTATTTTAGGATCAATCAATCCAAACTGCCACAACGAGTATTTAAGGGAAAAGTAAGTAGATTACAGAATATTTTCCTCATGAAAGTGCTGTTCACAAGTGTGACTGGAGCCCAAGTGGGAAGTAAATTGTAAGAACTTGGGATGGGAGAAGAATGGAAGTTCAAATTAAGAAACTTTATTTGTGATCATCTTGTCAATTTTCCTCATGTAACAAGCTCAAAATTTGTGATATGTACCTGAATTTCAAAGAAAAAAAATAATAATTCCTGATTTTAGTTTGTTTTTTCATCACATCAGTTGCCTATTTATGGCTTATCAGAAATAAGAGACATGACTGATGCTTAGCAATTCCAGTAAACCTTGATTCTCTGAAATGAAAAGGTCTACATGATTTATCTACTTTCTTTAACTCTTGAATTGGGTGTGGGTTTTTTTCGGTACTTTTATCCCTTGATGAAAGGTCAATTAGTTTATCCAGCAAAAGCAGCCATCTTTCCCTTGCCATTAAGGTAGCCTGGACAGTGACATTCTGTTTAAAGTTTGATTTTAGCTATTCGAATTCAGGTCACATTTTAAACCTTTACATAAAGAATTGCATGTGAAGTCATGTCTATTTACAGTTGAGTGTTCTGGAGTGCATAAAAAAGAGCGTGGCCAGCAGGGTAAGGGAGGTGACCTTCCCTCTCTGCTCTGGTGAGGCCATGTCTGGAGTATTATGTCCAGTTCTGGGCTGCACAGTTCAAGAGACAGGGAACTTCTTCACAGAGTACCATGGAGGGCCATTAGGATGGTTAGGGGCCTGGAGCATCTCCCTTCTGAGGATAGGCTGAGAGACCTGAGACTGTTCAGCCTGGAGAATGAGAAGGCTGAGGAGGGATCTTATCCGTGTGTATAAATATCTAAAGGGCAGAAGTCAAGTGGATGTGGCCAGGCTCCTGTTGTGCCCAGCAACAGAACAAGGGGGAATCAGCAGAGAACACAGGAAGTACCATCTGAATATGAGAAAGTGTTTCTCTGTCTTGAGGGTGGCAGAGCACTGGAGCAGGGTGCCCAGAGATGTTGTGGAGTCTGCTCTGTAGATATTCAAAAGCCGCCTGGACCTTTCCTGTACAACCTACGGCTTAAGCAGGGGGGATCGGATGAGAAAAGCTGCAGAGGTCTCGTTCAAATCCTACTATACTGTGTGGTTCTTTAACCTTCCCTTGGGTGATTCTTGAAGGTTTCATCAGGTCCCTCTGTTCACAGAGCTTCTGAGCAATCTCAAGGGGTGATAGAGAGCATTTGGGGACATTGTTTTCAACCATGGTGACTACTTGTGGAAAAAAAGGCAATGGGGAAAGATAATTCTCTGTGCACTGCTATAGCAGAGGCTGGGAATATCACGATAAGATGTCTTTGAAATCAGCATTCGTTGAATATTTTTTAATGATGAGTAAGTTCCTTTCCCATGTTCCTGAACAGAGTGGCTTTTTCCTGGCAAAAACTATCATCTACATTGGAAATGTGACCCACTCTCTCTCTCTCTTAAGGTGTGATTCTTAAAAAAATAACAACAGCAGATGAGCAAAGCTCTAAATGGTGTTTGTAGCTGGTCTCACTACTTTTATTTGCCCAAATTAGAAGTAAAAAAAAATATCAACCAACCCCTCCCCCAAAATCAGTAGCTGACTGAAAATTTATGTATGTATGCACTTGAGCAGAAAGTAAATAAGAGAGGGACTGTGTGTTATGTTTTTGGTGTTCAGTCTCATATTGTATTTTACTTTTCCTGAGGCTGTTGCAGAACTCCCAGCTTTCCCTGCAATGCTTTCAACTACAGATCCTTAAGTGAAGTAAGGAAAACAAGGAAATCAGGCAATACTATTAGACTTCCCTGTTAACATGCAAGTTGTTGCTTCTGAGAAAACTTAATAGTTAATTAGCTTTACTTAAAACAGGGAGACAAGGTCAAATCCATTTCCTGATACTGCATAGTAAACAAGATGCACTATTTGCAATTATTTTTTTAGTGTCACATTAAAAACTTACGACAAGAATCAAATTGCAACACAAGATGGAGCAAGAGTAGATATAAAGTAAATATATTACTATGTCATGGATTCTGGAGTTTAATATAAACCTAATTATTTTACTGTCTGTTTGTAGCAGAGCAAAATGTAGTCACTAGTGAACCATGTGGTATGTGGTGTAAAATCACATTGAAAATACAGATCCCAGAAATATTACTCTGGCAGAATTGTTACAGTTCTTGAGATACCACTTTTCCATATTTTTTTAAATGGAGAATCAAAGTAACTATAGCTGTAAATCTGTGGCAGAGCCCAGAGGAGCCAAGTATCCTTACGTTATCTTTCCTCTTGGTATACAAAAAACAGGCAAGGTACAGAAATGCCTGTAGGTAGATGCGGGCAAGCATCTTGTCCAGTGTGGAACTTCTCCTGGGAGAAAGCATTTCTCTTAGCAGGAGTGGGTCTTACCTGATATGCCATGCACAGTGGCTCAGAGTGGAGACAGCACAACACGTGGTTGGTTGAATCTGTAGCTCTGAACAAGTGTGAGCCTGGAGCTTCTTCTGGAAACTAGTATTTCTGTGGCAGGGGGAGTGGAAGCATGAAAAGACAGATGCTGGATGAATGGTGCTGCATGCTTCCACTTGTTATGCTGTTTTTCTGGGTGGTATCCTCAGGATAGGAAGGTATGTGGGATTAGCTTTGAACAACTCTAGATGCATATAATGAGTGTATTTTGTCAGTAGGTCTGAGTAGATACCAAGGCAGGAGTGCAGCACCAAGGTTAGCATGAACGCAGCTTTTAAAGCCACGTGTAAAGGATACAGTACTCTCGAAGAGCCCAGACTTGTAGTGTTACAAGAGGAAAGTAGGTCTTTCTTGATTTATGCTACCCTATGGGGGCTATAAGAAAGAAGGGAACAGACTCTTTGGTAGGTTCTGTTATGACAGGACAAGAGGAAATAGTTTCAAACTAAAACAGAAGATTTAGATTGGATATAAGGAAAAGTTTGTCATGATAAGGGTGGTTAGGCATTGGAACAGGTTACCCAGAGAGATGGTGGATGCCCTGTACCTGGAGACATTCAAGGTCAGGCTGGATGGAGCTCTGAGCTGACTGAGCTGTAGGTGTCCCTGTTCATTGCAGGGGGATCAGATCAGTTGACCTTTAAGGGTTCCTTCAATCTCCAACAATTTTATGATTCTGTGAGTAAGCCACCAGAGCTCCTGTCCCCTTACCCGATCCTCAAAGCAAAGAAAGTGTTTTGTCTTGAGCTCTACAAGCTTTTGTTTTTCACTTTATTCGTTTCACAGCCCAGTTCACTAGCTGTTAGTGTCTGTACTTTATGCTTCAGTTATTCCACAAAGACTTGAAGGCACTGAGTGCCGTGAGGCATCAATAAGGTTTCTGCATTAGATGTCAGAATGTCCTATATCACAGCTTGGCATCAAGCCAGATTGTCATTTAATTGCATATTTCCCAGTTGAGCCAAGATCCATCTGAATTGGATGTTCATGCTTACTCCCTTGTGCTATATATTCAGCAGAACGTGCTTGCCACTTCTGCTGTGCTTTCAGATCTCTTGATGCTCTTTTGTTAGCTGAGTATGCTGGTCTGTTTTTCAACCTTTGTTTAAGACAGTCGGCGTTATCCAGATATTCAGAAACATAAAAGGTTTCTGTGTATTAAAGGACTTGTTCTGAGGTGGTAAGTCCTGCTTATAAAACAGACAGCACTAAGACTTGGATGGTGTGATTTACTGCACGCTCAAACCATTTCACTAAGGCTGACACCACAAGGGTATATGAAATCATGTTTGAATCACCCTTCCAGTGATTTAGAAGTACCAGTTAAATACCTGATTTAGAAACTAATAATTGAACCTATGTGAGCTGGCAATTATGCCTGCAGTAATTGCATGTGTTGGGAGCATGTATCATGGAAATGGGAACCAGTGGGGTTTTACTTCTTCTCAGGAGGTTTTAGAGATTGAGAGGAGCAGCTAGAGTGGTTAAAAACAAAATTAGCTATGCATATCTAGAGATTCTGAATCATCAGTATACAAACAACAGAATTAATTCTCCAATGGCAGCAATCTTGGGAGCTCGTTGCCACTAATTGAGTGTTCAACTGCTCTGTGTATTAAGGTGGGAGCTGCACTGCTGACACACAGGGTGCCTGGAGAGCTCTTGCAGTATCTGGAACATGAGATGAAGCTGCTCTAAAAATAGATGCAGAACAGTGTCTCAGGACATGCCGAAGTGTTGCACTGCCAGTTTCTCAGCATCCAAAGGTCTAAACTAATTGCAGAGAGCAGAGTGTTGCAAGAGCTTTCAGCAACAGCAGCAGCCCACGAAGATCCCTGCGTGCTGCAGTGTATTTTGAGCTGACTGCCCTCACAGTGAGTTCTGTTTTCATGGTGTGGTGGGCAGGGAGTGAGATGCTACGAATCAGTCCATTGCAAGAGGCAATTTAAAACTTTCACCTGTAGCATGTACATCATCCTAGCAGAAATGCACATCCCATAATGCAGTGTTTCTCCCTAGGTGTAACTGTCCCTTATAATCAGTTACACAGAATTTGTAAAGCTTCTCTGCTGACTGTGTTACAATCCTTCTGGTTATTTTTTCAATCCTTCTTTGTCACTCGTAGGATAAAAATAGTAGAGGTCGAACCAGTATCATTCTTTAGTCGGTGACAGGTAACTACATCTAATTTACAATTCACTTTTTTTTTTAATTGAAGTTTTTACTCATCTTAAAAAGTGTATTCGTATGATGACCATTTTGAAGTTTAAACAGCTTGAAATGGTCAGGGCTGGTATTCAAAGATGAGGAGTACTTGGCGTATACTTGAAATATCACATAATCACACAGTCATAGAGGTTGGAGGGGACCTCTGGAGTTGATCAATTCCGCACCCCCAGTCAAATAAATTCCTTACAGCAGGCTGCACAGGGTAGGCATATAGGTGGGTCTTGAGTATCTCCAGAGGAGACTGCACAACCTGACGGGGCAGCCCCTTGGAGTGAAAAGGATGAGAAGAAATGAGCTTAAGTGTCAGGAAGAAAGAGATGGAGCAGAGATAAAACTTTGCAGGGGTGAGTTTTGTGGGGAAAGGCTTTCATCAGTGCAGGATTTTAAATGTAAGCCAGGTAACTCTATTTTAGTCCTGCTGATCCTCCTTTGAGGCAGAAGGAGAGGCTCTGCGGCCTCGGTGTTAGAATCCAGTGTTAACAAATGGAATAAAGCAGTTAGACCCTACTACGTGATGGGCTTGTGAGTGCTACATTGATATTCATGAATGTCTGGAAATAATTATCTTGACCATTTAAACATGTCCAGTGCTCTCTGTGACTTTTATGTAGCTGCAAAGCACAAATACAAGCCAAGCCATGTACATTAATCCCAACTTTGTTGCATGTATTTGTTAATCATTTGAACATTGTTTCCCTGAACACTTTTTAGATTTGCAATGCAAAACTAGAGCTTCATTTCTATGATACAAACTCAGTTAAAAAAATGACTTGAAATGATTCATTAGAAAGATGACTGGAAAATTAATGAATCAGTACATTTACAGCTTTGGCATTGCAAGAGATCTTCTGTGCTATGTATCTGTGCTAAGACCTGAGATCTCACTCACTGAAATGGAAAAGTTGTGTTAATGCAAAGTAAACAACTTTAATTTTTCTAATCTGCTTATTATTTGCTACCACACAACTAATGCAATGAGCTGCAGCTAGATTGATCACAATTAATCCTTTGCAAGCTTGCAAAAGTAATTGTTCTCCATTTTCATCTACCACTGTACTGTAGAAACTTCAGTCTGCTCAGATCCTGTTCCATCCAGACCCTTGGTGACCTTTCTGCTTGTACAGCATCAATACTAGCTACAGTATCTTCTTCTCTCACTGGGAACTTAACATTGATCTGTGCTTTGTAAAAGACCGCTAACTCTCACTGCTGAAGTACCTTTGGAGTAGTGCATCTCACTCTCATTTTCACTTTTATTAGCCACAGTGTCAGGGCCGTGCATTTCGTATCATAGCTTTCTTGGTGAATAAGTAAATCATATTACTGTTAATTTCGGCTAGTATTTCCTTGCTTTTACCAGCATGCCACTCTCAGAATGTACAACAGCTTCTCTGCATCTGCTCCACTCTTTTACCTTGGCAAAAGTACCTTCTGCTTCACCTGTGCTTTGGCTGAATTTGTTTCCTTTATCAGGTTGATTTAACTGACTGACTAATGAACCTGAAGTGTGAGCCATTTCATCTGCAGAGGGTCAGCAAATACCAGTGGATAGAACCACTTTACACTGGCAATCACACAATTTCTGCCAGCTGCTCATGGTAACATCTCGTCTGTCTCTTCATCCTGGTTAGGCGGTCTGTAACAGTCACCCACCACGATGCCTGTCTCATTGTCCCTCTCCCTGATCCTCACTCATAGAGATTCGACCTTATCATCCCCAGCACTGAACTCAGCAACATTAAAACTCTGTGACATAGAGAAGCATGCAACCACCCGTCCTTCCTTGCCTGTCCTCTCTGAAGTGCTTGTAGCCATAGCAGCACTCCAGTTGTGGGAGCAATCTCACCATGTTTCTGTAATGGCAACTAAGTCCTAGTTTACCTGCTGCACAGTGGCTTCCAGCTCCTCCTGCTTGTTACCCGTGCTGTGTGCATTAAGTCCCTCCTTCATGGATTTGGGTTTCAGATACTTCCATTATTTCCTTACCTCTTTTGCAGAAGTCATTTCCAGTTGAGAGCTTACTTGAGCCTTTCTTCCACAACCATCATTAACCCACAAAAATCATAATCACACTCTGATGAGTGTTGTTCTATTGCTTGGTTTTCAGAAGTGGTAAGAGAAGGCAGCAATAACATCAAATATATATATAAATGTTTGCATGGATTTCAGACTATTTCTAGCCAGAATACCAGAATAACTGAAGTTATTGTGGCATTCCCATAGCCTTTCATTTGGATAAATGAGAGATCCTTTTCAAGGTCTCTCCAAAGTCAGCAATGGATGATTGGACTACATGATCTTAGTGTTCTTTTCCAACCTTAATGATTCTGTGAAGTGTTGGATGAACTCAGGGCACTTTCCCACTATGGCACTGGAAAACAGAGCAGACTAGATGAATATGGAAAAATGTAACAAAATCAAGTTCTCAGTACTTAAGCAATAGATTTCATTCTGTGCAGAGGAGAAAACCATTTGACTGCTCATGATTCAAAATGTCAAAGATTATGTGTTAATTGACTCTTGCTAGGAGTTGCTCATTATCTTTCAGCAAAGCCTGTGTGCAAGATGAATTGATCTTGAGAAGTGAATGGAGCAGCCATGAAAGTACTTAAATGGGAAAAAGCATCATGTGCAAAGAACATCAGAAGTCTGCTCTTGTTTGCTGTTCTGCCTCATTCTTTCTCTCTTTCTAGTTTCTAATAGTTCCAGCCATGCTGTGCAGCTTTTTAATTAACTTCTCTTATGTTATACAAATAGTAGGAGTAACGCTGCCGAAGATGTCTTGTCTCTGGAGATATGGCATGTAAAAAGCATTTTCCAGTCACAAACACGAGATGGAGAAGTAACGAAGGAATGAGGAAAGAAATACCTCATCAAAAACCTCACAAAAAAAAAAAAAAAAAAAAAAAAAAGTCCTGTTTTCTAAACCACTGGGTCTCATTGAGCAGGATCCAAAATCTGATGAAAGGAAGGAGGTCCTTTTTCCATCAGCTTCTGTGGGCTTAAGAGCAAGCATGCTGTTATAACAAATGGCCCACTGCCCGCCTTTAGTGCTTGCAATTGGTAACAACAGTGCTGCAGAGAAGGATAAAAGAAGCGGCGTTCTATGTCTCCGTAAGAAAAAGAATGCCCTTGTAACATCTTTGTCCTGTGTGTTTATAATAGCGACGTGGAGTGAACATTTGCTGCAGGAACGACAGCTGAATGCTGGATATGCCCCAATTACTTGCTGAAGCTGGTTCCTAGGGCTCAGTGGATTCAATTCAGTGGTACTGACATCTCTAGCTACAATGGCTTAATCCTTGTTTTGCACTCACCTACACCCTCTTATCTGGGAAAATGGAAGTGCTGGACAATAGGAAACTCATTAAGATTCCTAGTCCCTTCCTGCAACCAGAAACCTGAACAGGTGCTTAGATGTGCTGTAATAGATAGACAGTGAATGGAGTTATTTTGTTTGAATACATCACGTGTGTGCCCTCAGATGCAAGCTGCTGTCAGGGTCAGAGCAAACCCCAGAACGTTCAGACCCACTGTTTCCAGAGCACTGGAGGTCGGAAGCAGGCTTGTGTTCTTCTATGAGTTTCTGCAAAGCAGACTAGGGATGCTCCAGTACAGAAGCGGGGTATGCAACACATCCTGCATGCAACATCCTTCACAGATGTTCAGGCTGGAAAAAACTCCGGGGAGACCTGGTGGCCTTCCAGTATCTATAGGAGGGCTGTAAGAAAGAAGGGGACAGACTGTTTAGTAGGGTTTGCTGTGATAGGACGGGGGGAAGTGGTTTCAAAGTAAAACTGGAGGTGACTGGATGTAAGGAGAAAGTGTCTCATGATCAGGGTGGCGAGGCACTGGAACAGGTCGCCCAAAGAGGTGGTGGATGCTCCATCCCTGGGGACACTCATGGTCAGGCTGGATGGGGCTCTGAGCAGCCTGATCTAGCTGTAGGTGTCCCGGTTCATTGCAGAGTAGTTGGACCAGATGACCTTTTTTAAAGGGTCCCTTCCAGCTCAAATGATTCTAGGATTCTGTGTATTGGGAAATCTTCAGTAGTGTTGGGGGTTCACTGTATTCTTCCAGCTCAGGCCCAGAAGCTCCTTAGCATCAGACAACAGACACTTTCCATCTGTGGTCTTTCACAGTGTGTTCTTTGTCTCCTAGCTAGAAATGACTGCCTTTATTTTTTCCCTCAGCCCCTGGAGACACCATTACCATACAAGCTGCAGCTGGGTGCTGGGGACCAGCAGCACTTAAATGCAGTGCTCTTTGAGGCACAATCAATCCAAATACATAAGGGGAAAAGCAACCAGAAACAAACCTGCACATCATTAGCACGCAGCTCTTCTTCGGGGGACAAGAGTGCAGACCACACATTGAAAAGTGGCAGATTTCTGTTATCAGAGGGTGAAGGGAGTGACAGGGCGCAGTGGCATTTGTCACAGCCGTGTCAGATTGAATGGCGAAGGAAGGACAGCGATGTGTCTCTCAGGCACAGTCAGAGATAGTTGCCCAGAGTCAGAGGCACAGTTGTCACTCAGCCATTGTGAGATGCGACAAAGCAATAGCGGCTGCCCTGCCGTTCAGGAGCAGCATGAATTATTAATGGTGGACTTGTAAAAGCAAGTAAAAAAAAATCGTCCGCCTGCCACGCTGCAAATACAGTGATAACAGTTCCCTCCCCTCTTCTTTCTTTCTTTTAATCAGAAGATGGGGCGTTCTGGGATGGCTGCTTCTGTTTCCATGTAATGAGTGCACAGGTCTGGAGTGACACAGCATGGATTCCAAACAGATTGTGCATGGATTTTTCCCTGTAAATACTTTGGCTCTTTCTTTTCCCTATGTGAAACCCTATAAAGAAAGGCCTGGATACTAATGGTAAAGATTTCCTCCTCCTTTCCCTCCCAGTCATAAAATGTTAGGATGGGTTGATTTGGAAGGGATCTCAAAGATCATCCGGTTCCAACCCCCCTGCATGAGCAGGTCTGCCACCCACCAGATCAAGCTGCCCAGGGCCCCATCCAACCCACCTTTAATCATGCAAGTTATCTCTTTTTAAAAAAAAGTTTGTCACCCTGTGCAA
This sequence comes from Oreortyx pictus, assembly GCA_036925125.1. Lineage (NCBI taxonomy): Eukaryota > Metazoa > Chordata > Aves > Galliformes > Odontophoridae > Oreortyx > Oreortyx pictus. The sequence continues at coordinate 6,896,820 of JAUPFR010000003.1, forward strand.
ACTGACAAGATTGAGTCTGCTCTTTTGTTAAATTGTAGGTGGAACACCTGTTTTTCCCTTGATAGAATACAGGAGAGTGTAGGGTTAAAGCCATGAATTGTATTTTAAAGTTTAATCACCGTTGGCCTGTTGTCCAGGGAAATTTCTTTTTTTGAAAGGCAGCTCAGTAGGCAGGCAGTAAATAAACTTGAGATGATTGGCATGAGTGTTTTTAAGGGAATCAAGGGTTTGTAACCTATTACTTTGTGCCAGTGCTGTTCTGAAGCCTGGCTGCAGGATTTCTATGAATTAGCAGTGTGCTTCTGCTGGCCTTTAATTTTTTGTCAAGTTCTCTTACGTCCGTTCCCTCTATTTCACCCTCACAATGACACACAACTTCTGTTTGACAGCCTGAAAACATTTCCGATGGCTCAAAATTAGTCCCTACACCTCCATTGTGATTCAGGTGCACTCCTGTAGGTGGAGATGATTTGTAGCAGAATACAGGAAAGTGGAAGTTCTGAAACATTTCCGTAAATAAAGTTTTGTTCGTTCATAGTTTTGTGCCATTTCATAGAATCATAGAATCATTAAGGTTGGAAAAGACCACCAAGATCATCCAGTCCAACCATCAACCCATCAGCACTATACACACTATACCATGTCCTTTAGTGCAAATCCTTTTCTTGAGCACCTCCAGGGATGGTGATCCCTGGGCAGCCTGTTGCAGTACCCTACCACTCGTTCTGAGAAGAATTTTTTCCTCATATCCATCCTGATGCTGGTTTTCAGTCAAGGACTTCTGGCTTCTGCATTTATGAAGTCCTCAGCTCACAAAATAACTTGCGGACTACGTCATCTCCTACATCCTGTCCAGTAAAGCTGCAGGAAGGTAGCTGTGGCCGTCTTATAATGAGAAAGCAGAAAAGGACATTATCAGCATTATAAAATGATCAAATAGCTTAGGTTGGAAGGGACTTTAAAGATCATCAAGCTCCATCCCCCTGCCCTGGACAGGGTTGCCACCCAACCTGGCCTTGAACACCTCTGGAGATGGGCCATCCACAGCTTCTCCAGGCATCCTGTTCCAGTGCCTCACTACTCTCTGAATAAAGATTTTTTCCTAACATCTAACTTACATCTCCCCTTGTTTACTTTAAAGTCATTCCTCTTAAAATCAATCAGTTCACAGCCAGCAGGATTCAAACCTGCACAGGACCCCGGTGGATTTCTAGTGCATCAGTGTAAGCACTCAGCCACAACCATTGCACAATCATAAAATTATTTGAGTTGGAAGGAATCTTTAAAGGCCATCTAGTCCAACTCCCCAGCATTGAACAGGGATGCCTACAGCTGGATCAGGATGCTCGGGGTCCCATCCAGCATGAACTTGAATGTCTCCAGGGACGGGGCATCCACTGTGTCTTTGTGCAGCCTGTACCACTGATTCACTACCCTTCCTATCAAGAACATTTTTCTTATACTTGCTCGAAATCTCAGTTTTTAATTTGAAGCCATTTCCCCTTGCCCTATCACAGCAGGCCCTGCTGAAGTCTGTCTTCTTTCTTCACAATCACAGTGAATTGCTGGATTGATTCTTTGTAAGGTTGGTTCTTTGCCTTTTAAGTTCATCCCCAAGTCTTCATTCTGAGGTGTTGTGTTACTGAGTTCTGATTATTTTCCCATAGGAGCAGCAAGGATAAACTTCATATCAGTTTAAGGCAGGGTTGTGATCAATCTGAATGAGTTTAAAGGTGATACAAATATATGTGTTAACAGAGAGCAGCTGGCAGTGGTTGTATCTCACACTGTGATCCATGGAGTGAGATATGCATTGTTGAGCAGAAGCATGGGCTCCTGTGCTGGAGGAGGTGATGTCCTGTAGCCTCCCACTGCCGGTCCTCAGGGATAGAAGTTGAGAAGGAGTGGTTCTTTGGGCATGGATTACTGCCCAGGCTGTTTTGTGGACAAATGAACAGAGGGTTGGTGTTTATGGTGATGTCTGGCGCCTTCTACAAACATGTTTTAAGAGGAAAAATACAATCCTCACCTCCCACATGGAGTGAATAGAAATAAGTCTTCAGTTACTGCAATGCTGCCCATAAATAGAGCATCTTGTTCCTCTGAATCCTCTCTCAGAACCATTTAAATAGATACAATAAACTTACAGGCAGTAGACAGTAAACCTTTCTTTCTGTATTTCTGACTGGCAGAGAAGCAGTGTGCGTACACAGCCCATGGTGCAAGACATGACACTTCCCTTTTCACTGCACTGTTTGCAGACGCCATGTGTTTCTTTGTTTTAAAATAATTTTAAGATTAAATGAGTTATTTCTCATCACTGGTGAACGGACTGGAAATATTGTAGTGCTTTTCATTAGTGCTCTCCCGTGCTGGTGTAGTCTTGTGTCCTTGGGTCATGACACCAAGGATCATGGATTGGTCCTCCCTAAAGACTGGAGAACCACATTAAATTTAAGTCAGTCTGTTTCCTGACACCTCAGTAACTTCCCTGCTCTGCATGGGCTGAGCGGTAGCATCTTCTGACTGCGAGGACTGCTTTATGCATGAAATATTGTGAGACACCAAAAGCAATTTTCGCTTCAGATTGTTGGTACTATTAGATCCAGCTGAGATGCAGCTACACAGGAATGCATGAAAATGAAGACTTATGTAGCACAACAGCAAGGAGGGAATTGAACTAAATACTCAAATTCATTCCAATGACTCATCGCGGTTTTGAAAACAGAAGCGGTTTTCCAAATGCTGCATCACCCATCTCCACTCATTGGCTCAACGGCCAGTACTTGAAAGGAGAGTTCATGCCATCCTTAGTTTTGTCTGAGATAAATAGGAGACCTTTGTAACGGTGTAATGAGTAAAAGCGATTCTCTGTGGGGAAGGTGAAGAAGAGATTCATTTACCTTGTTTTACAGAGGATTAGTAATTTCCTTACAATTTACTCTGTTGGGAAGATAGAGTGCATCGGGGAGTCTTGAATCTTTTTACCTCTGCCATCAGTAATACATAAAGAAGGAAAGGGTGAAAAGATCATCATAAAAATCTTTTACTTACAGTAGCCCTCACGTACGGGCTGCAGAGAGATGTCTCTGTGACATTACAGCATGTGTTGTCACCTCATTGTCCATTTGAGGTGACATATTGCTAGCAGGATGATACCAGGCCGACCTGTTGGGATAGGTGTCACCCGTTCTTACCCCAGAGATCTAAGCGTGAGTGGCACATCGGTCTGAGAGCTGGTATGCAGTTTTTACAAGCTAAGGATGATGGAAGTAAACATGGGACAAGCGGTGCTGTGACATCTCAGCTGAAAAGGCAGCAGACAACTCAGTTATGCTCCTCCCGACTTTTCTGTGATGCTTAGACAGCAGGCAGCTCAACATGAACCACTTCAGCCACCTGTGAACAAGAAGAACTGGCACTCCCTGGTTAGTTCAGCACAGGGAGGAACACATGTCGTCCACTGTGGCTTCCTCCCGCCTTAACCGTGTGGGTGAAGACTGTCACTGTGAAGCAAAAAAAAAAAAAAATCAGAAAATATTAATTAGCTTTTTACACAAAGAGGTCAAACACTTGAATGAGTTACCCAGAGAGGTGATGGTTGTTCCAACCCTGAAGACATTCAAGATCAGGCTGGCTGGGGCTCTGAGCATCTGATCTAGATGTCCCTGTGCAGGGGAGTTGCACTAGATGACCTTCAGGGGTCCCTTACGACTCTAACCATTCTGTGTTTCTGTGGTTCTGTACTTAGATCAGAGGGGTAACGCATAACAGTACATCCTCAACTCCTCGGTTGTGTCATTCAGCGTATAAATAAATATATACATTTAAATTCTGTGAGTTGTTGTTCCTTTCCCTCCCCCAAGGCACTTAGTCCCTGAAAGACAAATGCAGAAGAAAAATCAAATGTTATCATTGCTGCCTGAGATAGCATCATATAGATTTACATCAATGACAATATCTAAAAAACCTCGTTTTCTATCACCAACTCATGGTTGTTGATATTTCAAATGAGCCAGAAATGCTTTCAAGTGTCATCCTCCTGTGTTATCACAGATTCCCCTGCTGGGCTGAATGGGCAAAAAACTTTGAGAAGAGGCTGGAGAAAGTTTGACACAGAGGTTTTAAAAGAGAATGCTTAAGGAGATGTCAATCACCAGCACATGCACCAGAGTCTTCCCGGACTGTCTTCTCCTTCTGGCTTACTTCCTATGGTGATTTATCTGTGATTTCTGTACATGTATCCAGGCTCCCTTTCATGAAATAACTGGGATATTCCAGTTCATCATTTTATGCCCAAGTGAAGACAAGCAGTTTTAATAGGGGAAATGCTTGGCTCTGTCTGAAAATCAGAGTATATCCTACTGGCAGTTTGAATTGTGTGCTGGACTAGACTTCAGCAATAATGTGATCTCAATGCACTCATTACATATAAATAGGTAAATATCCCTTTCTGGTTATTGCCAAATGTGTGTTCTGTATGGAATTATGTAACTTCTCAGTTTTTCAAAAAAATATTTTCTTGAATCCAAGTTACCTACTCATAAATTCGAGAAATGTGTTTGTCGGGTTAAATATTCCACTTGGACTTCACTGAAGTTCTGCCTGCTTTTGTTAGCAGTATATTTGACCTCTTGCCCTTAATGTAAAGAACATATTTTCCTTACAGAGACATTTATCTAACAGGAACCTCTAAGGAAAGAAAAGATTTGATTTACAGCTGACTTGATTCCCTCAAGGTGCATGAATCAATCAAGTAAATTGCAGCGTGTCCCTCACTTCGGCTTAAATCGATAAGGGATTAAAACTCTAGTTTTAGTGAGAGGAAAATGAATGCCTGTACTGATGCTATTCATAACATCTTGGATTACTGAAAGTGTACTGATGTATTAAAAATCTCAATTTTTAGTGTGTATGTGTCTTGTTCAGCATTTTCAGCATTCTTCTCTGCTGGGAGAGTGAAAATGGAAGGAGGAGCTTTGACTTATTCTTACTTGCTGCTAGGCTTAGCTGAAAGGATGGATTTTTTTGGATAGCCTCTGCTCTGCTTTGTTTTCCTTTGCTCTGCAACACATTTTCTGTATTGCATTGGGCAAAGCGCATATGTAAAAACAGCCTGAGTTTAAATGGCTATAATATCCCTAATCTGAAGGCAGGTGTTTCCAAAGGGTAACTCAGGATGTGATGTACTGCTGATTTGTCATGCTTCTCTTTTCACTCCAGGTTCTGCCCCATCCTCAGCCTCACTACCTGCCCACTTGATTATTCTCCATCTGTGGTGCATAGTCATTTTTAGGATAGTTTATTAGAATCACACAATTGTAGGGGTTGGAAGGGACCTCTAGAGATCATCGACTCCAATCCCCCTGCCAAAGCAGCTCCCTAGCCCAGGTTGCACAGGTAGGCATCCAGGTGGGTCTTGAATGTCTCCAGAGAAGGAGACTCCACCACCTCTATGAGCAGCCTGTGCCAGTGCTCCATCACTGCACTGTGAAAAAGAGATCCATTAGAGATCCATTAAGATCTGTATGGCCATGGGGTATGGATTGGCCTCTGCTGCTGCCCCCCAGATACAGCCTGGGGAGGGGTAGGCTCCCTGGATAGGAGGTGAAACAGGGTGGGCATGTTTTGTAAATGGTGCAGGGTGTCCCACTCAAACAAAACAGATTTCCTTCAATATGATTTTTGCTGGGGCCCATCAATTATCGTGTTATCTTGTTCTTTCATATTTAGAAAAGGGAGCTTAAATAATAGGCTTCTTCAGAAATTAAACTCATAGAATATAAAAACACATCAAATGCTATTTCCGTATTAGTTTGTTTTGGAGCTAATAAATCCATTGCAGCTGGCAGTGAGTTTTAGAATGCCTAAGCTGTCTGCTTTAGATGGTTGTCACTGATCTTGAGAAGTGCTTGATGTACATAAAATATGGTTTCGCAAATTGCTTCCTTTAAACTTCAGAGACTCCTTCCTTAATTTACTGTAGTCATTTATTGTAACTCTCAAAAAGCTTTTGGCAAAGGAAGCATCCTGCCTTGTGAAGCAGTGTAGGTCTGAAATCAGACAGCATTAGGAATGTTTCCTATCAGGAGGATTCAGTCTGCACTCCTTGCATGATTATTTTTCTATCATCTATTTTTCTGTGAAAGCTCATTACAGGGAGCTGGTGTTTTTGTCCAATGCAATCTGTCAGTGGCTGGGAATGTTATAGGCTTCTCAGTGTAGATTTTGACTGACCAACGACGTGGTTGAAGGGAGCTTACAAGCAGGAAGGGGAGCAACTTTTCACATGGTCTAACAGTGATAAACAAGGAGGAATGGTTTTAAACTAAAATGAGACATTTAGATCAGATGTTAGGAAGAAATTCTTCACTTGCAGGGCAGTGAAGCCCTGGCACAGGCTGTGCAGAGAAGCTGTGGATGCCCCATCCCTAGAGGTGCTGAAGGCCAGGTTGGATGGGGCCCTGGGCAGCCAGAGTAGATGGCAACCCTGCCCATGATGACCCTTAGGGTATTCTGCCAATTAAGCCATTCTGTGACTGAACACACATTTACGAACACTCTCACAACAGGGCCACAGCCCTTTCTCATGGGGCTCAGTCTTTCCTGGACAGCCCGGCAGAGGCTTGTGTCTCTGGCTGGGGTAGTGAGGTTTCCCCAGTGCCCTTGTGTCTCTGGGCTCCTTTGTACATGTGAGTAGATGAGGTTGGTGTCATATAACCTAATATTTTACTGGTCAAAACAATTCTGTGTTAGTCTATGTAATCTAGAAAGGTGCATATTTTAGTCCTGGCAAAGGAATCCACATACCTGATATTCAACCTAGATCTCCTGTACCTTGTTTTCATAGAGCTGTTGATGGCCTCCTGATGCCCTTAACATTGTCCTAGACACACAGCTCATCTATTATCACACCTTCTATGAGACCTGCATCAGTAAAACCTTTCTATGGTTGCAAATACTATTCAGTATCTCCAGCAAGGTATGCAGCTTCATATCTTCTTCCCTAGGCTGTGTGCTGCTTCTCAGGCATCTAAAGGTTATGTTTGCTTTTTCAAACATCAGGACATTCTTGAGTCGTCTCCAGCTCGTGACTCACTGCACGCCCCATCTCTGTTTCAGAATAGCTGCTACCTGGGGAGTTGGTTCATATCTCGTGTTTGTGCAGTTGATTCTTCCTGCCTTACATGTTTCTGTATTGAATTTCACCCTGTATGTGTCAGATAACGTCAAGATTGTCTGGGATTTTGACCTTGTTCTCAAAGAGATTCAGGGCGGTCTTCTAAGCTTTTGCACGTTCATTACTCACTGTTCAAGCAAGCAACAAGCAGATGTGTGGGACCTCACCCAATGCATTTACTCAAACTGGCAAAGACCTGTGGACAACAGCCCTAGTTGAATGGCATGAACAGTACCAGTGTGAAAGACAGCAGGGTGACCTATTTGTTCTGCACCTACAAAAGATAATTCTATCCAGACTGTGTTCTCTCATTTACAAAATAGCGTCATGGGTATTAGTGTCAGAAACTGTGCCAAATTAACTGTATGAAATCCAGAAATTCTTTGTTGTCATGCAAACTGGTATGTAGTAAAAGGAAATAAGTTAGGTGTAGTCTTGATTAGAATTTTGGCACATCAGTATGCTGTTTGTTATTCGGCTTTGTGTTATCTTCCAGGTTCTTACACATGTCTGGTCTGATGATTTTATCCAGAACTTCACTGTGGATATAAGCCAAGCTGAAAGGTCTGTATTTCCCCTCTGCTTTTGACTTTCCCAGTCGGCTGGTGGTTAATCCATCCCTGCTCTTTCTCATTGGAATTAAATGTTGACTGCATTTGGAAGGAAAAGACAACTCCATCTTCGGACTTTCTTACCATTGCTCATCAGCAGTTTTCCCTCTCCATTGAGAAGCTGACCAACAATTTCTTTGGTCTTCCTTTTACTTCTAACATTGTTCCTATTCTTCTGTAGAGAGATCACTTTCTATATTCCTTTTCCATAGGGATTATTTATGCTTTTGCTATGAGTGTATGTTCTCTGAGCAACACCTAATCATCATTAGCTCTTCTCCCCTTTAGATTTACCCCCTTTGAAACGTGCTGTGTCCATGAGATTGTTTGAGGCTGAAAGCCAAGGTTTGTCTATGAAGTGAGTGAGATTTCTGGATCTGAGATAGCATTCAGTGTCATGGAGAGCTGCTCTTTTGAGAGCTCTTTCTGTGTAATCTCATCTAGGGCTTCTCTGCTGAAAAATGCGACATTAGAAGAGTGTGTGTTTCCTGGCCTGTGCACCCAATAGAGAGCATGATGCTGTGGGGCAGTTATAGATCAAAAATTTCAAGTAAATCATGGAAATGAAGCATTGAATATTATTGGCATGTAGCCTGGTTAGAATTGACTTAAATAAGTTCATTATAAATTAATATCTAACTAGCCGCAATAATTCCACCAAACCAAGTCATATGCTCCAACCTGTTAAGTAATACCATATGCAAACTGGTCTTCTTTATATCTCCAAAATTCAAAGCACATTCTTCATGAAAAATTCATTGCTTTTACCTGGCTTTCCACTTAATCAGAAGGAATAACTATGTTGGTAGGAGGCCTGTGGCCAGAAAAAGCAGCGTGGCATTGAAAATCTTTACTTCTTTCAAACTCCTCCGTTGATCATCAGTGCATTGGCTCCATTAATAACTTTGCTAGGTTACTGGAATCTGTGCTTGGAGAATGGAAAGAATGACCTTCCTGGTTAATTATGTCCAAACTTTATCTTTTTTCTTTAGTTATTGTTTGGCTAAACTGTTTTCAGTAATAGGCACTGGTGATTCAAGTTCCACCAAAATCTGTGGCAAGTATATATTCACAGACCTTTAAAACCTGGCCCTAAGGTTGCTGGTTAAAGCCTCCTTTCACCATGATAATGAAGGACCCTTTTCAAAAAGTAGAGCATCGTGGAAATGGCACACTGTTCAAAGCAAGAGATAAAACAAAATCAATGCAACATACAACCAGAATAAATACAGAGCATAATATAGTGCACTCACTTCCTAGATCTTATGCTTTACAGCTTTTCTGTTAGTAGAAACTACTGCCAACTTTCTGTTATGAACAATAAAATTGGTACTGCAGCATTTATGTTATTATTTTAATCTTGAATTCACTTTACCTTATGCTGCATTTTTATGATGATTTTTTTCTTTCTGCTAACAGCACAGTGTTGTATCATCAAAAGTAGTTCCTATAAATTAACCACGTTAGAGTGCAGTGCTTGCTAAAACTCTAATGCAGTCCAGTAGTTAAGCAGGTGCTTAATTCCTGTATATTTTTCAGATCACTAAGAAATAAGAACAAAGTCATGAATCATGCTTTGCTCTTCTTCAGTACCATGGAAGATGATTCTGTGCTGTTTTACTTCACCTACAGTGCTGCTCTAGAATGATCATCAGACTCCATCAGGTGCTATTTTCTTTTCTGTGTGATCAACTGATTGAAACCACAGAATCACAGAACTGTAGGGGTTGGAAGGGACCTCCAGAGATCACCTAGTCCAACCCCCTGCCAAAGCAGCTCCCTAGATCAGGTTGCACTAGTAGGAGTCCAGGTGGGTCTTGAACGTCTCCAGAGAAGGAGACTCCACCACCTCTCTCTGTCTTAAAACCACATTGCTTTTCTGTATTTGCTGAGGGCTCCAGGGTTTCAGTGCTCAGAAAATTTTCTGTTTAAATGTATTCATGTCCAGGTTACTTAACCTCTATTAATCTAGCCTCAATTAAAGAAATAGAGAGAAAGAAGTAATTTTTAATAAAAGGCTTCTTCTGTTACGATGGCTTGAGCGCGTTCAGCGTCCAGCAGCCCATCAGCATTGCTGGCCATTTTTATTCCATGCCCGCTTTGTGTTCTTGACTGTTCAATGTCACTGGCTCAGAGTGCTGAAGATGAAGCCTCTAGGAGCAAGGACCGATTTGACATTTCTGCTTCACTGTATGCATTGGAAAAGTTTCTTCTCATGCATCCTAGGAATACCTTTGCTTTTGACAACAGTTTATGGGCCGGGCTGTCCTGGTTTCATGACAAATGTGACAGGGAACCATGACAGCTTTTCACACAGCTGCATCAGTGGAGACTCTCAATTACTCATGATAGACAAGTACAAACCAGCCTTCCTCCTCAGTTATTCAAATTTTTACCATGCTATATAAATTATTCCACTAATTGACCTGACAATTAAACATCACTGATCCCTTCAAAATAGCATGCTTACATTTCCTCTCATACTGATATTATTTTAGCATATTCTTTTATTGTTTATTGCCAGATATGTCCTCTACATTGTATACTACAAACTCCTTTTATCTGTTTTTTCTTGTCACACCTCGAAATTCTTCTATGGGACCCATGGTTTTTGTTTGTCATTATTTCTCTTTATCTCAGACTTTTGGATGCCAACATTGATTCTGTTTCTGCATGTCAAAATGTTTGCAGAAATTGACATTTCATGTGCCACTGTGCAGAATGCTGCTCTCCAGACAGACTGTTTAATGGGCAAAAGAAATGGGATGCTTAATATCAGAAAACATAAGAGTTACTTAATGTTATATGAACTCCTTGGGACAACTTGTGGAAGCAAGAAAATTCAAAAGAATGTTGAAAAACCATTGTGTCATGTAGGTAAACTGTGCTTCCTCAGCCGTGTTCCAAGCTAATTTCTTGTTTTTCTGAAGCCCAACATTTTTATGCCTGAATATATGCGAAATGTTCACATAAAATAAAAATAGGCAAATGGTGAAACAGCCAAATTGATAGGTTTTTAAAGACTATAAGAAAATATTGTACAGGTGAAATAGGTGCTGTATTCACTCATGTCTATGTGAAAAATTGTACTTGTTCAAATCAATTATCTTTATACAGTTGTGATTTCATAAAGGGATAATTATTTCATGTCTAGAATTACATCAGCAAAACCAATCTATTTTAATTGTTTCTGTATCAGCGAATTGTGGCACAACTTTTCTTTTCTTACCATAAAACAAATCTAATCAACTCTGACAAGTAAGAAGTCATTTATCACTTGAAATATGAAGTTATTTATTGTCACTGTCAGACAAAAAAAATACTTGACGTATAGATATCTATAAGCATACGGTTTTTGCATCCATAAATGCATTAATGTTGGCTTTTTGTAAAAATCCATTCTCACTGGAGAGTGATTCTCCTCTTCTCTCATTACTTTCAAAAGAAGTTGCTCTTTGGTGTAGCACTTACACAAGGAATGCAGTTGTGCTCGATCCTATTAAAGACTTCTTTAACCAGGTGGAGTGTCTAACCTCTGCCCGCAAAATCATTTTTGAAAGTCACATACAATACATGAATGATGAAATACCACCTCCTGTTTATCTCAGAAGAAACAGCATTTATTAATCGGACTGAACTAACACAAAGATCATAGAATCATAGAACAGCTTGGGTTAGAAGGGATACCAAGGGTCATCAAGTTCCAACCCCTCTGCCACAGGCAGGCCATCAAACTCCAGATCTGGCACTAGACCAGGAAGATGAGGTAGCTTAGTGGATAAAATATCACATTTTGAGTGAAATTCAATCAAAACCTGGTAGATATTTCCCTATATGTATGAGAGAAGTACCCCAAAGACTACTCCAACTCAGCAGAGTAGATGAATGTGGATTTGTAGATCCACAGTGGACAAACTTTGCAAACCTCATGACTCGAGGGCATTGACTTTTCCCAGTCCTTTGCAGTCCGCAGTTGCCAGCACTGGGAGCTATGGCGTTTCCCCATCCAGTCTGGATGTGATGACGCTGAGGAGGGAGCAAAGCACATCACCAGTCCATGCTTTCTGGTTTCCTCTGTGCTGTGACTCTTCTGCTGTGTAGTGGACTGGTTATTCCCTGGTATGCCCTACTTGTGTAAGTAGCCTGCCCTATTTGTGACTCTCTGAATCACATCATGTGGCTTGTATCATAAATAGCCCTACCAAAGACTTTTCCATGTCCACTCCTGCCTTACCAGTTCCAGTTCTCCATCCACCTGCACACCAGTAATTACCTCCCAGTAACTTCCAGCATACACCTGGGCACAGGGATGTAGTTCCATGTGCTGACAAATCACTACGCTGTTTCTCTTTAAGACTTCATCCTGTTCCAACTTGAGCACTCCCTAGCAGACATTTCATTCAATCTGACAGCAGGTTCAGGGATCGTTCCTCAAGGTGGCTTGTGTGCAGCTACCTTGTTTTGGGTACTGCCATGACTAACTAACGTGGATGTGGGCTGATGTGTGCCACTAGACCTCAAGGTCCAGGAATATTTATTTGCCACTGAAAGCAGCCAGCATGTCTCAGCACGTCCTTTGCTCTGCTCCTGTCAGCTACCCTGTGGCACCTGCCATATCACATCTATGCTGCTACCGTCCTTATCTACTCTCAACCCAAACCATTTTTGTGCCTCCTGCATATCAGAATCACATCTGTGCTTAGCTATGAGCTAATCCCAGCAGAAGACATAAGTCTCAAAGCACATACCAAGGCTTACTTCATGAGGTGCAGTCCAGCTCTACATCTCTCAGCCTGTGGTTGATGTAACTGGCAATAGAAACACAGCAACAGTAAATAGACTTCTTCTTTGTGGATGAACACTGGGGATCTATTTTCTGACTTATTTCTTTCATAGGCCTTGGATTAAAATAATCTGATAAAATTCTTGTTAAAAATAATAATAAAAAAAAGACAAAAACTGATGCACAGGAAGTTCTGCACAATTCATGTGGGAACATCTTCACAGTGCAGTGACGGAGCACTGGCACAGGCTGCACAGAGAGGTGGTGGAATCTCCTTCTCTGGAGATGTTCAAGACCAACCTGGACACCTACCTGTGCAACCTGGGCTAGGGAGCTGCTTTGGCAGGGGGTGGAACTCGATGATCACTAGAGGTCCCTTCCAATTCCTACAGTTCTGTGATTCTGTGAATGTATTGTCACTGCTTGAGAATATATATGGAATAGCTATCCAAACTAATTTGAATCCTTTTCTGATATGATTTACAACCCTGAAGTGGACAGCAGAGGTTTGCGTCATGACTCTCATGGCTCTTTGTGAACTGTTAGCTGGATAATTGAGAAAAGAAGAGCAATTCAGATTGTTTCACATGAGATTTACCTGCAGCAGCTGAAGTGGTTACCAGCCTGGAAGATAAACTCTTCATCTGTTGGACCTAAATTAGAGATGATAGTGAATCTGAGTTGCCAGCCTGCCCAGTGCACAGCTAGTAGCTGGATGTTTTAATGTAAACTGAGATTGATAGTGGTTTACACTTACTGGCAATAGTGAAATCACCTAATCAGTAATCTGGCAGGGACATTTGGGGATGGCAGCTTCTAAATCACCCCAATCTGAACTGCCAAATCTTGTGAAAGACGTGTTTTTAAGGACAGGACCATGATATCTGAATTCATAAACCCCTGCCTATGAGCCCATTGGATTTCAGTGAAGTAGAGAAAAATATCTGACCTGAGGTATCATGATAAGTAATTTTCTTCCACACAGTTTCTCTGCGTATCTCTTAATCTTATTATTGTCAAATGAGACAGTTGGACATTTATTTAAGTGGATAAGAAAAAAAAAAGAAATTGACCATCAATTCTTCGATTCTGTCTAAACTCAATTAGGTTGATGCTAGTTATATCTAAGTCTCTTTTATTTATTTATTTTTTTATTTATTTTTTTAAATCATAGATTAGCTGTACAGTAAAATGAATTACATGCTACACAAATTTGTTCAGTAACATTTTCCCCAGATAATCTTTGTTCTTCTTTTATAAGACATGAGATACTCTGCTTAAATCAATGATTCTTCTCTTGACATGTTGCCTTGACATGACATAAAATTATTATTTAAGATGAATGACCTGATTATTATTAGTGAAATGATTAGGAATTAAATAATAACAGCAACAGTAGGTCATGAAGATTTAAGTGGAAAAAGGTCTCTGGTTTGGAAACCAATATTTGGAAGTGGATCTTAATCACCTCTACAGAAAAAGCAGGGATATGCTGAAGTAAATAATTTCCGAGAAAAGTAAAGTATCATTTTCATCTCAGAACTGTTTAAGGATATCATTCAGGAGGCCATAGCAATGGAAATGGCCTAAAATGTACCAGAAAGAAGTGCAAGTCAGGATGGCCTTGATAATAGGATTTGTGGCAGTAGAATGAAAACTTACCTTCTAACGTAAAGGGAACCCACATGATTATCCATTCAAACATAATTCCAAGGCTAGGACTGCAAGGCAAGGTGCTTTCAGCTGAGAGAAGAAAATTGAACACTGTTGTAGGATTTATCTGGGATAACATAGGAATTCTGGTTTCCCATGCCCAAGAAAAAGAAATTTGCACTGACGCAGGTAGAGGGAAGGATAACTTGGAAGAAACCCAAGGGATTTGGTTTATTTCACACAACAAAATGGTGGTGGTGATGCACCTGTTGTATGTGTGTTCATCTATGCAAAGAACATGGTTTCTGATTGAGAAGACTGGCAGTCTTTGAGTCTCTGTACTTGGGAGGAAAACACTGTTTAGTTCCAAAATCATTAAACAGAAAGCCATTCCAACAATCTATTTCAGTTGTGTATAGATGAAAATGTTTAATTTTGCCTCAAAAGCTCCTGGGCAAGAATGTGATAAATGAAAATTATTAAATTGGAGGAGGTATGGAAGGTCCAATGGAGAAGTGGGAACTTGTCTGCTTGGTCTCTCACTGTGTGAGGGTGCAGGGAGAGATGACTGCCTCAACTTACATCATCTGAAGGCTGTCTTGTATTCTTCATGGCCTGCGAAGATTACGCAGATTATCCCTGGCACAGTATAAGAGCCAGCAGGGGCCAGGAAACCTTTCCAGTAACATTTTGCTGACACCTCCATAACATCGTGGGCAGATAAGGGGAAGACCATGCTTGTGTAGTATCTGCACTCTGCTGCAACGTGGTAAGCTAAAACTGAGGGTAGGAAAACTCATGAAGTCCACATCCAAGATTGGTAGAGTAGAATGAAATCTCCCGTAAGAATTTGACATGAAAGACAGGATTTAATAAAAATATCAATGCTACTGTGTCATTCAGACTCTATGAGGGGCCCTGAGAATTGTTTATCTGTTGGTTAAATAGATGTAACAGACCTTAGCTGCATCAAAAAGGATTCATAAGAGACAGCAATCGATATATACTTGTGAAGATCTCTGATGCTTGAAAATGGAAAATGCTATTTTCACTAGTCTTACACAAGAATCCAATTACTGCTTTGGAGGATCAGAGGTAGAAGAGCAAACATATTTGTTGGTGTCTGAGGTCCTTTGTTATGATTACACTGGCACTTAAAGGTAGAAAATAATAACAATAGGCTAAGAAAGAATGGATTCAAATAATTATCTTTCAAACTTGAAATAAGATACAGAAATGTTACAAAAATATTGAAGAAGATAGACAAGGGCCCTTCTGTCAGAATAACTGTTTCAGTGTCAGCACTAATGGGTGCAATGGATCAGGTTAGGAAGGCACAATCACAACACTAATGAAAATACAGGGGAATGATAAATGTGTTTTGATAACATCCTAAGACCTTGGTGTCCCTTAAGAGCTTATTGCAGAACAAACTGTGGGACACAATTCAGTTCCATGTAATTGCAGTGATGGGGAGATTGAAGACAAGTAAATTAACATTGAATTTTTACTGATGATCTTCAGAATTTGGATACCATCAGCTCAGAACAGTGTTTCAAAAGAGCAGGTCTCTTAAAGTCCTTTTTATAATCTATTGTCCACAAGAAGTTTTGGTCTGTCTAAAAATTGTCTATATTAATGCAAACATTTCAGAACTCTTCTGTCATCCATTCAGATGAAGTTGATGCCTATGTCCCATTTGAGATCCCTTGCTTTTCAGATTCAGGCACCAGTGCCTATTTCCAAGAGCCTGGAGAACTCCTGTCTGATTGTGCTGTGTTGTAGCAGCCCTCTATCATGCATATATCCGTAGGCTGAAAGACCGCTGATGTACAAACTCATACTGGTGAACAAGGCAATAAGCAACAAACACAAAAGGAGCTTAATACCTCTTATTGTGAGAGGTTTTGAGTTTCTATTTATAATATCACAGCCATTGTGCTTCAAGGACATTCAGTGCACCCTTATGGTGTACACAACTAGGAGCTCATGGTATACCATAGCAGAAGAACAGAGAAACCATAGCTTGCCTCTACTCTGTAAAAAACAGACTGAGTTTCTCTTTGGGCTAGTAAACCTTGTTGAAGGAGAGAGTAAAAGTAGGCAATACTGTATGTAATGGTGTAGCTACTGGAAGAATCTGCAGTGCACAGTCATGTGTGAAAAGGACCTGCCAACTGATATTTCTTATCACTAACATTTGCTTCTATTGTGCAGACTTGTTTGAAAGTGCTTCTCTCAGTGCATCTGTTATGTGCTTTTCCAACTGTTCCCTTGCAAAGGAAAAAATGTCATTTGAATATAATGGAAGACCTACTCCCATGATTAAATGCAATGAGGAAGCCACTGAATACAATGATTTTCTAGCAGGAGACTCATACATCTTTAAATCAATAGAGTTGCATTTGCTGGCTGTGATGAGCCATCAGCCCACCTATGGCTAGCGAAGGGTGCATCAGCTGCTTAGCAGCAGGCCTACAGCAGTATGTATTATAAAACCATCAGAAAGAGCTGCCAACAACAAATCTGTCCTGGCTGCTGCTTTGAGAATAAATCCTGTGCTGGGCAGTTCACAAATATTATACTGTAATCAACCTCCTGCCAACATCTTGGCCTGTCTCTTGTATCTCTTCTGTGAGTGTGCAGTCTTGGCATGGGCCTGAATCTGAACCCTGTTTCTGCCATCTTGCCCTTCCTTTGGCTTCATCATCAGGGAAACATCACTAATCTGCCTCTCCGTCATAACTTGGGTGTCATCTCTCTCCCCTCTTCTCTCAAAATACACAACTCATAACATCAGTTATGTCTTCCCACTATTGTAGTAAACAGTATATCCTGCAAAAACTAGTTGGTTTCACTTGAAAACAGTCCACAGCCTAACTTCTTGTCCTCTTCTTCCTCACGCGCTGCATCTCTAGTTCTTAATTGGGTTTAGCATTAGCTGCTGCTTGCTTTCGCTTTTATACAAGCTCCTCCTTGCCTTCTTTGAACTTGCCCATTGTGATAGGCAGGAAAACCCCACAGTAGTTCACAGAGGCTACTCTATTATCAAGATCGTCTTAAATATCTCTGTCTGCTGTGTGAGCAGGGCTTTTCTCTCCTAAAACCAGTAGCCTTATCACCTTGGCCAATTCTGTATGCTTCTTGTATTTTCCTGGTCCTTTTGCCATATTTATCCTATGAGCTCAGCAACAAATGGAGCTGATTCTCTCACCACTTTAAGAGGTTGATTGAGACATAAGTACTCTCAGACTAAATTAATATTCTACAGTCATTTGCTCTTTCTGATAAGGCAGAATCCATTTTCTTCTGTTGCGTGTTTAGGTTACTTGTGTCTTTTCCTGTCATAGAATCATAGAATAACCAAGGTTGGAAAAACCTCCAAATCATCTAGTCCAACTGAGGATGCACTCAATCCCCTTGTCCAGATCATCAGTAAAGACATTGTACAGGACAGGCCCCAGTACTGACCCATGGGGAACACTACTCGTGACCAGTTGCCAGCTGGATTTAACTCCATTCACCACCACTCTCTGGGCCCAGCTCTCCAGCCAGTTCCTTACCCAGCAAAGAGTGTACCTGTCCACGCCATGGGTTCCCAGCTTCTGCAGGAGAATACTGTGGGAGACAGTGTCAAAGTCTTTGCTGAAATCCAGGTTGGCTACATCAACAGCCTTTCTGTCATCCACCAGCGGATCACTCAATCATATAAGGAGATCAGGTAGGTCAAGCATGACCTGCCTTTTGTGAACCCATACTGGCTGAGCCTGATCCCCTGGCTGTCTCACACATAATGTGTGATCTCACACAGCATTCTCACCTTACTGCTATATGGCATGTACTTTACCTTACCCTAATGCTTAAAAGAGGTCTGCAGTTTTACAACAGCTGTCTTATATTCTCAGCTCTACAGAGATTGTATTTTACTTTAAGCCCCCAAAGGGTCTCTGTAATGAATAAGGCTGACCTTTGCTATGATGCACACCAACATGGTGATGTTCCACTGAGCTATGTTGAATGTCACCATGGGGATTTGGGAAACACACTCTGTTTGGTCTGAGGCACGTAGAATGGGTGTTCTCTATTTCACTTGGCTCCAGTGGGAATTTTCTGCAACTGTTGTTTAAAAAAAAAAAAAAAAAAAAAAGCATTCCAGACTGGATTTTTAAGTTTCTGCTTTCAACCCTCTGATACCAATTATGTCTTCACCAGGCCCATGAAAGAACTGCTTAAAATGCCGTACGGTCACTTTTCAGCTGTATCTTTTACCTTCAAGAGTACAATAAATACCGTAGTGAAGATAACAGCTAATAATAATGATAGACTCCATTATTCACAGAAGAGACAAAACATACCAAGTGCAAACTACATAGAATCAAAAGTGAAGGCTTGAGCATAGCCTAAGACATTTCATAAGCAAAATTGCTCTTGATTTCTCTGTATTGCCTTTTTATCTCAAAGAAGCCAGATGATGAATTACCATGTGATTTATCATAAGCTTTATTATGAGATTTCTCTCCTTTCTTCCTCCTCATCATGTACTCCTCTTTTGCCTTTGGACTCTTTCATTTTGTAAATTCTTTAAATTTGTAAATTTACACAATTTGGAAAGGCAAAACAATGCAGAGCACAAGTCTTTTGTACTCTGCAGCCAGCTGGCCTCTTTCCTACCATTTATGCACCTGAAGATGCACTTGGGGAACTGGGTCATGCTGGGTGTTAGACAAACCAATTTAAGAAGGTGCTCCTGCCCTGAAAGATTTGCACTGAACAGATGAAGCATCCAAGAGAAAGAGGATAAAGTACAGTGACGCATGCAAAGTCACAGGGCAGGCAAAGGGCAGGCCTGGGAATTAATTATATCTCAGTGGTGACTTAGTCCTTGCTTTTTCCCTCAGCTAGCGTCTTATTTTTAGGACAAAGAGATTGAGAAATTGTGTTTCTCTAACCTGTTAGTGGCCAGCAAGTGTTGCAGGAGATCAGCATATCCTTTGAGGTTTATAAAAGACCACTGCAATGGTTCAGTGCAGTCTAATCTTCTTGGGATACACCTACATCCCTGGGAAGTATATGTGCACTTTTAATCTGATGGGCATATCTGTGTTTCCTGGGAAAGAGCAAGGGAGAGAATTCTGTGCCCCTTTTTCTGCTTGTCCAATACCCCGCATTTCTGTTCCTCCCTCAGCACATAAAATTTGTGTACTCTGGATGTGGGGCCCTGGCCCTCCCTTCCTTTTAATTGCTGTTTGTGGGCAGATAGAGACAGCTTGCAACACTGTCAGCATCAAGGTATTTTTCATCCTCCCCGTGATAGGAATGGAGGTGAGGAGTTCAGCACTTTCCTTTACCTCCGATGACATCAACACTGTGTCAGCTCTGATGGTATTAATGCAATCTTTTAACAACAGTTCATCTTATTACCACAGTGTGTGCTCTCTGAAGGCCGTGGACAGATGTTAAACTCTGGAAGTGTGCGTGATGCCACAGAAGAAATATGGAAGAACAGCTGATCTGCTACTTGCTGCAAGGGCAAATTTTGGTTAATGTTTCCTATTAACTCCCAGCTCCTTCTGTCATCCTGCTATCATGGTAGAGAGAAGCTAAAGAAAATAGCTTTCTCATCTTCTGCTCAAAATTGCCATTTGCCAAGGATTTGCTAGAGGTCTAATTAAAGCAAAATAAATGTATTTTGCATTTCTCACCCAAGAGGGTAGTTCAGATCATAATCTGTGGAATGAATACAGCATGTTTCTGACTGATTTTCCAATGCTAGTGAAAAGGGATGCTCTGAACGATGAAGACAAATGTACTTCAAAGTAAAGAATTAATACAGCTCATAACAGCACAGATACGAAAATCGGTATTCTGAGAACAAAAGCTTCGGTACTACTAGGCACTGATGTGTCTGAATCTCACTTAGATTCTACAGCTGGAAGAGACAAATATTTATGCTGATATATAGTACTTAGTGCTAATGTGGATGTAATATGTTTCCCTCCTCAGCTGTGTCAGAATGCCACTTCGAGTGTTTTGTGCCGTGGCATTTCCACTTTCAATTTTAATGTCCCTGAAGCTACTCTTCAAGGAGAAACCCATTCTTCTAAAGAACAACTGTTCTCAGATCTCTCTGGTGCTCTCTGAAATACAAGTAATTACATTAATAAAGCGCAGAATTTCAAGCTTGAACAATGTAAAACTACTTCATGAAAAATGACTTTTACACTCAGGACCTCATGTTCTTAAACAAGATGCCTCAAGTGAGTTTTGCAAATGAAAGCTAACCAGTGTATGTGCTTATGAAGGCTATTTGTAAATCTTACTTGTGAGAAAGTCTGTTTTTACAGTGAGAAGCAAAAAATATTTGTGAGCGAGTCTTAATAAGTCTTGTTTGCTCCTATGCCAGAGTCACTAAGAGCTGCATGTCCTGTTGACACACTTTGGATTGGACAAGACTGAAAAACAGATGCAGGCTTCGTCTTACAGGTGAATAAAATGTTTAACTAGTATGTTTTCTCCCATGTTCTTTTTTGAGCACCCCCAGCCTCCAATTGATCGCACACTTGAAAGAATGTTCTTTACATCCTCAACTCAGTTTCTCTGCCGTTAGTAGACTCAATGGGCAAGCAAAGTACTTGACCATGGTAACATGAAGCATCTTGTCTCATCCTTTCCTAGGGGAAGCCTAAGTTTGGCTGCAGATATCTTTCCCAAAACTCTAAACTGAATTCAATTTCAAAACCTAATATATGTTCCCAAAAGTTTTGTTGGAAGAGTGATGGAGAATGTTAAAGGCAGCAGCTGAAGTCTGATATCAGAAACAGGTCATAATATTTAAGATACATTTTCTTACTGAATGCTAATTTTGCGTGCTAACCTACTGTCTCTGTTTTGCAGTGAGAGTTCAGTCAGGGTGGATTTTCAATTGGTTGAACTATTTCCTCTGTTAAATCTCCTTCTATTGGCATAAATGACTTGAAAAGAACACAGAGGTACAGAGTCATAGGATGACTTGGGTTGGAGGAGACCTTAAAGACCATTGATCTCCAACCCCCATCCAGTCTGGCCTTGAACACCTCCAGGGGTGAGGCATCCACAGCTTCTCTGGGCAACCTTTGCCAGGGGCTCACTGACCTCTGAGTAAAGAATTTCCTCCTAATATCAGTTTAAAGCCATTCCCCCTTGTCCTAACATTATCCTCTCATGTAAACCATTGGTCTTCCTTCTGTTTATACACCCCCTTTAATTACTGGAAGGAATTCAAAGGAAATAGAGACGTTTTTAAGTATTTTGGTTCCATTTAATGATAATTCACTGTGATTAACTATATTCCATCATTTTTAGGAAAAAAATTACTGATCACCTTGTATTATGTCACCCTATAGTACACATTTAAAAACATTCTCATTAATATTTTAAATATATTCTTCATAGTGTTGCCCCATCATTGCCTTACAGACTGCAGTTGTTTGCCTGACTAACTCCATTTGCTCCCATCTAATGAAGTATTATAATAGTTTCTACTAGTTCTTACAGGATGTCAATGAAGCATTGCTGTTTAATCAAGGAGAAAAGTAATCAGTAGTATCTTGGTTCCTTGTGACAATGGAGATATTAGTTTATGCAAGGAGTAGCTGTTCGCTTGCCGTTGAGTTTATGGTAACTTTCGTAATATCAATTAAACAACATTTGAGGATCAAATATGTAACAATAACTGGAGGGGCTGAAATAATTGTTAAGGTCAAGCACAGTGATCAAGTTCCCAGATGCATTTTGCAGAATATGATGTAAAGTCTGTAGGATTTCTCTTCTTCCTTCAGATGTTGGAACTCATTTAGGCTTTAGACACTGCCATGAAAGATCTTCCTTTCCAATATCCCAAATAATTTTAACACAAGTAATACCCACAGAGTCACATCATTTAAAATCTTCTCCTAGCACTGTACAGCTGCTCAGGCAGTTAATTACAGTATGTTCTCATAATGAGAAGCTAAATAGGCAGTCACATTTCTGTGCTTCATTAAAATGAGTTTAGCAGAATTAGGCTGATAGGATAATGGGGATACCTTGTGCAGTTTCCACTCTCCCAGCACAAGGATTGAACTAGATGTTGCCCTTTTTTATGTAAATGATAGGTCTTTTATTTTTTAACTAAGATTCAGTAATATGCATATGCTTTCATCTTACATCCAGCCAGTAAAAAGAAATATTTTAAAGTCTTATAAACAAATGCAGCATCTAGTGAGCAAAAAAAGCCCTGTAGTATAAGAAGTACTACCAGGATTACTCTTTTGTGCTGAGATGGAAACTGGAAATATTTTTTGGGGGAAGTACAGGAAATGAGCCACTCCACAAGACTTACATGAAATACATTATTTTTGCGATACCATAATTTCAAGTAAAAATGTTCTTTCTAACCTTCTATGGTTTTCCTCTCTCATTTTTAGTATTTTTTTAGATTGGAAATTCAAATGATTTTAATGGTATTGATCAGCCCAATGCTGATTCATTTGCAGTGGGTCAAGTACCAGAGGGAGCATTAATTTCATCTATCTCTTAAAAACCGACATGCAGTTAGCTATGTTCAATGTAAAATGATCAAGGGAACAAACTTTCATTCAGGGAAACCTGCTCAAGGAGAGGAATCATCTTCAGTTACAGAAAGAGCCTCCAAACCAGCCTGAAAGAAATCAGCTGTAAGTGAAAGCTAAGAGGTGGATCCAGGCCAAGGAGCTTGACGTTTTGAACATATCCACTAAGAAGCTTTACTTGGCTAACAGAAAGGTGAGTAAATTCAGAGCAAATAAAAGATGTTTTTTGGCAAGGTTTGATTTTTTTTCTGGGCTGTGCCTCTTAATTCCTGCTTTTCTTACACATGGTAGCACATGAAGACTGGCACTTACTTCCTAGCAGACTTCTCTTGATTTATCGTGGATGGATACAAGAGGGCAGTTTATGCTTTAGCAAGCACCATTAGTGGCTTGTCAAAGTGAACAAGGGACCACTGTATGTGGCTTCCATGTATGGTGTCAGCAAGAGCAGAGGGGAAGAAAACTCATAAAATCATACTGTAGAATCATAGAATGGCATGAGCTGGAAGGAATCTCTAAGCCCAAACAGTTCCAACTCCCTTGAACACCTCCAGAAATGGGACATCCACAACTTCTCTGGACAACCTGTTCCAGTGCTTCACCACCATATGGGTAAAAAATTTCCTCCTCATATCTAATCAACATCTTCCCTCTCATCAGACTGTGTCAAAAATTGATCTTCCAATGATCAATCCAGGTCCAGAAGAATGAAGACTTTGGTCCCTATCTCTGGGAATCCTACAATAAGTTAGAGAGAATATAAATTGGAAACTGTAAAGGCAGTGAACAAGATGGTTAATTCTGATTTCAGGTGACTTAGCTGTCTTTGGCTGTAGCCCGCTGTAAAGTACGGACCAGGCCCATTTGCAGAGGGAGCATATGAAGCTGAGCATATGTTCTGCTGGATACTTCGAAGTCTTTGTCTGCAATTGTAGGAGTGTGATGGTCAAATAGGTACTCAGAAATAAGTGTTCATTATCTTTTTCTACGCTGGAATGAAAATGACAAGTGGTATGAGTCAATTACATTTAAATTGCCACTGGGGTGGGAAACAGGTCTCTTTCTTTCCTATTAGCAAGAGGTGTTTTCTAAAGATAAGTGAGTAAAGCAGTTGTTGAGAAAAGTAAGACAACATTGTGGACACGGTCCATCATATAGCTATTTATGTTGTAAAGGTAAAGCAGGAAGGAGTTTAAGAAAACCTTCTGTGTACCTTCATGAGTTGAAAATCTGCAATTCCAGTGTGTGCAGTTTTATTCCATTCAGCGTTACTGAAAATAATTACCCTCAACACCAGTTTCCCTCCTGGAGCTAAGAATCAGGCTGATGGCAGTGGTGTTATTAAGAATACTACCAGAGCAGTAAATATAGGTTTCTAATCGTGTATAATGGCAGGCTAGACATCTACATTTGACTGAAATGTAGAAATATATCACTGCACATTCAATTTTAGTGAAAATATAAGTCCATCCATCCTACAAACAGCAAATGTGATATATAGAAAACATTTTTCAAAACACACAGTTCCTTCAGCAATCAACTCCTAACCTTTACTTTAGCTTCCAAGGTGTTAAAACCTAAACACTACATCATACATTGCATCTTGATCTACTAAAAGGCTGGAATATTTTTTATATTTATAGTATAGATGACTGTAGCGCTCTGGATCAAAGTTTATGTGAAAACAGTGAGACTCTCATGATGGGCCAGTTGTTCAAATCATTGATAAGGTGCTGGAGGTCTTGCTGATATGCAGTACTTGGCCACATCAAAAAGACAAGTCAGCTCTTGTCGAGCTGCGTTAGCAGCTGACTGTTCTCAGTCATGAAGCATGCAATTTCCATGCCCCTTGACAGCAAAGCAGATGGTCTGATAAGCATAAACGAGGGTCAATATTTAACACTCTCTGCTCTTGAGGTATTTAGTATTTATCTTAATGCCCTTCTCAATGAAAACATTATAAAGTGTGGGGCCAATGCTTCCCATACAGAATAAGCATAGCCGTTAATACTCTGCTTGGCATGCACCAATTGCAATTTATTTTTTTATTTTGTTACATCTGTACCATTTAATGACTCTAATGATTAAATCATGGAATCATTAAGGTTGGAAAGACCTGTAAGGTCATGAATTCCAACCATCAGCCCCTGCCTGTGACCTCTCTAGCACATGTCAGTCACACAGTGCCACAACTACCCTTTTCCTGAACAACTCCAGGTTTGGTGCCTCCACCACCTCCCTGGGCATCCTGATCCAATGCCTCATTACTCTTTCAGAGAGGAAATTTTTCCTAGAATCCAAACTAAATGACTTCTAACTAAATGCAGATTAAATGAAGATGATTAGACTGTCAGATTAAATAATTTGATTCCTGCTAAAAGGTGAACACCGATGTTAGATGAGACTTCATAGTACTTCACTTTGAGGTGAGATCTCCTCTACATCTGCAGGTTGGTTTTGACTCAGCATTGAGCCAGGCTTCATCGTGAGTTACCCTTTCCCAATCCATTCACCTTACCAGGGTGTGTAATGATAGGGCCTGGGGTAGTGGATTTAAACTACATAAGAATGTAAATTTAGATTAGACGTAAATAAGAAATTATTTACTATGAGGATGGTGAGGCACCAGAACAGGCTGCCCAAAGAAGCTGTGGATGCCCGATCTATGGAAGTTGGTTGAAGCCCAGGTTGAACGGGGCTTCAAACAACATGGTCTAGTGGAAGGTATCCTTGCTCATGGCAGGAGATGTGTAGAACTAGAAGACCTGTAAGGTCCTTTGATGAACTGTATCAGAAAGACACTAGGTGGAGGATGAAGGTGTCTTCTGGTGATCAAATTGTTAATTATTAAAATTTTAAACTACGCTTTTGATTTCTACTTACTTTTCGAATTATCATAGAATGGTAAATTGTAGCTAGGAAGAGCTTCACCATGCAGGCCAAAACTTGGGGCAATGAACAGCTTAGGCTTACTGCAACAGCAGACTTTACCCTTATAGGTGACATTTAACACTCCTTCCTTTTATAAACCTATCAGAGTCTTAGCTTATATTTCCATGACTTTTCTGAGCTTAGAAATTCTGGGTATTGCTTTCCATCTGGCAAGAAGGGCAGATAAGACAACATCTTCATTCAGAAAATCAGTAATAAGCACAGCTTTTCAATGGGGTTTTATTTTCTTCTCTTTAACACTTTGAAATTTGTATTACTGGACATGCGAACAGTAAATGTGTTACGAAAAGACATTTTTGCACAGAGAACACTAGCAGCATTGCTTCTCCTGGTTTAAAACAAAAGAAAACAAGAAGCTCTCTAATGATTAAGGCTGTTTTTTTAATGCAATTAAATCAACCATCTCGTTAGCATTAACCGTACTACACATTCTAATGTCTTAGTTTATTTTAAACTACAGATCCGAGCAGACCTGAGATAGATAAGGGCACAGCATATTGATCTTAAAATAATTCTTTACCTTGTACAGCCTCCTAGGCATTTGCAGTCACATCAGATCACACACTGTTACAAATGGACTTACTCAGCAGACCGAACCAGACCAGTTCAACTGAAGGAATTAGGGAGAAAACTTGCAAGTTTTTAACTCAGTTGGTTCTTTATGGGCATTTGCTGGCTTCATTTTAATTTAAATGTATCTAAGCACTCAAAAGCAAAGCTATTTTGGAAAATGAACTCTTTCCTATGTGTTGCGGATCTGCCTCTCTCCTAAGGACAGCATCTGGCAGATGATGTGATACGTCACGCTGGAGAGCAGCTCCTGCACATTTAAGAAGCAAACTGCAATAACGAAGGCAAATCTTAGAGAATGGTTTGTTCTGAAACAACATTTTAGTCCCAAACACCAGATTTCTTAGCTTTAGCATTTCAAATGAGGAATTGTAGACACGTTCCCTGTAGCTTTATAATGTATGCAGGAAATGACCATGTTTGCATGATGATGACAACTTCACAGCAGTGAACTGCCTGTGTTCTGAGCCCCAAGGGCCCAGTCCCGGTGCCACTGAAAAGTCATATGGCTACAATAACATAATGCAGGGCCTGACCTGCTTCTTCCTGACGTGGTTGTGAGGTTTTGGTCAGCTCAAAGCACAGACAGAGCACATTCTTGTCTTCGTTCATCATACTGTGCAGTCATACCACACACATCGAGTGCAGGCCACACCAGAGTCTCTCCTTCTAGGCAATTTCAGTGTTTATGAGCTATCACTGTTAGGAGAGGATTTTGAGTTTAAATCCGATAAGCTCAGGTTATCTCTAAAGAGAAAGGTCATTTACTGTGATCAGATGAAACAGCAGACACTTGCCTTTCAGAAGCATTCCATTAAATGAAAAAAATAAACCTCTTATTAATGAAAAATTTAGCTCCAGATGCTAAAACTCCACATCCTGATATTGATTCTGGACACACTCAGTAGACAGATTAATTTAAATGTTTACTATAATCTTTCATTACATGCATCTAGATGCTTCATAAACCAATTTACCTTAGGTATGGAAAGATCAAGCACTAGAGATGCGAACTATATATAACTTCCATGCAAGAATGTCAGATCATGACATTAATTTCTTTTCTAATTTCCTATGCTCCCATTTTTGTCATACAAGGTGACATCCCTTACAGCAACTGGATTTATTTATACTATGTAGGGTAATTCTTAACCATCTTAAATATTGGTAGAGTAGCTCACCCATCTTAAGAGAAGTGATATATGCAAGATTATTTATACAAGGTAGGCACTGAACATTAACAAAAGTCTTATTCCTGATTAAATGCAGCATATCTGTGTTTGCCTCTATGGTGTCAAGTAAATAATAACTGTCCATTATGAGTATACGCAACCCCTAAAAATGAATGGACTACAAAATCTTACGGTGAAATATGACTGAAGTAGAATGAGGACTTTAAAAAGAAAAAAGAAAAAGAAAAAGAAAAAGAAAAAGAAAAAGAAAAAGAAAAAGAAAAAGAAAAAGAAAAAGAAAAAGAAAAAGAAAAAGAAAAAGAAAAAGAAAAAGAAAAAGAAAAAGAAAAAGAAAAAGAAAAAAGAAAAAAGAAAAAGAAAAAAGAAAAAAAAGAAAAAAGGGACTTACTTTCTTATTTCCTCAAAATTTGATATGATGTCCGAGAAGTGGAATCAACAAAATACCTCTGTGTAATCTATTATGACACCAAGCTTGCTGGAATTTAAGAAGCATCTGTACAGTACCCTCAGACATATGGTCGAATGTTTGAGAGGTCTTGTGTGGAGCCAGAAGTTGGACTCGATGAACCTTATGAGTCCCTTCCAACCAATTCAGGATATTATATAACTAACTCTACAGTTCTATGATTCTGCTATTCTATTCTAGCCTAATAGAATGTCACAGGATTCTGCGATTTGTTTTTTTGTTTGGTGGGTTTTTTTTTTGTTGTTGTTGTTGTTTTTTTCCAAGGTCTTTTGAGTCTTGTGAGTAGTGGAAAGACAGGTAAGAAGGAGATAATTTTTCTGCAGTGTAAGGACTAGTGATGGTGAACCAAAGAGGCTATTTAAGCTATAAAATGGAGTCTGGGATTGAAGGCTTCTGAAGAGCAATGACTCCTTGAAGAGGAAAGATACAAACCAAAAAGAAGCCTAGTCAGAGACTGACAGAAGCTATCATAAAACCTTGAACAGCCCTCAAATGTGTTTGAGGAAACTTCTAATGGCACTCCAAACAAGCAGAAGTTTGAAGAAAAATGAAACTAAGCAAGTTTAAGAAAGATCTCATAAGCTGTTTGCTCAATGGATTTGTTTCCTCTAAGCTTCATTTCGTTATGCTAAAAAGTCAGTACTCTAAAGTACTGTCAGAGTTCAGTTTACATCTACTAAAATCAGAGGTGAGACATAGGTGGAGAGAAAGTTCAGAGCAATCTAGGAAGCTTGGTGATAACATTGGAGGACAATCAAAAGACAAGCTCAAAAGATGCGTTTTTTTAAATTTTTGGTCTTGGGTTTTAGTTAAAATGTTCATATATTCAACTGTCTGTCCCAAAAGAACTCATGTGTATTGAGAAGAGGTTCTAATAACTTTTTATTTGGCTACCTCATGCTGAAATCAAAGAAAACAAAGACAATCTGAAAATTCCAACCCTCTATACTGAAGAAGAACCCCAGTCTACAAGTATAAAGCGTGAAAGAAAAAAGTGCTGCACATTTTTCTTCCACGGGAGTTACCCAAATAACTTTTGGCTTTGAAAAGCTGAGATTCATTCTTTGTAGTATCATTTTCCTTTCTTTTACAGGAATTGCCTCAGATATAAAATGCATGCCTGAGGAAAGAAAAATCAATCAAATCATAATAACTTATTCAATAGTATAGACTAGTGCTGCCAGTTAAAATTGATGAAGGAATAATCAGAGTGCATTAGACCCCATCCTTTCCTGAATTATATGAATGCAGCTCTTGATGTAACACAGACAGTTTTGATACTCTAGGATCTATCGAAAAAGCACAGGCCCAAATCATCTCTCGTATTAATTTTATGCCATGGTAATTTCATACATTTTAATGTCACTTTGTTTTTAAACCAGTAACAGAAACAAGATACAGCTTCTCTCTCTATTTTTTAATATGGGTAAAAAGCTACTGCTTGGATATATTGTATATAGTAATTTTCAGAATCAGGAGGCTTTTCTTTTTTTTTTTTTTTTTGGAAGGATCTACAATGTCATAAAGATAAATAATGGCCATTAAGCAATGTTCATTTGTTTTGTTGTCAACAAAATACTGACCTGAAAACCAAAAAGTTAAACAAGGCTTAATCAAAATGTGTGTTCTAACCTGAGTTAAATTACATTACCTTTTTAAATGTAAGAGTAGGGATCTGAGAGGGCAATTTCCTCCTGAAACATTTATCCTTTTTTTTTTTTTCATTTTGTTGTCATTTTTTTCTTTACTCTTCATTCAGTCTGCATCCTGAAGAACATTTCTCTGCTAATAAGGTTACTCATTCAGCCCTTTTCAACTGTTGTAATTTGCCTGAATTATGGAAGACAAATTAAGCCAGCTCAAGACAATAATAACAGACTGGTGCTACCATCATCATTAAATCACAGCAGATGCAAAAGGACAGTGGAGACTTGGTTGTAAATGTATCAAGTACTTCTGATGACAGTAATGCATTTTATCAGGGCATTTTTATGATCTAATACACATTTACCCTTTTCTTGCCTTTCAATCACAAGGCAGCACATAAGGTAAATTGGATTCCTCCATGTTAATGTGTTTTTTTGCTAATTAACTGATAATAAGATAAATTCTATATTGTTTAGTGGTTACTCTTGCACCTATTCCAGGTGCTATCAATACATGAAAATCACTGTTTTCAAGAGGTATTAGACTGCCACACTGCTACCTCACCAACAACCTCAAGCAATGGGCTCCATGACAGACATAAGGACTGAACTCTGTTTGCCCTTCCCCTGTGCAGGAGAAACCTTTTTTGTCCTAAGCTGGACCCAAGAATAAACCATGAGGGATCTGTACTTTGAGGACCATGAGGAACATAGCAAAGGAGAGGCATGAACCCAAATTTGCAGTCCTCGGAGATGTGCATTAATCACTTGGTTAACAGCAGGCCTGCTGCCTCCTGCAGGCATAATTTAAAAACACACAAAATGATACTTGTTATGAACAGCTTCCAGTGCTTCCCATCAGCTGGATTTGAACACAGAGGAGGAAGAGATGGTCAAGGATGAATGTGTCACTTCAACATCTCAAATGAGGTAGTCAGGAGGAAAGGGGAAGAAGCTCCACAGTGACTGGTTATTGTAGGTTTGCATAGGATCCTGTGTAAATGGGGTCAAGGGCACATTAGGACAGATGGACCTTAAGCTCCCAAGACATAAATAAATGTATGTGCTCATTTTCTCCACAATGCCCTCTTCTTTTGGACTCTGCTCCAAGGCATCCTTCTCTTACCAAATTTGCAAGGCAGGTGTAATAGAATTAGAACCAGGCCTGAGTACTGCTGTAGTCCAAATGTTGACTAGGATGGGAGCACACAGTATGGTGTTTGTATGTGCATCATGCTATAACAGTGTCATACACAATCCATCACTTTGGGTCTTTATCAGTCCACCGCAGTGTGGGTGGCTAACCTCTAAAACATCAGTGCTTTTCTCATTCCCGCCAGATTCTGGGATTTTTTTGATGCTGATAACTTTCACTTGATTTTAGCACTGCTGGCATCCTGTGATGCCTAGACTACACACCTCTGCTAGTTTACATTTAAGAAATGAAATCAACTCAGGAAAAACAAGGTTCTTCTTCTAGGTGTGGAGCGTCAATCAAATGAAGGGGAAAAGAAGTGGAAATGGAGTGTGACATGTAGGGAAAAGCCTTCCTTTCATCTCCATGTTAGTTACAGGAAAACACAGTTTTTCCATTATTCTCTGGTATGTAAAATAATTGTTTTGGGTAAGGGGAGTGGCTGGATGCCTACATCTAGCAGTTCATGCTGGGGAGCAATGTTGTGATCCTAACATTGTACAAACTATGGAAGACAGCTTATTTAAAAACCTAATTAATAACTTGTACTCATACAGACCTAATACTACTATAAATTGTCCAACAAGTTTTAATTGTGTTAGAAGGGCTGCGAGATAATTGCATGATTTGAACAGTGTGGTGACCCCTCAGAACACACCTCTTCCTATTAAAATACTGTATATACTTGATAATTTACCAGTACTCATATCCATTTACTGGATTAAATATGAAATGCATACTCTTTACCATGTTAATTACCTCTTTAGTGTTATCCACACA
Organism: Oreortyx pictus; assembly: GCA_036925125.1. Lineage (NCBI taxonomy): Eukaryota > Metazoa > Chordata > Aves > Galliformes > Odontophoridae > Oreortyx > Oreortyx pictus. The sequence continues at coordinate 6,928,437 of JAUPFR010000003.1, forward strand.
TCAATTGCAGTTCAGGAGAAAGATGGCCCAACAGTCCTCCCAGCTTTGATCTGCTGAGCTGAAGATCTGAGTGGTTTGTGATTGTAGAATAAGTACATGAAAAAACCCTACATAGTACACTGCATATCATGACTTTTCCTGGCATCATGTGGCAGCAGCTGTAATGAGAAGAAGAAGACTTTCACTATAAACTGAATGAGCAGAGAAGTTATTCTGATTGTAGCTGACATCTGAAATTTCAGTTATCATAATCATAGGATAATCATAGAATCACAAGGTTGAAAACAGCCTACAAGATCATCCAGTCCAACTGTCCCCCCATCACCGTTGCTGCCACAAGCACTAAACCATACCTCACAGCTCCTGTTATGACCTACAAAGCAATTTTTTTTGCTTTCAATGACAAAAAAAGCAGATCTTCCCCTGGAACAAATGATGTCTTTGCTAGCCTAATATTCTAAGGGCTTGCATAAATAAAAATAGCATTTGCTAGCTTGTCCTTGCCAAATCCTTTACAATCAAATTATCTATCAGCATATAGTCAGAGAATTTATATGCATCCATGACTTGCATGCTATTATTATTATTTTTTTTATTTTCAGACAGAAATGTCAACATTCAGCTTTCCAGAGCATGAATATCTGTGCTTTGTGTGGAAGATCATCTCCGTACAAAGATTAGAAAACAACAGTGGAAGACACTCTGGAAAAGCATAGAATCATAGAATGAATTAAGGTAGGAAAAGTCCACTAAGATCAACTATACAACCACAAATCCATCACTACCATGCTCACTAAACTAAACTAAATTCAGCCCTACCACGCATCTCAGTTTTCAAAATGTCTTGTCTGTCAAGAAAAGCCTGTCCTTTCTTACCATATGATGACCTGACCTGGTTAACCACATGGACAGTACATTTAATCTAGATGAAATCCTTGTTATTATGTCTGAGTAACTGGACAAAATTTGTCTTCCACTCTACTAACTTCTTTTTTATTAGCAGTAGCAGATGTGAGAAGAGATGTGAAGAACTAGGCAAATAACTATTCTTTTCCCATGTGGAAACATGGACTTTCACTATTGTTTACTTATACTGGAGCATCTGCTATGTCACCATAACTGCTTCTTCTTGTAATGTACAAAAGAAACTCATCCAAATTGAGACAAATGATATTACGGTTGCTTATACTTGAGGGATTATAGCAAATAGTTCTGGTCTTAAATTCATTTAATACAGAATGTCTGTGGGCTTAGGTTTGGTTGTTTTTTCTTTTTTATATTTATATTTATTTTTGTAACTCAGAGACTGAAAGGCCTAACATGTAATCATCATGACACCGTCCTTTGAAACAATTTTTGCATTTCTTTGTAAAATTCATGTGAATATTATTCTGAGTGCAATCAGGTAGTCAAATGGGGTTTTCCTCAGTGGAAAAGAGTAAAGCTCTCTCTATAGAGAGAATAATATTAATGTTTTCTGTGTTGTGTCATTATTAGAGCCAAAGAATGCAGACTTGAGCCACACCATGGTTTAGGGGTTTATCTAAGTGGCCATGGGAAGCTTTGCTTTTATATATATATATATATATAAATAGTATAGTATATATATATATATATAAATAGTCTGAAGTGAAACAGCATGGTTCATGGCTCAGAGCTTTGCTGGATGCCTCATCCTTGCAGACATTCGAAGTCAGGCTGAATGGGGCTCTGAGTGACCTGATCTAGCCATAGGTGTCCCTGTTTCTTGTAGGGGAGTTGCACTAGGTGACCTTTAATGGTCCCTTCCAACTCAAATGTTTCTGTGATTCTATGACTACAGGGCACTCTGCTTGCTATGCAACTGCAACTCATAGAGACTCCTGTTAGCACTGGACATCACTGTGGACTCTGCAGTCAGATAGGCTGCCTATCACTCACTGCACATTCATCTTCAAATTGCCTTGTGAAGGCTGTTTGCTATTCTGAACAATTTGGGTTAAAAGAGAACAAAAATGCCCATCAGAGATACTTTAATGTCAATATACTGTGCAATAATATACCCAGCTAGTTTCCTTTTCTGTGTTCTGAGCCTTAGAAATGAAAAAAATAAAAACAAACAGAAAACACAGAGAATAATCTCAGCAAAATAACTGCCGGGTCACTGCAAGCATATGTCTGCAAATCTTTTCAGCCTGTCAGATATTCAAGAAAGTTCAAAAAGGCTTGTGTTTTTTAATTTATTTTTTATTTTTTTTATTTTTGATTATGTGGTAAAACTTAAAGCAGAAGAAATGAGATGGTTGTTTAACCACTGTTCTGAAAATATCAGAATCTGATGAGCATTAGATCTCAATCCAAAGAGTAATTGTGGTTAATGAATTAAAACCCTATGTAGTTCTGAATCTTGTATTGTGACAAACTGCAGCACTCCACATCAAAATCATACAGTGGAGCCCTTTTCATCTCTAGCCTCAGGTCCCATATCTCAGACAAGGGACTTTTCTTACTGAATTGATGAAAAATTCACTAGAGTCACGGGGGTGCCCCAAAAACCTGAAAAACCAAATGATTATGCAGTTTTTCTGACATAGCAGGATTGCTTCTCTTTTTAGTATTTCTCTTAAAGGATTTTTTTTCTAGGTTTCTAAAATAAAGCCAAGAGTTTCAGAGTGGGTGGCAGTACTCATATTTATGATCTGACAAACTTTATGTAGGAAAAGATTGCAGCTGTCTATATTTTTGGGCTGTTTTTTAGAAGCTGATGTCATCAGAAATAAAATTACCAACTTCTGAGAATGCTTTCCTTTTGTTTATTGCCTCATTTTGTTTTATGAACACAGCCTCCATAGCCCTTTGTTTTTATTCTGTCTTTCCATGCTGTAGTGCTGCCACTCCAGCTATTCATGTCATCATTTACACTGTAAAACCCACAGGCACTATCTGGCCATAAAAATATCCTCATATTAAATTTGTGAACCTCCTCAAAATGGATTTGAAATTATGGCAACAATGAAAGTCTACTTACATTTAGAAACAAATCAGTTAGTGCTTTTTTTTCTTTCTTTCTTTTTTTTTTTCTTTAATTTGAAAGATAGTATGGAAAAGAAATCCTAAAAGTGAAAGAGGATATATCTCACCTTTGTCTCAATTGCTTGCCTTCTGTGTAACTAACCAAGGAGGAAATTTCTCCAGTAGAGAATACATAGAATCATAGAATCATAGAAACTTTAAGGCCTGAAAGACCACCAAGGTCACTGAGTCTAACTCTCAACTCATCATTACCATGCCCACTAAACCATGTTCCTCTGTGCCACATCTCAATGTTTCTTGAACACCTCCAAGAATGGTAACTACACCACATCCCTATGCAGTCTGTTCCAATACCTCACCAACACCTCTTTCTGAGTGGAAACTTCCTAATATCCAACCTGAACTTCCCCTGCCTCAGGGTTGGGTCAATCTCAAGCACAGATATAGGTTGGGCAGAGAATGCCTTGAGAGAAGCTCTGAGAAGAAGGATGTGGGAGTGTCAATTGATGAAAGATCCAAAATGAACTGGCAATATTCGCTTGCAGCCCAGAAGACCAACAATATCCTGGGCTGAACCAAGAGAAGCGTGACCAGAAGGCTGAGGGAGGTGATTCTGCCCCTCTACTCTGCTCTCATGAGACCCACTTGCAGTACTGCATCCAGTTCTGGGGTCCCCAAAACAAGAAGGACATGGAATTGTTGGAGCAGGTCCAGAGGAGGATGATCAGAGGGCTGGAGCAATTCCCCTATAAGGACAGGCTGAGAACTGGGGCTTTTCAGCCTGGAGAGAAGAAGGCTCTTGAGGTCCTTATAGTGGCCTTCCAGTACCTGAAGGGAGTTACAGGAAAGCTGGAGAGGGACTTTTTATAACGGGATATAGCGACCGGATGAGGAGAAATGATTTTTAAACTGGAATAGGTTAGATTTAGACTAGGTATCAGGAATAAATTCTTGACTGTAAGGATGGTGAGACACTGGAACAGATATCCCAGTGAGGATGTGGATGCCCCCTCCCTGGAAGCACTCAAGGCCAGGTTAGATGGCAGCAACCTGGTCTAGAGGGAGGTGTCCCTGCCTGTAGCAGTGGTGTTGGAACTAGATGATCTTAAAGGTTTCTTCTAACCCAAACTATTCTATGGTTTAATGATTCTGTGATTCTAAGTCTGGAGAAAGTTCTGATCTGCTTGAGGGTACTAAGATCCTAAAGGGGGATGTGGACAGCCTGGATAAATGGGCTGAAGCTAATGAGATGAAGTTCAACAAGACTAGATTTAAAATCTTCCACCTTAGTCACAACAACCTGAGGCAGTCCTACAGGTTTGGGGCAGAGTGGCTGGAAAGCTGTGTGGAGGAAAAGGATCTAGGGGTGTTTGTTGATGCTTGGCTAAACATGAGCCAGCAGTGTGTCTAGGTGGCCAAGAAGGTCAGTGGCATCCTGTCCTGTATAAGAAATAGTGTAGCCAGCACAAGCAAGGAGGTGAGGTGATCGTTCCCCTGTACTAAGCACTGGAGAGGTTGCACCATAAGTACTGTGTTCAGTTTTGAGCCCCTCGCTATAAGAGAGACATTGAGGTCCCGGAGCACATCTTGAGATGGGTAACAAAGCTGTGAAAGGTCTGGAGCACAAGTCTTATAAGGGGATATGGCATTGTTCAGTCTGGAGAAGAGAAGGATCAGAAAGGACCTTATCACTGTCTATAACTACCCGAAAGGAAGTTGTAGCAAGGTAGGGCTCAACCTCTTCTCCCAGGTAACAGTGATAGGACAAGAGTAAGAAGCCTCAGGATGTACCAGGGAAGTTTCAGATTGGATATTAGGAAGAATTTCTTCTCAGAAAGAGTTAGGCACTGGAACAGGCTGCCCAGGGAGGCAGTGGAGTTCCTGTCTCTGGAGGTGTTCAAAAAATATGTAGGTGTTGTACTGAGGGGCACGGTTTAGTGGACAATTTCAGTGGTAGGTGGACAGCTGGACTAGGTGATCTTAGAGGTTTTTTCCTACCTTAGTGATTCTATGTTTCTATGATTCTGTGTCAAGTAAACTCAGAGGAAAATGGACAATCACAAATTTTAGCCTTAATCTGTAGTTTTCATCAATAAGTCTGAGCCTCGTATTAAACTCAATAAACAGCCTGTTTTTAAACTAAATATAGACTGCTTGCTCATGCAAATTACAATATCCCAAGTGGAGCATACCATTACAGTAATTACATTTACAAATGATGCGAGTATGTCTAAATCTTGTGGGAAACAGGTTTTCCTCTTTCTTCTTTAATCTTAACATTCAAGACTCTGTTGAGATGAAAGGTCTGTTTTGCATCTCAAGCTTGACATGACAGTCCTCCATAAATCCATGCTGCAGAGTGGGCATTCACAGTGATTCTCTAGATACCCTTCCTGGTGTGGCTGTTCACGTCCAAGTGGTAAGTGAATATAAAATGCCCTCAAGTGAAATGGGAACATTTTACATATCCTTTGTTCTCACAGTAATTGTTTAAGAGCAATGACAGCATCAATATACAGCTGTAGTTAAAAAACAATTAATTACCAGGAGGGAGGTGCACCAGGAGGTGAAGAAGGCTGCAAAATAAACTGAGATTATAGCTTTTCCCATCATCTTTCTACTAATATTTATTTTTGAAAATTAAACATCTCTATGCAAATGCAAGTAGTTACATAGAGAAAATCACCTCATAAGCCACTTTACTGCCTCCAAGTCTTTCTGATATAAAACCTAACAATCATCCAATAAATAGGAGGTTGGGAGTTCAGGTCAACAGGAGGAAATTGCCACAAAAAAAGGTATTTTTGACACAGAAAATGCGATATGATATTTGGAATTTAGATGTTTGTTCAGCACTTAGTCTCCATGGCATATTCTAGACCTATGATGAAGATGTGATAGCCAAAAAGACAGATCTAGGAAGACCTCTTTAATCCCTGAGACAAAACAGTGATTCCAATAAATGGTGTTTTAGACAACAGAAAAATGCAGGAAAAGGAATAGAAGTAATCCAATAACCTACATCATACTGACAGAACTGTATATCATAGATTCACTGAGGCTGGAAAAGTCCATTAAGATTATCTAGGCCAACTGCCAGCCCATCCCTACCATGGAACATGTCCAATAAGCTATGTCTCTCAGTGCCACATCTATATGTTTCTTGAGCACCTTCAGGGATGATGACTCCACGACCTCCCTGGGCTGCTTGTTTCAGTGCACCATCAATCTTTCTGAGAAGAAAGTCTGAATCTTCCCTGGCACAACTTAAAGCCACTACCTCTCATCCTGTGTAACCTGGAAGAGTTGACTCCCACCTCACCACAGTTTCTTTTCAGACAGTTGTAGAGAGTGCAAATCCACCCTTAGTCTCCTCTTCTCCAGACTGAACAATCACAATATATTTTTGAGAGAGTCTGCTAAGGCATTTGCAGCAGAAAATTGAACAGTTGGATTGGATAGAAAGTTCCTTGCCTTCACATAGGGAAGGCAAGTAAAAATGTCCAAAAAGGGACATGATTTTATCTCAGAAGCTCTGCATTCTCATCAGCTCCTGCCACCAAGTCAAAGGGAACATAGGATGCTTGCAAATTAGAATAAACTATTAGGAGTTCATTAAGACTAATATTCAAAAGGATTAAATAGAATTGTGATGGCAAGTGCATGAAAAGCCAAACAAGATCTTAAGCAGTCTATAATTTGATGGCACATTCCCTCTGAGGACAGTATTCTCCAGATGTTCCAGAGGTGAAGCACTGTAACAGGTTGCCCTGAGAGGTGGTGGATACCCCATCCTTGAAGACCTTAAAGGAGAAGATGTACAAGGCTCTTAGCAACCTGATCTAGCTGTAGGTATCACTGTTAACTGCAGGTGAGTTTGATTAAATTACTTCCAAGGGTCTCTTCCAAATTATATGATTCTATGATTTGACAATTTATGCAGGGCTGTCTGAGCCGCATAAGCCTGAATATGACATTTTTAACAACAACAAAGGAATAGAAGAGATCTGCTTTCTGTCAGGGATGGTGGGACCAGCTAGGGCACCGAGGAGTGTGATATTTCTTGGTCAGCAGTGGGAATTTGCAGCTCTAGTGCTTAAGGCTGCTGAGTAAGGTGCTGACTGCTGCAGCAGCAGTGATGTGAATCAGTGTTAAGTGCTGTTGAGAGGAAACTGTTCTTCATGTAAAGCTGCTCTTAATCAGTTCAAAGAAGCTGCAAAATGAGCCTCCCCTAGGACAGTGGTTGAACGGATGTGGCACAGATAACGTGAAGGGGGTTGTTTGGTCAATACGCTTGGTTTAGAAACACTGTTATTTCATTCCCAAGAACGGAAAGCAATAGATTTAAGTAAATTTGCATCTGCCTTCTCCAAGTCCCAGGCTTCCCTTTCCAACCATTTGCAGCACTGACACAGAGAAAATACAGCTCTGGTGGGTTGAGTGAGACCTTTGCTATGGACTTTGGGGTGAAAGGGTCAAACTGAGCTTTCCTGCGTGCTATCTCCATAACCAAACTCAAACCAATACCCCTCTGTCTCCTCATACATGAGCACAGTCAAGACATGCAAAGCAGAATGCCAACAGAGGTTATAAATGTACTAGGCACCTCAGGTCAGACAGTGCTAATACCTAAACAACTTCAGAGGGAGTTGTATGTGTGCAGTGTATTCAAGTACACCATCTACTTCGTTTCAATCAAATATTTCTCTTCAGGATGTAAAATATTAAGTAAAAGCAGCAGTAATGCCTTGAGCACTCGGTTTCTCTAACAGTATAAATCAGACCATCCTCTTTGGGATTTTTCTAATTGACAAGAAAGTGATTAAACAGAGAGCGATGAGGCAGGAAGTGCCCTAGGTGTTAAATACTTAAAGCTGGTTTGTGCCATTGTGAGTAAATGTAATCAATGCTCTGTATCATTATTTAAACACTATAATTAAATTTGGAAATTCAGGTGCTTAATGTTCCCTCTGGCTCACAGCCAGAAAAAATGTGGTCAAGGGAGAGGGGGCCAACAATCAACAACATACCTCAGGTGCTCTGGAGATCAGAGAAATTAGTTCCAATGCACTAATTAAAATCAGTAGGCTTAAAGTAAGGCCCAATCGATCTCAGGAAGCTGAGTGAGTCTTGTTCCCTTTTTGTGCTCTTTTGGAGAGATGATTTCTGGTACTCAGTGCTTCCAACTCAAAGATCTCTTCACAGTGAATTGTTATACAGAAGCCAAGCAGCGCAGAAATGCACAAAGGATCTTTCTTGCAGGGATCACCAACACCAGTACCTGCACATGAACCTCGCTGCTGCACTAAAAATGCTGTGGCAGCCTCACTAACCCCTCCAGCACCTGAGTGACTAGATGGCCTAAAATGTGCTATGCCAATTTAAGTCTTTTTATGCCTTCTTAATGTCAATATAGCCATAACTACGGACTGGACGGGGAGCAATATATCACCTTCTTTGGACACTGCTTTCTTCAGAAGGCATTTTCCTGCAACATGAATACTGAGTTCAAGTCTCCAATTTTAATGTGATAGAGTTTGGGCATGACGGTAAGATTTCTGTCAAAATTGACAACAGTAATCTTAATTTCTTATGGGCAGCCTAATGCTCAGAGACTGATGGCAAGGAAATCTATACTAGAAATAAATTTCCATTGAAAAAGCTTAATAGTTTGTCACTGACAAAGCCTTTAGTCACTTTGAAGAATTAAGAAAATAGAGCCACCAATAGTTTTCAATATGTTGTCCTACACTTACTGCATTCAGAGAGATGAGTCCTCATTTCAGTTGCATTTTTCTTAGCATATTTTAACAGGCAGATAAGACTTTGACATTCCCTCCTAGGGAAAAACATGAAGATTAAAAAACTACAATGTGGATTGCAGAAAGGTACCTTTGAGCTCATCAGAAAGATGAGATTTCCTACTAGAGATGATCTTTAGTGCAGTTTCTGTGGTATGTGCAAACAGTGTCAATGTGAAATGAAGTCTGGATCTCTTTCAGCTACTCCCTTATCTAAAACAAGCAGGCATAAACAGCTCATTCCCATTGCCACCTTCCTTCAGAAGCAGTGGTACTGAAATCAGCAACAAGGATGGTAAAACCAGTCTCTTGGTTATCCTGCTTTCTAAGAAGATTTTGGTTCTGCATGACACTGTGTAGATCCTGCAAAGCTTTGGACTTGGGGCCAATTAAGACTTTGCAGAATCAAACTGATAATTATCAGGCTTTGGTTAGTGTTACCTCCTGGGAATAAAGCTTCTGTTTTAACTTTTGATCTTGTGAGTAATTTCCCTAACTTTTTCTCATTGCAGCTGTTTAAATGAAGTTGTTAAATGACAGATCTATGAATTTCTCGCAGTGTACTGGAGGTGGTACTAATGGCTTTTGGGACATACTAATTAACTCAAAGATTATTTTACCTTCTCCAGACTCAAGCAAATTCTAAACCTGATGTTTAGATACTTTTCCCTGCTTGCTCAAATATATAAATATAATTTACATATGTTAGTCAAGATGTTTGTATGCAGTAAGCAATATGTTTCTGTAGCACAGCCTAAACAAACATACATGTATCTCTGTCCCTTACATAGAATCATAGAACCATAAAGGTTGGAAAAGACCACTAAGATCATCTAGTCCAACCATCAACTCATCACCCCATCTGCATCCCAGATGTTACTGTCAGTTCTAAAACATGAGTCTTCCACACTGAACTCCTTGGGAAAGGCAGCAACCACATAGTAGACAAAGTGAGGTTCCCAGCAGTGGTGGCTGTGATGAGTGAGTCACCTGCAATCCATTCCACATACCAATACTGACTTGGCAACATCTGCAGTTAAAAAGTTGCCGAAGTGCACATTGATCTGCCAGACATATTCAAATTTCAGTTTAGGTCTGAAACCTTTGCGGATCACAAATTATGAATTAGGTGATTCATCTAGGAAGGAGGAGAACTAGTTACTTTAAATGGAACAGCCTTTTAGGAAATGGTGTGGATGGGAACTAGCTGACACAGGAGAATATGTCATAGCCAGCTTACTTTACAGCAGATAAAGACAGTAGGACATATGTGTGTCACCTCGCATTGTGACTGCTTGGTCTTTAAGGCAATATTTGATGGGAGGGAGAGGAACCCTGCCTAGCTTGAAATGAATCTAGTGTGGTTTATCTTTTTCTTTAATTTTGTCAAGGGAGGGACACTAAACAACTGTGCAGACACACATAGAGCTGCTTTTGCTGCAAACAGAGTTTCCATTTCCAGGCTGTGCTGTCTGGCACACTGGCACATATGCATCAAAACTATGAAAAAAAAAAAAAAGAACAAAGATATATATATATTTTTAAGTGCAGATGCCTAATTAGCTACTGACTGTTATTTTTCTCTTAGACGTCTTTTCAGGAGATTGACTGATGATAATGAAAATTTGCTGAATCTCTCTTATTCCAAAGAACATTCATTCCAGTACTTCAGATCCAAAACCATAACCCACAACATACTGTTGGCTGATCTACTGCTTTCAAGTGTAATCCCTGTCTCTGCTTTGGGAAAAGGCACACTGATTTCTTTTGGTACTTCCACATCTGCTTTGATTCATATGTGATTTGTGGTGGCTTTTGAAGTCTTGAGCATGTTCCATGCATATTCTACAAAGCAAACAGCACTTGTAAGTCAGTTGTACAGACTTTGAAGAGTTCCACTTTTTAAAATTGTTTGATGGATTACATGTATTTGTATAATAAGAAGTGGTGTACACATTGTCACAGATGGAATGGTAGTAAGTTTATAATCCCACCGTGAACATCAGCATTAGCTGTGTTTGTAGGCTACAAGTCAGAAAAATCAACTGAAGCAAAACATATGCTGCCAAAAAGAAATGTTGTTTGCTGACAGTCAGCCATTGTATTGCAGTGGGAAGCAAGGAGGGACTGTGTTGTATGTGTAGAAATTTTCTGGAGCACAACTGCTTTTTAGCAGAGCACCAGTTCATTTTCTTTCTCAGTTACTTTCATTTATAGTTTATAGTCTTTTTCTGCCTCTGCCAGAGATCTTTCATTCTTATCTGAACACTCAAGAGTGAACTGTCACTGGACAGTTAAGGAAGACAGCTCAAGGGTGGATTCACATCTCTATTTTATCTGCCTTTGGCAACAACCTTCACATTAATTTTTCTCATAATTCTTTGTAATAGTAGGCCACTGACCTTCTCACTCTTCAAAATGTGGGTTGAAACTCTTCATATCACACTATATAGTTTCCCAGTAATTGAAATATGCTATTGAAATAGAAACTCAGGTGATAATTGCATTGAGACATCTGAGTCTAGAAGAATATTCTTTTTCATAATGTGTTCTGGCTATATGATCTCTGAAAGACAACTGATGAAGCACCACTATCACAACAGGGGTAGTAGAACACTCTACCAAAAGGTCAGCTTTTCTGTAGAATTATTTTCACAAACACTTTCAGCTGTTGTTGCACACGTTGAGTACATTTGGGAGAGGCTTGGCTGGGCGGTGGAGCTTTTTGTGCCAGATGAAATGGCAGATCTCTTAAGAATGAATTATTCATAATGATGTCGCAACCTTTCATTAATATCCTCAGTTTCAAAAATAAATTTTAATCCTTTTTAATAAGTCTGCCTTGATTATTATGAACACCTTTTCCATTTAAGTCAAGAAAGAGAACCTGAATCTTCAGTGTAAATTACTGAGGAAAGCCTTCTTTTTTTTCCGTCATTCGTCAATCTCTTTTTTCTTTTTTTGTTAATAAGCTCATGAAATTAAGAAGCTCTCCTGTATTCCTTTCACAACACACACCAGTAATATCGCCTTCCAAGGAAGAAAGCCACTGTAGCTCTATGTAATTTAACTTCCTACCACATCCTATAAATTATATCCACCTTCCTTTTGAGAAATTATTACCCAATTCTTGTAGCATAAGACAAGAAATGTAAGATGTAATAATACTGATTTATTTCCACAGATGTTTTCCTTCTTTCAACTAAGATCTCCTTCATTCCCAATCTTCTCTCAACAATTTAATATTCTATAGCTCTTCCATTCTCATTAGATCATTGAATTTTACTCTCCTGTAAGAGAAGTGCATTTTTCAAATTTAAGGATTACTTCAGTATCATGGTTTCTAATCTGAATTCAGATGACTTTTCTTGCTTAAGCTTCTGGATGGGTACAGATCTTTGCTTATATTACTTCATTTTTCTTGTATTTGCATTTGTACACAAAAGAGTTGTAAATCACTCCCGTGTGTGCAGAGTATCTTTTAAATTATTGCCAGAATATCTTGGGTTTCATCTAATTAAACCATACTCAAAGTAGAGATGCACTTCTGTTTTATCTTTTTTTGTACAATTATATTTTTATAGGCTTTCTGGGTCACTCATAAAATCCTGCTAAAATTCTAGAAAGAATGGTAGGAGAATTTACCCTGAGAGTTGCAGTTCATTATTTCACATTGTCATCTGATCATATGCACAGTGCAGTTAATGGAATGATGCCTTGGGTTTTGAGTAGACTTTTGATTAAACCTCATGCATTGAACTGAAGTTCTCTGACTTCTCAGATCAGGCCCTTCTGTTTCTTCTTCTCTTCAATAGCTTAAGCATGGGCAAGGGCAAAAAAGCTTTTTGTTTTACAGTGTCCACAAAATAGAGTCTTGAGTGCAAAAAAAAAGAGACTCAAAAGTTCATAGGTCAGAGATAAAGATCTGGAGATTGTGCTTCTCTCCTACTGTGAATACAACTCTTGCCATACAGCTCATACTCTTAAACCTCTCTTGATTCTCAAATCAAGAGACGACTTCTAAAATCCTCCTGAATGTCACTGGATCACTTAGGTAAAACAAATAGCTTTACACCCTCATGAAATGCATATGCACATGTACCCCATCTCTCACGACACAGTCAGACTCTGTTCAAGAGAAATTTTTCTATTCTTTGAAATACATATAGTTTTCTACTTATTATTATTACAGTTTGAATTAAAGTACAGATTTTTTGTCTGTCTAGAATTAGAGCAGCACTATTTCTCAGGGCCCTATTCCAGACACAGCTGTTATTGTGTGTTGCTGAAGAAAACAGTGCTAGTTCTTGATTCTGACTATAATTAATGGTAGCAGGTTTCAGAAACTTGAATATTACACTGTTGAATATTTGGGTACATATTTATAAGGGACCTTCCTCAATATATTTCATGGTGTTCAGGCTTCCTATGAGGCTTCGGTAGTGTTTGATGCTGATGAACAAGAATCACAGAGATCCATATGCTGTGCATAGAGAGCTTGAACTTATTCAGTGAGATGCTATGAGGGGAAGTCTTCCCCTCTCTGAGAATTTAGCAGTCCTCAACAGTTACTGTTGTATATTCATGCCTTGCAATACTGCTTATTCTCTCTCTCATAATCTAAGGCCAAAAGTGTTACTGCAACTCTTGTTGTGCTCCTTTGATAAACTTCCATTTTCCGTGGGGTAACCTCAAGACCTCTAATGACACACAAGATTTTTGCATTTATATGACATAAAGGTTAAGGTCAGACAGATCATAGGTGTGACCACGACCCTTGCAGATTTTATTTGGGTATCATAACCCTTCTCCTGATAGTTAAACTGCTCTTCTGTTCCACTAGGAGCTCAGAACATTCAGTTCCAGTTTTAGAACCACAGGCTGAAGTCACCTTCCTGAGAAGGTAAAGCTATGAACTCAAATTTCTCCCAGACATGGTCTCCTTGATAAGCTCTTTAGCTACTAACACTTAAATAAAATAAACATAGCATCATTCTTTCTAGTCATTATCTTTAAGAATCTTCTTTTCCAGCATTTGGAAGGCATAGCCCAATCATAATCACTGGACTAATAATTGTCTAGGTATGGAGACACCTCTCTGTGCCAGAGCCCCAGACATGGAAGAGCCATGCCCCTAGGACATCTGTCAGCTTGAGGGCACTACGGACATCAATTTAAATTGTGAGAGCTGAGATCCTACCTTAGAGATCTCCAGGAGGGTTAAAAGCAGTAGCTCTGTGCCTTTCCTTGCTCAGACTCTTCCTGAATTGTACTGATCATAAGCAATGTTCCTGTGTTCAGAATCTGGCTCTAGGCATTTAATTCCATCTTGGTGAAAACCAGCAGTGAGGTCCCAAAAGCTTTATCTGGGCAAATTGCTTTCAGGTGTACTCAACATGTGCTTTTACATCCAGCAATCTGTACATTTACCTGTGGAAAAAATTCATGAATCTTTATGTCTCCAGTTTTGAAACCTTTGTTCTCAAGCTTACATGTCTCAAAAGTTTCCATTTAAATGGTTTTAAAACAAAAAAGAAAGAAACACCCTGGAAAACTGCTTAAAGCAGAATTGTTCCTTGTGTCAAGATCCAGTGAGGTGTGAGTATTAGCACAGAGATCTGCATTATTTATATATGTGCTTGAGACAAGTGTGGAGACATTCGTTCAAGAGTCTATGATACTTGTACAACACGTATTTCCTCTTGGGTTTCATGTACTATTCTTCCTTGCACTTGACCTATTTCATTCAAAATTCATTTGGCCTTTTTGCACTGTATATGCAGCAAGTGTGCTTTTATTTTTGGCATATTTTGGCATACATGATAATAATGAGCAAAACTCACAGAGTTCAAATGGAGGTAGGCAGTCTATTCCCTATATTCCAAATGCGTTCCCTTTCTTTTCAATATTGCTGCAGAACTAAAATAAAAAATCATCAAATACTAACACTGGATTAAGAAAAAGATACAACCTTAATGCTTGGTCCAGTCAGAGCTTGCTCATTTTGATTTCAGTGCCACTATTTCAGAGAGAGACAAAGAAAGCTTCTTTGCTGTGGTGGAAGCTAATTAATAAACCAATTAAAAGCCTGATTAAACAAAACACCTTGCCTCCTGCTCTGAATATAACCAACTTGATTCCCCAGCAATTGCTTTATAAATGAGAATGAATTTTAATATTCATTTGATTTGTTGATGAAGCTGTTTATGCTTTTTCTGCATTATGCATTTTTAAAAATATTCTCATTTCTGCAACTTCTTTGGAGCCTATCATCTCAGTGAGCAGCCTGTTCAGAGCCTGCTCCTTCAGTGTGCTGAGTGCTCCACTTAAAACCTGAGTGCCCTCGGTTCGGTGAGCTCAGAGACATTTTGTGGAGCACCATTCATCCTCGGCACAGCACAGAACATTCAGTTTCCTTGCTCTAATCCTTTGGTCCTCCTGATACTTTTCTCTCCCCCTTCCCTGCCTATCTTATTTTAGCTTCAACAACATTGCTTCAAATAACTCTCCTTTTATGAATCTTATCTTCTCTGTCAAGGCTACAGAGAAATGGTATCTGATATTATTTATTGTTGAGGTAGGTGCTAGGAAGTTTACCCTCAGCTTAGCAGGAGCAGCATAACCTCCCATCTGCTGCAGGATCTGTTAAGGCGAGAGCCTCACAGACCTTCCTGGAAAATGATCTTGCAGTTTCATCAAAGGAAAAATATAAGAAGTTATTAGGAGCTGTTTCTGAAATATATCTCTTGTGCAATATCCACCCTAAAGACTACAGAATCTTCAACAGATGCAGCTACTACTTTCTCTTGGAAAGTTGCCTCACAATTATACATGAGATAACCAGAGCTAAAGAACTGAGATTCTCATCTTTAAAAGTTTTTTTTCTTTTCCATTTTACCATCCACCAGTACATCCATGTCCTTTTCAGCAAAGCTGTGCTCAGTCCTTTTGTACCCAGAGTCCCATACCGCCACATAACACATCTCCGGTTCTGACAGTGAATACAGACTTGAGAAAAAAATAATGAAAACAAGTTTTTTATGCTTCATTTTCATATGGAGAATTTATCCTTAAGTGCTTTAATCCAGTTCCTACGATAAATATGTGGAATTGTGAAGGGTCTGTGTTGAACGGCTGCAGTGGTTCTTTCTGCTTTCTCCAGCAATGAGTCCAAGCTCATAGGCTCTTCTTTTTCCTTGAATTTTGCCTTATCTTCATACTTCTGTTATCATTTTGCCCTGAACTTGCAGGTCTGTAATATAATATAAAATAAGTATCAGCTTGTTCTAGGCTTTGGATGCTTCATAAGGAACATTTTCTTGGCATGCATAGCTGGCCAGATCTATTCTGCAGTGGGTTATGTTTGTGTTTTGTGTTGGTTTGTGCTATCTGAGGACATTTTTCTAAAATGTGAGTACCTGTTTGTGCCAAGACATCATCAGGTATAATACCTACATTCTCTCTGGCTGAACTTGAAATGTTGATGCGAAAAGCTGGCTGCAAGCCGATGCTTTGTTCATCCAAGCAACAATAATTATGTGAGATCAGCACAAAGCCTGCAGGATCCTGACGCTGCTCTCATTTCATCTCACAGTGGTGCCCAAATTGATGGGACAGGATCTGCAGTAATCACACTGAAGGGTCTCTAGTTTTTTCCTTTCTACCTTTTAAATGTAAATGTGCTAACAACACATAACACACTTAACCCACCACCACCCCAAAACAACAACAACAAAAAGCTGAAGCCTGTGGGCATTTGAACGCTCAAAAGAAACAGAAGGATTCACTACTGAACAGCCTCGGTTTTAATTTAATTTTGCAATTTTATTGACCTGGATAACCATCTTCCAGGAAAAATTCTCAAAACTCATTGCCTGGCAGGAAGAAAACCACACAGGGTAAAACATTAGCCAAATGTGCAGTAATGAAGACTAATCCTGCCTTGGCAATGAGAAGGAACAGATGACCAAAAAAATCTTTTCCATCTCCGGCCACTGCGGTTTAATAACAGTACACTGCCAATAGCTGTCTTCATCCAAAAAAAAAAAAAAAAAAAGTCCCAAGTTTCTAAGCACATTAAAATACTATGAAAGAACTGAGTTACAGATAAAACGTCAGGTTACCTGAGCTTTGCAGTTAAGATGAAGAAAGTTTATTTTAACATGACTTAGATTTTGAGATCTTCACTTCTTTGCCCTAGAATATCTGATAAAATTAAATTTGTATGCAGAAAAAAAAATCCACAAAAAAACTGGAAATGTGTAATGTAACATCAGAGTGCCCTATTTAGATCATCAGGAGAAGTTAAGCTTTTAAATCCACACCTTCAGATACTGCAACCTGAGTGAATGGAGTTCCTGATGCAAGGGAAGGCCCTTATATTTTAGGTGGGGCAGTCATTAGTAGGAAGCACAGTAGTGACTCTTCTCACATTCAGGTTCCGTTGGGGACTGTTACCAAGTCTTTGGTGACTGTGTGACTAATTCCCAGCTGCCCAATATCCTCACTCTAGATGTCCAATTAGGAAAATCTGTATGAAAGAGAAGGCTGAAGGATGCCTTGACTGACATGTAGGATGATGAGAATGCTAAGAATGTCCATGTAGCTCTTGAGCATATGCAAATAGGAGGAGTTTCTTCTAATATATTCTGTGAAGCAGACAAGGTGGGTTTGAGCTGAAGTGTCTGGGGAATGAATGTAACTTCTATCTCCTTTTCAGATGTTTACCACTTGCTCTGTTTGACACTGAAAGGAAGGAATAAAATTACTGCGGATACATATAGTCTCTTATTTGTCATCAAAAGCTGGAGTGGAAAAATTCCTGTGTATTGGAAAACACGTAAAAAGGTATAATGTCTCCACTGTCTATGTACAGAGGAGCGTATGGGAAATGTAAATTCACGAGTTATGTGTCTTGTGCAGAAATAATGGCTTGTATTTGCAAAATACAAGATTCAGAAAGTGAAAACAAATGACGAGCTTCCCTCCAAACATTGTTCAAATCTGGAACATGCCTGTGTTGGGCATAATAAATTAAATAGTTGATCCTGGGAGTCAACAGCAAAAGCAAATGAGCAGAATGCATAAGCTTTGAGATGGTGTCACAGTAGTCCTCAGCATCATTAACTACAGCTTGTTTTGCTGGCTGTTCCAGAGGAATTTTAAGCTTATAAAAGTTATGTAATGTCTTCATGACTCCCAGGGCATTGCATTAACATTTCCTAAAGTTGGATTAAAACAGAAAAGAATTCACTGGCTACACTATAGCCTATGTGAAAAGGACACTGGACTGTATATGTGTATAGCAGTAGGTTCACGGTTGTTTATAATATAAGATCTATAGCAGCACTCACATTTGAATCTACAATGGAAAAAGTCATCTACACTCATGGATTACAACTCTGAATGCTTCACTATGCTGATTTTATCTCAGCATAATGAGAGTCAAAGACTGCCTATTAATGGGAATTTCAGGGGAAAATAAAAGAAGAGAATCTGTGAGATGTTTTTCTCAGACTAAATTCCTGAGTATCATTTATACAAAATATTTCCTCCTTTCAACTGTGATAGTTCTAGGTTTATTCTACAAATTAATCGCAAAACACATTCAAGTCTGTCCGAATGGACTACTGACAACTGTGAAAACCCCAAACTACAGATGGCACAATTAAAACACAAAAGGATATCTTAACAGACTGAAAAATGGACAAACTAAGCAAATTTTCTCTAAAAAGGTTTGAGAAAGCATTTTATAAAAGAAACAGGAAATACGTG
This sequence comes from Oreortyx pictus, assembly GCA_036925125.1. NCBI lineage: Eukaryota > Metazoa > Chordata > Aves > Galliformes > Odontophoridae > Oreortyx > Oreortyx pictus. Next base: position 6,947,024 of record JAUPFR010000003.1, read on the forward strand.
TGTTCGCTTTTTCTCCACATAAATATTTATTGTCTACAGCATTAAGAAAAGAAACTTTATACTGAGAGAAGGTTAACAAGATGTATCTTCAAAACAAGGAAGAACAGATTTCTATCAGAACACTGAACAGAATATACACACTAGAGCTATTTTTATTTCTGAAGACTTTTCAATCAATTTTGTCTCTGACTTCAGGGTGCAGTTCTGCTTAAAAGACTGAATAGATACCATGAGGCTTTCTTGCTCAGCTTGTTTTCTCACTGTGTGTATGCAGAGTCTCATCTGCTTAATGCCCAAAAGCCGATCTGTTTATCCTGTAGTGCTGGCAATCAGGGAGCTGGAAATGGGCTTAATTCTGGACTATGCATCGGTGATTGGAGTCATAATTGAACTGTAAGTACAGACAACTTTGGGGTTATGAGTCATGAGTGATGAGTATATGTTTGAAGATGAAATTACAAGTTAAATGAAGAAGAAGGGAAAAGAAAAAAAACAGTAATGGAACATTAATCCTGATTCTGAAGGAGAATCCAAGGAAACAGCTACTTCAAAGCCACTGGAGGTGGGGTGGGGAGGGATGTCCCTACAAAAAGAATTGTCTCAGATGCAGCCTATACACACACGAATTATGAACTCTTCTTGTCAATTAAGCCCAAATTTGGGATCAGAGAGGTGTAATAGTTCAGGAGGCATCATCCCTAAATCTGGGTGGTGAAAGAGAATTTTGTTGCAGTTTTTTTATTACAACCAATCTGGCATTAAGTGTTTCCTAAAGGTTGTTCCTAAACATCTGGGTTTCTGGCATCCCTCCAAAAGCCATAGTGGAGCAGAGTTAGCACTGGTGCTCTGGGCTTCCACACCTGGCAGTCTGCTCTAGAAGGAAAAATCAGGGCTCATGCAGCTGACAAAACAACCCAGCCCTGGCTTCAAGACCACGAAAGGAAGGAAAGGCAATTTAAGATTTAGTAAATAAATTAAATAAATGTTTCGCTAAACTTAATGAAATTAATGTTTCTCTTTGCAAATGAAAAACAGTTACTCATTGCTTGTAACTGAATATTACTCTCCAGAAACAACAACAAAAACTCCACATAAATCTGAAATGCTATCTTTCACAAGAGAATATATCACAAATCTGATTTTCATGAGGGAAAATAATCTCTTTAAGCAAGTTATTTTTGTTATCTGGGTGAAAGTGATGAAAAAAGATTTTCTGAAACACGAGGGATTGAGCTGAAGTGGGAGTTTTAATAAGAGGAAGTTCTGGCATTTTAGTCAACTGCTTCAAAAGCAGTTTGGCAAAGCTTTAAAAAGCCTCCATTAAAATGTCCATCAGCTGCATTAATGTTTTAAACATATCCCACATTTTCATAGCAGTGTGTGTCTGAATGGCAAAAGGGACTTATGAGCAGCAGATCCCATCTGTGTGAGTGGAAAGGAGACATATGCCAGGTGATTCCCTTCATTCAAGCCCTGTAATTCTTCAAAGGAAGATTATTATTCCCTCCACTCACTTGGAGACATTAAAAAAAAATGCTGTTTCTTGTCAAATTAAAACTAGATTTTCCAAAAAGGAAATGATAAAATCCATATCAAAGCTGATGAGATTGTACTTGACTTTTGAGTTACATCTTTAATTTTAATTTAGAGTTTTAGACATGCTTTAAGAACTTATCTGTTTCTCTCTCTCTCTTTTTTTTTTTTTTTAGTGAAAGTTATTTTTAAACTATTCAGCTTTTAATAAAATATAAAGGAATATCTTATCTCAAAATAAATCCCAATTAAGGAGGTCCAAGCAAACCATATAGACCTGATGATTCTCATGGGTCCCTTCCAACTTTGTTTACTCTATGATTCAATGATTCTTAGCAACATACCTGCAATGACAAGAGTGTGATGCAGATGTGGAGATACTAGGTAGAGTGCAATACCAAAGAACGGCTAAAATGGGGCAAAATCAACTTTTAAAAATTATCACGGTGAAATGAGATACTGAACTCCAAGACTGCCTGTGTCACTCTTGAGAGAGCTTCACGCTCAAGGGCAATGCATTAGGCATGGACCCGAGAAGTGATGGAGATGGGGTTTCAAAGATGCTCAGTCATCAGGAGTACTCTGGGGAGTTACAGTAATCAAGCATGGTTTATTTTATCTGAAAGAACTCTCCTCATAACACATATGCCTTAATGTACTATTTACTATTGCAACAGGGATCAGATTCATTCTCAGATCTTCCCATGTTCATAGTTAATAATTTTCCTTTTATTTCAAGGACAGTGGAAATATAAAATGCATCAGTGTGACATAAGCACAATTTGTTCATTCCACTTTGATCTTTAGAAATGAAAATTATTTTTAATGCATTTTGTTTCCAAGTATGTAAGACAGAGCTTTAGAAAGCAACTGCTATCTGATCTTTCAGAAAATGCACAGGAAAAGATTCAAGAAGTTGCACACTGCTCATCAACTGTGTAACAACTTGTTTGTGGCTGAAGGTTCAGTCATTTTCTACGCCCTTTAGGATATTCAAAATGATAAAACTTTAACAGAGCAGTCTGAAAGAGTTTGAATTTGTGGCAAAATCCCAAAACAAAGCAATTGGATGATTGATTTTCAATCCACAGCATCAGATGAAATGCGTTATGGACAGCAGGCTTCATCAACTGTCCTAAAACTAAAAATGGTCCAGGAAACATAGGCCAAGGTAAGAGGCAGGGAGATTAGGTGTTAAAAAAATATTTGAAAGGATGTAGCATCAGAATGATGACACTGGAAATGGAGAAAATGAAAGAGAACTGCTCTACCTCCTTTCTCTACAGTAACCAACCCCAGGTTTGCTTAGAAGATTCCAGCCTCGTCCCTTTGCCTCCTGCTCCTTAGATATTTATAGGCGTGGATCAGATCCCCTCTGAGTCTTCTTTTCTCAAGGATGAACAGACCCAGGTCTCTCCTCCTCATAACGGAGGTGTTCCACGTCCTTTATCATCTTTGTAGCTCTCTGCTGGACTCTTTCAAGGAGATCCCTGTGTTTTTTGTACTTGGGAGCTCAGAACTGGACACAATACTCCGGGTACCCTTCCTGTTCTAGAAGAATAACTCAATGGGCCACTCCCAGTCATGGACACAAATGTCTCTACCCACAAAGTAAATTCTTCTGGAGGAACAAATGTCTCCTCTACCCACAAAGTAAATTCTTCTGGAGGACTGAAGGAAAGATGAGATTTCCCTCCCTCAGTCTGGAAACAGAGCCAATATGATTGTAGTGAGATAAATTCAGACCTTTCCTTAGCTACTTATATAGGATTTCAGGGCTAATAACTGATTTGATAGCTGAAGTTGATCCTCAGAAGCCTTCAGTTTGCAGATCTAGATGTTCTCATTCATCTGGAATCCCATTTTTAGGGAATTTTTCTTGTAAATGATTTATGAACAAAAGCCAGTATCTTCCCTGACAACTCTGCAGGTCTGGTAAGAGTCTTAACTGTCTAGTTTTCAGGTTCCTTGTTTTTACTACAGCCACTATGTATAGATGTGCAGTGCTTCCTTTCATTCAACAGCCCATAAACAGTGAATATCAACTTTCTTGTTTTATTCAGGTGGGTAATTTTAAAGGAAAATTATTTTTCCAATGTCATCCTTTGAATAAGTAGCACAATCCAAAACAGTAAGTTGGTTTTCTGAACAGCAGCTGGAATATGGTTTTATTCCCATCAATAGGACCAGTATTTTATTTTATAATAAAATAAAAAAAATCACAATATTTTTGAAGAGCTGACTTTTCCCTTGCACACAGGGATTTTTTGTAATTTTGTTTGGTTTTGTTCAGTGAAAATACAATTACCTTTAAAAAAAATATTCCAATGGGAAGCATTAACCTAACCTGTTCCGATTTCCTTGCCAGATCTCAAAGCTGACAGATCACAAAACTTCAGTCCTGAAACAGGGGTTTCCTTTGATTTAATTATTTTAATCACTCACCAGCAACAACTGTACCCACTTCAGGGCTTTAGTCAAGATGTGAGAAAGGCTGGGATTTGTTAACTTAAGAAAACATGTTTTTTTGCAGTTAATTTGAAAGATTTTCAGAACACAGCCTTTGAGATGAGTTCACTTAACCTCCGCATTTAAATGTTCCCTAATGTGAGTCTGGTCACAGGCAGCATAAATGCTGGCTGTAGCTTCCACTAAGAAAAAAACAAACTTGTAATCAATGGACCAGTAATTTGCAGCCTTGCTAATTGTGTGTGTTGCCAGTATCAGATAAACACAAACAGATGATAAAAAAAAAAAAAAAACATGTACAAATTTCCAGTGTGGTTTATTAAAGGCACTCCTCTAGAGTTTGCAATCTCTCTGAGTGTGATGAAGTACCAAGGCTCTTGGTTCTAATTAACCTGCAATGTTCAGGGAGGCAAAGCTTGGGAAACCTTATCTCAGACCAGTAACCCTCAGAATGAATAGCAACCTTTTTTTGCTTTATTGAAGAAAATTCATGCTGCTTTCATTTCCTGTCCTTCTGACAATATTAAACTGCATTACAACAATTCGGGACAATGACAGCACAGCTGTAATGGGCACATCAAGAGAATTAAACCCTGTGTGGAAGCCAATTAATTTTTTTGCTTTTCAACTCAACTACTTCTATCAGAGAAATAAATATTAAATATTGCCCATTCTGTGCATAATGAACGAAACCCTTAAAAAAGAATAGAGGAAAAACAATAGCAAACTAATGTGCTTTGAAACAGCATAAACCAATGTTTCTCTTTAACCTTATCTCAACAAAGGAAGACCGAAAGCTCTCCTCAGCTGCTATCTAGTTTACAGGAGAGAGGTGTGGACAAAGGCAGTATAATGTAGGTATAGTACCATCCCACCAGGCTTACTGAAGCGGAAATTGCGTTGAAGAAAAAAATCTCTGCTCCAATTGATGACAATTAAAGCATAAGGAGTGGGTACTTCTGTGTAGTAATGCATGAAGTGCTCAGAGGGTAAAACCATCATTTGGATTGGAAGAGACCTTGAGACATCTTTCATCTAACTTCCTGCTTAGAACAGGATGGGCTTTGAGTTAGGTGATAATCTGCTTTAGTGTTGAATGCCTTTTAGGATGATCATAGCAGAAATTTTCCCAGCAATCTGCTGAACTGCTTAGATGTCCTCATGGTAGTAAGTTTTTTCTCACACACATCCATCTCTCTTCTTTCAATTTGTGCCTATTTTCTGTCATCATTCTAACACTCAACACTGAACATCCTGACTCTATCTTCTTTATGACCTCCCCACAGTTACTTCTTTGATCTTCATGCTTCCTTGTGCCTCAAATTCTGTTCCCTGGGCAAGTGCTCCATCTCAGTGGACCTCCACTGAGCTCAATCCAGCCAAGTGAGGGTACAAAAATGAATGAAGTATCTAGATGTAGTCTGGTAAGTGTTGAGTAGAGGGGGATAATCCTCTCATTTGATAAACAAGCCGTGTTGTTACAGCTCTGGAGGTGTTGGTTTTTCTTGCTAGGGCATGCTGCAGGTTCTTGAGTACCTCATCATCCACCAGGAGCTCCAGAGCATTTTCTCCAGTGCTGCTAACAGACTGTCAAACTCAGACTCGGATGTTTCCAATGTTTCTTCTTTCTCAAGTGCAGAACTTTCCATTTCTTCTTGTTGAATTTCATATGTTCTGTTAGCCCATTCCTCAGCCTGTCAGATCCCCCTCTTGAAGATATCAGCCGTTCACTCCAGTTCAACATACTATGTTCACTTGCTGAGAAGGCTCTCCATCTCCTCTTGAAGTTCACTGATAGAAGTGTTAAACAGGACAATTTTGTTTTTACAAATCTATATATCTGCTCATCTGGACAACAACATACTAACGTGGTTATAAAGAACACTTTGGAAGAGGCTAACAGAAAAAAATGGAGAGGTATAAATATGCTCAGTACTAGATGAAGGTTCTTTGTATGCTCCCATTTGGTGTTACAGACTTCCATATATTGAAATAGCCACTACATATCTGCGCCTGAGTGCTGATTAATAATGTAGGAAATTCAAATGCTTTGTTTCAAGACAGGAAAAATAATTTAGTTGCATGTACTGTCTACAGCACTGTGCAAATTATTTATCAGCCATAGGAGAAAGTTAAAAAAATATATTCTGTATTCTATGTTTTTCTGCATGCCTTTCTATCCACTTTAATTTTGGATTGGCTTAAATGTTTTGGAAATGGTATGAAATTATGTTAAATTATATTGAAAACAAAATGGAGAGGAAATAGGGAATCAATATCTTAACCTCACCATTGAAAATGTTTCGAGTGTTATGTGGTGAAGCGAAGATGTCTGAGAGTAATACATAAAATTTAAGTTTAGTTTCCTGCAAGGAAGCCCAGCAGTGCTGCAGAGTTCTCTACTTGTCATTTCGGTGTTGCTCAATCCAGGAAGTCTAGACTGTAGCCTGGGATGGACTTCCAAACTAACCACCAGCACTGTGAGTGACTGGACTGATTTATAGCAAGCTATACACTGGACTACATACTGGTATAATATATCTCCCTGAAAGTCTTTCTTTACTTGTAGGCTTGAACTACAATGGTTACAGCAACACTATTCCTAAAAACAAATAAAATCCCATGGACTTGCATGGGATAATTAGCACAGACCATGTATCACAGCAACTGTTCATCAGTCATTCCAAAAAAATAATTGATCATTTTCTTCCTGTTTTTTATAGTAGCTGAATCCCCAGTGAGAACAATGCAGCACCAGTTCATGTGCTCTGCACACAGTTAGTGTCATGGCTTTGTATAAGGAATTTTCAGTATATGAGAATAAAAGTGGTTAAAAACAAGTATTATCATCCACGACAGTCAGATAGTTGCACTGATATCAAGAGAGTTGCCTGAGATTTCATAACCTCTGTGTACAGCCAGGAATTGTTCTATGTTTATCTCATAGACAGGCCATGATATTATCCTTAAAATTAACCTTTTCTAAACTCAACCTTTAAACTAATACAAAGGCATCTGCACAAGAAATTAGTGTACCATGTTGATTCTGTCACTGTAATCAGAGACTTTTTATTTCATATCTTTCTCTTTAATGCATTAAGACCATAGAGCTAAACAACAATATTCCAGAAAGCAAACACTACAATCCAAAACATAAAAAAAAATAAAAAAAAATTGGTAATACTATTATTGCCTGGAAGTAAAATGAATTTCAGAGCAGTTAGAGGACAATAGCAATTTTAAATGTAAATACATGCAGTATACAGATTGGCTGCACTTAAGGCTAGATTTGCTAAAGTAGTTTTAAATATTTAGATCAAATTTATTTCTTAAAGAAGAATCCTAGAAAAGACAAATTTTGGCATCAACAAGAAACCCTGGATTTATTGCTTAGACTACATATCTTAAATTGAAAATGCAGCATCTTCATTTTACTCATTTATTTCTTACTTTTCACTTTCTGTTACGATAAATTTTGAAATGGAGGGTTAAAAGGAACAGTTGAGAAGATAATAACTGATATTTTTACATAGAGGCATATTTGTCTATCTTCCATTATGGAAACACCTTTTAAGCATTGACTACAGCTGCTGCATGAAATAGATCAATAGTTCTTGGATATTGCAACCAGAAGCTTAAACACCTTCTGCTGTCTGTCACAGGAGGATTCTAGCAAATAGAGAGAACGTGCCCACAACACGCACAGCTTTAAGTGTTTCTGGACTTCCAAGGGGCAGAGACCATCTTGTTCAGTGCTGAAGACTGAATTTTATATTAGAAGCCATGGAGAGCCCTCATGGTAGTGTCTATGTAAAGTATGGGTAAGCTCCTGTGCATGACTGATAAATATCTGTTAGACACAGAGGCATTTTCTTGAAAAGGTGAAAAACTCTACTGTGTTGGATTAAATCTCACAGCAGTTTTGGAGTTTACCTGCTATTCCATCCTGTTGTGCTGTTTATCACTTTTCCCTTACCTCATGCATCTGAAAAAAGCAGTAGTGAAAACCAGGACCTGTTCAGACTGTTTAGTTTTGTTAGTGTTTTCTCTGGTGCATGATACACCCATGAAATCAACATGACTTGTCTGAGGTGTGTTACAGAACTCCACTGCAAGAGGTTAAAGCATGAACACGGTAACTTCGAAGTACAATTTACGTGTAGGGGCCTGGAAAGTCTTGTTAAGAGGAATTTTATTGTGGCTGTTTTTTATCATAGTGGTGTCAGGAGACAGGTCTCCAGGCAATAGGGCTCCAGGTGGAGATCATTGACCTGAAGCATTTTAGTAGCAAAATAGCAGAGAAAAGCCTCTTTGGAAAGAGCTGAAGGCAATATCAGTTCTACATTTATTTTCCCCGCTATAAAATTATGTCAATGTACTGCTTTATTTTATGATTTTTTAAAGTATGTTTAAGTATAACCACCCCCACAAACCTCTATTGAAGCAATTTCTACAGAGGCAACACTTCTACTTGAATTACTGTTTTGTTCTTTTTTTACATTTAGAGAAATATATAGTGACAATAAAGCATGTAAAATGGTCACATCTCCAGGGGAGAAAACTTTGATGGCCACATTCTCTCGTGGCTATTGGAATCTGTAAATTCTTAAATGATTTGAACTGTGGAAGAAAAATGAGGAAAATGGATGCACTTCCATCTTACTTTAGCAAAGTTAGGCTTTCCCAAGCTCAGCAGAAAAGCAGGATCTCAGTAAATGGATATCCTTCAGGTATTTTAATGTTGATAGTGGGAAAAAGCATTCACAGTTGCTAATTTGGAGGTTATGTGCTGACGATGAAAAAAAGCTCTGTGTTCAAACAATGACACAATGAAAATGTGGCTATTTCTGCCATCTGTGAGTTCATGGTTAGGAATATTTTGAAGTAATAGATGAGAGATATGTAAATTTTTTATACTAAAGTTTGTTGAGTAACATATTCTTTTTTCTCAAGTTCATGAAAAATAGCAATAAGGCACGTAAATGGTTGTTAAGTTATAGTTCAAATAGCCATACATTTCACAGATCTCAAAATACCAGACAGTATCCAGCTCCTAACAGCAGCTATTACACGTTTTCAGTATCCTATTGAAATCCTTTTCTTACATTTCAGACATGAATATGTGAAGCATGCTCATATTTTATAGCAAACACTTTGAAACTCACTTTTACATGTTCCTTTTATTTTCTTTAAAGATGAGTGTTAATTGGTGTTTCCAAGGAAGTGATTCAATCTGGTAAAATTGCACCTCAAAGATTATTACACTAACAGAAAAATAATAGTCAAAATGCTCTACCCAACCACTCCACTATTACCAGAGTTGCAAATCAACCTTTAAAAGCACTGGGATGTTATCGTGTGCCACAAGGAGCATGGTGTAATCCTAGCAGAATGTCACTGTATGAGTGCAATTTAGTATTAATGTTCATTTTATCTACCATGAAAGGTGCCTCACTGGATAGTGTTGTGGGCCCTTTTAGCAGAAACGGATACCATTACAAAACCACCCATCTCTGAGGATGGTTCTGCAGAACTGATAAAGAAATGGCACTGCTGTTCCCTAGATGATTTTCAGCTGTGCTGCTGAATAAAATGTAATGTAATATGGGCAGTAGCTAGACAGAGATCCTCTCAGGAACAGAAAAAGAATAAATGATTCCCTTTGGGACCCACAAAGCTGTCCTCTGAAATGCGTGTATACCCCTCTCCCAGTTCCCTAAGGTCATCATATCTTTGTGTTCTGACATAAAGAAATTTCATGAGGAAAGACAGACAAGGCACACAGATATATAATAATGAGACCAAGCAGGACACTGATTTCACCCTGGGGTCATCATATGAGCTGTTGTGTACAGAGTGAACCCAGCTTCCTCTGGTGGAAAGTTGAGCTAGCCATTAAACATTGATTTTATTTGTTTAGTGGGACAGTCAATCCCTAATCACTTTAGTCTTGGTACCACTGTGTACAGTAATAGCTTATCTGCTGTGGAGGCAGGTTTTGCCTTAAGCAAAAGTGATATGTGGAGTCCTGGGACCAATTTCAGCAGTGGGTAAATGTCATGGCATAGGAATCAATGTAGAGCAAATGAATTAACACTCTTCTACCTTGCTCAACTCCAACACCACATTTTCTCTTGGAGGCTGCCCAGAGACTGAGAATAGCTCAAATAACAATTTATAGATCATTTTCACCAAAGTAAAATACAAAATGTTGCCAGTGTGCTGGATGAAGCCTAGACATTCATCTGGGGTGAGCCCAAGCTGACTTCCTTGGACTCCCCTTGTTATTTCCAGAGATGGATGCAGAACCACGCATCAGAATCTTCTTTACTAAACGTCCACTATATTTGACTAAAATGTTTTCCCACAGGAAAACATAGAGTGATTACATGTAAGCCCCTACCCTGACCTCTCATTTTGTGTATAATATCCCAGCCATGCTCACGTCTTTGTTATCCCAGGGTTAGAAAGTGGTTTTAAGGAGAAGTGCATGCTTATGGCTCTAACTAAAAAATCATCAGATGAAAGAGATAGCAAACTTGTCTAGTTTCACAGAATCGTAGAATAAGAGAGAGGATTGTTTCGAAAGGGACCTTGAAAGATCATCTTGCCCACTCCACATGTCACGGCCTTGAAAACCATGGATTCCCCATTCCTGCAGAGAACAAGACTTCACTGGGAAGCATATTTAAGTGATTCACCAATCTCATATTGAAAGACTACAGCAACATCTTGGAGCCTTCATTTCTCAGGCTGAACAACCCTAACTCTCTCAGCCTGTCTTCATAAGAGGTGGCCCTATTCTGGACCTACTCTTAGCAGCTCTTCTTCCTTTCTGTGATGAGGGACCCAAAGATTGATTCAGTACTTCAGGTGGGGTCTCAGAAAAACAGATCAGAAAGTGACAAATAACTTCCCTTGATCTGCTGTCCACTTCTTTTTATGCCTTCTAGGAGTCAGTTGGCTTTCCAGGCTACAAGTTCGCAGTGCTAGCTTGTGTCCAATTTTCCCACATCCCAAGTCATTCTCCTCAGGTCAGCTCTCAATCCATTTATTTCCCCTTCTGTACTGACTCTGGATCCAGGTAAAGCATTTTGCACCTGGCATTGTCAGATTTCATGCCTTTCATATGGGCCCATTTCTCAAGCCTGTCCAGGTCCCTTTGTATGACATCCTTTCCTTCTTTTGTGTCAACAGCATCATCCACCTTGGTGCCGTCCACAAAATAAGAGTTCACTTAATTCCACTAGCTCTATGTTATTTAAATAAAAATATTCAACAGTAATGGTCCAAATACAGACCCCAGAGGATACAACTCATCACTGACCTCCCGGACGCTGAGTTATTGACAACAACACTCTTCATGTAGTCATCCAGACTACTCCTTATCCACTTAGCAGTCCATCCATCCAATTTCACATGGGACTGAACATAATAAGACCACTGTGAGAGTTCCCTCCAGGTTAAAGCCAGAGGTGAGAGATGTAGGAACATTTTAGGAAGCTTGAAGGATTCCAATATATGGTGGCTGTTAAGTGTTTTAATTGCTAACAGTCATTTCTGAACATAATCAGAAGGCATCTTTCTATGCATAGAATAGTCCTAAATACCAAATAGATTGGAATTTCTAAAGCTCATCAGAAGGTTTATCAATCTGCATTTGGTAGTGTTACATAAATTTGCAGTGATCTGGACCCTCTACAGGGCACAAGTCTTCAAAAAGGACTTAACTCCTTTTAAATGGATAGGAATTCAGATACTAAAGCATTTCTGAGGGCCAAACTCTCTGTGAATCTGGAAGTTTTCTTTCATGAACTGCATGAAAATGAAAAATGACACATTTTGAACCGTATATGTGTCTATGGCAGCACGCTGTGTTGAGAAATAACCTGTGAAAAGCCCCTTTTCTTCAGCTCTAGATGAACTAGGGAGTAATGGAGGGTGTTGAGTGCCTCAGGGTACTGAGAGCAAAGATTGCTGAGAGGTAAATGCACATATATCTTTCTACAGCATGAGCCTGATGTGTCTGTGCATTCATTCAGCAGCTGCACTTCCCTGATTTCATTGTTACATGATCACATCTTTACCTGTTTCATAGAGAAGATGTAAAAGGACAGCCGCAGAAATTCTCATTTTTCCTGCAGAAAACAGTAGTCTCAGGTATAAGAGGGAAGAAGTGAGGAGGGATAAAATTAAAAGCACAAATGAAATGCTGAAGAGATGTCACATTCCTGACCTGTGCATACAGAACAGCATGTCAGATTGCATCAAACTGTGCAGAAAGACTGTCCTGTGGCTCATTACCCTGACTTGGTGTTGACTTCAGATAGCTCCTTACATATATCATTTAAAGTAATACTAATTTTTCTTGTGTCAGTTTCATTATTTGTGAGCTCCACTAAGTTTAGCAAGCAAGACAGAAAAATTGAGTTTTTCTGTTGTCTGGCATTAACAATTCGTTATCCCCACACAGATGTGTGCACAGGTGGTTTCAGCTGGGACAGAGTTAATTTTCTTCATAGTGGTTGGTATGATGCTGTGTTTTGGCTTTAGGAGAAAAAAATTGAAAACAAAATGATGTTTTAGTCATTGCTGAGCAGTGCTGCATGAAGCCAAGTTTCAGCTTTTCACATCATCCTGCCAGCAACGGGGCTGGGGGCCACAAGGATCTGAAAGGGAACAGAACCAGGACATCTGACACAGATGGTCAAAGGGATATTTCATACCATATGATATCACGTGAAAAAAAATCTTTTTTCACTCTTTCAACCCCGAGCTTTGTGCACACTTTACAGTTTGAGGAAGGTGGAATGACATACAGAAAGCAAACCGTGCCAAGCTGATGTCAGACCATCATATTCATTGGAGCAGAGTAAGGATTTGGAAAAGTGCTTTGAAGACGCTGTGCAAACACCCTGAAAAGTTTCAGCACCAGCATGTGATTCACCATGACTGTCTCACTGTGAGGATACTTTTTTGAGAGAATGGGTGTTGTATAATTTCACATAACGCGCATTACTAGATGAGAAATAGGTGGACAGTAAAACCCGTTGATCTTGGAGGTTTTTTCCAACCTTGGTGACTATATAATTCTCTGATTCTATTCTATGAAGGGTTAACTTAGTGAGGTTGGTGTAAGGATGTAAGAGCACAAGATGTAAAATGTTCTGAGACAGATTATGAGTAGAGATATAGAGACTAAGAAAGATTTTCTATCTAGTTTTCTTCTTTCTTTACCTCATTTAATTATTTCAACTACAATTCCTTTCCTGTGATTTGCACAGAAAGAGGCCCAGAGCACAGTGGTTGGAGCTGGAGATATTCAGCATCCAATTATAGGCTCTCTGTGGTCTATGTCTAGTTTTATTCCTCTGGCTTTCTACCAGGTGTAGCTGTGGAGTTCCTGGGGTAGGAAAAGGGAAGTCTAATTTACACCTGTTCTAGCAAGTATAGTTCTTTATTCTCTTTTACATCATATTTTCTGCCACCTCTGTGGTACTGTGGGAGAAATAATATTGGCAGCTCAGATAACAGTCTTAACTGCACTAAACTCATGTTTATTAAATCTGGTCCTGAAACAAAACAAACAAAAGTAAACAAACCCCAATCCTAATGGATAGGTTGTGAAATTATTCAAAACATAAAAATATTTTGAGAAATGAAGTTCAGCAGTTTTATCAGGTGTAGAGAATGGTCATCTCGCTAAGATTTCCACGCTTTCTTAATTTTGCACAAGTGATCAGATTTGCTGCAAACAACATATGAACAGAAGTGTAATCAAGATGCCAACAGGAGTGAATCCTATCCCTACCCAGTTGCTTTGCAGCCAAGTAGAAAAGCAGCTGTCATGTACCTGCATGTATCTGCCCTTGTTCCCTGTGCCCCTAGATGCAATAAGGGTTCATGAACGTGGGCCACCACTATGGGAACATGCACATCTTATTTTTCTGATCATGACTTTCATGTGACTGCTCAGGAACTCTACATTGTTTGAGAGCTTCATCAATAAAAACTACTGAGCCAGATGATTGTTTTCGAATTTCAGTATGCTTATATTATTTCTCAAAGTGAAATCAGTTATGTATTTGGTGGCTTTGGTTTTTTGTCTTTAATCAAGTAGTGATTAAGAGAATTGAATAAATAAGAGGTGTTAGGGTCATATGGCGGTAGCTTTCATATGCTGAGTTAAGACAGATGTGATGCTATTTTTTTTTTTTTTTGTGAGGAATTAAGATGGCTGGAAATTGGATGCTTTTCATTTTGTTTTTCAGTACCTCCTTCAGTGTTAAGTTAATTAACTGGAAAGTGGCCAGATAACTTGGAGTCTTTACAATGTTTATGGGGGGTAGATTTGCATAAATAGAGATGAACCTACTACTCAGTAAAATAACTGGATTAGTCTGAATGATTTAAAGCTTTTGGTGGAAAATTTATACAAGCATTGTATATGTAAAGCTTAAGATCTTCTAATTTTTAACAGTGAAATCACTGAAAACAGACCTAGTCTTTCAGACATTGCTCTGAATGGTTTGCAAAACAAAAAACACAGTGAAGGAGAGGTTGCTAGAAGCAGGGTAGATCCCAGTACTATGTTAGATAATTAGGGCTAACTAACGTTAGATATTAGGGCACCCATTCACTAGAGATGCTCTTTTTTACCTTCTCAGAGGCAAAAAATGTCACCAGTAATAACTGATAAGCAACATCTAGGATTATGGTGCTGTTCAGTCGCACCCACCATGGAAGATGCTGTTAGATTCTTGAGTTCCTGGTCCAAAGATAAAGACTGTCATATTGAGTAAGACCTTGGCAAGTTAGTGTCCATTTTATTTGTGAAAAAGTAACCCCTCATATGGTAGTTGTCTGTGCATACACCGAACCTTCTCTGAAGATCCAGGATGTGGGTCCAAACTTAATGACAATAAATTGGCATTGGATCCCAATGGCTATAGTTGGAACACCCACCCGTGTCTACCTTGGGTGAAATTTCCAGCTGATAACTCTTGCTATACAGGAGGAAGAAGTGATGAGGACCAATGACAGAATAGCTGCATACAACACCCCCAAATCAAAGAAATAATGAAAAAAAAAAAAAAAAAGAAAGGAAAGGAACAAGAAAGAGCTGCTGCATCTGAAAGTCTTTGGAAATAAAAATATGAAATAAAAATGAAACAACTCTATGGAATATAAGTTGTACAATGTCAGCATACTTTCTGTGAATACGACACCTTCTTCCTTCTTCCACTTGCTGTCACAAAAGCTCAGTCTACTGCAACTGTTAATAAGATAAGCCCCAAACCATGTCTTTTGTGAAAATAAACCAAGATTTACATTTTGTAGGACTATTTTGCAATTTCTCTAAATATATTTGGTTTCAATAGGGCCAAGTGTCAGGTCCTGCATTTTGGTCACAGCAACCTCAGACAACGCTACAGGCTTGGGGAGGAGTGGCTGGAAAGCTGCTTAATGGAAAGGGACCTTGGTGTACTCATGGACAGTTGGCTGAATATGAGCACTAGAATATGTTTCCCAGGGAGGTGGTTGATTCAGCATACCTAAATATGTTTAAAAAACGTTTGGATATGCTACTCAGGGACATGATTTAGCAGAGGGTTGTTAGGGTAGTATGGTTAAGTTAAGGTTGGGCTTGATGATCTTGAAAGTTTTTCCAACTTGAGCAATTTTATGATTCTATGATTCTACAATTCACAGACCAAATAAAGGCTGGACTAAAGTCTCTGTCCTAAGCTGTATTGAAAGGAAAAGATTTTCTATGGGATTCGGCCTGACAAATATACTTGAACAGATAATTTTGTATATTTATTACAGATGAAGTAAGCACACTAGCTTTTTTTCTCTTCTATGTTATATTCTGGCTTGGAAATACCCCAAGACATTTCAGATATTTCTGTGTTTGAGATAGCAACTGGGAGAACAATTGAAGGGGATTGAGCACATAGTGAAGAAGAAACAGTAGGAGGCAAAGATTTCTTCAGAAGAAAATATAACACATTACAGAAATTGAGTGCTCTGCATTCAATGAAGCAAGCAAACAGACAAGAGGAAACAAAAGAGAAGGCACAGTGGAGGTAAAAAAAGGCTTATTATGACAAGAAAGCTAGACCTGTTAACTATCTGACAAACTGTTAAAGCATTACCATACTAACTCCTGAAGAATATAAATTACATGACAAGAGATTTGGCCCAGCACAGAGAAAAATAAAGTGAATGCAGATGTATTTCCAAAAGGACAATAAGATAATAATAATAATAATAATAATGTAATAGAAATGCAAGTGAGTAAGACAGTGGTAGTCTGTTTATCTTGGTAAAGTCTCAGCACAGGAAATAACACATAAATGTGAATGAATGAAGAAACTCTGAAGCAGGCCAACAGATCAGGACTAAATTACATTATCATAAAGAGAAAGCAGATTTCACACTGACCATTGCTGATTTGAATTTAGGTGAAATTTAGTGCTCCGTTAATAACATTTCACAAATGCAAGGGGTTTCAGCTGTCAAGAGAGCCTGGGAAATACTTAACATTCAGCTAGGAAGAAAACATCCTCTTTGAAGGCTGGGTTCCACAAAGCACCTGAAAAGAGGAACAATCAGAGAAAACAGAAGTGGGGCAGGGAATTATACCAATCAACTCAAACAAGTTTTTCTAAGTGGGATCACGGCTTCCATATACTTTCAGGGAGAAGTATAAAGCAGTGCTTTCTCAGTGTAATGTGCCTTACGGAAAGTGTTGTAACAGGGCATCAACATGGAATTACCAATGACATCACAGTGCCTTACTGAGGGTACTCTGAAAGAGAGCAAAAGGGATTCACTGAATGTGGGAGCTCTGCTGTACTACTCCTGGGAAAGTGAATGTATATCCCTTTCTCCATAAGATGGAAAGTTTACTCCATGATGAGCCTTCATTACTGTTTCAGAAGTTTTATCATGCAGACTACAATGAGTAGCACAATGTGCTCTACTGCAACCACATTTAAGCCTCTCATGTATAACAGAGCACTGCACCCTCAAAGCAGCTATGTCCATCCAGCACGCATAGTAAAATCTATCTACACCCTTTTAACGGTTGTTTTGTGCATCTCTGGTGCTCCCACAAATGCAAACTGAGAATGCAGCTCTGTGAAGCAGAGAAGGAAGGCGTGTCAGGTGTGCTGTCCAGGAGAATATTCGCAGGAAACGGGAAGAGAGGGCCTTGGCTTCTCCCACAAAGCCAGGAGAGACATCAATTCCTTTCTGACCATGGAAGCAGATCAGACACAAGTAAAATTCCTCCTAATTCTATGATTATAGCTGGGCTGAATGAAACTGGACTAGAAACCTCAGACCCAATATAAGACTTCATTATTTTGGAAATCTAAACATTCTGCATTTGATGAAACTTTTCTAAACATGTGAAAGCACAAAAAGAGACAGAGCAGTCAATAGTTTGGTGGCTGAAAATTTGAGATAGTATTACTTTTATGACAATGGACCTGGCCTTTGGACAATTAGTTATCTTAGGACAGACAGTCATCTCTGTCCAAAAATTCTCACTTAGATCAGGAAGTTTCCATTCAGAGAAGATTTATTTGTCTGCTGCCTTTTAAAAGGAATTGTGTTTAAAACACAACACATTTTTAACTGAAACAACAAAAAAAGTTTTATTAGGAAATTTTCCGCCAGATCTTCTTCAGCTGTTATGTACATCATATTACAGCTTTTACAAGAGTATATCCAGCAAAAGCTAAGAATTGCTGTAGAACAGAATTTTATATTTCCTACAAAAAGAGCAATAGAGACCACTGAATATCATGTGAAAATCTGTTTCCTTAAAAAAAAAAAACCAAAACACCAAAACACAACAGGCTGAGAGTGTGAGAAGCTTTATTAAAACGCCCCAAGGCTGAAGAATTGTTTGCTTGTTCTGAACAACAAATCCGAAGGGTTTCCTGATGCATCTTTACCTGGGCAGAACTTAAGAAGCTGCAGAGAAAAGGTCTTCAGGCAGCCTACAGGGAATGGATGGAGGGAAGGGGATGCTGGAAAACCTTGGGAAAAGACATAACGAAACAAAACAAAAGCCACAATAGAAATTAACCATGTCATCAGCCTTATTCCTCTTCTTGCCTGTGATACTGACAGATGTAGCAGTTCTAGCAGTGGGCCCAACCTGCCTTTGCTTTGAGAGAACTGAGGATAAAGTTCAGCTCACTTGAATCATTCCAAATATAATTATCAGAGTGAAAAGAAAGAGAAAGGTATACTGTGGCATTACCCTCACCATATGGGTGTTTCCTGTGTTCTGGGGTCACTCATGATGTCCTTGTTAGCTCTTACTCTTCTTGGATGGGTGTTGCCTGCTTTATAGTTCCAGAAGTGTTTCTTCTAGCACATTTGTTGTCCAATCCTTGACTCACAAAGCATGACCAGAGCTTCTGTTTGGTGGCAAATGTCAACAGGTTAATCATCTCAAAAGTTTTGCCCTAAAATGAGCTTTGATAGTGTTAATACACATGTATTCTTGCAACAAAACCACTTTATAACTGGTGTGTCAAAAAATACATGCCAATAAAGAGCCCAACAGGGCATGGATTATTCTCTGCCTTGCAGGGCACCTCTTTAAAGGGCAACAGTGCATACAGGCACAGGAGTTTGTTGACAGCAAGACAGGACAGAGGTAAATGGTTCCCTACATGCAGCACTTCATGCTGATTAACGCCTTCTGATACCCTCTGGGGAAATGCAGGCAGTTTGGCATCTGCTGTTTCAGCTCAGTGGCTTGCTTCAAGCAAATGAAGAAATAGAGCATGGGCATACACTTGTGAACATCAGACAACAATCACAACCATCACAGCCTATACCTTGATCTTAACTCCTCCTACTGATTATTTTGCAAAACAAAACATTCTTTTTTTCTCTTTTTATTTAAGGATACACAACTACTGCTGCACTGAATATATATTTCATGTAAGAAATTCTCAGTTAAAAATTCTGTTTGTACTCAGATCAAATGTTTCCCAATTCAAGATCAAAAGAATTTCTCTTCATGTGTTCTCTTATCAACAAATATAAATGAATGGCCCTTCACTTTTTCTGTTAATGCTACTGAGTTTCTAACAGAACATTTTCTCAGTCTACCTTGCAGTAGTGTGATTCCCATCAGCCTGAACTATCAACCCCGTCAGCCCATGGACTGTTATTTGATTTGTACAGTTTCATCAGGCAACTAGACCAAAAAAAATCACACCCCAAGTCTATGGTTGGTTTGTTGAAATGAGTCACCTAGCCTTCTCCTTTGGTCTTCAGGAGGAAAAGCATCTGTGGGTTTTAATCACCAACCAGCTGAACATGATCCAGCATTGTGCCCAGGTGAGCAAGAAGGCCAATGGCATCCTGGCTTGTGTCATAAATAGTGCAGCATTCAGGACCTGAGAGGTGATTGTCCCTCTGAACCTGGCACTGGTGAGGCCCTACCTCAAATACAGTGCTCAGTTTTGGGCACCTTGCTACAAGAAAGATATTGAGGCCCTGGAGTATGCCCAGAGAAGGGCAACAAAGCTGTGAAGGGTCTGGAGCACATGTCTTATGGAAAGTGGCTGACTTAATGAGGATTTCTGGATATGGTGGAGGCTCAGGGGAGATCATACCAGTTTCTCCAACTCTCTGAAGTTGTGGTGAGGTGAGGGTTGGCCTGTTTTCCCTGATAACTAGTGACAGGACAAGAGATAATGGCCTCACGTTGCCCCCAGGGGAGATTCAGGTTGGATATTAGGAAATATTTATTCTCCAAAAGAGTGGTCAGGTACTGAAATGGGCTGCACAGGGAGGCGATGGAGTCATCATCCCTGGGGATTTAAAGCCTGTGTAGATGCGGCTCTGAAGGACATGGTTCAGTGAACAGGGTGGTGGTAGGTGGATGATTGAATTAGATGATCTTAGAGGTTACTTCCAGTATTAATGATTCTATGATTCTGTAGTATTGTTTCATAACACTGAAAATTTTTGCCTCCTTTTTCTTCAGAGCTGGTAATGAGAAAGAAGTGCAAGAAGAAAAATGACTTGAAAGGTAAAAGCCAGCTTAGTGTAGAATGCATAAATAATACTGTTAAAGACACTGTTCTGCAGAATGTAATTAGCATTGTTCAGATGTTTTATTGTGTTTGGATTTATTTTCTGTGCAATAATTCTGCTTCCTGCCTTCAGTATGCCAGGTTTTTAGAAAAATGTCTTGTAATGGTTTTATCTGGTCCTTAAATACCAAGAACATAGTCCCATTCCTATCACATTTTTAGGTAGGCTTCTAGCTCCATAGATGCTGCAATCATTTGTATTCCTTTTTTTTTCCCCATCTTGTTTTTATACTCTTTGATTTTTGTCCTCTTGTTCTCTTGCATCCTTTATACATCCATTAATCTAATTTGTAACAGACAGAAAACATGCAAGGAAGATAATATTTTTCTACTACATAACTATGAACAGGACCCTTCCATGTCTGTTAGCTGTGGAGATGCTGAGTGATGAAATAACTGCAAATGCCACACCCCAGTAGCTCAGTGAAGGCCAGTGGGTCAAATTACCAGCCCACCCAACAGAAATGGTAGCAGAAACACGTTTTGGTCCCTTTTTGTCAGGACTGTGGTGTCCTGATTTTATCGTTCAGCATGACACCATGTGGTATGGAATATTGCTTTGGTCAGTTTGGGTCAGCTGTCCTGGTTCTGTTCAATCCCAGCTCCTTGTGCTCCCTCAGCTTGTTGCTGTCAGTGCAGTGTGAGAAGCTGAAATGTCCTCAACTTTTTATCAACATTATTTACCTCCTAAATCCAAAATGTGGCAACATACCAGTTGCAATGTAGAAAAGTAACTTTATCTGAGCTGAAAACGGGACAGAAGCTTGTCAATGAAGAACAAAATAAGACAAAACTTTGTAAAGGTAGTGCCTGACTGTACATCACTGGAATGTGAAGGGAAAGAGGGAAACCTCTTAGAAATCAATAAAATGAAACTGCAGATCAGTGGGTTCCCCTTCAGCTAAGCAATTTTGTTACTGCACTAGCCTTGACATTTAGCCATCATCTGACCTTTTTGACACATCTTATATTCACCTCTTTTTTTATTTCTTCTTTCTGAGCTCAACAGCTTGTTGTTTTATAAATCGCTGGAGGCTAGAGAAAGAAGGTACACAAAATATTTTCCAGTTGTCAGTCTTAGATGTGCTATTTCCATCATGCCTAGATACCCAGACATGCATTTTGTCTGTGCTGAAGCCATTTGAGATACCTCAGTTTTGGTTTAGCTAATCCAGACGTGTTTTGGACATGACCATACTTTCCTCAGCAAGAACCTATGAAAAAAGTACAGTTCTAGTGACTTTATTTTACTTGTCAGGCAGACGTTTTAAAATGACACAGTTAAGGAGGATGAATAGGGGTTATGATGCTTTCCACTTCCAGTATGCTGTTTTTGAGTTGGAGGTCATATTTCAGGGAAGTATGTGTTCAGATTACATTGTGTTTTATATGTCCTGACTGTTGCTGTAATGCTTGTAAGACTAAGCATGAGGGCTGCTTTGAAAATGATGCCTCCTATTTTATTATGTTGGTCCATAACGTCTGAGGTGGATGTTGATGGTATGGCAGTAGATGTTGAACCTTCCCACCAATATTCCATTACGTTTTGTTGCCATGTGACAGATAGCAACAGAAGGACAGTCTGACGAAATGGTATCTGACAAGGGAGTGTGTAAGAAGCAAAGGTGTGTAATTTAATTCCTTCATGTGGAAAAAAAAGATGCACACATTGACATTTATTGATGTGCTAAACATTTATGGAGGCCAGTGAGGGAATGTAAATACAATGAGGTGGTGGGTGGTGCGTTTCAGCAGTGGTGGTGATGACAGTGGCTCACCTACACTAGTGCAGATTTTTACCAGCTTGGAATGTGGGCTCTTGTTCAATGCTGGCAAAATTGCACTGCTAATCATGGTGACTGTGTTGAACAACAGTGGGTTTTTGTCTGAGAATTTATCAGATAGTGTTATTGTGTTCATTCTATCTGTGTAGTTTCCACAGAACTACATTACTTTCAGAGTGATCTACATAAATGTTGGGTGCACAAGAGAAATTTAAAGCCAGTGTGATATGAAACAGTTGGACTTTTGCTGATGCTCTGGATGGAGGGGCTCTCATTTCAAAAAGAAACTTTTTCCAGAATATTATCAAGTGTATATGCAATATGAAAAACACATGGAATCATACATCCTTGGACATCTGAATTTGAGCCTTAAATACAAGGAAACTGAGAAAGAAAGTTTGTACTCTTTTACCATCACAAACTAAATTAGACAAATATAAAATCTGAGCTGACGAACAAAGAGGATTTAAGGGAAGAGTGTAAAACAACCTGGTACATACCACTCTCAGAATGAGACTTATTTGTAAAATCTTAAACAAAATAAGCTATTTGAGATTTTTTGTATGTTTTGGGATTTTGTTTTGCTGGCAGTGCCTCTATTTATTTATTGTTCTTGTTTTATTATATGTGTATTTTTGCATGTGTTTGTCTGCTTTAATCAAATGGAAATTTGCGTGAGAAACGTAGCATTCAGAAGACCTTTTGCAGGCTTTTTTTCACTGACAAATGTACCACCACATTTTCACACCTTTTCTATACCATATAATCCAAGTATATTTTTCCAGATAAAAATGAATTATTTCCTCTTTTCAATACAAAAGAAACAGGGAAAACAGGTGGCTGGGAGTAGATGTGCATCACAAAATCCTCCAATGCACTGTAGATATTTTCTTAATGCAATAAAACTGCTATATTGCTATGTAATTTTCAGAGAGAAGTTGTTTCCAGGAGAAAAACACTTATTTTTAGCTCAGAGAAGGTCAAGAAGGAGATGAACATTTAGTGTAAGCCTGAAAATGAGGAGGTGGAGAAGGCAGTGAGAAGGCGGGAGGAGGCTTGAGAGAGAATAAATGTTTGAAAGGATTCTGCTAAGGAAGCAGCAAGAAAAGTGCCATGAGAGATACAAGGAGAAGAGAAATGGCAGGGAAGACAAAGAAGAAAAAGACCAGAATGGCTGAGGAGTAATAAAGGAGGAAAGCTTTCATGCAGAGGGAACAGGGTGCCAAATAAGGGATCAAAGGTGGAGCATGTTCAGAGAAGTGCAACTAAGCTGGTGAGAGGTCTGGAGTGAAAGCCCTATAAGGAGCAGTTGAGGGAACTGGGATTATTTAGTCTGGAGAAGAAGTGGCTTGGGGGAGGCCTTATTGCTCTCAACAGCTACCTGAAGAGGGGTTGTGGTGAGCTGGGAGTCATCCTCTTCTCCCTTGTAACTGGTGACAGGACTAGATGGAATGGCGTCAAGTTGAGGAGAAAATTAGGATGCTGGGATAATACAGTAGCAGAGGTTTTTTATAGGTTTTATGCCTAATGTGGAGCCAGAATCTGAGGTACACTTGGAGCACAGAAACAGGTCTGAGGCAAAGAGGCCATACCAGCAAGCTAAAGGAGGGATGGAGTAGGGCCAGGAACATTGAGCATGACACGGACTGAAGGGGTGGGGGGGCACCTTGTTCTGGCAAAGGATGATGAATCATAAAATCATAAAACAACTTGGGATGGAAGGGAAATCAAGTATCCTTAAGTTCTAATCCCCTTGCTGTAGGCAGGGTTGCTAACTGCTATATCAAGTATTAGATCAGGTTGCTCATGGCCCCATCCAACATGGCCTTGAACACCTCTAGAGACAGGGTAAATTATTCCCAAACCTGAGGTCAGCCTGTCCCCAGGGTGTGCTGCCATGCTGTAGATAGTTGTGTGTACAATGAAGTTATGGCTTCCTTTGCTCTACTGGTCATTAGAGTTGACTTTAAAACTGATAGCATTGCATTAGGGGCTCTGAGTGACCTGATTTAGTACCTGCTTTAGTGATAGACAGCCCTGTCCCTGGCAAGGAGGTTAGGAATAGGTGATCCCTTCCAACCCAAGCAATTTTACCTTTTCTTTTTTTTCTGTATTCTATAATTATTTGTGAACCCTAAAAACTGTAAAGAAAGAACTGTTCACCAATCTCCCTTCCTCTCCCCATAAGGCACCTCTAGGGCCAGTGTAGAAAGTCTTAACTCCTTGTTTAAATGTGACCAACATTAAAATTGCCCTCATGTATTTGAAGACTAAGAGCAGTGTTTATACTGAGCATTTGATTCGTGCCTCTCTAGCCAGTCCCAGTGAATTGTTGGAAGATGGTCATGAAATGATAGTGAAAGGGTTTCAAAATATGAGCTAGACAAGGTCAGAGCTGTGTAGACAAACTTTTTCATGTCATAAAGAAAGTGATATCAATCATATACTTCATACAAGTATGTTTGAGTGCAGGCATCTTATGTATCCAGCTCAAGGTTTTGCACCTCCGGTATGAGTCAGGAAATGACCTGAATGGATCAAAATATCATCACCAACAGAGAGTGTAAACACTTCTCAGTCATGGAGAGATTTTACATTTATGGCAGTCCCATATGAGATGGCATAGATCACATCATCCATGTAACCTGCAGGAGAGAAGTCTGAAACAGACAAAGGGATTTGGGCCAAGTTGAGAGCAGTGTCAAGGTTCTTACATGACAGCTTGACATGGTACATGTGGCTATATACTTCCAGGTTCTTGAACACTGCAAGAAATGAGATGGCAAAATGAAAATAATGGAATGAATAATTAAAATGAACCAGGTTCCTTGAGGGAGAGTAGCACTAGAAGTCTCCATCCTTATCTGAAAAATGATCTGGAGTTCAGACCTGTTAGAACAATTACTAGCACAGCTGCACACTAAGTTCCAATGCATTTTCTCTTAGATAAGTTACATCAGTCATATTTCTGCAGCTGGCTAAGCTAGTGAGCATGTATGTTTCATACTTGCTTTGAAGAATCTGTAGTGTAGAAAAGTGATTGTGTACATATCAAATGATTTTATCATGACAAACCTAATCTATGCATCTTGTTGCCATAAGAAGGTACAGATTAATCATCACAAATTTTATTGAACATGCTGTCCAGCTAACACCCACTGAGAAGGGTACGTTTAATCCCCTGAGCACTTGCAGAGCAGAGGGAAGAAATTTCTGCCTGACTAGATCTTGTCCAGGAAAGGATGCATCACACCTTTTACTCCTTAAGGCCAGCATTTCCCTCCACCAAATCTGGTGTTTCATTGTCTGTGTGCTGACTCCTTCCAGGAAGCTTCACAGAAATTGGCTGTATTTAACTCCTTCCCAATTTAGAAGTTGATGTGAGACAATATCTAGTGGCAGCAGACCGTGAACACCGTGAGTGACAGATTGTTTATCTTCCTATGAGAAGCATAGGGAGAAGTAAGAAAGCTTTGTTTGGGGAGAGACTGATGGGGGAAGCGGGAGTATAAAAACTGGCATGCAATTAAAAAGAAACTTTTTGTGTTTAATTTGATCTTCCATACTCTGTGCATTTCCAGTTGTCCTATATTGCCTGAAAAATTGTGCCTTGGTTGGACAGGAAGTACACACCCCCTCAAAAAAAAATAAAAAAGAAAAATACATCTGAAAGACAGTCTGTCTTGCTGTGACTGCCACTGGTAGTGGAGTAAGGGAGCTGAGGGGCTTCTTAGAACCTGCAAACCTGCCAGGCAGCAGTTTTTCCCTTTAGTAATAAAGTTTGAAAGCAAGGAAGGGAGTCTGAATCACAACTATGCATCAAAGACACACAGTCTGAAGTGTCTATCAGAAGTCACTAAATATTATCCTTCTTTAGAGAGCACAACACTGGAATAATTGTCATGCTGGGACAGCAGGAGGAGTTGAGTTAAGGTACGTTTCTGCGGGAGGTCTCCAGGCTTTTCCACACAGAGAGTGCAATCCTCCATAATGAATTTCATCAAATGCCTGATCTTAAAAGCTCAGCAGAAAAGCAAGGGAAGCTGCGTGCTGCATGCTTACTGTCAAGGCAAAACATAGCTGCAAATTAAAGTCAAACCTTTCTGAGAGTCGCTCGCTAGCCTTGATTTCACATCCTCAACTCCCCCCTCCTCAAACTGCAGTTAGTTGGAGGTGAAAACAATGAAACTGTTTTCTAGCATGGTCGCTCCCAGTTAATACAGCTCCTGCTGTTAAAGGAGGATTCCAGTCTTCCCACCACTGCTCTTAGAACTGTAGAATCGCAGAATATCTCAAGTTGGAAGGAACCCATGAGGATCATAGAATCCAACCCCTGGCTCCACACAGGAGCGCTCAGAATTCACACCCTTTATCTGAGAGTGTTGTCCAGATACTTCTTGAACTCCACTGCAGTATCTTGGGGTTGTGACCACTCTTCCATGCCCAACACTCCATGGTAAAGAACCTTTATTTAACAACTCGAGTCCTGTTGCTGTCATCAGAGAGTGGAGATAAGTGCTGCCCCTCCATTCCCCTTTAAGAAGTTGCAGGCAGCCATAAGTCATCTGCTTCTTTACATCCAGTCTAAATCTGCCATTTTAGTTTGAAATAATCTCCCCGTGTTTTGTCACAACAGACTCTGCTGAAGAGTCTGCACCCTTCATTCCGATTGCCTCCATATAGATGTTGAAAGGCTGCTATTATGTCTCCCTGGAGCCTTCTCTTCTCCAGGATGAACAGCTCCAGCTCTCTCAGCTTGTCCTCGGAGGGGAGGTGTTCCATCTCTTGGATCATTTTTTGGCCCACGTGCTCCAAACAGGTCCACGTCTCTCCTGCACTGAGCTCTCCACATCTGGATGCAGTACTCCAAGCTGGGTCTCAGTAGAGCAGATCTGAGGGGTAGGATCACTTTCCTCAACCTGCTGACCACAATTCTTTTGACACAGACCAGGATATGGGTGACTATTGACCACCACACTTCGGTTATAATCTCAAAAACAGTTCCTTGTCTATTGAATAGTTTACCTGTAAAATCCATATCTTCACAATTTGAAGTTATGGGTGACAGTGTTGAAGGTGTTACTGAAGTCCAAATTGACGACAATGGTGCTTCTTCCCTTGTCCACTGACAGTTATGCCATCATTAAAAGTGATAAGATTGGTCTGCCAGGACTTGCTCTTAGTAATGCCATGCTCATAATCTCCCTTTTTTTCCATATGCCTTAACATAAATTCCAGGTAGATCTGCTCCATGATCTTTGCTGGTACTCTTCTTAAAAATGAGCATGGCATCCCCTTTCTTCTATTCACCAGGGTCTTCACTGCCATGTCTTTTCAAATAACACTGGGAATGGCTTGGTGACTATACCAGCCAGTTCCTTTTGTACTCTGGGGTGCATCACATTGGGACCTATAGCCTTTTGGATGTTCTGATTCCTTAGGTGGTTGTGAACCTGATCTTTGCTTACAATGGGAGGGACATTGCTCCCCTAGTCCCCAGTTTCCAAATCACCCACTTGAAGGCTGTATGTAGAGCAGTTGCTAGCAAAGATTGAGGCAAAATGTTGAATACATCAGTCTTCTCCTTGTCTGTCATTATTAGCCTATGTCTTCCCCTACAGGCCATTCACCATCTTTGTATCCCTTCTTTGGACGCTCTATAATAGTTTTTCATTCTTTCTGTGTTCACATGTCAGAACAATTATCCAAACCTTTTTCCTCTGTTGGATTTTGAAGGCTGTCCTTCAATTAGCAGAATGGAAGTGAGAAAATGGGGATAACTGGAGAAATTTTGGAAGTCATATGAGCTGTCACATTATCTTGGGACTTAAAAGAATGCACCTGCCCCTCATGCATAGCTCCTGACTAAAGTCAGCACATGTGTAGGCAGTGGTTCACTTCTCCAGTGAGAAGCATATGAGTGACTTGTCACAGCCTAATGCTTGAGGTCCCTTCTTGAGGTTGGAATTCATTTTCAGAAATAAATCACGATGAAGGAAGTGCAGGAAGTGCAAATATTTCTGAATATGCCAGGATTTTTTCTAGCATATCAATTTTGTGCCATTTTCTTAGCTGAATGAGCTTTTTGAAATGCACCATGTCCGGGTATAATAAGAAAATACAGAAAAATAACTTTTCTTCCCCCTTCACTGTGTCTGCTGGCCTAAGATATTCAATGTTCCAAAGAAAGTCTTAGAATGGTAATTTTGATAATGCATGGCTGGTTATCTTCTGATAAGGGTAATGCATATAAAAGCCTCATAATTATGTACTTTCCCTGACATAGGTGTCAGGATGAGTAAAAGTAATAACACTGCATTAAAAAAGCATGAAAATCTACCAACACTATGAAGAATAGATTATGAATTTATATTAACATTGCATGTGTTCCTGTTCACGCCTCTAACCATTCACTAATTGTCCAGTCAACAGATTTACTGATTAAGGTAAAGGAATGAGGGTATGATTCATTTCTCATTTTGAGGTAAGATTCGCTGAAATCAGTCAGTCCACTCCAGCATAAATGACAAGTGAATCAGTCTGACAGGGTTAAGACGAATTTCCTTTACGAAAAATATTCTTCCATGTAGGACATGTGTCCATATGGCGCTTCTATGTGTTATGTATATGCACAAAGCAATGTTGGACTAGATCTTATTTTGTATTATCTCAAGTACAAGATGGCCAAAAGCTCTCTACAAAATCCTTTTATTATGTCAGTAGAGATCCAAGATGAAAGGTAATGTTCAAGCCCAGACTCTTCTATCACAGCTTAAAAATCCAGTGCCTAAATTCAAATTTAGACAGAGATCCTGAATGCAGTGTGGGAAAATTTGGGTCCAGCAACTGATCTTTTAACTCAGAATTTCCTAAGTGGATTTCCTGGATGTTTCCCTGAAGAGGCAAGCAGTCAGTAAAGCATATGGAAATCGCACTGTACATGGAACTTCTATTGCTTAAGCTTATTGAACTTGATATTATCTGAGGGCTAGGTGGTATAGACTGAACTGCCTAGGTCACAGTGCCCCACTTTTGGATGCTGAGATAATAATTAATAGGCAATTACAAGTTTGGGAATTTAGTAAAAAACCCACAGTCATTCAGAAGTTAAAAAGAGCTCTTTAAAAGCTGTATCAAAGGAATGAAAGATGAGCAAATATTTTATCTTGCCTGAGCAATGATTAAGGGAAAGGAGGATATATTGCAGTAATTTGTAGGGAGTAAAAAGCATTTTATCCCTCTTAGATATAGCATTAATTTTCATCTGTGTAGCCTCTTTATATCACCTGTGTATCAAAGATGACAGAAGGAAAGTAATTAAGTATTCTTCCTGGCAAAAGAAAAAGAAGTAAATTTAAACCAAGAGCTTTTGCTTTCTTCCCTGGGGTTGCAGCTAAAAGCAAGAGGATGATGCAGAACCTTCTGTCACCAAGTCTGGCCTTGAGAAGCAGACCAAGGATGACAGATAAGGAAAAACATTAGTCTGTGGAAGGCTATAGGTACAGGGTCAGTGTACAGCACTTGGGCCTGATCTTTCTCTCCTGAGTATTTTTAAGTTTTCTGCATTTGTGATTGGGCAGAGAACACTAACAGGTTTTGAGTTCAGGCCGTTCTTTTTATATGATCCAGCTGTTACACTTCCAGTGCTAAAAAATGAGAGGAACAATGTCTAGTATTCAGTTCATAGAAATACTATTAATGTGCATCACTAATGTGGTCTACCTAGCTTGGATATCATTTTATACCCCAGAGCTGGCTATAGGGTTCTTCCTTGGAGAATATAGTAACTAAGCTGTGAATCCCATGAAGAAAAACTGAACATAGTTTTTTGGTATTATGTGATGTGTCTGTGTGTCCAATAAAGCATCAAGGGCTGGCAGACATGACACAGAGCAATGGGAAACCTTGTCAGGACCTAACGGATATCTAAAGGCCAGGTGAGGTAAAGCATCACAGTTATTTGTTTGTGGGAAAACAGTCATCTCTTAATTTCACCCAAATGAAATAGTGTGAATTGTTTAAGGAAAGCTGAGGAAGAGTGTCGATCCTTCTCACTCTAGAATATTTAATGCACGAACACTGATAGGAAAAAGAAAAATAACAGAATGAGGTTGTGAAGTGGAAAGACTCTAAAACTGTGCAATGAACAAACTCTTTACACCTACAAACAGATCCCTGACTACCATTAGTTGCCACAGATCTGTTGACTTCAAAGCTACTTCATGGGAAGACATGGAATATAGAAGTTCTGTATGCTTAGCCTTGAATGGTGTGTTGTATTTTTTCCCCATATAATGCAGACAGCAAAGACATTACACATTTCAGTGCTGTAGAATTATAGCATGCTGGTCACGTGTACCAGCACTTTACAAAGTGCAAAGACATTTTGGTTGGCAACAGAATATAGCCAAAAAAAAACCAAAACACAAAAAGAGAGAAAATTGGTGATATAAGAAACACTGTGTGGAGCAGACTAACAAGAAATCTTTAAAATGCTTAGCAGCCTTGCAGACACAACAGAGCAATTAACATGTGATCAAAATGTGGTTCAAAATGTCCTTCATGTAGCAGAAAAAGAATACAAAGAGAGTAAATATTAACAAGGGTTATATACATGTTGATTTGGAGTATATGTCAAAACTTAAATATGAAAAAACTTACCAGTTTCTGAGGAATCCATGCAGACCAGTGTTTTCTAACATCATTTATCTGATCATGTCATTTTCTACTAGTGGACATACATGTGTACAGCTTGTCAGATCTTGGTGATACCAATATGTTCAGAAGAATTTTGAAACACTGCTAGGAAGGATGTCCTAATGCTTTCAATTGCTACCACTGCTGTCCCTGTAGAAGAGAGCGATTTTAAGTCTTCTGCTTCCATGCAGAGCCTCACAAAAATCTTTCTGTAACCACCTAATTTTCTTCAAGTTGAATATTAGGAAAAAAAAATATTCTTGGCACAGACTGCCCAGAGAGGTAGTAGGAACTCCATTCCTGGAGGTGTTCCAGAAGTGAGTGAATGTAGCACTGAGGGACACAGTTTAGTGGGCATGGTCGTGATGGGTTGATGATCGGACCAGGTGATGTAGTGGTCTTTTCCAAACTTAATGATTGTATGATTCTATGTGACTCTAGTTTGCCATTGCTCTTTGGTTTTAAAACTTCATCCTATACCATTTTTAGCTGTTTTCTAAACTCACAGAAAACAACAGTTACCTTATTGATATTTTCTGAAGGAAAATACAACTAGAATTCACACTTTTTGTGGTTTAAATCATTTAAGGCACAGAGGTTATTACTATAGACTTTGCTGTATGAGAACCTTCATCTAGGCTTTTAAACAATTCAGAAAGACAGGTGCAATACGTGCATGTACAGAATCTTTACTTTTTTATAGAAAATAACCAGATTTAGTTTGTGTTAGTTAAAATTGATTTTTAAAATATTTTAACAAGCTAAAATAAGCAACTTAATGCCCAGTGAGCTGTACTAGTTTCATGTGGATCCCATTTTGTTTTAATTTCCCAAATGCTATCAGACAGATTGGATTTGGTATGCTTACTTGTTTGCATTTTTAAATAAGTCTGTAAAATTTTGAATTCATGATCTCCAAGTTGATTAATTAAAGAAACTGAAGGTGTAAAATAAGATCATATGTCCCGCTGTCTTCAAAACATGGATGGTGAGTTTTCATCATTACTATTAAGCTATGAAATCTAGAGAGCTTCAAGAAATATCATAGAATAATTGAACAGCTTAGGTTGGAATGGACCTTAAGGATTTTCAGGACAAACTCACACAAGCATCTGTCCATTACTTTTTATTCTCCTGGCCTATAGCAAATTCAGGTTAAGGTGAGCCAAACTGTTTTAAGCTGCCAGTGATACTGTAAGAAGCTGTTCTGTCTTTCTTTCCTCCTTCTCCATAGGTAGCCATACCCAAACTCCACATTATGTCAGAGAACTGATACAGCTGAAAACTGAACAGTCTCCAAGGAAAAAAATAGTTTCCCTAACTTTCTATATCAAACAATTGTATGGATGCTTTGTGAGGAGAAAAAAAATAGAATAGAAATAGGGAAAGTGAAGGACTCTCTTTCATAGAAACTTGATCGTAGAATCTTAGAGTTTGAGTTGAAAGGGATCCTTAAAGGTCACCTCCCCTGTGATGAACAGGGACACCTGCAGCAAGATCAGGTTGCTCGGAGCCCTGTCTAACCTAACCTTGTATGCCTTCAGGGATGAGGCACCCATCACTTCTCTGGTCAAATGTTGTTGTCTTATAGGATCAGCTCAGCTACATAAGTAGAAAACCTCATTTTACTACAGGTAATGTGAATTGCAATTATCAGACTGTTGCTATGGGATAAGAGTACACTTAAAGATAGCTACATAGCTCAACTACTGCTGGGTAACTTAATAAAATGAGCTAATTTATCAGTGGATTTAAGCCCTGAGAAAAGAATTTTAAAGGTATCAGTCTTTATTTTCACAATAATACCATGTGTATAGCGCTTTACACTTCATAATGCTTTGTCATCACTAGGCCAATTAAGCAATTCAGCTCTTAATGGCATGCTGATAACTTCAATGTCTTTTGCTTAAAGCTGGGAAAAACTGCTATTAAAATCTTTTCTCAACTCTCAAATAAACCTTTCTGTGACCAGAAGTATAATGGTACCTGACCTATATGAATGCTGACTGCCTCTTAGCATGCTGTTTGCCAATCAATGCAAGTTGTACTCTTCTCAGGCAGGACAACAGAGTATTCTAAAAGCCAATGACTGCAGATATAAAGATAGTACAATAATGTGGAAAGCATATTAAGTGCTAAGATTTCCAGGAAACTAGAGGCTCTGAAACAAACATGAGAAACCTGTTTGGCTTGGCTTCTAGAGCACTTTGGTTGATTGCCAAATGCACATGGGGCTTAACATGAGGAAATAGGTGCAATAAAAGAGGATGCAAGCACCAGGAAGAAAGAGAAAAATCCAATTTTGTAAATATAAAATCTTTAGGGCAGAATAATTTTGAAGAACTGTGGCTTCCAGGAACAGAAATGTTTCTCTAAGCAGAAAGAAAAGCTTCACAGAAGCACACCACATGTTGTTTGGGAGTTGGGGAGTCTAAAGCTCCTTCCTTCTCTGATTTTAGAGATTGATCTGGAGTTATGTGTATAAAAGTAGAAGAAATGCTGTGGTAGGGATCTATGCTACCATACTAATGCATTAATTTGGTATCAAAACTGGGAATACTTTTGCTATAATAAATAGATGGGATGTGATACTTGCAAAGTTTTCCTCATCTTCTTTCAGCTAAAGTAGTAATTTCTGCCTCCATTAATGACATGTGTTTGTACTTGCATGTAGAAATTGGAATGTGATAAAGTTTTATTTTCCTTTAATACATTTGTTCTTGGTATCAATCACACATGAATATCACACTTTAAAAACCATCTGCTATAATGTGCACACATATACTGTATCAGTGATTTTTTGCATTGATGCTTACCCAACACTGTCAAAGACTTTGCCAGTGAGGATTTGCACCAGAGGCGGGGTCATCAGAATGACTACTATGTGAAATGCCTCACTGCATTGAGACAAAGAATAAAAAACTGCTCAGTTTAAATGCATTTACTTACTTATTTAATTGTGGTAATACTTTGATGTGTGGAAGACATGGAGTTGGAACGTTGTGAAATAACTGAAGTTCTAGTGTTCTACACAGTGTCAGTTATGCAAAATTTTAAGCTAAAAAACTCAAGGATGTGGTTTTCAGAGCTGAAAATATATCTCACTTTTGTCTTAATTTGTACTGAACAATTGCACTGACACCAACTGGAACAAAGTTTCTCCTAATTAAATAGTTCTGGACACAGAGGCAACTCAAGCTCTTGGGTTAAATTATGGATCAAAGCTTGGTTGGAGGTGGAATAAATCTGTGTGCTAAATCCAAAAGCTTCTCAATTGCAGAATGGATGACACATGAGGAAATGAAACTATAATTCTGACTTGTCAGTTCCAAGAACAAAGGCCTTTATCTCCTGAATAAAAGGAGATGTAAGTATTCCTGGCAACTGGTTCCTTCTCATCATTACAGGTCAGTTACTGGAAGGTGAAAACTCATACCACCAGAGGTAGTATGTAACTGATTCAGCTAAAAATCAGTTTGAAAAATCACATTTCCTCAGCTGTTCACAAAATAAAATCAGATGAAAGGAAAGACATGCGAATGATCTTGAAAGTCAAAGGGAGGGCAGAAAACTCAAGAAATAAACCAACCTTGGAATTCCATAGGAAAAAAAAAATGTGCAAAGAGCTATTTTTGGGAGGTTTTGGTGGATGTTCTCAGATCAGACAAGGGCAGAACAGGTGAACAGCAAGCCAACGTGTCTCTGGAATGGTAGTGGAGCTGCTCGTGCAGGTGGCTGACCAGCTGCTATTACTGCCTTTAGTCTCTTCGACTCTCTGCAAGGTATCTGTGAACATCAAATGTGTTTTAAATAATAAAACAACCCACAACTCCCAGGCATCATTCTTTTAAAAAAGAAAGCATCAATACTAAGCTGTAGTAGTCAATGTAATACGAATTACGAAGTAAAAATCCAGTGCTGATCCTTTGTTACAATTTGGAAATGGCTTTTGTTCTTATTAATAAACATATTATTTTCCAAGAGAAAGTGTTTCATCTACTCCTGTCTAGTTGCTGTTATATAGTGAACATGACTGTTTTGTCTTGTAGAAGCAGTTAATATTCAGAAAGATTAATTTGTTCTTTTCCAGGAAAACAAACAAACGAACGGTATTGTACTTAAATTCTTAGTGAAACAGAAGGAAAGTTCCACCCACAAAATAGGCATATTTCTGTAAATATCACTGAACTAATGGATGCTCAGCTACATCAAAAAAGAAGAAAATAGAATGCTTTCCAGGTGTCAACATTTTTGAGTACGATTTACTATATTAATGATTTCTCATAATGAACAGTTATTCTAAGGGAGAACAAAATCTGCTAACTTTTGGTCCCATTTTATTATCAAGCACAACTGCATGGAAAATACAGTGCATAACACGTAAATGATGCATTCATAGGAAAGTGAGGATTGAACATGCTTGAATTTTGTTACATTAAGAAGTCACTTAAAACACTTCCATTTTCTCAGGATCTTCTGTACTGTGTCATTTTAGAAATAATATGCATTTAAAATTATGTACTCATTATTAATCATCCTTCACACAGAATCACAGAGTCACAGGATGTCAGGAATTGGAAGGGACCTCAAAAGATCATCTAGTCCAATCCCTCTGCTGGAGCAGGAACACTAGATTAGGTCACGCTTCAGTTCATTTATAGTTCTTAAAGAGCCAAATGTGAGCACCTTATTGATCAGTGATAACCATTAGAAGATCACATCCTTTTTCTCCTTTATTAGAAAGCAGAATGGTAAATTTTCGTTAGTATGCAAATCAAGGACACTTCACATTTTCAACAACCCCTAAGACTAGAACCCTAAAACATTACTGTGAAAGTGAGAAAGGCATTTTCCAAAATGTTGATGTGACTCATATTTGTTGTCCTTTAGTATTCATAATTCCTCTGTAGATATGGAAATCCTATATATAAAATACAAAGGGACACCGGGCTAGTATATAAATCTATAACTTAAAATGGCATGTTCTCAGCCACCTGGAATTGTGAAGTTCCAAGAGATATGCTTGACAATTAAACTAAGAGCTTGCAAAGAAGAGAGGGAAGAAACGTGTGCTTGTAGTTTAAAATTGCATGCAGTTTAATGAATAGTTAATCTGATCAGAACATAAACTAGACATCGTTGACTTGAATTAATATTGTATCTGTCAGAACAGAAATAATCTTCAAAAGGAAATGTTGTTTTTCAGGACTACATTAGTGGTGAAGACACAGAATAAAAGCATTTGGAGGAAAGATGGAAAACATATACATATGCAGAGAAGAATGGGATAAAATGAAAAGTTTCAAATTGACCTCAGAGCTCGCAATACTTTGGTGGATTATCAACAAGTGAAAGAATAGGGCTCGAAACATAGAAGCTTTGATTTGCATATATTACCTGTAAGCCCAGTAGGATGGTAAAAATTCTGTGTAGGCAATACAAATTAAACTCTTAGTCCTCCCTTCCTCCCTTCCTCCCCTTCTTCCTCCCTCCCATCCTCCTTCCATCCCTTCCTCCCTTCTTCCCTTCCCCTCTTCCTCTTCTTCTTGTTTTTCTCTCTCTTTATTTTTCTTAGGATAAATCTAAATGCCACAAAACTGAGCTCAGCTCAACAGTACTCAATAAACTCAGCTCAGTTATAATGTTACTTATCATAATTTCATTTTTTGCAATATTTACAGCTATTTTCAGATGGGAAATTTACATGTAAAGTAGAATTTTTTCCTCTTGCTTAGAGTTATTTATCATGCTGATCTGAGATGCCACATTCCTTCTCTCTGATACTGATCGTATGGAAGAAAATTATGAATATCACTGCCATTACCTCCTGGGAAAGGTTGGCAGTAAGTAAATCTAATTCCTTTACTTCTAGCAGAATCCCTGTAATTTCCTTCCTTTCAGAAACAGATGGACAATTGCATCCAATAAATAAAATATTAGTATAAATATCACTGAGCTAATTGACGTTCATCTGAACGAAGGGAGGAAAACAAGATACTTACATGTTGCTAACAGCTGTGAGTATAATTTACAACATTAATGGCTCCTTATACTAAACCATTATCATGGGTACAAAGATTCTGGAATCTAATTTATTTTCTTGAACAGTGAAGCTAAATGTGGAGATAGCACACAGGGCTTGTCATATAGTAAATCACATATATTTGGAAATATAATGTAGACTATCTTGGATAATTTCTTTTCCCGAGGAGAATATCACAGCAGGGTTTTTAGTTTTTCATTTGTTCTTAGCCATATAAGAGATAACATTTGTGTTTAAAGAATATTTAAAACATTTCTTCCTGTATAGACAAGTACAGGGTTCTACACATTATTTATTTATAGACTCCAGTAAATCAGAAATTTCTCAGATTTCATCAACATCACTGAGAACAGAATTTATCATATATGATGAAAATGATTTCACTGACTTCACAATGATGAATTTCCTGTTTGAAGTGTCATACCTGTTCTTGCAATATACTGATTAGACACATTAATATTTACCACTACTCAGAATGAGGAGTAAAAGGCATGTTGAAATGATAGGTAGCAGAACATGCAGCTGAGAACTGTCAGTGGCCCCTAACACAATGGTTGCTCCTGGGAACCTCAATGATTAATTAGTGAATAAGAGTAATTCCCATTAGATTTGCTGCAGTACTTGTTTCTGAAATTCTGCAAAACAGTGCTTTTGGCTTGAGGATAAGGCTGTTTTATTAATCATACTTACTTTTTTGAAGGATTGAAAAGATGCACAGATGTGTAAAATCTTAACAACCTTAACAATATGCATCCAGACAATTTACACGTCCCCCTCAACCTGCCCCAACCCCCCCGAAGTCTAAATTTATGGGCACTGTGTTCCAGAACAAGCTATAAAACTTTGCATATTTCAAATTCACATAGGCTATTACATTTTTCTACCCAATCTAAATATCAAAAATCCTTTCCCCTCATTTTTCATTACGTGTTAGGCTTTGAAAAAGTCAGTGACAGAAACAGAGAACTGATGGTGGGTGCAGTGCTGACTCAAGAAATCTCTAATAGCTCTCTAACAGATAACACATCTTGCTACACTGCACAGCCACTTTCAGACAGATAATATGCAATTCTAATTCAGAAAGTGTTTGAACATAATGTTTCTGTCTTGCTTCCTGATCCTTCAACTTCTATTTCTTCACAGTGTTAAATCTTAGATTATAGACCACTGTCTCTTGAAAATAATAATAATTAAAAAAGTATTTCTGTGGCTGTTTAAAGAACTTCTTTACTCATAAATTAGTTTTTTGTTTTGTTTTGGGTTTTTTTTTTTTTTTTTTTTTTTTTTTCTGCATTGCTGTATAATTGAATAGTCCAACAGACAGAGAATTAATACAATTTTTTTCTCAGCAGAAGAGGATGGTGTTCAGAATTTGTCAAAGAGGGAGTATGGTACGAAGGCAGAAAAATATTACCACGACACTGGACAAAAGTCCATGAATATTTGGACATATTCTGGGTGCTTGTTGGAATGAAACAAAGATCTCTGTATGAGGAAGACTGGAGCACAAGTTCTCCTATTCTTCAATGTACATCCTTCAGTTCCAGAAAAGATCACAGTTATATTAAAACAGTGGAAGTTCTCCTAGGTTAGAACTGTATTGAAGATTCCAATGTTTCAGAACACTAGGACATATTTATGGAAATAAGGATCTACTCAGAGCATGGCATCCACAGGAGGAACAGAGGAAGAGGTCTTCTGGGATAAGGGCTGGCAGGACTGAGCTTAGAGGATAAAAATCACTTCAAGTGAAAAACTTTGCAGTAAGAAATCAATGAAAGAGTTTGTGGAGTTTATGCAGTCTTCATACTTTTTTTGTGAGGCAAAACGCATGTGACTGTTATTTGGCTCTGCCATGTCTGTGAAAGAAACCCACTGTGCTGTCATATTTACTGCTTATTGCTTATACTCAGAAGACCATGAAAAGATCACCAAATTTATACATTCCTTACTCTCTCCATGGGTGATGCTTATCATTTCAATATGGTCAGGGTGGACAGTTTCAGTTATCTGACATAAAATTAACTACAAGTTTAAATATTTCCATACAGTTCTGTAAGAATCTACCTAACCAACATATTGGGCATTCAACTTCTATAAAACCAGTGATATTGTCTTAGTTGATTTGGAATTATTATGGAGAACTGTTTCTAAACATCTGCAGTGACACTGAGTAGCAGAGTTTTCTGCAATATAAAGAGAAATATCCCCATGTAAATTGGGGAGCTTCTACTTCTCAGTTGTAGATTAGTGAAAAAACTTTACTAATAACACTATTATGAACATAATTATTTGTAAAATATCCAGCATCACTTCTTCACTGCTTAATTACAGAACAAGAAGTTATTACAAATATGTAGGTAGGACCTTCCAGAAATGAAGGTAGCAGGAAAAACTGTATCATGAGCTGAGTGATTGTTTCCTGAGGCTGCTGTACAATAACAAATGTGCCTTCAGGTGAGATACTTCTATGAGAGTGATTAATAGTTATATTGCCTAAGCCACTGATGAAACCTTATCTGAAATGTTCTGCAAAATTCAGATCTAAAAAGGCGAACAGGAAGAAATGCAGAGAGCATTTATTGTTCATCAGGAAATTGGGGAAACCAGCCAAAACCAGGAGAGTAATGAACCTGTGTGTTTTAAGAAATGAAAGCTGGGAGGAGATCTGATTGCTGCCCATAAATGGATCAGGAGGTAAGCACCAGGGAAGAAGATGAGTTATTTAAGATAAAAGTCAGTGCTGCTACTATAACAACTACTAGCAAATGGGTCATGAATACTTGGTGCCAAAAAAAATTTCTAACACTCAGAGTGAATTTCTGGGACAAATTCCCTAAAGATTTAAAAAAGGCAAAGGCATTCCACAATTTTGAAATTGCATTTATCCATTTTGTGGAAAAAGGTTAGTTAAGTAGGTCTTCCCTCACAAGGGGTGAGAAAGGGGGAGCAAGCAAGTATATGCGCTGGAATTTAATCACCAATACTATGCCAGTGCTCAGTCCAGAAGCAAAATAGAGTTGTCATTTTTACAGCCAAAAAGATGGCAGTAGGAAATATTTGTGTTGAACAGGCAACCCACTGATCTCAGTTGCCCACCAGAGCTGGGTAAAAAGCTTGAGAGAGACTGTGAGAAAGAGAATCTTAACAGTCCACATATTTCAACAGTCAAGGTCAATTGTATTTGGTACCCGAATTTAGATGCCTTCTCTGCCCCTGGCTCACAAAGGCAAATGCTATGTTGTTTTAGAAATCCCTCTCTCCTTCTCTTTAATGCATTTAATTTCCATCCTTAAAGTCACTAGTCATCCTGAAAATCATAGATAGGATGTTGTGTTAGGGAATTTGAAATCTTTATAAGAGAGAACTTTACTCTCTTTCTGAATGACACTGAGAGAAAAGTACTGAGACTTTTATTTACTCATGCCTATTCCAGAGATACCCCACTAAAAAGACATTCCTATTTTGGGACTTTTTATTACATAGCAGTCCTGTGCAGCCTACTGTGAGGAAACTGCTTTAGCAAGTGGTTGGACTTGGTGATCTCAAGTCCCCTCCAACTCCTACAATTCTGTGATTCTGTGTAAAGAAAGGCAGGAAGGAAGAGCAGCTTGAAAAGCAGAAAACAAGGAATAGAAGTACAGCAATTATGCAACCTCCAAAATATGGACCTTCAAAGAAATGAGGTAATTAAGATAGAGATACTGAAGTTGGTCCAGCATATGGCAGAACAGAAAATGCAGCAAAGTCACTGGTACAAGGTGACAGGTTGAGAAATTCCAAGAATACAGGAAAGACTAATTTCGTTAGTGACAACTTCTTCTGGAAAGCGTAAGGAGATGGCTGTTTGTTCAGTCAGAGAATCATAGAATCATAGAATTATAGAGGTTGGAAGGGACCTCAAGAGATCATCGAGTCCAACCCCCAGTCTTGGTATACAGAAAAGAGAAAGCTTGTACATTTCAAGATCAAGGAGAAAAAAAAATAAATATTAAATTAACACTACAAGTGTTTCCTAGCTCATTTTAATTGGAATTTCTAGATGAGCATTTTTTCCTTTCCACTTTCTTATCTGAACAGAGAAAAGCAGAAATTGAAGGTTAATAAAAAAAAAAAGAGACACTATTTTTTCAGGCTTCAGCCCTTCCTTTCTGCTAATTACTGGCACATTTCAAGCTTTTCATCCCAGCATATTTGTTTTTCAGCATATATCTTCTCCACGATTCATTTCCGTGAATCTGATTATTTCCATTTTCTGCTTCATGCAATGAATCACATCTTTGTTTCAAGAGCTCCTTATCTCCTGATGCCCTTTGGGATCAAAAGCATGAAATTTGATACATTAGCTGTTTTATCCCATTACATTAACTAGGAATGAAGATCGTGTTTTCAGAAATTACTTGAACCTTATTAAGCATTTATTGGAATCACTGCATTTTAAATATACATGTTTGTAGAACTCATTTAACAAAAGATAAACAGGAGAAAGAAATGATCTGGAAATCAACCTATCAGATCTGAAATAGACATAATTACTTTAAAACTATTGTTTCTAATTGCCTCCATCTCATAGGCAATAATGCCCAATCTAAATAGCAAAGTACTCCCCTCTTTAAGTTGAAGATAGAATTTCCTACAGTTGGAAGGCAGGGTATGCTATTAGTCTGATTAAGAGTTATGTCAAATCCAGAGCAAGTGTTGAAAACCACTGTGTTGAGGAGACTGTTTTGATTAGTTTTTCTTGCAGATATTTTTATCAGAAATTGATTACTGTGATACATCTGTGGATGGACAGCGGGGCGGCTCTCCTCTATATGTTACATGTTTTAGATACCAGTTCTTTCACTTTTAAAATATCACATGTCTATTAAAAGCAAGAATGTGAAAGAGACTTCTGGCACAAAATTATTATCCTCTCTCTCCACCTCTTCTGTTGTGCTGGTGCAAAGGTACCCAGATGTTCACACAGAAGTAATTTTATTGTGCTGGAGTGCAGGGGACTAATTCAGACCCATATGTGCAGCACAGCGAAAGCACTACTGTGCAGAAGTTTGGCACAGAACAGGATGGAGAGGAGTGGAGAAGAACCAGGTGAGGAAAGTGCAATCCACCATTTCTCCCTCTTCTC
Source organism: Oreortyx pictus (assembly GCA_036925125.1). NCBI lineage: Eukaryota > Metazoa > Chordata > Aves > Galliformes > Odontophoridae > Oreortyx > Oreortyx pictus. The sequence continues at coordinate 6,988,814 of JAUPFR010000003.1, forward strand.
TTGGACAGTGGACCCAGTAGCTTCAGGACAGTACCAGAAAAGAGAAAACCATTGTTTCCCTACTCTGGCTACAAAGCTCATATGTTGGAGTCTTGATCTCATGGCAAGCCTATGATCCAGTGAAAGGCTTTTAGCTGGTGGTCCACATCAGTGCAGCCATTTAAACATGTCTTTGAATAGAGTTGAAATTAATTAGTTTTGCTAAGGAGAAAAAGCTTATGGATGAGTTATAATTCAAACACAGGAATGCAGGCTTTGCTGTATGTAAGTTTTAGAACCTTCTTTGTTTGGGATTGTGGAATAATTTATCCAACTTTGAATGATCACATATATACCTTCAGTTTTGCCTGCTTTGAAAATGATTCTGTGCTCCTGGCATTATTTCTGAAGAAGGAAAATAATACCTCCTTTTGCCAAAGGATTTCTGAAAGCCTATAACAATTACTCATCCTCCCTACAGACTCAGAACAGAGAAATTCATCCAAAAGTCCTCCCTAAGCTGCTTTGTTCTACGGCTTCTGGAGAGGCTTGCTCTTTCTTTAAATACCTCAGAGAGTCAAAACCTAGGAACCAAAACAGCCTCAATGAAGTTAAAAAATTTAGTGAGTGCAAACACAGGCCAACCCACTCAGCCATCTTGGACAAGTTTTGGCAGAGCAGCTGAACTCTTGAGTGCTCAACAGCACAGAATGCCAAAAGCTGTGTTCTTGACCTCTGACTTCAAATCATTTTCTTTACAGCTTCACCTATATTGTCCTATTGTTTTCATTCTGTCCATTGATAACATTTTTTTTCTTCCTAGATAGCAATGATCGGCATATTTATGCAGACTGCTTAGTAAGCAAATGTATTCCTGCATGTGCTCTAGTGCGCTTCCTGTCATGTTGTTCATTATTCTTTTAGGCTTTAATAATGTTCTCAGCTTGATATAGTTAAGAATAATGAAGCATTTATTTCTATTCAAGAAGCTAATTAAAAGACTCAGTTTTATTTCTCTTAGGTGGGTTGATAGCTTAATTATAGCTGTAGAACTCCAAAAAAAAGTGTTTCTATGTTGGGTGGCCCTGTATAACTATACTATGTCTCAGTTTCCATTTTCTCCATGACACTGGGTATTACAGTTCCACAAAAAAGAACAATGCAATGCAGCTTGAAATAGCTATGCTTCTGCTAGTGAGCAGTAAAGTTATGATGACTAATCACAATGTGAGGCTAAAGTGAATTTTCTATTGTACATCTGAAAGAATAATGGGGCCTAGCTGTTGTCTCCACTTGCCACCTCCAGTTCAGATTGTAAGAGATAGTGTACAAGTGATACGTGGCTTTGTGCCCATCCAACCTGGATTTAGCCTTTCAAAGTGGTGAAGTTTATGGAAACTCCAGGATATTCAGTGCTTCATGGGGTTTTGTATTTGTTGTGTTGTGTGCTAGGAGTGTTCTGAAATTATACTGTGATGCTTCCCCAAGAGTTTTCCAGAATTGCATCTGTCATGCATTATCTTCTCATATATATATATAAATGTGAAATAAATAATGAAGACAAAGAAACTCTCAGTCAGACCATCTCCAGCCTATCGGAAACAAATTACTGTGTGCCCTCCACTCTAGTTCTGCACACTTTCAGAGTTTACAAGGAACTTTCCCCTACAGCCTAACTCAGCAAGCAAAGGCAGAACTGCCTGGGGTGCTCCCACCAGGAAATAAAGGCAGTGGAACAAGAATAAAGCCTTGGGTTTTGTGAATGCTGCGCAAATGACCATGCTGAGAACTCCAGAAGGAATCTTCTGCCCTTGAGGAGATCCTCTGATGAATAGACCTGTCTTGACCTCTGCTCTGATTTCTGCTACCTCAGCCAGTTGGTTTATCTTCTCTCATCATGAGAATTAAGAGGTGGATATCCTGCTGTGTTCACATAGGTTTGAGTCATGATAGGATCATATAAGGAGCATCACACATGCATCAATTTTATGGAAAGAGACTGAAAACAATAAGGATGACGAAGTTGTATCTTCCTTAACATCTTCCATCAACATTTCCTGACTTTTTTGGAGGAAAATTGAACTCTTTTGTGATCTGATTGCAATGACAGACTTGTCAATCATGGGTAGCAGGAAATTATCCTGGGTTAGTAACCTTCCTAGCCAGGTTCTCCCCTAACTTCTTCCTTCACTCACAGACTGCAGAAAACACAATTATTTTCCCTGCTGCTTATGACTATATCAACTACCAATTGCATATTAAGTTACAGGGACTAGTTCCTTTCAGTCCTTTTAGATTATAGTCTTCATTTCAGATGTAGTTTTCTACTGTATTTTTTTCTTTTTACTTCTTTTACAGTAATTAGACAGCAACTTTGAAAGCTTGTAACAAAAGTGCTAAAAATGATTTAAAGGCATAACTACAGTAATTCAATTACACTAGTGGGTTGGCTTCTACCCTTGAAAGCTGGTTTGTCAGATATAGGAGCCTATGATAGTTTTCAGGCAAGCAGAAAATCTCAGAAGAGAGAGGGTTGAAGAGTTGTTTAAGAAGAAGTAAATATTTCACTATTGCAGTTGGAAGAGTTTTTCACACCCTTAAGATGGAATGAGGCTCTGTAATAGAAGACTGATGAGGCAAAGAAATCCAGTGCACGGTGAACACAGGTCTCAGGACAAGAGTGGAATTGAAGGAGTTGTATTTAAGTCAGGGCTGTTGTTATTATTTTTTTTTTTTATATGATGTGTATGTTCCTTTGTTTGCTTCATTTAGTGAATAACAATAACATTTTGAGAACACCAGTGACTGGCATGGAAACAAAGAACTCAGACTTTTGGGTCCGAGCACAGTGGACTAAATTATCTAAAGACAAAGAGCTCAAATATACACACCACCTAATTAAATAAACCCAAACTGGCAGCTATCTAACATTATTTGTATAACAAATGAGCCGTTCATCTCCATTTGGATGAAATCTGAAGTTACTTTTTGGAAGAAAGTACTATGTAAACATAGGTACATTCATCCACTTTAGCAAAATGCGCAGCTCAATTCCATTGTCATTTCAATAGAACTTACTTTGAATATAGAAACTCTGCAAGTATGGGTGTCCAGCATTACATAGATTAAATGCTTTTCTCCAGTTCTACCAGCCATCGAATATGAAAGAACATATTTGTTCTTTCATAAACAACTTGCTAAAACTGAAGAATTTGCACAGGCTGGGCTTGGATGAACAAAAGGTATTTAGAAGAGCTAGTAAAATCTCCTAAAAGGTGCGTGAGGACTCTGCGCTGAACTTGTGAGAGATCCTAAGATTTAGATTGTGATAATTAATGGAGCAACATCTTCTAATTTCACATAGGTAACTCTGAAAGCAATACTGATGCTTCCACAGAAACTACAACAGATACAAAGAGCACAAAAACATTATTCGATAGAGCATATTCTCAGCTACAGAAAAACTATTTTTCAAGAGTCAGTACCATTAGATATGGATTTTCTCCAGCAGTGAACAAGAGCCTGCGCACTGCACCTGTAAAACTCTGCAGGGTGACCTGCAGTTGCTGTTGCCATCACTATTGCTGAAATACACCACCCCACTGCGCTCACATTCACTGTTCTCCATCAGTGTTCAGAAAGTGTCAATGAATGTCAAAGGGCGCAAATTTCTTCACATGGAGAAATTCAATTCCACACCTCTCTTTTATGCACACTTGCTTGTCAGACATCATTTTGTCAGACTGTCTCTCTGCTGCTGCCATCTGTCACACAGCAACAAAATGTAACAGAATACTGGCAGAAAGATTCAAGGTCTACTGTCGTACCACCAATACCCTTCTCTGTCATTGTGGGCAATCATAATAAAGACAATAATAAAATGGGAGGCATTACTTTTGGAGTAGCCCTCGTATCTCAGGAATTGGTCACTAAGAATTGAGAATACGTATGCAGGAACTGAAGACATGGAGTGACTTTGAAGAAAGCTGAAAATTCCAACTAAAACTTCTGTCAGAACAGCCATTCGAGACTCTTTGTAATAGATGTGACATAGACCAATATTTACTGTAAGCACAGAACTCAGGAAGAGCAAAAATGCAGTTCTATGATTGCATTCTTCCATCTTCCAGACTTCAGAGAAGGCCATGCACTTGAGGGAACACTATTTAGGGTTCACATTCTTGTACATACCAGGATCTATCTGCTGTGAAAACAGTTGTTTTGCTGTGATAGTGACCCATACCCTGAAAAGCCTCCTTGGGAAACCCAGAATTACTTCCTCTTGCTTAATGTAGTGTTAAAGTGGTGGGGTTCACATAATCAGTGAAATAAGCTTTACATTGATCAAAACAGGAGGACTGTGTAGGTGAAGCTGCTCATGGTGTTAATGGTGCTATGTGCTGGAATGGGCACTCTCTAAAGACATGAAGATCTCCCACTGACACTGTTCTTGTGCAGCACTTGCCTAGCAATAGGCAATTCTCAGAATGCAGAATTTTTTCTCTGACAGACCAAGTCTTTTGTCAGTGGATCATTCTTCCTCCTGCCTTCCACATCCTTGAGGAACAATAACGAAGGGGAAATATCTCTCCTGCATCATGAGGATGTTGTATCTCTGAACATAGCACTTTAATCCCAGAGACGCTGTGCCTGATTGTCAGCACAACCCAGTGCCACATGGCAGATCTGTTATCAAAGAAGAAAACTAAACAAGTGCTTGCCTATAGATGACTCAGAGGACTTCAAAGAGGCCTGGTGAGTGGGAGGTAGAATTTCAGGCTCTTCCTGAAGCCTAGCACCTGTCCAGTCCAAATAGGAATATCACTCGGAGGAGTCCTCCTAAATTTAGCACTACCTTTTGGGATATGTTATTCAACTTCCATGTCAACTTTAATTATCCCGTGCAGTGGTTGTTTGAATTCCACAGTGAGCAGCCTGAGAACTAGGTATTTTAAATCACTAAAACTTATTTATTAAAGTAACTGTTGAGAAATTTACCACTTAGTCTTCCAAATGGGAGAAGTCATCAATTACTGCCTGAATATTTTAATAGGAGCATAAGGAAATTTTAAAGAAAAGGGGATAGAAGTGAGAGGACATGATTTAATTACTTATAGGGTGATGTGGCTCCACAGAGCAAGGAGTTACAGAATTAAGGAGAAAAATAAAAGAAATCTGGTATTGCACTGTGGCCCAGAATATACAAAGTACTTAAAGAAGAGGAAGGAACAGATGTGCTGCATGACGGAGATGGACCCAAGGAGAAAAAGTGACCAAGAACTGTGCAGGTCATATCAGCCTTGGAGAGTAAGATTTCACGATATCCACAGCAAAGAATTGTTTCTCTTAGACTTTTAGATTTAATTCATATACTGTGAATATATACTTAAAAGAAACACATAAGCTGTCTTTTGCAGTGTTATCCACCTTTGGTAGTCAGAACTTCTAGAGTGTCTAGGCCACAAGGCACAGACCCTCTCATCTTCATGCTACCCAGGTTGCAAGGCTTTTGTAGCAGGAGAGTCAGGTCCATCCTGATAGTGAATGGAGTTAGCCCATCTTTAACAACACAATGAAGCAGGTCCTCCCACCATGTTCACCACTTTGTCTTTCCTATCTCACACAGCACATATGAACACAGTAATACACAACAAAAAAGACCATGTTTAGTACTACCACTCAGCCCCTGGTTTGTACATACTGAACAATGCTTTATTGTCATGCTAATATGGGTAGAGATTGAGCCATGGAAATTGCATCAAAAATGTGTGTGAGGGGAGAATAGTAAACAAGAATATAAACCATCAACAAACAAGGGATTTTACTGGAGAGAGAGGAGGCTTTTCAAGCTGCTAGATGCTTCTTCAAAAGAACAGTACCTAAAGAGTTATAAGCACTTGAACCTGTAGCTCTTATTTACTCCAGGAGTTTCTTTTAGCCACTAAGTACTCTTTATAAATGGAGAATGTATATTCTCTATGTAAAATTGTAACAGCAGGCATAATTCAAGTGTATGTTATTTCACTGTGGAAGCGTAGGCAGTTTTTTGTGTTTTGTTTGCTGTTAGTTTAGGTGCTAGTTTTTCACTGGTGGCATTTCACATCCCAGAAGAGATTAAGAGAAAACTTATTTTTAAAACACAGGAGTTTATACATCCTCCTGGGCCATAACTTTTTTCTTTTATGGGTAGATATGATTCAAAACTGCTAAGATCTTCTGGTGCCTGCAAAGAGCATCCATGATTTCCCACTGTATGGTCTCAGCATTGGAAACATTCTTCACCCCAGCATGTCACCATTTCCATGTATCAGCAAGGTGACTTCATAAGCAGTTAACAGTACAGGCAGATGTATATGTATAAATCCATCCTATGAAAATGTGTTAAAATGGTGCTTGTCTTTCCCCATCCATCTTGTCCTTTAACCTTTTTGTTTTGGTAAACTCCATAGGTCCAGCATGAGATGTGCCACCTGCTTCCGTGTATTCAGAATAACTCTGAACCTCTTTGTTTATGATAGTGGAGCTAACACAATACAAACTATTTCCTCCATTTATTTTTTCCATATCTTATTTCAAATGTCCTACGCAAAACCTGAAAAAAGCCAGAAGTACCTTTTTTCAAATAGTGTTGAAATCCTTATTTTTCCTTTTTCTGGCTCTCTGTGCCCTCCTAAAATTTCAGGCAACCACAATTACTCTTAATCCTCAAACTCCCCATCTCCTCATAGTTCTATACTTTGCATTGTATATCTCTAATCAAAATCTCACTCTGATTTCCAGACACTGAACTGAAATATATCTGTTTTACTTCAACACTTAACCTGCTTGATTCACTGTACACCTTTGCATATCCACAGCCAACATATACAACAATTTCCCTACTCTGGGTTTGTTTTTTTTGTTAATTTAATTTGCTGAATTTTTCTTTTTTTTAATTCACAAGAGTAGTCACTGGGCAGATCATCTTCTCTAGGACAACTTTTAGTTTTTGATTTTACTTTCTCCCCTTAATTAGGTTCTCAGAAATAGAATTAAAGGAAAATATGAGATGGGAAAAAGGAAAGAAAGAAGCAGCAAAAGAATAACTTAATATTTATTACTGTTAGGGAAATCTAAAGCAAATAGATATTTAACACACTGGTTTTCTTAAGTTTTGATAAAATAGGTTTTCATCATTAAATAAACTAAAAATCTCAGAGAGATAAATACAACAGTACCACACACTGATCTCCTCCTAACTAATCTATAGACTTCATAAACTTCCTAAAGGACGGTCTCTTGAATCAATCAGCTATGAGATAATTTTCCATCTTTGTTTTTGCAAGTAGATCTAGTCAAAAACACCCTTCAAAAAACTGCTACATCTGATTATACCACTTTAATTACTAATTATCAATTGCCAAAATAAATGAGCATCAGAAATGTGGCAGCTTTTTTTTTTTAATATATATTTTAATTTGCATACTCACTGATTTGAGAAAGTAATTAAAGGACAGCAATTTGAAAAACCAGAGTTTAATGCTCTTTAATGCTTAAGTTATTCTGGTCCTTAAAGTGCTAGCAAAACTTCTATGCATCACAGTAGTGCCTTCTTAGGCTCCTCTCTGGGGTCAGAGATCATTTCCATAGTGTTGAAGTAATTTGAGACCTAGTAAATCTCCATCTCCAGTTTTCATACTTTTTTAGAATGCACTCCCATTACATGACTCCTTAATTTGCATGACATTGGTTTCTAACAGGATCTTGTCCTGATTGACACTAAAAATTGTAATTCGAAGAATGAGAATTAAATACGAACTCTCTGAGTTACCTACATTTCATAGTTGCTGTCCAGAGCGTAACAAAGGGCCACAATGCAAAGCTCTGATCACACACAGAGGTACTTGCAGACAAGTTTGAAGAAATAATTTGATAACTATTCTGAGTTTGTTCCTTGAGTAATTTATAAGACAGATGTTTTAGAGCTCCAGGAAAACTCCAGTTGAACTGGAATGAGCAGCTACAGCTTATAAGCAACATTAACGTCAATTAAGATGGCAATAAGACAGAAGTTAATTTCTAATTATATTTGACAATAACAACCATATTAGTTTGCAAGCAGTACATGAACATTAAAAGAGTTGAGCGTAAAGAGAATTCAACCATCCACTTGAGTGAAATAAGAACTATTTTGAAGCAGATCACATTAAACTGAAAGTGTGACTGATACATCCAACCTCTGCCTCACTGAGGGTCTGCAATATCAGCTACATGCTGGTCTAAAATGAACATGCTACTTAGTGTTACCTGGGGAAAAAGAGACTTAAACATCTCTCAGTCTACATTCCTAAAAAATATGGAATCTTGTCACAGCAAGGTCCAAATCCTCAAAAAGCTAGATGCTTCCATGTTTAATGCCTCCACCTCACCTGGGCATTGCACATATGCCGCATGATGGAAAGTGAGTAGCATAGTTTTTATCTAAGTCAATGAATTAAACCTGACTGTTGAGCAGAGTTTACATCGCTAGAAGAAAACTTTTGGGAACCAAAGGAAAGTGTGAAGGATAAGAATCCAGAAACAAGGCCAGGAAAATCAACAATGTTGCCAAGTTAGAGATTGTTGTTGGATTCATGATATACCAGTTCAGGATGAGTTTCTAGAAGCACTGGCATATGGATGAAGCATAAAATGAAACTAATAAATAAATAATTCCGTTATACATTTCTACCACATGCTGAGGGACTTCTCTGAAATTCTAGCCTCCACACACATAGTGTGACACTGCTCCTGTCCAGTGGCCTAAGCAAATGTACAAATGTGGATCTGTGATCTCTAGCTTAGTTAAAAAAATGTAGTTTTCTTGTTCAAGTGTCTGTGTTGAAACTCCCTGTTGCTGTCTTTCAGAAAGCTCTTCATTAAGTCATACCTGGAGGAGCTTGTTTCAAATACCATCTCCGAGCATCCTATTGCAGCCCCATAGAAACTGGCACTCAACTCCTCCAGACTAGCCCATAAAGAGAATTAGTGGCTGATCTCTATTCAGAAGATGAAAATAATTTGGGCTATGTTACTTCTTAGACGCTTTGATTCTACAGTATCACTTTGTAGCAACCTGGTTTGTTTATCAGAAACAATTTTAGATACCTAGAGGTCCCATAATGGGTCTAAACCACTAGACCCTCTGAGAGGCAGCAGCATCCCACTTGAAAGTCCAGCATAGCCTCTTTTTGACTGATAGTTCTCTCCTGTGTTGCTTAGGCCAGATTTAATTGTGCTTATTAGAAACACCCTCATTTTCTGTCAGGTAAGTCAACAGACCACACAAGAAGCTCGTGGAACCAGCACAGTCCCATCATAATCAGTCCTTAAATGAATAAAGGCTACCTGCAACAAATTAACTGGAAGGTATAGTAAATGGGCAACAGAAAGCAAAAGAGAAACCTAAAATATGACTCTAAATAGAAGAGAATTAGTAACTGAGCAGCAGGCAGAAAGCACCATTGGGTTGCAAGGTGCCCCTTATCTAGCCTGATGATTCAGTCTGAATAATGAGTTATTTTCTGTTTGTTGAATCCAAAGGAGAACAACAGATTGTGCTGCAGATGCCATTGTTTAAGGGATTTTTTTAAGTGTTTTGCTTTTGGGAAATAAAAATGAAGTGGCAAGCAACATTTATTGTTGGTAGTTACCAGAGTTATTCCTGGAAGCAGAAAGTGTTATGAAGTTATAAGCTGGGTAACAAAAACGGGTACATTTTTTAATGCAATGTTATTTCATTTTATGTAGTAATAGATTTGCAAATGGGAACAAGGGAGCATTGTAACCAGAAGCTTTAGAACACATTTAATTGGGAAATGTAGAAGTTATGTATTGTTTTAGTAAACTTTCTCAAGAAAAAAAATATTACAATTGTAAACTTTTTTCAAATGCAGAAAAACTCAAAGAATAAATAAAAATAATGGGGACACTGTAAAGTTAAAGTTATCCACTTCAGAAAGTTTTTTATTGCTTTTTTAATATACCTACATGGGCATACTTTGTAACAAAATGCACAGAACTGTTTGTGTGGACGTGACTACAACAGGATCAATACAATGAGAAAGCACTACAAAGAAAGAGGAAAATGAAATGCTCAGCTGATCTGAGGACCTAGGCTCACAAGAACAACTCCACAAAAGAGAGATCTCCAACAAGAGATCCTTCCTCAGCAGCAGTCAACCCTTAAGTGGGGTCTGAATTGCCTTCACCTGTGCTCCCAGAGCTAACTGGGTCTTTTTCTCCAGGTGCTCTATCAGTGGTTCAGGTTATGACTCAGTAGTTGCCATACAGTGAAATTACAAGTAAAAAACTAATCTGTAAAATAGATAAATATTTTCTGAAGTTAAAGGCTACTCCTACTGAGAGCTAAGCACTAAGACTGCTGTTGACTAGGAATAGTATTAGTCCCTGTGAAACAGAATTACAAACCAAAAATCATTGCTCATTGAACTAATTAATTAATGACTGGTGACCCAGTGAATATTAGTAAACTAGCAAACAGGAGCATGTGAAAGATAGAGAAAAAGTGAATAGAAACTTCACTGAGGAGTTTGAAATTAAAAGTGTGATGAAAAATTCAAAAAATTTCCTACCTTCTCTGCTTTACTGCCTACCTACCTATCTTACATTTTGTGTTCCTTCTTTCTTGTCTTCCTAGTTGGGCTCTGTTCTTCCATCATTTTGGAGCATTAATAGAAATCTTTCATTAGTTCAGGTGAGTCTCTTCTCCATCCAGATGAATAGATATTGTACATGCATGCTAAGCAAGCCTGAAACTTTCTGATAGTGAAGTACTTTCTTAATTCAAAGTCTGCACAGTTCTGAGCTAAATTGCTGCCTCCTTGTGATGTAAGTCATCTGTCTGTTACATGTGTGACACTGATCAATCAGTTATATCTATTTTTGCTGTTTTTGTCTTAGCAAAATGTTACACTTGTAGGGCTTGTCTCAACAGAGATTATCAGAGGATTTTTAACTAAGATATTCCTCAGTGGTCTTGCCCACATTTCTTTCCTATTTTTGATAGAGATCCCTGCTGAGTCTTCCATATTTCCCCACCAATGAGCTTTGGCTTTGCATTTCCTCTCTCTTTAGAGCTTGTTCCACCAAGATCTTGTCTATATGGAGGAGTGGCTGACAAGCCAGAGGGCTATGTTGCCATCCAGAAGAATCCTGACACGCAGGAGAAATGGGCTGGCAGAAACATCATGAAGTTTTGCAGCACTGAATCAGGTTGCCCAGAAAGGTGCTGGTGGATGTCCCATCCCTGATGACATGCAAGATTAAGTTTGCTGAGGCTCTGAGCTACCTGACCTAGCTGTAGGTGTCCCTACTCATTGCACAGGAGTTGGACTAGATCACCTTTAAATTTACGTTCCAACTCAACTATTCTATGATTCTACAAAGCTCAAAAAGATGTGCATTAATTCCCACAACTGGGAGACTGTTGCACTGCTGTGGTCAACAGTCAAATGTTATGTAATAGCCACAGTGGCACAGATAATTTTGCAGGTGCATATCCACAGTAGTGTTCTTTCCAACAGATGTAGTCTTAATCAGTCAGAACTCCGACTCAACCACTTTTACAGAAAATGCAAAAGGTAAGTTAAATTTTTACTGGAGCTTGTGCCTCAGAGTCCAGCTTTAGATTACCTAGGTGAGCAGTGATAAAAAGATGAATGCTGCAGGCTGGAAATACGCACAGAATGTCTCTGATGTTGTTCTGAAAATAATACAATTGACCAACCAACTCAATGCTGAACCATGTACGTGAGTAGAATACTGCAGTCTAAATTATAGTCTCAATAACACCCGTGGAATAATCCCAGGGAAAGCAACAATGTAAATGTGGACCACATGTTGTTGTGCCTGGAGGGAGATCTCATATACTTTTTATAGCCACAGATGTTACCTTGTCAGCATGGGAGAATGCTTAAATATATAACATGAACTTTTTCTGAATCTCTATATAATCTGAATGTTAGTGGCAATCACAGAGAAATCCAAGCCTGAAGTTTGATCCTGTGTGAAGAAAATACCGCAGTGTTTTACAAAACTGAAATAAATGAGCAGAAGAGAATCAATACCTGAAGTCACAGGAGCTACTTCAGATTTAGTAGCATTGATTACAATACGGCTGTTTAATATCACACACAGGGGGATCGTAACTGTTTTCAGGAAGAATAAAACGTTCTAGGCAATATCTGAGAAACAAGACAGAAAGCAGAAATGATTAAAAACAAATGCAAGGACTTGCTATTTTGTTAGATTTTTTTACAGCCAGAACATGTAAAAGGACTGATGATTAGAGTGAAGGTCTAATAAATGAAGCGTATTTCTCAGTAAAGCATTCAAGTTACAGTAGTAGCCACTGTCATCAGGCTGGCAGTCTTGTTCTAGGGTTTGAAACAAACACAGTTATGAACTCTGACATCTGCTCATGAGTTTTGCTAACTTAAGCAGTGCATATCTGCATTAATTCCAAACACATATGGAGTCAAAAACAGATCTGCATTATGAAGGTTGCTCAAAAAGTAATGCCTCCTATTTATTTCCATGGAAGCTGCAACTGATACAAAAGGAACAAAAGCACAATTTTTGAAACAAAATTCTCATTTGAAAAGCGCGATTTTTCAACATGGTCAGCGCTATTAGCTTTGCATTTTCTCCAGTGAAAAACAAGAGCCTGCATTCCAAGCTCTTAAAAATCTGCACCATCAAAAGTTACCCACTGACAAAACTGCTTAAACACACCACCCACCATCTCACTGTGCTGACATCCAGTGTTTGGTCTCCATAAACATTCAGCACGCACCAAATGAATGTCATTTTTTTTCCTCATGGAGAAATTCATATGCACTTTCATGTCAGGTGCCATTTTGTCAGACTGCACTTCTGCTGCCGTCTGTCTCATGACAACAAAATGTAATGGAATGTTAGTGAGAAGGCTCAGTTTTTACCTTCATAGCACCAGCATCCACCTCTGACATTGTGAGTCAACATAATAAAAAGGGAGGAATTACTTTTGGAGCAGCCCTTGCAGTCTCCCTGTAGAGTCAATTGAGAAAGAAATTCCAGAGTGTAAAGTGCACATTGGCTCCCATTCCTCCTGTAGACCTTTTTTTCTCGTGGCACCTTCATTTCGCATAGTTACTTGTATTTGGTGTTGGGAGTGTACTGGGGGAATTGAAGAGGATTTATGTCACAGCTGTCTCTTGTGCTCTTCTGAATAAGACATACAGGCTTACAGCTGGCAAACAGTTTTACGACCAGTTACGAAGTTCCTGAATTGCATGGTTTATAGCTTAGTGTAGGAAAATAAACCAAGTCTGTTCTGTTTAGTATGCTGAGCTACAAACTGCAGCAATTCCTCAGTCAGTTCAGGAGCTGTTCAACTCTCTCCTCTAAGGAGCATTAGCATCTGTCATGGGAATTATGAATGGACAACAGGTTTGTCTTTCCTAGATAGAGTATGGGGATCTCACTTCTTTTGGTCCTCCTATGATGTGAATCTATGGAGTAAGATTCACTTAACCTTCCCTTAAAGGTGGAGTAATGCCTTGCCTAGGGATCACTGCATATCACAGCTTCTGTGATTTCTGGAGCCTTGCTGAGCTGCTCTGAAAAGAAAAATAAATAGAAAAAGACAAAGAAAAAGGAGAAAACAACAAACGAGTGCTTACTAACACTTTAAAAATGATCTGCTGGAAATACCTCACCAAATTTCATTTGCTTCCAACATTTTTTATCTCATCAAAAGCATCAATCAATCTTGTTCAATACTATCATAATATTTGTCCTAAGTGCCATGTGCAGTACTGAAAAATCAGATGGACATATCCAATATTCATGTTTGAGAGTCCAGATATGAAGCTGTCAGATTCTGCTGAAATATTTTTGCAAGAGAAAATGCCAATACTTAGCATTCTACTTACTTCTGTAGTGCTTTCAGGTTATTAACTAATCAGTCCTCACTGTGTCTCTGTGCAGCAGATGATTTTCTGCACCCACTAGACAAAAACTCTTCCCTATAAGAAAATAAGCACTTTTGAGGTGTCTAGTCAACTTAGCTACACACAAAAAGTTTGGATAAATATCCAAGGTGAAATTTCTTGCTTAAATCGATTAAAATTTTTCCACTGACATCAGTGGTGTCAAGTTTTCACAGTCACATTCTTTATTCTACATGTGAAAAAAGCACATGCAGTTCTTATAGGTTCTTCTTATTATAAACTAGATTTGTGTGCCCACGTATCACATATCAGGGACTATGTTGAAAAGGAACCAGTTGTGACAAAGTCAAAAAAAAAAAAAAAAAAAGCTTAGAATCTAGATTTCTTGCCTGGATTAGCATCGGTTCAGCACAATACTGCTAATTGCAATCTGGTTATGCCATATTAGACCAGCATCACTGAAAGAATAATCTGCCCTGGAGACTAAAAGATTATTTGATCATTAAAGTTGTAATTTGATTAAAACAATCTTTTGGGATGAGAAAGTCAAGATAATTCAGACAAATATGAGAAATGGAATTGTGTTTGTTTTAATAAAGAACCTGCGTTATTTTTTGTTTATCAAGTCAACAAATTCTGTTGTTTTTTCTTCTGAATATTGTGTATTTAGTTGGCTTCTGTGGGAGATTTTTTTTTTTTTAATAAAACTATTCCTATTACTGCTGCTGAATAGATACTGTTAAGGCATCTAGGGTTATTCCTGTGGTTCTGTTGTTCGCCTCTTGCTTTTTCAAAGAGATGATATTTTTTTCATATTTCAGGAGAAATCCCTTTACAGCATGTCAGGTTTTCCTCTGAACTACATTGAGTTGGTGTAGTACTAAAAAGAATGTAAATTATCCCAGCAGTTATTTGCTGAATTTACAAGATGTGCAAAAATCTGAATAAATTTTGAAGAAATCTATGAATGGTTGCACAGGGTTTTGTTTTCAGTTTTACATGATGAATAATTCCACAGAAGGCTTTTAGTTAACTTCCTCATTAACTCAGAAATATTACATTTCATATTTTAATGATACTTGATGCTTCCAAAGATCAAGGTCAAAAAAAAAAAAAAAAAGGAAAAAACAATATTAAATCTATTAAATCCACAAAAAATCTAATTGCTTGAAATGAGGAAAAAATACTTACTTTAAGGCCTCATGACTGTAATTTTTCTGTGTGAAATAAGATATTTCTCTCTTTCTGTCTTCCTGTTTAATTTCCTGCATATTTCTGGAATGTATTATATATTATGTAGCTATTCTGCACATATATTGCCCCTTATTATTTCAGATTTTGCACAATTGTCTAATAGACTTTATTTAGAAGCCCATAAAACTATTCATTCCTGATGAAAAATTTATATTTGTCTGTTTGTAACTCCTTTGTAATTAAAGTTTTCTACAATGATCTAATCAACTCTATTCGTACAAGGCCATTTTCTCCTAAAATGGGTAAAAGGCATTAAATCAGTATTTATTCATCTATTTGTCATGTGTCCAATAAGAATTAAAGTGCTTTTTGAAAACTCTTTTTCTTAACCCAAACAAATGCCAGCACCAAAAATACTGATGCTCAAGAGAGACAGGAATAACTAGCATGGTTTATAACAACTTGCAGAAATTTAAGGCCAACTATCTGTGTAAAACTGGATAGGACTAAAAATATGCAGTAACAATAAATAGAGGGGTCTAATACCAAGATAAAGGACATGGAGACCTTCCAAAAATACGTTTTGAGGGCATGTACAGGGACTCTGTTTATCTGTAGTGTAGCCTTGGTTGCAAGGTTTGATTGCACTGAATTTCCCTCAGGTCAGATCCAGAAAAGGATTTTCAATCATTTCAGTCATGGATTTGACTTCTGTTACGTCATGAAATATTTAGGGATTCATTCTACTGAAGACTGAGAAAGATGCTTAAATAATGGTCAAACCCATTGTTAGGCAACTGTGACCAGAATTTAGCCTGAAGAGCTTATACTGATGTGTAAACACTTCTTAGACTTACTAAGGCAAAAGACAGGATTAATTTATCATAACATTAGCCATTGGTGAATTCCACAGAGTATATCACTTATCTTTAATTAGACACCTAAGTTCTGTCTTGTGGGGACAGGAATAACCCACTCGTGGCAAGTGCCAGTCAGTCAACAGCGATCCAAATTAGTCTTAAAGAATGCCCAATTTTAACCATCTCAGGCTACCATGACTTTTTTAAATAAAAGTGCCATTCTTATCAGTGCAAATGGAGTCTGTGAAGCATCATAGAAGGCATCATTCACCCAGAGAGCCCTACACAGAAAGGAGGAAAAGCCCTGAGACACTGTGTTTTGCTTTCATAACAAAAATATTTAGATTCAGTTGAACAAATGAATTTATATCAGAAAAAACTATAACTAAATATTTAACGAAAGTTGAAATTAACTTGAGGTGATGATGCTTAAAAATACATAATTTCTTAGAGGTTATTATTTTTAATACAAAAATCTTGATTTTGTACCAATTTCCCATAAAAAATATTTTATCAAGTATCAATGATTTTCCCAGAGAAGCTGTGGATGCCCCATCTGTGAAGGTGTTCAAGTTCAGGTTGGCTGGGGCTCTGTGGAACTTGAATTAGTGTTTGATTTAGTGGTTGGCAACACTGCCTGTGGCAGGAGGGTTGGAACTGGATGATCTTCAAGGTCCCTTCCAACCCAAGACATTCTCTGAGCCTATGAATGCTTACACCTCAGCATTTACTGAAGTTTACAAAGGGCTGTTCAATGTGTCACACATATATTTAAGGACTTTCCAAGTTGGATATGATACAGTGGACTTCTTTTTCAATTTCACCACTATAGGCCAGCATTAAGTACAGCCATCCACAATGCAGTACTGGTTAAGGACAGTAAACACATTTCCTATTTTTCAGAGGTTATAATAATTAACCTTTTAAGCATCTGAAGTTTCTCAGAATGTTCTCTTTGTGTTGTAAATACCATTGCCTGCTAAATGAACTTCTTTCATACATGGAAATAAGGATTGCTTGTGTTTTTAAGGGAAGGTCCAAAATTAAACATCAAGGCTGACAGCAGGAGGTGCTTTGATGAGCTTCCATCTGGAAAGGCAGTGCATGCATATGGAAGGGAGATCATAACCCGAAGATTAACATGACAAAGCACTGCTGCAAATTTTCAACTGGAAAGACAGAATTGCTTTCAACTCAGACAATAAATCAGATATGATTCACATGCAGGGTTAATAGTAGTATCTATTCTGCCAGAGGCATGCAGTAATCGCATCTATGAAGATGAGCTCTGGTGCTGTGGCTAGTGCAATTATTCAGTGTTACTGGAAATTCCTTCAAAAACTCTAGAGCTAAAGCCCCAGATGGGGAACTGTGCATCCATCTAATGCCTCTCTGCTTAATACTTGTTAACTTCTCTAACCTCTATGTCAATTGGATCCTTATTTTCTAATGCATACAAAGAAGCATAAACTGTAACAAAAAATATTGCCTAAAATCAGAGTGCTGGAATCAGTGGCTGTGTTTCTTTCTCTACAATTAAAACCAGTTCTGTGCATGGGAATAACGTCATTGGGAAAGTAACCAATGGCAAAAGATGGCAAATGATAAAATAGCCATGTGTTACCAGAATTTTGTTTTCTGAATGGTGGGGCTGCTGAAACATTTCCTTTATAAACTATCAAAACTATCATTTAATCCTTTTTTTTTTTTTTTTTAATTGGTAACTCTTTTGCCTTCTTTTACTTATTTTCCTTTCATTTCAGTTTGGAGTGCAATCAGGCACAAATTGCAGAACACAGAAACTAATATGCTCAGAGAAACAGTTTCTGTTATAGGCATGACACTAACCTCCCATGTCCCTTTGTTTCACAAAATGGACAGGGGCAGACTTTGTGCAATCTGTGATGAAAATAAGGAAAGTTGAGAATGGGCAGAATAAGATTTTAGCTTAACAAATATATATATATTTCTTTTTTCATTTTTTTCCTCAATACATGAAATAGTGATCAGAAATTGGTGCAAATAATTATATCAATTCCCTGAGTCAAGATTGTTCTACCCGTTCCAAAGGAATTATTTGATTATTTCAATAATTTTCTTAGGGTCTTGTCTTCTGAGAAGCATTGGATCATTGCCCAGAAGGTCCTTGTACACCATGGGGAACCCAAAGATATCTATCATCGTATTTAGATCATTCAGTATAGTGTAGGTATGTAGCCATTCTCACTAGAGTGTTTTATCAGCCTGTTTTTATCAAGGGAGCAGCATGGTCCCAGGGACCAGAAAACTGTTAAACCAGTAAACTGTTAACAGGACATGGGACAGAATGAGGAAATCCACTCAATACAAATCAATCTCAATCTACTTGTTGAACTAAAACTGCATTTTGCAAATATAAATTCAGTAATTACTAGCTGCAGAATCATTTGCCTCCAAAGCACTGAACACTCCAACAAATGAAGGTGGCAAATATTGGAATGAATGTTCATTTATATTTACACTCATTTATATTTATATTTATACATTTACATATATATATACATTTATATTATATTTATATTGTATGTATTTATACATATTTGTGTATTATCCTGTCACTTACTGGAAAAGTACGAAGAATCTCAGGACAGCAGGAATACTCATGAAAACATTTCTGTGGTGCTCCCTTCAAATGCAGCCATATATCATCTACTGGTTTGCAGTCAATTGAAATACAGTCTCCCAGTGCTTCCCCTATTGGTAGGGAATTGGGATGTTGGTGATTCCTGCTGACTTCCCATGGCTTCTTCACAGCCTGGAACTTGTCCTGAGCTATCGGAAGAGTATCATAAACTTTGATGAATCTGTATTACTATTAGCAAACTTTTGGTTGTAGTGAAACGTAAATCAGTCAGATGACTGAAAGAGGCCTTGCACCCTTTTTTTCAGGTCCAGTATTTACCTACAGGTCTGAGAGTAATCTCAAGGCAGTCTCTGGGGACAAACTCATTTGTATCCTCTGCAGATTTTCCCATACAAAAAAAGAGACAATACATCTGATTGCATTCTCACCGTTAATTTATGTTTCTCCTCTTGTACTTACTGTCCAAGGCATTATCTTTTCCTGTTTATACTGTTTCGCTGTCTCTGAGCACTTGTAGTGTATAAATAATAACACCATAAGGAGCTGAATACAGGTAGGATCGGGCTTTGGATTATTTGAATGATGGAAAATTCATGTATGTATTACAAAACAGACTTACTATACGTAGCATTAAAACTCTCTCAAAAGGTACAAAAGCGGTTTAGTTTGTTTGTTTGTTTGTTTGTTTGTTTGTTTAACAAGATTTTCAGCACTCTGATTTCACACCTTCAGGAAGTCAGGATGCCCAGCCACCTCCTCCAAGTGCTCCTTTCCAGTAATATAGAAAGCATACAAATTCCTCTTATGTGCACAAGAGTCAGATGTAATCATGTTTGGAGCACGTATGAATGCATTGTACTGCATTCAACAGCTGTGCTGTTCAGGATCAGAGCCTCTTAACAGGGAGCTGTGAACATGTGGCTTGGCTCACTTAATATTTGCTCTTCCACCTGGAAAGTCATCCCCTCTCCAACTCTAATTCACCCACTTAAATAACTCATTTCTGTTTGCTGTTTCCTAATCAACCCTAGTTTTCTGATTTGATTTCCTTACTTAGTATATATATGCTATTATTTCCTTGGTTATTTCTAATTTTGACAGCAATTTTGTCAAGCAGCTGCCCTTTTTGCTATCTATAGCATCCTATCATTTCTCATTTGGCTGTCTTGTTAGTGGCAGCACAGGTCAGTGTGGGCTATCTGCATATACATTACTTCTCTTTATGATTTGTAGCATCCTGCAGTTCCTCACGTTGTTATCTTGTCAGAGACACTGTAAGACAGAGTGAACCATCTGTACATGCACCTTAATTCATACCTGCCTGTGCCATCTGTCACTACAGTAGTAGGTGGAAATAAGTAAAAACCTTTAACTGACTGGAAAACAAACAAACAAAAAGAAAGTTATTTCATGAACCAAATAATAATTAAAAAAAAAAAACAAAAATCAAAAACAAAACCACAAAACAGACTACTTTTGGAACTTATCAAATGATAATGAAAACCAGGTTTGGAGCAGGCTCCCCAGAGAAGCAGTGAAGTCACTGTCCCTGGAAGTGTTCAAAAACATGGAGATGCACCACTGAGTGACATGGTTGAGTGGGCGTGGTGAGGATGGGCTGGTTGTAGAGGTCTTTTCCAACCTTAATGATTCTACAATTCTAAAATTACTATCTGCAGTTGAAGGATGTTGGATCTTGATTTACACTGGGGATGTTTTATTATACCTTGGATTTATGTCCTGTGAAGGTGAAGGCACAGTGTATTCCATGTTCTTCACTCAGTTTCACTCCTGGGGCCCCACATACACTGAAAACAGAGTCCCAAAATAATGATGAAAAAACAAAATGCTGGAAGAATTTTTTAACCAAATTGTTTTGTTTAACTTCAAGGAAGTGTGAAGGTACCATAATATTCCTTTCCTATGCAAAGGAGATAGAGGAGTAGTCCCTTCTTGAAAAGCGACCATCACCATACAGAGGTGTTGCGCTCATCCATTACAGTCAGTGTCTTCATAAAACAGGATTTCCACCATGTCCATCTTTACTTTTCCTGCCATTTCTAAATGCCTGACTATGCTTATATTTAACATGAACAGCTAGAACGAGAGTGATCTGATTTTCTTTTCCTCAGTATGTCTTAGTTACAGCTAAATTTCCAGAGACAAATTTAATTTCAGATCAATTCTCACTCAATGCTGTGTTCAAAACCCTTTTCCCCTCATCGTGGCTGCACAGGGAAGTGCATTGTAATTAGGAATAAATATGTAGTCCCTGCCTTTTCTTATTTAGAAAGAGTGAAAAAAGGATTATTTTGTTTTCTCTAATGAAATAAAAGTGACACAGTAAATTTCAAGACTTCCTTAATGGTAACACTAACACTTTCACAGCCATGACTTTCAGATAGAAGGGCAATATTTCTTTAAAGACCAGACAGTAGTCCAAGAGTTGGGCAGGAGTAAACTGCAGAGGAAGATGTGGAACACTTAATTCATCTACACAGACAAGTCACTATTCATTTTTTACTTCAGTTTTTAATCTTCTAAAGGGTTCTGCGGGAATTTCTCTTTCAGTGGTATTCATACTACCTAAATGGCTTCATCCAGCCTGGCCTTGAATGCCTCCACAGATAGGGCATCTACACCTTCTCTGGATATATTGTTACAGTTCTGTAAGTTATTCCCTGATTGGACAAACAGAGTCTCTCTAGAAAGCAATTTTGAGGAAGAGAAGCTCTCCCAGTTCCTCTCTCTACTCTGCACCAGGAGATACCCCCTTGCTGTATGTCCATGATCATTGGTACTAGAATACAGCTCATTACTGCAATTATTACAGTCTCAGTCTGAAATTATTTTGACACTCCTGACTCATGAGACATGCTTTCCTGAGTAATGTTCCTACTGTGCCCATGGAACAACACAATAATTTGCTTGCCAAAGTTGTGAAGAACCTTAAAGCCTTGAACACCTTAAATTGTGTTTTTCAGTGTCTCTGTAGCCCTGTGTCCTAACGTTGTTGTCCTGTATACACAAAGTCTTCTTCATGGGCTTGGTCAAGCTGACTGAGAAAATCTGCCAAACTATACTCTGCAAGAAAAAGCTCTGTCAACTGCAAACTACTTTGCCTTAGGAAATGCCATAAACTTTTAGCACTAAATATTTCACTTGTATGGAGATCATAGGTCAGAGATAATTGGTTTAATTTCAGAATGGCCTTTTACAGAAAGTTTAATATCACAAACTACGCTCCCACAATGGTCCTGAAACCAGCAGCAGAAGATCCTCCCTCTGGAAAGATCTTCCACTGACTCAGAAGCTTCAGAGTCTGCCTTAGCTCAGTACATGATATGCGGGCAGGATTACATAGATCGTGAGTTTGATTATGAAACAGTGTTCAGCAACTGTCTGGTGCCAGAACTGGCTCTTGATGCTTTTTGAATTCTCCAGTCTCACTTTGAATTACGGAATTTGAAATGGCAAAGGCAGTGTTAATGCTTTTTGACATTAAAAATGTCACACTTTAAGTGAGAAAGGAAGAAGGCTTATGAATACTCCTCTCTATCCTTCATCTAATCTTCCCTAGAACGTACATGTGGAATAGAGGTTTTCAAATTAGGTCAGTTTATCCTGGATTTAGAGAACAATTGAGGCTGGAGAGGTCTGTGTGAGGTTCTAACACTGAGGTTATCCTTGGCTCTTCCCTATCATCAAGCTGTGGTGAGAACACTCCAGTTGTAAATTTGCCATCATAACCCCCCGACACCAGTTAGATCAAGCACAGCTAAAAGTACTAAAAGGTTTAATTGTTAGCATTTGATTTCTTTCCTTCAAAATAAATTTTTCCTTTCTTTCCTATCAAAAAAACAAAAACAAAAACCTCAGAGCCTCAGACACTGCATTGTTAGCAGCTTTTATTCTTTCCTTCCCTAAAACTCATTTCCTTTACTGCAAAATAAGTCCATTAATTCCTCAATTTGAAGTGACAGCTCTTGTATTGATTGGCCACTCAATTATGCTGTTGTGCTGTATTTTCAGCTTACAGAACTTTCTCAATTGCTTCAAGAATGTGTAAAGCATTGGAGCCTGGAACCACAGAATTAGAAAACTGATCTGAATGGAGGAAAAGAAAAAGGGAGCACTGCAGAGTACTGTGAATTACACATCACAGAAATGTACGTAAAACAGAATTATTATAGGGGGTGGAGGAAGGAGGAGAGAGAACAATGCATCAAGCGTGAAAACAGAAGGTACATTGTCTCTTTAGTTGAGATTCAAATACTACGCTGTCATTGCTATGTAACTGAAGTATGAGAATGATATCAACTGCTTAGCTTGGAGACTGAACTAGAATTCAAAATAAGTTGGCTAGTCTTCACACCTTACATATTGTGGGATGAATTGTGAATCTTTTCTGCCAACATGTGAAATTTCCTCTTAGCATACAAAAATACTTTTTTATTGAGTAGGTGGTCAAACACTGGCACAATATGCCCAGAGAGGTTTTGAAGTATCCCTTCTTTGAGATACTCAAGTGCCATCTGAATATTGTCCTAGACAATCTGTTTTAGGTGGTTCTCCTTGAGCTAGGAGAGTAGGCAGTTAGGACTAGATGATTGCAAGAGGTTCCTTCCAACCTAAACTATTCTGATTTTTTTTTTCAAATAAATCCAAACAAATTTATTTAGTCTTACTGTCTGTTATCAGTATAAATCAGAATCTTGCTTGGTCTGTTTAATTACATATATATAGTATACAGGTGATAAATCTTAGTGATCTGGGGACTCAAAATATGAAACAAAATGAAACAAACTCATTTAAACTGATCTCATATCATCACAAAGTTAAAGAGAAATTATGCAAGACAAGAAAATGTCAAAGCAAAAAGAATAATGAAGTCCACAAATTAGACAGGAAAGAAAATTTGTGAGCGTTGTAATAGGATCAATGACTCACCATGCTGATGGCTGCAAGCATTTGACATTTTTAATGGGAAGCAATTTGGAATCTGAGCAGAGTGCTCAAGGATTTTTTCTCTGCTTCTGACAAGATTTTACTCTAGAACAATGTTTAAACCATTCAGAATTGAGGAAAACAGGGCCGGGAAGGACTAAGAGAGGCTCCTTTCCATGCTCCTTCCAGGGGAAGCCATACCAAAACTACCGTTTGCAGGTGGTAGAATATACTAGAATTTCCATCCCTCAAGCAGCATATGCCATAGCATATAATTACAGATATTTTCCTAATGTTTAGTGGATTCATTTTGCTCAGTTAAATCTAATCTTTGTTCAGCTTAATGAACATGGAAAATGTATTGGTAGATATTTATATAAACCTCATTAAATGTAAGTTTTCTAGAGAAAACAGTTTAAATTCCTTTGATTTATATATTTTAAATTGTATTTTGCAGTTCATTTACAAGTGTTTCTTACCATTCTTGAGAAACACTGGCATCCTGTCTCCCAGAGTATTTGGTGAAATTGTTGAGAGTTCCATCCTCCCAAGAGGAATTAGCCTTTCTGTGATGAGTCATTTATGCATGAGTTATCCTCCAGCTATGGAGGAACTGTGTTTTTTCCTCTTGATTCAAGAATGGGTACCAGAAGGGGAATTTGGTTATCTATATCTGTATGAAGGTGGGGTTAATCTGAGCTTTGTTCTTTGGGATGGAACTATTTAGTTTCATAGACTGAGATCACAGCTTAAACTAGGGAAATCCTGCAATCAAGAGTCCAATGATAGTATCAAAAAATTTCCAAATCAGTTAGCTTACTTATGACCATAACAGTCACACTTGTGCCCACAAACAGAATTGTCACTGCTATGGTACAGGACCTTCACTGGACATGTAAGTTGTTGGGTTTTTTTTTGTGCTGTTTATGTTTCCCTACTCTGGGAATAAACACCTTTTCTTCCCAACTTAATTGCACTTCATCCAAGCAGCTCTGCTGTTAATCAGCTGCATAATTTTCCACGCACATTATTAAGATATTGACACACATAACACTGGACGTTAAAAATACTTTGAGTGAGTTAAGACAAGACTCCTTCATGCTTTTGCATTAATATGGATATAGTCTGTTGACTTTAAGGGCTGTTTCATCTGCTTTAACTCTGATGTAGTTCATGTGAGAATTTGATTGTGTGCAATTAGTGTTTATTTAAAGCAGAATATCCCATTGTACTGATACAATGGGATATTATACTGATCTGTGCAATGATCTGGTAATCACCTATTTGAATTCTGGCTGTATTAATAACAAAACTCCTAAGTAAAAACAACATGAATGTAAAGTAACAAGATAGAAATTGACCTTTTATTTGTATGTCTGAAAATTCTCTATACTGAGTCCCCAATAACGTTCTCAAAGCAACTCATAAACACTTCTTAAGCCTCACAGGAAAGATTCAAGAGACAAGAATTCATATACATGAAGATCCAAAGTCTTTGCAAAAGCAAACCTATTGTTTAGACATAAGTTGTGGCCCAATGCAGTGAATACTGAGTGAAATAGTATACCTGTATCAATTACAGAGTTAAACAAGATGATCATAATTGTCTTTGTTGGACAAAATTTTGTGATTTATCATCTACCCGTGGATATACAAGAGAACAAACACTGTCATTTTCTAATGGTTAGACTTGTGGGCATTTTTTTTTACTTCGGAATTGTTGCTTTAGCACGATCGGTTCTGCAAAGGAAACATTCAGTGCTTATCTTTTGCTTGGTAAGGAAAATTGCTAGTATCTTACACAAATCTGTCAAAAACAGGAAGAGAGGAAACTGTTTTGTCCAGAGTAATGTTGTTCTAGGAATGACTGGGTAACTATTAGTCTTGCATTGGAAAATAGAAGAAACTTCCCAATGATTCAGTGGAATAATGTAATTTTGACTTTAGTGAGAAAGCTACTATCTAAAAAAGATTTTGATTAGTTTTACAGGAGGCTTACAGTTGTCTAGGTTTGGATTTGGGGTTCTCAAAAATTCCTTCCAGGCCAGAGTGCCCAATATACACATATTTCTGCAGCTGAGACCCAGTGCGTGGCACTTAAGTGCAGATTGACAGTGTGTCATGTACCAGTCCCAGAGTCATTTAACAAAGCAGCTATAGCCCATGGCACAAAAGTACAGACTGTTAGAGCTCTGCAAGAATAGGGCAATCTATTGTTTTTTTTTTATTATTTATTTTTTGACTCAGGAAAGACTGAGAACTACAGCACTTTTTTCAGCCCTCAGTATCAACTTCCATTTCTCCATTGAAAGAAATAATCTATTCCAAGATTGGGTGCCCCATTTAAGACATTACCTACAGATTCAATTCTCACGTGGTTTGACTTCCAAACGGCAACAAAATGCACAGCCCAGTTTAAGACTGCAGTTACATATGTTTTAGAAGCAACAGAGCTGTTTTAATCTCCACTCAGCTTCATGCATTGCCTTCATGATTCCCAAGCACTGCTTAAAATTTACTGATCCCCTGTAGTAGCTGAGGAAATGGAGATACGCATGGAAACTGAGGATTCAAACTAGTAGCCATGGAAGTCCCATTAGCTTTGGTAGGATCTTTCATACATGTCTCTAAATGTCTGAGTTCTTCCAGGATCCGCACGTCCTAATAAAGTTCTATGCAATTCTGACAGTGACTTCTATGGAGCAAATTACTGAACCTAGAGATCCTAAATGAAGATCGGTTGCTTTTTGTTACTGCCAGACTACACTTAATTGTTGCTTTATCAGTTTTGACTGAAGCTTGGGAAGCTCTGTTTCACACATCAAACACCTCAGTATTGGTATCCAGTAAGTTTATCAAAATTAATATTCCCTTCTCCTACTTCCACCCACTTCATTTTCCCAAGACACTAAACTGCTGGTACCCTATGAAAGATGAAGAGTGTTTTTATCATTAAAATGCTATTTACAGAAGCCTGAAAAGCAGACAGATTTTGTTCACTCTCATGTAATGGATAATAATATCTGAAGAATTTCAATCTATGTCCAGAATTGTATTTGGTTACTATGACAATCCAAGCTAGAATCTGCCAAGCAACAGAGAAGTCAGTGGAAAACTAGAGTTGCCTGAAAAATGGGAAATACTGTCTAGAAAATGGGAAAAGGGGAAAGGAAAATGAGAAGCTGTGGTTTATGATGGGGGAATGGATGATGGATTGAGTTATTGAGTGTGTTACTCATGGGAAAAGGATGACAGACGTGACAAAGTTCCCAGTACTTTTAGGGTCTACAATCTGCCTGTTTCTAACTCCCTTCAACTTGAGGTTTGCATGTGGTTTTCCACCCAAGTATCATCTACATCTGGAGACATCCAGAAGCAATTGCAGGGAGCCTGGAATAGCCATACTTAAACAGATACGAAGGAAACATAAAGGATTATGACCACTTCTTAAGCAGTGTGTCTTTGCTTAGATCTATGGCCTCTCAGTCTGCACTGGAGTATATCTGGCAGCAAGAAGAATAACTGACCATTTACCAGTGCTCCAGTGCAAAAATCATTCAGCTACCAACCATGGCACAGTTCTACAAAGACAATTTCCATTCTCTGTGCTCATTCGATTCTCATCCTATATAGCCTGTTTTTCTGTGAATTCGTTCAGGTGTTTTCACTAAGAAGTAAATGGAAGCTGACAAATTGTTATCTTTCCTCTTCCTTTCCACTTTCTCTTATTCCCAGCCTGAAGGATATCCCAAGCAAAGCACCACTCTTTCAGAGCAGAACATGGGCTCTGAGTAAGAAATAGGTCACAGAATCACAGAGCCACAGGATTGTAAGGGTTGGAAGGAACCTCTGGTGGTCATTGAGTACAGCCTCCCTGATAGTGCAGATTTCCAGGAGTAGACTACTCAGGAAAATGTCCAGATGGGTTTTAAATATCTCCAGAGAAGGAAACTCCACAATCTCTCTGGGCAGCCTGTTCCAGACCTCTGTCGCCCTCAAAGAAGTTTTCTCATGTTCAGATGGATATTTCTGGGCAACCTGCTCCAGTGCTCCATCACCCTCACTGTGAAGAAGTTCTCATGCACATTTGTGTGCAACTTTATGCGTGTGGCCATTTCCCCTTGTCCTATCGCCACACACTGCTTAGAGTCCAGCCTCGTCCCTTTGTGTCCCACTTCTTAGATATTAATAGACGTGGATCAGATCCCCTCTTCTTTTTTTCAAGTCTGAACAGACCCATGTCTCTCAGCATTTCCTCATAAGGCAGGTGTTCCACATTCTTTATCATCTTTATAGCCCTCTGCTGGACTCTTTCAAGGACATCCCTGTCTTTTTTGTACTGGAGTGTCCAGAAATTGACACAATATTCCAGGTGAGGCTTGACCAGGGCAGAGTAGAGGGGGAGGATCACCGCCCTCGAACTGCTTGCCGTGATCTTTTCAATGCACCCCAGGATCCCATTGGCCTTCTTGTCCACCAGGGCACGCTGCTGGCTCATGGCCAACCTGTCATCCACCAGGACACCTAGGTTCCTCTCCTCAGAGATCCTCTCCAGCAGGTCATCATCCAACCTGTACCAGTGCATGCAATTATTCCTCCCTAGGTGTAAGACTCTACACTTGTTCTTGTTAAACCTTGTTTGGTTCCTATCTGCACAATAATCCAGCCTGTCCAGGTCTTGTTGAATGGCAGCACAGCTTTCCAGCATGTTTGCCATTCCTCCCAGCTTTGTATCATCAACAAAGTTGGTGAGGGTGAATTCTATCCCCTCATCAAGGTCACTGATGAAGATGTTGAACAGGAATGGACCCAGTACCACCCCCTAAGGAACACCTCTGAGTACAGGCCTCCAGCTGGACTCTGCACCACTGATCACAACCCTCTGAGATCCCCCTTAGTCTTCTCCAGGCTGAACAGCTTGAGGTCTCTCAGCCTTTCCTCATAAAAGGGACACTGCAGGCCCCTAACCATCTTCGTAACCCACCTCTGGATTATCTATAGAAGTTCCGGTTTTTCTTGAACTGAGGAGGTTAGAACTGGACACAGTACTACAGATGTGGCCCAACCGGGCAGAGTAAAGGAGGAATGTCATCTCAGTTGACCTGCTGAACTTGCTTTACTTTTTTTTATTTTTTTTTTCAATAGCAAAATATTTCCATGATATGCTTGGTCTGGACAACTCCAGATGGTTCCTACACCACAGAAACATAGGAAAACTTTGAGTGCTCCCTGTTAATCTAGAGTTTAAGGGTTTGCAATAGTAACAGGCACACAGCATATCAAACAACCAGCCTAAGGGTATCAGTATTACCCTCTGTATTCCTGAGCAGATATTTAGTTCAAAGCACAAGGTGACCTTCAGATAAATATAAAGCATTGCAGCAGTGAGTTTATTTAACCAGCCAGGGAGCTAAGATATGGCACTATTTCAAATGGTTTCTTCTTTGGGGTATAAAACTTGGTATAATATTAACTTCTACAAATTAAAAATTAAAATCTGGAAATTGCTTTCCACCTCTTTATCCTGCCTCCACCAACTATTTCTTCTAGCATGAACTTTCAAAGCCTGGTCACAAAACTGACAGGACTATCTGTTGTCCAATAGCAGAAGTTATTTCATGCTCTTCAGCCTCACCAATATAGTCTTCATTTCTCCAAAGTTCATGAATAAAGTTCCAATTATTATATATATTTCCCTTCTAGTGGTGTTATCTGCTTCATGCACATTCCTCAGTAGCATTTTATTTGAACACCCTCAGGCAGAATTTTATCTTTAATAATAATACTCAAAAAGAAAGAGAGAGACATAGCATTTCTTCTCCTTTGTTGCCTGCAGAACATAGTTAAAAATTTCAGGGGTTTTAGTGTTTACTTGAGAGGGAACACTTTGCATTAGATTTCAAGCACATCACAGTCTGTGCAGTGTGTTTTCATCCCAACTTGCTGTAGCAATAAGGAGAGGAACATCTGTAATGTGTTTTTTTAGAGCACCTTTTATCCATTGCTCTTCAGATGCTTGAAACGCAAATTAACTTTCTTTACATCCTTAGAAGGTAGTAGTGATGAAGATATGGAGGGAGAAAGAGGACAGAACAGGAGGGTTTTTTTTACCTCCTTCCCCCAGCTTCCATCTCCAGTTGTGTAGGGATTCAGCTGGCACTGACTGGGGTGACTCACTGGGGATGAGGGTGGTCCAGTGCTATGAATCACATAGGTTATGCAGGGAGGCTGCAGACTCTTTCCATGACTAAGATGAATCACCAAAGCTGGAGTCCTAACCCAAACTTTATATCCCCCAGGAATTGACTCTGACTTTAAACAGGACCCCACACAAACAACAAACCTTTTCACAGTCCTTTTTCTTGTATGAAATAAGAAAGCTTGCAGTGGGTACAGAATGAGTGTGAGGGAAAAACAGCATACAGCAAATGAAGGGAAGTATCCAGACAAAAGAATATCACACTATTTTGCTTTCTTTTAGTTTTGACTGAACTAGACATTTCCTAAGTCATAATTTTCTAGGAATTCCAATTATTTTTTTTTCAGAGTGAAATGCAATGAAAAGAAGAAAAAAGAAACTTTTTCCAATGTTTTTTAGTTTTAGCTCTTTTTTAGTTCCCTGGCATATAATTCTCATCTCTGTATTCCTTTTCATTGCTGTTATACATGTATGCAAATGCAGATAAGTATATATATCCATACAGATAAATGCATCTACATGAATATATGAGACTCTATTGCATATTACATATGCATTCAGTTCTTGACTCAGATGACTTCTGGTTAAAAAAATATAGAGAAGAAAGAGTTTAGATCAGGAAACACTATCCTTGCCTCACATTATGATATAACTCCCAACCTGCAGCCATTGAGCATTGTGTCCAATTCTGGGCTCCCTGGTACAAAGAAGACAGGAATCTCCTTGAAAGAGTCCAGTGGAGGGCTACAAAGATGATAAAGGATGTGGAACACCTCCCTTATGTGGAAAAGTTGAGAGACCTGGGTCTGATCAGCCTTGAGAAAAGAAGACTCAGAGGGGATCTGATCCATGTCTATAAATGTCTAAGATGTGAAAGGCAAAGGGTTGAGGCCGGACTCTTCTCAGCAGTGCATGGTGATAGGAAAAGGGGAAATGGTCACCAGCGGAAGCATAGGAAGTTCCACACAAATGTGCGTGGGAGCTTCTTCACAGTGCAGGTAATGGAGCACTGGCACAGGCTGCACAGAGAGCTGGTGGAGTCTCCTTTTCTGGAGACATTCAGAACCCACCTGGACACCTACCTGTGCAACCTGGTCTAGGGAGCTGCTTTGGCAGGGGGGTTGGACTCCATGATCTCTAAGAGGTCCCTTCCAACCCATAGAATTCTGATTCTGTGATTTCAAAAGCAAGGTACTAATTGTCATGATGAAAATCCAGCCTCTTGAATATCCTACTTGAGCCTGCATGTGGGCTTCAGTGGAAGCTTATATAATCATGGGCATCATGTTTATTTCTAAGAGTGAAGTAGATAAGACAGTAGACTAATTTTGTAGAGGAAATTATTTGTCATCATGAATGTAATAATCTTTGAAAGCATTTGACCTAAAATAAACAGAATCTATCAAAGTAGACGAAGAAATTTTCAGTACGTGCTCTTATTCCATGTGATGTTAACAAACACTGGTACATTTCATTGAATAGCTTTCCACCTTCTTTTGTTTTAACAGCAGCATTCAGATGAGAGCATTGCAGCCCTTCTGGTTCTCATATCGTCACACAGCAAGAAATATCAAAGGAAAAACCACTGAATTCTTATCAGAACAGAAAAGATAGCTAATTATAAAATCATGGAATTATAGGATTGTTTGAGTTGGAAGGGATCTTCTAAGGCCATCTAATCCAACTCCCCTGCAATTAGCAGACAAGAAAATTGAAGTTCTTCCCGAGTCCCATGGTAGATCATTGGCAGACCTGAGACTTGCTTTTAAGTGATCATTGCAAGAGGGCAAAGTTTTGTCCATTGGATCATCCCTTCAGACACACCTATGCACACCTCTACCTAATTTGAACCAGGTATTTGATGACAGAGACTAAGATTTGCTGGAATATTAGTCCTACAGTGCAGAAGAACATTTATCTGAGGGGGGGGAGGGGAGGAGTAATCCTATCACATTTGTTCAAATACTTTTTTCTGTTTCAGCAACTTTATATTTTGTACCTCATTTCAAGAAAGAAACCAGGACATTTTTTTCCAAATTGTTTCACTTGATCAAAACTGATTTCTGTAATGTGTTAATCTGTCAATTTCACTGAAACATCTGCTGTAGAAAATATTTGTCTCTTCTGTCAGCTCACTCTGCCTCTGGCTTTCATGGAAGGACTGGAATTGCTCAGAACTTGCCAGGACCTTGTTAGCATGACAGGATGCCTTGTATTTGCCCATAATGAATCTGGTGAGTGATGTCAAGACCATAGAGACTTACAGTGTTCAGCCTGGTAATTTAATGGTAAGCACTCAAGAGTCTGTGCCTACCAGAAGCCACGTGAAAAATATCTCAATACATCTGACTGGCACAGGTTTAACAAGGGCAGACCTGACAAAGCAGAAGAGATATAGGTTTAGGAATGTGGTAAATCAGAGGATCACACAGTAAATTCTGAAAAAGATGGCACAACCTGCCAGGATTTTGTGTGTGATGTTTGGTAGGTCATCACATTGGTGACAGAAATGTATGACGTGTATCACGATGTACACCTGCACATATTTATGTGAATGGAAGTATCTAGCATTGGTTCAGTAAAAATTCTCATTCTTTATTTACACATTAGTCCTGTCCAATCTGTGCTGTCAGTCAATTTGATCACTTGACTAATGGTGCCATTAAAAGGATACCCTGGTTAATCTCTGCTTTATGTTTGCACACATAGTTAAATGCTGCAGAAGATCTGTCAGTGCTCTGAATGCTGAAAAGCTCCTAAAGAGCAGCATCTATATGTATGTGAATGAAGAAGAGGAGCATACATTTTCTACATCCATCTCCAAGCTGGACTTTGAAGTCTATTAATCATGCTCAGTGTCTCAAAGGTTTTCTGGTTTGTTCATTACCTGACCCAGAAGTAATAGTTTGGTGCTTGGCACGGAAAAAAACAAGGTTTCTTCCTTTAATTTCTAACTCTGCAAACAATTCATGGCACAAAGCTTGAGCAAATCTCTTAGAATTAAGTTCAAAGGGCTGAAAACTGTAAAACTGAATTAGAGAGATTTCTCTTATCAATATTTGGCTACTGGACTACAACCTAGAGCTTGGAGGTGGGCACCAGGTCCTCCTATGGAGCGTTGTTAGGGGCAGCATCCCTGAGCAGCTGTTACATGGACTGAGGAGTTCTTTAAAAAGAAGAAAATACTAGAGAAAAGGGTAGAAGACAAATCTTGCCTCATCTTAAGAGAAAAAAACATCCACAGTCTGCAAAAGATCTCTAGCCTATCTTCATCAAATTGAGAGTTCTTTTGCTGTTTCATTAGGGAGCAGATTAGATGGTACATTTTTGTGTGCATTTCACCACTGAGCACTATGTGAGACATCTGGGATCAGTCTTGTTGTCTAGAGTGGTTATAGAGTAATGGTTTCAAACTAAAAGAGGGAAGATTTAGACTGTAAAGTTTTGTTTACAATATGGGTGGTGAGACACTGGAACAAGTTGCCAGTGAGGTGGTAGATGGGCAACTTGATCTAGCTGTAGGCGCCTTGGTTCATTTCGGGGGAGTTGGACTAGATGATCTTTAATGATCCCTTCCAACTCAAATAATTCTATGACTCTGTGTTTAAAAGCCTCCTCCAAGGATGGACTGCCTATTTGGGTGTGGGGAAGAGAGAGATCCAAACATCTGCTTGAGACATGGGAGGCTGTAGCCGAACTCCTGTGAAGCCTGTGACAAGCATTCAGGGAGGATGTCTTCTGAGATCTTTCAGGCAGGTAGACAAGGTGATACATAGTCTGTGGGTCTGGACAGTCCTGCACTGACTGAAACGCATAAATACCACTGAGGTATCTGAATGACAAAAGCGAAGAATGAAGCAGTCTTGAATGGGAGAGGTTTAGAGTCATACACATGAATTGTATCTATTTCATAATTTGCAGGTTAAAAGTTTCCTTATAGATAGCCTCAAAAGCAAAATCCTTACTTCTGTTGCAAAAGAAAAAGAAAAAGAAAAAAGAAAGTCCTGATTTTCAGCTGGACTTAAAGGACACATTTCATTTTATCTCAATAGTAACAGAGAATGTGGCTGAAACGAATCATAAACAGACGGGTGTCTCAATTAGCTACTGATATGAATCCTGCTGTTTAGGTTCATATTTAACAGGAGGCGTATGTAAGACTCATTTGATTTCAAAACAATGAACCAATTCTTAATCTGTCACTTTCATAGACATCTGCAAAGAGCCACCTGCAAGACTTCAGTGCAGAGAGCAGCAAAGCTGAAATGACATAGGGACATTGATTGCACAGTGTGTTTTCCTTGTTGAAGTGGAGTGAACCCACCTAAGAGAAACCAAATCCTCTGGCACCACACAGACACACAATGCTATGTCATAGTGCATTTGAGATCCATAGCAGTGAGTAATATCTGTTGCTGAATAAATATGCTTTCTGTGCTGGGCAGCAGGGTAGCTTACCTGTCAGGGTGCTCATGCACAAGCTCTTCCAGATGGTATCTGCCTTAGATGCTTTCCAGGACAGAGGAGCTTAGATGACATCCCAGCCATTCAAG
The DNA here is from genome assembly GCA_036925125.1 of Oreortyx pictus. Classification (NCBI taxonomy): domain Eukaryota; kingdom Metazoa; phylum Chordata; class Aves; order Galliformes; family Odontophoridae; genus Oreortyx; species Oreortyx pictus. The sequence continues at coordinate 7,023,142 of JAUPFR010000003.1, forward strand.
TGGGCACACCAAAGGTTCACCTCCCAGACAAACATCTCCACTTCACATCTTGTACACTGTAACCAACAGTGCCAGGGAATATGCACAGCTACCTGAGTGTGGATAAGAGCCAGGGAACATGCACAGGTACCTGAGTGTGGATATCCACATGCTCTTGGAAGAGATCCTAGCACAGTCTTGGACCAGATATGGCCAGGGACAAGTATGAGATAAAAATCATTTTCAGTAGGTGGCCCATGTGCTTTTCCAGCAAGTCAATCAGTTCCTGGGGAGCTAAAGTATCAGATGTGCACCTTTTCACAAGTCTGCCTCAGCTCCAGAGGTATGTCCTGATCACAAAGAGTCACAGACTCATGGAATGGCTTGGATTGGAAGGGACTTCAAAGATCATCAAGCTCCAATCTGCTACTATGTGTAGGATTGCCACCCACCAGATCAAGCTGCCCAGGGCTCCATTCAATCAGGCTTTGAACACCTCCAGGGATGGGGCATCCACAGCTTCTCTGAGCAACCTGAATCACATCTAATTTCTGGCAGTAAATGAAGCCACAGAGTTTTACTGGCTTACTGATGTATAGATATCCTAGCTGTTTTCATTCTGGAGGGGAAGGCCATGGACAATTCATGAGGAATACCTACAGAACACTCCTAGCATATATCATAGTATTTTGAGTTTAATCGAAGAGTTCAGCCAAGTCACAGAAAAGTTTCCACTGGCTTCCCTCAGTGTCAGGTGAACCATTTTGTACTTCTGTGACTGCTCTCAGAACTAGTTCATCTGCTTTCCATCTTGTTGATGTGGGACAACGGGATTGTGGAACTGGCTCTGACCCCTGGTCATTTACTCTGGTTGCTTTTTACTGACATGAGCCAAAATGACATCTGTAGGAGGAAGACAGAATAAATTGCAGGCTATTTAGGCAGAATAATTTCCATATCTGGATGCCTTATTATAAATTCAAGGGCAGCTTCAAATCCAGGAAAACAGGGATTTTCAGTCCTAGGATTCTCAGGATACTGTGCAAGGTGAGCAGAGGGAATCATTCCACTCTCCCCAGAAATCAGCATCACAGAACTGTTGCAGTGATCAAGAATATCTCTACTGTAGTCCTTATACTACTTCAATCATCCTCTTCTTTCAAAGTTAAATAAATCACAAAAGGACACTGTTTCTAAAGTATTAGAACAATAAATATTTAAAACATTTCCACAGATGAGTATATATTGCATGAAAACTTTACAGACCAGTGATACAGCTGGAGAGAATTTTTGAATTTTCCAATTTATTTTCTTGTTAATTCCTAGAGTCTAAAAGTTCCCCCTCAAACCTAAAAGAACATATATCCAACTCAAAAGATTCTGCACCTTACATTAGAAAATCAAATATTTATTCCAAATAGACAAATATTGCCTCTGATATTTCAACCCCAAAAATAACAGCTATAAAACAGGAATACTACTACCTTCCTTGCCATGGGACCACTTGTCAGAGTTGCCTATCCCTACAACATTCTCTAGAAACTGGATTTTCCACTCATCTGCTGGGAGATGACTTTACCTTTTCATAGAGTCATAGCATCGTAGAATCATTAAGATTGTGTGAAGGACAGAAACTGTTTTCCTTTCTTTTGTCACAAAGCTTGCTTCCTAAGGCCTTTTCTGGTGATTAGACTCTGACTGATAACTGCCGATGGGTGTCATGGTGCCTCAGTGTCTGCTTATGGTTGCAAAGAAGAACTCCTGAAGAAGAAGAACCCCCCAGGGCCTGCTTGCTGTGAAGCTTCCTGGCTCTCTCCCATCACCTGCAGTGACCAGAGAGTTCCTGAGATCGACGGACCTACTATAGACCTCCCTGGATCCATGGTGATGATGCTCTCTCCCTCTCTTGCTTTCTGCCAAGTCTCCTTGCTTTTTCCATCTCTTTTCTATTGCTCACCTTCCCTTCCTCTTATCCCTAAGCAACTAGTCTTTGTAATAAACTGGTTGGGCTAACATTTGACCCGTTTCATCTTAATCTCACACCGAGTATACACATAATCAAAGAACTACGTCTCTCTCCTTTATACTGGAGCATGACAGATTGGAAAAGACAACTAAGATAATCTAGTCTGACCATCAAACCATCACCAACATGCCCACTGAACCATTTGTGCCACATCTACCATTTTCTTGTATGACTTCAGGGACAGCAACTTCCTGGGCAGCCTGCGCCAATGCATAGAATTGTAGAATCATTGAGGTTGAAAAAGACAATTAAGTATTCTAGCTCCCTTTCTGTCATTGTCTGTTTAGTTGCACGCTCCTGAGGCCAGCCTGCATCTACTTCCATGTGCTTATGTTCAAAGAGGATATGCAGAAACTGCTGAGTGATACTTACATCATTATCGCATTCATGGACTGCAGTGAGAAAATATGCTTAACAACTATCGAGTGTTTAGTCATTTAATTATAAAGCTGCAGTCTTCACTTAGTAAAATAACTTTGAGTTCAGATGACATTTATCTCTTTTTGTGAACTATATTTGGTTCTATCTGTGTTTTATTTTTACTTAATTGTTTCGGTCAGTCAAGTGCCAGAAGTTCAATGGTCCATCTCAGTTCCTTAGGGATATTTCTGCAGACTAAAGTGCCAATACTTCCAGGCAGATCCACAAGTATAGTACAGAAGAAAATAAATGAAAGTAGTCCAAAAATACCTTTTTAATAACTTTTCTAATTTGAAGGTTGATTTTGTTTGAAATTTTATCAGTGTTAAAGCAAATAGAATGGCTCTGATATAAATAACCTTCCTATGTTAAATATGATATCAAATATTATTTTCCCCTCTCTTTCTTGGACTGTTAAGCTCAATCAAATAACCTGTGATTTACCTTCTGTCTTCTTAATTTCAGTATGGTGTCTATATTCCTTCATAGATGTCTGAGAAAAAAAAGTTATTCAGATTTAGGGCATATAAGTGTTATTCAGTCTGCATTTTAAATAAGTAATTGGCAACAAGTTAAAAAAAATACAATGAAAAAAACAACACTGACAAGCTATTGAGTGTGGCAGTGATCCATTTTTGCAACTGATAGGAGAGCAAATCTGAAACTGGACTGGTATAGATACTAGGAATGTGACCGCAGGGGAATAAATAGAATCATGGAATCCTTAGAGTTGGGAAAACCTTTAAAAGTCATGTAGTCCAACTTTCCTGCAATGAACAGTGATGTGCATAGCTATATCAGGTTGCTGAGGGCCTGATCCAGCCTCGCCTTGGAAGTCTCCAGGGATGGGCATCAACCACTTCTCTGGGTAACCTGTTCTTGTCAACCCATACATTCTCAGAACCCTTTGCAACAGCCAAAATATTTAAGAATAAAAAAAAAAAAAAGGGCCATATAGGCCCTTAGGTCAAAAAGGAGGATGTTTGTCTCACTGTGGTGAATGTTATAGGAAACAGTACCCTTGCGAACGAACATCAGTGCACAGTATGCCATCAAATCACAATACAGAAACTTTGGTAAACCTTCAGAGGCAAAGTTGTGTCCATGATGGGAAAAAAATTTCCACTGAGCACTGAGAAATTTTTTGCCTTCATGAAAGCCTACATGACCTTCGTGTATTTATATTTTTTATTTTATTTTAACCTGTTCATTTAGAAATATAACTGCAACAATTCTTCGTGTGACTCCAGCAGCAGCTTACCTTTAATAAGGTTTTTTCCAAGAAATTTAAGCCTAGGAAGCTACTGTTGAAATGCAACCAATTTTCAGGAAGAAAACGAAGTGAATCATACAGCTAGTACAGCAAAGCAATGCTGAAGTACAGAGGAGGAAATCGTCTTTGTAAAACAAGAGTTCATCATTCATGCCACATGGAGTGTTTCTATTCTAGAGAATATCGTTAACCAGTTCTGGTCTTCAAAGTCAGTACTATCTGTATTGAAGTTAATGCTATGATCATGTAAGATTTGGTATATAAGATTAGAAGTACTCTCACATGGTGGAATGGATCCAGGCCACTGTTAAAAAGATCTACCTTGATAAAAAGAACTATTTTCATCTCAAGCTTTCTTTGAGCTCCAATGTTACACATTTAAAAATAATCAAACTAAAGTAAAAGTAATTCCCTGACACTTTACAGTAGTAGGTGGCTGAAGGGCATTACCTACTTTTAACATCTTCATTGATTTATTTTTTTTTCCATGTATCATAGGCTTGGGTTAGAAGGGGACCCAAGAATCAAGCTCCAACTTTCATGCCACGAGCAGGGTTGTCAACTGCTAGAACATGTACTAGAACAGATTGCCAAAGGCTCCATCCAACCTGGCCTTAAACATCTCCAGGGATGGGGCATCCACAACCTCTCTGGAAGCCTGTTTCAGCACCTCACCACTCTCTCAGTAAAAACTTCCCCCTTACATCTAATCTAAATCACCCCTCCTTCAGTTTCAAACCATCCCCCTTGTCCAGTCACTATCTACCTTTGTAAAAAGTTGATTTCACTCATGTTTATAAACTTTCTTTAAATATTGGAAGGTCACAATGAGATCTTCCCTCAGCTTTCATTTTTCCAGGCTGAACAAGCTCTGATCCTTCAGTCATCTTCATAGGAGAGGTGCTCCAGCCCCCTGATCATCCTTGTGGCTCTCCTCTGGACCAAATCTCTGTGATGCAGGCCCCAGACTAGGATGCAATACTCCAGCTAGGGACTCACAAGGCCCTTCTAACAACCCCCTTTCTGATGGAACCCAGGATGCCATTAGATTTCTGGAATGCAAGTGGACACTGCTTGCTCGTGTTTTTCATCAACAGGACCCCTACATCCTGGTCAGCAGGGCCACTCTCAGGGAGTTCTTCTCCCAGTTTGTCTACATGTCTGGAATTATCTCAACCCAAGTGCAAAACTTTGCACTTGCTTTTTTGAACCTCATTAGGTTCACAAGAGCCCACATTTTCAGTTTACCTAGGTCCCTCTGGATGGTATCCTTTCCTTCTGCTGCATTAACCTCACTGCTCAGCTTGGTGTCATCAGTAAATTTGATGAGGGTACCCTAAATCCCATCACTTTTATCGTTGCTAGAGATGTTAAAGAGTACTGACCCAAGATGTACTCCTGGGGGACACTGCCTTTCATAGGCTTCCACCTGGACATAGAAACATTGACCACAACCTTTTTTTCCAGCCAATTCCTTACTCACTGAATAGTCCACCCTTCAAAGCTGTATGTCCCCAATTTAGAGATAAGAGGGGGCATGACAAAGACCTTGCAGAAGTCCAGGTAGGTGACATCCGTTGCCTTCTCTGTGTTCACTGATGCACTTTATCATAGAAGACCACCGGATTGGTCAGTCATGACCTTCCCTTGGTGAAGCCATGCTGGCTGGATGTCACCTGCTCATCGCTCATGTGCCTTAACACATCTTCCAGGAGGAGCTGTTCCATGATCTTCCCAGGCAGAGACGAGACTCACCAGCCTTTAGTTCCCCAGGTCCTCTTTCCTTCCTTTTTTGTAAATGGGAGTATGTTTCCCTTTTTCCCATCCTCAGGGACTTCACCAGATAGCCATGATTTTTCAAACACGATGGAGAATGACTCAGCAACTACATCAGCCAGCTCTCTTAGGACCCTGGGATGCAAGTCATTCAGTCCCACCAACTTGCTCCATTTGATTCAATCTCATGAGCTGATCTTGGACTTTCTCTGCACTTACATTGCGAGAGAGTTTGCTCAGTCATTTACTGCCTAGAGAACATGAGGTCCAGGGATGTGAGAATCCTGTCTTAATATATATTAACAAAGAAATATTCTAGGGACGTGGGTTAGTGGGCATGCATTAGTGAGTTGACAGTTGGACTTCAGCTGTCTTTTCCAAACTTAAAGATTCTGTATGTGTATATAGATAATAGGACTGCATTTAAAACACAGGCAAATTTTAACACGTGCCAGGATACCATTGCCCTTGCTGGCCACAGGGGCACACTGCTGGCTCATGGGCAACCTGCCATCCAGCAGAACAGCCAGGTCCTTCTCTGCAGAGCTCCTCTCCAGCAAGTCAGTTTCTAATCTGCACTGATGCGTATGGTTATTTCTCCCCCAGTTTGAGCTGTGCTTCAGATGCCTTTGCTTCACCTTCTGCACCCAAATACCCTGTGCAACAAATTCAGTTAGAAAAACCGTGAGTTCTGACTCCCATTTAGTTTCAGTCTGTTACATTCAGCAGAAATATTTCTGAGTTAAACCACAAAAAATGTTGCTCTGGAAAGGTAGCAGAGCTTTGCAAATCCAGGTATCTACTGAACTGCTCCTCTGAACTTCTCCCACCTGCTGCTTATATTTTCTTCAGAACTGGGTCTGAAAGAATGAGTCCATAGGGATGTTCATAAATCCATCTTTACTGTTTTGCAATCGCATTGATTTTGCAAATACAGCTGACAGCTCTGTGAAATTTCTGTTGCTACAGTCTTTCATGTAGTTTTTAGTGACAGGATACACTAAAACAGGGTTCATCCCTGTGTGTATTCAGATGCTTAAACACTTCCTTCCACGTCCTCTGGTTGTGTTTTATTTCCTCTGATGAGTGACTGTTTCATCAAAGTAAGTGCACCCAGCTCTTGACAAAATTGATATAGCTCAATGCTTTTGCCCATACGAGTTGGTATTTTATTGAATGTTCACACAAGCTGTAATACACAGAAGAGATACAAAGACAAAAGAGTAACAATAACAATGTAATGAGGGTAGCTCATCTGAGAGCTCCATTGAGAGCCAGACATTTACAATATCCTAAATGAAAAAAAGAAAAAAAAAACCACACAATGCATCCACAGCAAACACAGGGTTCATCAGCAATATTGTTTTCTCCATCCATAATATATGTGTAAACCTAGCCCAAGGGAAGATGAAATCATAAAAGAATACAACTCCTTTAAGGAGGCTTCAGAGAAAGATGAGTCTCAGGATACTCCATTAAGTGTCAGTTAAACAACCAGCCTTTGGAGCCAGGCCCAGTCCATCTCACACACTCAACAACTGACCCACGGTCCTGCTGTCTCTTCTCTCCACAGCTGCCAAGGTTTTTGTTCTGTAGGCATGTCTCTATAGAGAGATACCAATTTCTCTCACTAGGATTTATTTTGCCTTCTTAGTGCTAGAGTCTTCTTGCCCAAATGAGTAAACCATTGCCTCTTCTGCTATTGGGTTTGCAGGTGCATTTTTTCTCCTCTGCCTTTCAGAGGACACAATTCTGTCATCCAATATTGTGGGCACAACAGATATTTCAGCTTACTCCATTCAGGTTTTCCTCACAATCTCCCACATAACAGACTGCTGGCATACACACTGAAGATTTTGAATTTCTAGAGCATGCAGTATTCTCCAGACAGCAATGACCTTGTTCATTGACAGATAGGACATGAGCTAATGGCTTTAAGTTGTGCCATGAAAAATTCAGGTTGGATATCAGGAGAAATTTGTTTTCGGGAAAAGGCTGCCCAGGGAGGTGATGGAGCCACCATCTCTGAAGGTGTTCAAGAAATGGAGAGATGTGGAAGTTAGTTAGCCCTGTTGATGGCTTTTTCCTGTTAAGAAATAATCCAAATCTGGGCTAAAAACATAGACAGCGCAGCTCTGATGTTCTTGTGGAAGAAGATAAGTTCTACCTCCAAGATACAGAACAGAACAGCAACCCACAGAAAACAATTATCTTTACCATATAAACAAAACTCAATAAAAAGGATCATTAAGAGTAATTGACATACATACAAAATGATGCATTGAACTATGGATATTAATGGATAAGTTCAAAAATAACTGCTCTCCCAAGAGGATCACCTTGGAAAGCACAAAACAAGGAGGTAGAATTTGTGTGGGAGATTTTACCAGGGATTAGATACTATATCTGTCACTAAAGCAGAGATGGTGGTTCCCTGTCATTGTTCCCTATGAAAATCAAGCTTTGTTACACAATTACCCAACACTCAGTTTCATTTCAGTCCCTGTTCATGATATGAACTTCATGATTAGTATGTACACACAAAATATTCATTTCTCTTCCTCTCAGTAGGTCTACAATGGATTGCCGTCCATAAACAGCTACACGTAAGTATGACAGACTGTCCTTTGTCCTCCACAGTTTAGCAGGCTGGTCTGGCCCCCAGTGAGAGCACTTGCTGATGTTCAGTTCTGCCATATTACTGACTTGTGGTTCCTTTATTTTTGCTTACCAACCTCTTGCTTTATCTTGCCATTAGAAAGATGAACTTTGTAGCAAACTCTTGTTCTTATTAGGAAGAGATGGAGTTAAGTTTCCTCTTCCGCAAGACGTATTTGGCATACATATGCCAATTCTGTTTTCAGTTGTGCCATTTCTCTCCCAGTGCATGCACAGTCACAGCTGTGAATGAGTTGAAAGCTTAAATTTTTAATGCTGGAGGCTATTCCTAGCTACCTCTTCGACACTGCCACCTCTACTGCATCCTATAATACATCCAGGGAGACATTCTGGGTTCCATTTAATTGGGACACCATTTACATTCATCTTTCTGGTTTGTTTGTATCATTGAGGTCTGAAATGGAGTCTTGATGAGTAATGGTAAAAGTTAAATGCTCCTTGCTTATTCATTTTGGAAAAAAAAATAATAAACCACATAATTTTCAAACTTTTGCAACAGAAAGAGGAAGAAGAGAGTTCTTAACTCAGAGTGAAAAAACATCCAGTAATGTAGAGGAACAATGGGAAACTAATGCTGTTCATTAATAGCTGGGAGAGAAATGGCAATTATGATTAATTTAATGAGGTGAGTTGAGCTCAGGGTATTGCTTTCCAGGGTACTGTAGAAATACAAAACAAGAAATAACCTCTGCACTAAAGAGCTAAATAGAGAGGATACTCAAAATAAGATATGAAGGGAAATCAACCACATTTTGTAGCTCTGAGGAACAGTGAAGGTAAGATTTCACAGTAGACAGTTGATATTGTCTTATGTTAGTTTAAGTCTTGTACTTTAAACTACGCAGCATCTTGTTCTCATTTGTAAAACTTCCACAAATCAGTATCTTGCATAATTTAGAAACAGACATAAATCTTTGGAAGCTTTAGGTAAAGGAAATGTCTTTAGGGAAAAGAAGCAACACAGTTCTCTCTGTAAGTATCTGTAAGTCAGAAAGATCTTTTGTTTTGATACATAACTTTGTTGATGGTTAGTTGATCATTTTCTGCACAGAATGTATTTCCTCCATATTAGAATAAAGACAAGAACTAAAATGGGCACTAGAGAAACAGAGTACTGAGCAAGAGAATTAGAATACTGTCTTCTATGATGCTATGCAAGGAAGGATCAGTCGTGACGAACTGCTATTAGGGAATAATTTTCTTCCCACTTTAGTCTTATGAAGTGTCCTCCTACAGATCTCATGATAAAAACAAACAAATCCTAGTTTGGAAAAAGTATTATAAACAATATTAATCTCATTTTGCTCACAGTTAAAATGACAGAGAATTCGACTGGAAAATGTCCTGGCCACTCTCCCTCAGCTGGGACACATGCTAATGAGCCATTAACTTACTGTACCACAAGTAAATATATATATATATATATACAGAGTCTTCCCTCGTAAAATTCTTTGTTGTTGTTTTTTTCTTCAAGTTATCCCAAGTATTAACATTAAAAAAAAAAACAGTCTGAAGGAGAGCAGAAAAGAAAAAATAAACCTCCTAATTTCAAGCTCCTGCTATTTTAGCAGTAGAAAAACTAGAATATATAAATTTGAATATATTTAGGAGTAAATCAGGCCAGAATATAACCACTGCTGACATGCTTCTCATGACCAGCATTGCCTTGTATCAGGCACATCTCATTGCCCACAAAAGTTATGGATCTGGCGCTGTCCAGTGCTGGGACATAACAAGCTACTTGTGCTGCTAATTAGGGATGAATCCCTTCCAGGGTCTTCTGTGACACAAATCTAGCCAATGGGAAACTTCTGTTTGAAGAGTCTGGTTAACTTACAGACTGCTGAATGTAGGTCCGTATTAGAGTCACAGAATCTTAGAATCAGGATTGGAAAGAACACTAAGATCATCAGATCCATCAGTCAACCCATCACTACAATGCCTACTAAACCATGACCCCCAGAGCCACTTCTAACTCATTTGAACGCCTCCAGGAACATAACTCCACTACTTCTCTGTTCCAGTGTCTCACCACTCTCTCAGTAGAAGGATGATTGCAAACCAGGACGGATGAGGTGACAAGTGCTCTGTATATATCTGACAGTTCTGGACTGAGTACATACTCTGGATATTCTGCAGATAAGCTCTGTTTCTCTTGGCTCACTGATGCTGAGTTACATTCAGCCCTGGCCTTTGTCCTGTTGCTCTTTGTTACTCAATAGGTTGCAGCCAGCATTGTCCAAATGCCATTGTTCCTTCTTCCTGTGAGGAACGGAAAATACAGTACTGGGTCTTGTTCTGTCCTAGATCTATACTCTCCTGTTATCTACTACTCTTACTATCTGAGTCACTTCCTGACTCACATGCTAAGGCCTCTATGGAAGGAGGAAGGTGGGTGTATTTGCACCCTCATAACAATCCATGAGAATGGTGATGTCTAGGCAGTTAATCATGAAGCAGACAAGTCTTGGATTTGGGATTTTGGAGCATTTTTGACAATCTCAGATTAGATTGCGGTCCCCTTTGCTGACCTTGACATTAATATCAGCTCTCAAGAGTTCAGACATTCCTGTTGCAATTTACAGGATATTTTATTGTCAAGCCCCCAAGATCAGAATCTTGCACTGAGTTTGAGAAGAGGTCAGTAGCGATGGGAAGTACTAGAGAACACTGATCTGTTTCTTGACTGTTCTTTCTCAGACATTACATTAGAGTAGTGAAACAAGGCTCTGATTCACCTCTCATTCATTTCAAAGTGATTGATCTCTCAGTTTCACACTGTCTTGGATTTCAGATAAATCTTTTCTTTGAAAGATTCCTAATAATGATTAATTATTGATTCACTGTCCACAGAGAAATTTTTTAGAGATTCAAGTTAATGAGAGGATCCAGCTGGCAAAATTAATTCAGTTTTAGGAGCAAGTCTGACAGACAAGAGAGCATCTAGGAGAGAGCATCCAGGGTGGTTATGGAGGGCTGTAACACTGACGTACAACGGAGATATAGCTGGCAGAAAAGGATATGGAAGGATTCAGCATCCTGTCTAATGGATGACTATAAAGAAAATGATGACAAAACTTCTTAGAGAAGCACAGGCAAAGGACAACTGGATAATTCATACAAGTTATAGGACAGGAAATACAAATAATGCAACAGAGATCCAGAGAAGCTGGAGTATCTCCATCCATGAGATTACTAAAATCTCATGTGAACAAGGCTCAGAGAAACCTGTTGTAAAGTGGAAGTTGCTTTGAGCAGGGAAAGGGCTTTTTTCTGTAATTACATGCTCTACATGAGAGTGAGATCAAAATTTTATTGTCTTTCCAGAGCCACTCTCCCAGCTTTCACTGGCAGTACTACTAATTTTTTATTTTTTAGGAAGGTGCCCTTTCATATATCTATAGTTCACCTCACAAACCTATGTCACCATGTTATTCACATGTATGTATTTCATGTACTGACAAATCATGTCAAAAACTTGTTGAAGTTGTTTGTGGTTTCAGACTCTCAAATTTCTGTGGTTGGACTTGAAGAGATAAAGATATTTTAAATGGAAATTTAAGAGAATGTTGCTGTCCAAATCTTTGTGTATTTTGGCCTTTAACTACAGATATACAAAGCCTTTTTGCATAGATACTGTGTGACTTCATTTCATTTTTCTCTGGATATACCAACCCACAATCATGTTATCTCAGTCATCACCTACTGTCCAGCCAGAATTCCTTAGATTTTGTTAAGCCTCTATCACAACTTGTCCTTCAAGGGAGAGCACGTAAAACCTGTTCTCAAAGACCTAGGTGACAGTACTTCCCAGAAAAACATCATCCTTAATGGCTGTTGTCTGACAAATAATGCCAGAAGCGCTCTGGAACATGGAGGAAGGAAGCTGTAATATCTTTAGTTTGCTTTCTCTTGGTTTAAAAATAACAATATAAACAAAAATGTGCTTTTCAGCTACATTTTAGGAAACTAATGTTATGTTCTCACACTTGAAACTACTTTTCTTGTTGTGCTTCTGTCTGTGTAGAATACATCTCAGAGAGCTCTGCTGAATTGGGGGTGACTGGCTGTCATTCTACCTCTGACAGGATCAATTGGAACCATTGTTAGTGATCGACAAATGACCACCAACTAATGAGGACAAAATTAGCATAAATTCCAAATAAAGTAGGAGATGTCTGTAGCAGCAGAAGTAATAAACAAACAAACAAACAAACAAACAAACAAACAAACAAAGTGGAGAAGAGCAAGCTTTGCAGAGACCCAAATGACAAATGACATTGCCTGACCTCGGAGTACTGTTAAAGCTTCATGTTCAAAATACACTCAGAGATGCTAACTCAGGATAGGGATAACTTTACAGAAAGGTAGTGTGGCACTGGAATGGGCTCCTCAGGGAGGAGGTGGATGTCCCATTCCTGGAGATGCTCAAGGACAGGCACAAGAGGGCTCTGAGCAACCTGATCTAGCTATAGGCATTCCTGTTCATTGTAGGGGATATGGACTAGATGCCCTTCAAGGATGCCTTGCGACTCAAACAATTTTATGATTCTGTAATTCCATGATTTGTTTGCGAAACCTTGCTTGGGTTTTACATCATAGCCAATCAACAACCCTATATATTTGCACATGGTTAGATTTGTAAGAAGGTGAAGCTTGGAAAGTGACAGAGGTTTATATGGAAAATTTTGGGAGTATTTCAACATAGAAAACACTTCTAAGGTGCAAATCTAATCAAAATTAAAAGGAAAAGGAACACTCAATTTTTTAGATCCCATTCAGTCTGGTTGTATTTCAACAGCCATATCACTGAAACACACATCTGAAAAAACATTTTCTTATTTTACATCAGTTGCAGACATACTGAGTAGCTAGAGCTGTAGAAATTTTCAACTTGATAAGTGTTTTTTCTGCCCTTTCAAGAGCAAAATACAGTCAGCGGGATTTTTCTTAAGCTCCGATCTATTGCTTTGCTGCTTAGCTGCTATCACCTTCAGGTTTTCCTCTTTTCTTCCTGGTAGAGTGCTGAATCAGAGGGTTGCATTTAAATATCACTGATGAATTGTGTTTGTAAATACACACTACTGTGATTTGATTTCTGCTTGTTTTTGTCTCTAAGCTCAACAATTGCATATGATATGCATATTATTGGATCTGAGAAGACATGGATTAGAATCCTGGCTATATTTTCATATTGATTATAATCCCAGTTACTCAGTTGACGATAATCAAGTCTCCTCATATGAGACATTTTCTTCACTGCAGTTCTGGAGAATGAGCATAGACGAAGTTTGTGAAGGGAAATGATTACTGTGCCTCTTCATTGAGATAAAAGGCAACATCCATAATTTGACTCTAGGTATATTTTTTTAATTACTATTCTTTTCTCATCTCATCGTTATTCAGCAAAGTTCTTTACTGTTGATTTCATGCATGCTGCAAAACATTTTACAGAATAATAATGCCATAATCAAGTGGTAAAATGAGGTCATGGATGATTAGGGTAAAATGGTGTGTGTGAATGATTTGGGCCTGAAAAAGAGATCTGAAAAAATGACACAGCTAGTTTACTCTGCAGTTTCCCTTTAATAAGGGATTGTTTCCACTGCTTGGAATCAGTGGAGTCTTACATGGAGCAAGGTAGGATTTTGGTTGTTTAACTACACTGAAGCCAAAATTATGGCCAGCTCCACAGCTTCTCTCAGCATGTCCAATTCAATCATTTAAGCATAGTTCAACACAAAGGCATTCATAGAATCTGAATATCCTAAGTTGGAAGGAGTACACTGGATCAAGTTCATACAGTATCCTCATTCAAAGTAGCAATTGGTCATATGATGAAATCTTTCTTTATATTGAAAGTTTGGTTGTCGAAACTGATGTTGCTTATGTTATCAAATAAGCTGAATGAACTTACAGGTTTTTTCAGATACTGGAATTTTGCGGTAATTATAGAGTGGAAAAAAAATTAGAGTTTAAAATATATTTATCATTTCACTATGAATAGTTTAAGAGATTGGAACATCAATGAAGACATGCTTATTTCTGTTGCCCTCATTGTATACTCTGACTATTTATGAACACTGTAGCTGAGGTCACCTTCATGAAAAGAAGTAATTAAAAGGGACTTAACCTAATGAAGTTCTTTGACCAATGAACAACGACAAAAAAGTTGATTACTGAGCATTGATTAACTATGATGCCAAACAGATTATAAATTTTAAGGTTCAGTTAAATGTTTCAAAAAAGCACGTTTCTTTATTATCTCAACCCATTTAAGTTATTAAAAGAAAGCATAATCAGAAAGGTTTCATAGGATCCTCTACAAGGTCAAAATTGGTTGCAAACTATTTAGTTCTTAAAAACAGCCTGCTGAAGACATTCAGCTTTACTGAGAGCCATAATACATTTCAATTTCTGCTGAAATGCTCAGCTCAGATATATCCTTCTCACAGCAATCTTTATAGCTATTTATATATTACCTATATTGTTTTATTATTTTACCTTTAAGAAGGTAGTTTAATGCTTGAGTGCTTTTCAATTTTGCCATTCAGACTTCAGATTAAGTTTATAATAGCTAGCTTAATTTTTACAGTCTGTACCATGTATTTTGTCTGAAAAATACCCCTGGTAATTGGCTTTCAACAACTTTTGTGTTTCAGTAAAAGTTAGATGCAGTCTGATGCCTTCTTAAAGTCATATTGTGGCTGATTTTATGACTGCATGTTCTTTCTGGCCATTGCGGAATGTAATTTACATTATATTTCTTTCATGGGGCTTAGAAAGACAGAGATCCCTAATTGCAGGGTTAGGAACAATTTTGCCCTCCTTTTCTTGTGCCACAAACAGATTGCAAGTGAGTGAGGAGTCCACAATGAGTTTTCAAAGTTCTTTAACTTAATGAACAGAGCAGCAGCACTAAGGGCAAGAGGCTGTAGCCCACACGTAGGTGATTTTAGATATTACAGAGTATCCCTCTTGTCATCTGTGTGTAACCTGGGAAGCATGAGGTTCTCCCATAAGACTATATCTAATCAGCGAACTCCACATACATGTTTTTGGTGCTGTGGGGTACCACAAATGAGACTAGGCAAATGTCTGAGCAATCCAGTGTTGTTTTTTTTTTTTTTTTTTTTGTGTACCTACTGATAGATATCTATGTTTGTTGTCTCAGTCTCAAATGGGACCTAACTGAGTGTCCTCAGTCCAGGTGTCTCCACTGGCTCCTACAGTAGTTAATGGAAAAAAGTGCAACAAAGTCAAGGAATTTTAGGGAAGGACTCACTGAACAAATGTAGGATCTTACTGAGATTGACATGAAGGATTCAAGGAGTCTCAAGTAGCACCTACATATTAAGGAAACCAAGCCAAGACTCAACAGTTTCATGTATTGCACTGACCTCTATGACCAGCTCTCCATTGATACAGGGAGAACCCAGAGTGGTTTATTCAGACACATCTGCACTGCAGAAACCCACATTCAGTCAGTTGAATTTCATTTTTTATCTCCTATGCAATGTGTGGAAAGCAAACGGACAGAGATCCAAAAAAAAAAACCATGACTCTGCTCTTCCAACACAGTGCCAAGGGCAGGAGGAAAGCATTCAGTTTTCTAGAATAGCTGAGCCCAGGCAAGTTAGATGTTGTACTTCAGAGGTGAGACTCCCATAGGCTATAGTAATTGAAATGCTAGGCGCAGTTGGGAGCTCTTAAAGTTTGTACTAGCTGAGGAATAGAAGCCAGGTTATTCTCCTGATTTATAAGTAAAATAAGGAGTAGACGTTAATGTCTGCTAGGGGGTAGCAAAAAACATCAGAGATATCAACATCTTAAAATGAAACACTTCAGTGAATGTGGAAGCCAGAAAAACTGGAGCAAGAAGGCTGCTCATCACTGTGCTTCCTATGCTATGTATCTCCCACAAAGAGAAGAAAGGATTTAAGAAGTGGACTTAAACCCTCCAACAATTAATTCACAAATTTTCATATACGCTGCTTGTTGCTAGCTCAACATCCACAGTTCTTTTAAAGACCAAACTCTGGAGAGTTGCCACTGAGCCAGATATGTCCCTAGTCCTTACTGGAAGAGAAGTCAAACCTGAGTTTATAGATTGTCTTTCATGTAGGTTCCACTGCTTCATAAGCAATTAATAAAATACATACATAAGAATTAAATAAATACGTACACCCTTCTTCACAGTAAAGGTGACGGAGCACTGGCACAGGATGCCCAGAGACATTGTGGACCCTCCTTCTCTGGAAATATTCAAGACCAACATGGATGCCGACCTGTGCAATCTGGTCTAGGGAGCTGCTTTGGCAGGGGGGTTGGACTGGATGATCTCTAGAGGTCTCTTCCAACCCGTACAGTTCGGTGATTCTGTGAAAAACAAAAACAAACAAAGCCCATCCAAATTGTAAATGATGACATTAGTTTAAGTATCCCTGTAGGCAGGGGTTGAGTATTTAAAGCATGTCTGTAGAATGAGCCTGGTTTTAAGAGTGCTCTCAACTGTACAAAGTTGACAGTAGAAGGAAAGTTCATTTTTACTTTGAAACTTGAAAGATTGACACTCTTAGTAGCAGCAGTGTTAGTGTGTGTGATAGGAGTAATAGAATGCATTCATCTGTTAGAGAGTCCTGGCTCAGAAAGAAATTCAACCTGAAGGAGTTAATTTCCTCCCCCAAGATTAAAGTGTATTCCAGCTTAGAAAGAAAGGGACATAGACTGCAATGAGAAGAACTGCAAAAACTTCCATGTGTTTTTGTTAATGAGATTAAATTCTTCAGATGAAAGTTTTTGATATCGTATCTAGTATTGGAAGAGAGAAAATGTCTGAGAAAGTTTCACAGAATGAATAAGTAAATGCCTTTTTTCTTATATTTAAGAAGAATTGGATAATTAAACATTGAATATGAGTTTCTCAAACATTTACTTTTTAGTAGAAAATCATGGAAAATTACATAAATTTTTCCCTCCAGTGAATTAGATTTCACTGTCTGACATCTGTTTTTAGTAATAGATGCAATAAAACTACCTGTGCCAAGAAAGTCAGAACCTTATGCTTACTGTAATAAAGCAGAAGGATTTACATGTAATGAAGTAGAAGGATTTACAACTTGGTTCAAAAAGGTTTTACTGTTCACTATAATTCTTAAATTCATAGTGTTTCTTAATTTTGAGACAGAAGTGATAAAAGTGAAAAGGTGACCTATTATTACTATTTTTCCTCACTAGATTTTAAGGAACATTCTGAAGATGATATCAATTTTAGGATAGGTCAAGAATTACATCTTGAAATAATTTTTCAGTGGATAAAGATCTTTCAGGGAGTCATTGTTTTTCCATGTAAAATTGTCCATGAGAAAAACAGAAATGACAAATCCCCAGGCATCCATGTGAGAAAGCATCTGCAATTTCAGCATTCAGAAGATGGAATTACAAGACTTCCAAACAGTTACCTGAAAGGTTAAAGGGCCTCAGCTCAAATGCTCCTAGTCATTTTAAACAAAGAGGAAATTCTGATGCCATAGAGAGATTAGATCTGCACAGTAGTGTTTGTACCACTAGGCTGTTTTATTTATTCATCTGTGTATCTATGCATCTATCTATGTCTGTCTGTCTGTCTATCTATCTATCTATCTATCTATCTATCTATCTATCTATCTATCATATTCCAAATTAGTATTGATCAGTTCATTTCTATTGAAATCTTTTTTGCAGGAGAAACTTTATTTTTACATGCTTAGATACAATATCACACTCACAGAATCATGTGAATTGGAAGGGACTTCTAGAGATCATTGAGTCCAATCCTGCTGTTAAAGCTGGTTCCCTACAATAGATCACACAGGTAGGCATCCAGATGGGTCTTGAATATCTCCAGAGAAGGAGACTCCACAACTTCTCTGCACAACCTATTCCAGTGCTCCATCACCCCTACTGTAATGATGTTCTTCTACATGTTTGTATGGAACATCCTATGTTCAAGTTTTAGGCCTTTGGTCCTTCAATACATTACCATGATAAGCTCTTTGTAGCAACCTATACTGAAAGAAAACATGATGTTTACTGCTTAGGGAGACATTTTCTTAACTTTTTAAAGATCTGCCTTATTTAAAGAAATTCCCGAAGGAGCGGGGTGTACAGACACTGCCAAAAGAAATCCACTGATGAACATTTTTTACCAAAAGCCATCGGATCAGAGAATTCAACTCTCATGAGAAAAAAACAGTGAAGAAAATTTCTGAAGCTGTGTGCTGGTTCCTGAAGGTATAAAATATTTCACCATGATGTGCTGCTGTCTGAACAACAGCAGAATCACTGCTTTCTTAGGCATTACTGCTACTGACCCTATGAATAGAATGATTCCAACTATCATTCTAAGACATGACAGTACACTGTCAAAGGGAAAAAATGAGTGCAGTTTCAGCTCATGATCATGGAAAATGCTACAGTTGACTTTGAGGAGGATTTGCCAGCTCACTGTATTATTTATTGTCAGATATAATATTGTACAAGTGCTTAGCCTGAGTATAATCTTCAAACTAAAGCCAGACTGAAAATGGACTGAGTTCAAATTGCACCTATTTACCTTAGTAAATAAGATAAGCATATATTTTCCTGGTGCTTCAGTCATCTCTTTTATAGCACTGGCAACATGACTGATTTCTGATAAAGAGTCTTCTCTAAAAGCAACACAGCTACAACTGGTCTATACTTTTCATGTGAATGTCAACAACATGCACATGCACCTCCAAGGAGGCCATGATGATAATCATGTTTATGTTTTTCTTCTAAATGTGAGACTTTTCAAGACATTTTCCATCAACCTTTCTTTGTCATTTACAAAAAATGTCATGTCATATCATGCCCCTGTGTTATGGCATCCCAGGGGATGGCCATAGGACTGCTGGGGGTGCCAAGATATGTGGGTATGGAAGAAAAAACTCTGTCATGTTCTTCATTCAAGTAGTCATAGTGTTACTGCTGGCTGGATACGGCTATGTTGCCATGAGCTACACTGGGAGACAAAGGTGTGGTTGTCACTTCCTGAGGTACAACTTGATTGTTGCCAGGCTGATGGAAAGACCAAAATAACACTATATAGGAGAATATAGATGACACAGGACCTTCTAAACACACAAAAAATGGAGCGGCAAGAATGAAAGAGTCATGTTGGAGTGAGAAAAACTACTAAAGGAGAAATGCTTAACCTGATTAGCTTGACAAATAAGTCTCTTCATGCTTTTAGAATCCAAGGGTTTATTAGATCCTCAAGTGAATAGAATGGGTCAGCCCACATGTGTTTGTCATGTTCTTTTGAGGAAGTAACGTTTCAATCACCCTGAAAGCTGTGTTATATCAGCAGAAAATCTGGGCTTTGTACAGTATTTACAATTAATGCACTCTATGCTGCAATTAATTTACACTTAATGATGCATTTACTGGTAATAAAAGTGGGAAGCTATAAATATTCTTACCACTGGTATAATTTGCGATCTTTGAGGTGTCAAGGACAGACAGGAACATAATGTTTATCATTTTGGAGATAAGAGGTCCCCAATAGTAGAGGCAGAAAGCCTTGAGAAATAAAGCAGATAAAAAAAAAAAAAAGAATACTGGGAATTGTAAGTACTGTATCACTGTATCAGTTATGAGAGTGCTGAGTTAGGAAAACAGCATTTAGAAACTTCTCCTGTTAATTAGAAATGCCCTCCTTGCTTCTGCACAGTAGTATTCCCTCTGAGATTTCAGTGCCACCAGGCAAGGCTTTCTGGAAGTCATTATGACATACAAATAGAGCATGCTAAATTAAATTGATTAATTCATCATAGTAATATTTTCAGCTGCTTAGTTTTGGCTGCCAGTAAATTGAACATCTAATCAGCATAGGAGGACCCAACATCTGAGAAGTCTGAAATGCTGAGGAAGGTAAAACACAAAGCTTACCTACATATGAAAGATGTCTGACACACCGATTTCCATGGGACAAGGATTTTGTTCAGTGCTCTTCTGCCTACAGCATAAGGCTAAACCAGTCCTGATACAAATTACAAATTCTCCTGCTGGAGGTTTCAGGCAGAAAGGTTCAAACATGAGGGTTAACTTTTCTGTTGAGTATTACCCACTACAGTTCAAGCCTGCTAGGACCTGGATTCGATGGTTCTTGTCTGGCCTGAAAAGCACTTTTGTCATCCTGTATTTTCTTACTGGAGAAAAACACTATAGATGAGAGCAGCTAAAAATTAAATGTGGCCATCAAACAATTTGGACATGCAGAATCAACTCACTGTTCACTTTCTGCCCTGGAATGCCAAAAGACATGAGATCACTTTTTGGCAGAGGGAAGAGTTAAGTGGAGGGTTGAGACTGGCAACACTGAGCAGGTGCAGGGAGTGTAGGTGGAAATATAATTCAGCTATTGAATATTGGTTCACACAGATTGGACTTCTTTTTGTATTTTCCATAGAAGCTTGGAGTTTAGAGGGGCATAGTACTTTCGGAGGCCATCAAATTTCAGTCAGTAATGAACAGACCAAGCTAATGTGAATAAAAGTATGAGCTGGTTTCTTTTCTCTTCTAGAAATTCAGACCCTCTGAACTAAAATGTCAATGTTCAAAAATTTCAGCTAAAGAATTTTCTTTTACTGTTTGCCCTTTTGGACCTCTTTCAGACTTCAGGCTGCTTTCATTACTGTAAGAAAGGCATTTGGAACAATAAAAGCCTTGAAATCTCATTGGAAGACAGCAAGAGCAGTCTATCTTAATCCTATACTCCCAAATAGAAGGTGAAGATGCAGAGAGAAGACCACTATTTTTATACAACAAAAATGAGGCTGAGTTGTATTTACAAATGCTTCCACTGTAAAGCAGCCAGAAGAGAGAGAATTCCATCTTGGGAAAGCAACAATGATTTGGGGAAAGTTTAACTTGTGCATCTGTTCAGTGTAAGAGAGAGAAAGCGGAGTTTCATGAGTGAGATTAAAACACATCCCGAGTGTCTCCTGAGCTTCATGGGGACATGCTAGGGGAAGCTAAGATCCTTCTGTGCAGGGAAATTCTCTTTGCATCCTCTTTTCTTGATTATGTGATTTTTCTCAAAGAGAATGCACAAGTATTTTAGAGAAATCTTGAAGAAAGAGAAAAAAAAAGCTCTTTGCCCATAAACTGCCTTTACCCCTGCTGTTTGCAATGGTGTTACCCTGTAACTTTCTTCTCTGCCTTGGCAGTCTGGCATGAGATTTCTTTTCAAGCTGGCAAGAATCTTTACTGAGAGATGGGATCACTTTATCCAACCTGTGGTGGACTACTTCTGTTCACATGCTTCTAGAAGGCTTGAAACACTTACTTTGTACAATTACATCTGTCTGCAAAAAGCTATTTGCAGACCTTGCCCTTGATCCTAACAACCCCCTTCTACTTCTTTGCCACAAAGAAGGAGAACACTAGGCCTTCAAATAAGAAGTGATACTTGTTATAGCAAAGCTTGCATAGATGCAGCAAGATGTCACAGCTCTGGTCTCCTTGTCCCCCTGCTATCTGCAAGTTTTGTGTCATATGTATTTGCTTCCAAGTGCAGTGCTGTGGGGTGAAGACTGAAGCTGCAGTATGAACAGTGTTTGTCAGTATGAATTTCGGGCCATAGCCATCCCTGACAACAACATCCTGAGCGAGGAGCAGCCTGTAATTTAGTTTACCTGGGAGATGTGGGTTCTGCTGTTCTCAGGATCTGGGCTTGACAAACTTGAGCCAGCCTCTGCAGGCTGAATGACAGCAATGACAGATGTAGACAGGTTTCTTTCCCCCGCCTCCACAATCCACAATCCAGTATTATATACCGGGCATCTCTGTAACGAAGGGTGATGACATATTTATAAAGTGACTTTTTCTGAGAGAAGTTGACAGGGTCAAGATAGACAGATTTCAAATCAAATTACAGGATTCCACTTAAAATTAATGAATACATGCTTGAGACATTCTCCACAAACCTAAGGAAATGAGGCAACTTCCCTTGCTTACATCAACAGAAAATATTTGCCCTGGTGATTATAGATAGAATCATAGAATTACTTAGGTTAGAGGGACACTTAAAAATTGTCTAATTCTACCCCCCTGTCATGCCTTTTCTCTGAAGTCTCAGAGTACAAGAACACTTGGGTAGGATGGGCTCCATCTGGAGAGGAAAGGAACTCTCTGAGCACCTATCTGGTCATTTCTTGTAACACTGCCCTTGTGATCTCCAGGCTGTTACCTCTTCCGCAGTAGTTTAAGATACTCTGGTTGCGAGTAAAAATCCCTTTCACCTCTTTACAGCCTCTTCAGATCCAGGAGAGCTTTGTTCTCCTGACTTCTTTTTGGACTAGATATTCATTAGAATTTACTGTCAGCTGTAACTAAGCAGCTGAAAATATTACTATGATGAAGATCAATTAATTGATTTA
Source organism: Oreortyx pictus (assembly GCA_036925125.1). Lineage (NCBI taxonomy): Eukaryota > Metazoa > Chordata > Aves > Galliformes > Odontophoridae > Oreortyx > Oreortyx pictus. Next base: position 7,045,739 of record JAUPFR010000003.1, read on the forward strand.
TACAAAGAATAGAAACCAAACTTTTATTCTTTCTCTGTCTCATGCCAGAATTACTATTACTATAAACTATTACTATTACTGTAAACCAGTGATACAAGAGCCATATCTTTTCTCCTTAAAAATGTTCTTGATATAATGAAAGTTTATTTTTCTTTTGTTCATATCTTTGAATGAGCTGTAAACGAAACATCAAAAACATCCATCTTGTTATAAATATTATCTGAAAAAATTAGCTATGTCTCTTCCTCCAGTTCATCTGTAGATGGTGGAAAAGAGTTCTTGCTCACCTGAGTTGAAAACCCCAGGGGCTACACAAATATGTCAATAGCAACCACTGATGGATAGTATTTTACCATCAGTTGCACTCCCTAGCTTCAGCTGCTTGAATTATGTGTAAATGAACCTTTTGCAGCTCCTAGATCTATACAAAAAATAATTTGCAAGTTCACAGATTTATTGCAAACTTTCCTTTTTCCAGGTAGTCCTTATCTTCCAAAGATCTTCAGAACTAATTTGTCTGGCTGAATCCAAGGAATGCATCTGTCTGCAATTAAATACTTCTTTCCACTAGCTAGCCCTTTTTTATTATTTACGCTATAGCTGCATTATTTAACTATGAGGCATATGAGCTATGATGTTTTATGAGCTGCGTGGCAAACTGCATCTACATTTCAGTTTGAATTTCTCTATAATTAATAAATAAAATGAAAACTATTTGTTTGTACAAGAAATCAATACACAAAACATGCAAAGTTTCTTACCTGGAAGATCTTAGCAGAGAAATAATTATTCCTTAAAATTACATGCACTGTACTTGAATTTTCAACAGCATCTTACAGCACAGACTGGTGTTTCATTATTCCATTTTCATGGTACTAATCCTAAACCTTTATTTGGAATTAGAATATAGATTGTAATTCTTCATGGACAGAAATGTATTTTGTATCACCAACCTACTAAAAACCAAACCAAATTAGCATTTTGATCTTTATTTGCTGCAGATCACAGCATGTGTCTGATGTCTATGTCTTAGCAACACAGCTTGGGAGATAAATAGAATCATGGATGCCTTTAGTATTAGCAAAAATATTGGGGGAAAAATTGTGAAATCATGGGTTAAACAATAATATTGATCCTTGTTGCAACTGTGTCTGAGTTCTGCAGCCAGATTTGGAAGCTGACTTCTGTGACAAGGAGACATAGTAAGTGCCATTTTAATTTCCAATATGGCATTATTGATATTTTCCTCTTTCTCCTTTTCTTTTTCCTTTTCCTTTTCCTTTTTTCTTTCTCTTTCTCCTTTTCTCCTATCACCACTTATTAGCCATTCAGATGTTTTTTCCATTGCAGTGGAAAAACACAATTTCCTCATCCAAAACCAGACTTGAGAGTGAAAATGAAAATTATTTTCCCTCAAAGAGAAATACAGTGAGTGTATATTGAAATATCTATTCACATTAATAGACTTTAAATGTTATTCTTAAAAATAAGATTATCTTTAAATACTTAGTAGGAAGTGAGGAATCTCACAGTGGACTGCTTGTAGTTGCACAATGCTTGACTAGGGAGAGGAAAGCAAAGGTAGCATTCAGCTGTACAGGAAGCAGCTTAGGAAGTAATGAATCCAAGGAGTGAAATGCAATCAAACATATGCCATGGTGAAAAAACCTCAAAGCAGGTATTCTGGAAACATGGATCTGGATCTGAAAGGCTCAGACTGTTTATGGAGGAGGAAGGCAGGAGGTTTTGTAAGGGCTTTTAGAAAACAAAGAATGATAAAAAGGTCAATCGTACAACAAGGGACCTTCAAGGCAGCCAAAAGGCATTACTGAAGGCTCATTCAAAGCTTAGAAAAAGAAATCTGAATAATGCATAATTAACATGAAACATATTGTCACAACATTTCACTATCAGGAAGAAAGAAGAGAAATGTAAAAAGAAGGTAAAAGGAAGCACAAGTGTTAGGAAGTTCAAACGTTAATCAAATGTCAGATATGATGTACATAATATTCATAGTCTTTAATTATATGGTCATGGCCTGATTTTTGCCAGGGACCCCTGCCTTTAGCATAGAGAGAGTGGATACCCACGTGGAACTGCGGTCGTATGCACTGTCCCAAACCTACCAACTGTATAGTGCTAGAGAGCTGAACATGAGGGAGCAATGTGTCATTGCAACAGTGAAGATAAAACAAGTCTTGGACTGCATCTGCAATCCTGTAGCCAGCTGATCAAGGGAAGTGGTCATTCTACTCCACTCAGCATGCATTAGGACGCAACTTGAACAATGGCTCCAGATTTAGTCTTTTCAGTTAGAGTAACCTTAAAGAACTGGAAATGGTCCAGAGAATGCCACTGTTAAGAACACATTGTTGGAGAACATGACACACGAAGGAAAGGTTGAAGTAAATCGTTCTGCTAACCTTAGATTAGGAAAAGTTATGGAGATATAATCACAGACTTCCAATAGTGCTGAAGGAGTTGTAAAGAAGTGGAGGTGTCATCTTAGGATTCTCCTGCAGTTATCAGGGACATCTATAGCCAGATCAGGTTGCTCAGAGCTGTGTCCAGTCTTACCTTGATTGTCTCAAGGGATGGGATTTCCACAACTTCTCTGGGCAATCTGTTCCGATACCTCACCACCCTCACTGTAAAAAATTTCTGTCCTTATATTCAGCCTGAATCTCCTCTCATGTAATTTGAATCCATCTCCCCTTGAGCTATCACCACAGATCCTGCTAAAGAGTCTGTCCACTTTTTCTAATAATCCCTTTTTAGATACTGAGAGGCCACAACAGAGTCTTCTCCAGGCTAAATTTATAAAGAGAGGTCCCTGCCAATGGAGACATTTCTACAGTTCAGTGTTTCTCTTTGTCCTGTACTAGAGTAGAGAATGAATGTCTTCATGATCACTAGCATCTGCTTTGAAGGTGCTTGGAAAGAGTAAGAGAGAAAAGGAGCAATAAGGCAAAGTCAGTGACAGCCTTCAGCCTGACAAGTGTCACAGAAGGATTTTTCCTATCTTTGCTGTCTAAATATTCTGAATATTTCCTATCTTCTGCTATGACCTTTACTATGACAGTGGCTGTCAAGGGTTTGCCCTAATGAGCATCACTTCAAATGGAAGGAAGTGTTGAACCATATCTTCCAGCAGCAGCATATTGCATTGGCTCTTAGCATAATGGATTTGTTAGTATAGCCTCGGTTAGGAAAGTGTAGCAGTCACTGCTAAGGTGAATTATGAGAGGTTAATAGTGAAAAGTAAGCTTTGCGTACTTAGACAATGACTCATACGGATCCCTTCATGAGATGTACATATTAAAAACAGCTGGAAAATATCAGACAACATAAAAAATTAGCCATTGCTTCTCTAACCTCTGATGTTGTAAATATACTTGGGAATTTAGTACTGATCATATCTAATTTCAGAGGCATTGGTGGAAAATACTGCATCACAATGGTTACAGTATGACTTTTGATTTATCTCACTGACAGCCATCAGACACTTTCAATGTCATGGTGACAAATAAGCACAGAAGAGGACAGATACACAAATTGCAATAGGAGTGATTTATGTCCAGTGAGGAAGAACTCCATATGTGCATGCAATCGTATTTTCACGTTGGCTCCTATATGCTCATCTGAAACTATTTCTGTGCCTGATTTATAAGGCATCCAGTGGGTTTGCGATTGGTGTGCACCTGCAAGGCTGACTTTACTTTAGAAACACATCCATATCCTTGGACCATCCAACTGAGTTCGGAGGAGATTTTGAGATGAATAGAATGTACATTCCTCATGTTCTGCCTCAGCATGTGCCTCCTTTCCACACATTATACTGTGAGCTGGAAAATGAGGAGGAAACAGTATAAGAAGCAGTCCTTTAATTTGAAAGAAATATATTTCAGCTTCACATATATCTCTAAAATAAGAGGTCTAGCTTCAGAGTCACTTACCTGGAAAAACGGATCTCAATCCTTCAATAATGCTCATTGCTGATACATAGTTTAAATGTTATAAAGCAATAGCAATGAAAAAATGACCTGTGAGGCCAAAGAACTGTTACTGCTCAGGATTTTATTGGATACTTATCTATTCAGTTCTGATACACTATGTCAAATGAAATACCTGAGGCCCAGTTACTAATTCTGCAGCCAAAGACCAACTGCAAAGCAGTGAGGCAAGGGCTAGCTTATTCATGTGCAGATGGGAAGAATGTCAGCAAATTTTGTGACTCACCCAAAATCATAATTTCTGGAGAGGTAAATTGAAGTGCAAGAAATTCTAGCTCCCAGGCCCACCCTTGGACCCATGCAGGTTTACTTTGGATGAGCTGTGAAGGCTACAATAGGCAGCTTATGTATGCAGTTTGTCATGTAGCACAGCTGTAGAGGCACTTTGAGTTTTATTTGCTTACATTTGTCACTGCCATGACATGCACCCCTGCATTAACGAAACAGTGGGTAATAATGCAGAATGGATACTGCTCAGAATGACTAATGTAGGTACTTGTTACGACAGATATCATCGGGTAGAGGAGCAGGTCAATAGCATGAGTGAACTGCTGAAAGAGTCTGCAAAAAAATAAAAAATAAGTAACAACCAAATAAACCACAAAACCTGAAAGTGTCTAAACTTCAAGAACTGTATATTAAATTATAATGGACAGCCATTTCTTGTGACTCAGTGTACAGATGCACCATTGTAAAGGTTACTTTCCTTAATTAATCACAGTAGTTCTTTGGGGATCTTTCCCCTGGCACATCATTCTTCATTATTTCTTGTTGTTAGCAACATTTGAATCTTCAAGTGCTTTTCCAGCCTCTTCCATTTCTTCTGTAGCTCTCCTTACTCTGTTCCAAATTTCTTCCAATTTATGTAAAGCTTTCCCAAATCTGAATCTGCTCATGTATTTAGAGGACAAACAATGCCTATTCCTATCAATAACAAATAAAATTGGATGAGAACAGTGCTGTGTACTTAAAACCAAATGGACTATTACGGTTCATGTCTATAAAGCCACATACTCTTTTCTTCCTCTTGATAGCTACGAAATTGTAACTAGAATTGTCTGGGGTGCAGTTCTTGGCACAGGACAAAACTATGCCTGTTGTTGTTAGGACAGATGAGTTAAGGGAGTTCCTGTTATCAGATGAGTGTTATTCAATTTAATTGTCTGTTATCATCTTTGAGAAGGCTGACATTGGAATATATTTGGGTTTTTTTTTTTCAAACTTTATATATTCTGCTTTATTTCCTGCACTTCATTTCCTCTGTAACATTACTTTTACCTCTCTTTATACTTACTGAAGTCCCTCAGTACTTGTCTAACTTGTTTGCATTTCTCTTCCAGTGGTTTTTCCAACTCTTTTTCAATCCCAGTGGCTGAGAGAATGAGCAAATGGGTACATGGCACAGAGCTTCCTGCTAGGTTAAACCACAGCACCCCACACTATTTATGCATTAAATAGTGTATGTATCTATACATCACTTCTACAAACTAGACTACAGAGCTTTGACTACAGATTCAAAGGCAGAAAAGATTCAAAAGAAAGGAGTAGGATGAGAAATCATTTTTACTCTTCCTCTCTGGCAGCTATCACTTCTCTAACACAAGCTTGTTCATCATCCTTTGCCGCTGTCTTTCCTGCTTCAGTGGGTGAGGATTTCCACTACAAAATAGGAAAAAATCATTCACTGTGTTGCAGCAAGGCATTTCTATATTATCATGTTCCCCAACTGTGAACATGGAGCCCCTTTTCAATCCTGCAAATAATGGATAAAATTCAACCCTATGCCAGACCCCACTGGAGCCAAGTCATGAGACTCATCGGATGATCTGTTGGAATGCCATGAACTATGGTCCAGAACTTCAGTACAATATCTGATTTCTATTTAGCGACAGATATGCTGTTTCAGCTATTTTCCTCTCCATAACTCTCAATCAACATAATGATGATACCTGTGTAGCAGTTTGTCATTTCTCTTAACCCACTACCTTAATCAACTGTCCTCTCCAAGCAAAGTAGTGAGTCCTTGATCCCACTTGCTACAGGAGAAAATCCATCCAGGTGATTGGAAGACTGTGTGGAAGAAATGGACCTGGGGATGTTGGTTGACACTCAACTAAACATGATCCAGCAGTGTGCCCAGGTAGCCAAGAAGACCAATGGCATCCTGGCTTGTATCAGAAATAGTGCAGCCAGCAGGAGCAGGGAGGTGATCATCCCTCTGTACCAAGCTCTGGTAAGGCTGCCGTGTTCAAAGGAAGGCAAAGAAGCTGGTGAGGGATCTGAAGCATGAGTCTTATGAGGAGCAGCTGAGGGAATTGGGATTGTTTAGTCTGGAGAAGAGGAGGCTCAGAGGTGACCTCATTACACTCAACAGCTACCTGGAAGGGGGCTGTGGTATGATGAGAGTCAGCCTCTTCTCCCAGGAAGCTAGCAATATATCTAGAGGAATAGCCTCCAGTTGTGCCAGGGGAGATTCAGGTAGAATGTCAGGAAACATTTCTTTTCTGAGAGGGTGGTCAGGTGTTGGAATGGGCTGCCCAGGGATGTCGTGTAGTCACTCTCCCTGGACAGAAAATGGACAACAAATGTTTGAATGCTGTATTAAGGGACATGTTTTATTGTGAAAGTATTGGTTGCAGGTGGATGGTTGGAATGGATAATATTAGAGGTCTTTTCCAACCTTGGAAAAGCAAACTACATCTGGATTCTGTTTGATCCAGGGGTGTATGCACTTGAGGAAAATTCTAGCTGTAACTCCACATTAATCTTACATCAGACACCAATGACCTACGCTTTCCAGATTGGCTGTTAATTTTCATTGTTTTCTGAAGTCTAATTTAAAAATGAAGAAGGAAAGAAAGAGGGAAAGAAGGAAAGAAGGAAAGAAGGGAAAGAAAGGAAAAAGAAGAGATCAAGAGATCAACTGGTTATTTAAAACAGTTTTAAGATTTTTAAATCTGAACGATCAAAAAGGGCAACTCAGAATTACTTGGAATTACTATTCACTTTGAAAAAATGTAAGCTCCTTGTTCAGTAGCTAACATTCAGCAGAATCTGTTAATGAGAGCGGCCAGCAACCCTAGCAATCTTTTTTATTTCATATACTATGTCCCTAATGGATCATGTGCCATTTTAGACTAGAGTGGGAACTTCAAAGAGGAGTTAAAATTTAAGTGCATATATCCCCTTGGGCCATGGTTCATCAATGTCCAAAGTGAGTCTGTGTTAGGTCTTGACTGTCATATGTACAGGAAGGCTGTTTGGGATTTGGACACTCAGCAAGGCACCTACATTATGATGCATGTTGCTTTTGTAGCATCCAGCAGCAGATAAAGGAATGTACCTCAGAATGTGGTCTTCTGAAGAGCTTGAAACCTGGATGAGAGAGTGGAGAGTGGTGTGCTATTGGTTATTGTTATCTCCTGCCTCCTGTATGGTGGTCATCCTTTTTTCCTAGCTTTCTGTGCTTGGGAGAAACTTACTTCTTTTTTTATTTTCTTCAGAAACATCTGTGTCAGATGCAGGACTGTGTCATACTCCTCTCAGACATGTTTGGAAGGATTGTCCTGTAGAAGTGCCAAAAGATCAATTTGACAGATACATCAAACACCAAAGCGCCAGTGCATGCACAGCCCAAGGCATGCCCTGTATGCACATTGGTTGTGAGACCCCATACAACTCTTTATCTTTCCCTTTTGATGGTTAAAGAGAGAAATACTTCCTCAGGCACGCCAATGGGAAACAGCAGATCTGATGTCCACAGTGGTTTCTGCGGGATCACTGTGCATTTCAGTTTGTGTGGGGGCAGATGGCTTCCCAGACTGGCATACTTAATTGGCACAATTTGTTTGCATTTACAACCTAGAAGTGGTACAAGAGTTCCCTCTAGACTGGGCATGTTGGGGTGAACAGAAGCAGAATCTGTCTCTTCGTGTCTGCAGTTGACTGACTTGTTCTGCCTTTCTGAGCGCCACAAAGTCGCTGCATAAATCGTGCTCTTCACTGAAGATGAAACTCATCTGCTACACGCTTGCCAAAGTGCAGACAGTCCCTTTCTAAATAATCTTTTCCAGGGAGCAGGAATTTTATGGGCCTTTAATGCTCCATCAGGTGTTAATCGTAACTTTTTACTGTCTGAATAACAAACATATCTCCCTCAAGAAAGTTTTGGTTCACATTCAAAATTCTGTTCCCAGAGCAGACAATACTCTTTGATAGCAATGACAGCATTTTACCCTGTGCCTGATGAATTTCCAGGCTCAGGAACTGAGCAAGAAATAGTTTTGTTAGCTCTTGTCTTAAGTGCCTATGTGTTATTTTCCAGGATACTGCTGCTGTGGAAATCAATGATTCCAGGGAAGAATAACCTCATTCCTCTCTCTTATTCTTATATTAAAATGTGGCTTGATTAAGGTTAAAATATATCAGTGTGGTGAATCTAGGGTAAAAATCAGTGCCTCGTTCAGGTGATCCAGAACTGGATCGATGCAGAAACATGCATATTCACAGTGTCATGAGCAAGTTTGTCTTTGTCCCTGTAAGAAACGAAATTCAGTATGTTCTCTTCTTCCACACCATGGTCTCTATAAAGATTTAAGTACAGACTCTCAGTCAACATTTTTAAAAGGTCACCTAAGTGAATGAGAAACTAGGACCTAATTTTCAGAGCAGTTTACTTGGCACCTGTCTTCTGAGTACTTGTGGAAAATTGGATTTAGGTTCCTAAAACACACAGTAAATTCAACTTTTTTTTCTCTCTCTCCATTGTACCTTTACAACACTCAGATGATGAAGCACCACTCTCTGAAATATTACAGGCCCAGTTTTGATTTGACTCAGGAAGAGATGTTGTTTTTCAATACAGAAAGTCAACATGAATTATTTTGTCAAAAAAGTCTTTGAGACAGATATTCTTGATGTGTTTTCACCTGTAAATTAAACGTAATCTTATAATGGTACCCTTTAGTAACTGCTCTCCAGAAAAATAAGAAAAATACAATAACCATCCCTTCCATCCCTTCAATTGCAATTTTTTATCCTTTATTTTTCACCTTTTGATCTCAGAATCTTTTATGGAAGAAATAAAAACAGTGAATGCCCAGTCCTAAAATCACTGTGGTATCAAATTTATGGGCTTGAGTTCAAAGCTCCACTGTAAGTATGCCATTTTCACACATGGATGACATTTCAGTACACAAGTGCAGATGCCAAAATTTTCATCTGGTGACTCTGGGACTGCCAGCTGGGAAAATAGTCCAAGAAGAAGTCACTATCAGGGTGGGATGACATTGCAGCCAAGTAGACTGTGTGACTGCTCCAAGACTGAACCTCCCAGGGCCAGAGGGGCAGCTCATGGCTAATGGTCTGGAAGTTCCAAAGTGTACTGCGTGTTTTCTGTAAGTAACCTCACACACTGGCATTGGTTTATCATACCATGATCACAAACACTTCCTGGGATGTGTTCTGAGCCATTGCATTTAGCCACTGGCTGCTCTATTCTCCATATATAATAGAAAAAAAGCACTTCCCCTGAAGAAAGATGGGAGTGGGGAACATTCTTGCTTTATGCACTTGATATGTTTAATTGCCTCCCAAGTGGAACAAGTCATGTTTTAGGAGCATGTTTTAGTTTAGGGATGTGGCTTAGTGGGCAGGTGGTGATGGGCTGATGGTTGGACTAGATGATTTTAGTGGTCTTTTCTAACCTTAACGATTCAGCCATTTTGTGAACAGAGCTAATGTCATGGTACTACATGAGGGGCTGTGGGATGTGTGGCCCTGCCAAACTCAGGGATAGTGTCCAAGGGATCTCAGGCTCAGAAAATCAGTCTCCTGCAGCTTTAATATTGTGCAGGCTCGAAACATGTCTTTCAAAATATTTTTTTATTGTTTGTTTGTTTGTTTTTGTTTCGTTGGCTAACAGAACGCAGCAGGTTTTGATACAGCCGACAGGAGTGGATGCTTTGGGCATGCTGCAACCATGCTTGGTTCTGCTGAACTGATGTGGAGATTTAGGGCAAAAGCTCAGATCTTAACCCTGGTTTAATAGAATTCACACCACTTCTGCAGCCATTTTAACTTCTGGCCCCTGTGTTAGCAGGAATTTTAGAGGGAGGGGGAGTGCAAAGCGCACTGCAGGACTTCACATATTTTTCAAATGACTTGCCAAATATCTGATCTCATCAAAGGCATTTGTGCTCAGTACACCCTTCAAACAGAGATTGCATCCAGGGCCTCCAGCCAGAGGGTCCTGTGGGCTTTCAGAGCTTGAAATGAATCTAATCATGTCACAAAGAGGCATGAAGATGAGCTAGGCTCCAGGAGACCAAGGAGACAGTTTATATTTTGACCTTACTTTTTCCTGTCGGTGTGAATCAATCTTTTCTTTCTGCCTTTTATAGTTCTGATATAAATTAAATAGCCACAGCCCAAGAGCCCTTACAGTTTGTCTGTAGCTGTGTTTTTTGTTGTTATGGTTGCTTGCTTGTTTTTATGTCTTTCTGTTTTAAGAACTCTTTGTTTTCATGGTTGCCTCCCTTACCAATTTGCAGGTGATGTTTGTAGTCTCAAATCATGGCAGTGGCAACAAAGGAAAGAAGCAACTGCTTTTTGAAATCCACAGAAGTCCCAACATTACTCTTCACTTAATCTTGGGTAATAACCTATCTGACTGTGTTCCAGGCTAACTGCAAGAGCAAAATGTTCCACCATCCATGTCAAATAAAACAAAGCTGTTTTGTCTCCTTATTAGCATTGTTTTACCTGGCTGCTAACTCTTCAGCTTCTGCTGCCTGTTCTTTCTGCTGTTAATTTTCCCCATGCAATTAAAGCACTGCAGCCTTGTGGTTTGGTCCCCTAAGGAGACAGATGTGTTTCACCACCAACACCCTTGCAGCTCCTTGTGTTTTTATCAAAAATGACTTCCTTTCTTCTCAGAAGAAATGATGAAGCATTGGAACAGACTGCACAGGGTGTTCAAGAAATGTGGAGATACAACACCTAACGATGCGGTTTAGTGGTCATGATGGTGATGGATTGATGGTTGGACTAGGTGATCTTAGTAGTCTTGTCCAATGTTAATAGTTCTATTATTCTCTGAAGCCGTGAACCAACAGGAAAGTTATTCATGACTTGTCAATGAACTAATTATAAAATCTATATTTTTCAGTTATTATATTTTTCTAATTATTGTATTTTCTAATGGTAAAGGCAGACCACAAGGAAATATAAAAAAATATTCTCTTTGTGAACGGTTCTATTTTAGTATTTTCTGGGTGTATTTTGGAGAACATCTTTCACTTTTTCCTGTTTCTTCTTTCTTTTAACTTTTTCTCTTGAACATAACTTTTAACTTATTAATTATCAATAGGTTTTTCTATAAGTAATTTGTCTAACATTTCCTAGAGCCTATGAAATCCATTTCATCATCTACTTCTCTCTTTCTCTTCACTCTAATTTGATGCCGATAGTTCTTTTACTGAAAGAGGTTGTAAATAATCTATTTTAACACATCTTTCCATGCCAGCAATAACTTGCACACAACACAGCTCTTTCTCCCCTTCTACTCTTCTCTGCAGTTATCCTAAGCTGTCTCAACCAAATTGAGGTTTTTCTTAATAGTCACTTATGTGCATTTTCTCACATTAATTGCACCTGACATGCTTCCATAAATCTCTCCTCATGTAACCTTACAAGGTAAGAATACCAGAACTGTAAAGAAAATTTAAAGTGTGGTAAAAAATAAGGATTTATACAGCAATGCAGCCATCTTCTTTCCTTCATTCTTTATCCCTTTACTAATAATTGTTAACATTTGACTTCCTTTCTTGACAACTGAAGTGCATAAGTACAATGCTTTCCCAGTACTGTCACAGTCTCAGTATCTCACAACTGAGTGTTAATGGTCAGCTCAGATTCTGTCGTGTTACATGTACAACTGGAAGTGATTTCTATCTTATGTCACTTTATCTCCAATGAGTTTCACCTGCCAGTCACCGAGTTTGTAACACAAGGGGCATAGCACAGGCTATTTCGTTTACTATTCCAAATATTTTGCTATTATAACAAAGTTGGTTAGCTTACTGCCTTTTCCAAGCCTTTTAAAAAGCCTAATATAGGTAGTAGAAAAAGGACAAGAAGTAGATGCAGTTCACTGAGAACAATGGCTCAGAGAAGCCCTTGTGTCCCTGCCCTCTGAACAGGAAACACCCAGCTTTCCTCTCATTATGGCCTTCTAGCTGTCTGTATTTTATTGCAAGGGAAACAAGTAATTACTAGTGTCTGAAACTGTCAGAAATTTCTTACAACAGATCTCAGAGGCAGTGAATTTTTACCCTACATGCTTATCCAATGGCAAGTAAGGGGGAAGTGAAGACCACAGAGTTCAGAATTTTACAACCTACCTTATGACAGATGGTAACTACATCAAGTGTGATTTTCCAGTATCATCCAAGGAAAGATACCAAACACAGTCATATTTTTTTCATCAGAGAAAGATATGTTAGTGCTCTTTTCATACCCAGAAAGGATATTTGCATGCTTTTTGCTTCTTACTTAGTGGTTATGAGTTTCCCCACAGTCTTGACATTAAATGAAACCAGTTCTTGTGTCATATAATGGCTACTGTATATAACTATCACAATAATTATAGAACCTTAAAATCATAGAATCAGAGCATCATTAAGGTTGGAAAAGACTACTAAGAGTATCTAGTTCAGCCACCAGCCCTTTGCCACTGTGCCTCGAGAACAGTGCTCCTCAGTATCACATGGTTCTTAAACATCTCCAAGGATGCCACCTGTTTCAATACCTTAACTCTCTTCCTGAGAAGAAATTCTTCCTAATATCCAACCTGAATTTCCCCTGGTGCAACTTGCAGCCATTACCTCTTGTACATACCATTTATCTTGTATGTCTAAAACCACTTGAAAAAATGATTGATCCAAAAAATTTACATAAAAATTCTGCATAGGAAAAAAAATGGTTCTCAAAAATTCTCTGCATTGACAACTTCACATAACTGCTGTGATAAAAGAGTATTTTGAAAGCTGCTACATGAGCTACGAGAGTTCATGTTTCCTTACTTTGGCTTCCTTGTGTAAATGGAGTCTGGAATTACATGTTCACGTGCATATCTTCTACTCAAAATCTTTTTTTATTCTTGCTGCAAAGTTGTCAGAGTCTTTGCAGAGCAAGGAGCTTCAGGTGTCAGTGGAAGGAAATGCACAAACAGAAACAGACGTAATATCATTGCTCATTGCTTACATGAACTACAACAATAGAAAATACCCATCCTCTAATACTGGATGTGCACATGATACACTGTATATCAGTGTATTTTGGAGCTGAACCAGGGAATTGCTCCAACAATCTTTGCTCTTCTGCTTCATGACAGATATGATTGTAGTAGCCCACATGTAACAAACATGGCAACTCTCATTGCCCCAAGATCACTAGAATTTTTACACTGTTTCTTCAAATATTATCACAGATCTGAGTTAATGCTGTTGAGACACTGAACATACAACTCTATTTCTAAACTGTGTTTCTTTTAGGTTTAATTATGACTCTGAATTCTCTTGATTTTCAATACTTTTTTAATATGTAAATGCAATTCCCCTGGAATATCTTTTGTTATTAAAATGCACTTCCAAATTTAATTCCAATTCAATATTTTAATATAGAGACTTACATTATTTTTAGTAGTTAAACCTTTACGTATGAGAAATACAAAAAGACATTCTGGAAAAAGAAAACTAAAACACAGTTTGCCTTTATGTGTTACAATGATAAAGAAATATTGCAATATAATTATCCAGATATTCCAAGGTATTGAGTACTGCTACCTACACATCTTTGTGAGTTTAAGAGTCTGGATTTGCAGATACGCTCTAGCTGAGTAACCATATTCCAAAGAAGCCAAGGAGATTTGTTTCACCCTTAAAGCCAGTTGCTATGAATTTTCTCTAACTGTTGCTCATGGGGAGCTTGTCAAAAAAAAAAAAAAAAAAAGAACAGACTCACAAAAACTTATCACTCTTCCATCCCCTGTTTCACACAGACTTTTCAATCTATCTCCTCTCATCAGCCTCTTCCTCCCTCCTACCATATTGCCTTCAGCTCTTCAGAATCTCTGGAAATTGATTGTTCTTGGCATTTTTTCTTGAATTGTTATGAAAGGGAGTTGGTGAGAAAAATAGTTTGTTTTTCTAATGACATTAATGTCAAGTTTTGACTCTTTTTTTGGTTGTGTTTGAACATTTCTTCCCTAGATGTGGCCAGTAATTTACTTGCAGAAGATAATCATAAAGAGCAGTAATCGTTCCAAATGTCAAATTCTTCTGCTCTCACAGGCAGACAGACCATTTCCACCCTTAGTAAGGATGTTTTTTTGTTAAAAATGCCTCTGTAGAGAAAGCAAGTTATGTTTCAATAAACTGTTATCTGAATCATTCTTAATTTTTTTATCATTCAGATTCGGAAAGGGAATGAATTTTCTCAGGAATCTTACTTTCCCATTTCTAAAAGATTACATTTTGAAGAAAAAAATAAATTTTCTCTGATGTCAATAGCTGCTTTTTTAAGAAGATTTACTTTATATATATCTATAGATATGTAATTCTTACATGTATAATAATGTATAATATATACAAAGAAATTCACTTAAAAAAAATTGAATTATAGAAAACAGTCCCCAGGTGTATCTAGTTCAGTTGCTTACCAATTCAGTGGGAAACTCCTCTCTCCTTTTGTTTTACATTGTCCTTATGTTGCCCTGTAAAAATTACTTCAGTTCTCTGATTCCAGTTTACTTTTGTTATTTTAGGAAGAGGTGAGGGGAGAGTGGGCTTCTGTGTAAGGAAAAAGAGCACTGTAAATACATTGCTTTAAAAGTCTTTGAGATCTTTATGTGAAGTGTTGTATAAACTTCTCATGGATTGCTGACACATTTAAGATCGTTGTTACAGCTTACTGAAGGAATGTGCGATTTATGTGTGTTTACAAAGATTTCCACATGCACCAGGAATAACCACATGCACCAGTTCAAGCTGGGGGATGGCCTGCTGGAGAGGGGCTCTGAGGAGAGGGACCTGGGTGTCCTGGTGTATGACAGGTTGGCCATGAGCCAGCAGTGTGCCCTGGTGGCCAAGAAGGCCAATGGTATCCTGGGATGCATTAAAATGAGCATGGCCAGCAGGCTGAGGGAGGTGACCCTTCCCCTTCTGCTCTGCCCTGGTCAGGTCACACCTGGAATATTGTGTCCATTTCTGGGCTACTCGGTACAAAAAAGACAGAGATCTCCTGGAAGAAGTCCAGCAGAAGGCCACAGAGATGATAAAGGATGTGGAATACCTCCCTTATGAGGCTGAGGGACCTGGGTCTGTTCAGCCTTGAAGAAAGAAGGCTCAGAGGGGATCTGATCCACGTCTATTAATATCTAAGGTGTGGAAGGCAAAGGGATGAGGCTGGACTCTTCTTAGCAGTGCATGGTGATAGGACAAGGGGAAATGGCCTCAAACTGAAGCATAGGAAGTTCCACACAAATGTGCATGGGAACTTCTTCTGAGCAAGGGTGATGGAGCACTGGAACAGGCTGTCCAGAGAAGTTGTAGAGTCTTCTCTGGAGACATTCAAGACCCGCCTCGATGCGTACCTGTGCAACCTGGGCTCAGGAGCTGCTTTGGCAGGGGGCTGGACTTGATGATCTCTAGAGGTCCCTTCCAATCCCTACAATTCTGTTATTCTGTGATTCATAATTGGTCCTCTCCAGTGCTGATGCTTACCATGAACTCTGAAGGAAATCTATCTAAACAGTTCACTTTCTTCAACTGTAAAGAATCAGACAAGGTTTTAATATCACAGAATCATAGAATTGTGAGGGTTGGAAGGAAACCCTAAAGATCACCTAGTCCAAGCTCCCTGTCAAAGCAGCTCCCTAGACCAAGTTGCGCAGGTAGGTGTCCAAGCATCCATATCTCTACAAGCAAAAATATGCACTTGATTTTTGTTCCTTCCCTCCCTTTGCCACCTGAGATTTCTACTCAATGAAGACAAAAGAAAATTTTGGGAAAAGTTGGATCTCAAGACTGTCCATGCACTTCAGTCCTCCAAATTAATGTGGTTTGAGCATGCTTTTGACGTGTTCCTGGCTCTCTCTCAAAAACTGGTTGAGAATAAGCCAGAAATGCCACAGGGTACTGACAAGATTCCTCAGTCTGGTAAAAAATGAATGTTTATCTCTCTGGGCAAGAGCCATGTTGTGCTCCTCACTCATGTGCCCATAAAACAGACCATGGTCTGCTTTCCTTAGTGGAGACGTATCATTTTCAAACACTTTGTGTGTGTGCATCTGTGAATATGCTGCACCAAGAGCAGACAGGGTGATTTCTCTACTACCAAGCTGAACTGTGGATACTTGTTGCTGGTAAACTTGACTTGTGCTGCCCAAAGGCAGCTGACCATGTAAGAGATCATCATAGCAAATGAGCCCAAGAAAGAAAATGAGGTTTTCTTCACAGAAAGTGAAGTGTGTGTGCAGTGTGATACCCTGCTCTATTTCCACGACAAATATAACTGATGAATTAATGAGAAATTGGTCTTTTACTTCTTAATGATCTTTTTTCATTGTTTAATGAGATAAATCTCAGTGATGCCCACTGCTCCTAGCTAACTTAAGACCATGAGAGAAAGAGAATCAGATAAAAAAGGCAATTTTCCCTACCATTCTGCTTCAAGCAGCAGATAACAAGAGTTATCTGTAAAGAATAAAATGAGAGGTCATAAGGAACATCGCAAAAATAGAGTGACTCTCAGAATATTCTCCCAACATCTGTTTGTTTCACTAAAAATTGAGAGTTTGGTAGTTTAGTAGCAGCTTAAATAGATGAGAGGTAGTACACTGCACATAGCTGTAGCAAAAAAATGTTATAATTCCTAAGTCAAGTGTCCTAATTTTCATGTTCTAAATGCAATTTCTTTCATAGAATCATAGAATGACTTCAGTTGGAAGTCATCTTGTTCCTGGAGAGAGTCCAGCATCGGTCTACCATAATGACCAAAAAGTTGGAGGAGGGGACCTCTTCAGAGGCTGATAGAACTGGGTCTGTTTAACCTGGAAAAGAGGAGGCTCAGAGTGTATCTAACCAAAGTCCATAAATACCTAAGGAAGGGTACAAACTGAATGGAGCCAGGCTCCTTTCAGTGGTGTCCAGAGATGAGACAAGAGGCAACGTGCTTGAACTGGAACATCAAATGTTCCATCTGACCATCAGGAAAGACTTCCGTGCTTTGGGTAAGCTGCATGGACATGCTCCTGGCCCCTACTCTGGGTGGCCCTGTTTGAGTAGGGGGTGGGCCAGGTGGACCCAGAGGTCTTTGACAACCCTACTGTGTTTTTATGATTCAATTATATTTCAACTACATAGCCATTACTGTAAATACAACATGAGCTTTATTACACATTAGGATATAATACACTCACAATAACTTATTTTTAAAAATGATAGAGAGCTACCTAAAATAAAAATAAAGCTGAAACTCAAACACACTGACTTACAGAAATTCAAAATTAATTTTACAAGAAGTCTAAGAAGGCATACTGAAAGAATAAAAGTTTAACTGCTGGAATTTGTTAGAGAAGAAGAAAAGCCTTCCTCTAAATTGTAAAATATATTGGTCATTTGTGACAAATATTTTAAATTGGAAGACTTTTCCAGACTTTTCCCCAGAATAAAAGTTGAAATTAAATGCTCTCAGCTTGTTTTCACCTGAGTAGTCTTGAAATCAGTGTTTTTCCTTCTTTCTCTTCTTGTGCAAATTGAAAAAAAAAAATCCTGCCACAACAGCACCACACCAATTTGCCATAAGTGACATAAAAACACATAAATTAATCCTGAATAATTTCAATTGAAGTATAGAATCATTTTGAATGAGCTCACAAAAAACAAACAAACAAACAAAACAAAAAACACCCCCCTTCAAAAAAAAAAAACAACCACAGAACTTTCTGATAGTTCTATATTTTGGTAAATTAGTTTGTGCAGTTGAAAAAGTTTTTGTCTTTATTTCCCCCCCCCCAAAAAATAGATTTTTCAAAACCATTTTGAAAGCATGGTCAGAACCAAGCAAGTACTTGGTCATGCCAAACTCCATTCAAACATCCTCTAAGGGAAAACACCATTACAATTCCTTTTTTTTGCTTGTTTGTTTTTCCTTAGTTCCTCTGCCTGGCATTTAATACATCACTGAACTTGGTGGCTGACTTTGAAATGTTTTGCTATTCTGGAACATGTTATTTGTTATGAATATTTACTTCTCTTGGATGAGATAAAAACCCTGTACCTCCCAATGAAGTGGCTGTATTGAAGTACTGTTATAGCATCCACTAAGGGTAATTAGAACCAGAATGTCTTGGGCCTGAGTGATGCATATTTTACAGTTTGTGTTCTGTCTTATAAAGGTTTAGTGATTACAGGCTTGTTGGCTTTCTATCCTCCAGTAGAATTTCAGTAAGTAAGTGTGATCGCAGCTCTCACAAGGTTGTGGGGTCAGAGGGAGAAGTGCACAAACATTGCAATAATTAAATGAATAGAGGAAATCATGGTAAAGAACAGATATACACACAGAAAAAGACAGTTTGGGGAAATTGTTTGTATTCAGTATTGGTATCCAAATCAGGATGATATGGATCAGAAAGTTAACTTTAGTGGAGAGAGTGAGAAGAGAAATTTAATGCTAAGTTTATGTTCTTTTTGCAATACAGAAAATGAGTCTGTGACAAGTAATATATTCGTTTCAGAGTACTGGTTTGCTTGTCTGCTATATTATGGCTTTATAATTGTGTCTGAATTTGTCTGCTCCTCAGACACTGAAAGGAGATAATTCTGTCCTGCAATTACAAATATTGATTTACAGTGACATTTGCCTCTTCTAAAGAGTTTCAGTAACTTCTGCAAAAGAAGATGACGCAGAAACATTCATTTCTTCATCTCTCTGATTAAAAAAATAATAATTGTTTTTCTTTGTAATGGCATAAAGGGACATAATAGTAATGAGTAATTTTAAAAGGGTTTATATTTCTAAATCTCATATGTAGTGGCTGAAGGCATACAGATAAAAATTATGGGATAATAGAAGCACTACTACATCCTATTTTGACATATTAAGCGAATAGAAATAATAACCCATGAGCTGCACATTGGAGTTTTGGATTAAAAAATGGACCTTGATGAGTAATTGAAATAAAACTCAGGGAAGACACAAATGAGTTGTTTTGGTATAGAACAGAACTTAGATGAAATTAATCTGCGAATTTAGGAATGCTCACATCCTGCATTCAGGTCTGCAGTCAGACACGAACCTGTATTTCACTTTATTTTCTCTTTCATTGTGAATATTTCCTGTTTTCCTCTATTTTTTCCATATAAATCCTATCACCAAATGACTTCAAAATAGTATCCAGAAATAAAAATCACCAAAAGGCTTCAAACTAGAATCCTAAAATAAAAGATCAGACTTCCAAAACACTAGTAAGTGTCATTAAATAACAACGTAAAACTAATAAACTGGGAGAAAATGGATTATGAGACTTCATCTTGTGACTGATTATTCAGTCTTTTCTCACTGTTGAGAGTGAAATACTCTCCATTAATTTTCATAATTTCTTACCTCTTGTAAAGCAACTGATATGCTCAGTTTAATATATTAAAAAAAACAGAATGCACTGCAGATGACATAACAATAAATAACAATAACTCTGAGAACAGCATAGGAGAAAAATTTGTTATGCAAATAACAATAACTAGGATTCTTCCTACACTATTGCTTTCACTGACTTTGGGATTTAGATGCAGTTATAAATATTGAGTGCTTGTATCTTTCTGATCTTTGAAAGAGAAAGGAAATTAATAATACTACAGAAACTCCTATTTCCCCATTTGAAACACCCTAAGTATACAAGATACCCATACTAGCAGATAAGATACACAGCAACAAAGAAAAAGTTATTTTCTAAAGACAGAGACCAGGAAGAATCTTGTGGTATATTGCTAGTGGAAATACACAGAATAAGACTCAGGTGACAAATCACAAGAATCTGCACAATACTGAAAGCATAATGGTCAGGATGAATTAAAATCTACGTTGGCTTTGCCTATTCTCGAAGCTTGGATGCTCAGTAAGTAATTAGATTCCATAATGTGGAGTTGAATCTTATTCTTACAGTTGGTCAGATGAACCCCACCTGGAATTTTTGACTTTCACACTGCAGCTCAGGTTGCTACGGGCTGCACATGAGCATGACACCACCTACAAAAAACAGATGGTGCCAAACCGTCAAACCAGACTGCTTTGTGAGGTGCTGTGGAAATAAACTCTTGTAATATTGTGGGCTTTCATGGTAATGGAGTCCTTGAACTTAAATATTAATTGACTGTGATTTTACCAAATACAGAATTTGTACAAAACATCACTTTTCTTTCTGAGTAAGAAAACAGTCAGTAACCACAGAACAGGGCTATACCTACATCTCAGTCAGGATTACTCTCATGTATTTCTAGAACCTTTTTTACTTCATTCTCTTTTTGTCTTCCCCCATGTCCGTATGTACCACCTGAGCTTGCTGGCTCTGTGTGATGGAAATCCTACCTGCTCTTCTACGCTTTTTCAGAGACCAGAATGAAGTAAGGACTACACTGGAAATCTGTATTACTACTGCATGTAACATGTCTGCCACCAAACTAATATTGTAACAGGCACATAAAACCGTTTAGCCATTTTTGGAATCAAATATAAAAATATATTTAAGAGCAATGATTACAGAGGAACAAGAGATGTCATGGCTTCAGACATAAGATAGGCATTTCAATGCAGGTTAGTATATCCCAAGCAGTGATTGCAAAAGATTGACCACTGGCAGCTGTCCTACACAAAAGAGCCATACAGCTGAACTGAAAAGTTGTATGAAATTAGTCTGGTTTGAGACCGCCAGCCTCCTGCTTTCATTGTGTCTGCTGTGATCAAATTTGCCAAGGCTTCCATTACATTTATAACATTGATAATAGGGCAGATGAATGCCAAAGTATTCTGTGTCTCTGTGGCAGCTTATCTAATTAAACATTTAGATAGAGAAAGGTATAATTGCAAAATAATCTATCTGCTTTTATCATGTGCTTTCCCTTAAGACGCTCCTGCCTTTCCAATGGAGCAAATAAACTTTGACAGATGTTTACTTTCAAAGTGAAAAGATAGTGGAGTTCTATTAACACAAACCATATTCAACAGCAAAGCTATATTTTTTTTTTTTTTTTTGCTGCACTTCATGCCAGCATTCTTTGTAGAACAAAGATTTCGGTGCTGAGTAAAATTTGATTTGCATGCCTGAGGGAATAATAAAAGAAACCTATTATGGAATGAAATGGACTGTAATCACATTGAGAGGATAGAGATTGGGTGGGGAGGGGGAGAAGGCTACTGCCTTGTAAATGGCCTGTTGAAGAAGAAAACAATTTTATCCAACACACAACACATACTCATGCTGAGAGAATAATGTATGGATGTGCTTCCCAATGCAGATTTCCACTGCCTTCAGATGGAGCCAACATCAGGGGTCACCCTCTTTTCCAAGGTAACCTGAGATAGAACGAGAGATAAAGTTTCACTAGGGCAGGTTCAGGTTGGACATTAGTAAAAATTTATTCTCAGAAAGAGTGTTAAGAGTAGTAATGTATCAGAACAGGCTGCCCAGGGAATTGGTGGAATCACTATCCCAGGGAGTATTCAAGAAATATGTAAATGTGGCACTGAGGGACATAGTGGTTGTGGTGGTGATGCGTTGTGGTGGTTGGACTTGATGATCTTAGTGGCTTTTTCCAACTTTAATGATTCTATGATTCTATGAACCAAGCTTCTTGCACAGTGCAGTGTGGAAGGAGGGACTGTTGGAGACTGAGCTTGGGAACACCATTCTCATTGGATTATGCCTTAGCAACTGTTCTAGAACTGAGCATGGCAGACTGGTACTGAAATGGAAAAGATCTGGGGTAGCATGATATGTGTTGTCCCCACGACACAGAGTGCTTCTGGAGCCAGTCTCCACTTCTGCTCCCCTGGCTGGGGAGCAGCCTAGGTGCAAGCCAAGCAGTGATTTCAGTATTGGAGGAGAAGCTGCCGCTCCAGAAAATACGGGTGAAGACAATCGCTTCTATAAGTGATACTCCAACTGAGCAAAAATCACAGCTGTTTCTCAAGGAAAGGACAGCAGATTAGATAAGGTCTATGCATTCAGCAGGATTTGAACAGTGATCAGTTCCCAGTTCTTCACCTTTGATGGACAACAGCACAAGTTTCCCATGTGTGAATGTTCCTTGCCTCTAGAGCAGACCAATCTCCACCCCACTGCATCCCCTGTCTGTTTCTGCTACTGCTGTTTCCACTGAGTGATGTTGTGCTGAAAACTGTGGATTGCTTACTGTGATTTTGAGAATATACAGCAACATATGATCTGTAAGCTTACTGTCACACAGGCTGTTCCTGTTAATGGAATTTCTGCATGTGCTTATTCACAGACATGCTGAACACTTACGGGCTTCCTAATTCTTCTTGTTACTTCTACTGACAGTCCTGGTGCCAGTCCTTCTGCTTGCTTATTCTACTGTGATATTATAAGGAATTTTTCCTTAAAACTGTTCACTATGGAAATGTAATTCTAATCGTATGGAGATAATTATTTTGGTTGTATAACAATATACATTATAATCCCAGGCAAATGACTGATACTACTGGAGTGTTAAAAAAAAAAAAAAAAAAAAAAAAAACCTAACCAACCAACCAGACAAACAAAAAAAAACAGTTATAAAAGAAGTTCAACAGCAAACACTGGAGCACCAAAAGCAATACCAAAGCAGATCCTCTGTGATTTGAAGATTTGAATTGTCCTTGTTTTCAGAACGCTACATAAGTGATTGTGTTGACAGCCACGCTTGTTTTGATGGGCATAATGCCATTCATTGCTTTTATACTTGAATGACTTGGATACTACACAGTCTGTCAAGAATAAATCTATTTAAGTCATGACAATCTATGTTATACTACAGTACATTACTTGTTTTGATCATAAGACTAAAACCATTCTTGCATGAAATAAACTGAAACTTTTCAAACAAATGAATAAAGCACTGCTCATCTTTATTCAACTGATGTTTTCTTGACTGTGAGGATGACCAACAAACCATGAATCCAGAGGAGCAATGCAGAAGACTGAACCTTCCTCCATCCATATCCTGAAGTGTTCCAATGTAGGTGCTCAAGACCCTAAAGCATAAGCAAATTTCTGCACACTAGCTAAGACTACTGGTACCAGATAATCCATGAACAGGATGTCCCGTTTCAAGTGCAAAGTTTTTTGTCACCTTTTGTCCAAATATGTATACTCTGCAAATTGATTTTCTATTTTTAAAGGTGAAAGATGTGTAATTATGATGAATTTTCCCCAAAGATTGTGCAATATGCAAATTTAAATCTAACTATGGATGATTAGTTTCATTGTACAACAATGTATATTATATTCCCAGGCAAATGATTGATATTAAAGGAGATATAAAAAAAAAAGTGGATAGCTGATATATGGGCTATTTCTTCAACCTGAGAGCTGACAGATAAACAGTAAATACTGTTTTGGTCAGTCAGGGGAGAAATGGAGGAGAGGAAGACATCTGCCAGAAGATCACAGTCTAAAATCTGTGCAGTCAGACAGTGAAATTCCACCAGGATAAACAGAATTCTTCCACTCATCCAAGATGGAAATATCTATAATCTCTATTCTCTTACACTGGTTCTTGAAAAAACATGTTGGTTTGGAAATTCTTTCTGCTTCTCAAAGGTGTATACCTTGTGGCACTGATAGCTCTCACAGCCTAGTCCTCGGGATGTGCATGCTGCTACAAAGACCTTCACATGTGGTGATGCAGAACTGTTGGTTGAACCTCTGATCATTGGGATGTATGAGGATCAGCACTGGCCTGCGACCATCCAGCCAATACATCAGGTGTTCCGTCTATCAAATCCATATTTCTCAATTTATATACAAAGATGTAATGCAAGATGATGCAAAATGTCTTGCACAAGTTCAGGTGGATGGTGGCATGTGTTCTTCCCTTATCCATCAGTGCTATAACTCTGTTGTAGAAAGACTCCAGTTTTGTCACTCAAGGTTTGCTCTTAGTGAAGCCATGCTGAGTGTCACCACTCAGATTTTTGTTTTCCATGTGCTTTAGTGCAATTTCCTTGAGGATCTGATCCATGATTCAGCTGAACATAAGAGCTGAGACTGACTGGTCTGTAGTTACCCAGGACTTATTCCCTTTTTATAAATGGAGAATATGCTTTCTCTTTTCCAGTCAGTGGAACTCTGGACTGCATGACTTCTCAAATTATGATGGATCATGGCTAAGTACCTTCATCTATAAGTACCCTCAGGACTCCTGGATGCATCATATCAAGCCAACGGACTTGTGCACATTCAGATGTTAAGTGGTCTTGAACTTCTTCTACACTAGAAATACAAGGATGGATAGCTCAGTGATAATTAATCATTAAAACAATCATTAGTAAACTACTTCCTGTTCCAAAACGTAGAATCATAGATCACAGAATCACCAAGGTTGGAAAAGACCTCCAAGACTATTCAGTCTAACTGTCCACCTACCACCAATATTGCCCCACTGAATCAGGTCCCTTAGTAAAACATCTAAATGATTCCTGAACACCTGCAGGGTCAGCGACCGACCTCCCTGGGCAGCCTGTTCTAGTGACTGACCACTCTTTTGGAAAAGAAAATTTTCATGATATCCAACCTGAACTTCCCCTGACACAACTTAAAGCCATTCTCTCTCATGCTATCACTAGTTCTGCAGAAGAAGGGGCAGACCCACACCTTGCCACAACCCCCTTTCATACAGTTTCCTCCCACTCTACTCTGCCCTGGTCAGGCCTCATCTGGAGTATTGTGTCCACTTCTGGACACAAAAGAACACAAAAGACAGGGATCTCCTGGAAAGAGTGCAGCAGAGGACCACAAAGATGATAAAAGGCCTGTAGCACCTCTCTTATGAGGAAAGGCTGAGAGATCTGGCTCTGTTCAGCCTTGAGAAAAGAAGACTCTGAGGGCATCAGATCTATGTCTATAAATATCTAAGATGTGAAAGGCAAAGGGCTGAGGCTGGACTCTTAGCAGTGCTTGGTGATAGGACAAGGGGAAATAGCCACAAACAGAAGGATAGAAAGTTTCTATGCAAATGTGTGTGGGAAATTCTTCACAGTGAAGGTGACAGAGAACAGGCACAGGCTGTCCAGAGAAGTTGTAGAGTCTTCTCTGAAGACATTCAAGACCCGCCTCGATGTGTACCTGTGCAACCTGGGCTCAGGAGCTGCTTTGGCAGGGGGCTGGACTTGATGATCTCTAGAGGTTCCTTCCAACCCCTACAATTCTGTGATTCAGTTGTAGAGAGTGATAAGTTCTCCCCGATCCTCATCTTTTCCAGACTAAACAATTCCAGATGAGAGTGGGTTGGTTTTTTTTGTTGTTTTTCTTTTTGTTTTTGTTTTGAAAGTCTAATAGGGAGACAAACTCTCCCAAAATTTAAAAAGAAAAAATGTGTATATTTAGAGTGAAAGACCTTACAATTCTCAGTTCTGTGGAAGGGCAAAGTACAAGTTTCCTCAACCTTGCGCTGATTTTTGACTTTACTAGGCAAGGCAAAATACTCTTCATCTTCATTTGCAAGATGAGATTTGACATATAACTTCCTTATTGGAATCTCATGTTGCTCAGTTATTTCCAGACATAACTTAAGAAGATTTAACTAGAATAGCAAGACAAGGCTTCTATGTGAAATTCCCCTCTTAAAACATTCATGTTTTCCTGACAAGTTTTTTCTTCTTGTACTTTTTAAAACAATAAAATACACATAAAATCTATTTCTACAGTTTTCAATTGCAAACTTGCAGACCTTATTTTTTTTCCTTTCTTGATAGCTACTTCCATTTTGTTAAGACTTTTATCTTTGCCACTTAGTTGCATATATAGTACTCTGGGCATTAAAAACAAAAAGAAAAAAAAGAAAAAAAGAAAATTCCCATCATATTTCTAATTTACAATAAAATGTAAATCCGGATTCTGGAAATATGAGGCTTTCATCAAGATCTTCAAAGTTTAAGTACATTTGAGAAAACTAGTATTACTGTGACATTTCTTTGTTTAACCAGAAAGTTCAATTCCTCTGCATGACATTAAGATCATGGCTAATACTATTACCTAGTAGTTTGCTGGGCTGGGGAGGAAAGCGGCTATTCTATATGACTGCTTTTAACAGCTGCAGTGAAATGGAAGCATGAACAAACAGCCACAAAACAATGAAAATTTGCAGGCAATGCTGAATGGAGAATTGTTGAGAATACACAGGGAGGCAGCAAATTAAGACAGACACCCTCAGAAAGGTCAGAAGGAATTCTTAAAAATAAACAAATAAATAAATAACCACACACAAAAATAAATATAAGAAAAAAAAATAGGGAGATATAGTTCTTAAAATACATTTGTCTCTCCAAAGGAAGGACACATGTATTTTTTCAACAGAAAGATTAATCAGGGAACAAAACCTGACAATGAAACACTTTGCAAAAGGAGTTCTGAGTTCAATACTTCTCTGTAAAACAGCACGGTTTTCAAATACAAAAATAAAGACTCTTGTATATTTCCTTCAATAAAGGCAACTTTTCACTTAAGGATATTTTAATATAAATAACTATCTAAGTATTTTCCTTTGAAAGAAGAAATCTTTTTTTGTTCAATACTATAATGAAAGCATATGCAGTCTTTTTCTCATTATTGGAAAGGGTACTGAAAAATTACAGTGAGTTGAGAATAAAGTGCTGACAGTGATTAAAGATGTGGTGGAGAGGCTTGTGAAAATGCTTACACACTTTTCAGGGTGCTTTTACACAGTCTTGGTTTTCTTTGATGGTAAAGCTCCTCAAGTCATCTATTCCTTCCTCCTGGCCCTCAGCTGCTCATTTTCATGGAATCATAGAATCATAGCATCATCAAGGTTGGAAAAGACCTACAAGATCATCCCGTCCAACCACACACCTATCACCAATAGTTTTCTCTAAACCATGTTCCTCAACACAACGTCTAAATGTTTCTTGAACACCTCCAGGGTCAGTGACTCCACCACTTACCTGAGCTGCTGATTCCAGCATTTGACCACTCTTTCAAAGAAGTATTTTCTAACATCCAGTCTGAATCTCCCCTGGTGCAACTTGAAACCATTCCCTCTAGTCCTATCACTAGTTACAAGAGTGAAGAGACCAACCCCCAGCTCTAAAGCCTCCCTTCAGGTAGTTATAGAGAGTGATAAGGTTTCCCCTGAGCCTCTCCTCCAGACTGAACATTCTCAGCTCCCTCAGCTGTTCCTCATAAGGCCTGTGCTCCAGACCCCTCACCAGCTCCATTGCTCTTCTCTGAACATGCTTCAGGGCCTCAATGTCTTTCTTGCAGTGAGGGGCCCAAAACTGAGCACAGTACTCAAGGTGCAGCCTTACCAGTGCTGAGAACAGGGGATCAATTACTTCCCTGCTCCTGCTGGCAACACTATTTCTCATACAAGCCAGGATGCTATTGGCCTTCTTGACCACCTGGGCACACTGCTGGCTCATGTTCAGCTGAGTATCAACCAATACACCCAGGTCCATTTCCTTTACACAGTCTTCCAGCCACTCCTCCCCAAGCATGTAACTTCGGGCTTGCTGCTGTCAAAGTGCAGGATCTGGCACTTTGTCTTGTTGAACTTCATCCCATTGGCTTCAGCCTAGTGATCCAGCCTGTTCAGATCTCTTTGCATGACCTTGCAGTCCTTAGGCAGATGGACACTTCTAGCCAACTCGCTGTCATCTGCAAACTTACTGAGGGTGCACTCAATGCCCCCACCCAGGTCATTAATAAAGATATTGAAGAGGACAGTCCCCAGTACCAACCCCTGGGGAACACCACTTGTGAACTTCTATCCTGATGCAGCAGATCTGCCAGTGCAGCTGCACTAAAGCATTGTGCTGGAAACCAGCATGAGTTTAGGGGAAAGAAAAGAGGAAAAAAAAAAGGAGGGGGGAAGAAAAGAAGAAGGGAGAAAAGGGAAGGGGAAGGGGAATAATTTCCCTTTTAATAGACAGAGATACTTTCTTAGTCAATTTCTATTGACTATTTCTAATTCTATTTTCTCCGTGACATGAATAGAAATTTTGAGATTAAAATTATGAAGAAAATCATAATATCATATGGTAAAATTTGAAAGCTAGACAATATCTTACATGGAAAAAAAGTAGAAAACATTTGAAAATGAATAAGAGAAGTCTCAAGAAGAGAGTCTTCTATGTAATAGAAGCAGGTTACAGAAATTAAGGATTCTATTTCTAAGCTGACCATGATGTTTTATTTTCAGATAAAACTTTCTACTGTATTAAAGTTGTTGGTTTGGTTTTTTTTAGATTCCTGATATTTCAGTTTAGGTGCAATAAATGTTTTAAACGCATGAGTTGTTCTGTGCTTATTTTTTTAATATGTTTCTTCTGAATGCAAAGGAAAATTGAGCTGTAACATTCTCTGTTTTCTGTAGCAATAGATGTTGAATTAATCTCTTTTAGGAAAGAGTGAAAACATTCTCCCCCTTTTTACTATTTTCATTTTTTGTTAAAAGTTGTTCTTGACAGAAACATAAAAAGGAAGTTGAAAAACAATCTCTGAAGACTCAAAGACAGACTAAAAGGAAAAGCTTAAAAATTCTTAATTTTTAAGAAATGAAAATTATTGCTTCTGGATGATGCCTTAAAAATGCCTCAAAAGCCATAGGTGAGAACTGAAGTGTCATAAATATCCATTCATCACATTAAATGCTTGAACTCTATTAAATTTATAGAAAGAGATTGCTTGGAGCTTAATTTTAAGCCATCACCTATTAGAATTTGCCTCACATCTGTAGCTGGTAAAATATTGGAGATTTTCAGTTTGGGATCAATATGAACTATTCCACTAATGTCAATGCAGCAGAGCCTGTGAAATAATGCTGTTTATATGTAAATGATAACAAGAAATGAGTAGAAGCAGCACTGAGGGACATGGCTTAGTGGGCATGGTGGTGATGGGATGACAGCTGTACTTGATCTCAGTGGTCTCTTCCAATCTTAATGATTCTATGAAGAACCACGTACAGCCCATAAACATCATAATGAATGATATGGAAGAAAGGAGTATTTATAATGAAGTGATAGAGTGACTTCTCCACTGACTCCTCAGTTAGCAGCAGCAGCACACAGGCATCACAGCTGCACAGATCACTCTGCACTGCTCTGCAGGCAGTATGTGTTTTACAAAGCTGTTTACAACAGCAGCTTGGAGTGATGCTGCTTATAGGCTCCTTTCTCCACAGAAATACATGCGATAATAGTATGGACAATTTCATATATGTAGCCAAGTTAACACAACTGGGATTTCTTCATTGTTAAAACAGAAGACAGTGGGGAAGAGAGCTGCCCAGAGAGGGTGTGGATGTCCTATCCCTTGAAGTGCTCAAGGCCAGGTTGGAAGTGGCCCTGGGCAGTCTAAGCTGATGGATGGCAACCGCGTCATTGTCGGGGCGAGGTGGAACTAGATAATCTTTGAGGTCTCTCGCAATCAAAGCCTTTACAATTCTATAACATGCTAGGTTGTTTTAAGTCATTAGCAAACAGTTTCACCTCTTCTACCCCTAATTGTCACAGAAGACCACAGAATCTTCAGGATGACAGGATCACACAGTATGGGTGTCCTATTCATATAATTGTGTTTGTATTGCATACATTGCAAGGCTGATTCCTCTGGGAAAATTCTGGAAAAATCTCTACCGCCTTGCATAGGGATTCTCTTCATTTTAAAGTCTTGAGATACGGGTTATATCTTGAGGTATATTTAAGATGTAGCCATTTCCATCTTTCTGTCTTACACCACACATATATGTAAAATGCCCTTTTTAATGGTTATCCCTATAGCTCTTACAACACCTGACTGCTCTTTTCTTCAGCCTCACCAGGTGCTGAGCTGTTCTCATGGACACATCTTGTACTTTGTGGCTCCTTGAAGCGAATATTATCCTAGGACTCTTTTACTCATGCCTAGATGACAAGGTTGGACTACACAGCGAGCTGTCGGTGAGAACTGATGGTTGCAATGCTTAGGAGATGTTAATATTGTTTAAGAGGCAAACCATGTTACATTATTGTAAAGGCAGAAATGTGCATGAATGGACTCTGCTCAGTGGTGGGTAGAGCATTTTCCATCTCAACCATTAGCAGTGACAAGAAGCATAGAGGACATTACACTGTACAAAGGTACCAGAAGATTTTGCAAATTGACAAATAAGATCCATAGCTCAAGGAGAAAATAATAATAATAAAAAAGAGTATATTGATGATTACTCATTATAATGCTGAAAGACTTTTTGTTTATGCAGCCATGGTGTTTTCATAGATGCTTAGCTTGTGCTATTACTGAAACAGAAATTTACACATCTTGACTTTGGAGGAAGGTAAAAAATCAAGGGTAAAATACCACTATACCAGTTTGTGCTGATTTACTTTTCCTATGAAAATAATTATTATTAACACACGCAGCACTATTAATGTTCTCCAGACTTTCTGTATAATAGAGTTATGCATGAGATTTACTTCACCTACTCAGTTACACAGTTTAAAAATTTGGGGTCTATTTTACAGGTTGCCCAGCTTCCAACTATCATCTGTGGAGAAATAAGTTCTTCCAAAAAGTGAGTCACACCATTATCCCTAAGCCACAGGTGTGCAACCTTTTGGCTTGGGCAAGGCAAAGCCAAGGAGAATTGTCTTGGACTGCATATATGCAAGTCACTCCAAACGTAACGCCTCCTATTTCTTATCATGAAAACTACAACAGATACAATGAGCACAGCAACACAGTCTGATAGAATAAATTTTCAGCCACAAAACAAAGTTTTTCAACATAGTCACCACCATTAGCTCTGTATTTATTGTCAGCAATGAACAGGAACAGGTGTGCCACGCTCATAAAAATCTGCACGAGCAGAGATGACCCACTGTAGGTACTTCCACTACTAGAAAACACCACTCACCTCCTCACGGTGCTCACATCCACTGTTTGGTCTCCATAAATGTTCATCAAGCATTGAGGAACGTCAATAGATATCATTTCTTCTGCATGGAGAATTCAGTGACATACCTTTCCTTCATACACCCTTCCACATGAGACACTTCTGTCAGACTGCCCTGCTGCTGCCACCTGTCACACAGCAACAAAATGTAAGGAACTACTGGCAGGAATGTTCAAACTCTACAGCCATCCCACTAGCATCTACCTCTAACATTGTGGGCCAAAATAATGAAAGAGGAGGCACTACTTTTGGAGCGGCCTTTATAACATATATAATGTAGTTAATGTATATATGTAAAAATATATATACATATATTTTAATATTTTCATAAGAACATAAAAATGGACAGCAGCAAAAGCATAAAACTAGTGAGATCTTTGACCTTGTTTCCATGAAACTAGTGCATAAGCCTGGTTCAGTGTCAGTGGTTGCCATCATGAGGTATCCAGATGTTTATCAGAGATTCTGATGAAATTTCATCTTTTCTGTGCTTCATCCTTGAAAACAGTTGTTCACAAATATACATACTGCCAAAAAGTGATCACATGAATAAGGTGTGACTGTAAGGGGTGGGATATTTCTCTCTATTAATAAATAGCTTATGAAAGACCAGTAAAGACATGATCAGATTTTTGAGCTGAATTTCTGACTGCAACTCTATGTATTCCATTTGAAAATTTGCAGGTAATGCATTTATGCTGATTGAAAATGCAGTTATAAATGTACTAAAAAATTGATTTTTTTGCAGCTTTTCTTCAAATTCTATTATCACAGTTGTAAGTACAGCAGTATATTTTTTGCTGTTCACAGAATTGTCTTTAGCCAAGGTATCAAAGTATATAAAGTAATTTGCCACATCTTGAGTGAACCCTTCAATGTTCCCTCTCCTTGTTCTGGTTTCAGCCCAGATGGGATTAATAGTGCACTGATGTTCGGTCTTTGGTGAGTAATAGGTGCAAGCAAATGATTCTATGATGTTGCAGGGCACAGGGTGGGTCACACTGCAAGCCATGCCAGGCTGTGGGTTGGACATGCCTGCTAGGTTGGTGGTCCTGTCTCCGGATGAGATAAACTATATAGCTCATATACTCTCTCCACTGCACATTAAGAGGTTGTTGCTGACTACCTCAAGACAACTGAATTTTTGAGATGAACTGTGCACCAAGTGATGACTGAGCTGGCTGTATTTTCCTTTTGGTGGTTTTCATCAGCTCTTAAAGAAGTTTCTTTGTTCAAAAAATTAAAAAAAAAAAGAAAAAAAGAAAATCACCAAAATATCTCAAATTAACAAAGAAACAAATGAAAAACAAACGGACAAACTAACAATAAGACATAAATCTCTAGTTTACTGCTGAAAACAGAATTTTTTTGAGAAAAGCAGAGACTTTCTGCAGATAGTTTTTATTTAACTCCAAACTGAAGCATTCACGGATGCAAACCATAATGCGTTTATAGAAATATTTGTGAGGGTTAGAATCTAATAGTCCCATTCATCTGAGACGATTCCACAACATGAAATTTGAAACTGATGAAATAACTAAGTCTTGCATGAATAGGGAGCTTGTCTAAATTCAGATTCTGTAAATTTAGTTGATTATAGCTTCTGTTGAGTGAAATGCCATTCTGTGAATTGTAACTACTTCTGCATGAGTGACATATTCATCTGTTGTCTTGAACAATGTAGAAGTATTCTGGTACAGGAATCTGGAAGAATTAGCAGATCGGTTGAAAATATCTAGCATTGCCCATAGATGGAGACTGACTACCAGTCAAATCAGATCATTGGTCTGGTTTGTGCTTGGATTGTTAAAGGAATTCAATTTTGTCCCTGCAGTAGGTACAGGAGGAAATTCTTCCCTTCCAGAAAAATGGGGAAGTAAAACTGTAGACTAAAATGGCAGTGAATAGATGTAATGCCAGCCATGCTTGTGGAGTTCATTAAAGTGATATTTTTCCAGGTACTTGTGGATTGAATGGCAAGTGATATATGAATAAAAAAGCCCAAATTTAGGGAAAGTAGATTTTGCACATCACTGAATAATAAATGCTATTCACTTTTTGGGTGTATCTGAAGGAATTTCAGTTTTGTTTCTTTCTCCAAATAATAATGAGAAAATGAAAAAATTCTTTTCCTTCTCTGAAGCAGGAAGATCAGACTCCAACACAGTCCTCACTGTGTTAACTAAATACCCCATTTTCTGACCATTCCTGAGGTCCACTTCTTCCTTCAGAGATCTTTAAAAGTTTGCACGTCAGGACTATAAAACATTTTCCTGACCAGTGCTAACAAATCATCCAACAGACAGGCAGGTGCAACTGAGTGTAGACTCTAGAACATATGAGCTCTGAAACAAATTCATCTTTACCCAAGGACAGCTCTCATTTATATCCAGTGTGGATTGAACTTGCTGATTCAAACAAGACTTGGTCCTGACTTTCTTTTAAATATCCTCTGAGAAAACATCTTTCCTTTCTTACTCGTGAGCCAATTTCCATTAGAATTCTACATTGGTCTTTATAAAAAAAAATAACAAAAGAGAAATGAATTTGGGAAGGATGGCATGACACCACATTTGACAGAGCCATGAATCACGCTGCTCGGATGAATGGTTATTCAAAGCTATTAAAAGTACTTCCATACTCCAGCGCAATACATTGTTTAGAGAGAGTTATACTGGGCTGGAATCTGATCTCTGTTACATCAATTTCATAATGAACTTTATCAGAAGTTACTTTTGATTTATGTAGGATCAGGGTCAGACTGGGAACTTTTCTATCCCTTCATAGCATTGTCTCTATCTCATAAATAAGTTCAACACAAAGAACTACCCAAGAGAAGGAACCAAGTGAAGTTACTACAGTATATCCCTAAAATGCAAAATGCCCAAGGTAAATTAAAGTAACCAAGATTTACCCCCCTCCTCCCCCCTCTCCACCCCAATAAGAGACAGTATGAAAGATAACAGCTGGCTCTTAAAATACTTTTGTTTATTTTCTTTTTAATTTGGGAATAACTCATAAAACTTCAGTATCCAGTGAGATAAAATTTGATCAGATGCAGACCTCCAGGAAACAAACTTTAAATTGACAGAGTTAATGTTTGAATTGAATCTCTTTTGGAGGTTTATTATCCACACTGAAAATCTGATTTGAGGCAATAGCAGGCACTTTAAATGCAATACTTCATCAGGTATGTGAATGTTTAAAATATTTTTGGATAACTCTTTTCCTTGAAACAAAAGGTATCTATAGAAGAATTTAAACACATATGTGCAATGATGGTGGAATTCATGATAAAATTAGAACTGTTGGCTTGAGGTGGCAATTCACTTGATTGAATTCTTTGTTCATTATGTTGAATAGCACTGTGGAACAGAATTTGGACTTTCTAAATTTATCAACACCGTGTGTTGCAGCCATAACCCAAACAACTTTCTAACAAATACTGACACACTTGACACAGTTTTAAATTACTTCCAAAGCAACTTAGATTTAGAAAGCCTTGCTAGGAAACAATTAAATAACAGAATAACAGCACAGTAGTTTTCCACTGGCTTTGTAGTAAGATGGAGGCACAATTCTCCCTGTAGTTTAAAGTGTTGGGAGTCCACAGGATACACTACCACTGCAATAATAATATAAGTGATAATCTTATGTGATAGAGGAAGAAAAGACATTATCAAGGTTAGAAAAGAGACTTCAGAAATGCTGGTAAGATAGAAAAAGAAAAGTAACAGAAGAATTCTATTTTCTTATGTTATGTTATACAGCTGTAAAGGCTACCGTGCATAATGAAATATAAAGGCCTATTTTGATCACTGTACTTTATAAAGAAAATATGAGCTACATAAACAGATACACATACAATGAAGTGAATTCAGTCTTAGAAACAGAAAATGCTTAGTTCAAATTTTAGTCATTCCTAAATCTTTTTCATCCACTTGTTAATGAAATGTAAGGATTAGATTAAAACATTCAAATTAAAAGAAAATTATATGTTCAGTTGTGAAACCTGTGGACTATATGAACTACCTGGATCTAAAGGCCAACCCTGGAATATGAAATGAATGGGTCTTATACAGTAAGTGCTCATAGGAGTTCAGAAGATTTCAGGAATTCAGAACACAGAGATCATTAGCCATGTTTTGACTTCTTAAGCAGACAGCCTCATTGCTAGTTTTTAGATAAATTAACAAGTTAATATTTTTACCTCTTTTTAAATAGGCTGAGTGTTCCTTGGGAGGTATCATAACCAGGTCTGGCTAATTGAGGTTTAGTTTATCTGCACTTTTTTTTTACTGTATGCGTAGTATCATCAGTGAGCGGAACTTTGAATATGATTCACCATCTTCTCAAGAAAACTCTTGATAGAATAAAAGACTATTTTGCCAAATATAAGTTTTCCACAAGTCTTACATGGACTTTTTATAAATATATG
Organism: Oreortyx pictus; assembly: GCA_036925125.1. Lineage (NCBI taxonomy): Eukaryota > Metazoa > Chordata > Aves > Galliformes > Odontophoridae > Oreortyx > Oreortyx pictus. The sequence continues at coordinate 7,081,417 of JAUPFR010000003.1, forward strand.
TAACAAAGAAAGCCTTGAGTTTCCAAAAATGTTTTCAGTCCCAAGTTCAAGATTTCTTTTGAGCACACAAACAAATGGAGTAATATTTCCTGTTTAAAATTTCCACTGTGTATGTACTTTTGAAGATTTTATATTTACTTATATTTTATTTTATTTCTGTGGGAGAAACAGAAGAATAAAAATGGAGAATTATGAGGAAAAAATACTTTTCAGTATTTTATGAATTCTTCAGGAGTAATAAAATGTTGAAATAAGTTTTTTCTATTAAATATTTTTGTAGTCCTCTCTAGAATGTAAAATATTTGTTAATATAGGATCATTGTATTAAATTTTAATAGGTAAATCTGATACACTTGAGAATTGTTGGCTTAATTGATTTCACACTGATCTATACATATAAGATTAATCTATGATGGTGTTGATGATGTTTGGATCAGGCCAAGACCAGGGTGTAAGGTGCATTTCTTCTGTCCATTTCTGTTTCATAGAAGAAATGGAATTTCAGTGTTCACAAATAAACCAATTGGATCAGTTTTCTTAAACATTTCTGAAATGTTCAGTTAGACTGTTTTACTTTCCCTTTAAGTAGTGAATCAAATTGTTGCCAGGAGGTTATGACTGGGATCAATCATTAGATTGTTCAGTTTGATTAATTACACGGCAGTTCACTCACCCCAGAGGATACCTTCAGAGTAGTTATACAAGAGCATTTCAGCCCTTCAATTACTAAAAGGTGACCATGGAAAGTGTTGAAGTGTTGAAGCATCACCACCAACACTAGAGGTTGCTACACATCATTGCTAGGATATTTTGTCTCAGCCCTGGGGCTTTTCAAGGACAGACTGATCTAGTGCCCAATTTAGTGGTCAATGACCCTGCCCACAGCAGGGGGTTGAAACTAGATGATCTTTAAGGTCCCTTCCAAATCAAATAATTCTACAGCTCTGATTGCTGCTGAATTATCACAGCAAGCAATCTAAACTTTTCTCTACAGAGAAACATGAAAATGCTTTGAATCCCATTCAGTCAGGACTGTAGATATCTCCTGACCAAAAGAAAAAAAAAAAAGGATGGAAAGAGTCTGAAGCATTCAACATAATGTCACTGCTCTGACTCAAGCAAATCCATGCCCTTCGTTTTTATCTATCCCAGATCCAAGAGGCTACCAGCTAAGGACCAGAATATGAGATCACCCTTCCTTGATGCTAGAATAATTCATTCCCCCCTCAATTTGTCATTGATAATTGTGATCATTCACACTCCATAGGGATTGGCAGCATCTCTTAAAACTCCCACTTAAGACACAGCTCCCAAGGAACTAAGCTTCTGAATGCAATGACAAGCATACTTGAGATAGACCACTCACTGAGTGTCCAACACAAACAGAGTCATCCTGGCTGAAGCAAAAATGTCCTCATCTGTTCTCTGAGCTTGGCACATTCCTGGCCCTCAGATGGTGGCTACAGCAATAAATATCCTGGAGAAAAAACGGCCTTATTAAAACTAGTGAGTCAATGTGTGTAGAGGGTTAAGTCAATAAAGTAATACAAGGATGAGTTTGACTGGTATTTAGGAAGATTGCTGAATCTTTACAAAAATACATCTCTATGGTTGTAAATCCAGCTACACTTTCTGAATTTATATTATATATGATATTATATATCATCTTCTAGTCTCTCATCACTGATGCAACATTACTCTATTCAAAATAAACCTGAGAACAAGTTAGCAGTTCTACAGTGATACTAGAGCCTTCACCATCTGCAAATGCAGTTTTTACCACCACAGTCGAATTATTTATTATATGCAATTATACATCCTTCCATCATTTTCTCTATCAGCTATGGGATTTAGTGTTCACCTCCCAGAAATCAGAGCAAATGGACTTGTCTTCAAATTTTATTTTATCATTTTAGTGCAGCAAATCTTAGCAAATTGTTTTGTTTCACATTTCTAGATATTTCCAAAATGTTTATTTCCCCCCGCTGTTGGACTGAGTTCTGCTCCTTCAGATCAGTGTTGCTGCCTTGTATTTGGGCTTCCTGTGTTCGTTCTTCCATAAAACTAAGCTAAGTAAATCTTCTCTATGCTATAGTATCTGTTTACTGGACACTTGAGCAATTAAGGAAATACAGCTTTCTGGTCTTGCTTTCTTCTTTATGGCCTTTAATCATTTCATACGGGATGAAAAGAGGTGGATACAGTAGGCCAGTAGAATAGATTAGGGAGGTGCTAGAGACACTGTCCCTAGAGATTTTCAAGAAAAGGGCAGAAATGGCTCTCAGGGTCATGGTTTAGTGGGCATGGTGGGGGATGGGTTGACAGCTATAGTAGGTGATATTAGAGGTCTTTTCCAACCTTAATGATTCTAAGATTTGATGAAATCAGCTTATTTGTGGTTAATAATTTACTCTTGGGCTAGCAAATAGCTCGTCCAACTTCCTCAGTTTAAGTGCATGAGTAAACCCTGAGCATCACTGCTACTATCAGGAAGCTGTCTCCACCAACACTCTTTCTAGTATTTACATGAGATTGCCTCTCCAGAGGAATTAAACTGGGAAGTCAAGCAGATCCAACCAGTTGGTCTGTGTTTAAAGATGTATTATGAGGAGTACAGAAATTCTCTGTGAAGACCAAATTCAATTTTTTGTTACTGCAAAGCAATCGTGCAATATTCATGAAAAGCCCTGGACTGACAACCCTGGGCAAAACACTATTCTTTACTCACAAAGAGCTAGTATTTGAGAGGACTTAAGTACCTCAGCAATAACCTTGAAATAAGTAAGACAGAAGTCTCCTGATCCACTCAGTCATTAGTTCTTCCAGAGAGCTCTCCTATATAGGTCCTGTGGAAGAGCTTTGGTGACATGGATGGTTGAGAAGTGAGATTTTGGTGCACCCAGGATACTTGTTCTCTCATCCAATTCAATTCCTCTGTTATCTTCTTTATCCCATGTCCCTCATGAAATTTTCACTGTCTTGCTGCTTATGTTATGGAGAATGAAATAAAAATACAAATTCCACTGAACCACCTGTTGCTTCACTTCTACAGTGAAATGGTTTCAGTGTTCAGATTTCTTCTTCAAACTGATTAACTTATCAGAGACTGAGCAGTTTCAACACAAAAACAAATAAATATTCTATTATACTTTGGTCTTGCTGATTAGGTCATTATGATCTTACCGGAACATTTATTCAATCTAAAAGTTAAATATTTTATACATGACATTTGAAACTAGAACAATATACATACTTACAGTACTTTGTGGCTTCTTTCTTTAACAGTGGAGAGATTCTGCAAATTTTCATGTAGCTATTTCACAAGAATAAACCAAACTACAAGAACAATTAGGTATCTTTGGTCATAAATGATATTTATTACAGAAAAGGATGAAGTGGAGAAACTCCAAAATACAGTTTTTGTAGAATCCAATTTTGCTTTGACTTTATTTTCTTTTTTTTTTCATTACTTTTTTGAAAAAATCATATTATCACTCGAGATGATTTTTATCTTTCATGAAATGATTAATAAGAACTGTTGGCTTCAAGGTTGCAAATATACTGCAAATGTCAGGTCATAAATCATGTCTTTTTTGGTCATGAGGCAAGAAAACCAGAAACCTGTGCTCTGTATGAAATAGCAAGGCAAATTTCAAAGTGAGACAGAAGTTATCACACATATAATCTTACTCTTAGGGGAAAAAAATTGTTTTGGAAAATTTCTAGCTAAGAATATTAAAATGTGTCAGGACTCTTTACTCAAGATACTACAGAGGGTCTTCTGCATAAAGGATGTTCTCACTAGCTATTAAAAAGAAATCATAAAACTGCTTATTTTTTTCCAAATCTCCTTAACACCAGCAGTGCAGTCTATGCCCCAGTACACATGCCCCAGTACACAGCTGGGTCAAAAGAACTGAGTCTGGAAGAAACCAAACAGAAGCTGAGATTCTAGTGCAGGCTCATTTTTTGGAGTAGTGTAAATACATAAAATCCTTCTTAAAAATAATTTGGTTTTGAAACTTTTAATCCTTTACACTTTACATCATGAGGGAGGTTTCATTCTGTAAAACATTGGTTTCCTTTCTCATGTTGTATATTCATAGATGGGAAATTGGTGATCTTTAAGAACTAGGCTTTTCTGAGCTGTGACATTGAAAGTGATATATATCTTCATATTTTATTATTTAACTGAATTTAATAAATTCTATGTACTTACGGCACAATCATATAATACTATGAAAGGTTACTCATGCAACTGCTTCAAGAGTTAATGTGGATATTAACTTGGTAACTTCTCTTGGTCAGAGGAATCAACAGAAGAAAGCTTCTGATGTAAAAAGGAAAAAAATATATAGCGTCTGCAAGGGCTATTTGTGTAAAATTGTAAAGAAGGAAGTTTAAAAGTAGCTATGGAGAGGATAAATATACTTGACCTGTTTGAAACAGATATTCACCCCTGAAAAAACTGAAAGGAACCCTCAGAAAAATAGGTTAAACAGAAAAGATATTCTGAGAAATTCCTGCCACGGAATCAGAAGATTAATTCCACCTCTAATGCACAGGTGCTATTAATCCATTAGAACTGTTAATAAGGTGAGTTAGGAAAGTGTTTTATCAATGAGCAGGGCACAATAACTTATCTGAAAAGTGGCAGTGCCCACAGGAGAGCAGAGCTCTCTCTTCCTATGATGATATGTAAAAGAGGTTATAAAAGGCTTTAAGAGTGCCTTTTGCTTCCTCGTGAATTTTGCCTTGTTATCATAGCCTCTAATCTTCACTTAGCCCAACTCCAGGTGTAAGAGTGAGAATATAAGTTAATGCAGAAATCTAGAAAGAAATAAGCTCTACAGGTAGAAAATACTATTCGTGCTACACTGCTGAAACAGCAACATAAGGTTGGGAAAAATTCTTCTATATTTTTCCTGTAGTTAGTTGAAATACTATCTTGATTGAAGATACTGGAATCTCTGTTTAAACACCACACCTTCTATATTTAAATTATTTTTCCTGTTAGAGGAAGTAGTATAATATTGGTTACAATATTTAAAAATAAAAGTATGATACAAGCTTGAAATCTTTGATAGTCTTGGGATGATTTATTTTGTGTATTGTTTTGATTTCTCAGATTAGAACTTGACTAATTATCATAGTAGTTACTCAATTTTGCTGTGTATTAATAATTGAATTATCCATGCTAAAAACAGGAAGACCAATATGCTATCTAGTAAAATGATTCTGGTATATTATAATTTGTTTCAATTGTTTACAGTAGACTAGGGCGTAAAATATGGATTTTTTTTATGGATGGATGTTCACTGAAAGATTGTCCATTTGTTGCTGTTTTCTTTTCTACCTTTATTCCCCTCTTTAATGACAGCGCAGTCAAGATTAGCTTTCTGGGACTTTTTTGGCTGTCTTTAATAGCAATTTCATTACACATCTGGTAGGAAATCCTACGTGAGATAAATAGTGGGATTCATTGCACCCGATAGAGGCTTTTTAACGTCATTTAGAAGAGATAAACGTACGTGACTTTTCATACACTTTAGGGATCTGCAGCCCTGTGGGGAGTTTTCCTGGAGTAAATGTTGTTAGATTAGAGTAGTCTACCCAATATGATGGAGTTTTTATTTTTTGTAAAAAAAAAAAAAATCTTCACTTTATATTTTGTCAAGAAAATGGACTGGGTTTGCTTATTGTACGGCATTTATTACATTGAAGATTTGAAATGAAGCTAGTTCTTATTTTCCATGCACTTATTGTTATCTCTCATAATGGTCTAAGGGGCAGGCAAAGTAAAAAAGTGTGAGCTAAGCTACATAGCATTAGCCAGTTTTAGTGTGACCAACTTGACAGACATTGTTAAGCTTTGTTTGGGTCTGTCAGAGTTCTCAGAAGGTTAATAAACTTCACCACTAAAAGAAGGGAGCAAAAATTACTACAAAATCATTATATTTTTTCTGAGGAAACATAAGTGAAATATGTATTTACATGTAAGAAAATGAAAAACGGGGGATTTAGCAAAAAGGATTCCCCAAAAATTCTTCTTATCCCTCCTCCCCTCAGAAAATCAAACAGTAAATATGACAGAATTGCTGAAATATTAAATTATCTTTACCTCTAGGAAACCTAAATCTCATTTCACCTGTTAAAACCATGCATGACAACATATTTTGCTTTTTAAACTCCCTGAATGCATTACTTTTTAAAATCTCTCTCTGTTCCAAAGATGGAGTTAGCTGACGCACTCATCCTAATGTGTTTGAACAGTTAGACTAGCCTAAAGCACTAGAACTTTAATGCATTATAAATGAATCACTATGGATACAGGGTGTCTTGATGATCCTGAGTATTTGCCTTTCTATTACATTTTGATATCTGTAGTGTTTGCCTACCTAGCAGAATAACAAGTTTCATAAAATTTGATTATTTCATTAGAGCACTCTAATTAAAAATTTTACAGAGATAATGAAATATAAGACAGAGGAGAATAACAAAATTTGCTGTCTGTCCAGTATTGTGATGTCTTCACAAAACTTTGAAGAAAAAAAGGGACTGATAGGTTGGATCGTGCAGCCAGTACCCAGGGCCCTCTCTCCCCACTTTGGTACAGGGGTCTGTAGTAGATGCATTACAGTGCATCCCTCATGCATGAAGGACTGAGGAAGACAGGAACTCTCCATGCAATCTTCCAGCTGTCTTGCCTGCTATGTGCTGACACTAGTACCAAAAGCCATATGTCACATAAGGAACGTGTGGAGTCGATTTCAATAAGAAAATGCGGTTAAAAAAGGCAATTTGATCTCCCCTGTGACTTTGCATTTTCCTGCTTAGAGCTTCCTCTGAGTTCAGCAAGAGGTCTGGCTGAAAGCTGACAAAGGAAGGATTTCAGGATTTGACCCAAGGTATCATGAAATTCAGATTGGAAAGCCTCATCTGTGATTACTTTTGGCAACGCAAGCAGGGAAGGCAAGCAGGGCTGTAGTTCCCTCTTTCCTCCTACAACTGTCTTGTTACTATGGATCAGTGGAGTATGCAGACCTCTGAAGATATAACAAAATAGGTCTCGTCCTGCTGGGCAGTCTTTTCCCACATAAATCAAGACTGCATCTTTTACTACTTTGGGTTGTCTCCTAAGGGATTAACTTCCAACACCCTTTAAAATTCATGGACTGCCTCCCAGAGATTGCATTATATTTAGGTAAAAGATATAAAGGTTCATTCATTCATTCAATTTTATTACAACGGACAGAAAGAAAATGGTGAAACGTGTTGCACTCTGGTCGAGGCAGTCCCCAATGTGAGTACAGACTGGGAAAAGAAATCCTTGAGAGCAGTCCTGTGGACTTGGGGGTCCTGATGGACAAAAAGCTGAACATGAGCCAGCAGTGTTTGCTTGTAGCCTGGATGGCCAACCATATCCTGGGCTGCATCAACAGAGGGGTGGCCAGAAGGGAGAGGGTGGGGATTGTCCCAGTCCACTTTGCCCTTGTGAGGCCTCACCTGGAGTACTGCACCCTGGGGTCCCTGGCACAAGAAAGATGATGAGCTGTTGGAGTGAGCACAGACCAGGACCACAAGGATGATCTTAGGGCTAGAGTACCTCTCTTATGAAGAAATGTTGAGGGAGCCAGGGCTTGTTTAGTTTGGAGAAGGCTCTGCAGCCCCATTGCAGCCTTCCAGTAACTGAAGAACTTACAAGCAGGAGGTAGACTGACTTTTCACATGGACAAATAATGATAGGGCAAGGTGGAATGGCTTTAAACTATAACTGGAAAGGTTTAGATTTGATGCTGGGGGAATTTCTTTCTTAAGAGAGTAGTGAGGCACTGACACAAGCTGACCAGAGAAGTTTTGAACACACTGTCCATGAAGGAGTTCAAGGCCAGGTTGTATGGGTCCTGGGCAGCATGATTCAGTGCCTGATTTAGTGTTTGGCAACCCTGACCACAACAATGGTGTTGGAACTGAATATTAATTAAGGTCTCATCCAACCTAAGCCATTCTATGATTCTATGAGAATAGTCCTCCTTGGGCCCCCTAGAAGTAGAAACAAGAACTGACTATGTATAACACAATAAACAGGACAGTATATGACTTCAAAGATGAAGCAGAAGAAGGATGAGAGAGATGGAATATAATTATTGTCATTTCTTAAACAGATAATTGCAGCTTGTGAGGAGTTGAAATACTTATCTCTGTCAGTTTTCAATGCAATATGCTCCCTTGGTGTGTCTTCGGTTCCCTGAGGGATGAGGGAGATGTTCTCCAGACTCTGTTAAATTTATTTTCTATAGAATTTATACATCTCTCTTCCAGTTACTGAAACTTGCTCCACTGTCACGCCTCTTCCAAATCACCCAAACCTTCACATATTTGATGCCTTTCTCTTGCTTTGTCCTTCAGAGCAACTCTTTGCTATCTTCCCTGCTTCACCATCTGCTTTTTGAATATCAGCTACATCCCTAGTGCATGACCAAAAATTCTACAGAAGATAGTGAACTATAAATGAGATTTATATTGGTTTACTTCTCAGTTGTCTCAAGCCTGTTTTTAGTAGGGCTTGTCCTTGCGTTTTATCCTGTTCGCTTTTTTTTTTTTAATTGAAGGAACTGATTATCTAGTAAAGAATCTTCATGTTCTCTTTTTCTCAGGGGTTTTCTCCCTCCATTATACTTTCTGAGATTCCCACCATGTGATTTCAGAAGGAGATATGGAGAGACCATTCAATTAAGACATCCCTTGGAGAAATTAAAACTGTCAGGAGAAGTTTACAACCAACTATGTTTGTAGAGAGTGACAGCTCCACAGATGATAAGTGGGTGATCGTGGTTGGACTCAACTCTTAACAGTGCTTGTTCAGTTGGCTGCTTTGGCACAGGCTCAGGTGCCCTTTGAAGGTCCCTGCTCTTCACGTTTCCCTATAGGAAGGGAAGGCAGTGCAAGTGCATGTCAAAGAGAGATTAAAGATTAAGTTTTCTTAATAAGAAATGCATACATTCACATCAGCAGTACATTTCCGAGTGTTTTCCTGGGGCATCCTAGAAGTGAGCACTCTAAATGTACTTCACAGGAGTTAGATCTCTTACTGCTTTCAGTAAGGTGTTCACTTTAGCCAACCTGACGATGTTGAGTTGCTTCGTACCGTAGGACAGTAATGTTCAGAAAGGAGCCCTAAATTCCATTTCTGATTTATCAGAAGTGTTTTACAGAGGTAAGAAGTGTTAAGAGGATTGGTGTATGGAGGCGAATGCAATCAGAGACATGGCAAGGAGGGCTGTGGACCATTGCTAACGACTATATGAGAGCTGCTAGGGAACAGCCCATGGGCTTCCCAGAACCTTAGCAAATGAAGTCAAATAAAAAGGCAATGAGATTTGATCACACAAAAGCAAACCTATTAATGGTAAAGAAGTGTGATGAAAGCAGCAATCAATGCAGGCACCAGAGGATTTAAATAACTTGCAGGGAAACAATTTGGTTTTAGCTATGTTTTTCATGCAATCTAGCAATCATGAACTATTTTATATTCCTCTTCAGTCTTCTCTGAAGAAAACATTTTCTTATTTTTCTTTAAAGACATTTGAAGTTGTTACATTTTAAAATACTCTGTACAAGAAATAGCATCTTCAGCTGCCAAGGACTGAAGATTTTTACGAGGGAGAAGCACTGCCTTCAGAGCATCCCACTTAGAGTAGGTCAAGAAGGTACACCACGCTTCTGTCTTCTTTTTTTTTTTTTTTATGAAGTGGAAATCTCTACAAGAATAATGGAGGGAGAAAGCCTTTGGGATGAAGTCTCACAGTCTAGAGTTGTGCTTATTGAAGAATGAAGCAGCTGGAGGAGTTCAGTTCTGTGCTATCAACAGCAGTATCTGGCTAGACAGTGCTGGAAACTCGATTGCATATTGGCAACTTCATAAATAAGTCCTCCTTGTGAGGGCTGGCTGTTTTCTGACCAAGTACCAGTTACCACTTCTGCTTTAAAAATTACCCTATACGTTTGAAATGGTCAGGGATTTTCCCACTATATTCTGGGAGAATGTTGCCACTGGAGGGCCAAAAATATTTGAAAACAGGATGAAGTTGAAATTAATAAGGATGAATTCTGAACTGCCTGTTTTTCTGCCTGCCCTGCTATACATTAGAAACTCTAACAAGCAATTTTATTTCAAAGCCAAAAATAACTCCTTTGCCTTTTACCACCCTTAAAAGAAATAATAGTTTGGGAATCATATTGTTGTTCTTGGCAGGCCACTACATCTCAGTTCCCACTGAACTTCAAAAGGCATAATTCCACGGACACAGGACACCTAACAGGAAACTTATTTCCTCATCTTTCTATTGCCTCATGGACAGATAAATCCATAGAACTTACTTTCTCATATTCTTTAGAATAATCTACAGACTCAGTATTGCTATATGAGCTTCCAACCGTATGTGCACAACAAAAGAGGGCTCAAGCCTCTGTAGATTTATTTTCTGATTGAAGCAATAGTTTAATTCAGAAAGAAAAATAAGAAAAACAGTGCAATTTTTTTGCATCATCTAAACATTTTTCAACCGTAGGATACTTCTCTAATTTTATTTTAAAGTTTGTTTAGTTTGCTGGCTTATTTTTATTGGAAATAAAGCAGAATAAACATGTCTGATCTTGACAGTGGTATGATCACATTGTAAAGACATTTCTTGACTCTCTGGCCTGTATCATTTTACTTAGCATCCATCTGTCCCTGATGTGAAGATATGCTCGGCAACCTGTTTTGTTCCACTTCCTGCTAGATACAGGGTGAGAGACAATCCTTTACCAAGCTCTCATTAATTAGCCTAAAAGCTATTAAATACTGATCATTTGAAAGCCAGATTTCAATTATTACACATTATGTAATAACTCACACTGTATGCACATTACTATCCCAAATAGAAAACTAATTAAAGGCTGAATTAATTTCTAACATAACAATTATCTTTTCCCATTAAAGGAAACTACCTAGTGATATATAAATTCTGCTGTAAAATTCAAATAACATAAGTTTTTCAGTGGATAATCGTGTATAGATACATTTTAACTTTGAAATATAATTGATTAGCAAAAAAATGATTTCATAGAATCATAGGATTGGGTTGGAAGGGACCTTATAAAAGCCCATCCAGTACCAACTCCTTGCCATGGAGATGGATACCACCCATCAGATCAGGCTGCCCAGGGCCTCATCCAACCACAGCTTCTCTGGGAAGCCTGTGCCAGTGCCTCCCAAGCTCTGAGTAAAAATTTTGTTCCTAATACAAATTCTAGATCTACCCTCTTTTACTTTAAAGCCATTGCCTCTTGTGCTCTGTTACAACACTTCTTGAAAAAGAATTCCTCCCAGACTGTGCAGTAGACCTCTTTAGGTTCTAGAAAGCCACCATAAGGTCTCCCTGGAGAGCTGAACTCAAACTCTCAGTCTGTCTTCACATGAGAGGTGCTCTATCCCTCTGATCTTCTTCATGGCCCTCCTCTAGAACTTCTCCAATAGCTCCATGTTCTTCTTACATTTGCGGTCGAAGAGGTGAAATTTCTTCAAGCTTTAATTTGTGTGCAACTCATTTGCAACCTGGAAGTGTTTACATTTCTTGATTAAAGTTATTTGTAACTAATAGTTAAGACATCTGTAATCATTGTACTTTTCTATCAATGTTAATTGCATTCTAGATTGCACTATTTTGCTGTGTTTAGCGAAGAGAGAAATGGCATCCTTCTTCTGTGCTTGCTGTTCAGTATATACTCCATCATTAATGTGAAATACTGCACAGCTGGTTTGCAATTCATCTTAAAGATGAACGGTGGTGCCTTAATGGTCTTGAAATTTTAGTTTAAGAAAATAAATAATATAAATCCTTTGATGGAGGGCAGAGGGGAGGAACCAAAAGTGCCCATTCCTGGCAGTGAGGTTATAAAAAAACTCTGCTCGAAAACGCCTTCCTTATGATTAGACATTACTTATTTCCTGGCATCATTTCTTGCACCGGAATAATCTTCACTGGCCAAATATTTTGCACAACACAGTAGATGCCAAAGAATTACCTGAACTTGCACATTCCTTGGAACAGAAAGGTAATGGCTGTACCACTGAAGACTTCTATACATCTTTATAAATGCCACAAAAAGTTCTCAGGCTAAATTGATGGTATAATAATATCATATTAAATCCAGTTTTCCCTTTTGTTTTGTAAGCATGAAAATAACACTTGTTTATATCCAGGATCATTTTTCATATAATAGTAATACTTCACAACAGGGACAATAAACTCTTTAAGAGTTTAATTATTTTCCCTCTAATAGGAAATTTTGGGCCAATGCACTGGAAAATCATGACTCAGGGCACTTTATTTGGAAGTATAAGTTAAACTTCTGCACAGGCCATAAAGACGTGAGCAATTTACTTTCTGCACGAGATCTTTTCTATATATATTACCTCCTACTACTCTGAAGTGTCTGGCCGCCCCAGTTGTTGACTGATCACTGATGATTACAAAAACATTTCCCCAATTTCAGTGAGCAACAAAATTTAATTAGAAGTTATCTGTCTAATGTGTTGCAAACCTCAGGAAAAGTAATTGTCAGGTTCAGAGTCTTCAGTGTGAAGACACAGTATCAATCTTTTCATATTCCCAGTGAAGTCTAATAGCCTGTGACTGGAACATCAGCATGAGTTGCAAGGTGTTCTGGGAGACAGGTTTGTAATGTGTCCAATAATATGACAACAGGTTCAGTCAATTAAATGGATAGAACGTTAAATTTACAATATGTGAAAATCTCTTTTTTCATACAATTTAGTCCAGACTGTGAAATGTATTGCACAGAGAGTCATCAGGTCAAATACTGCTGTGCAATGATAATCAGTCCCCATCCTGATCATCTTCAGGTTCTAAGAAAGGCAAATATCTTCCTTTCTAATTCAATATGCACTCTGTGAAATTTAATACAGTTGTGAGAGCCCAGGAAAGACATAAAATGTCTCCAGTGTTAAAAGAATAGTATCAAAACATTGCAACATTTTTATTTCTAATGACTTCCCATGGGAGATGGATAACAGACCCTTAGAGGTGACCCTGAATTTCTCCTTTGTTTTGTTTTGACTGTGACTAAGGCATATGAAATTGAAAACCATGTGAGAAATATTTTGCTCTGTGGGACAAAATTATGGAAGGGAGAAAATGCAGAAGTTAAGGATTATGGGAACCAGAGCTGGGACTTCAAGCCAGAATTTACATCCAGTTTAGTCCAAGTAGGGATGAGTAGGTAGACTCTTGAGTGTAATGCAAAGATGCAGTTGTAAGTCAGGGTCTCTTCTAACTCACAACATTCTGGTGACCAGTTAGTGAAGATGACATCTATGCCCTCCTCAGCATCACTCCTATACCCTACAAGTTATCTGTGAATCACCTAGTATAAAATTCAGTGAGTGATTTACTCCTGGACAGGTGTTATTTTACTAAGCAAGTTCCTATAAAACTTTTTTTACACTTTTATTCTTCTGCTCACATCAATATTCTATTGGAAAGTTTTATTCTTAATGTAAGCAATCCAGCATATAAAAGTTCAACATATAAAAGTTAGAGGCTATTTTTCTTTGAGTGTATAACAGAAATCAAAACTCAGTTGGGGAATAACATTTTTTTTATGAAGAAAATTCTGTAGAATAAGATGGAGAGATACTGAAAAACACATTGCCAGTTCTAGACAAGAAGTGACTATTTGGCACATAGGCAAACAAAGAGAAAACTGAAACTGATGATAAAGTCTAAAGACACAGCTGTGACCTTGGATGTGGTTTTGGATTTTTAATGGGATTTTGTTTTGGAACAATCTTTATTATGGCTGGAGGATTTCTATTATCAATTACCACATCTCAGAATATGCCAGATAGGATGCCATACAAGAAAAGATTGACTACTTCATTCATAAAACCTTACAGTGATGGAGATTCCCTCTTAAGTCAGTTTGTGTGAGTACTTAAGTCCTACTCTTCAAAAGTGTTTCCCGGAGACTCACCATTGTCTCTATTACTTCCTGAAGCAGGAACCATGAACGTGGGAGAAGTCTGCTTCAATCGTCATTGTTTGAAGAGGAAAAAGTGTAGTTTGGCTTTCAAATACCACACTGAGTTTTCAACTCTTAAAGTATAAAATCACCCATTTCATTCTTAAATGTAGTGAACTCAATTTACCATTATTCAGTCACACGGAATTATTTATGTCATTTTACAGTATGTCCTTTTAGACTACAACCATATCTGAATAAAAGAAAAAGCCCAAGCAAAAAAAGAGAACAGAAAGGCTATGCTGGGAAACTTGTAACATACGGGAGTTCATTGCAACAGGAAACAATCTTCCATTGTAACTCCGGAATTTTTTCTATTAAAATTTCAAATTGCTGTGACAAGGTATGTAAGCTTATAAAGGAAGGTTTTATTTCTCTGAAGCTGTCAGTGCAAAGAAGAATACATATGCACATCTCGTGGGTATTTGAATAATACAAAAAAAATCACTCCACAACAGTAAAGGAGTGCTGAGAAATTTATCCTCCTTTTATTACTAGTATTTTGTTCTCCACCCACCTATTAAGTTTCTGTATCACTGTAGCATGCACGGCGCTTTCTTTCCATTCATTCAGCTGTAAACTGTATAGCCATCTAGATGAGGAGATTTGTCAGCAGAGACCTCTTATTTTTGTTACAAGAAACCTGACCACTCTATTCCTAAGGGACATAGAATAACTTCTTTCTCATGATAAAATCCAAACTGTAAAAATGAGACTATTCATACAAAGCCACTTCACAAACTGTTCATAACAAATGAGACAGGCAGGCACCTCTTCTGCCAACTGCTAACACCCTGCTTACTCTCTTCTTGGAGCTGGCACTTCTTAATAACATCTTTCAGAAAGCAAGGCCAGAAGAGATCACTGTCATTTCACAGGATAAATATTTCATAAGTGAGAAAGTGATTTAGGTGCCTTTGCCAAGTTAAAAATCCCGATAGAAGCCATGAGTCAGTCGCTACAACAAGACAAATTGCTGCCTTTAAGTTTCATTTAGATATTGGATCCTCTCAGATGTTCATTATTAAAGAGAGAGATAGATGTTGGCACAGATCTGGCACTTCTTAGATTGGAGCTAGTTTGGATTTGCAGGCTGTGACATATGGCAGTACACCATTGCCTTAAGGTTGAGACTGGATCTCTACAATTTGTGCTGATTGCTTGGATAGCAAAACACAGCTTGGGAAAGGAGGAGATGCTGACCTGCGTTATGAGAAAAGAGAGAGAAGACTCAAACATCCAGTCTTAACATAAGAACTGCCAACTGGTGTCAGTCCATGTAGAGTGGTGTCCAGTTCATTCTTTAGCTTCTTCCAGCATAGTCTTTTATCTGAGGGTAAGTACTGTTAGGTATATGCACTAGACTCTAGATAGCATTCATCGTGCAAAGGCAAGACTTTGACCTACAAGCTCTTGTTCATCATTAGGAAGGCAACCAGATTCTTTCAGGAGCTGGAGGCAGCTGTGCAATGGAGAAGCCAGAAGTATGCTGAGCGTCAGGAAGCTGGATGCTAGTGTGTGCTTGCTAACTACAACATCAACACCAGAGCAACTTGGGAATTGGTTTTGTGAGTTCGGAGTCAAAGCACTTGCTTAGAAATTACACTGTATTTTCACAACCTTCTTCATCTGGCATGGCCACAAAGAGCGGATCACAGGATCATAGAATGTTTTGCCACTCACCAGATCAGGCAGCTCAGGGCCTTTTCCAACCTGTCCTCGAACACTCCCAGGGATGGGACATCTACAGTGATGGAGATTCCATTTGTCCCTTCCTCCCAATGACTTATCTTCTCTGTTCTTCACTTCATTGCCCTTCTTTCTACATGCCACCATAGACATTCATGAAGGGTCATGAGATTCTAAGAGCAGTGAGGTAAGACGAATATCAGATCAGGGGATAAAAAGGAAATATGAGGACAGGACTGTGTGTACAGGATTGAGGGAGGGACAAGACATTTTCAGTAGTGTAGAGACAGGACTCTTTATTTAGCAGAGCAGTTGCTTTCTCTTCTTTGGTTCCTGGGAATGTAGACATTTTGGACCATTGCTTATGTGCCATTAAATCAAGTCAGGCTAAAACACAGGGTTGAGTCATATTTTTCTGCCTGAGTTTCCAAAGAATAAGGACACAGTTTGTTACCCACATATCTGCCCAGATATATTCAATAATTTTGGGAGGAAACAACACACTTTCTGCAAAGTTACTGGTTTTGCTCATCCCCGTAGCTTGTGAGGAACAGAACACAGATTACATCCTACACTTACAACAGTACTTTTTTTTTTCTCTCTCTATAAGACAGCTTTATTCAAGTGCCTAAAATAGAGCCTCTGACATTGGAACCGGCTGCCTTCAGTCATCACAACGCACAGAAAGAAGTGATGTCTAGCTAATGAATCCCTAGGGCAGACTGCGAATAATTTTCACAAAATATTTAACTTGGAAAAGTGAAAAATAACTTGCTACTGTTCAATTTCTTACGTCTGAATTTTAATTACAAAGATATTGACGTGTTTTCAATTGACTTTCCTTTGTAATCCTTGCGTGTTCAATGCTGGTATTTGAAATATAGACCACTTGATATTTTATTTTTTCCCTAAAGATCAAAATGCAGTAAACAAAATTAAAACAATACATTTGAAAAACATAAAAACATTTAAAAATATTTTGTTACTTTTAATCATTTTAGTTGTCCAAGTTTTTTGTTTTATCTTTAAATTCCAATAGGATAATATTTGCATTATTCTTCCCCTCCTTTATTCTTTGCAGTACACTTCTGACCAATGCAGGTAAAATGCCTGCAGCTTCTTTTTAAACAGATTAACTACCTTCAGTGGGCCTGTAATTTCGAGCTCAAGCTTCTTACGTATTGTCTGCAATTTTGTACTGTCCACAATAGTTATCTTTAAATTATCAGAGCAGTGGGAAGCCTGGAGAAAACCATAGCTATCTTTTACAGGATTTCTGCCCTTTCATGCTGCACTGTTTTCAGTCTGCCCTTCCTTCCTACTTATACAAACAGTCTTGAAAGGATATGGGTATTAATTAGGTTCCTTCATTTTGTGTTAGTCTGTCGGAAAAAATACACATACCCTGCATTCCATGTGTTATTTGATGAAAACTGCCCTGATGGCTGATTGCCATTCTGTATGCATGACTCCCAGTTTCATTACACCTCTAGCACATTGCTGAGTTTATGACAGATATTTTGAAAAGATGTGAGATGCAGCCATTGTCAAACTTTGTGAATAACCTGAGAAAGAATACTTACGTGCCTGAAAGCTTATTTGATATATCCCCTAAATACATCAGCCTCACAAAAGGTATTAACTCTCTCCACAAATCATACTTTGCTCATTGGAGCACTACATAGCATACTTAATTATTATAAGCACACTGGGGATGCAGGATTAAGAAGTCTACATGCATTTAAAGCAGGATTAATGTCTTCACATAACAGTGGAAACTGATGTAACTTCCATGCCATCAAGAAGCAAATTTGCAATGGAAATAATGCCAATTTACTGACAAAAATTTGAATGTCTGAGGTTGGAGAAAACATTCTTCTTTCTACATTATCTCAGCTTCAAGATTCTGGAGTCTTGAACAGAAATCACACAATAATTGGCTTTTCAGATTTGTTTCCTAAAGAAATGAAGCTCTATGTATTTCTGTAGGCTCTACCCGTCTCTCATTTTCTTCCCGACTCTTGAATCTACCAGCCAGTTTCAACCAAATTTTCAATAAAGCTGAAGTTCAGAAAGATATTATGCTCCTAAAGTTGTTCAGAAATTGGAAGCTGAGTAGAATAGAAAGATTTGCATTAGTGCTCATGAAGACAGAGGCAAATGACTCCGGTATTACCTGTAGTGTCTGGAAGTAGGAGTATGAGCAGGCAGAGTCAATACATACCCCTATGGCTCAGTTTGCCACAGTACTAGACCACCTCTAGTCAGCCATGGAAGTGGGAATGGAGATCAGACCATCAGACCAAGGTGAATTTAAGGGACAGAGCTCACAGACCCTTATGAAAATTATGTTTTCATTGTGTTGCTTCTGAAGCAGCTTTTTCTTTGTCATTTTTGAGACATCTGTTTTGTATGTAATCAGTGAATTTTATTAATTGAAATATACAAAAGACAGACTCTTTAGCAGGGTCTGTGGTGATGGAACAAGGGGAAATGGCTTCAAGCTTAAAGAGAGTAGATTTGGGTTGGATATAAGGAAAAAGTCTTTTACAGTGAGGGTTGTGAGACACTAGAACAGGTTGCCCAGAGATGTGGTGGATGCCCCATTCCTGGAGACTTTCAAGGGGAGACTGGATAAGGCCCTGAACCTGTACTAGCTGTGTGTGTTCATTGCAGAAAAATTGGACTACATGGCCTTTAAAGGTCCCTTCCAACTCTAAGAGTTCTATGAATCCAAAATAAATAATGAATTATCTAGCTTTGAAGGTTTTCAAGGATAAGCTGGATATATATATATATGAGCAAACCTGTTTAATCCCATAGTTCACCCATGTCAACGGTTTACCGGGCTGGATCAGCCCGGTTCCGTGACGATTGGTGTGGGGGACCCACAGACCCACGCCCCAGGAAAGGGGAAGGGGGAAAGGGAAAAGGGAAAAGGGAGATGGGCCTAGAAACAAAACAGCGGCAACGATCTGAGGAGGAAAGCTAATTTACTAAATAAGATATCAGAAAGCAAAATAACACAATATAATACAATATAATTGGAATTGAAGCTAATAAATCAAATAAAATGAGCAAGAGAGAGAGTGTCCGATAAACCGAAGGCCTTACGCTAACGCTGAAGGCGATACGGCAGCGAGCACCCACTGCTGAGTCGATCCCGAAGGAAAGAGAGAGTCCCGTGACCACAGAGGGTTTTTATCTTTTCCCTCTGAGCGGAAAATACGTAAAAATGTAAAGCATCGCAAAGTCCTCTGGGGAATGTAGTTCTCCTCTTCTGAGACAGGTATACCCGGAGAATATCAATGATCTATGGAGTTGGAGTATTAACTCTTTAACTCTTAATGCACTACATGTTGTTATGATGTGGAATACCAATACCAAAAATCATAAAACCATGACAACCCAGCTTTGAGCAGTAGCTGAATCTAGAGACATCCTGATGTCTATTCCAACCTGATGCATCCTGTGACCCTATGAAAGTAGAGAAGTGTCTTACTGTGTTGCCAAGAGCAGAGTAGGGCTCTGGATATAGATAGGTTTGGTTATTGCAGTTTTTAATATCTGTCAGCTGTCTTTTACAAGTCCTTAAGGATTTGTCAATACAAAAGAAGGTACTGTTAATGCTTAATATTTACAATGTGCTAATCATCAGAGAAGTTAGCTATAGCCAAAGCTAAGCTATGAAGGTAGTTTAGTGACTAACGAATTAACCTACAACAGAGGAAATCAGAGTTAAATAGAGTTTATCAGTACACGTTTTTGTAGGTGACAGTGGAACAGGATTCATCTCATGTAATTTTAGCCTTCCAGAAGTTAGTTAGCTAATTTAATATAGTTCATTAGATTCTCTCATGAGTCAAGAAAGAAACAAAGACCTCAAAACGAGCTGCTGAATTATGTTCTGGTGGGGTGGACTTTCTCTTCCCCTTTACAGAGAAAAGAGAAGAGAGAATAGCATATCATCATTTCACAGGGGAGGATGCAGGTAAATCCAGGCTGAAC
The DNA here is from genome assembly GCA_036925125.1 of Oreortyx pictus. Lineage (NCBI taxonomy): Eukaryota > Metazoa > Chordata > Aves > Galliformes > Odontophoridae > Oreortyx > Oreortyx pictus. Next base: position 7,101,202 of record JAUPFR010000003.1, read on the forward strand.
TGAAAGATACTCAGAATCTGTCTAAGTACCTTTGGTGAACAATTACTGTTTGCTGCATTAACAAACAGGAGGAAGTGATGACAGTTGGATAAAATAGTGCTGAGAAAAGCAGTGTAGGTACTTGTTTGTGGCTGCTGTGCATACACTGGAAAAAGGGAATCGTTTCTCATAGAGTTTTATGTCTAACTTGGTAAATAAAACACCCAAACACACAAAGTTAACTTATATTTAAAGATAAATTTTGTTGAAATTCACTTTTGAAGTTTTTTTCTTCCTCCTGGCAAACCCATTCAGTGTTACTCCCCAGGCAGACAAAAAAAAAAAAAAAAAAAAAAAAGGCAACATAATACAGGATAAACAGAAAGGTGATACCATCCAGTGAATTAAAAACAACCTCCCTTCCCCTCCATACATATTGAAGAATGTAAAAAAAAAAAAAAAAAAAAGAAAAGGAAAAAAAATAATCCACATAAACATGTAATTTTGATGTTCTTTTCAGGCATGCATGTTTTGTTTGCCAGTCTTCACTGTTAACCAAATCTCTGGGACACAGGCAGACAGTTCTTGGAGAAAAAGGAATAAGGGAAATAAGGAAGATTAAATTGGTGCAAACTTCCATGCTGCAAGGCTGGGATGAGTATTACAGATAAGTGGTAATTCTTAGAAGAATTTCTATTACAGCACTCAGATTTCATTAACTTTTTCCACGGAGTCCTTACAGCTTACAAAACCCAGCACCTCCAAAACTTTGCCATGCTCCCTTGAAGGAACTTGTTCTTGAAAGGCTTGCATCACTAGAAAGTCAGCTGCCATAAAATCAGAGGTGCACACTTTCATTTAACCCAGCTCCTGTTGTAAGAAGCACCAAGGTCTTCTTAGAAGTACTGAGGCTTAGCAGCAGTGAACCTCAGCCTACTTCAGCGTGTGCTAATCTTCTAACAGCTACCAAAGCACTTGGGAGACACAAAGAAGGATTTATTCACAGAGCTATCACCCTTGGCTTTATGTAGGTTTGGAAAAGCTATGGTTAAATTGGTTCTCTTTCAGACTTCAAAAATTCTGGAGGAAGAGGGAGAAATGTAAAAAAAAAAAAAAATCTTCCCAAAAATCAGGAAATTAAACCTTTTCCCCCTGAGTAGAGTTCTCTGGGAGTTTTCTAGAGACAGTGATAATGCTGGGCTTCAGTCTGAAGTTTCACTTGAGCTTTTTGCCACTTTTTTAGGAGCCTAGCTTTTTTTTGTTGTTGTTGTTAAGTTACTGTGTTTGCACTTCTGAAAAGGCACCATACCTAAGCAATCTCTTCTTTTAATCAGTGCAGTGTGATTGCATGTAAAAGCATTCTCAAAGGCATGCTCCTCTGAACACAATAGAAGCAGAGTGTATACAATTTCCTCACTCAGAAGTGCTGTGTATACACAGAGTAGGAAGCCAGATGAGGAGCCTGTGCCAACACAGAATCGGGGGAGATCTGGAGAAATGCTGTCATTCTGTATGCACTGGGGATGAGAGGAGATAAAACTGGCAAAAGTATGGAGGACGTAAGGAAAAGCCCTAGAAAGGATTCAGCTGCAGAGAAGGGGGCTCTGCCTATTTCTAGAGGATGTGTCTATTCTGGTTTAGTAGGTAACACCTACTGAAAGAAAAAAGTACAGAATAGCTCATGTCCATACCACATAGATCTCAGCTGTAATCTCTCAGCCCCTGTGTGATCACACTGGTCTTAAGGCATGGTTGTTATGCGTTGCACTTTTTTTTTCTGCATTGACATTTACTAAAAAAATTTGAATTTATGCTTGATTTCACAGTCCATCACTGAGGCCACGTGTTGGAGCCAAATTCACAAAAACTATGCTAGCAGCAGACTTAGATTCTGGCAACATACATCTAAATCAGCAAATGCACACAGCTGTTGTCAGGGTGAAATAGCTCACCATGAAGCTAAGAGCAGGGCCAATCATGGTCGTGATTGTAAATGAGTTTTCTCAGTAGATAATGGGATGTTTTGTTCAAGGTTTCATATGCACTAAGCTTTTCTAAAGTGTATGTACTGGGGCCTTAGATTCAGTGGACTGATACTGTTACAGGCGTGTACGGTGAACTCCACTTGGGGAGGCTTTGTGCAAATTCCATGGGAATGTTTCTTAGATGTCATCAACAACATAGTACCAAGATGAACTTAGGAAAATCACATTAATGAATGATATTTTGTCTATATTAAACACAGCTAAGTTACACCAGAGCCTAAGAAGGTGATGAAATAATCAAACTATTCAAACTGAAAACATCTTTTCCTGTTGCTTTTCTTCCCTACATATAAAGAGCTCTTCAGACATTTGGAGATCACCCCCATTCTCCTCCAAAACTTTTGTTCTGTTTTGTTTCCCTGATAACTGTGAAAGCTGTGATATGCTTTGACTGTTGGGAGTACAGATATAGTTACAACAATTGCCCACAATTTTGATGAGGCACTAAAGGTAATGCAGTATTTTGTATTCTGTAAGTGGAAAATTAACCAAAAGCTGCTGCAGCAACAGATGTTAAGTATTTGCATGGTCATATGCCTTGAGCGATATTTAGTATTAGTTGAGAACTATTAAAAAGTGGTATTGTTGTTCAGAGATAAGATTGCTTATTTAGACAGTTTTAAAAGATAGGTTTTCTTAAATTAAAAGTTTTATAAATTAAAACTTTGTTAGATAATGCATATATTTACATATACGTATACATACATACATTTTTCTGTCTCTACTTACCAATGTAGTGGATCTGTATATACATATATATACATACAATGTAAGTATTGATTTTCCAGCCTAAAACCCCATGAGGAATACAGTATTGGATGCAGTGGTGATGAAATAAAGCAGCAATGGGCAGTTAGGTTTGAGCCTGTGAGTATCATAATACATTACTATTAGATTGTTAAATTAGATAATTAAAATTAAATTCATAATTAAAATTAAAGTTAAATTAGAGGAAAATGTTCATAAAAGGAAGAAAGATTTCTATTTGTCTTGGAGCAATGTTAGCTAACAACTACTCTGTTCTCACATGTTCCAGAGGTGCAATATATGTCCTTTTACTATCACTACTGACTTATAAAAAACATCTGCAGCTTCGTGGCCATTCTTTTTTAAATATTTCTAGTTTATTGCAGTTCAAAATGCTAGAGCAAGGGAGGAGTTTTGTTTATACTATAAAACTCAACCCTGAGATAAGTTGTAAAGGGCCATAAGGGATCACCAACCAATTAAGGTTTTGTGTATAAAAAATCTTAGTATTCAAATTTACAGTTTGTTAGAAAGAAATGGGGGATTATGGGAGTCTACTTCACAGTATCACTGTGTGCAGCTGTTCACAGCCTGACTTGTACTGAAGATCTGTTTCCTCAGTCAATGAACATTTTACCCTTTTTGCATAGATTTCTAACTGAAAAACACCTATCTTTATTGCAATGTCTTCCTTGTGAGGAAAGAAAGAAAGCTATAATTCACTAGAGCAAAGTAAATATATATATATATTGTGCCCAGCGCTGCATTGCTCTACTGACATTTTGGAATAGATTTTTCCTTCATAAAATGTATATTAATTTCTATGGTTGCTCCGAAGATTGTAAATTTTCCTCCTGTAAAATTCACCAAGGAATTGCTCCACAGAGCAGCTGTACATGTTTTCTAATCCTTTGATAATCTGAATTTGCTGGTAGGTGGGAGAGTTGTGAAAATTCTATGCATTCTAAAAGCCATAGGTTAAATGCTTTCTACAGGTAGGCAGTATCAATCACTAAGATTAGGTGTCAGGCCAAAATTAGTTCTCTAAATTACCTTCGTAGTCAATGAGTATCAATAGGCATCTTCATGTTGAGAGTTAACCTTTTATAAGAGTCTTTAGTCTCTTAAAATAAACAGAGCCTGAACTCAGGAGTGTTCCAGGTCTTGATTTACAGGATATTTCAACATATTCCAATAACTTTTGCATCACTCTGAACAAAAAAAAACATTTTAGAAGAAAATACACTTTAGAATTCGTGTTACACACTCTGCTAAGTACTAAACTTTCCCTAAGAACTTCACCACAAGTTTAAATTGTCAGCAGCTCTTATTAACATGTTGCAGACTCACAGTCATGGACCTATGGTGTGGGCTACCTTAGTGTAGGATATAAAAGCTTCAAGAGTTACAGTTGATGGCTTTTTTCGCTAAGAAAAGTATCCTTGAAATTGTCCTCTATCTCTGCATAAAACATTTCAAGATTTCAGAAGTTTTTCCTACAACTAGAGTAAATTTATTTTTGATACTTAGGGTGTGCTTGTAATAAAAACTCTAACATATATTTCTGGGTAATCCTTTGGGAGAAAATAAAAACTCAAAAAAAAAAAAGTCATATCTTGGAGGTATTCTTGTGTTTTCTTTTTTGTTTATTTTGCAGGGTTTATTTTTTTTATGAGACACTTGTTTTATTGAAACTTAAGTGATATTTTTTATTATTTTCTGAAATGCACCATTTGAGTTTAAAGGAAGATATTTTATCATTTTGAAAATCAGCTGCTATACATTAGCACACTTGAATTAGAAAAGTACGTTTAAGTTCTTATTTGTTTTCTTGGCAATGTAATATATTTTTATTGTTTCATAAAACCAAAACAATACATGATTGAATTATCTGTTTGTGTCTTTATTTCAGTGAACATGATCACTTCAAATGTGATAGTTATAATTCTTATCCTCAGCAGTTTCAGCTTTTGAAGTCCTTTGGCAACCTGGTAATAAATATAAAAAACATACTTGCAGAAATACATAGGAGAACTAAAAATGTATTATTTCGACAAGATGTCCAAAAAGAGAGACATATGACATTTTTTAATGGTTGAATTAATCAGTTTTCTAGAACCAGCTCTTTTGTAGCTGATTTTTCCTTTTTATCTCCCCAAATTTTTGTTTTTTTATTTTTTAAAATATAAGCCTAGATGAGCTCTGCAGGGATGGGAAATATAATGCATGATATTCAAATGAATCTGCCATTTTCTTGTTAGATGTAGGATTTCAGTGCATATGAAGTGCATCAGAACAGAAGAGCAGGCATAGCAAAAAACTGCTTTTTATCTTGACCAAGAAGATCATTTTTGGACCAGTTTTTGAACTCTCGTTAAGTAGCTGGTCCTCCATTCTTTGCTCTCTTTGGCAGGTAATTCAAAGTCTTTCCTCACAGGCAAAATTTGAGGCTCAGAATTGGGACTACAGCAGCACACCTTTTTATTTTTTGTCAGTACAGACTGAAATAGTCAAGTATTTCTGGAGAGAAAAAGCGTGATACAATTTCTTCATCTTCTCAGAATTCCATCACACTGACATTATCTCAACCACTTGCTCCTAAGCGAAGCCTACCTTTACTGAGCATGCTCATGGAGTAGTTTGCAAAGGCCACCTACAAGAGCAGCTAATTGAAATCATATTTTAAACCCAACATGATCAATTGACAGGAAACCATTTCCTAATACACTTGTTTGCAAATGCAATTAAAATAATTCAGCAGTACTACACTGCAAAGAGTACATGTGCCCTGCTCTGCAGATGCATACTTATCAGACAGTGCATGTACAATGTTTTGAGTGGTAAAGAGGATACTCTTGAAGTAGGCATGACTTTTTAATAGACCTGTGAGACTGGGTTCATCTCACCTACTACTGGTACCTGAACAGTCATAGTAGTGATTTAGGCTCCTCTGTTAGGAGTGATCTGAGATAAATTAGCATGCAAGTAAGGATTCCAGCTGCAGTCACCTTGAAACCAGCACAGAAGCACTTATTTCTATTTTGATCCCTGCTCGGTAATATTTCCTGAGCAGAAATCTATCACAGCAGTAGGAATTAATTTCCTTCCTTCTGAAACCCAGAGAGCACCAAGTGATGGGATTCAGCTCAGAATGAAGATATTTTAATCAAAAAGGCAGATGCATTTGCCTAAATGTAACCATTCAGTAGCATGCTATGTACATGTGGAACCTGCATGCTGTTTATTTTAGATGCTTAGAGTACTTGCAGCCCCATGAGGACTGGACAGAGAACTTATGGCATACCTGTGCCTTTTTGGTGGGACAAGAGGACAGAAAAAGCATCTTAGTTGCTAAGATGTCATTAAAAACACTAACTAACTAGTCGAGACCTATCACATGTGGTCCAGACACAGCTCCTATAGTAAACAATGCAGTCATTTTCTTAAACATAAAGACCTGTTGTCCTTTTAGGATCTTTTCGATATTTCATCTTATCTTCAGCTACTCCAAGTGCTTTAAGGCCTCTGAGACATCCTCGTGGTGCTGATAGTACGTGGGATCTATCTGAATAAGTTTGTGGAAGCCAGGTATCTGTCACAGAGCAAGCTGCCTCTGTCCTAGCAAATGAATTTAAGTTCAGACCTCTATTAACCATAACAGGAATTTAGAAACCTGTATCTCAAGTAGATACTTATGTTTAAACAACATGTATATTCAGAATTTTTATTTCAAACAGACCTCAGCTCCAATCTAATAAATATATGAAAAAAAAAGACCTAGTTCAAACAAAATGTTAATCTCAGCAACTAATTTTAGGGAAAGAAACTATTCTCTACAGCCACAGGAAGTGCAGAAGGAACTTTGTGGATGTACTTTGTCATAGCTGATAAAATTTTTACAAATAATATCAATACAGTACATTTCATTGTATCTGCCTGTAGATTTTATGAAAGTTTTAGAAAAAAATAATACAAGATAAAATCTTAATTTCTTTACATTCTCTTTAGGATTCTCTTTAGATAGGCAAGCTTTCAAGAACATGTGAAGACTGCAATTCAATCTCCACTGAAATTTTCAATGACTTAGAAGTATTAGATCATACTCTGAAGAGAAGACTAAGGGTATCAGACTTCCAAGAGCATGAAAAAAATAAATAGATGTTAAAATAATTTTAGGAGCAAGCAAGCAATTTTTATAGGCACAGCAAAACACAGTGCTAGAGAAAACGTGGTGGCGAAACAAACAGGATATTAACCAGTAGGTTTATTTGCTATACTTCATTTGGCTATGCTGTTATCTGAAGTAGATCCTTCTAACAGAACAGGAGGTAAGTGATTTTGAGATATTCTGGCTTTGGAAGGAGGTATCTCTTACTGAAGATAAAAGGAAAGTGGTCTTAAGCAGGAGAATGTGCACCACAGTGCTTTGCAATCCAGCAAATGTTGTGGGAGACATTTAGTCTGACATTTCTCTTTTTTGGGGGGGAAAAATTGTGAATGAGTTTGAAAATAGTAAAGTGAGAGACAACTCTACGTATTTTATTACTGAGATGACTGGCAGGGCTGGGTAATGTGAAACTGACCTAGAAAAGTATCTCCTGAATGCATGACTGCAGAATGCAAAATAGTCAGGAATGTAACAGGAGTGTATACAGCTCTGGGATCAGGTTTTTTTCTTTCTAATTTGAGTTACCCTTTAGATGACTTCAACTCACAAATCCTGGAGCACTGAATGCCTTTTAAGCATTTATTCAGGGTTCAAGGCATTTCTTTCACAAGTGAATTACAAAATGTGTCCCACCCAGACATCATCTGCATTGTTTTCACCTGGTGAGGTGAATCAGAATGAGACTCAGTTAACAAGCAGAGGAGTCGCATTGATGTGACACATAAACATTCTTGTGCTCATGGCTTACATACCTGTTTTTTCATCTGGTCGGGGAGGATGCTCAAAGAGCTATTCTACTCCACAGCAAGAGAAAGTACTGAGATGTCACAAAGCAGAAACACATGCAGCACCCTGTGAATGTGTTACGTTGCCTGATAGTTTGGCAATGGGCTTTTGCGATGAGCTGGATGAGGCGATTTGCAAGTGCTGCTTCCAATCACAGATAACGCTTCCTCAAACATAAATGAGTGAGGTAATGACTATAAGACGTGTAGCTGTACAGCAAAATAAAGTGCAGACATTTTAAAGGAAGATCTGGTGAAAGTAAAAGTCCAAAATTTATTTTGAAAAATCAATATTTTTTCAACTTTTCTGGTTTGGGATGAGAAAGTTTAAACTATTTTCTTTGTTTTGTGTGTGCTCTATAAAATAAGGTGGTTGGTTTTTTAGAGAAAAGTTGATAAATTTTCCACCCAGAATAGCATTTTAATAACTTGTAATCTTTCAGGGTCTGGATCTGCAGCAGTGTTAATGTCTCTCTCTTTCTTAATACTGTATGAAATCTAGTTGCTAAGCTTATATCCAGATGTGGTTTCCAAATGAGACTGTCCTCATCTCTGCTGGTGCAGATTATTATGAGCACGACATGCAGGCTTTTGTTTATTCCCGGTGAAAATGCACAGCTAATGATGGTGATTATGCTGAGAACTAGTGTTTTGTATCTGAGAATTTCCTCTATCCAGCGGTGTTATTTTTCTCTTTGTGTCTATTGTAGTTTTCATGGAAATAAATAAGAGGCATTACTTTTAGAGTGACCTACATATTTAATTCTAGAGTATCTGAACACATGGATTTGTCATTTTAGATAACTTCCAGAACCTCAAACAACATTCAAATCTTAATTAAAAGTATCAAACTGTTCACAGCTTCAGTTCAAGGTACTTTTAGAGCTCAGCTGTAATGAAAATAGACAGAAGTAGTATGATCACTTTCTTCTGAGGTTTGCAGTTCAATAATTATAACCACAGCATGAGTGCTCATCCCATGTTATCTGCTTCCTAGTCTGCGGCTGTGGGAGAGCAGCATGTTTTCCAGGAGGGGTTATTTGAGCCAAACCCACAATTTTCCCTTTACCTAAAGTCAAACATCCAGACACCAACAACTTCAGTGTCCTGAGTGTGTCGTACAGCCAGCAGGCTGCCTGCCAGACCACTTCTTTCATCAAGCTTCCTTATTTCTCTTACTTTCTTCAGCACTGCTTCCCTGTCACAGTAGATGTGTGTAACCCATTGGAAGCCAATTCATCTTGCACCGGTTTTGGAACAACCTCTCAGTTGTAAGTTTGTCCTCTTTTGATTCCTTCCTCCAGAAATTCACATCTTGTGTCCCAACTCACTGAAACATTTTAGCCATCTCACATTCGAGGAGAAACAGCATCACTTTACTTACAAAGGGGCAGCTTCCATATGTCCAGGTCTCAGGCTGCTTGAAATCAGCTACTCTACTGTTGATGCACTTTTGACATGTTAAACATTGAGTGAAGCAAAGAATGGTCACTTGTCTATGATGGGCAGATAAATATAAGGAGCAGGATTAACTTAATGATTTCCCTCTTCTCAGCAGAATACTAAACATACTTGGCATCTTTTACCATACTGTGTAGATCTTAGCTGGACTCGCTTCTAAGGATTTTATTTTTACAGCTTGTGCTAGTTTTCCATCAAGAAAATACTGTCTGCACAGGTGGGATAATCCTCAGTGGATCAGTATCAGTGAAAGTATTTTAAATAAATGTGGTTTATTTCAAATGGGATGGGCTGAGTATCATCTACCTCAGATCTGCTGACAAACAGGGACTTGATAGGCTGTGGTAGGATTAACAGGCTTATATCATTCTTACCACCCTAATGTCTAACAGAGCTGTAAAAGGAAAAGGTTTTTCGGGCATTTGCATGCTGTGACATTAATTCATTATTCCATCCATGGTTTATATTCCCCCCAGTATCCCTCAAGAATGTAGAGAAATATTAATTACAAAAGTGGGTTTTCTTCACCAAGAACTGTATCTATCACTGAAGTGCATATCATTTTTTTAAGATCATGAATAGCATTCTCTGTTGATATAGTATGCAAAATAGATTATTGGTCTCTCTTGTTATCATTTCATGCCTGGGAAGTTTAAGTTATGTCTATGCTAGGGAAATAAATGTGTCTGGGTTGTTCCCTGGCATGAGAACGTGGATAAATATACAATGGTATTATTAAACTCTATTAACATACAAATCAGGGTAGTGACATCCAAAGTGCCTATGGGGAATGGACACAGTCCTTCCTGGAGGAGGTCTACACAACCTCAACCCCAGCCACAACGAGTCCTATTCTGGTATTTAATCAGTAGAGGCAATGGCTTCCAGTACCCACAAATGAACCTTGACACTACTGAATGTAATAGAAGAGACACAATCCCAAGTTTCAGAGCATTGTAAGAAGAAAACAGACTAAATTTTTGGGTGCTTATCCATGTTTGCCATAGGTAGAAATTGTATTGGCGGCGTATCAGTACTGATAGAGTAAACCACCCACAGCCATAGTCCTCAGTGTTGTAGTCCCTGCAACCCTATTAACACTGAATTTACCTCTTCTCACCCAAGTCAAGCATACAGAGATTTTGGATTATGTTGTCTAGGAAGGATTTTGATGAGCATTGATGAGAAATTTCTGGGATGCATTGTGGATTTCGATACAGTTTTTTGTGATGTCGATTAAATGTCCACAGGCAGAAATAGAAATTTTCCTGCAGTGGTACCCATTTTGGTGCATATTATAGAATCATTGAGGTTAGAAAAGACCTCAAGATTGATCTAGTCTAACCATCGACCCTTCCCTACCATGCTCACTAAACCACATCCCCAGGTGCCACATCTCCACATTTCTTGAACACCTCCAGGGACAGTGACTCTACCACCTCCATGGGGAGCCTGTTTCAGTGCCTTATCACTCCTGAGAAAAAAATTTGCTAATATGCAACCCGGAGGAGTATCTTTATTCCAGTGCAGGTTCATTTCCAGTGCTGCCATGGAGACAGAATGCAACTCTGATAAAACTGTCAGGGACAAATAGATTTCCATGCACTTCAGAGCCTGCAGAGCCACACAGACTTCTGGGACCTTTTCTCCATCTGAGTTGCTGTAATTTTTAATTGTTTGTCACCTTTACTGAATAAAACTGCATCAAAATTTATCTGCATGGTAAAACAGGTTATAGGATGAGAGAAAGCAAGAGATGGCAATTCACTATTATCTCAGAGTCAGTTTTACTGAAATCAAGAGAAAGGAAATACCTTTTTCTGCTTTGCTCCAAGACCTAGCTCTATTAATGTGCTACACCTCGTTCCTATTGTTGTCCTCAACTTTTGGCAATCTATGGATGTTTTTCAGACAGGCCAGAAGATCTCAGCCTGTTGAATGAAAACCCTCCCAGCGACAGACAATTAGTTCCTTCTCTTTAAAAAGGGAGTTGAATGTTGACAACTGGCTTAATGGTTTCATCCTGGACAAAATTTGGCCTGTGATCTTGCCTTCTCACCATGATGCATCCTTATCTTCCACTGTTTAATTAAAAAGACAGATTTTTTTAATTCCAGCCTTACTCTCTTATATTGCAGTGTTTCAGATTTATCTCCAGAGCAAAAGCATGTACATTCAAATTTAATGATCTCGATTTGTGTTACTAACAGACAAAACACTCTTCATGTAAAATTGATTTAGCTAATTGCAATAACATTCAGGTGTAGGGACCTATACTGAAGTAGTACTACAAGTCCTGTCTTTACTAAGATTTTTCATTTAACATTTCAGAGAACATTTTGGGCAGCAAAGATGAGAAAGGAAATGATTGAAAGCATGACTGACTCTGGATATAAACAAAAAAAACAGTTTAGTTTTTCAGCATGTAAAGAACAATGTCAGATTTCATAACTGTTTTGCCAGAATTTCAGGGATCCCTCCTACCCTCTCTAAATAAAATAAAAAATAAATTAAAAAGCAACAACACTGAAAGTAGGAAGAAAATATGGAAAAACTCTGTAAGCATATGTATATACATACATATATACATAGTAAGTTTTCATTAACTCAGGAATTTGCTGACTTTAGGAACAGTTTTCTCTGCAAGACTGTAAATAGAAAATAAAGTGTCATTTATTACAGGAGCTGTAGCGAAGAATCATAATAATCATTGTGACTCTGGAAAATTTTAGCTGATGCGTAAATCCAAAGTGAAGCTTTATGTGAAGGTCTATATTTGTACAAATAAAATTATCGCAGATATATAAGTTCTCCATATACGTGGTTTAACTCTCAGGTTGCCCTGTGTGGATTCCAGTGTTGGGCTTGATGATTCTCATAGGTCCCTTCCTGCTCAGGACACTCCACACTATTTCCTTGTGTATTCATAATACTCTGTAATTTCTTTTTCCCTCTAAGGCAAGGAAATAATTATTAAGCAATTGCACCAACTAGGAAATATTTTCTCCTGGTTAGATACATGTATGGAAATGAGAAACAATTAATTTATCATAAGTTTTATTATAGCAACAACAACAACAAAAAAGGCTTGTTTGCTTGAGATAATTTGCATAAACGTTGATATCCATTTTGATAATGTTGAAAAATAAAAGTTAATCCAAAAAGAGAGCAAGATGGTCTGCTTAGCTTCCATCAGTATAAATATATAACCGTCCTGCTGTTATTAATGCATACATTCTGGATTTATGCCAGCAGAACAGCCATCAGAGCCTGGCCCAAAAGAGGAATTTGAGAAAGGAAAGGTCACTGTCAACTCTAATTTTGTACCCAGTATGATGAATTATTGGCATGAACAACAACCACTTAACCTTCCAGCTTTCATTTCACTGCGCAAATATTAATGGATTTTTCTCCCTGACCCTCATGTGAGGAAGGTCAGCGTTATCCTGGTTTTAAAGATGAGGAATTGTGCAGAGAAAAGCAAATATAAGGGGTTTTATGATTCTGAGCCTTACTCTGGCTACCTAACTGCAATGAAGTTGGCTCCTGTGGCTCAAATCTGTGTGAAATGGTTATGATCTACAGCCTACAGCTCTGCAAGAGGTCATGGAGACCTAGAGCACAGGCTCCATGGAGATACAAGCTTTAGTGTGCTGTGAAGTTGATGCTAAATTTGTACAGGGATACTTGTACAGGGATGAGAATACTAAAAGGCCTTTACCCTTTCTCACCCTTCTTTTCACCTCCATCCCAGCAGCGTGTTTAGCATTTTTCATGGGAATTACTGCCTCAGCTCTTCTACCTGTGCCTACCTGGTGTCCGTGCTCCAGGGAGGACTAAAGGCTCTGAGTCATACAAACATGTATTTAAAGAGACAGCTGAAGTTCTGGATGAGGATGACCCCCTACACTTTGGAAATTAGTCCTTTGCCTAGATCTGTGTAGAATGAATGAGTAATTTATCTTCCACTGCCCTTGGTCTTGTACACTTAATTAGAGGTTTCTCTGACAACAAGACTGATTGAACACTTCGCTGAATAAAATCCTTAGAATGAATGTTGAATTTTGGGACTGTTTTTGATACCAGTTTTCCATTCATTTCATAACAAACACACATGCATATGAGATGTTAAAGGCCTGTTAAAAAACAGGAGATTGGCAAACAATTAGAATTTAAGGTGACTCTATAAATGCACAGAGAACATATTTAAAACAAAATGCAGTCACATACAGGTCAGCATCAGTACTAAGGATTTCTAGAGGTTGCTGTTAAATCCACAAATATCCCAAATTCAATCCCAAAACTCTAATTCTCAGAATAATAACATTCATTTCAGTTTTTCCATGTGTGAAACTCCTAACACAATAAATTTGTTCTTAAAAGACTGGAATGGGACATATAAGCTCAGAGGAAAATAATTCTTTCAAATGATAAAATAGAAAATAAATGCAAGTTGCCATGTTTTCCAAGAGAGAAAAGAACTAAATAATAAATCCCAACAGCAGACTGTATCTCCTGTTCTCACTCATAGCACACATTTTCAATGGATGCACATTATTTCTCCGATTATCCAAGTGTGCAAAGCTGCTAGTAGCACACAGTGTAAGGTTAAAAGTTTGAATGCACATTTTATTGTAACTGTGGAATTAATTTTCATTCGCTCCTATAATTTTGTCAACATTGAAAGTAGTTTATTCAAAGACTTCACAAAATGCATGGAAGGAGAATAGTAATACTATCAGACAAATTTTATCCAAATGTGGCAAATGTTCATTACTTTCTTTAAAAAAAATTTAAGGTGTAAGTTTACTTAGGTGGCTTGGCAGAAAGACCCATCTTACAGGTATTGCTGTGAAGAAAGTCTGACTTTCTAAATTGTGCTGTCTGCTGCATCAGCAAAATGAGGGAATATGGTATTAAGCCACGTTCTTGTAAAGAGTGACAGGAAGATTGTGCTGAGGAAATGGACTTGCAGGTGTTGGTGAGTGCTGAGCTGAACATGAACCAGCAGTGTGCTCAGGTAGCCAAGTAGGTCAATGGCATCCTGGCTTGTATCAGAAATAGTCTTGCCAGCGTGAGCAGAAAAGTGATCATCCCCCCCTACTCAGCTCTGGTGAGGCTGCATTTCAAGTACTGTGTTCAGTTTTGGACTCCTCAACTACAAAAAAATACATTGAGGCCCTGGAACATGTTCAGAGAAGGGCAAAAAAGCTGGTGAAGAAGTTTTATGGGAACTGGCTGAGGGAACTGGGCTTGTTTAGTCTGGAGAAGATTCTATGATTCTATGTGATAGCAAAGAGAGCCATGGAAAGCCAGTGACTCGTTGTGCTATGACTGTCAGTCTGAGTGAAATGCTGTGAAAGCTTTGAAAATGAAAAGAATGTCTCCTAATGCATCTGAACACGAGAGAGCTCACTGAATACTCAAAGGCACATATGTAATAGCAAACAAACAGGACTGGGTCTCAAGTTCAAGAACTAGGCCATGGCAATCTGTACTATTTAATTGCTAGTGTGCTCTTTGGCCTATATTTGGCCTCGGTCAGTTGACATTGTCTCAGACAATGCTTGGAATAATTTGAAAAACAGGTCATGCAAAAGGACCATTCCCAGAAGACTGACAGGTAACAGACAACACCTTTCTGCAGGCAAAGTTAGTTGTAGGATGTTCCAGTTTGTTTTATTTAGTAGTAAAACTCTCTCTTCAACCAAAAGCCTGGGATTAGGATTGCCTTGCAAATATTTCTTGGTATCATTATATGTCTACATATATTAGGGGAAGTGTACTTTTTTGCCATATTATTTTATCTGTCTCTCATTTCATAATGAAGATGCTTTCAGAACAGTTTGAATGAGTAATTTAGATTCCTTCATTCATTTGCAACAGCTAAGGATTCATAATGAAAAAGAATTACGTAAGTTCAGTTCTTTTGTTGTTAGATTTGTCTGAGTCTGGATCACAGAAAAGGGCACTATGACCCTTTTTACCAATTCTCCCTTCATTTCATGGTTCACTGGTTTCCATAAATATCAGAAAGAAAAAAAATATTAAGAAGTGTTCAGTAATTTTCGAAGTATCCAAGCTGAAAAAGTGCAGATGATTATTACCATTACTAATTCTTCCTTTAGAATCTGTCACAGATAATCTTTAAAATGTCGTGAGGGAAGAAGCTTTTTCACTAGAACCCAGATACTCATTGAGATATCATTCAGTTATATTTGTTTATTTGCATTCTATCATCATATTGTTCCAGTACCATGCAAATTTGCACATTATTAAGAAAATGCCTGCTTCATAAATTAAATCTTCAGTCTTCCAGTCAGACTGTATGCAAATAATAAGGAATGACCCAGCACTCATTTATAAGACATGGATAATCTGAAAGCAGACTCTTTCCCAGAAGTGTTCAGATAAAGTTTAGGCAGTGGACACAGATCTTATAGTCAGGAGAAATAAATCAAAATAAGAGTGATCAAAGATTGAAGTAAGTTATCGTGAGAAAGTGCAGCTGTAGCATGTCTCCCTTTGGAGAGAGGCCTTGGGAAACCTAATTAAATTCTGAAGTTGATATTAGCCTGTACAGAATATTAGATTAGATGAACTCTGAGTTCTCTTCCAAAAAAAATATTTCTATGATTTTGAATCCAAGTATGTGAAAATACATTTATTTCAACTATAATTAGAACTCATAATATAAAAAGTCAATCTATCACTTTCCCAGAAAGCAAAATAATACATATTATAGCAGTCAATGAGAGTTCTTCTTGTACCACCAATGCGCTAGATGCTGTGTAGCTGTAATCAAAGGCCAGTTTATGCACTGAACAACTCATAAGTTTTCAAACATAATTACTAACATAAAACTCTTGAACCATAATTTTCTTTAATTAACCATGAGGATCTTTCATGCAGATGCCTACGTATGATTGTTAGACAATCTATAGTGTGTGTAGAGCTAATTACTAACCCAAAAAAATTCAGTGGAGTTTCGCCCCATTATTTAGTGACAACTTTACTTTTTGCATATGATTGCATATATCCTAAATTTCGCAATGGCAGACAATGACTACAGTTCAGTGACACAAGACAACAACACAAGACAGCAATGACTGCAATTTTGATAACTGTAATGGGAGTTTTGATGTAGACAAATACATTCTAAACATGTACAACTGAGATGAATGCTGTCCAAAGTACTTTATAAATAAATTGAATATTTTTATCTTTAGTTTCTCTGCTGGAAATCTCTAGTTTTCTCTGAAGGAAAAATGCAGCTCAGTAAAGAATTATCGAATCATTAAGATTGGAAAAGACTGCTGAGATCATGTAGTCCAACCATCAACTCATCACCACCCTGCTCACTAAACCATGTCCCTCAGTGCCACATCTCCAAGTTTCTTGAACATCTCCAGGGATGGTGACTCCACCACCTCCCTAGGCAGCCTGTTCCAGTACCTCACTACTCTTTCTGAGAAGAAATTCTTCCTAATACTCATCTCAAACCTCTCCTGGTGCACCTTGAGGCCATTATCTCTTGTCCTATTGCAATTACCTGGGTGAAGAGGCTGACCCCCACCTCGCCACAACCTCCTTTCAGGAAGTTGTAGAGAGCAATAAGGTCTCCCCTGAGCCTCTTCTCCAGACTGAACAATCCCAGTTCCCTCAACCACTCTCCATAAGACTTGTGCTCCAGATGCTTCTTAGCTTCATTGCCCTTCTTTAGACATGCTTTTAAGTTTCAGTGTCTTTTTTGCGGCGAGGGGCCTGAACTGAACACAGTACTAGAGGTACATCCTCACAAGCAGTTGTGTGTCTCCCTAAAGCCCCATGCAAGTCATGTGAGAGAGCAGTTGAAGATTTTCAGCATTCAGTTTGTAATGCTGTTCCACAGGCAGCATCAGTATCAGACCAGAATACACAAGACTTATTACTGTTCATTCATTTCTTAGCGATATTAATTAAAGATCTGAAAGACAACACAGGATTTGGGTTTGATTTTGAAGGTGACTGTGTTTACATAGCATGCTAGAACTATCAGACAGGAACAATAACAGATGTTTTACTTGCTACAGCAACCAAGAAAGACTAGCTATGTCTTATAAAAACAAAGTAAATTATTTTTAGTATTGAAATTGTATATTGTTGCATTATAGTAAGGAATACTGCAAAAACTCAAGGTTATTGTATAAGTAAAGGCATTTTGAGATCTTTGATTCTCAAGCATTTATCTGGTTTGTCCTGACCATTCTAATATTTGTGTATGACATCTGTGCCAGGCCACTATACACTGGAATAGGCTAGCAATACACAGAATAGCTTGCTGCCGCACTGCCAACTTTAAAAAAAATTCTTTCAAATTCTTCTACTGTCAGCAACATTGAGCAAAGTGCTCTTCAACTGGCCTATCAGATATAGGGCTAGTCACAGTACCTGATGCTGTAAGGAAAGACTGATCCCCAGTGCTGGACTCGATCATAGCTTGAGGTCCCTTCCAACCCCTATGATTCTATAATTCTATGATTCTACGATTCTGTGATTCTATGATTCAAGCATTGGAACAGGCTTCCCAGGGAAGTAGTGGAGTCACTGTCCCTGGAAGTGTTCAAGAAATGTGCAGATGTGGGACTGAGGAACATGGTTTAGTGGGCATGGTGGGGATGGGTTGATGGCTGGAATAGCTGTTCTTTAGTGGTCTTTTCCAATCTTAATGGTTCTATGGATGTTAGCATCCACTTGATTTTCTAGCTTTCCAGTAAAAGATATTAAAATCTGATGGCTTGTTCTGCTTTTCCTTATCACTCTCCAGGCATGCAGAATTTTGATCAACTGCACTGCCATAAGAAGGATTTACTTGTATTACAAAACTAATGAGATTTTATTTGCACTGAGCTAGCAGCAGCAGTACTAAAAATCTCACAGTTTCAGTATACATTAGCTGATACTGAGATTTCAAGGCTTCTTACAGAGCAAATCCAGGCCTAGGTTTCCAAGTTTCCACACCAGTTTAAATCGAATTCTGTGTCTGGCAAACATATATCTCAGCTTTTCTTTCACTATACTGCAGGAGAGAGTTCTGTTCTTTATCCACCTGAATAACATCAGCTGGATTTAGGACTTAAATCAATGCAAATTTTTTGGCAGCTTGTATCTAGGACTACATTTCTCATTATAACTTCCATCTAGAGATACATAGAAAGGAAATTAAAAATACATGAATCCAGGTGAAACCAAATCAATATTGCTGCCTATTAAACTTCTACTCCATCTGTTCACTACTGGAAGCACTTTTTTCTGCCCATCATTTGGTACCTTCATTGAGAGCAGGATAGTTTTCTTCCCTACACTCTCTCTCAGAAGAATTGTCCTGTTTTTCTCCATGAATAATGGCTTATGTTCACAAACAATTGGAAAATCAGGCTCACTGAGTTGGTGAGTCAGTTTGGGGAGACTAGGTAATCTTTTGGCAGAGAAGATGTCAAACAATTTATAATCATATGTCACATCACAGCAAGACAAGTTTAGACTGGGAGTTGGAAGGCTTTCATGGAGGTCTAAAAGATTTTCATTCTCTCTAGGCAGAAGAATCATTAAGGATTTGTTCTATAGACTGATGCATAAGACCACAGAAGGTTATTTTACTCCCTGCAAGTTGTCAACAACACAAATCACCTCCTGCATTGTGGGATTTGTTGCAGGTAGTATCCATTAATTAACTGGAGATCTGCCTACAGACAGGGAACAGAGAGAGCAGGAGCTATTGTGGTGACAAGATGAATAGTTAAGAGAAATATGAGAGTCTCTAAGTAAACCAAATCCACAGATCCTGCAGGTTATGAATCTTTTTATTACAAAGAAAGCATAGTTATGATGCACCAAGGTGGTAGAGCCTGAAGGTCTTCAAGACCATCCAGGTCTTGAATATGCTTGAAGGGAGCTGGCAGAAAAGCTGAGGAAGGACTTCCTACAAGGTCATATAACCATAAAACAAGGGCTACTGGAAGAGGGTAGATTTAGACTAGATAGCAGGAAGAACTTCTTCACTGTAGGGGTGGAACAATGGAACAGGGTGCCCAGAGAAGCTGTGAATGCTCCCTATCTGGAAGCATTCAAGGCCAGGCTGGATGGGGCTTTGAGCAACCTGGTCTAGAGGGAGTTGTCCCTGCCTGTAGCAGCAGGGTTGGAACTAGATGATCTCTAAGTCTCTCCCAAACCATTCCATGATTTTAGAATTAGTATCCAGAAGGTTGTGTGTGTATTCATGCGGTTTGCTGAATCATTACAGTTCTACTGCTAATGATTTTGGAGTCCCATATCTAGGGATAAAATCAAAGAATTCTAAATGTTTCTAAGTAAATGGAGAGATAACTCACAGAGATTAGAAAACTTTCAGATTTTGGATGCTTGCCATAAGTGTATATTCTGGAAAAAAAGAAACAAAGAAAAAAAAGTCATTTTCCACACATCATAGTCATGAATAATTTTTATCGTTATTTATTACTTTTTAATTTTTGTAAAAAGAAAAATCAAAAGAATGGAACGCCATTTTGTTCTCTGAGTGAAGAGCGTTACTCAGAAAAGCATATGAAATGAAATGGTTTGAAAAACTTTACATGCTTTTGAAAGGAGTCAAAAGGTGAATTATCTCAATTGACATGTCATCTTTGCTGACAAAAAACTGTATAGGGCTACAACACACTATTCAGACTTTCTCAAAGGATAAAAACAGTGTGCAAACAGGCACATTACTACGGTTATTTTTTGTCCTGTCTTCAGGACAGATATTGAAGTTCCTATTGAAGAGAAAAAAAAAATAAAGAAAAGAAAACTAGTGGAAATTATAAATGCTTTGGAAAGCAGATTTTAAAGGAATTGGGAGCTCAATTTTGCATGTGCTGCTGGTGACAGTGAATCAAAAAAAAACATGACTAGCAGTATATATGTGAAAGCTATGAAGAAACTGGAATTATAAAGTGGTGCAAGAAAGGTGTATATAGAATCAATAGAAATAGTTTGGAAAGTTATATGCTGTTTTCAGGGGAATCTTCCTGACAGACAGACCTGTTAATCTATTAATTACTGAGCTCTGAAGTAAAACTCTTTTTATCAAGGTTTTCTGTCTCAGCCCTGACAGATGTTTCCTGGGAAAGCTCATCTCTTTCATCTTTCTACACCTTTCAAGGAACCCTTGCTCACACAGTTTGAAGGTCTGCTGTAGTGCTCCATCACATTTGTGACCAAAATGTTTTACAGGGCTTTCCATTTGTATTAAATGAGGATGATTCATCATTATCTCACTAACTCTACCCAACACTGGCTTGGACTGAAAACTCATAAATTCTTATGATTGATTAATGTTGGCACAACCAAGTAGCTTCACTTTTAAGTCAAATAGTGCTTTCTATTCTAATTCAAGTCTAATTCAAGTTTTCATATGTTACTATCAAATAATGTCACATTGTTTTCGACAAATGCAGGCATTTTCCATCTGCTTAGCAAATCTGAATGTGACGTTGTTCTTCCAACTCATGAAAAGTCTATTGCTGTGGTAGTGGCAGAAGCTGTATATTTTTTGTCTTTCCCAAATCAAATCCACTGGCATGAGCTAGGAGTGCATGGATTTGCTTGGCTTTCTGGGCCTAGGGAAGGCAGAAAGTGATTAAGGAAGGTTCATGTGTTGAAAGAGATTGCTGATGGATCTTGTCAAGAGCAGCCTATAGGTCAGAAGAGCTCAAAGAGAAAACTAAGTGGATGATGAGTTTAGGTATTTATCTATGGGCAGAGAGGATCTACAACTCCCTTTTGCTCCTGTATCAACACTATTTGCTGAGTACAATGAGTCACAGTACAGAACTTCATAAACCCTAATTCAAATTGCAGCTGTCTGCACCCCTGCAGTCCTGAGATGGTGACAAACGATCTTTGTTCAGTCTTGATTCTGATAGGATCAGAGCAATCTCTAGAACATAAAAAAGTGTTAAATAACACCATTGGCTAAAAATTCCATTGTCATACTCCACCTTCTACAGAGGACGTTGCTGAAGGACGAATGATATATGTATCTGAAACATGTCTGTCCCCAACTCATACTGGAGGGCTGAGATGAGTTGGCAGGGATACAGTGTCTCTTAGAAAGTGCAGTAAATTTTCTTCCTTGTCAGAAAACCTCACTGAAGCAGAGATGCCAGTGAATTTTAACCAGAGATTTGCTTAAGGGAAGAATGTATTAAGTTAGTTAAGGTTTGCATAATTAGTTCTTACATAATGTTGATCTGCACAAAGAGAAAATAGAGATGGCTTTTTTAGCCTACTTGGATGAGGAATGAGAGTGGCTTTTCTTAATTCATGTACGGGTTTTCTAGCTTTATTAGAGAGACAGCTTGAGTCAAAGACATGATTATTATATTGGCAATTGCATAGAGTCCCACTTTAAATTTAAAAGAGGTTCATAAATTGCTTTCATGGTGTTTTCCAATCATCTGCTGAATGTGTTTGATGGCTATCTGAGTTATCACTGAGTGATTTGGTACACTGTTAATCATTGTGCTCTCATACTGCCAACTTTGGCGAGAAATTTTGCTTCCTCAAGGAATTTCCCATTCTGCAAATCAGAGTTTAATACCAACCAAACACCATCTATCAAGACTAAAGTCTGCCTTACACAGCATGAATTACATTATTGCATTCCTTTCCAGTGATAAGTCGCCTGAATGGCTTGGTTGTTTTTACTGTTTTCTTGGTTTAGGAAAGCAAAGCAATTCTTCAGAATGAGTTTTCAATTTATACGGTTGAATAGTTTAAATTCCATTCCAACAATATATAACACATCAGTACCATGCTCTGAATCTTACCCAAGCTTCTTGGAGGAAAGACAGTAATCACTTGTGCTGAGCATTCTGAGTAAAACCTTAGAATTAAAATGACTGTCCACAGGATTTGTATTTAGTAGTGCTAAGCTTGCTCAATACAAACCAGGAGCAGTGAAAAATAAAATATGCTTTTCCTTAATATATAATATAATATATAAGTTCTAGAGAAGTCTTTTCAATCCGATATGCACTGACACAACATGCTGACTGTGAAAAGTCATACTTACTGCATTGCATTTACTACCATCATGTGAGGTCTCATTAGATCTTAACTCAGGATTTGAAGGATTGTGTGAGTTCGTGTGCAGCCACAATATATTTTGCTGATGAAAATTCTTGATGCAAAACTGAATGACAAGCTTCCAGAATCCTAGCATGCAGGATGTGCTTTACAAATGGAGTTGTAATGTAAAAGTACCCCAAATATAGTAGTCTTTTGCAGAACAGAGTGTGAAGATATCCGTAAGTACCAGAAGTCAGAGGTGTACTAAAAGAGTTGTCTTTCAGGGAACTGAAAATTAGACTGTTTGCTATTTACAGTCATTTTAAATTTGTCAACAGACAAATTATTGATCTTTGTACCAGGGAAAAATTCAATACAAGTCACTCTGCTACTTAAATTCATATTGATGTGTCAATTCTATGCACTGTCCATAATTATTTTTTGATCATAATATTCCTATGCATCTGGCATATCCTATTTCAACTCCTTAAAACAAGGAAACCTGGAATTTCTGTAGAGTGCAAAATGTTGTGTTTTGAAATGAATTTAATTTACACTGGGATAAAATAAAGGAAAATAAAACAAAATCATATTTTTCACGCAGAAAGAAAAAATTCTTGCTGAATAATTTCTTTATGAATGAAATATTCTAGTTAACAGTGAACACCATGTTCAATTTTGAAATAAAAATTAATTATGCAGCAGATACCCTTCCATTTTTTCTAAAAAAATAATTAAAAATTTTAATTACTGCAATGTTTGTTTTGGTTATTTCTTCTGGATATATTTCAGAATACAGAAGTTGTAAAGATAAAGTAATTTGGGTTGTAAAAGATGAAACAAGGAAGTCCATTCTTATTCCTGGAGTTCTTTATTTCTGATCCTAGGCTCAGATGTGATACCGATATTTTTACAGTGATGGGGCAAAGGGGCAGCTCTCTGCACCTGCATATGAAGAAACTAGGTCTTAGACTCTTCTGTTTGAAGATAGTTGTAGAAATTTCTCACAAGTCAATATTTTAATGGGGACAGTGTGATTTCAAAGCCCCACTGTAACCTCTGGCACTCTGCTGACTCTATGTAGGCAAACTGCCGTTCTCCTTCCATCCATTTCCACACTGAGCAGCCTGCTCCCCAGAGCATTCTGAAGGCTAAGGCCAAGAATTTAGGATCTGAAGTGGGACAAACAATATCTTCCATTTCCCCAGCTACAGGGTTCTTACAGAAGTGTTTTCTTGCAGAATATTTTTTAATTTTTCTTTCTGGTTCTCAAGAAAGGTCATATTTTCAACTAAACCATCTAATAAAGATGGAAAGGCAACAACACCATCAACAACAACAAATCAAAAACAAAACTAAGACAAGCAAACTTAAAATTGACCTGTTTGGGAACACGCATAGCAGTTAATAAATTCTCTTCCCTGCCCAACCAAACTTTTCTCATTTATATTCATAAACTTTCCCAATTACAGACTCACCATGCCGGTTTTCGCATTTGTGAAGAGTGGAAACAAAAATAAATGAGAATACAGAGTGTTGTATGCCACAGGAATCAGGTTCATGAACAGCACCTGTCATCAACATTTTCTTTTCAGGAAAGTTTTCTTCTTCCTCTAAAAATAAATTACTTTCTTATGCCAACAAAGTGTACAGTCTTATCAAAGAATCTTGCAAACTGACAATTGCAGCAACACAGAGGTGTCATCAGATAACAGAAAACTGAGTTCAACAAACTGCAAGGGCAGTAATGTTTTATAAGCATCACCTATTACATTTTGCCAGCTGAAGTGTCAAACTAAAATGGAATTTCTTTTATGATATAGCCACAAAATTCTTTTCCAAAAAGATACTCACACTTGACCTTGTTAGTATAGTACAGCATGGTGCTAATTAATAGATATTGCCCTCAGTTTCAAACAAATTAAATTAAGAAAATGACAAATTTCTTCAAGGGATATATATTCAGATGCCTGTTATGTCCACCATTAAATTTCACTCCTCTGTTTGTGCATCTTTATCCTTCACTTTTATGAAGGCTATACAACAAGATTTAACATTTGAGACAGTGGCAGGATAAATCTGCCCTTTAACAATTTTAATAGCATCTGAGCAAAAACACACTGTGATAACCACCCACCTAGAAACTCAGGTCTCAATAGGTAGCTGCAGTAATGGTATATCCAATAGCTGCGTATTGTACAAGACACTCCTGAGTCCCATGATTATTGCTGCTTAAGCACGAGTGTTAAAGCTGTAGTTTAGTAGAGCACTTAAAAGTATACTTATGATTAAGCATTAAATCTAATAAAACTTCTCAGATGCTTAAAACTGCATAAATAATTACTGTGCAAAGTCATGAATTGATGCGCTATTGTTAAATGCAAGTCTGAGACTATGCCTTCATAAAACATGCTCAAACCACGGGATATTTTTTTCTCCATCTATACCATCAAGTGAATCCTGAACTGAAATTGACTACAGTGTTTTTAGGAAACATCACTGTTGGACTGAATTTAGCATCATTCAACCTAGTTTGCTTAATAACTTTTGACTGTAGTTACTACTTTCTGGCTTATACTGAAAACACATAGTTAAGATCAACCTTGAACTTGCCATGACCAGTGTTTCCTCATTCTCTAAATAGCCTAGTGCTGGAAATGGGAGCCCTGCTGATCTGCTTCAGCATCCTACCACCACTCACATTTGAAAGAGTTAACCAACACTGCTATGGTATATTTAGACAACACAAAGCATCCAGGTCTGATTTCTATGTGTGTAACCAAAGAAAAATTCAGCATGTCATGGACCTTTAGAAGACACCTGTCCCGATCTCCTACTGAAAACATGCCCTGTTATACTGGAATGCTCAGAACCCTCTTGTTAAAGCCTTTCTAGTCTCTGTAGCTAGAGATTCTAAAACAAGTTAGAATCCTTGCTTCAATATTTTATCGTGGTAGAAAATATTTTACTTGCATCTAATCACATCTTCCCACATACCAACTTGTAGCTTTTGCCTCTTGATGTATTACCACGCACCTTCAAAAATAATCTGTTCTTGTCTTTTATATAAGCCTATCAGATGGTGGATGACAGAAGTAAGTTCCTCTGCACGCTCTTAATCTTCATTCTTCTAAACTAGATTCATTCATCTCCTTTTCCTTGTACATCAGCTGACCCAGTGCCTTGTAATGTGCAAGCACTAAAGTTCTGAACTGGAAAATAGATAGACTTTATATGTTATGAAATTATTAGTCTATGAGATAACAAAGATATGTAACTTAGAACCAGACAATTTACAAAATTATTTTATTCTATGCTGCAAATTACAGTTTTAGAATGACTTCAAACACCATACTCTGGCGCTACATGTTCCTACTACTACACTACTGTTCCTTTCATGTGTTCAGAATCAGATATGCCAATTGAGATGTTTTCTCTCCAGTTGGTCAAGCACTGCTAATACAGCTGAAATCGACACCCATTTTATCCACTACTGTACAAAAATTTTCAATGCCTAAAAAAAATGAATCTGAACTCCCTCCACTCCTGAAGTCAAAACTGTTTTTCTAGATACAAAAGAAGTTAATTATAGTTGTCAACATTTGAGACAAAGAGAATCTGTATGATTTCACAAGATATTTTGCCCATGAATAGCATGTGGCCAGACTTCTAGAAGACTCAGTTTCATTTCCAACCATTCCAGGGCAAAACATGCAGACTGTTTCGCCACCATAATGCAGAAATGTCCAGCATAATCTAATTAATCATACTGAAGGACATGACTTCACTGGTGTATGGTGTTTGCATAACTAAACAAATTTTAAAGACTTGGGCTTTTATGGGTCTTGGACTTTAGAGTGTAAACCAACAGGTTTGGTCTCTGTTCCCTTGTCTACTTTCCTTGAAATGAATACAATCAGGATTTGTGTGAAATATCTTTATAGAACCATAGAATGGCCTAGGTTGAAAAGAACCTCAAAAATTATCGAGTTTCAGCTCCCCTGGCATGGGCAGAATTTCTAACCATTAGACCAGGCTGTCCAGAGCCAGATCCAACCTTGTCTTGAGTGCCTCCAGGGATGAGGCATCCACAACTTCTCTGGGCAACCTATTCCAGTGCATCACCACCCTCTGAGTGAAAAACTTCCTCCTAATATCTAACCTAAATCTCCCGTCTTAGTTTAAAACCATTCCCTTTTGTCCTATCATTATCAACCCATGTAAACAGTTGATTCCCTTCCTGTTTATATGCTCCCTTCAAGTACTGGAAGGCCATAATGAGGTCTCCTCAGAGCCTTCTCTTCTCCAAGCTAAACAAGCCCAGTTTCCTCAACCCCTCTTCACAAGGGGAGGTGCTCCAGCCCTCTTATTGTTTTTAGTGGCCCTCCTCTGGACCCATTCCAAGAGCTCTGCATCTTTCATATGCTGGGAGCCCCAGGCCTGGACACAATCATCCAGATGAGGCCTCACAAGAACTGAGTAGAGGGGAAAAATCACCTCCCTCTCTTGTTGGCCACCTGTTTTTTTAATGCAGCCCAGGATATAGTTGGCCTTCTAGGCTGCAAGCACAAACTGCTGGCTCATGTCCAGCTTCTCATCCACCAGGACTCCCAAGTCCTTCTCTTCAGAGTTGCTCTCAAGGAGTGCTTCTCCCAGTCTGCATAAATACCTTCACATCTTGGGGAGTTCTCATGCAATACCTACTGGGAGCTGTGCACCTGTGAAAGGCAAACACATCAACTCCTCCCCATGGTACTAAGGTGCACACCACCTAACTTCATCTGATTAAAATCCAAGATGTAAATATCTCCGTATCTAATTCAGCAGTAGACATGCAGATGCCTGAAATTTAGAACCTAAATGCTGTTCATGAGAAGTTGATCAATATACATGGAGGAGCTCAGGATGCTAACCACTAGGCCAAATGTACTTAAGGTTAAAATGTATACCAACAACTCCATTTAGCATTTTCTCCTTTGCTAAAGAAAAGACCAGGACAGCATGGTTAGATACTGCTAACTCTCCATAAGCAGTCAGGCTACGTCCTGCCCACAGAGATAAAAGTTTATCAGTTCTCCCTTTGTATTCTGTTCTAAGACATCTCTATAGGAAAGTTCAACTCAACAGCTCTAATTGCCCACTTCAATTGCACCTTGTACCTGCATATTATCTTCTCCCTCTGTTGACAACAAACTTTATTTTTTGGATGCATAGTCAAAAAAGATGAATCCTGCTCTGAGTTTGTCAACCTGACAAATGTGTGAAGAGAGTCCTGCATCCGTGTCTGTTCTTTACCAGAGTAATTGAGGGGATTTATTTCTAGAAACGCCTACTTAACATTAATTTTCACATATACATCTGCATTTCTGAGGTGTTAATAATGTAATGGTATTATAACTCAGTAAAATTTGGCACTCATACTCACTCTTCTGAAGATGTCTCAGAGTTTATTCAGGTCTCTTTACCTGCAATGATATGATCTGTTGCTTGTTTAAAAGGAGCTACTTAATAATCAGAGTGATGTTTTTGCAGACTGAAGAAGCTTTCCTTTGCCAGTGTTGGGTGTAATTTGTCCAATTTTATCCTCCTGATGGGAAGGACCTCAGATTTCATCTGGAAGAGGCCTATGAATAAAATCTCTTATCATCTCTTGTGAGAGATAACAGCATTGCAAATAAGTAGTGTTTCATGACTTTTGATTACCTGATAATTTTGCTCTCTGTTGCAATATTTAAGATATCTGCAAGAGTTAATATGATTCTTTTTTTTTTTTCTACTAGAAACTATACAAACATCTTCTGTTAAACAGAAATGAAAATGAACAAAGGAACAGTTGGCCATTCCTTGCTACTGATGATCTTGAAGGTCTTTTCCAACCTGAGCAACTCTATGATTCTGTGATTCTGTGATCTGCATGAGCTAGGGGAAAATACAAATAATCAGACTCACAATGTGTCAGGCACCAGGTTTTGTTCGACTATAATTGCTCCCTTGATTGCAGTGCATACAGCCTCAGCAGCAGTCTCAGGTTTGAAAAACTATCATCTCTGACTGTAATTCACAGAAATGAAATAAGAATGCAAAATTGCTTCTGTCTTTCCAGCTTCCACTTTTTTTTCTAATCATTTAAGCAAAAACAATCCAACCATACCTTGATTTTAGATAAGTTACATCATTATTTGTGTTAAAAACAAGAGAACTTAAATGGTTAATCTTTATTGTCTAGTACACCTTGCTTTTCAGCCACTATTTTGTTAAGAAAAACAACAGTTTTAATACAATTCTAACACGACAACAATAGAATGCAAATTATATAACATTGATTTGGGATGCAGAAAACAGGAGTATTTTAAAGATCTCATCAGAAACTATGTTCCCAGTTGGGAAAAGTTTACCTAAGCTCAATGCCATATATTTATTTTTCCTTCAGAATTAATTGAATACATTACTAAGTAACTATCCTGGGCTACACATATCTTTTTATCCATTAAAATGCTAGAAGAAAAGTAATTGCTAACTCAAAACAGTGCTTTGTGTCTCCCATCACAACCTACTGTTGCTGAGTCAGCAAAAAAAGAATTTCATAATAAATTAAAGGCTTCCCATCTCCTTGTGGCAAGACACATCACAGTACATTAGAACCATCTTTCAAACATCCCTACTAACTGGGACAGGAACATTAAAGAAAGCCAAAACAAGAATTACAGCCTTAGCAAATCTTTAAAAAAAAGATATAAAAGTATTATAAAATTATATTTTGTCATGATTTTCAAACATGCTTTACAAGATGACTTCTTTGTGATAAAAGAACTTTTTTTTTTTCTGTATGGAAAATTGTCTTTATATGACATTAAAGAATCTGGAATGTAATTATTATTTTGACCTTTGCAAAGGTTCATCATAGCTGGACTGAAACAATCCTGGACTCTTGCAATTTTTGTCATTCCACTTTTTTCCTACAGTTCCTGAGCTGTCACAGCTGAGCGAACATTTTAAAGAGTGCCACTGAGGTAGAAAAGAGCTATAGACCTTTTCTCCAATTATGTGATGGAAAGAAGTTCTGCTTATACACAGCACTCTTGTTTATCTTCCCTCTGAAATACGGAAATGTAATCTAATGTAATATTTGCCCTTTGTTTTTTTTAACTTTTCTTCTTTTCTTAGAGGTAGGATCTATCAAAATCTCATTGGCAGAAGTCACCTGTAAGAACCAACATGAAAAAGCAATTAAATTATTATAGGGGTTTTTTTTGATGAAATTTGTCCACAAATTTTGCCCAGCTCTGATTTGAGGCCAATGCTTGAATGAACTGTTTTTTGCATCCTTAACTACTAAAGCTGCAACCTGCACAAGTCTGATAACAGTCTTCCATTAATGCTGAAATACGTTTCCAGCATGCAAGCAATTCCTTTAAAGGAAAGAAAGTTGCAGAGCAGCAATTATCACCAATAACATTTCCTTCCTCTCATCTCATGACATGACTTAAGCTGGGGTTGCTCTGTGAGGGATCCCATGATTCTAGGTGGAAAGTAAGTCTGACTTTGTGAAATCAACAGCATTCTGCACAAGGGATATAAGTCAAACTCTTCTGAACAGCAGTAATCAGAGAAGTGTACTGTTTTACCCTTAAACCAAAGTTCAACCTGTTTTATTAATTTCTTTTTCTTTTTAAGGAAAAAGACTTTAAGCTCAAAGAGCCTGGGTCTTCTTTTCTGGAACACTCTTTCTTATCCAAATGTCAAGCTGTCAGATTGAGCCTTGCTGGGTTTTTCTCCTACTCCATCTCTCTACAGACTTGCTAAGACTTTCTTTGCAGCTGAAATTAAACTAGCTACCCTGTAATTTTACATGTAGCTTGTCACCAGTAGTCTAAGTAATGAAGACACCTGCTGGTTGCTCACCACTCAGGCATCAGAGAGATCTCTCCTGGCATCGATTTTAATTAGCTCGTTGCAATGCTTTTTGCCTTCTCATCCCCCTTTCATCATGAAACCTTCACCCATACTACTTTTAGAATCACACTTTGCAGACCTTGAATTGTGCTGAGATGCAGCTGACTCAAAATTGGACCTCTTGTGTTGAGAAACCCCACTTCTGAAGGCAGAGCAATAGAGCAATTGCCCTCTCTTCTTATGCCCTACTTATTTTCAAGGAGTATAAGAGCTTCCCATAATTTCTGAACAATTTGAATACTGTAGAATCTATACTAAAGTTATCTGATCTCATTAAAAAGAAAGTATTTTGGCTTCTGACACTAAACAATCAAATTATATTATTGGATGAGCACAAGTGTGACTTGCAGGTATCCATCATAATTTTTGTCATGCACCATGAATTTATAGCAGCCTTTTTCCTATTGGTGGACAAGACGGGGGTACATTTGATCACAGGTAGACCAGTCTTCTGGAGTGAGAAAACAAAATTTATGACTGCACAAAAAGCTATTATCATCAACATTTGATGTGGAAGCAACTAAAGGTACAGGTATATCACTGCAAGAGACTACCTACAGAAAGGTACAGAGATGAGCCGCACCAATGTCAGTAGTCAAATGCCTGTGAAGACTTTGTGACTTGCTAGCAACAGGGAAGTGGAGAGCCGTGCTTTAGAAAAGACTTGGAAGAGCCCTGTAGCCTGTTTCTTGGGCATTCACAGACCATATTCTGCAGCACTGGTCAGATCAAGAATGACTGCACCCATAGAAAAGGCAACAAGGGGGGACATCAAGCACTGGCATACAGTATAATGAATCTGGACCATAACAGCTAGTTCTGCTATGATAAATACTTTTTGTTTCAAAGAAGGCTATTTCTAGAATGCAGCAGCATCACAATGGGCCTTTAAAAGTGAAAAGCTGCAAGACACGTCAATAGCTTGACACAATTGCATGAGGCTTAGTGGACACCGCTCAGTGTTAAACCCCAGCAGTCTTGGGATGAATGTCTTATGGAAAGAACACTCTGAAAGAAACAGCACTACAAGTAGGAAGGCATGGTCTGGTATATGATCCAGGTGGTGCGGTGCATCTCCCATAATGACCATAAAAGAGAGCAGGCATTGAAAGATTGAAAGTCCTACTATGGTCTTGAACAAAGTGTATGATTTCTGACAGTCCTCCATCCCTCTGTTATTTGAATGCTGTCAATAAGACACAGATTATGCATCCTTATCTCTGTTGCCCTTATTATATAGTGTTGTAATAAAAAGAAGAGGAAAGAGGTTTTGGGAGAGATGAAGACAACCATTTGTCCTCCTAAGATTGAATAAAAATGTTTCAGGCTGAGGACATCATTGTTTGGAGAGAAAGGACCTCCTCCATAACACAAAGAAATCAGTATTTTCTGGTTCTACCCAGTGTGTATCTAAATCCTTTACCTCTGTACCCTGTTTCATCCATCCTAATTTCTAACCCTCTCTCCTCATAAAATAATGTGTAACACTTAAAAAACTTCTGGGGATGATAAAGTTTGAGCATTAGCCACAAGGAGTTCTGATGCTATGATAGTAAATACCTAGATGTGTTTTGAGTGACTCACATTCATATTGGTCACAGAACAGCCAATGGGAGATTAGAATTAATATTTCCTAACAATTAGAAAAAAGTTGCAGGGCAATCAAACAGAATCACAGAATTGTAGAGGTTGGAAGCAACATCTAGAGATCATCTAGTCCAACCCCCTGCCAAAGCAGGCTCCCTAGACCAGGTTGCACAGGTTGGCATCCAAACAGGTCTTGAATATCTGCAGAGAAGGAGAAACCACAACCTTTCAGTGCTCCATCGCACTCACTGTGAAGATGTTCCTTTGCATATTGGTGTGGAACTACCTATGCTCAAGTTTGTGGCCATTTCCCCTTGTCCTGTCCCCACAGACCAGTGAAAAGATGTTGGCCATGTCCCCATGTCTCCCACAGTTAAGATATATATAAAAATAAACAATGCTTTTTCTCGAGGCTGAACAGACCCTTATGAACTAATGAAAAAAAAGATATATCTCATAGAGACCTCTTTGCTATAGCATCAGACTGAGGTTTAGCAGCGTCATGAGGTTCAGCAAATCCAAGTGCAAGGTCTTGCAGCAGGGTTGCAGCAACCCCCAATACCAATAAAAGCTGGTGTTGAAAGGATTGAGCACAGCCCTGCTGTAAATGACTTGGAGGCACTGGTGGATGGCAAGCTGGACATGAGTCAACAATACACTCTCATGGCTCAGAAAACCAAACATGTCCCGGGTTCCATCAAACAAAGTGTGGCCAGCAGGGCGAGGGAGGTGGTCTTCCTCCTCTACTCTGCTCTGGCGAGGCCTCACCTGTAGTACTGTGTTCAGATGTGGAGTCCTCAGTACAAGAAAGACATGGACCTGTTGAAGCAAACCTAGAGGTGGACCACAAAAATGATCCAAGGGATGGAGTATCTTCCCTAAGAGGACATGAGGACAGGCTGAGAGAGTTGGGGCTCTTCAGTCTGGAGAAGAGAAGGCTCCAAGGTGATCTGATAGTAGCCTTCTATATCTAAAGGGGACCTATAGGAAAGAATGGCACAGAATCTTTAGCAGCATCTATGGTGGTAGGACAAGGGGAAATGGCTTCAAATTAAAAGAGGGGAGATTTAGTTTGGATATAAGGAAAATGTCTTTTACAGTGACTGTGGTGAGGCACTGGAACAGGTTTCCCAGAGATGCTGTAGAAGTCTTTTCTCTAGAAACACTCAAGGCTGGGTTGAACAAGGCTCTTAGCAACCTGATAATCTTGATATCCCTTCTCATTGCAGGAGAGTGGGACTAGGTGACCTTAAAAATCCCTTCCAACTCTAAAAATTCTATGATTCTAAGTACATTCAAGACTGATAAGATACGTTTGTCTGATTTTCATTTTTGAAATGATATTTTGTCTCCTTCGTGAGTCAAATACCATTGCTTGAGAGAAACAGTGACTGGTCTGCTGTCTAGAGATCTGCCAACAAAAGTGTGAGCTTCATTATTTCTAGTTTGAAGAGAAAATAAGAACTTCAGGCCTCTGGTAACCATTTCCTTGCTTTTTTATTTTTATTCTTTCCTTGTTCTAGATGTTCAGGCTTCACAGCATGACAACCTTCTAAATGCTGCCATGGTGAGGAAATGACATCAGCTATGCAGGACAGCTCTCTTCCTGCTACTTCCTACCTCAGAAACCACCTGAGGCTTGCAGTAATAACTCGTTATCCCCTAGTCTGAGCATGAGCAATAATGAGCTGGCTGCTCAATTAAAATCTGATGTCTTGTAATATATACAGTTCTCACGGCTTACAAAATTTAAGACTCTTAAGGCTTTAATTAGTATGCTAAGAAATTCTGGGAGCAGTGAGTAATATAGAACAGCACATTGCAGTTTGGAGTTTATATGTCTTCTAAGTTCAAGACCTTGCATGTCATGAGCAACTTGTATGGCTGACAGATTGAAGAACAGGAATATGCTCCCTTTGCCAATAAATCTAGTGTTTTGATTAACAGAAGCCTGTTTTTCATTGACATGCTGACCAATAATGTCTTGTTATTTCTGAATTTCCATCATCTAAATTGAAGAGATACAAATGTGAAGGCTGGACTATACAGTGGATAAGGAATTGGTTGGAAGACTGAAGCCTGAGGATTGTAGTCAATGGCTGTGTGTCCAGGTGGAGGCCAGTAATGAGCAGAGTCCGTCAGGGATATGTCTTGTGTCCAATAGCCTTTAAAATCTTTATCAGTAACATAGATTTTGGGATTGAGTGCACCCTCAGCAAGTTTGCTGGTAACACCACACTGTGTTCAGTTGATACAGCAGAAGGAAAGGATACCATCCAGAGGGACCTTGATAAACTGAGAAGTTGGGCCCATATGAAACTAATGAGGTTCAGAAAGTAACGAATTTCAAGGTCTTGAACTTTGTTTGGATCCAGACTGGGAGAACAACTTTTTACATGGGTTGATAGTGATAGGACAAGGGAAAACTGTTTTAAACTATTGACACGGGAGATTTAGGTTAGATACTAGGAGCAAGTTTTTCACTCAGAGGATGATGATGCACTGGAACAGGTTGCCCAGAGAGGTTGTGGATGCCCCATCCCTGGAGATATATAAGGCAAGGTTGGATGTGGCTCTGGGCAGCCTGGTCTAGTGGTTGACAACTCTGCCAATGGCAGGGGAGTTGAAACTAGATGATCTTTAAGATCCTTTTCAACCCAGGCCACTCAGTGATTCTATGATTCTATGATTATGTGACTTGATGATTTTATGAAGAGTAGCCCTGCTGAGGAAGACTTAGGAATCCTGATAGATGAAAACCTTAACATGAGCAAACAGCGTGTGTTTGCAGCCCAGAAGGCAAATAGTATCCCAGGCTTCATCAGAATAAGGGTGGCCAGCAAGGCAAGGGAAGTGATTGTCCCCTTCCACTCTACTCTCTTGAGCCCCCATTTGAAGTACTCTGTCCAGTTCTGGAGTGCTCAAGACAGGGAAGATGTGAAATTTTTGGAGAGGCTCCAGAAGAGGGCCACAGAGATGATCCAAGGGCTGGAGCACCTCTCCTATGAAGACAGGCTGAAAGAAGCAGGCTTGTTCAGCCTGGAAAAGAGAAAGCTCAGAAGACCTCATTGTGGAGTTCCTATATTTAAAGAAAGATCACAGATGGGAGGGAAATCATCTTTTTACCCAGACAGTGACAGTACAAGGAGAAATTGTTTTAAACTAAGGGAGGGTTGATTTAGATTAGATGTTGGGGAAAGTTTATCACTGAGAGGATTATGAGGTGCTGGAAAATTTTGCCCCCAGAGGTTGTAGATGTCCTGTCCAAGAAGGTGTTCAAGGACAGACTGGATGGAGCCTTGGGGAATTTGATCTAATATTTGATCTAGTGGTTGGCAACTCTGCCTGTGGAGGGGGGGTTGGAACTTGATGATCTTTGGGTCCCTTCCAACCCAAGCCATTCTATGATTCTATGATTATTTGTTGTTTTGTTCTGGATTAGAGGGTGCAGAAGATGCTCTTAGGTTCTACTTTTTGTATTTCACCTCGTGCGTGGCTTGGACTCCTAGATACCAATCAAGGGAGATAACGAGATAGCCCTCAAAAAGTAACATTGCTGTGAGAGTTCTTCACAGCCTAGAAAAAAAGTGTAACTGTTAATACTCTTGTAGAAGTCCTTTTCCAAAATTAAAAGAGCTCGGGGAAGCTGGAAATAACTGTGTGGTAAAGATGAGCTTAAAGAAAGGTTTAATTATTCAAAAATAATAAAAAATAAAAAAATAAAAAAAACACCTTGAAATATTTATTGCAATGATCTGGCATGAAAGGGATTCCTTATAACATTAAACTGTTCTTGGGAGAGAAAGATAGGTCAGCAGGTAACTCTGACGAAAGGACCAGACTGAATCCAGTGCACTGAACTGTTTCTAGCACAGACCAAAGGAGAGAGGAGATTGTTTGCTACATGCTTCATATGAAAAATAAAAATAAAAATGAAAATAATAATAATGATAATAATAATGATGATGATGATAATAATAATAATAATAATAATAATAATAATAATAATAATAATAAAGGTTACTATTGGGATAAGCAGAGGCTGAGGATGAAGTGCTGCACATTCTCCTGCTCCTTCTAATGCCACCACGGAATGTGTATTCCACTCAGAGGCGTTCTGCTCAAGGGAGTTGGTTTACCATGCATACCTCAGAATAAGCTACTGCTTCTTTTCTTTTTTTTTCCATCCTCAGAAATGGACAAAGAAGGGGCATGCATCTCCAATGCAAAGTTGGGGATGTCTGCAAGGTGTTCTCCATATCAGCTGCTGTCAGACTATCGTACCTGTCTGTGTCTGAATTCTTGTAAGCAAATGGTAGCACTTCTGATCGACAACTGTATTTCGTGTACTTTTATCTATTCAGTCAAATGCATTTGGTTTGAGCAGTTTGAAACTACCTCCTAGTTCTGTGAGGCAGGATACGTGAAATGCTCCCTTCACTGGAAAACCTACATTGCAAAAATCCATCACTGCAAATCATTTTCTGTTTTAGGACTTTTCCTTTAACAGAAACACTTTTTTGTTTTAGTTTGCTGAGACAAAAAAATGTGCTATTTGTTACTTTACTCTGATTTTCTGCCCTTCATTTTAAATACTCATCTTTTGCTTTTAGAGTATCTGGGGAAAACTATAATTGAACAATAAAATTTATCAAACTATACAGAGCTGGAGCTTTGGGTGAGTTTTTTCCTTAAGTGAAAGCAGCTGAAGCAGGCTTCTCCACTCTTCCTTTCGGCAAGATATCTTCTCCTCTTCTAAGCAGGTCATGGCGTAATGCTTGGGAAAACAAACTGCAATTCCCATCTCTATCACCACTTCAGAAATGGAAGATGAGAGTGAATGAGCTCCTTCATGTGGCAAATTATCAATGCTTTTCATCAGCTCTCCGAGGGGTTGAAATATCTCATATTTCTAGGGGTGTAGTCATAGCCACCAAACCAGTTAAAAAGCTCCCCACCAGCTTGTCTCCAGGCAAATATACTGCAGTTCTTGGGCCATCCATTGAACCAATACAATTGTTTCTGCATCCAGGAAACAAATCTTATTGTCAGCTTGGCCAATGGATCCCTGCATCATGAAGCTGTTGCCTCAACATATTGCACTGGAGACATAGGGAGATCTGCTCTCCTAACTGTTAACAAGAACATCACAAACAGCTCTTCAGCTTCAGATCACTCACACAGCCCTCTCTGTTCCTTCTCTTTTTCTATTTTGGAGAAAAAACTGTACTAATAAATTTGATTTTTTTAGGGAGTGCTGCACTCCTCAAAAATGTAATACACGTTTGTATTTCTCTAACAGAAGTAACTGGGAGCTATTAAATGCCCAGAACGTTTAATAAACCTACAAAAAACAGCTTCCAAATCCATTTGTTCCTTTTCCTGGCTCCCACTTTTCCAGATGCACAGTAAAATGTACAAACTTCATCTGCTTGTGTCTTTTGCATTCCTGTTGAGGACCCTCTGGAAGGCAGCATGACCTTCTGATGTATCTACCATTTCCTCCAGTATTTTGTAATCAGCAAATATGTTGAGGATACTCTCTGACCCATCATCGAGATCATTTATGAAGATCATAATTATATGTTTACTGTATATAATGGTATATTCACAATAGAGTTATGTAATTTATATACAATAATAATTTAATATAATATGTAGTGACTTTCACTATAGAATTCTATATTTACTTTTAAACAGTATTTTCTTCTATGTCCCCAAGAATTGCCAAGCTTTCCAGATAATATGCAGTAGGACTAAAAGCATTTATGAAACCTGTAGCAGAAAACTTGTGAGAAGACTCTTTATTAATCTGGAAATACTTTGTGTTCAGCAGGTCACAGGGCTCATAGAACCATCTAAACTGTCTTCTGTCTAATTAAATAAGACAGAACCCTCCATGAAGGGTAGATTAATACATCTAGCCAACCTCTTTATCTAAATCATGATCTGTTGTGAGGTGTGAAGCCCTCCAAGATTTCCACTAGACAGAATGATGCCTTGGGAATAAAGTCATCATAAGATTTCAACAACTCCAATATATGTTTAGTTGAGAGACAGAGAGCAGTATCACTAGGGGGCTCTTAATTTCTCTCAGATGCTAGGAACGTCACTGCTGCTCGTTCCCTGAACAAGACAATGTATCCAGTAAGTGCAAGGTAAAACAGACCTGGAAAAATGAATATGAGAATTGAGACTTCTTTTTACCAAGATACTTCAGATTATTTATAACCTATCATGACTATATGTACAATTACCAATCATGCCAAGGTTGTAGGATGTAGCCTTTAATAAATATCTAGTTGTACAAAATAGCATTGGATGTCAGAGGTGGGCAAAGTTGGTGGGCAATGGAAAATAAGAGAGAACGTGAACTGATGGGCAGATTAATGTGGATATCCCAGGTGTAGGCACTGCTCAGAGCCAAACAGCAGGGCTAATCATGGCTGATAGTGGAAAATAATGCTGAAATTGCTGAAATAGAGAGGGAAGATTGGTTAGTGTTATATGTCTACCTCTGATTGCTCTGCCTAGCACTACAGTGAAAGATTTATTAAAAAGTAACCATTCATATAAATGGTAGGCAATCAGCAACATTGAAAATACTAACTTTCTGCATCCTCAGTTCTCTCAACATTACATCAAAATAGACGTTACCTCGAGCACTGCCTAAAGTGCCAGAAAATTCTGTCTATTTCATACAAACACTATCTAACTTACTGAAATCAATCAAATTATTCTTGCATGTGCAAATTAATTTGGGGCTATGGATCTGTGAACGCGCCTCAGTTTTCTCAGTAAACAAAGGACATGAATTTGTCTCAGGAAGACAGACAGGCTGTAAGAAAAGACCTCGCTGATAGCTGTACAAAGAGCACTTCAGGGCCATCATATTTAACAAATTTGAAAAGCTGGCTGTCACAAAAATGCAAGAAATCTCCTTTTCTGAAAGTACAATCTAGAAATATCTCTGGAGTTCAAACACAGAAGATAGCGTTTGTCAAGACTGATTACTTACTTCTTCGGAAAACATCCTGAGGCTTCCTGGGCTCGAGTTTGATATTTGAAATGGCAACTTTCAAAATACTACATGTTAATACATAGGTTGCGCCTCATAATTTAGCAACAAACAAGCAATTTGGCACCAACCATCTCCTGAATTTCACACAGTTCCCATTTTGGTCTGGCATTCGATTCACTTTTTGCAAAATCAACACTGCAAATAGTTTTCTTGCTTTTCTAGGGTGAGTTTATTTCACTTACCAAAGGCTCCTTGTTCTCAGCCACCATACACAAAGACATACAAACCTGTGAGTCTCCTTTTTCCCATTTCAGAAATACCCTCACATTCCTCCATTCCCTACATGCCAGCAGTACTGTGTGTTTCTTTCATTCTTCCCATACTGGAGGCTCTGTGGAGAATGGTCAATCCTGCTAAAGTGTCTATAAGCAGGCTGAATGTAATTACCTGCACTGGAATATATCTAGCACTCTGGATTTAACATCCATTAAAGATCTTGTTAAACATTTGTCATACCTTCTTAAATTGACACACGCAGTGACAAGTTGGCATCTGAAAGATGGTAGTTCGGAATATGTTCAGTTCTTACATAGGTGTGTGCGCTCCTCAGTCAAAAAAGTGTAAATGGCTCATTCATAGAGACAGTGTGATGGATGGTACAACATGAGACATTGCAACTCTTACAGACTTTGCACCCAAACATCTAAAGAACATCTAAGTTAAGCCTTGGCAAAGCTTAAAGTTTCGTAAGTCACTGTTAAATGGAAGGATTTCATCACAGGAAGACCAGGAATGTGACTTGTAAAATGTCACAGAGA
This sequence comes from Oreortyx pictus, assembly GCA_036925125.1. NCBI lineage: Eukaryota > Metazoa > Chordata > Aves > Galliformes > Odontophoridae > Oreortyx > Oreortyx pictus. The sequence continues at coordinate 7,140,855 of JAUPFR010000003.1, forward strand.
AAATCTACAGCAGGGAATGGAATTGTCCTTGGGAGCTTATTTCTACTGCACACAGATTTCTCCCTGCAATGATCACCATGCCAGAGGCTATATGGGAGTTTAAACACATCAGTAAGCTGGTGAGGACCACTGTGGTCCAGGTTTACACTAAATCTTCTGAATGAAAGATTTATACATACAAGACGCAATGCCTGAATAAATTAGTTACAATAAACAAAAACACCCAGGTGAGGAACACATGTGAGGAATACAGAGTCAGGCTGCTCATGGGATAAACTGCTTGAGTATGGCATTGTGGTGAATTTCTATAAGATCTGACTGTTTGGTATACTACAGCAGTGGAGTAAGCCCAAGATTACTTTTCAGTACAGTATTGCATAAGCATATTTAAAGAGGATGTAACTGTTGTGGAAAAGCTGTTTGCTGTGGAAATGCTGATATATTACTGGTTTTGTTTGTAAATTAACTTGTAGATGACCCCCACCAGCCCTTCCTGCACAGCTGGTGTAGTGCATGCTGTGAAGGCAATCGACCTGCTATTCCTGGAGTGTAAGCTATTCAGTTAAGGTACTTACAAATGGTTTCATAACTGTAGCTCATTGCCAGCAGACAGCTTCTACTTTATAGTCTTATTTTTAATATGCATTTATATTAAAATGAGATGTAGCATGATCCGGTTTTCATTACAGGTTCAGATCTTAAAAGCAAGTGGATAATAAATCTCAAGTTAAACCTCACAGCTACTTAGCCACGCACTGTGTGCTAATGGGGAAGTCAATGCACTGTAGACAAATAAAAGAAAGTGACTTTATTCGAACAAAGTAACTTATCTCTGGAATCATATTCTCTATATTCTGAGTCTCTGATAAGCATTACTGAATATAATGTTTGTTACTGATTCTTCAAATACTTGGTGCCAGTGGTATTTGCTTATACAGCTGTATTTGTTAATCCACTGAAGTCCTGAGTAAGGGGATTCTTGATTACTCTTAGCCACAAGGAGCTTGTGACCTTCTTTCAGACTGGCTGCCTTCTGCCTGAATGAAATTAGGTTAAGTGAGAGTCATAGTGCCTTCATAGTTTGTCTGGGTACATGCTTAACCTTGAAAAAAAAAAAAAAAAACATATTTCCTCTAGGAAAAAAAAAAGCAGCATCTCAGCTTTGTTGCTAAAGGCATGTTGGACCCTTGATTTAAATGTCAAGTGCATGTCTCATCCTAGTGCTCACTCTCTAGTAGAATCTTTCATAGGTAATGTAGAGTAATTTTTACGTCCTCTGAAAATATCCTGAGAGCTTCTCTAACAAAAGCAAAAAAAATTGATCAAACAAGCAAACCCACATGCTTTGGTCTAAATAATATCACATGGGAAAGAGGTGAAAGAGAAAGACCAACTCAATCTCATTTAACAAATACTGTGTACTGACTAGTGTATGCCTTACAAGGTGTTGTTAGCGCAGGAACTGTGGGAGAGCAGGAATTAAAAGGGGGAACACACTCTGCAAGAATTGAGTTTATCCATGCACTGGTTCTCACTGGTCCTATACAAGAACTCTACCAGTGTAGTTATGTATGTATAGTTTACTACAGGAATTTTGAATCAGAGAGGATTAGCCTGGTGAACTCCAAAGCTACAAGTGGTGTAATTTTTCCTTTTGCTTTGATTTAATCCCTTCAAAGTCAGTATGAAATTCACTTTGGATAAACTGCCTGATTGCAGTGGGAACAGATGAATGTGAACACCAAGCTTTTCTGAAATTCTTACATTCTTAAAGAATTCTTAAAAAAATTCATGTGTTATTTCAAAATCAGTGCACCATCTGTGTTTTTTTCCAGCATTTATTCACTACAGAAATAGTTGGGATAATTCCTGTCAAAGTGTTACCCTTTGGATTGAAGCTACCTCTGAACATTTTTTCCCAGAGACAAGACAGGTCTGTATAAGCAAACTTGGAGAGGATGAGGGTGAAAGCAAAAGCTGGAAACATTACCATATTTTGTATCATGAAGCCTCCAACCATCTACAGTTTCACTAATCATTCTGTTCATGCAGTGATTGAATTGAGATATCCCATTAAGTTAATCACCTAGAACAGAGAGAAATTAGTGCAGCTAGAATAACAGAGTACAAGCAAAAAATTAAAAGAATTGGAAAATTTTAGTGTAATGCTGCCACGTACTAATGCTTGGAGCTCATAAAAGGGATTAAAGGATTCCATGGAGGGGGAGATGTCAACTTGAAGCACTACCAGAAAAAGGCCCACAATGGCATTTGGTTTAAAACAGATAGCAGCGCGTTAGGGAACTTTGGCATGTCTACATTACAAAGATGAAAAAATTTCAGTCAGACTCAAAAAGTGAAAAAGAAATACTTTAGCATTATTACTTTAATGTTATATGTATCCACACGCAGACATTGGAGAAAAGCATTTCCTATGATTAAAGTGAGGCGTACTGGAAATGCAAATAGAGAAGTCTTTGTGGAATTACCCCGGGGAAATAAATAGGACGGAAATTTTAAGTAAAAAACAGTTTGGTAGTTTCAGGAAATCTGTGGTGAGATTTTCCTGAAGTTAGAGAGAGTGGTAAGATTTGGGACCCTTGTTAGTATACTTTTTGTTCATTAGCACTAATTTTCATTGTTATCTTTTCCTTCAATAATATATAACATAGCACTGTCTATATTTTGACTGATTTCCTGACCTAATAAAGATAACTGTTCACCAGCTCTGTAAGCAAATTTAGATCAGCCATGTACTGAGTCCATAGAGAATGACATTTGTGATGCAAAATATTTTCTTCTCACACAGCCCTTTTCTGGCTCCTTAAAAATAGACCTACCTTAACATTTTCTATTCTGAGCAGTTGCCCAACATCCATTTCTGCCCCTATTCTTCTTAAGTATTTGTTGAGCTCACCTTGAGAACACGCAAATTGTTTATTGTTAGGCCTTATATAGATCCACAGCCTTTCTCTTTCCCTAATTCCCACCAATCCCATTTTTACCTTTATCTTGCTGGTAAACTGCAGCTGATCTGATTTTTTTCCAATCAAATCTCTTGTAAACTGTGCAAGGTCCTCACATAATTTTGTTTTCTAAAGAGACCACATGCCTTTTTGATTTGATGAGCAAGAGTCAGAAAAGAAATTACTGTTTTAACTTTCCTTCTATTTCTCCATCATCTAGCAAATGCAGTTTCCCCTTTCACTCTTTGTCATGGTTAGCCATAGAGTCTTTATTGGTGGAGAGCTGATTTTTGCAGTCAAAGTGTATACTCAGCTCAAGTTATGCATCAGTTGGGAACATATTTCCTTACTTACTAACTTACAGAGTTGGGTGAACCTTCTTTTGCTTTACTGGACTACCTAGTCAGAATCTTACTAAATCCTTTACATACTCAGACACAAACTATTCCAAGATACTGATTTGTAAAAATGTCTAATGTTGTTACCTCATCTTTTTGACCCTCCTCAGTTACTGCTGTCATTGAATTTATCAATTGATTTTCAGGTCAAGGTGTGGTAAATTAGACTGAGAGAGAAAAGTAATCAGAAGGTTCAAATATTTATAAAGTGAAAAGCCACAAGCTGTTTCTGTTTAGGAACAATAAATTATATGCTCTGTGCAAAGTTGAGACCCAGCATCTCCCAGTATGCTTTGGAAGACCCTACATAGTAAAGAACATAGCTCTCTGCAACAACAGTCAAATATAAAGGTCTCATTCTAAGCTTTTGAGTTTGCAATTCATTCCCCAAAATTCCCAAGCTGAAAGCACTTCAGATGAAACAAGTTTCATAACAGAGAGCTCTGTTCCAGTCTGCCTGAGGAGCCATTACAAGGCCTTTTGTCTGCTTTTTTTTTCACTAAGTCAAAACGTTCATTTTTGTTCACACCAATTAGCACTTGCTTCCTGCAGTCACAGCACTGAGACCAAGTCCAGAGTGAATGAATAATGGTAGCCTGTGTCATGCAAGCAGACACCAAGCATGTCAGCTGAGCTTCAGACAATCTGAAAAGGAAACATACATCACCAGTGAAGTATGTTGATTTTGGGATAGTCCTTTCTGTATTGAGCCTGCATAACATGTATCTTCACAAATGAGTTAAGGCTGAAGTAGTTAATGTGTGTTGACTTGCATTACTTCAAAATCAAATTAAAACACTGTAAGACTTCTTCAAATCTAGCACATTCATTGTGTTTGCCTCATGCTACTCCTTGGAGCATAAGGAGCACCCAGCCTTGAGTGATTTACACACCAGATCTTGTATTGGTCTCATGTTTTATCATCCTTGCAGCCCAATAAATTCTGTCCTTGCCAGATGTGGATAAACATCATCTGAGCCAGTTCTGGTTTCTTTTAGGGATATGTAGGAACAGAGTTATCAATGGCTGCTTTGCAGGAGACTTTCATCCTGGCTTTATTGGCATCTACTCTAGTGTTAGGCAGCACCAAGTGGAGCAGAGTAGTAGAAGTCTTCCTTTGCAGTGCCCTCTAGTACGTCAGACTTTCCTCACCATGTCTGGTGACCCCAGATTTAATTTGTAGAACCGAGGATGGACATTATTCTCTACTGACATCATATGAAATTCTAGATATGTTGAAAAAATTTCCATCAGCTTCAGTTGCATTTCTGTTGCTGAAGCCATAGCTGTAAATAAGGTACTAGTGTCTTCACAACTGACTGCAGTATTTTGTTCATGGCTCCTATTTAAATTTGGTGCTCATGGCTGTATTACTTTTAATTAGAGTGAGTTCATCACTCCTTTCTGTGATTTTTTGAAGAAGGAGCAGTATGTAGGAAGATGACATCATCTGCTGCTAAGCTGAATTCAGATGAACTGGCCTGAAATGAATTTACTTGCAATACAGTTTGACATTTTAACAAAACACTGGCAAATAACTATCATTTCACTTTTATTGTGCCGAGAATGGGAATACACAGGGCAGAAAATGACATCTTCATTGCACCTGGAGAGCTAGGAAAGTGGGAAGGAGGGAATCCATATGTTGATTTTGATTTTGTGTTTAAATGCCACTTTTTTGTACCACTAGGGATGCTGAATGCCCTTAATTAAAGAAGTGTGCTTTTAATTTACATTTTGGCTTTAAGAGAAAACTAGTTAGAGAAATGAAAAAGAAACATGGTATAGTTGCAGGTCTCAGCAGGCTGTGTATCAATAAAGATCTCCTGGATAGCATTTTTTTTTCCATAAGATAGACCAATTCCTTTGTTATAAAACTTCCTCTGTAATTATACATAATGACTGCAGTTTTACATAATAGCAACACTTATATATAATGATTGCATAGGCCATGATAGCTTAACTTTTGCTGTATTGATCTTTTAGCTTTCAATTTTATAATATTTAAAGAAAGAAAGAGAAGACAATGTACACATCAGTAAAGAGCATTGAGGCATATATTTACTCTTAAATAAAAATAGAGTGAATCTGTTAGAAGAAAAGGAATGAAACTGTCTCCAAATCACCTTAAAATGTCAGACTTCAAGTAGTGAAACACATCAGCTGTCCTCACTGTGAAACACTAGACCCCAAGTACACAGTGAGGAGTCCCAGAAGTTGTCCATCTTGTCTTCACTTCAGTGAGTCATCTCTTTTTGGAAAAAACACCTTAGCTTTATACTTGAAGAATAGGTGGGCAGCTTAGAAAAGCAAGTGATGAGCTAAAAGAAGTAAAAGTGAAATTCACACCTGTCAAGAAAGCTGATGGTCCAGACATGTGCATGTCAGAACTTTCTTTTGCCCAGCTGCTGAACCTCACTCCTAGCCTGGATGAACGGTTCGTGGGAACTTCAATTTTAGAGGTCAGTAAATGGTCTTTCTCATCTTTGGCAAGGTTATCAACTCTAAAGTTGCTAATAACATGTAAAGTAGTTATGTAACTCACTCATTCATCTGTATTTAGTTTTGGAGAGTTTGCTGCATCCAGCTGGATATGCTTTTTTACTGAGAGGTTATTGAGGACTTTACTGTTTGGAATGCAAGTTCATATACAAACACTGAGACCTCATTCCTGAGTTTTGTTTAGCATGGGTTGTTTGTAAGCTTTGATTTAGCATCCCTCATCAATATAGCACACAGAGCATGTCTGCTGCCTTCTTCATCTGAGTGAAGTCTTGCAAAAAAACTCCAAATCCTGCCTATTACACCTTAACTTTTATAGTCTTTACAGCACAGTGAATTGGTTCATGTCTGTATTCCAGGCTGCTTAGGCTATAATTTCATTTCTTGTAAATATTCTGTGGAATAAGTTGCAAAACATCTCCCAGAGGAAGCATAGAAAGGGATAAAATAGTAACAGATAGCCTTCCAACAGCCCAGAAAACCATCATCAGTACTGTGGCCGGACTGCAGTGGTCGATAGTGGTGATAAGTGAGCAGCTGGGGTAAATGATCCTTGAGGTCTTTTCTAAGCTTAATGTTTCTGTGATACTACAGTCAATAACCAGCAATTATATGGAAAAAAATGCACAATAATAATAAATAATAATCATTTTTATTTAAGTTATAGCTTAATTTTTGCAGTTTACCTCAATAATAGAATAGTAAAATTATAGAATCATTAAGGTTGGAAAAGACCACCAAGACTGTCTAGCACAACTGTTCACCTACCAGCAATGATTCCCAGCAAACCATGTTCCTTAGTGCCACATCTACACATTTCTTGAATGCCTTCAGGGATGGTGACCCCTCCACCTCCCTGGACAGTCCATTTCCAGTGCCTGACCAATCTTTCTGAGAAGTTTTTCCTTATATCCAACTTGAACCTCCCCTGGAGCAATGTGAGGCTCTCATCCTATTCCAAGTTACCCGGAAAAAGAGGCCAATTCCCACCTCTCCTCATCCTCCTTTCAGGAAGTTGCAGAGGGTGACTCGATCCTTCATTTGATTTCTGGAAACACTAGTAAAAGTTTCTTACATTTAATTTCCAGTACTAACTTAAAAAAATAAATCAGTAAGTCTTTGTTCAATGAGAAACTTAAATGCAGGCATGATGGTAAACCTGGGAATAATCTAATTGATTTCAAGGGAACTAAAAAGTACTTAAACACCTTCCTGAATTAAGAAATAATTGCATTTTAACTTCAGGAATAAACTTTGTTTCATTTGCAAGTTCAGTATAATTTATTCAAACTTCCAGTTATAGATGGAGTGCTCAGATCTGTATGAATAAACTCAGTGGCATATCTGAAATTGAAAATTAAAGCTTGCATGAGGAAAAGAATACTAGCTTAAGTTATTCAGGAATAAATTAGACTAATATGATTTCTAAAGTTCATCTACAAAATTGATGCTGCTGTCTTTATTCTTGCAAGATGAAAAGTTATAAGAACTGACAGTAGTATAATATTACAAAGATAGGCGGTATGAAAGAATTACTGGAAAGGAATGAAGGGTCTATTCAGAAGAAAGTTTATTTTGCTTTCCCTGTCAAAATGGTTTCTGTTACTTCTCATATACAGAAAATGCTGTAATTTTTTTTTCTTATGCAGTACTATGAATAGCAGAAGCAACAAAAAAAATTAGATAAGGCCTGAACATATTTCAAGGAGTACTGCAGTGTGCTAAAAAATAATAAATAGATTTGTTAACTGAGGGAGATTAGAAAAACATTTTTTCCTTACCAAACAGGGATAAAATGTAACTAGATGACTGGTCAGATGATATCCCCCTCTTTTTCATTGCTGTTAGTACAATGGAAACTTTTCTTCTAGCGCAAAAGCTTCTTTGGCTCAAATATTTGTGAAAGATTTCATTACTTTAAAAATACACTGGAGAAAGGAATTTTAACAGAAAACTGTAAAACAGGATAATAGGATTGTGCTGTTAATTGGATGTGAGTACTTAGGGGATAGCCCTGGAATTGTCCCTTCAAACGACCACTTGCAGAATCACGTCCTCTGTTTGCAAAAGAAATCCCCACCACACCTATCAGGGACCACCCATACTCCTTGCATACTTATTTTATAAATAAATTTTTAATACTGCATGAGATCATTCAGCTAATTTTACCTGGCTCACAATCACAAGACAGTAAGACTTGGGTTATTTCAATCATTCTGGTGAGTTTACACCCAAGATGATTTCAGTTTATAAGAGTAAAGCTGCGTTTCTAACCTCCATGGTGACTTGAATTCCATGTTATTCATCACTGTTGCAAATACAGCACATCCTTCCTGTGTTGCTGCAGTCACCTGCTGTCTGCAAGCTATTATCAGAGTCATGCGTTATTATGATGTACAGTGCAGTAAGTTTGGAGAAGATTTTACACATAAATCAAAATAGCTGGAGGTTTGCAAGTTTAAATCAGGGTCCCAACTTACCAGAAATAAAATGTTAAATATGTCTTTTCACGTTTTTCAATTATTTTAAATGTTGCTATAAGCAGCTGGAGAAAATTGGTTTTCCATTTTTGAAGACAAAGCATGGGGACTGCTGGCTGTGGGTGGCAGGAGACATTTGGAGAAGGGGCAAAAGCCATCTACAGCATCACTACTTGGTCCTGATCTTGGTAGCCCGCAAAGGGCAGATAAGAAATGTCTATCAGGCAACTCTTGTCTCTGAAAGATCTCCTTGTGAATTGTCTCTTCTTGTTTCTTAGCTATCTCATATGATGCAGACTACTTTATATAATTTTCTTTTCTGCAAAATAAGATCCCAGCATTTTTGCTGAGGTGAGATATGTTGCTTTCAGCTGAATAAAATCAGGTCTAGTACCAGGTGGCATTGATAGAGCCGATAGTGTCTGCAGTGCAGCAACCTCTCTTCCTTCTCTCTCAGAGGCAAATACATTACAGTGTAAGCCTTAAGAAGTAGGTGATCTAATCGCAGTATTTATTGGGCTCCCATTAACTTAGTTTTCTCATGCAGGAACTTGATTCACTACTTTTTGAGGGAGGAAAATCCCTAAGCTGCTATGGATGAGCATGGAGGCCCAGAGAACAAATAAACTATCCTGCACATCTGCAGCACGACCTGCAGCTACCTGGATCACCCTGAAGTGCCTGTGCTTTGGGGGGCACAGAGCACGTAGGGGCAGGCACCCTGCCATGTGTCCTGCTGGCTGGACTTGGCCAGCATGGTCTTCATTAGAATAGAAGACCTGATACTGACACCTGAACGTGTAAGTTAGACACTGCTTTGAGAGAATTAGCTGAGGCCTTCATCCTCTTAAAAACTCCAGTGAGTATCAAATAGATCTTCAGTACAGGGCAGAATAGGAGAGGCTCATCGGAGACACCACATCAGATAATGTTCACAGCTCCACAGTTCACCTATCTGGAAGCACACTGGGAAATCTTAGTGCCTCCTTGGGGAATTTTCCCCAAAATATTTTTCTTCAGAAAAGAATATGGTTTTCATTAAATATTTGAAAAAGATTATTAGGGCAGTTCCTATTTTCTGAAACTGTCTTTACATTAAACAACAGGAAACTTGGAAAGGAAGAAATGTCTGCAAACTTCCTTCAGAAAAAAAGAAAAGCTGTAAAATATATTTTATGTATTTCTCTTAAAAGAATGAAAAGAAAAGCATTGAAAAGGGGGGCTTTCAACCCTTTTCAGGACTGTGTCATACTGGTAACACAATATGGGAAATATATTCAATTGCATATCTGTGGATAAATGGAAGACTTCAGTTTCTGAGACTTCTTTTTCTTAACACTGAATTCTATTTCAAGGCGTACATACATGCTTCTCTGAAGTATTACCCGAAAAATCCTCTTAACACTTACAACAGCTTTCATCTCCCTGCTTCCTGCAAGAACTAATCCATACCTACAGAAACAAGGGATCTTTTGTTCAGCTCCAATCTTAGCACACATTTTCTTAGATGTTTCCTCTGTAATGTAAAGGATAATATGGACCCAGCAAAGTAAATACAAAGGCAAGCTTAAACTGAACGCATGAATCTAAGTCTCTCTCAAGTGTAAGGAGGACTGGATAGGCACAAGGACATTTTTTATAGGCAGTTATACAGATTTTTATGTAATAGTTAATTTGTGGCTCTGATTACTTCTTTTGCTTGGCCTAGAATACAATGAAGGAATGAATTAAACGCTGAGTAATTGCACTGTCTAAGCTGTGTCATTTCAGTAAATCAGTACCAACCTCTGATACTGATGTCAATTGGAATGGATAGGATCCAAAGGGGACTTCTGGAATCCTTTCACCCTCAAAGCAAGGCTCTTACATGCACAGTATCTCCTAGCCCCACCAACTGCCTGTCTGCACTAGGATTTGTACTGGTGTCACTAAACATGGGATAAAACCACTTCAGAGACGATCCTAAAAGATGAAGTGAAGAAGTGCCAAAAGGCACTATCAGAGCTTATTTCTGAAACACTGTCATAAACAGTGTGCCCATCCTGGGGAAAAGTGATGAGAAAAAAGTCCTTGTTTGTTGGGTGTGATATAGGTTTATTGTGCAAATTTGGGTTTCTGCTTATGGAACACTTCTTCCCTTCTAACTGTTGTTCCTTTCACTGCAATGAGTCTTATCTCATAGGAATCATGACTCTGGCTTCTGTCAGTCACAAAGTCATCCAGGTAAGCTTAAGGAAAGAGTGTGAGGCTGTTGGTATTCAGATTAAAATTACTCAACCATGTATTCCTGCAAAACGATATTTGATGCATGTTCCCTGTTTGCTTCAGTGCTCCTCCATAGAAATAGGAATTTTCAATGGCTCATTTAATGGCATGTATAATTCACTGGTGAGTTACATACTGCCCCATCTGTGCCAGCTCACAGAGCATAAGGGTTAGGATAGCCCACAGCCACAAAGCCAGACTTACAGCACAGCCTCATTCATCTCCTCCCTGAGCAATCTGTCCTTCCCTGCCAGCCGGCACAGCAGCTTGCACACAAGCACCTATTAAAAACAGAATAAACTGAGCATTTACTCATTGTAACACTGTGTCATATGTTTGCCTTTGTTTTATTATGTCTGATCTCTGTTTTATATCCCAGATCTTCCTAGTGTGGGGTCAGTGGCTGGCACTGGCAGATTAGGTAGCACCTTCCCCCAGCAAGCTATCTGTTCCTATGTATGGAAACTCATTTCTACTCAGCTTCAAAACCTTTGCATACTTCATCTGCCTCATTCCTGGGTGTTCTTTTCCTTCCTTTCTGAAATACAGTTGGAATCATCCCTGCTTGGGAATCTCTTTGTTCTTTTTTTACCTTTTGCCTCATGGAGTGGCGCCCCAATCCCAGTCAAGCTTCTTACTGAAACCACAGATAAATAATGCATACATTTTACCATTTTAGGCTTTAGTTCTTTGGTCTTTGTGACAGATTTTATAGTCTGATCTGGTTTGAACATGTCAACATTTTAAAATTAATAAAACTTTGGAGAGGGAATGGCTTTGTGTATTCTGCATGTCATGATCTCCCAGATCAAAGTAAATAATTTTTATTAGAACTTAACCTCGCCTCGAATATGTCTGCGGTACAGGCTGTCTCAGAAGCAAAAAAAAAAAAGAGAGGAGAAGATGTGGGCTATTTTTCCAGGTACAAAGCAAGTGATACCATATCAAATGGTGACCTTGTGTAGGGAGGCTGCTCTTTCTTTCCTCTCGAGTCACTCCCTACTGGCTTTGACCTGCTCAGGCGTCTCCCTTTACTGATCCTTCTCTCTGCTGCCAACTGGAGAAATGCTGGAGTAAAGTCTGACCTCAGTGATTCATACAAGGTCACTCAATGAATAACTTCCTTTATGAAGAAATGAAGGCGAGGTGAGACTCACGTCACCGCCCCAGCCAGACATCTACAGTTCTCCTCCTACATGCCTGACCAGTGGCAAGCTTTGGTTCTGTGCATACTCACATGCAAGTCTCCAAAATCCTACATATACATGTACAGGCACACACTGCTTGCTGCTGTGGCTTTCTTTAGGCTGATGATGATGTAGAATTTTAAAGTACAAACTAGAGCAGCAGAAAGTTTCTCCGTTGTCTAGATCCTGGCAAATGATGGATGAATTTGAAGTGCAGCTGCATTGACAAAGGCTAGGATCAAGGTAGGAATGGCAAAGTTGTTGAATGCAATTTCAGCCAGGGCTCCTTCCTCCTTTGATGCCTCCAAAATGCTTGCTTAAAATATTGTTTAGTTTAAATGGTACATACATTATATTTGTCCAAAACAGAAAAGAATAAAAAAGAAAACAACTTATAGAAATACAATTAGGTGCTAACACTAAGATTATAGGAATGGGGATGGCAGTGGTTAAAAAAAACCCTCAGTAGAAGTCTGATACCCATATCAAATTACCCCTGCAAGATTTTGCCCAACTTAATGCTGCAGAAACTGCACAGCCATAGAACCCTAAGTGCTGAACACATCCGAGCTTCCTGAAAATACTCCAAAAAATAGAGTAGCTCACCTAAAAGATGCAGGTTGAGAAAATAATTTACCATGCATTGCAGATGACACAAGACATTAAGATTTTGGCCAAGGCATCTAATAAGCTACAGGTCTGGAGGAAGTAAGAGTGCAGTGGATGGCTTGTTATGAATGTGAATTTATTGCTCTTGCACTTCAAAAGTCTTTCCCTTCAGCCATTGTAGCAAAACGTGATTCATTATTAGGAAGCAGAGTGACATTTCAATCTGAGAAATTTGAAAAAGGGAGATGTGAAAGCCTTCATTAAAAAAAATGACAAGGTTGGGTGGTGGGAAGGTTTCTAAGAAAACTTTGCAAGAGATTTTGCTTTCTAATATAAGTCTCTATTAAATTAAATAAGCATGAACTTCATAGAGAAATGAGTCATTATGTCCTGTAAGATTATATCTACCTGCCATTAAATTCAATGAAAGAACGTCCATTAATCAAAAAAAGAGAAATATTTTCATCTAATCACCAGAGGAACCTAGAGACCCGTCAGCTTTTTCAGGTTTGGTTTAATTCATATGCTTTTCTTTTCATCAGTCTTTCCATTACCTGTATGCCTCACAAAAGCAATGCAAACTGTTTCTATAAAAGGCAGACAAAAATTAAAGGTTTCTAGCTTGCTGGAAAAAACAGGTTGCAAAATCTAATTTCAATGCAATACCTGCTATTGTGTTTTCTTCATTTTATGCATACTTTGCTTAGCTAATTTAGTCAATACTTTATGAAATAACCGAAGACATTTGCTCCAAAATAAAAGTAGCATACTAATTTTGCACTGAGAACTGAGTCCATGTGTGTACGAATGAGGATGAATGAAACAGGAAAACTTAACCTAAACTCTAAACCCAAAATTCTGAATGAATGAATGCCTGAATTTTCAATGTTAGTGTTCATTTAGTGTGTATTTTTTGCATATAGTTCTTGAGCATTAAACCAGAGGTATTAAGTGAAGCTTTATACCTAGACTGCAAGTTTATTTTCCTCAAAAAAAAAAAACAATAGATGCAAAAACATATGCAAAATTAATACAATATTTGCATAGTAGTTTAAACAATGGAGCCTCAGACTTGTTAATGAAATACTAGCATAATAAAAATGATAAACAGTTTGTTTCAAACCAGAGAGCATTGCAGATGCCTTTCAAATGTAAAGAAGAGGTAGAAGAGACTTTACTATAACATACTCATAAACCCCATAATCTATTGCTGAAGGTGCTTGGACTCTCCCTGAATCAGGTCTGGGCTGGCAGCTCCCTAGAGAAAAAACTTTTTCACATCTAACAAATACAATTTGATGACAGTGTCAAATACACTTCAACACTAAATGATCATCATCCTTGTGTTTACCAGTTTTTCAGTGAAAAAATTGTGAAGTTTGTTCTTTTTTCTTCGAAGGCTATACCAAATCTGATCTGTGCAGTTATTCTGTGCTACTCTGACTCAGAATTACTCAGCAGTTCAGAGAATGTTTTGCATTTGTACAGGTTTAAGTATAGGTAAAACCCCAGGAATGTGAGGATGATATGAGGCAAAAAGCAGACCAGGAAATGGCCGAGCTACTGTGGAAGAAGTATAGTTCATTCGCTCTTTGGTGATAACACCTTTCAACTGCCCAACCTTTCCTAAAGCACTTGTACTAATAGGTATTATCTTGCCCATGAGTTAAATGAGTTAAAGAGCTAACTCATTCCTGTGTCTTGCCTAGGCCTTCCAACATACTCCCAAGTCAAAGCCAGAAGTTATTGCCAAAACTATTTTAAGGCTATTTTCTGCATAAAGTTTTAAATATGAATTTAAATATGAAATTTGAGAAGATATATAGGCAGCTACACTTCTAGAATGTAATAAAAACAGAGATCTTTTATGACAGTTAATCACCTCTTTCTGGCTCTCACACTCTTCTCTTTGTAGATAAGTATTTGGGCCCTATCTCCTCTTCCAGCAGGAATTTCTCTGCGAAGGACTGTATACAGAAACAAGATGGAGGACCTTAATTTTCCCTTCTGTCTCCAAAACTACAAATTTTCAACAGTTCATGCAATGACAGAATCACAGAGTCGCCAAGATTGGAAAAAATCTCCAAGGTCATCCATTCTAACCATCCACCTACCACCACCATTTCCTCACTGAACCATGTCCCCATCGTATTGTTTCTTTAACACCTCCATGGACAACCATTTAATCACTTCCCTGGGAAGCCCATTCCAGCACCTCAGCACTCTTCTGTGTTTTTTTTTTTTCCTAACATCCAACCTGCCTCCCTGGTGCAAATTGAGGCGAGAGAAGAGGCCAATCTCCAAGTTGGAATTATCTTTACATTTCCAGCAATGTTTATAGTGTAATGGAGCAGCTATCATCATTAGAGCATACTTACAATCATTACTCCTAAAGGTCCACCTAACCTATACATATACATCTACCTAACGATATACATATGTATCTGACAGCCGTGTCCTACAGCCCAAAAACGCCTGGGGATGACAGAAAACAGGGCAAGCACTCATCATCCTTTCAATATTTCAAACAGTCTAAGTCTAATGTGGTTTGTTCCCAGGGGACATTTCTTCAGTGTTCTTGCAATGTCTCCCTTTAAACTCATTTACACTTGTGCCTCTTTCACAATCTTTTGTCCAGGTCTACCATACATTGTAAACAAAGCATACCTGCTTGCTTTGAACAGCTCCTAAACACTTTCAATGGCCCTTTGCTCTTCTAATAAAAAACTAGATGACCTTGTCTTATCATCTAGAGGCATTTCTATCAGGTTCACAGTTACCATCATAAGCAGAAACTATTTGCTAGGGCCATAATATGACTGTCCTGATGTACTGTCTCAGTATGTTCTAAGCTGTTTTCCTCACTGTGATGTTTTTTCTCACTTTAGAATAGGAGAAGTAGGAGGGAATTATGTCGTCTTGTGATTGGGATCATGTGCTTCAATGAATAGTCTTCATAGAGGACAGTGATAATTTCTCCTTTTCCTGTTCTGTTTACAATCAGTCTACTTTAGTTAGTAGGAGAAATCTGAAAGAGGCAGTTTCTTAGCATGAAAGTGACTCTTGAGCAGTCTGGGTTGTGGTTAAACTGCCTCCCACACATTAACGAGCAGAAAATCAAAGCAAACAAGCAAAAATTTTCCCTTAAACTGTAGTACCTCAGCAGACAAGTAAAGCTGCACCATACTGAAGGTACACATAACCCACTGTATGGAGAGACCTGCATTCCTGATATGTAATAATAGTCAAATGTGGGACTATTTGCTGTTCTCTGTATTTTCTGTAGCTTTCTTGCTAATGTCAGACTATTGCAGGGTGACCTCATCTTTACCACATGCACTCTAATATCCACTTGAAAAATATTATTAACATGAACTACTCTGTCTCTTAATGTCCTCAGGATGTATAAAATCCTATTCTCCTGTCACTTCTTGGTGAACTACCAGTCAGGTAACCTTCCACTGTAATTCTGACAAAAAAAAACAAAAACAAAACAAAACATATGTGTTCACTGCTTTTGATATGCTTTTGCTTTGTATAATGTAACAGTGTTTTTTGCTTTAGAACAGACGAAAAACAAGCTGCCCATTTATTTTGTCATGGCCATCTACTGGGCTTGATTCTCTCCTGCCACACCACACAAGGGATGGCTCCCAGATCTTCCTCACTGTCCCATCCAAGAACCAGTAAACCACAAAGCAGGTATCACTAGGAGGGAACTTGTGAAAAAACCTTGGCCTGCTGAAATGCCTCTAGTCATGGGGATGGGGAGCTGATGAAGATAGATGTCCTTCTGCTGGCCCTTCTCCTCCTGATTAAGGTTTCAACCAGAAGACTGACAGTCAGCATGGCTATTAGGTGGCTGTCAATCCTTGTGAGTGACGTGACAGGTTGGAGAGGTGCATCTCCAGGACTGTCAGCTTCTGAAGGTACAACATGTTCAAGGAGATAAAACCGAGCAGGGAGCAGATGAAAGGCAATTGCAGGCTCTCCAAAGTGCGTGATGGCACCTTGTCCCTCCCAGCAATAGGTCTGTCTGCTGTTTCCATCACAAAGTTGATTCATGGCTTTCAGCTCATCTGAAGTTGGCACAAAGGGCCCAAGTGGGTACAGACCGAGGGGGAGGATTCTAGTGAGGGAGAAGCAGCAGAGGGGCCCCAGGTCCAAGGAGGAGGAGGGCAGGAGGGACTCCTTGCACAGGTTGGAGAAGTCAGCATTATGTCAACAGAGGTCAGCAGAACTACTTTCAGTTGGCCCCACCAAGCACTCAAAATCACTCCCCTAGGTTTTGTCTTCAACAGGGAGCACATTTGTATGAAATGAAAATAACAGGACCAGATTGCTAACAGACTGAAACTGTGACAGGAACAGCTCAAAAAAGATTAACTGAGAAATGTTTTTAGTCTGAAAATAATTGGGTGATGGGTAGGATCAGTGATTTCCAAAAAACTGGAAAATTAAAGGCTGAGAAAAAAGTATGTGGGAGTATAATTGCTGGAAAGTAAGCACGGAGAAGCTAATTTTCTCCAGGTCTTTCCTTCTAATTAGTTTCTGGTTTCTTTTCCCATCCACATTTTCTGGTCTACAACTTTCAATACAGGAATGATGAAACACTAGAGTATTTCCTGCCACTTTTTTGACCCAAACAGTTAGCTAAAGCACTGGAGTCTTCTGTATTTATTCAGCTACAAAAATCTGCTGATGGAGACAAATAGGTCTTTAATGGAACCTGTTTTGTTTCCAGAAGCACAGTAAGTGTGATTGTGATCATTTTCTCCCCAGATCCTTTCTAGCACTCCTCCTGCCCTCCAAAGTTGTCTCTTAGTCATAGTCTCAACTGTTAATTCCTCCCAGATCTGATGTTTTCTTTTTGGCCACTCTCTCCACTTGTGTCATCTTTTAGCTTTTCAAAATCTCAAGAACTTTAAAGGAAAACAGGGAATTGATCATCATTGTTCATGCGTGCTTTACAAGCGCCGTTACTTTGTCTGTTGCTTTATGTCTGTGCCTAAAGTAAAACTGCTATCGTTGTTAACTAGCCCTGTAAAAAAGGCCTTTAGCAATCTTAAAATCCTTGAAAGAGATACAGTGGTTATACAAAATTAGTAGCATTATTCTTCCTTGTCTTTTTTTTTTAAAGGTGTGTATATGATGCATCAGAACATAATTAACTTACTTTTCCTCTTAGGACTTAAAATATAGTGGTTGTGAGTGGTTGGCCCAACTCCAAGTGTTTCAGTGATAGTATTCATCTACCCAGGAGCATCTTGAATGTTTGATTGCAATTAACAATTTCACAGAAATGGTTCTCACCTTGTTAATGATTTCTTGTTCAGTGTTCACCTCGATCTCAGGGGCCTGCTCAAGGTCTGCAACACTCAGTACCTGGTTTCTAACTGCTGTACTTAGGACAGATAGGTTTTCTTTCCAACCAAAAGAAGAAAATACTGATTTAATAATCAACAGTATCTTAACAAGAAATGTTAGACACACGCAGATTTGGTAGTTTACCAGCTGTGCAAGTTGGTCAGCAGACTCTGGAGGTCAGTGCCAGGGGATCCTATGATTTCTAAAGCTGATCTAGGTTCAAAATGTAATAGGCTATTAGGCACAAAGACATGGCTACAGCTCAGAAAGCCTTAGCCTTGCTGGTTACCAGAAGAACAGAATCCTATACATTTGCTTTACTCTTTACTCTGCACTTAGCATTCATGGTAATTACCAGCAGAGACTCCTTGTGCAGATAGACCTTTCTTATTATGATTTTTCATATTTAGATAGTGTGCACTAACATCTCTGACCCAAAAACCCAGTACAGCACTGAACGAGAAAGAGCCGCTGCAAACCTGAAGCATTTTTGAGCAGTCCTCTATTTGTTGTACAGCTGAGGGTTAGCCTGAAAGCAATAGAGGATAAAACAAAGACAGCATGCACAGCAGGTGGCTTGCCATGGAGATATCACTAGAAAGAAAAGGATCAGGATTCCTGCATTACAGAACGTCTGTAATGCAAATCTCTACCAAGTTTTCAGCCTGTAAATGACAAGGCTGTAGCTGGGGTTGAAAAAAAAAAAACATAAAGCCAAGCATAAATGTGTCTATATTCACAAGGACATGTTTGCCAGCCAGCCTTTTGGCAAATGTAAAAAAAAATGTGCTTTTACGGTCAGCTGCACCTAACACCACTATCCTGGAAATAAAGAAATGACTTTTTTTTTTTTTTTTTTCCTATCCGTGGACATCAGCCAAAGCCTCCTTCTCCATTTCATCTGCACTGACATTGTTTTTATTGGCACTCCCAGCACATACAACTGAACTGCTGTATGACACCCTGCCAGTGCCTCCTGAGAAATATCCCTGGATGAATCTAACTTTGTGCCTACTTTCAGGATTCTCAGTCAGATTCCCAGCCACTGTCTTCTGGACACCCTCGCAGAGCTTATTTATAATGGTAATTTACCAAATAATTATCCTCCCAGATTTAAACTCCCAAACACTTGGTGTTAATCTCCATGCCTATCCTCTCCCAGGAAGGAAGGAGCAGGTGTATTGGCCAAAATTTCAGTTCTGCAGGAATTTAACTGTAAACTTGTCCTACTTTCAATCCCAAGTCACATCTGACGTGCAGAACTTGCAGTAGCCACCATTGTTCTGAGAATATCCTGAGCTCCCTATAGCCTTAATTACTACTGTCTACTGTTTTTCAACAGCTCAAAATTTCATCCAATAATATCTCACAGCCTGTTGTAGTGTCAGGAATGTGTTATATTTTTTCTGTGAAACATTTTAGATGTGTAACATATCCCACCTCACAATGTCTTTCAAAGGGAACACAGTATCCATAAATGTGTGCTGTGTTCTGCTTAGGGAACCTGCCAGAACTCTGTTTACACATCAAGCATAGAAAAGTATTTGGTTTCAGCCTTCCTTCTGTGAATTTCTCCTGAAGTAAGAAAGATAAATTAATTCCTTATTATATATGTATTTAGCTCTCTGGGACTCCTGATTTGCTTGGAGAGACTTTCAAATGACCAATGAATTTACCAGCTTTTTGAAGTTTTTCTCAAATGTAATGAGTCCTGTGGCAATAATCTGATTAAGTTCATCTGCTAGCCTCTGCCTTAGGACCAGAAGAACTGTGATAATTAGTTTAATAGATGCAAAAGCTGTTTATATATCAGAGATGCTTCTTAGGTTCTGTTGGTCCCTTGTCCTTCCAGAAGATGCAACACAGGACTGAGCAAATTTCTTCTCTATCTGATTAACATGCAAACCCTCTTAGTGGTAAATCAACTGTACATCTTAAGTTTAGCCCACTAACTTGCTAGACCTTTTGTTTTTTTCATGTGTATGTTAGCATTACTGTTGCTTGACCTGACATTGACATTATATTGTGTATTCAATCTGGAATCTTCAACTTAGACCATCACTTGCTTTTTGACATGAAATTCCTCACTCATCACACTCCTTCTCCATAGTCTCATGTTTGATTGAGCCCACCTTGCAGCAAAACAAGACTAAGCTGGTCAACTCTGTAGGCTAGTGAATTCAGACAAGGCTCCTGATGATGCAGGTAAAGAAGGAAAACCCCAGCACTTTTCTGTCCTATTTCCCTGTATCTCTATCAGATCGAGAAGAACTAAATGAAGTTGAAGTCAATTGTGTCAGCTTTCGATATCGTACAGAATGTATGATGGGGTCACATCAAAAGTACATAGGGAGGAGTGAACCTGACCTTAGCAACAGTGTTATTAATGATATAAATAATCTGGAGATGATAAGGGGAACAAAAGAAACTGTTAAACCTTTGTACAAGAGTATGTTGATACCCTATGTGCCACGAGTCCTCCTTCAGAAAATAATATATAGTGGCAATACAAAGTGGCAGCTTTGAGGGGACAAGCAGGTGATGAGGAGTCCTAAGAGGAAGCAAAGGTAACTTCTATGTTATGAGAAAAATTGACACATTTTGGAGAGACAGCTTTAAGACAACTAGCAGTGAGATGCAAAGTCAGAGCCTAAGTGTCAAGCAAAGCTGAAACAACATGTTGTTTTGAACTGTCAAACAGAAGTGAGAAACTGAATAGGAAGACTTGAGGTGTCAAGCAGAGCTGAAACTACTTGGGCTCGAGGTGCAGAAAGCAGTAGTTTTACTGAAGGACTACCATGAAGGCATACTGCTACTCAGTATGAAAGCAGTGTCCTCTCATTTGGAGTAAACTGAATATCCAGGGAATATAGGGATTAGTACAGCTTTTCTGACAGAAGATGGGCTGGCTACAAAAGTTGCATTCACAAAAACCTCCATAAACAAGTATGAGCGAAGAGTAACAGAGGGAAAAATAACACACTTTTAAACACTGCACTTTGTTCTCAACTTTTATTTACATACACACTTAAATATGATCCACTGACAGTCTGAGGGAAGGGCTGAGGTCAGACTCCTGCCAAGATATCCTGAAAGTCTCTTACACACACTTCTGTTCACATAACCTTTTTTTGTTCTGCATCGTGATGCGAAGTTACTGTACTTTTTTTTTTTTCAAGTGCTTATTTCTCCCCTCAGAGTCTGGATAGATGCCTGTGGTGCAATTTTTTTCTTTCTGAAGGAATGCAACATTTCTGTGTCCAGCACCTGACACCTGTGTCCCACTCAGATTGTGCCTATCTGACAGGACTATACTGCTCTCATTGACAAAATGGACATCTGCTCACAATTTTTCTCCAGCTGTTTTCTATTTTTTCAGAGAGTTTCTGATTACATGAGGCATTTGATTGCCCCATTCTTTCTACTATATATATTTTCTTGCTTATACCAACCACATGCTCTCTCTTAAGTCACTTGGAGCCAAAAAGATCTGCTGCTCCCAAGGTCTGCCTCATGCCTTGTCTAACTGATCAACTGTCTCCGTTCAATTCAAGTGAACTCAGCTGACTCATCTCAGGACAGCTATATCAATTGCCCACCACATGGACAGCTTAATATATTTTAGGTTGGGCAATATTCCTAACAAAATGCTTATCAAGGTCAGCTGACGTTGAAACACAGCATTTCCCAGTGCTACCCGATTTCTTCCACAGTCATGACAAGAAGAAGGTAAAATGTTGAGTTTGGACGCATTATAAGGATTTGGTCACACTTGCAATCCATTTTCCTCCAGAAAGTCCTGCTAGTGTTTCATTATATTCCTGTGTCTTTTTGGGTAAAGACAAGTCAGTGTCTCAGTGTGCATTTGGTGTGTTCTCAGTCATGACGAAACTTAAGTTTTTCAGAGCTCATAAGGAGAATTCACTGCTGATTTTTTGTGATGATACAGTAGGATGGGCTACACCCATTCCATTCTATCATTTTTTGTCACTCTACTATTTTGAGAAATCAATGTCATTGCTATGAAAACATTTTGGAATTAGATCTGGAAAATGGAAGAGCAATCACTGAGAACCTGTTCATTTAACACGCTGGAAGACAGCTAACGCCTGGCTGAGGTGGGGATGTTTCTCACAGAATTTTTTTTCTCCCTCTAATTTTTGAAGAACAATGGCTCTTAATAGCATTCATCTTAATGAGCTGAACACCTCTATTAAAGGGATGAGAAAAACTACTGAAGAACCTGAAAGCTGGGCCCAGCACTGTAAATGCTTGAATCATATTTAATTCTCCTTAGCTATGAGAACAATTGAAATAAAATCACGTCTGAAAGAAAAGAAATAAGTGAAAACTACAAGAAAATGCCTTTAGAACATAGCTTTGCAGCCTGACTGTGGGAACATGTATTTTGAAGGGGGAGGGCAGTGCCTGAGTCGAAGTGTACAGAGGTAAATAAATAGTGGAATGGAGAGTCATCGCATCCACTGATCCCCAAGAGGTTAGACAAGTGGGGAGAGGCATCCAACAAGAAAAGAGAATTTCAGAAAGATTCTCTGCTAGATTAATATTAGAAAGTGATGAACTTTTTAGATGAACTACTGAAACTGGTTGGTTTGAGTTCAAAAGGCTACAGGTTAAACAGTTGCTAACTATTCAGCATTTGCTAAAGGTGTCATAATCTTTTTACAAAGCTCAGATAAGTGGTGTACAAAGTGTCACCCTGTGATAACACTGTCATCATCAGCAAACAGCAGTGATTCAGACATTTCTGCAGTAATTACCAAAATTTTGCTAAAGTGCCTCAAAGAAAACTTGTTAAATTGTATTCTTATTAACACATTCTAAAGCTGAATAGAAAAATTCATGTTCCTGGCTAGCCCTGGCTGTAACTTTTACTACTGAACAATCCCAAAGTGGTTTGTCTTCTCTCATCATCACCCAAGCTCTCCCTTTCCATACACTGAAATACGAATTGGAATCTGCCCTCAGTGATTCTGTTTCCATTTATGCTACTGAGAGCCTTGCTTTTAAGTCAAAGGAAGAATTAAACTTTATCAGTATTATGCAAATGTCCTAGACAGTGTGCAGAAATATGAAAGTATTACATCAGTGAACATGATGAGAAAACTTTGTTTAAGACTATAAATTCTCTTACACCTGTGTAACATTATTTGTCTACTGGGAGAAAAGGAATCAAAAGAAGTGCATAAGGGAGAAGAGGGTAACAAGAGGGAAATACTAAATGGTAAACGATAAATTTTCCCATAGCCTGAAAGAAATGGAAATGTGGTTAGAAATGAGTAAGTGAGAAAAAGTGGGGTTGTGTACCCAGAAAAGTGCAAGAGAAAGCAAAAAAGGTTAATGAATTCTTCAGTGTTGTTGGGACCCTAATGGTGCTGCCTGATAGCAAACTCATTTA
The DNA here is from genome assembly GCA_036925125.1 of Oreortyx pictus. Taxonomy (NCBI): domain Eukaryota; kingdom Metazoa; phylum Chordata; class Aves; order Galliformes; family Odontophoridae; genus Oreortyx; species Oreortyx pictus. Next base: position 7,164,048 of record JAUPFR010000003.1, read on the forward strand.
CCCTGAGACCCACAGTGGCTCCTGTCTTTCCTGATGTAGCTGACACTTCTACAACTCCATATTCCTGACATGGCAGGAAGTACTTTTGTAAAAAATCTCATCTTGGTTTTTTTTCTGTCTTTTTCTGTCATCTTTGTGTTGCTACTTTACATCAAAGAGTATTGGCATATGCTATTGCAGGACTCTCCAGTGGTTGTATGGAGGTAGCACCTAATTTAAACCTCTCAAAGACAATGGCACCTTTCCCATTACTAGGACAGAAGATAAAAATACCTGCTGAATAAGCTGCTTAGTATCTTAGTTCTCTAAAATCTGCCTTGCTCATTTGCAAGATTACCTGAAGTCCTTCAAGAAGCAGTTCATCATAAAATTGATCCTATTAGCTGCACAGATACATTGATTTGTTAGTGTCTGAATTTGAGACTCCTTAGTATTTTGAAAAGTAAATGTCAGAGATGTTCTGAAATCAGAAGTTTAGTTCAACTTCACATCCCTTCCCCCAGATAATTAGAGTCTCATAACTGTCAGAATATTTCATACGCTGCCGCTACAATATTCTTGACTGTGATTTTGTAATTCCTTATTAAGCAAGAAATACTTGACTCTAAAGCTATATTGTTATTAAGCTACAAGTTCACTGAAATTGCTACTAAGAGTTTATCCAGTCATTATGTTCAGATGCAGATCTAGCAAACAACCCGCAGTGTTACATATAGAAAGTACTGGCAGTAATTCTTAATGTTTTGTAATCATATTCATAGGAAGAAATATTATATTGCCCTTACATATCCAGTTCTTAATGAAAGATGTCTAAAGATTTACATAACTATACAGTTATGGGAGAGGTTGAATAATCTGAAACTTATTTTTACAAAGTTAAGCTTAACACAGAATGAGGAAAGAAGATCTTCTCAGATTATCTTTTAACATGCTGAAAATTCAGATTTTGTTAATTTGGAACCTCCTCCACACAGCACTTCTCCTTCCTCTGCCTCTGTTTCAAGTAACCTTTTATAAGTTTCTATTCTGTTGTTCCATATCCATAACTCCGTTCCTGGAAAGTCACAGCATCACTGACTTTAGTGCTCATTTAAGTAATTTCTTTTTAAATACTAATTTGAAGGATCAGTGGAAAAGTTTGTATACACTTTCTTGTTTGATTAGTTCACCTAAATACAGGAATGTTTTATGTAAATAGAAAATATTTTTCCCTTACACCCATTTACTGAGCTTTCTTTTCTCAAGTGTTCCCTAATGCATTCTTCCTAGCCTTCTGAGGAGAGGTTTTCTTTGCCAGTTCATTTCAAAATTTTTAATAAAGGCACACCCAAGAAATTCAGGTGTCTCTTCTACCCAAAATTATTATCTGCTGTGACACATTTCTGAATATAAAAATAAGTAAGATTGGAGCTGAGTATTCTATGCCTAGCAAATAGACCTTGCAGTCTGCTGGAATCATGAATGCCAATTTCTTCATTAATTCACTAACTAAAGAAGAGATATTAAAAAGCAACAGGAGGCAAAAATAGTAGCAGCTTTTTTTATTTGTAGCCATATGCCCACCTTCCTGATCATCACTTCACACATCATCACTTAGATAAATATGGAAAAAAGGTAAAGCTCCGCTCTGGGAAGCAGGGACAAAGATGGGCAGAGACCAAAGCCACCTCTGAGAAATGCCTCCGGGCTTTCATTCTCAATAGTCTTCTTCTGACTAATGGCTCATAGTTAGCTATGCTAGTGACATTCACCTTGAACATCCAGAGGTGATTCAGGCATGGTAAAAGTGAAATCTTTCCTGCAGTGCGACAGCATGGCTTTCTGCTGGCTTCAGAAGTGGCAGTACAGCCTGTGCTGCCGCGATCTTATTTCAAGGCCTCCTGTTGCTACATAACACAAAAGAGAATTCTGTGATTACTCCCCTTGAGCAGTTCCTTGCTTTTTCTATGTTTATTCAGTAAGTTTGAAAGGTGAAGGAAACTTCGGATGAGTTCTCATGGAATGTGCAAGTTATCCAAAATCTCTTGATGGCTGAATACAGCATATAAAGGCATATTAATGCACCATTCTTCAACTTGTGATTTTATTTGTTAATTCTAATGATGTCATTTTTTGCAATTATATTTATTAATACCTGCACATCAAAATATGGTATCGTCCCCTGCTTTCCTTGTATGAGCAGCTCTAACAATAACTTAGATGAAACAAACATGCTGCACAGAAAGTTTGCATTTTATCTTTTTGGATTTCTGTCGTTAATCTGTGCCAGGAGGTGGTGCCACAGAGCAGGAAACAGTTCAGGTATGGTCTGGCATGCACATGTTGCAAGATTAAGGGGTAAATATATTTTTTTGCCTTTTTCCAGTATCTATTAATGATCATGGCTGAAGCCTGACAATTCAAATATATTAGGACAGAAAGCAAATACCCGTTTGTCCTTTGATTTGTGTTTCTTTCATGCCAATTTTGCATTTTTATTTCAATGTTTTATCAGAGAAGGATTCCAAACATTGTTCTACACAATAAAATCTCTCCAGCCCTCCATTATAAATTGACAATAAACTCATTAAAGATCTGTGACATGATCCATCACCCTTACCCTTTCTCTTTTTCCTTGCAACAGCCTTATTTACAGCTCTTGATTTATCCTGAAATGAAAAAGCTTTCAATCATCTGAAACAGGCCGAGGACCAATATGATCAGTCTCTGACAGCAGATCTCCTGAACAGTTTCTGTTGTTGTCTTTCCCTATTTACCTGGCTCAAGACTGCTTAGAGAAGTGTTGGGCTGCACAAAGCAGAAGAAACTGTATACATCAAAGTATGTAGGAGATATTTTATTCAGCACTCAATAATTGTATGAGACATTCACAATATAAAATGGACATTATTTTAATTATTCTTTCTGCAGAGATCCTGCATGTAACCATGCACTGAGGCAGGCTTCTTGGTATGCCTCCAAATAATTTCTTCCTGAGAGATGTGTCCTTCATTTCAAGTCACACAAGAATTGTTAAACCATGATTTCCAGTATTTTAGGTGGGGTGTACTTTACAGGTTCATTTGTCACTAAGGCAAGAAGACATTAACCTGTTCCTGAACCTACATACATGGCTTTAAGCACTTCTCTTGTTTAATGTTTTGAAGTCATATGCTTTCAAATGAGTTTGTTTTCAGACTGGTTTCCCCACTTCTTCTTTTCAGTATCTTGACTATGAACTTGATTTAACCTTGTTGCTAAATTCATTCTTTTGCATGGCAACCTGTTGTCTCTACTTCAAATCCCCTTTCCTCTCTCCTCTGTCCTCCTGACACCTCTTCCTTGACCCTGTTGGGTCAAGCTTACTCAGGGTCAATTATGCCTTTTCTAGGTCTTCTGACACCTACACTTTGTCTTGCATTTCAGGACATTTTCTGGTCACTGTCACTCATTTCATTTGAGCTTCATTCTCTGCCTGGAGCCTGTACCTCACCTGTTAAACTTTCTTAACCATTGTGTTTTGGTATTGGGTCGTGAGGCCTTTAGTACTAAGCCCAGGCCTGCTCATCTCTGCAGGCTTTCTGTGTACTTCCTCAAGACTTAACCTTGCCAGTATAAAAAGTGTCAGGATAGTGCATTTACTTCTAGGAAGGAACAAGGTATGTGTCTATCTCAGGCTAACTCTGTAGTCCAATAGAAAGATTGCTTTCTCCCTTTCAGTAGGTTTCCTGAAAGTTGTATGGGAGAGAACTAGTTTGTTTGTCCCTAAACCGTTCCACACACCTGACTGTCAATTTAAAAATATAGACAAATATGTTACAGTTTTCAGGAACATTTCCTGATACTGCTGAATTTAGAAACAAGCCTGAAAGGTACAGTAGGAACTCACAACTTTAAAAATCTCTTATGTTTAACCACCTTAAACTGTTGCTGGAGACTCTTCAAGATCTCCTGCACGGTAGCTTTATAGGCCAAGGTTCTCTTCTGGTCTTTGCCTCCTCTAATAATACAAATGTCATCAGTTATCATCTCAGAGCCAGCTGCTGGTTTTATCATGTAGCACCACAGGGCCTTAACCTTTTTATGGTAACTATTCAGCAGAGCATGCCCTGCTTGGCATATGCCAGCGTCTGACAGAGCATGTTGACAAGACTGTGTGGGTTCACTGTTTCTGATAATGTTTAATAACTGTATTAATGTTAATGTCTACAGCAGCTTTATGCCAATTCAGATTGGATTACCCCTTGCTGTTGTACCACTATATTTTTATTGACATGACAACTCCTTTTCTACTGAAACTGAAAAAGATCCAGATTTTTCAACAAATTCATGTTGCCCCATTTCTCACTCAAACTTACACTGTAAATGATGTTTGCATTGAAAAAAGAATGTATTTATAGGCAGAGACCCTTCCTTCCTCATTTTGACACTGAAAATATTGTAGTGTCATGCTCCCTGGCATCCCACAGTATATAGTAATTCTGCATGCCAACTACTATAAATGACAAGATAGACCATGTCTTGTTCCCTGGGCTTTTTATGTTTGACAGGTTGCACTTCCCCTTTCACTTTTAACTGTGAACATCAGGCCTTAGCCACATGTCTCCAGTAAAATTTTGTTTTTTTTATGATGACTGATTGTCAGTCTAACTGGGATCAAACTGGTTTGGACGCATGTACCAGTGTTTGTACACAGAAACCACTAGAATGTGTTATAATCATGCCACAGATCTTTCCCTGTTCTCTAGAAATCTCCCTATCTTTGCATCCCAATCTTTGGGATTCTTTGATTTTCCACTTGGAGAATTTGGTTTCTGAGACATAAAACTTATTTGCATTATACTATTTTGTTCCAACATGGAGATTCTTCATTCAGCTCTGAATACATCAGACCCTGTGTCATAAACAATTAGACATATTAGTGCAGTACTCTACACAGGATAATGATTCCTGCTAAGAATTATACTGCACCCAATGTTCCCACAGTCTCTATAGCCTCACATGAGTGCCTGGAATCTACTTCCTGCCTTTCACAGTGCCATCATTATTGTCCACACTGGACCATCCTCAGTCAATTTGCTTCTCATGTGTGTCCCATGGCTTTACTTTGATGCTTGCATTCTTGTTCTGCACAATGGCTGTCTTTGTTTTGATGCCTTCCCAACAGATGCCTATTGTACTTATTATTAGCTGGCATTTTTTTAAAGTTAAATCCTCTCTGGACTGCTAGAATCTTAAGCTCTACTAACAAACCCATATCTACTTTCATATCTTTACTCTTCAAAACAGGCGTCTACATTTCTTTTGCTAGTTGGATTCATTCCATATAAAACAGTATCTCCCAACGGCTTTGCTCCATCTGTATCCACAGTATTTATCAGATACTCTTACCTGCTATGCCAGTAGATAAGACATTATTCCTGCCTTACTTATTTCTTGCTGTTTTTCTTTGAAGCTTTAGAGGTCTTTTCTTTCTTTTATTCACTGTGATAAAGACAAGTATTCTTGTATGCTCTCCACTGTTATTATCATGCTTCAGAGGAGTTCTGGTCTGGAAATAATGAATCCTAGTAATCCAGATCCTTTTGTGGTACCTATATTTTTAGGTGATGCTGTGCTATGTTAATACATTATCATGTGCAAATAACTTTCATGACACACATTTTGTAATGGAATTAATTGTCTCCAGTAATCTACCAATGACTGCAGATGATGTGGTGGTGCCAGACCTTCATGGTGCCTGACATTATTTCTTGAGGTAAAGAACAAGGTGCTCAGTGCCCAGTGCCTGCCATTCCAGAATAAAGGACTTAATGAAAAAAGGTGTAAGCATGCTAGAAGACATATGACTTTCTTTAGTGGAGTATCATTCTCAACCAGAGGAAATTATGACACATCTATACAATTCCTCACACACTGGACAACTGATTCTAGATGTCTGTAAATGATTGCAAATATTAACTATACCCAATTCTTCTTTCAGATGCTCTGCTTGGCTTCTTCTTGCATCAATGAAAGCTCCTTGGGCACCAAGTGTTTCTGAAAATCAGATTTTATTTTGATGCCTGTCAGTGGATTACATGTGCTTGGCTCTTAGCACCATCTCATCTGCTCAGTGATGTATGGAGCAGTCCTATGGGGCAGATGGGCTGTCAGGTCCCATTTCTGCTGTGGCAGTTTATAATTAAGTGCATTTTCATGCAGATCATTTTTCTTTGGGCACAATCTGTTTCAGGCATAATCACTCCTCTGAAATCAAATGCTCCCAAACCCATGTAGCAATTAGAGTGACTGGTCATCTGGCACTTCATAGAGTTCAGAAAGACATAGGGCAACTGCATATGAATTCCCCACTTATGCAAAGCAGACATGCAGAGTTTTCATCCTTTACATTTCTTAAATACTGAGATGCAAAATGGTAAAAACGCAGTCATCGGCTGTCAGCTATTTGAAAACCAAATTGTGTGTTTCAATGTGCATAATACAAATGAGGAGACGGAGAAGGCAGTTCTAAGGTCAACTTCATGTTTCTTTGAAATCTGCAGAGCAAGGGTAGTGTTGGCTGGTCAGACTCATGGCTGTAGCTTCAGTGGAAGTAGTAAATAGGTAGGAGTGCACAAATAAAGATTATGAAGAATTAATGCCACTATGAGGAAGCATGTGCTGAGTGAACTAGTAGCAGCAGGGGAAGTTCAGAGGTGAGAATGTGAAAAACAAGTAAATGTGATGAAAATTGCCTTCTTGTGCTGAGTGAAGTGGGTGATGATGCAACAGAGGATGGATCTTGTATCTATATTGCAAAGTAAATTTTGCAAAGATGTAAAGGCAGAAGAAGGGCTTGCACCACACACACAAAAAAAAAAAAACAGCAGAAATAATGCATTCTGAGATAGCATTTATGTCCTCTTCACCTCCTTGCGTAAAGAGAATGGAATTAGAAAGTTCCTTTTTCCTTGTAATTTGCCACAGCAGATTCTGGAGAATTTTGAAAAGATATTTTCATCACACCTTCCATTTGTAAGTTCTAATAGAAGGGATATATTTTGATAGATCTTGGAGGCAGAACGTAAATAGTAAATGCTCAAACGGAACCATGTGTATCTTGAGAATTACCCAAGCTTGTAACTGGAGATAGAGGCAAGTTGCCAGAGGTAACTTTACAAATTTCTTCAGTCCATTAAGCACCCCAGATCCTGGTAAGAGCATAAGGAGATGGAAACATCTTGCAGTTCAAAAGGGTGTAAGGGGCACATGTGGTATCATGTTACCCAGAAGGGTTTTGGGGTCACATCTGGGCTTGACATCTCACTGTGCTGTGGACAGGAGAAAGGTACTTTAGCAAGCTTCTTCGTTTTCAGTGGAAAGGAAATCAGGAAAGATCCAATGTCCCAGATGAGAGTTAAGTAGGACACCAGTACATTGAGTGACTTCATCCTTTGCCTGCTCTGTACGCTTTTAGTTAGAGTGACAGTGCCCTAATTACAGCCCCTCTTTCCAGCTGCCACAGCTGCCACAGCTGCAGTGAGGCAGGTGCTTGTTATGCAAAGTCTCCCCCGGGGTCAGAAAAGTAGGTTTGGTGCAGCAGACATGCAGCATAGTGGGTACAGGACAACACCCAGCATTTAAAAGTTATGTTGGAGATTTTTATTAACAACATGGATTTCTTCTACCATCAGGACAAGGAAACTCCAGAAGGCAAGTTGCCAAATTCCTTCCCTTGCTAATTAATGAAGACAATGAGTTTATTTGTTCACATTGATTTCCTGCTTTACTGGTGAGATGAAGGCCCAGGTCTCTCCAAGATCCCAAAATTTTACTTTCAGAGAGCAGAATTACAAGGAAGCATTTGTTCTAGAATCAGACACTGAACTTCAGCAGCAGCAGAAAAATAATGAGTTTGATTCTGGAGTGGATATGTACTCTTCAGAATAAAAATGATAAAAATGCTCAGTACTTCACCTTCTTGTCTGCACAAACAGCAGACCCAGCAGTGCACAGTCTTCTCTTCATTTGCATCTATAGCATGGATGCCTGTGCACTTATGCTCTGTGATTGATAAGGCACACATGAACAACACTGTTATTTTTTAAGCAGGACAGAGTTTGCTCTTGGGCTTTCTGACAGTGCATCTGACTAGGGTGATTTACACAAGTGGACAGATTTACAGCCACCAGTTGACCACTTGTCTTCCCTTTCAGCCTGATGATGAATTGCTCAAACATGAATGTATGGAGATATGGATATATCATACCACTATATCTTATAGCCTGGCTCACTCTGGGGTCATCAAAATCTTTCTTCTTTGCTCTGAAAATAACTGTATATGTGTTTAGAAGAAAAAGCAACAACCCCTCCCCCGAAACTAGACTGTTAAAAAATATACGGTAATTTTGCAGTGTTATACAAGTGTCAAAGGAAGAGTTACTCCTGTTTGTATCATGAATAGATGTTTGGGGGAATATATATATATATATATATATAATTATAGTTCTTTAAAGGGCAGGAAGGATTCTGCATCAGATTTCATACACAGTCACCCTTCTAGATTACAAAGTAAATTTTCCTTTACAGTCATTATTCATCTGCTGAAATTTAGAGTAGAGCATCTGGAATTTCTTTTTGGTAGACATCTGGTCCTTATCCTCACTAATATTTCCAGATTTTATTTCAAAATTCTCCCAGTTTAAGTACCTTTAACTAGATCTTGCCTATGGCAAATCAGTAAAGCAAGTTCCTAATGCAGTGCAAGGAGCACCTCTACCAGGAAATGTTAGTGTAGTAGTGATGTGTAACTAGACCAGCAGACGTCCAGCTAGACCAGGCTTTAATATTCACTCTGACATTCCAGGTGCCTGCAGGTGCCCAGCCACCTTAAATCTTCCTTACTCCACTTTGGCTGAGTATAGATTCAGTGGATGATGAGGATGTTTTATGATCGGATTGCGCAGAAACTTCTGTCTGATATGCTCACATCACTACACTTGGATCTTCCCTTTTAAAGCAGATAAAGCCCCCTGTGGTACCCTGATACAAAGAGAGAGCAGTCAAAACCAAGCAGACTGCCATTGGGAATCTGTTCTTTCCTTTTAAGTTTAATTTGAATAAAATACTTGTTAATTCAGGGCTGACATGACAGCATTGCCCCAAGATAAACAGCAAAATTATAAAGGAAATTGTTCACAAGCAACGCCCTCAGCTAAAACTTTCTTGACTGAGCAGAGATAATTTTCATGCAGTATATTTTCCAGAAAAAAATTGATTCAGTTCAGATTCACATTAAATATGAGAGAATTAGGTCTTATTGCTAGTGATCTAGGAGAAGAGGATATCCCCCACCTTACCACAACCTCCTTTTGATTAGTTTTAGAGAGCAAAAATGTCTCCCCTGACCCTCATCTTCTCCAGATTGAATAAACCCCATTCTCTCAGCCATTTATCATAATACTTGTGCTCCAGACCCTTCACAGCCTTCTTGTCCTTCTCTGGACACGCTCCAGGACCTCAATGTTTGTTGTAGCATGGGGCCTAAAACTAAAGACAGTACTCAAGATGTGGCTTCATCAGGACTGAGCAGAGATAGATGATCACTTCCCTGATCCTCCTCTTGTACTGGATTTGATGATCTCCCCATGGGGTCTCTTTCAACTCAGGATATTCTATAATTGTGTTGACTGAAAATGCTGAGATGTCCCTCTGGGGCAAGAGAACTAGTCCTGATGGATTTGCCTGAAATCAAGAAGTTAATTTTCTTAGGCTTTGGACCTGAGAATGTCAGAGTTAAAGAGATGTGCTGGGGAGCAGGGTCTGAAGTCAAAGCCTCCTTGGCAGTGGGCAAAGAACTGGGAGAAAAAAAGGTGCTTAAATTCAGGGAGGCACACATGTCAGAGGTATTCACTGTGAGCAAAAGATCGGGCAAGCAGTTGCTCAGGTTGTTCTAGGGAGAACACATGGGCTCAGCTAATATTAGATACAAATTTGACTTAAAAGTTCAAACAATGGAGGATAAAATGTGTAATGAGAAAAAACATAGGATTTTTTTTCTTTTACAGTAGCAGAAAAAGACTAAATTCATTCACCTACACCAGGAAAATATTGCTTGTGCTTTTTTTTTTCTTACTCTGTTCAGAGAAGCAAATTTACCGCTTGAGATGTAGTTTATATCAGTTATTAGTTAACCTGTCGGTACTAGGAAGGATTACACTGAACAAGACCAAAACTTCCATTCCAGAAGAGCTGTATGTATACATGAGTTTAGTTATTTTAGTTAAAATAAATATTTAAAGGAAAGAGCTGCCAGCACAGCCAGACTGGCTCACTAACAAATGTGCTTCAAGATAAAGTGGAATTTCCCTTCTCATACCAGATCAGTACAGTTGTTTTTTTTTTTTTCCTTTTTTTTTTTTTTAACTTTTTCTTCCTCTCTGAAGTTCACATTAATTCAGCAGATAAGAGTTGTGTGAGAACCGCTACATTCCAAGGGGATTAGGTAACAGGGTTGGAAGAAGGGAATGGATTGTTGAAGAGTCTCGACAAAAGTCAAGAGTCTTCTCCCCCTACCTTTTCCCAATCTCTTATCTGCCTGTCTCTTTCCTGGTACCAAACTGCATTAAGAAATTAAATCCTTAATTCAAGTACACTTAATTAAAAAAATCCTTAATTCAAGTACTTTAGCAAGGTGGGGGTCAGCCTCTTTTCCCAGGTAAATAGCAATAAGACAAAAGGGGTTGAATGGCCTTAAGTTGCTCCAGGGCAGGTTTAGGTTGAATCTCAGGAAAAATTTATTCTTAGAAAGAGTGGTGAGGCATTGGAACAAGCTGCCCAGGGAGGTGGTGGAGTCACCATCCCTGGTGGGAGGATATAAAGAACCATGTAGATGTGTCCCCGAGGAGCATGGTTTAGTAGGCATGGCAGTGATGGGCTGGCAGTTGGTTTTGTTGATCTGAGTGTTTTTTTCCAACCTTAATCATTCTGTTACACTATGATTTTGTGATTCAGTTAAAGTTTAATTAGCCCTAACCCTGGCTACATGTCTGACTTCCCCCACGCCGTGACGTGGTAGCTAGGCGTCCAGGGCAGGACAGGAAACTGTAATGAATAGGCAATTTATACCCCAAAATACAATAGAGAACATGTAACTGCATTTGAGGGTGATTCACTGAATGAACTGATCTGCCGTCAGGAGATAAAGTGGGAGTGGAGGCGAGCAAACAGTCCCAATGCCTGTACACAGCCTTTGGCTCTGTATCTATCTCTGACAGGGACCTACAGACTTTTATAGACTGGCGATGTTTTCACAGTTTGTCATGACAGTTAAGTGTACTCAAACCGAGAGCAAGAACTACAGATGTACACATGCTTCACCCTCACTGATCTCGTTGCAACAGCACTGCTGAGGAAAGTAGATAGGAGACTCCAATCTGCTGCCACAGGATGTGAATAAATGTCATTGATTTCAATGGGTACTGCTGCTGCTCTGTTTGGCTCTTGGTAGCTGGATTTCTGCTGTAATTGCAGGGCTAATCCTGCTGCCAATTTTCTCTCTGTGCTTGTTGTTTTATGCTCTGCTTTTATTGAACTAATCACCAGCTATTAGGCAGAAACTTTCCCTCTGGCCTGTTATTCCATTATCATTTGCTATGAGTTTTTTTGCACTTCATCTGACACATTCAGCACCCACTTCTGCCAGAGATGAGGCTCAGAACCCTAAGGCACCTTGGGGGTTCAGGATGCACGTAGAACTTGGAGCGGCAGAACAGGAAACACTACAAATGCAAACAGAAAGAGCAACACTGCATGCACACTCAGCTGCTTTAAATACTCCTGCACTTCACTTGCCCTCGCTGCTGCAGCTCTCCACATGCTCCTCTGTGATTCCAGAGCCTCAGTTTTCCAGATATTTCCACTTCAGAGCACTGCATTCTCAGCTCTGTTTTCATAGATACAAGTCTCTGCTCATCAGTTTTAGCAGGCTCATCATTTGATTGACTTCAAAGCTGTAGCTCACTTGCTGTGTCTCTTAACAGATAAGAAAGGCCAGCTGGACAAGGGTTGTTTTGCCTGCCTTTAGTTTGTAACCGTCCTTTGTGAGTAGGTCAGGGTTGAAAGTTGATCTGTTTCATGTAACATTTGTCAGATTTCTTTCAGTCATTGTTGGATTGGTTTCTCACATCTTTGTCCAGAAAATGTATTTTCATCACTTGTAACAAAACATTTTCTTGCCTGGTGTCACATGTCTGCATTGAAGGAGTGATGCCTTTGCTTTCTGTGAATCTAAGGTTAAGCAACAGAACTGATTTGCCATGGAATTTACCCTCTCCAAAGGAAACAAAAAAGCAAAGTCCTGTACAAAAAGTACAATCTCCAGAACAATAGTTAAAAATTATGGCAACATCTTGCAGATGGCTGAGTTTCAACAGGTACCTGAGGTGACACTTTTATTATTCTCCACTGGAGGAACAGAATGTGAAATGATCTTATGAGCAATCGTAAGCAATATCCTGAAGAACACAGAAGTGGAAAGCCTCAACAACTATCTGTCTTTTTGTCTATCATGAAGTCTGAGGCATGGGATTTTTATCAGCAATGAAGTGTTCATGGCAAGTATTTTATTCTATGACTATTTTCGTCCCTTCCTATTTGTGAAATAATTACAAGTGGCTTTTGCAAATTCATTATCCAAACATGAATTACATACCTTTACCTATTCATGTTTGGTTAAAAGTCATTCTGCACGTAACTTTCCACAGCGTGTACAATCTGAGATTTCTGATCATTGTTGCAGAGAATGCTCTGAGAGGGGGATGCTCTCTTTGATGCCTCTTGACTGAATGGCTGTTTACCTAACCCGGACAGCTGGAGCTGTGGAATGAGTGAAGCGGTACTTAACTGTCTATAACCAAAGCACTTTGTCCACACTGGCATGCCTTCTCCAGCAACTGAACTTTAACTCATCCCCGCATGGGTTCAAGCATCATAGGTTTGCCTCCTAGCTTTGTTCCTTATCATTCTTTGAAGCCCTGTAAGAGAAGGATGCCCTTCCTGTTCATGTACTGCTTTGTTAATCACAGAATCACAGAATTGTAAGGGTTGGAAGGAACCTCTAGAGATCATCCAGTCCAACCCCCCAGCCAAAGCAGCTCCCTAGCCCAGGTTGCACAGGTAGGCATCCAGGCGGGTCTTGAACATCCCCAGAGAAGGAGACTCCACCACCTCTCTGTGCAGCCTGTGCCAGTGCTTCATCACTGCACTGTGAAGAAGTTCCCACACACATTTGTGCAGAACTTCCTATGCATCACTTTGTGGCCATTTCTCTTCATCCTATCACCATACACCACTGAAAAGAGCCCGGCCTCATCACTTTGCCTCCTGCACCTTGGATAATTATAAATCAGATATATATTTATAGTGGATCGGATCCCCTCTGAGCCTTCTTTGTTCAAATCTGAACAGATCCAGGTCACTCAGCCTTTCCTCACGAGAAAGGTGTTCCAGGTCCTTTTTCATCTTTGTGGCCCTCTGCTGGACTCTTTCCAGGAGATCCCTGTCTTTTTTGCACTGGAGAACCCAGAACTGGACACGGTACTCCAGGTGAGGCCTCACCAGGGCAGAGTAGAGGGGGAGGATCACCTCCCTCGACCTGCTGGCCAATCTCTTTTTAATGCACCCCAGGATCCCATTGGCCTTCTTGGCACTCAGGGCACACTGCTGGCTCATGGCCAACCTGTCATCCACCAGGACACCCAGGTCCCTCTCCTCAGAGCTCCTCTTCAGCAGGTCATCCCCCAACCTGTACCGGTGCAATTGGTTATTCTTTCCTAGGTGCAAGACTCTACATTTGCTCTTGCTAAACCTCATCTTGTTCCTCTCTGCCCAGAATTTCTTCGGGTTTTCAAAGAGAAACTATCAGCTTAAACGAAAAGATTTTGCAAATAACAGGTGAAACAAACAAAACCCAGAAAACTATAAAGTCCATAATATTATTTGTAAAACAATAGATGTACCTAGCATGAGTAATGCCATTTACACATACACCGTGCTGAAAGGGAAAGGTGAGACCACTAGGTGACTGAAAATTAAGCACCAAAGTGGAAACAAATTCAAATGGAGCTCAGAGTTACAAAGGCATGAAGAAACACATCATCCCTTTTGGGTTTGGTGACTCATGTGGGTGGAGCTTTATTTTCTGGGTGACACTTGCAGAAGAATTACAGCATTTTTTCCTCCCAGTGTGTTGCTGGCATTTCTAATCCCAAGTAGTCCTGCAAAAGAGAAATCAGAGAGAGAAACCATATGTTTTTCCTCTTTTTATTTTTGTCCTCTCCCCTCCTCTCCAGTCCCCTTCCCTCACTCTATCAGCATTAATGCCTACATCCCATTTTGGGGAGCTTGCCCTGTGCCAAGCTACTTTGCTTACAGGTTTCTCTCTACCAGTACAGCTCATTAATGATGCCTAAGGCTGAAGTCATACGGCTTCACAGTGACACCTCCCTTCCCCTCAGCTCCCCTTCCTTGCTTCAAGTATTCTCCATGCCAATCCGGTGGATGTTTCCAATCTAGAGCGCAGCATGGGCATTATATGAATTGCACATGTCGAACACTGGAGTTCAGAGAGCTACGGCGTTTGCTGACAGCATGAGGTCCAGGGGTTATTTGGTCTTGGTGAAGGACCTCTCCATGTGACAGCCTGCTGCTTTGTGTCTGCTCTTGGGATGAACAGCAGTCCCAGCCCAGACAGGGCCCCTCTGTCCGACTGCTGAACCGCGCTCCTCACCGTTTCCAGTTGCTTTGGCTAGACAAGAAACAGCGGAGCTAATGGACAGAAGGGGTTATTAATTTGCATTTGAATGCAGCCCAACACAGTTGCTCAGTGTTACTGCTGGGTAATGGGAAAATTAAACTAAAAGGGAGTTAGCATATGGAAAAGAAATGTAGCTGATGCTGCGAAAGCAGACTGCAGTTGCGTTGAATTAGTGCCCACAGCTGCTACACAGGATGCCTTGCTGCTCTCAGGGCAGGTAGCACTGCAAAAGTAAATATTGCCTTTTACACACATTATTACACAGTGCAGAGTGGCTGGAGAAATTAAATCAACTGAGAGAAATTAGAATAAGAAAAATTAGAGGAAAAAATGATGCTGCTGCAATACCAATAGCCTAATGATGAAAAAGCCACAGAGGCAAAGGAATGCAGCGGGGGAGATCCTGCCGTCCTCAGAAAAACAATAAAAGTCCATAGAAATGTTTCCTTCCTCTTATGGTGGGCCACCATCATTTTCCAGGCGTGAGTCTGATTAATCACAGCCATTCTGCCTGAGTCAGAGGGAGACCAGAGCTACATCTCTACTTGTGGTGCCGGGTATTATTATAGCTGAGAGCAATACATGGTTACTGTCTCAGAGCTACAGCTTCCTCTGAGTCCCCCTCTTATCAAGGTCTGGATTTCTTTTCATGCCCAAAACAGCTATGTGAGCTGACTATTGTCCCAGGGGAATCAGTGGGAGGCTTGAGAGAGTTTTCACAGCCAGCTTGTGGGCAGCTCTGGGTCTTCGTTTTCATTCATTCTGCCCTGATTTGGTTTGTAACATTCATTGTTACAACCTCATTGTGGCATGGACCCACTGATGAGTACTGTGGAAAGTCACAATTCTTCCCTCTGTAATCCTTAAATTAGAAAGCATAGAATCATTATGTTTGGAAAGACCATCAACCCTTCATCACCACCATGCCCACTAAAACGTGTCCCTCATTGCCACATCTACACCTTTCTTGAAAGCCTCCTCACCCCCTTTTTCTTACCAGACAAACTCTTTGGTATGGCTTTACCAAACTGGCTAAAACTTGAATCAAAATGCTAACCATTCTAAAGGTCCTAAGGCCATACAATGCTCAATATAACCACCAAAACCTTTCAGAATCCTTTGAATTTTGCCACAAATATTCCATAAAAATAAACAGTTGTGGAGATGAATTATTTTTTTTTGTTTTGTTTTCCAAAGCAATGCCCAGGATTTAGTTACACATCTTGCAGCAGTAGTGGTGTGTGCTTAAATATACTGCATGGCCTTGAACTGCTGAAGCATGATTTTAGAATGATACTGTCTCTTCTTTTTATTGGTTGTATCAGATGAATCCCACTTCAGCCTTTTTCTTGACTGCTGATCTCATTAGAAAAAAGTTAAACTTTTCATCTGGTTCATATTTAGCAGCTTTGGTCGTTTTTATTTTGTTGTGTTTTGTTTTTAACAGATCATTTAACTCTGAAGCCTGCACCATGCTGCTTTTCAACTAGTGTTATTATTACCAAATTCTTTCTCAGGATTCTCTATCTCCTTCATAAATCA
This sequence comes from Oreortyx pictus, assembly GCA_036925125.1. Taxonomy (NCBI): domain Eukaryota; kingdom Metazoa; phylum Chordata; class Aves; order Galliformes; family Odontophoridae; genus Oreortyx; species Oreortyx pictus. The sequence goes on from JAUPFR010000003.1 coordinate 7,180,366, forward strand.
TTATGTCCCCATTTAGCAAATTTAATAACAGGATCTGTTTTCCATCCTTTGTACACAGAAAAGCCACTTCAGCTTTTCATTTGGATAAGGAACTTGACGGAATGCGTCTGGTGAGTTCTGGGGCCATGCTTCCTGGGCTACAGGCACATGGGGCTGCCTCACCTCTGCTGCAGGGAGAGAATGGGTAAGAGATGAAGAATAAAGGTAAAACAGAAGGGTTTTGTTTTTTTTTTTTTTCCCATTATTAGTGATTATGATGCATTCATTAAGACGCGTTCTTGTGGTAAGCCAGCACACTCACTGTGTTTCACAGTGAAAGGCATGAACTGTATGAACTGTAGGTATGAGGACAAATAACATCAAGGTGAGAAGCAAGAAAAGCATCAAAGCTACTTCTTAATGAGCACCTCTTCCATTTCAGCTACCCAGCCATCTCTTTGCAGGTGATCACTGTTCAGAGAATGTACAAGCTTATAGGCTTTACCAAGTCATAGCTGTGCAGGTTTAAAGAAGTTTACTGAGTCACAGATGAAACAGATCCACTCATCTGTTTATCCCACAGTCACACTTTCAGGTAGATGCTCCTCTAAAGTTAGTTAACACCTGAATACAGGTCTCAAGCCTGTTCCAGATCTCACAGCAAAGATGTTGAAAGCACTTAGAAAGAACACCCAGGATTTGAGCCTCCCTTGTCTCAAGATCTGTAAGATGTGCAACTGTGAGATTTTTTTTTCTTCAGAAATTTGGGCCCAGATTGAAAGTAGAGGTCCTGTAAGACAATATGGTTCCCATGCTGTTGATGGTGAAATGTGTCCTTGTTTGAACTCAGTGGCTATTCAAGCCTGCAAAGGTTTTGTTCATTGTATTAATCTGAGATCTACGAGAGCCTGTATCCTAACTGTACAGCTCATAGACCTTCCTGAGAGCTCATTAGGCAATTGAATTTCACATAGGATCTGACCAAAAGCCTACTGGAGCCAGGGAATGATTTTCAATTGATCCAAGCTCTTGAACCACAGCGGCACAGGCAAAGCAAATTGTGCAAACTTTCTGCTTTCAACACATCAGGACATTAAATTTCTGTACTTTATGTCTCTTTTTTCTTTTGTCTTTTTTGCAGTTTGAAATATTTAGGCTGCTTTCCCCTCTTTAAATCTGTTTGCATTTCTAAGTGCAGTTACTACTCAAGAAGAAAATAAGCAGTAGGAAGAAATCAAGGCAGAACTGTGAGCAGACAGTGAATAGAACTCTCTTTAACTCATCAACAGCCAGAAGAGAGATAGTGAACCACAAAGAATTGTCTGAATAATTATGCTATTAAATATAAGAACAACAAGAAGTCATCACATATTCTGGTTTTGCAATTAAATAGTACCCTTTATCTGATGAGCTCCTTGTGCTTTATGCACTTCAGTTAATTAAATCTTCCTCATGCACATGATATGTAGAATGTGGTAATCTGCAGAAAGAGTTTCAAATGACTGCCAAAGCTGTGAGTGGAAAGCACAGTGTGCTTCCCCAGGAAATAAACACTTTGCTTTGGAAAAGCCATTGTTTGTTGTACCTTTCTGGCAAAATTCTTCCCTGTTCACACTGAAGAGTTGCTGAGGCAGCGAGGCATTAATTTAACAGAGCTTAGACAGGGCAGTGTAGGGCAAGAGAACCTGAGTTTCTTAAACAGAAGCTGTTAAAGGCAGTGAAATGATTGTAGCTGGAAGAGGAAGAGAAGCAAAGGTTACACAACTGCGACATTAACAGCATCATCCTGCTTTTTGGCCTCCTGTTTGCCTGCCTTTCCTTTTGCCTGTTTTGTTGAACCAGGAACAACAAAAGAATTTTTTTGCTGGGAAGCAAACTTTGTTTCATTGAGGAATTTTAAAATGTTTTTTCTGCACTGCTTACAATAGCAACACCAGCAATACTGGGAAATAAATGCTCCTTTAGGTGTATGCCAGCTGTCGGGTTTATACCAAACAACGTTCTTAATTAGTGTTAATGAGCTGGCAAACTCCAGAAAGTTCATAACCAATTTTTTTTTTTTAATAGCTATGATTATTTAAAGACAATAGCATATTACAAATGATGATTAACGGGACAATGCAAATGTCAATTACAAAATATGACTTTAACCATCACACTTTCTCTTAAAGCAGAAACCATTGCAAGTGCAATTCCTGTTCAAAGTAAGGGAAAAAAATAAAAGGCTAAGAAAGAGATAACTGTGTTCTGGGAAAGTAAAGAGCAGAACTATTATGCTTCCCACACAGGATTCTGAAAGGGCAGCCCAGAAATGAATAAGGAGATGTCATGAAATGTCGCACAAAGTGATTGTCATGATGGTGCTGTTCTCAGTGACCAGAAATCAAATGCACTTTCAGAGCATCCCAGTACTGTGAGAGGCAAAGTGAGTGGTCTGTGCAACTGTGTCACCACCTGCAAGGCACTTGCAGTGAGATCCTGTTGCTTTCACATGGGGTAGCTACTGCCATTTTAGACACCTCAGGATATTCCTCCTCATTTTCAGCTAATTCAACTGTCTGACATCTATACAAGACTTGTATATGGGACATAGGGCCAATGGCAACACTATCATCCCCTGGAGGGGCAGATGGAAGGTATATAAGAGCAAAAGGGAGGAGAATTATGTAGGTTGCTCTAAAAGTAATGCTTATTATTTCTTCCAATGAAAACTAAAACAGATACAAAGAGCACAATAACACTACTTGATAAAGCAAATTCTCAGCTACAAAATGATCTTTCAACATATTTACCACCATTAGCTGTGGGTTTCCACAAATGAGGAACAAGATCCTGAATGCCGTGCTCGTGAAACTCTGCACCAGCAGAAATGATCACTGTTAGTGTCAGCACTGATGAAATGCACCACCCACTACCTCACTGTGCTCACATCCACTGTTTGGTCTCCATAAACATTCAGCAAGCACTGATGAATGTCAATGGATGCAAATTTTTCTGCATGGAGGAATGCAATGGCACATCTTTTCTTCATACACACTTTCATGTTGGATGCCATTTTGTCAGACTGCCCCTCCGCTGCCATCTGTCACACAGCAACAATTCGTAAAAGAATATTGTCTCAACTCAGGTTCAGACTTTACTGCTGTACCACCAACATTCACCTTTGACACTGTTGCCCAATACAACAAAAAAGGGGGCATTACTTTTGAAGCAGCCCTTATACATTAGTTGCCAGTGTTTAGACATCCAAAAAAAAGCAAGGACATGTTTCTATCTGCTTTTGATGGCCTTACAACAACAAACCTTGTCTGGCTCAGTACAGACCTTTTCCAACAGACATTCTCTGAAAGTTTCTTGACGTACAGGTATAAGACAAGAACAGAGCTTTGAGCTCAAAAATAGGTCCTATATTCTGGCTGGTAACTACCTGGTGACTGTGTTCTTAGGAAGAAGAAGAAAGGGTTATACTGGCAACTCTGGGATTGATAAACCTCAAGAGTTTTTGTAGCAGGGGTAAAAGTGAAGGCAGAAGAGGGTCTCATGTTTCCAAAGGAGTAAATGCACTGATAAAAATCTCCTTAATATCTGTCTTCAAATGCTGTTACATTATTGTTAACATTGAATATTTGAAAGTTTTAGACTAATTCTTTGGCATTCGTTTGGAGGGTATTACTTTTTGCCCCTACAGTGACGAGCACAGTAGAAAACTGTCTCTGTGGAGTACAATGTGAGTATTATCAAAACACTTTGTTAAACGGAAAATATCAACTTGCAAAGCTATGGAGAAAGATGTCTCCCATCCATCATGGTGACACTGCTGAAGGCCAAGAGAGAGATGTTTGATTTAGCTCCCTCTGACAGCACTCATTCAAACAGCAATTCTCTGCCACATTGCATGCAGATCTGAAAGGTAACTGGAAGCACAAACATGACTTATAGATACACAGACATAAGCAAATAAGATGGAGGAATAATAAAGAAAAAAACCATAATAGTCTTGAAAGTTTTGGGCCATTTGTGCTGCAACAATCTTTAGTGAGGTCTGCTAGAATAGGACAAGGGGAAATAGTTTCAGACTAAAATGAGAGACATTTAGACTGGATATAATGAAAAAATGTTTTACAGTGAGGCACAAGAACAGGTTGCCCAGAGAGGTGGTGGATGCCTCATCCCTGGTGACCCTCAAGGTCAGTCTGGTTGAGGCTAAGAGCACCTGATCAAACTGTAGGTGTCCCTGTTCGTTGCAGGGGAGTTGAACTAGATGACCTTTGAAGGTCACTTCCAACTCAAATGATTCTATGATTCTGTGAAAGCAGGTTCTATGCTCAGCACTGGAAGTTTGTCTTCTATATCATAGCTGGGTAATTTCAAAGCGGATTTCACCAGGGACTAGGGATACTACATCTCTCCCCTCATGTGCATGTGCATTTGGAGGGCTATGTGTCAGAGCAGACACCATCCTCTATCCTGACTCCAAGCTGAGTGGTTTCCTCCTTTGCAATCATACCGAGGCAGCACTTCGAAATCAACATCAAGCAACTTCCAAATAAATAAATAAATAAATAAAAGTTTTCCAAAATATTACAAGAAAAAAGGAAGCCATTTTTCTTGGTAACCTTATCACTTTCTAATCCTTTTTGGCATGACTTGACTGAGTACTTCCATGTTACTGACCACAGAACAATACAGTTTCAAATATATTAGCTTAGGTGCTAATGGCAGTTTGGCTGCAGAAAAAAAGTGACACAGACAGAAAATCTCATCTGTAAAACCTGGTGAATTAGGTCATGTTTTGAGTTCTCTGCTGTCAAACCCAGACTGCTGTCATACCAACCTGATCAGCTGTAGGACAGGATAGTTCTAGTTTCCAGGCCGACAGGGAGGTTTTACAGCCCCATGCTAGGAAATCAATATATAACCTATGCAGAAATGCATTTAACTGATGGATAAACCATCTCCAGATGGCCAAAGGAAACAACAACTCTATTACAGTTTTTAAAATCATAGAATTATGGAATGGCTTGGGTTGAAAAGGACCTTAAAGATCAACTAGGTCAAACCCCTCTGTTGTTTTCAGGTTGCCCAGGGCCCCATCCAGCTTGGACTTGAACACCTCTAGGTGTTCAAGGGCATCAATAGTCTCAATAGTGTATAGTTTAGCCTCGGTAAGACATCTAGGTGTATCAGACACTGAAGTGTGAAGGCTGGAGCTACAGTACTGCCCACATGGCTCTCTAGCTTGGTAGCAAATTAGTGGTTAAATTCTGCTCACTGACAGCTCCCCAACTTCACAGTAAAAGTGAAGGACAGGCTGGTCCTGAGCTCATCTTTGCAGCCTCTCTTCATATGCCTGGATATGATATCTATGTTTATGTCAACGGTTTACCGGGCTGGATTGGCCCGGTTCCGTGACAATTGGTGTGGGGGACCCGCAGACCCACGCCCCAGGAAAGGGGAAGGGGGAAAGGGAAAAGGAAAAAAGGGAGATGGGCCTAGAAACAAAACAGCGGCAACGATCTGAGGAGGAAAGCTAATTTACTAAATAAGATATCAGAAAGCAAAATAACATAATATAGTACAATATAATTGGAATTGAAGCTAATAAATCAAATAAAAGGAGCAAGAGAGAGTGTCCGATAAACCGAAGGCCTTACGCTAACGCTGAAGGCGATACGGCAGCGAGCACCCACTGCTCAGTCGATCCCGAAGGAAAGAGAGTGTCCCGTGACCGCAGAGGGTTTTTATCTTTTCCCTCTGAGCGGAAAATACGTAAAAATGCAAAGCATCGCAAAGTCCTCTGGGGAATGTAGTTCTCCTCTTCTGAGACAGGTACACCCGGAAATATCAATGATCTATGGAGTTGGAGTATTAACTCTTTAACTCTTAATGCACTACATGTTGTTATGATGTGGAATACCAATACCAAAAAATCATAAAACCATGACAGTTTACACGCCATGTTTACACTGGAGAGCTACTTCAGAGCTATCCAGTCTCACCACACCCTGGACCTGAACAGTCTGTTTTTTCTGGAACGAGATATTTTATAATCCCACATGGTTTTTTTGTGCAGACTCATGCAAACCATAGGATATAACCACAGAATATGACCTAATGACATGCAGGGAACTACAAAGCCTAGACCAGACTGGAGGAACTCAAGACAAAATGTCATCTCCTCATCTAATGACAATTTACAATCAGTTTTTCTTTGTGCATTAATTTAGGTTGGCAGCTGACACAGATGCATTTGAGTTGTCATTTTGACTAATCATAGAAAACCATCAGATGGAAGTAGTGTTGTTACATGCCTGTGCATTCCAAAACCTGTGGGACAGTTGGCAAAATGTAATTTATGAGAAGAGACAATGAGAAGATGTTTTCCTGTTTTCACATTGGTGACAGCTGCATAGCTAGAACCTTCCATATGGAAATGCAATGATGACTGGTTTGAATGGTGCCTTTTGAGGCATTTTACTAGCTGGAACAGTTACCAGCCTGTACAGTACCCAAGGCACAGCAGGAGTTGAATCACATTTTGGCTTTATGTATGTGGTCCAGGCAGAGAGTGAAGAAATTAAACAGCTGATATCCTGGCTGCAAAGATGTGGCAAAGCCACTGATCAATAAACTCCCAGGAACAAATGACTCTAATACTTTCTTGTATATATCAGAAGGTTGGTTCTTGCTGTCAGCATCACTTCAGCTTTTTTGCTTTTGTTGTTGTTGCCTCAGTGTAAATGATGTTCAGAGTAGAACCTCTGATTTTATTTTATTTTTTCCAGTTTTTAACTTCTTTGTTTAAGTTTCTGCTGCCACGTACCATCATACACTGATGCAAGATTAAATGATCACTTCCAAATGCAGTTCAACTTGGTCATGATCCAAAAAGAAAAGAAAAAGAAGAGCCTAAAAAAAACATAAATATGTCTGGAAGGAATGGACATCTTTTTTTCAGAACTGCACTCAGTAATTCTGTCATCATTAAAACAAAATGCAATGTCATAACATGGACATTGCTGTTCTTCATATATAGTTTCATAAAAAGACAAAAAGTGCAGCTTATGGTCTCTATTAAACAGATAGGAAATTTAACTGCCTCAGTAACAGTTGGAAATTTGAGATAAAGCCAAAGTCTCATGTTTTATATTAGCAAATTACTAGCAGGCCTGCATAGACCATTGTAAAATTAGTGACAAATACAGTGCCTGTGACATATTTAGTGCATGGAGAACAGAAATGGTCTGCAAGATATATAGTGAGTGGGTAATGACTGTAAGTGATGGCCTGTTTGTATATCTGAACAAAGCAAAGAAAGCAATTAGCTCTTTCCATAAGCCCTCCATCAGCAATGAGCTGTCAGACATCTGTTACTTGCTTGGGACAGTGAGTGAAGAGATAAAGACAGAGAAATGTGTGAAGGCAGAAGGGCAGAGCCTGTTTCTGGCACACAGACTGGTGACTAGTGTCTGGAGGAGTCTTAGGGAAGACCTTATTACTCTACAGCTGTCTGAAAAGTCAGACTCTTCTCCAGATAGCTGGTGACAGGATGAGAGGTAATGGCCTTCAGTTGCACCAAGGAGGATTCAAGTTGGATGTTAGGAAAATTTCTTCTCAGAAAGAGTGGGGGGGCATTGGAGCAGGCTGCACGGCAAGGTGTTGGAGTCACTGTCTCCGGAGGCATTCAAGAAAAGGGTGGATGAGGTGCTGATGAGAGTGGTTTTAGTGGGCATGGTAGTGATGGGTTGATGGTTGGACTAGATGATCTTAGTAGACTTTTACAACTTTAGTGATTCCCTGCTTTTTCTTTTTCAGTTGCCAATGCTCTCTCCCACTCAGATCCTTGATATCCTTCCTCTCTATTCCTTTCCTCAGATCAGTATGTCTGATCAATATGTCTTGCAATCTCATTCCTGCACCTTTTTCCCTAGTGACCCTACTCATGTGCCCAATCTTAGATAATTTTCTGGCAAATCAACTGAATTATAAAGACATGTTTACCCTTCTCATACCTTCCTGCCCCAAAAAGAAGGAGAAAGAGAAAAAAAATAGCAAACGAAAAGAAAAACAAAGGAAGAAAAAAAATGTATTATCAGAGAAGAAATAGAGAAAAGAATAAAGAACAGACTTTCTGTACACATTTAAGTAGACACTGTGTATGATTCTGCTCCCTTAGGTAACTTTGAGTGGATGTGGAATATGTTCAGGGGAAAGAAGAAAAGTGATTTGAGAAAATGGAAAGCTTCCATATGAGGAGTAACTGAGATCAGCAACCATCAAGCTGCAAGTATAGAGGATACAGTTCAAGGAGGAAGTATGGGAGAAGTCTATATAACTGTGAGTCACAGTGAGCTGCAGATGAGAGAACTGCTTCCCATCCCTGTCTGTCAGCAGCTGGGAAGTTTCAAATAAACCAGTTGGAAGCTCCAGGCCAAATCAAATCAAAGCAAGATGCTTCAGATGCTGAAGTCAATCCATGGGACTCACTGCTGCTGTCACCTCCCTGTCTAACTTTACTTTTTAATTCTTCCCCACAGTCCAGACAATATTATTTTCTCTTTCAGCTCCATCTGTCTGTTTATTCCAGAAATCTTCTCTACAATGTTTTTCTTCCTGCAGCATCCGTTTTGATTTCTCAGACTTGTTACCGTAATTATCTTGGCTCCGTACTTACTTTTCCTCTTCTATTAATTGGCATCAGTATATGAGGCAGTATCATAGAAAAAAGTTCCCTTTCAACCTGGGTACAGCTTTTACAACAGCTGTGAACAGTGAGTTGTTTGTGCAATTCCACGCACGTTGCAGATGTGTTACTAACAAAGGATTGATACCATATTCCCCTTCCACTCACCTTGGAGGGAAGCTGCAGTCTGAGTTTATTCTGAATGGAGCTCCTCTGCAGAGCATGAGGTGCTGGATGGGGATTCAGGTATTTCGAGTATGCTATCTGTCATCTCACTCTCTTGTCTCAGAGTATATCAGTATCTTTCTCAGGGTCACTGGGACGCTATCACAGCCTATAAATTCTGCAAAAATGCTTTTCTCCCTTGGCATACGAAGGGCCGACACTGCAGATACTCTGGAGAGTGGAAGTGAGGAGGAACCGGCGACGCAGCAAGACTGGCGTGCGAACGTACAGGAGGGATTTGCAGATTTTCACACTCTTCTTGCTCAAAACAGCATGAAAAACAACCTCCTTTAATCTTGGGTAAAGAGAAAGCTGGCTGACAACTTCACAGAGAACTGCAAAATGCTGAAGGATATTGTGGAAATAAATGATACATTTGACCTCGGGTCAAACAGAAGAGAGAGAATGAGCTGCAGATAAGAGAGCAGCAGGTAAAAGGGAATGTAAAATATGAGGGGAAAACACAGGGCCAGGGTAAAAACAAACAGTAAAAATACCTTCTTTGTTCTGTGGCTTTTATTTCTGACTGGTTTGCTGAACTTTTTTTTAGAGGAGGTTGTATACGCTTTAACCTCCTCTTAAACCAAGAGGTCTCTGCTTTTGTGTTGCTTTAATTTCCTTTTTTTGTGTGTGTATGTGGTTTTGGGGTGGTTTGGTTGTTCTTGTTGTTGTTGTTGTTGTTTTTTTTCTATTTTGTTTGTTTTAGAGAAGAAATAATTTTCTGCAAAGTGGGAGGTGAGAGTTTTGAAGTACCCAGCTCTTACTTGAAGAAAGGGGCATTCCTTGGATTTTCATATATATAACGAACAAATGAAATAAAGCTGCTGCAGATTACAGCAACTCAGCTCCTTTGAGTACCTCATCTGTGCATGGAATAGTTCAAAATCCAAAGCATATTACTTTCATTAGTCAGAATATTTTCAACTCTACCACACTCCATTGTAAGCTTCACCCTCCTTCTACCCAGTGAATTTCCCTTCCCTCTTGGCAGGGAATAAAAAATGATTGCAGAATCACATAATCCATCACAAGGGTTGGAAGAGAAACCTGGAGATCATCGGGTCTGCCTCCCCACTACTAAAGCAGGTTTCTGACATTAGTTTACACAGGTAGGCGTCCATGCAGGTTTTGAATGTGATCTGTCCAAGCAAGGACTGTGTTTGGAAGTTGTCAGATTTAAGAATGAGTTTGCTACAGACAAAGACTGTTCAAATGAAGGCCTCAGCAGGAACTGGAGGTTCCCTTCGCACATACAAGATGCAGCTGAAAAGGCAAGGCCTGCATCCTGCTTCAGAGAATGCCTCACTGCCTTCCTCTGCACTTACTGTAGCCTCTTTATCTTCTAATTTGAGAAAGAAAAGAGTACAATCCAATTATTTTCCCTTACCAGTCTTGTTTGCCCCCATTTTGTCCATGGTGACCCTCATTCTCTCAATAAACTTGCTGCAGAAATTACAGGGCAAAATGACCTGATAGGGGTTTTTCAACAGTTCAGGAAGGCGACTCTAATTGTTCCCTCTGGCCTTTGTGTTGGTACATCTTTGAACATTTGCCCCTGTAGTCACAGGCAAACAGATATGACAGAGAGTTTCCTACTTTCTGTTTAGATCAGGGATCAGCAATTCAACCCTTTCTCAATATCTATCATTTATGTGATGGTCGAACCACATATAATCTTATTTTCAGAATAGAAAGATAAAGTCATGCTGGAGTTTTTCACTAGTTTATTTATCCTTCTAGTTTTTTCCCAACACTCTATGCTCTGCCAGGTTATTCCAGTGAACTAAAGCCCAGTGGAGCTAAGACTCCTTTCTCAGAAATATAAGTAGTTCTCTTGCTCCTTTTTTTTTTTTTTTCACTTTTCAGCAAAAATTAAAGGAAAAAATGTCCCTTTATTATAGTCCCATCACCTGCTGAATCATCAGTCGATATCCTGCCTGTGTGGGGGAGGCTCTTTAAAAATACTAGACTCATTATTCCCTGACCTAGTGATTTATATTGTGATTCTTTGTGGGAAGAAAATGCACTAAGGTCTCAAAGTTGGGGACTGAAATCAAGAGTACATTGTAATAGGTTGAGCAAACAGTACTCTAGATGATAGAAAACTGCAGACAAGAAGAAGTGAGATATCAGGCTCATGTGAAATATTCCAATTTAGATTGTCATTATTTTGACAGAACAAAATCCATAAGGTTTTATGTGAGGTGGGTCTGTGTTCTCAGAAGTCCCTCTGAAGCCACAGACAAAGCCCAGCACTCCCTGCACACACTGGTGAAGCAGCCAGCTGTATATATCAACATATATAGTTGTATATATGAGATTATCAAGTATTTCAAGCAAGTTCTAACAAGATCCTCTAACTTGTACTTGGATACTTCCTTGAGATGTCTTCCAAAGACTATTTTGCCCAAAGGCTTCATCCAAAGACCACAGAATCGCAGAACTTTTTTAGTTGGAAGGGACCATTAAAGGCCATCTAGTCTAGCTCCCCTGCAATGAAAAGGAAACCAACAACTATCTCAGAGCCCATTCAGTCTGGCATGGAATGTGGTGGGCATCCACCATCACTCTGGGCAACCTGTTCCAGTGCTTCAGTGTAAAAAGCTTTGTCCTTATATCTAATGTTAATCTCCCCTCTTTCAGTTGGACAGATTGTTCTAGACTGATCATTCTTTCAAGCAGGATCTTAAAATCCACTGCAAACCAAGAAATTTGTTACTCATCCTCCAGTCTCTCACACGGGTGGTTACCACAGGGCTTTAAAACATCTTTTGAAGAAAGAAAGATAAATAGCCCAGTATTAACCTCAGGGTTCCTTTGAAAGTCAACTAGTTTTCTTTAAAATCCTTCTTCAAGACGTCCAGAGGGTGTAGACATGGTGTTCTCTTTGCAAACTGGAATCTCTTCCATGTTTGTGTGTTGGATGGTTAAGCAGACAGAATATCAACAAGGCCCTCACAGAAGCCATTTCATCCTTCATGGCAGCAGATTGGTTCAAATCACAGTCAGCACTGAAAAAAAGGAGTTCAAGTGAGAAGGGAAACACGTCCTCTTTGTGCCCACCACTGTCAAGCTCTGCTGCATTTTGTGCAAGCCAAAGCTGATGTGACTTCAAAGGCTGAAGACTGTCCTGAGGTGTAATGCATTTATCAGGTGTTTCATTGGATAAGCCCCTTCTCTCTCAGCTCTTTAGGAGTTTTCTTGGCACCAGATAATAGTGGAACAAACCACATCTTGTCTATGCACGTTCAGTTAAGATCAACTGAATTAATTTCTTTTAATTAAGATTGTTCCTATTCTGTCAGCTGCCTCTGGATTTTTACATCCTGTAAACTCCAACTGCAATGCATAGTACAGTTCCAAGTGTATAAAAAAAGCTGATTATTTCTGCTGAAAAAACACCATAGAAAACCTCTGTGGAAGTAGGTCTTGTATTTTTCTAGAACCATTTCTCCAAGATGACTGCTGGTAAATTTTATGGAAAATATTTGTCTTTGTTTTCAGCTTCTTTAGAAGGAAACTTCCAGTTGTTCCCACTTCCTTTCATTCTTAGGTAATCTAATGGTTAGTAAAACTGTAAAGTTCAAGCTCAGTTTGAGACCACTCCAGAGAAGCACTTAACTGTGCAAAATGTCCTACTAACTTCCAGAGACTACCCAAATGCTTCTGCTTGTGATTAAGTGCTTTGCAACAGGAGAGCTCCTGATCCCTCTGGAAATGTGACCTCAGGGATATATCTCAGATAGGTGATCATTTCTCTCCTGAAGAGGCAGAATGCAGAGCAAATTACCACTCAGGTAGTTGTTGGCATGCAGCTCTGAGAGGTGACCGCTGTGAGTGAAACCAGGGGTGACTGTGCCCCACTAGAGATTTGCAGGAGAAAGAGGAGAGCAGCAACTCATCTGCCATGATGCAAAGTCCAGGATATCTTTACAAAGCAGAAGATTAAGATGACAGACCAAATTCCAAGGCACTGCTGGTGAGGTACAAACACATGATCTCCTTCTCTGACCCTCCTGCACAGAAGGGCAGAGAGCATCAAATCAGTGCAAAGCACAAATCTCTGCAGCTGTTTGCAAGGTTGTCATGGTTTTATGATTTTCGGCACTGGTCAAAGTCCTCCAGCAGATATAGTTGTCACACCATGAGCTGCAAAGCACTGGTCAGGTTGCTGCACACAACTGCCTGGGATCTCACAGAATCGGGAACGTTGGTATGGTTTTGTTACATAAGCAAAGCTTTTTCATGCAACTGTTCTTCCAGCACTGCTCTGCTTTATCCGATTACCATGGAGGATGAAAAACATTGTTATTTTTAACAGCTGGATCAAGGCTCAGTGATCTTAAAAGGATATTCAGAAGCAGCTGCTTCTGTGAGGCTATCCAGACAATGGTGACCGCTGCAAAACTTTTTGCCTCTCTTTTGGACACTCTGAACACAGCCCTGATGTTGCCTTGCACTTTCAAATGACAGGCTGTGGTACTTTTTCCCTAAATGCTGTAAACTGCCTGTTGACATTCATCCAGACAGCACAACAGCTTTCCATGAGGTATCTTTCTATTTCATCCACAAAAATTAATATATATATTAGTATTATATATATATAGTGCTTTTGGAAGAGACTGTCTCAGCCTGTAGCCTGATTTTTGTATGGAACAACGATCCCCAAGCACCTGTTGATAAAAGCAATTCACACACCGCTCAATATCAGCATCATTTAACCAATAACCCATTCATTCTTGATTTCCAAGGTCTGGTGATAATGTTACATTAAAGGAAGAACACAATGCATTTGTGATGTTAATTTCTGTGCTAAGACAGTGCTGAATGTACTGTATGCAGTTGCAATTCATAGTCATTTAGCATCTCCACAGCTTGGGCACAGATGTCTTTGGCACCTCCTCTGCTCTGCTCTTATGTGACTCTGTGCAGTACTGCATTCACCTCTTGGGCCTTTCAGTACAAGACATGGACAGGTTAGAGGGAGAGGGAGGGCAGGGGAAGGCAGAAGGGAGAAAGGAGGGAGAAAGGAGGGAGAAGGAAGGGAAGGGAAGGGAAGGGAAGGGAAGGGAAGGGAAGGGAAGGGAAGGGAAGGGAAGGGAAGGGAAGGGAAGGGAAGGGAAGGGAAGGGAAGGGAAGGGAAGGGAAGGGAAGGGAAGGGAAGGGAAGGGAAGGGAAGGGAAGGGAAGGGAAGGGAAGGGAAGGGAAGGGAAGGGAAGGGAAGGGAAGGGAAGGGAAGGGAAGGGAAGGGAAGGGAAGGGAAGGGAAGGGAAGGGAAGGGAAGGGAAGGGAAGGGAAGGGAAGGGAAGGGAAGGGAAGGGAAGGGAAGGAAGAGTTGTTTTCTCCTCTTTCAGAAATAAAGATACAGTGCCTGGAAGTTACTGGTGTGACTTATATGAGGGGTATATTAATACATTTCAGCAGTTAGATGATGATGAACTTGATGTTAATTGAATTTTGTAGTCACAGATTGTTTCAGGAGTAGAATCATCTAAAAGTTCTGGTCTACATCAACTTGATATTTACAAATAAACATTGATGTGGATTTTAAACTCCTACTTAAACTCCTACTAAAATGAAATTAGAAGAGTAACATCTGTGGTGCAGAGATCCTCAGCAAGTAGTTTCTCTTTTGGGTAGCTTTGTAAACAAATGTGGTTCTAAAACAGCACTGAGCAGTATTAGTGCATGCCACATATTTTCTTTCATTATAAAACATTACAAATCTCAGACAGCACAAAGATTCAGTTTCACACTTAAAATCGCAAACTTATTTTAAAATCATGAAATAAAATATGATTTTAATCCAGGTTAGAACACGACATACTATTGTTTGCTTTTGTGGACTATCGAGACGGCGCTAAGGAAGGTGAATTCTGAATTATAAAAAAATTACTGAAAATGACTGGAAAAAGTCAGCTGTCATCCTCTGCTCTTTCTTCCACCCTCTATTTATATTCCCTCTGGAAAGAAGGTCACAGAGCCCAATACTAATGCACAATATTTTCACAGATACTATGCTTCTGTGACAGTGAGTTCGCTCACTACTTCCCATTGGCAGACAGATGTTCAGTCACTTGCAGGTAAGCAGACATCATCATGTGTAACAATTTATTGGAAAGGCAAACACCATCACTTCAAACATCCCACCTTCATCCTTCATTCCCTCATCTTTGATTGCCAATTATGGTGCTATATAGAATAAAAAATCCCCTTGGTCAGTCTGGGTCAGCTGTCCTGGTTCTGTCCCTTCCCAGCTCCTTGTGCACCCACACACTGCTCTGGAAGGACAGTGTGAGGAGTTGAAACATCCTTGGCTCTGTGCAGCACTGCTCAGCAATAACTAAAACATTGGTATGTTATCAGCACAGCTTTTCATCAAAAATCACAATCAATCACAGGAGCCTGTATGAAGAAATCTAACTCTTTCCAGTCTGATATCAAGACAAACATGTGCCCTGAATTACTTATTAATCCATAATGACTACAATGGAAGTTGAAGTGGACCAACTCAGATGGACATATCTACACTGGACATGTCTTAATACAACTGTATCTTTATGAATTAGTGAACTCTCAGCCATGACTTGTGTTGTCTTCAGCAGTGGATATTGCCAGGAATGGATCAGTTCTGAATTCCCTTAGGTGCTGTACAAATGAAAAGCAGAGGAAATCTTTGATTCAAAGCCTAGATCTGACTTACATAAGGCAGAGAGAGAAAGAAAAGGGAAACAAAGACATGGAGAAAGAGACCTGTTGGCTAAGAGATGTGGAGCTCTTCAGTCTGAAAAAGAGAAGGCTCTGGGGGGATCTTATAGTGGCCTTCCAGTGCCTGAAGGGGGCCTACAGGAAAGGTGGGGATGTATTTTTGATAAGGGCAAGTAGTGAAAGGATGAAAGGAAATGGCTTTAAACTGGAAGAAGATAGATTTAGACTAGATATTAGTAGGAAATTCTTTGCTGTGAGAATGATGAGACACTGGAACAGGTTGCCCAGTGAGGCCATGGATGCCCCCTCACTGGAAGTATTAAAGCCAGGCTGGATAGGGCTTTGAGCAATCTGGTCTAGAGGGAGGAGTCACTGCATGTAGCTGGGGGTTGGAACTATATGATCTTAAAGGTTCCTTCCAACACAAACCATACTATATTTCTATGACTCTGTGAAACTGATGCTGCATCCTGAAAATCTGCCAAGAAAAAAAGCAAATAATATGGTCACAATAGTGTGTAATTTAGATAAGAAAGTTCCTGAATACATATTTTTTCATTTTATCACAACCATCTCTGAAATACAATACATGAGGGAGTCACAGAATAACCTACAAGACAACAGGACCATACTTGGATGACCTGAACATAATTTATTTTTATTCTCCTAGGCAGTGAAGACAAAGAACATGTCTGGTCATAAAATATGAGACTCCAAGGAAAATGTTTGTATTTGATGTATAAAGTGCTTGCAAAATGCAATTCTTCAAGGATATTACATTGTAAAGAGTATCCAGGTCAGAGTCAGCAGATATTAACATCTCCTGCTAGAAAAGGAACAATTAGATATCCTATGTTGTGTTTCACCCCAAGTGAAACATGCTTTTGTCAGTGTGTTCGCTCTGAACTACCTGGGATTGCTCACCCATCATGAGGTCCGATAAGACCACTAAGGTCATCCCCCAACCATCAACCCATCACCAGCAACATTGCCCACTAACCCTCATCCCTCATTGCAACATCTACATGTTTCTTGAACATCTCAAGGGATGGTGACTTCATCACCTCCCTCAGTAGCCTGTTCCAATGCCTCACCACTCTTTCAGAGAATAAATTTTTCCTAATATCCAATCTGAACCTCTCCTGGTGCAACTTATGTCCATTATTTCTGATCCTATCACTTGTTAGCTGGGAGACAAGGCTGATCCCCGTCTCAACACAACCTCTTTTGAGGGAGTAGTAGAGTATGAAAAGGTCTTCCCTGAGACTCCTCTTCTCCAGACTGAACAATCCCAGTTTCCTCAGTCATTCTTCATAAGACCTGTGCCTCAGACCCTTCACAGTTTCATTGCCCTTTTTGGATACATTCCAGAGCCTGAAAAATAATGCTGGGGAAAACTGGACAGCGAGTGAGTCAATAGTAACATAAGCTTCCTCTTAGACTTTACAGTAAGTTATCTTCTCTTCCTTAGTCCCAACATCCTGCAATGACACCATGAAATTACCTCTGTCCTACTAGCTATCTACCTGCTATTGGTATCAGGGAAATGCATACTCTGGACTTTTCTGAACTAGATTTTATTAGCATTCACACAAGTAAAACCTTCCTCACAGAATTATGCAGGAAACTTGTAAAGATGGCCTTCACATACGCTCAGTGCAGGCCTGGTTAAAGGCAAGTGGTACAAGTAGCACTTTTTATCTTGCCTTCATCCAAACTGTAAACACACTGTTTGTATAGGATAGGCATAAGTACTGAAGTGGCAGCCCGCAGCACCTTTGAGATTCTCCAGAATCTGAGGTTGAAGGTGTGAATGCCAGAAGTAGCCCAAGAGGCTGACCTTGGCCTGTCTTCTTGGATTTGGATCTTGCCAAGTGAGCAGATAGTGTTAAGTCAGACTGGAGATGCTCTGGTGGTGCTGGGGAGGCCTGCTGCTGCACGACATTCACTGCGTTGATAGGCTTCAGTTTTCAAGATGAGAACAAACTCTCTCTTTGGGCTCTGTCAGTGCTCAGGATAGCAGCATGCTGGTGGTGTATTTGCGTCGTCTGTTTAGGCTTTCTGTATAACCAGTAAATAGAGAAAGTTTCCTCTGGGGCAAAATTCAGAGAAGGAATTTCACAGAACTGCGCTGGTGACTTTCCTTGCTCTTTAATCTGGATAAAACCTCCGGCTACTTTTTCAGACTCCCACTGCTTCCAGCTTAACGTAGCTTTGCTTCGTGCATCATGAAAGCTGAAGTGGTGATATTGCTCTGTCTTGGAGCAATGTCTACTTTATTAATGTTTTGGAGGCGCAGGTACTATGGTAACGAGCACCACAGACAGTGCCTAAACAGGATTTTATATCACCAGAGACGCTGTCTGTGAACAGCTTGACACATCTGTTCATCAACAGCAACCTGATCCTCTGTCAGCCCACAGGAAAGCGCAGCTGAGATGCAGCTGGATCAGACAACGTAGTGGTGTCAAGATTTCAGAGGTAAGGTAGGCAGAGCCATCTGACGTGTGAGTGAGAATGAGAAAATACCTGGAGGTTTCAGAAGGCAGCAATATTTATCAGGAGTCTGAAGTTATCAGTTCAGAGCAAAGCACTGGCAAAAACAGAATTGCGTATAAACACGTAAGCAGAAAGAAAGGCACACTTCAAACCAAGAGGATTAATGCTGTCCTAATCCTTGCACTCTTTATGGTATTTTGAAAAATTGGCAACTTCTGGTGGTTGCATTTTCCCAAGAAGCAAAAAACCCTCTCTGCTTTCAGACGGCATTAAGTATGCCAGGAAGAAATGAAAAAATCAAATTAAAACTTGGAATAAGCTGTCTGATGCTAGCACGACTGCCTGGAATTGAATACAACTGCTGAAATCTCTGGTTCACATAACCATAAAATGGTACATTGTTTTCTTTCTTAGCAAGTTCCACCAACTTTAATGTCATTTTCTAGGAGCAAATGGAAGGTCTCAAAACTGTCAGAATACTCTTTAATTTAATTCCAGCAATGAAAGCAAAAGAGAGACAATGACAAAAGAGAGTGAACAAAGCTGAAAAGAAATAAAGAGTGAAGGTATATAAAAAAAATGGAACTTAAGAAAGGAGAGAATATTTCCAAGATCAAAAGAAGTGTAAAAACAACTAACAGAATACAGTATGCTAAGACCATGACCCACCATTTTGCAGATGAAAAGATACTCGAAGCTACAGGTTGACTGATTGTAAGAGAAGCCACTGTGAAATTATGAAAGTAATGAGATCTGTAAGTCGATTTTTTAATTAAAATCCTGATAAACAAATACAGAAGAATACATTCCTATTTCAAATATTCACTAAAGAAGTATATTTCACGCAAAAGCAAGAGTTTACATACAGAGTGTATGAAGCACAGAGATTTGGGCTGGCAAAGAAAGATCAGGAGAAGCAGAAAAATGAAGCTGAGACGGAAAAGGAAGCAGAACTACGTGGTTAGCTCTACCATCCACATATTATCAATGATGGCATATGGACAGCACAGTGATGTGGCTTTCACTGAGTGTGGACCCAATGGAAACCAGCTTCCCTGGGTGGAGATGTGTGCTGTAGTGCACTCAGCTGGGTTCCACCTGTGCATCCACTGGCTGCAGTTGGTGGTATTCAGATCACTCGCCTGGAAAAGCAGCTATTTTGAAGTATTGCCAGATCTCAGATTGGGTAATTTCAACAAATATTTTATAACAGTGGAGCATTTTCATTTTGAAAACTTCTGATAAGCTCTTAATATGTAGTCAGGGGACATTGTCAGTAAAGATACTTTCATATAAATACACTTTAAATTTGATTCAAAATCAGTATTTTTAAACCATGTAATCATTTTACTAACATCCTCGAAGTGATAACAGTGTATCAGTCCAGTGAGTGATATATACAATGGGCACCAAGGCTATACCACATAAAATGTTCCAATTACTAGTTCTAATGGGCTTTCTATCTCCCCCCAGCTATCCTTAAAGACAGAAAGAATAGAAATTGATATTAAACATTACCGTGATGGATAGAAGGGCCTAGGTAGAAAGATATACAGAATGCATCATCTGAGGTTTCTGACTGCTTGGAGCTTGATGATAATCATAGAATGGCACCTGTGAATACTCTCATATTCACCTAGACTGAAAAGAAGTTTAACTAAGGAAACTAAACAAGATATGGAGTTACCCTGCATTCCTTCTAGAGACAAAGGAAAAAATAACGTGTTTCTTAAAGGCAATTCAGCCGCCTGAAGATCTCAGTTGCCCTCTGGATATACCTATCCCTTTCCCACCAGAAGGACAGTTTGGAACAAAAGGACCAAAAAATATTGAATAAATGTGAACTTTGAGCAGGAAGAGGCAAGCTCCTTCTCTATGATTTCTTCAAATTCTGTATGTGGTCTTTGAATGTTGGATCATGTCAAGTGGGAAGCCTGACATATCTGAAGTGAGTTGGCAATCAAGGTTTGTGTGGATAACTTTTTAACTTTTTATCAGGCATTTACATATTTAAGTATCTAAGGAGCAGGAGGCAATGGGATGAGGCTGGACTCCTCTCAGCAGTGTGTGGTGATAGGACAAGGGGAAATGGCCACAAACTGAAGCATAGGAAATTCTGCACAAGTGAGTGTAAGAACTTCCTCACAGTGAGGGTAATGGAGCACTGGCACAGGCTGCACAGAGAGGTGGTGGAGTCTCCTTCTCTGGAGATGTTCAAGACCCACCTGGACGCCTACCTGTGCAACCTGGTCTAGGGAGCCTGCATGGCAGGGGGGTTGGACTGGATGATCTCTAGAGGTCCCTTCCAACCCCTACAATTCTGTGATTCTGTAATATAACAGCAGGAGTTATCAAGATAAACAGGATATAACTGTGAGCAGAGGAGTCCTGAGAGGGTGTAGTTTGAGCTGAGGGCAACTTCTAACTGAGATGAACCTTCTCCTCTTTTGTCTTGAAATAATTACTTTGCTTTTCTTATCTAAGGCCCAACAATTTTATATTCTGTAATTAAACAATAACACTTACTGTTGAGGGTTTTGCTATCTCATAATTTGGCCATGGCATAAACTGGAATGCATAATCCACTACAGTCAATTATTTCTTTGTACAACCTCAAAACAAAGGATAGTTTGTGGTCATGATAAAAAAGACAGACCTGGATACTTTCTGAGATGGGAACCACTCAGCTCCCATGTAGGCTGACAGGATTTGCATGCTTCATGTTGTGGAAAGCTGGGGCAGGAGGTAGGAGTAAAAGCTGACCTATTCTCTATTCTCTTTTGTCATTCCTATCTCTATTTCTTCCTGTTTTGTTTGTCATTCCTCATGTTTTTGTCTATGATAATATGGTGAAACTCATTTTCTTAGTCCCTTAAAAAGAACCCTCAAAAACAACTCCAGCTGGACATATTCCAGGAAATTATAATTAATGTTGGATTTCCAATTAACATTTGCTGATGTAGAGAAACTATTATAATAAATATGTGCTTTTCATTGTACACAGTGAAAAAGATCACTCCGGCTATGATTATAGGAAGACTGACAAAATCTGTTTTTCAAACCACTGTTAGCTCTAACTAGTTAGATTTATACTCTGTGCAGTCCTGTGAGTTACAGAAACACTATCATTCCTGCTTTACAGTTCAAGAAATGAGTTACAGCAGAGACTAATTGAAGGATGGGGAACTGTATTCAAAGATTAATTATCAGTGGTGTAAAATTTAAATAAAGAATTGAACAGGTTTCTGCAAGAATTCATCCAGTCCTTTTAAAATACTTTATTTCATGACTTGGAAAAAGAAGTATAGAATGATCTTTTAGAATTAATCGATTACATAAAACTGGAAAATGCTTTCAAACATTTAGGAAACTGGGATAAGGATTGAAAAAGATCTCAGAAAATAAACAGGATATGTGAAATAATGGAACACAGCTCTGTAAATACAAGATCATAGTCCCAAAGACAAGCTCTCCCACTTTCAATCATAAATTGTACTTCTGGGGCACAGCAGTCCTTAGTCTGAAAAGAAATTCCTCCCTTAGGTACTTAAAAATCACCAAGAATCCCATCGGTTCTTATTCTACTTTAAAGATGGTTTCTTCAAATTTACTTTTCAGTGCCTACCATGTACCTATATACTTACAAACAGTGTATGGTCTCTAGATTTCTCCCTTAAGGAAGAGAGTCTGCACCATGCCACAGAGAAAGATATGCTGCCACACCTCTTCATGTCCATGTGGCATGAGTGGCAGTAGGGAAGCAGGACATAGAAATGCACAGTACAGACCTCTCTCAATCTTCTGCTTCCTACCAATTGCTTTAAGAAAAATATCTAGCTACTGTTTTTTTCTATAAAAGCTTTAGAAATGTAATTTGGGATAACAGACTGTGGTATGGATATCTAGAACAGCAGGTCTGCTCAGTCCCACTGACCTCCATGAAGAACTACCTCAGATAGCTTTTAACTGTCATAGAAATTACTAGTTTCAGTGTTGTTCTAGTTACCATTTAAAGATTAAATACATGAGGATAACACGTTGTTTGTATATTTTTGTGATGGCATCCTGTTTTGAAATACTCCCTACATTATATCCTACATTCAAAATGTCACTAGTCCTCAGGCAGGGAAAGTCTGACTCAGTGAACCCAAAGTCTCTCAATAATTATTCACAGTTAAATTTTTCCATTGTACTAATGAAGAAACTTTGGATGTGAATAGAAGTGGTTGAGATGCTACTTGTTAGAAGCAGAAAATTGGCTGCAGAACAGAATACAATCCTCTTCAAAATAGACCTCATTTTGTCAAAGCTGTTTCTCACTTTGTTGTAATAATTTCTGTCTTTCACCCCCCGTTTCTTCTGCTTGTTTTCACTGGACAGTTATGGAGTACAGTAAAAACAATATATATTAATTTTTTTTATGTTTTCAAAGTCAAAAGAAGAATCTGCTTATTTTCAAGTAACATTTTGCTGTTACTAGAAGATTTGTCATCTGGTCAATGCATTCTGTCATTCAAAAAAAAAAAAAAAAAAAAAAAAGATTACACTTGTTTACTTCAGGAATCTCACAGCTTTATGGATTTACAGACACTGGAAATGAGCACAAAATGTCACTGCTCAGAACTGCACTAGCAGCAGCACCTTCTTGTCTTTGTCACTCATATCTCTGTGCAGGAATGTGAAGTCTACAGAAGTCTTCCAGACATTCTAAAAAGAGAAAATGGGAGGAGAGCAGTACCGAGAAAATCAAATTATCTTAATATCTGAGAGGAGAGAGGAGACTCCTGTGGAGATTCCAAGCATGGTCACGCTACCTTACTATTACGCAGAGTCAGTATTCCAGAAGCAATGAAAACAACCGCATGAAGTTCACACTGAAGAAAGTAGGTGGTCATAGAGCATGGAAAAATGTTTGCACATGGATGCTACTGCATTTCAAAGGAAGTACTGTAGCTTTACTGCCAACTCCAGACTTTTGGGTTTTTGCCCAGATGGATTCAATCCCAAGCCACTGAGGAACTAAGAGTAACCAAACAAAAGGAGATAAAGTGAACTGTGCAAGGAGTTAGTAAGGCTTTGTTGCTAAATCCAGAGCTAAGCATACAAGGCTAAAAACACAGAAGCTGTATTACAGAAACACAGAATCACAGAATCTTAGGGGTTGGAAGGGACCTCTAGAGATCAAGTCCAATCCCCCTACCAAAGCAGCTCCCTAGACCAGATTGCACAGGTAGGCATCCAGACAGGTCTTGAACGTTTCTACACAGTATGCCATGATGAAGTTTAGTCACCCTTTGGAAGACACATGACTCCATTAGACAACTGGGTTGTTCTTGTAGTTCAGGAAAGGTTGAACATTAAAGGTGGGGATCTAGAAGAGCTAGATGTAAGGGTGCTTAAGGGCACTGTTTGAGTCACAGCTCTACAAACTGATATGCTTAACATGATGCCCTGGGAAGAAAGTTTCATGGACCAACATTACCAAAAAATCTCTGCAGCCAGTGGGTACTTTTTTCCTAAAACACAGGAGAAAGTAAAGTTGTTCTTCCGTTACCCAATAACCTACCAATTGTGAAACTCAGCCATGAGACTGAAACTCTTTAAGTTCAAGACCAGCAGGATAGTTGAACACTCTCATTTGTCTGCAGAAAACTAGAGGGATAAGAAAGCAAACTAATAGTGTTCTGCACCGAAAGACAATCTGGACCCAGTCTCCTTCACGCCTCTGTTATTATAATGCATCTCTTTAGACTGTTGTTGTCCCGGGGACATTTGGCATTCATTAAATACAGTATTCTATTGACTTTGTGTGGATGTTTTAGACAGAACTACGGATCTATCTGTCCCAAGCTCCTGTTACAGTGAAGACAAATTAGTAAATCTTAGGTGCTGTGTATCTCAGTTTAAGTTGGATGCATAATGCAGATTTTCTAAATTATACCCTCGCAATTCCTGCTTCTCCCTATTGACTAAAAATGATCCTCAAGATCACTCAGTTCCAACCTCCTTGCTATAGGCAGGATCACCTCCTACTAGACCAGATCGTTCAAAGCCCCATCCAGCCTGGCCTTGAACACCTCCAGGGAGGGAGCATCCACAGCCTCACTGGGCAACCTGTTCCAGTGTCTCACTACCTTCACAGTAAATAATTTCTTCCTGATATCTAGTCTAGATCTGCACTCTTCCAGTTTAAAACCGTTTCTCTGTTATTCCTTCTGCTGATCAATTAATGAACAAAATGAGGGCTTGTTTACAATAGTTAGATCTTCTAAATGTTTTGCGAATCAGGAATCCACAACCAGTTCCTCAGCCACTGTTGCCCTATTTCATTTTCCTGACATGTGATATGAAAAATCTTCCCATGTCCTTCAGAGGGAGAGCAACTTCTCCAGCAGTGTTGCATTGCCACAGTATGCCGGGCAGTTTTAAGCACTCTGGAAGCACTTCAGCAGTGCATGTTCAGGAACACCTCAAGTATTTCCCTTTGTGTACACTCCTGACATTTGGTACATTGTAGAGCATTAAAAGACATGAAAGAGCTCATCCAAAAATGCTGCTGTTTACTTTACTTCATCTTTCTGCATTGAATCCCAGTAGGGAAACTTGAAGAGGAAATGTGGAGGTGGCAGGTTATTAAACTATATCATCTTTTAAAGCACTTCTCCTCTCTTTTACAATTTGAAAATCCCATCATAAAGCAGGTATTAAAAACAATCAATCTGATTTCCCACAGGGTGCTACATTAATTATTCAGATTTAGCTCCTTGCAGAACAGACAAGGTCTGACAGCAGCAGGTACAAGAGGAAAAGGAGCTAAACCTGTTAGGTAATCTTTGGAAAGAAAAAGTTTTCAGCATTTCGAAAGGGTAAGAATTCAGATAGGGATGTCTTCAATAATAGAAGCAGGATATTATCCCCAAATGAATTTTCTGCCATAGGCAAAAGGGTATCTGATGGGCTTACTTACTTGGCATCTTACTGTCCCTTGGCAGATGACATATAATTCACCTTCAATACCTGCTTTAGAGAGCAGTCCTATTAAATGTATGTGATACATGTCATTGACTCTAACAGGCAGAGGAGGCCAGGGCTCATTGTGTCCTCTAAGTTCTCTTTACCTTTTCTACCTCTCTTTATGATGTTTCCTTTTAAAGTAGGTCAAATAGTCTATGAATTAAGCAAACTCATCGTATTAGAAGAGCCTCCAGGGTGTCTTCTGTACTATGGCTTCTAACTTCTGACTTTGGACACAATCAATAAATGAATCAATAGTAGTCGATGCACAGAGCATTTCAGCAGGATTAATGACTGTCTGGGAGGTCCTGATGGGCTGAAATTAAGTCAAGGACTGTTAATCCCAGCTGGTCATTTGTCTCTAGGCAGTGCTTTGTGCTGAGGTCATTACTGCTATTCTAAGGAAAAATAAAAGGAAGCAGACATTAGTACATGGATATTTTTAACCTGCCAGTTACGGTCAATTTTTTCATATGATTCTTTCTATCAGACGTTAGCCATTTGTTCTTAGGTTTTTATACTGCATAAAGTGTCCCACCACTCTTTTCTCCATTTAGTGTATCAACAGATATTTTTCATCATCTCCAGGCTGCAGAAAGTTGTCCCAGGACTCGTGGAGCCTTCAGTGAGGATTTACTCACAGTGTCCCCCCAACAGGCATCCAGCTGTGGTCAAGACAGACAGAGCTGTGGCAGTCACACGTCTACTGAGTCCTCCAGAAATCCCATCAGCTCAAAGCATAGAGGCACTGGAAAATAAGGAGAACTTCCAACAATTTTTAGTACCTCTTCTAGGAGAGTCCCCAGTGTGTGTCTAGAACACCTCTATATACATATGGGGTGGGAGTAAAACTATAAACTTTCCCAAAGTTTCCCAAAGTGTTGTTATAGGTTAGCTGTAATATATCATGACTGACAATGACTGGACCAGACAAAGCAGTCTCTTTCACATCAGGATCTAGATATAGTCTGTTCCAAGACACATACAGTATACAGCACTATACAGACAACACTATACTGTCCTTGGTAATTCACTTTGAGGAAGGAGCTAGACAATTCTAATCATGCTTGGTAGTTTGGTATAAGGAAGGAGCCAGAAGTCCTAATCATGTTAGGGAAACAATAATGTATCAGATGCCTGGAGGATCATCTTGCTCTACTTGTCATAGAGCACAATTTAGTGCACTTCTAAACATCATTTGAAATTTCTCCTAGTTTCCAATGAACTTCAGGTTTTCATGTAATGCAGATAAGAAACAGATTAAATTGGAGTGCCTCTCTGTTCTATGAAGTAATTTTCTTACCTAAACACAAACATGAGAGATCTGAAAATGTTGCAAAGGGGTACTGATATTTTGAAGGTGAAGATAACAGATGAAATCCAATTTTATTCAGGGACAGAAGGTGAAAAGAGCTCTATTTTTACGTTTTGCTAATTGGGCAAAATTTTACCAGATGTGTTACTTGTTGGGAGTTTTGGAAAACTTGTCTCCCAGGGTGCACAACCAAGGCTTGTAACAGAAGGAAGAACAGTTTGGATCAAAATAGGACAATGTGCAGTTCTTGTGCAGAGAAGAAATTTTGCTTTGTCATGTTTAGGCAGAAGAGAAAAGCACACAAAGTTCATATTCAATGCAAACGTAATGCCAGTAACAAGACATTGTTTTGCATACAAACACGCAGTTGCCTGGGTTGTAAGGAGAGCTATCAGAGACAACATTCAACTACAGAGCAGAGCTCCTCAGTGTAGATACTCTTTGCGTGAAGTAATATTTATTTAGGCGTGGTTTTACCCTGCATTTCCATGGTTTCATTTTTCATTATTTGCACTTTTTCAAGAGGAAGCAACAATGAACAAACTGATTCCTATATACTTACTGCAGGTCTTTTGTCACTTATGTAGGTGTTGTCTGGATCCTTCTTATGGGATGCTTTAGGATTAGTGAGAGAAAGAACAAATAATTTTCTTTTTTAGAAAACTTCTTAAATAAAATCAATATTGAAACATTAACAAGACAAACTAACTGTATGTTGCAACAGAAGCCAACTAAGTGCTATCATAATGCCTGAAAGAATTAGTGGTTAGCAAATGAAGCGTTTCCTGTGCATGGTTTCTGTCATATTGCACAATTGTTTAACAAAACTGAAAGAATGAATGTCTTAATGACTTGAAATCCTGGAGAACTCATGCATAACTAGATGGATATCTCCTGGATACTGCTTGGAACAGTAGCCCCAGCTTGTAGTACAGAAAAGGAGAAAAACTCAAGCCAAGTAATTCTGTGATTTTCTGATTATCCTCATCAATAACAGGATCATTCTCAGCCTATAGACACAGCTATGCTACTGGTGTGATTTCAGAGTTGGTGTTGGCAGTATTTAATTAGACAATTACTACCTCACCTTGTATTGACCCAATTAAGTTACAAAACTGTACCCCTGCAGAGTTCCCCTGAGTGTTCTCACTGGTTCACTGCCAGTGTTTAAATTCAGAGTAGTCATGCATATTCAATTAGAATGATGTGCTTTCTGAAGGCCTTCTGGAGAATAAGCTACACAAAGAATGACTACTGTTCCCCCTCCTGTTGGTCCCATCAGCTCACACAAACCCAGCAGGTATTGCACCCAGTATCCCATTTCTGAGAATATGAAGAAAATGAGTGAGAAAGAAGTCCCCAGGAACAAGGCTCAGGGTAACATGACAGCTGCCATTCAGAAAGTCTCAACGGAGAAGGCTGTGACAAAGCTGTTACTAAATCCAGGATGTGCGCACATGCTGAGTTACAGGCTGACATTTCTCATACCAATTACAGAGACAGACTGCTTAGCTTTCTCCTGTTGTCATCCTACTTTAACCTAGTACTCAGAAATCCTTCAGCACAAGATGGAAGCACTGCTATGACCAAGCCCCCTCACCACCCCTGTGTTAACTCCTGGGAGAGGGCTGCCATCACCAAGCTGCAGAGGGTGGAAGGAGTGGTGGCAAAGGGTCTTCCTTAACAGCAGGATTTGCTATTAAGGAAGAGAATGATGAAGTAACCAGTCTGGAAGTAGACTCCAGTAGGCCTAGAACAACTTAAAAGATTTAAAAAAAAAGTTACTTACCTGAAAAATGTTTGAGATTTTTTCCCAGATCTGAGACCTTTTATGTTGTTTTATATGAAAGAGGAACTCTGTTCCTGGTTGAATAAACTGTATTTGCTAAGGGAGAGAGGAGACTTCTACATCCAAAGTACTATTTAAGTCAGCAGCTGTTCTAAGAGTATTCATATGGGTAAATATTATTGACATTTACTTACTGCTTTTTTTCCTGAGGAAACATCAGTCAAATTATTAATAACATATTGTTGCAATAATGAGCTCCTGATAGACATGAAAGTTATTTTTCCCTGTGATGGTTTGGTCCTGAGTCAATTTTTACCATCAACAAATGGAGCTTATTTTCCTTAAGCGTTACTGACAACAGCAGAAAGGTGAACACAACATGGGAACATCACAAAATGCGCTGCAAGGCACTTCTAAAGTCAACAAATCCAGAGCATTGACGCTGGTTTGCCACCTACAGCCTCAGTCACTGGAAAGTGCTGATCTAGGTAAACTGCAGAAGCAGCAATCGAAATCCCAGACCCAAACCACTAATTAGAGAGAGAGATGCTTTCCATTTCCTTCTCCTTCTCCATGTTCTTGGGAACTAAAATGGATCTCCTGGTCATGCTGTTTGTACAGTGCTTTTGTAGTTGAGCTATTCTACAAGTACCTATTATATTTTTCATGAGTAATTACAGACTTGCTTAATCCTTTGCTTTAGTGTTGGTTTGTTTTGTTGGGGTTTTTTTTCAGGAATTTTCCATGAACAGATCCGTCATAATATTTAGTAAAAGACTCTGGAACTCTACTAAAATATATTGCTCAGCCTTCCTCTTGTTTATGGTCTACCACTTAGTATACACTACAACAATTATAAAAAATTGATGTTTTTTTTTTCAAGAAAAGCTGAGTCAAAAGTGCTTCTTTTCTTTTCTTTCTTTTTTTTTTTTTTTGCTATAAAATGACTCATTGTCAATCTAGGAAGCGAAAAGAAATAATATAGTATTTTGTTGTACAAAAAGATAGAAAACTAAAATATTTCAAATGGAAAGTATGTAATTCAATACTTTGGTCTTACTAGAACAAAGCATACTAGCATTGAAATAGTGTTTTGTTTCTGTTGAAATGTATCTCACTTATTAGTGAAGCAAGAACTGTAGGGAAAGGTATTATATTCTATTAGATGAGATGGGGCCTGTGGAAATAAAACAGAATTTTATAAGAATGCACTCACTCTTCTCTTAAAAACATTTAGTGAAAGAAATGTTATATTCAAATCTGAACAAGTTGCTTCTGTTTTTTAAAACAAGACATTTAAAATTGTCTGAGTTCAGCTTTTCAACCCTAAATATAATTTCTCTTGTGGTTTTGAAGTAGAAATAAGTTTTACATGAAAGAACTGTTTTCAACATGGCTATCCCAGCATACTAAGGATTGGATAAAAAATTCTCTTTTTCCAACAGACATCAAATTCAGAACTAAACGGAACCTGAATGCTGACTTATCTGTCCTTTCAGCCCATTCATTTGGACTAAGGGAACTGAAGTTGTTTACTCTGGAGAAAAGAAGACTGAGAAGAGGGAGTCTTCATTACTCTCCTACTGCAAGCACCTGAACAAGTTGTAGTGAGGCTGGATATTAGATTGGACCAGGTTGGCTATTAGGAAAAATTTATTCTCTGGAAGATTGGTAATGCACTGGAACAGGCAGAACAGGTAGGTGGTAGAGTCACCATCCCTTGAGGTATTCAAGAAAAAGGTAGATATGTCAATGAGGGTCATGGTTTAGTGGGCATGGTGAGGATGGGGTGATAGTTGGACGATGGTAGTGATCTCTTCCAACATTTTTGATTCTATGAGGAGTTTGTGAACATTTTTTCTCATGTGAGAACTGATAAAAGATGAAGAAAAGTTTGTAGGTAGCACATTGGTAGGTTTAGATTGGATATTAGGAAGAATTTCTTCACAGATTTGACATTGGAATGGGCAGCCCATGAAACCAGTGGATTCTCCATCCCTGAGGTATTTAAGAGACATGTGGATAAGACCCACAGGGACATGGTTTAGTGGTGAATTTGGAGTGTTAGGTGATGACTGGACTTGATAAAGATAGTTGTTTTTCTGAAATAAAGGATTCTGTGGTTCTGTGATTCTATGATTTAGATGTTGGTTAATAACAGTCAAATTTCTGGCTTAAATACAGAAATACAGTCCAAGAACAGCATTAATGAAGAGACTGTGTGAATCCAAAGGTAGATGCACACAATGCTATTCTTGCCTTGTCATAGTCTACACCCTGTCACCTGATCAGGTTGGCCACATTACTGTCTCCTTCATTCTGCCCTGGGACACTGTGCCCTGCTCTCAGTTACTCTGCAGTATTTACATTGTCCTTTGGACGTAGTCCTTCAATATCAATTTCCACAAACAGGAAAGAAGAAAAGCAGACAAAAACAAAAAAAGAATGTGAAGTCTTCTGTCCCTCTCTGTTCGATTGCCACTGAGCAGCTGCACACACTCAGCTGAGACCTGCTACTCCTGGCTGAGAATAACACACAAAGCAAGGCCATTGAGTTATTTTAGGAGGAGTCACCCATATCACAGAACTACAAAGCTCTTATTCACTGTACCTGGCCCTGAAGAGAAGTGGGATGTGGATTTTGCTTGCATAGGACAATGCAGTGTTTTCTTTGATAATTTTGCATAGTGTGCATTTTTTTTTTTACACATAAAAATCCCAAGGAGAAACCTATTGTTCATTTACACTATCTCAAAATAACAACCTCTTTTGAGAAGAAAAAGCCTGGGAATATATTTCTGTGTGCTTGAGATCTGCTGGATGCACACAGACACCACTTCTCTGTTACTCCAAAGCTGCAGATATTGACTTTTGCAGACTTTCCTCAGGGCACCCTGGAATCAGCCAGGTTACCAGAACATCTCTCAGGAGCTACACTGGAGAAAAGTGGCTTGCTAGCCATATATTCTCTATATCCACACTTCATACCAGAGGTTTCTTCAGTCTTGCAGATAGTTTCACCTTTCTTTTCTGATGCCATAGGAACCAAAAGAAACTTAACAAAAATTTGCATTAGCATGAGACTCTGGGATTGAAGGCACATTGAAATAATTTTTGCTCTATGATTTCTTCCCTCCTCATCTCGTACTTCCCTTGTTACCTTACATGTGCTTTAAAAGTTTTCCCAAGATTCTGGCACTGAGAATATGTCAGAAATCACTGCTAGCTTTAAAGTACATGTTTGTTTGTTTGTTTGTTTGACAATAAAAGGAGTGAGGCACTGCTACAGATAGCTCAGAGAGGTGGTGGATGCACCATCCTTAGAAACATTCTCTGAGTGACCTGATGGAACTGTAGGTGTTCCTGTGTATTGCAAGGGAGCTGGACTACATGACCTTTAGGGGTCCCTTGGAAAACAAATGATTCTATTTAGGGACATGGTTTAGTATGCAATATTGGTGGTTAAGTGGATGACTGAACAGCTAGTCTTAGAAGTCTTTTCCAAACTTAATGGTTCTATGATTCTCTGTTTCTTTGATTCTATGACTGTGGACATCAAAACTGTAATATCCAAACTCTATGCAGGCTTTGGATGGCACTTGTCATCACATAACTCCCAGTAGATAACAAAACATTGTGTGGAATACCTGTAGTGAAAGCACTGCTGGGGATCCCACTTTCATGGGAGCAAAGAAAATCACTGAGAAGAAAACTGAAAACAAACCTGAACCTGTTCTAGTTCTAGTGCAAATATCTGTAAACGTGACTGCATAGAATGCCCTGTCATTCAGATGCCATTATATTTTAATGCAATCCAGGATGTTATTTCCATGCAAAAATCTTACTGCAAACTCTCCAATTCAGAGGATCTGTGCACATCTTACCCTTACTCAGGTTATTGAAACAGAATAGGCAGATGCACAGAATAAGTGTTCAGTCTCACAGAGGTTTGGTCAACCATCCTCTTAGGAGAGGAAATAGGGAAGGAAATGATATTGATGGGGAGAAGAGAGGAGAGGAAGCATGGGGGCAACAAAGACCATATATATGGAGGAGATTTAGGAAATGTACTTGAAGAAGAAGCAGGCACATAGAAGGAGAGGAAATTGTGGCATAATTTTGATAAATTAGAGACATAATGGTCCTATTTACTGATTCATATTTAAGGTTCTACTCTTAAACTAGCAGTATGGTAATAGTATGTAGGAAGGTGGATGCTACAAATCTGTTTGCCACTGGTTTGTGGAGATGTATGTGTGGCTTCGAGTTCTTTGGGAAAAATGATGATGGCTGCAGCCAGTAACCTCTTCTGCAGATCCAGCACACCAGAAAGGGCACACAGAAAACGTCTCTATTTCCCTCTCAAGCTCCAATTCAGGAAACACCAGGGACAGTGCAGGTGCAAGATGACCTCTCATCCATAACACATCCGTCATTTTAATAAATAACCTAAGGTGGTGGAGAGAAAAATACTGAAGAATATGCTTTACTGAAAACAAAACAAAACTCAACCTACTCCCCCCACCCCACCCCAATACACTTTTAATACTTCAGTTTTGTTTCTGTTTGCCTTAAAGGAATTATAAAACGTCTGGGATAATGGGAACTGTATATCTGCACAGAGTATTTTGTGCTTAATTAATTTTATGTATGGACAAGAGCCGCTTTATCTACTAGATTAAGTATCACTTCCAAGGTAGTGTTTCTTGTCTGTAGTTTGGGGCACAGAGCCCTATTTTATCAGCCATTTTATATTGCTTGGTGGATTTTTATACTTCAATAAAACTTCTGGCACAGGTGTCGTTTCCCCTTCTCACAGATGAACAGAGAAAAATGTACAGTTTTAAAGCGAATCCCTGGATGTTTCACTGAGCTCCCAAATACAAGCACAGCCAGATCTGTCAGCAGCTTTTCCATTTCTCCACCTGCTAGAATCCTTGCTGCGCGAGAATGCCACAAGTAGCATCAGTAGCAGCAAGGTGCTCCAGAGAAACAGTGCTAAGCCACTGATGTGGCTCTGACTGGTATCCATAGACTGACTTCATCTCCTGCAAGGAGACTAGGAACAAGAAATGAATGGTTTTTACTTTGCCCCTGAAAGACTGATGATTACCTCAACAAGATCATAAAGGACACTATCAGCCCACATTTTTTCCCTCTTTCTGTGCCCACAGCCTGGTGAGGATAGACCAAACCTTGTCACTCACTGCAAGAACTGAAGAGCTTGATTGGAGCTTGCTTCTCAAACTGCAGTCCATGGGGTAAATGTGCTTAAGGGAAATCTAATCGCCACCAACACACAGAGCAGGAAGAGAAGAAACCTAAAGGGCCAAGAATGGTGGGAGGCTAGAGGAGGGTCTGCTCTTGTTCATACTCAGTAGCAACAACCTCATATTCACACTAAAACTGCTCCATAAACTGATGAAGAAAGGAGCTTTGACATCAGTAGAATTTATGGGCTTGGACTGAAACAGTACTTCAAATACTCATGTGAGGATGACAGAATAGTATGAGAAGCAATGTGAGCTCGAATATGCATTACCATACAACACAGACATAACCCAAGAAAACTAGAAGATCAACAGAACTCCCACTGTGTACAAATTATCAGCTCTGTATGCTGAAGTATGACCTCCAGCTACGATATAATAACCAGCTTTCATGAACAGCATTCATTATATTGTGTCCATTATAAAAGAGCAGCTACATGACAATGCTGTAGGCTATAATGTTCTTACTCAGAAGAGTTTCAATTTTCATCCAAGAGACAATATCTCCCTTTGGCAAACTCATTTTGTACATCCTGTGGTCACTTTTGCTTAATAGGATGGGTGGAGCTTTTTGTTGTTTTGTTTGATTGGCTTGGTTTGTTTCTTTTTCTCCTAAAACAGGAAAATAACTATACAGAGTTCAGCACTGATCTGGGAGACACAGCAGGGCAGGTAATCAGCTTCCGTAAATCAGGGAGATACACACCAGTTGAGGGATTTTACCAGACCAGTATAAACTTTCTGGATCAGAGTGTTTGTTGATGATCAAAATATCTGACAGAAATGGCTAAGCTGTCCCTCTGTTGATATATCAGAAGATACTGACAAGTCAGCAGAAGACATGGTTTTATTATGTGATGATTTAGCATTCAAGCAAAAGAGTTGAGTGAGAAAACCTTAACTGTGAGATAACACAGAGAGAAGGAACAACTGCAACACCTACAGTTTTATGGAGAAACACCTGAATAGCATAGGCAGATCCAGGCTGAGTTCACTGTCCCTGAATAACTGCCCTTTGTTTGGTCCAAAATGTCAAGTTAACAATGCATGTCTCCAGGTCTGACTTTAGAAAACTTTACGATATAAAAAGTTATATCTGAGCAAGTCATCCTCAGCTCCCTTTGTAAGACAAAGAGTTGCAGGATACAACTAACCTAATCCTACAGTACTTCAAAACACTATGAAGAACAGGAAACCCCAAGTGCCCTTTCCTTATTAGCCAAAAAGGAATAAATTCGCATGGGTTTTGTGTTTCAGCAAAAATCTGAGATGACAGTCACTTTCCGTAGAGAGGGACCAACATGGGTGAATTTACAACTTACATTTTCACAGTGGTATGGGGAAACACACAGGAAAGTTACACAGGAATCCATTTCTGAGAAAGACAAGACAAACAGGTTTTCACTCCAGGTGCAGTAGCTGTTATCTCTGTGATCATGGAGATATAAGAATTGTGTGATATGCCAAATCACTAGCCAAATACTTATCCTGAAGAGCACTCCTGAGAGCTCTCTCCAGGATACTGTTTTCCATTCAGCCAGGAAAGTTTGCCTGAAGCAGACTTGAGCAAAAATTTGTGCAAAATCCAAGGCAGTGTTCTGATGGAGCTGTCTTTTGACAGTAGGGACCTGGTGATTCTCACTGCCTTGACAGAAATGGTATCTGGTTTCAGTATGAGAAAGAATTTTCTTGTAGTAGTTAGATGTGAGATAACCTGTAGCCTCCACTCAACCTCTCTTCTCAGCATGGCCAATACAGGAAATAGTCCCAGTCACTGGTGCCAACACTGCACATCAACAAGAGCTGTAAGGTGAGATGTCCAGTGGTAAATGAACCATATTCCAGCAAAAGTCCAACACAGAAAGAAGAAGGAAAGACCTAGAGAAAGTGAAATCTTCTCTAACTCATCACTAGAGCCATAACTCATCACAGGAGACATAAATAAAGACTTTGGGATCTTGATGGTTGAATTAGATGATCTAATAGGTCTTTTCCAACCTCTATGATTCTATGATCTTCTGGATCATTCCTGGTTGGGTTGCTGCAGACATGCTTGCAGAGATGCCACATCATTGTCTTATCTTCACTGGGATGGGAAGTAGGTGCTCTCACTGACTTCTTTGTATTTGCCTTACAGTTACTCCCACATTAGATTTCTTCCTTCACCTCATTCTAGTGCTCTTTGTCAGAGGAGCAACAACTGTACAAATGATGAAAAGACAACAGAAATTATCTCAGGTTCTCTAAGATTCGATCACTCTTTCAGCCCCAGTTTCCAGATAAACTCTTTTTTACCTGTCTCTATTTAAAGTCTAGTTTCACTCATAAATTTGGGTTTGTCTGACTAAGCTTTGTGTGCACGTGTGATCTACTAACAACCTCTGAACCTGCTGGCCAAAGGAACTGACAGGTGTCAGAATTGTCAAGTTCTACCACTTTATGTAAACAAAGAAAAGCTGCCAGTCTTTCCACTGAGAAGAAAAATAGCTGGCAAGAGGAGAAACCCTAATGAGCAAATGCTTTACTATGGGACTGCAGGTTTTTTATTCAATTGAAGCTCCATCTTTTTGTGTAGGGTGGCTCAGGTTTTTTGTTTGCTTTTTTTTCATTTTATATTATTTTTATTTCAGTCAGCTAATTCCTTGCTTGACCAAATAACCCTCTGCACACATTTAAGTTAGGTGCTAGGGTGTCAGGCAAGCATCTCCTGAGATGGCTATCTCGCTCCTGAGATGAGTACCTCACAGAATAGTGTTCTCCAGCCATTGAGCTGCAACTTATCCCTCTTTCATTGCCCCAGGACATGTCCACATGCTTGTCCCTTAGACAAAGGATTTCACAACCTTTGCCCAAGACTTGCTTGGATGTGTTCGGACATGTTCATCAGCAAACTTTGAGCAACGGTATAAAATAATAGCCTCTTACAGTTGGTTTCCTTGACAGTGCTTTCCTAAAGTGAGGATATCCCACAGATAGTCTATAACCTATAGAAGTGATCTCCTGTGGGCTGTAGTAGATCAAATAGTCAGAGGCTTATATTATCATTTTTAGTCAGCATGCCCACCTTGCTTCATGTAGGATCATCATATTTACAGACTAGGTAGGATCACACCCCTTTAGCATATGCCATCAGAATTCGTGGTCAGAGAATACAAGATTACATTGAGAAATATTGACAAAAATCCAGAGTTCCACTTACCCTGTTATTTCCCATCTTGGTTGCTGCAACGCTACCTGCCCTAGTAGAAGAGCTTCAGTAGGGGATTTGCTAATAAGTTCTAGTGCCCTAGACAAGTGTGGGAGGATGTGCCTGCTACAGTTATCTCCTGTCTCCTGGGGAAAACATACCAAGTGTATTTTAGAAAAGGTCTTTCCATGCATTAATTAGAGCAACACTGAGTCACCCATCTCATTACATTGCTGATAGAACTCAGCAAATACTTCCTCCACAAGCTTTTGACATCTTCCAGGGGCTGCAAGTAATAGCACAAAGAAATTCACCACTTTATTTAGAGGAAAACTCGAGTGAAGTGTTTTTTCTGATAGATCTAAATATTTACTAGCAGCTTGTGAGGGGATTAACAGTCTGGATCCCCTTCCCTATGCACAGAGTAAAGCTTTAGGAGTTGGGAGCTGGATACATTCCCATCTGGCTTGATGGCGTACGTATCTCACTTGTGGGAAGTTGGTCATGGTGATGCTCAGTGTCTGCAGATTGTTTCATGCCTGTGGCCAGTCAAGGACTCTCAATTCTTCTCTCCGGCCATCTTCTCCTTGTATTTTCTCATGTCCCACGTAGCATCAAGCAGTAGGAGAAGGCTGAAAGTGGCATTTCTGACTGGTAGAAAATACTTTGGGTGGGGAAAGTGCACAGTCTCTTTAGTTGAAATGCTCATGTTAGATTGACTTTTCTCCTATGCCAGCTGTGTTACTGTAAAAAAGCTATTCACAGTGGAATATCTAAATGACTTGGAAAAACTGTTGTTTTTCAAAGGAAATTTTTTAATTGGATCATTTCCATCAGAAGTTTGTTGAACAGTTCGCAGAATCACAGAATTGTAGGGGTTGGAAGGGACCTCTAGAGATCATCCAGTCCAACCCCCTGCCAAAGCAGCTCAGGTCACACAAGTCGGTATCCAGGCGGGTCTTGAATATCTACAGAGGAGGAGACTCCACCACCTCTCTGTGCAGCCCGTGCCAGTACTCCATCACTGCACTGTGAAGAAGTTCCCACATACATTTGTGCTAAACTTCCTGTGCCTCAGTTTGTGGCCATTTCCCCTTGTCCTATCACCATACACTCTGAGAAGAGTCCAGCCTCGTCCCTTTGCCTCCCACTCCTTATAGATCTATTTTGTAGATAATTATAGAAGTGGATCAGATCCCTTCTGAGTCTTCTTCTTTCCAGGCTGAACAGACCCAGGTCTCTCAGTCTCCCCTCACAAGGGAGGTGTTCCGTACCCTTTATCATCTTTGTAGCCCTCCACTGTACTCTTTCGAGGAGATCCCTGTCTTTTTTGTACCAAGGAGCCCAGAACTGGACACAAAGTTCTACCAAAGAAGAAGCCAGAGGTAGTGATTTCAATTAAACATTGCTATTATTTTTAAGCAAGGTTTTATTCCTCTTAACATAAAAAACGCATGAGGTCCCACTGCACAAAAACTGAGAATTGTGTTCAAAATTTACTTAGGATATTAATTACAGTGTTAAGGATCCTGAAGTGGGTAATGGAAGTGTATTTGCATTGTGGGCAGTACTCTGGAATGGAGTCTCACAGACTTCAGTTGTTCCGTTTATATATATTTTTCTTTTTATAAGTCAATGTGCATGCCTAAGACATATTTTAGAGCATAACAAAGCTCCCATTGGTAGACAACTAAATCATCCTGAAAAAAGAAACACTTTGCCAGGTTCGCAAATTAATTAAAAATGCCTGGTACGATTCTAGAAATCACCCACTGAATCTCTGTGATACATTTTTAATGAAAAAATACACTGAAATTCATTAAGTTTTACAGATTCGTACCTTCCAAATAATTCAAAGCAGCATCTCCAGAACTAGGAGTGATCTAATTTCCCATATCCATAATTATGTGGAATTACATAAATAAGACATTTGACATGCAGTAAATACTCCCAGATATGTTTCACACATACAAAAAAATTATTAAAACAAACTTAAAAAGAAAAAGAAAAGAAAACCAAGTAATTAGGAAGTCTGAAAGGGACTATGTCATTTGATATAAATAAAAAATGACAGTTCACAAATAATTCAGTGCTTTCATTATTACACTTTATGGGTTTTGTAAGGCTTACAGTGTTGCTTGTTACCAAATAGTTCCACTCAAATGGCAATTTTTGGTTATAAAAGGTAAGGAGCTTCTATACGTATTCAGTGCAAGATGACAGCAGCTATATAAAAGCAGTAAAAGATCCACAGAATGACTCGGGATCCAAATTGAGTACATTTTTGATGCGTGTCTTGAGAGACCTTTGAGGGACCTGCTTTTTGCGGATTCAGTGTGTTCAGTCCTCTCTCAAGTGCTCCTCATACAAGAAGTTGTGCACCTAGAATTACTAATGAAGCTTTGAAGATCTAGGATAGAATTGTGCATATTAATGTTAAAAAAGCCTCCTTTTTGAAGTTTGTCTTTGTTAGCTCCTTCTAGAGAAACACTCATTTCTTATTCTAAATCACAGTAGCTAGAAAACAGATCACGCATATTCTTTGCAAAAGTACATCTAAACCCTAGTGTCATTGAGATGATATACGTGCATTCTAAGATATTAATTCTTTGAAGAAATGGATCTTGGATTAGTCTGTACAGCCACGGAAGTAATGAACATCTACAGGAATGAATAGCTCCATTGAGGTCCGTGAGGATTCCTCCTATGAAACTGCTCCCCAGCACAAGGAAGAGATACAAAAGCAAGACCTTAACACAAGATAAGACTAATATTTTTAAAACCTGGAAAAGATTCCAAGTCTAAAGAGTTATGTGCTGGCTGTGAGTGACTTACTGGCATCACACTCAGTACAGAAATGGTCTAGCTTCTCAAACAGGATTTTGCAGCATCCGCCAGGTTTGCACCTACACATTCCTGAGCAAAGAAGGAAAACAAAAACGGTCTTGAACACTTTATTTCCTCTGGCTGACTTACTATAACCAGCTGTCTCATTTTTGCTGCCCACAGTTTTATCCAAGAGTCTTACACTCTATTTAAAAAAAAAATGGCACTTCAAGTGGAGAATGCAGAATTCTTGGGAACAGTTATGTTTCTATTTCATGAGTCTTCTCCTTAACATGCTAATTGATGCTATATCTTATGGATATCTTGGTGTTTTTCATTGCTATTAAGAAGAAAATAATATTTTTCAGGTTCTGAAGCAATTTTAAATACTCCTGTGTAGAAGGTGAACCACTGGACTAGTTGTCTAAGTCAAAATTGTTAGGTATTTTGGGGCTGTGAGAAATACATACACAGTGTCTTGTGGAACGTGACTATGATGCTAGTCTGGAGAAGAGGAGGCTCAGGGGAGACCTTACCACTCTCTACAGCTCCCTGAAAGGAGGATGTGGTGACAAGGGGTTTGGCCTGTTCTCCCAGGTAATAACCACTATGGTCAGAGGTATGGCCTCAAGTTGTTCCATGGAAGGTTCAGGTTGGGCATTAGGAAAAAGTTTTTCTCAGAAACAGTGGTGAGGCACTGGAACAGGCTGCCCAGGAAGGCAGCGGAAACATTTCCCGGAGGTGTTCAAGAAAAAGTATAGATGTGTAACTGAGGGACATGGTTTAGCAGGCATGGTGATGATGGGTCAGCAGTTAGATTAGATGTTGGCCTTTTCCAACCTTAATGATTCTGTGATTTTGTGACATCCAGACCTTGCTGGTGTCAGTATTATCACAGAATTTGACCCATGCATTGATTAGAAACAATGAAAGAGTAAAGGCAGAAAAAGAAGAAAAAAAAAGAAAAAGAAAAAGAGAAGCATTTATTTTCTGTGGTGGGTTGATTTTGACTGGTTCTGCTTGCCAGCTGCTCTCTCACTGCCCCTTCTCATCAGAACAAGAGTAGAAAATGAGGTGAAAAAGCTATTGGGTTGAGATAAGGACAAGGAGACAATTTCCCAGTTACCATCATGTGAAGAACAGACCTGACTTGGGGAAAATTAATTTAATTTATTGCCAATTAAAAACAGAGTAGGAAAGTCAGAAGTGAAACTATAAACACCTTCCAATCATCCCCCATGTCCTCCCAGGCTCAAATTCACTCCTTTATTCCCCACTGAACACCCATAGAGCACTCCTGTAGCCTCAACACAGTCAGAATCTTGCCACATAAACCCTATACATTTACTTAGAGGAGAGGAAGTTTTTAGGTAAAATTCCACATTCCCCTTCAGCAAATGTAGCAGATGTTGAAGAGAGTGTGACAGTGCACAGTGTGAATTAAGAGCTAACTGTTCCATTAAGTCGATGCAGTGAAAGTCAAGGCATAAAGGAAGGTGACAGAGGAGATGAGAGCCGAGAACCTAAAAATAATATTCCCGCCCCTCTTCAAGCAATAAAGTCTAAGCTTTCTTTAGAATTAAGAAAAAAA
Organism: Oreortyx pictus; assembly: GCA_036925125.1. Taxonomy (NCBI): domain Eukaryota; kingdom Metazoa; phylum Chordata; class Aves; order Galliformes; family Odontophoridae; genus Oreortyx; species Oreortyx pictus. Next base: position 7,221,452 of record JAUPFR010000003.1, read on the forward strand.
TCACCCTAACCTTTTCAAATTGGGGCAGAAGGACAACACTTGGGTTGATCTGCAAAGAGGTCGGAAAATGGAGTGACAGAAGTTTTTGGCTTCCCTAGGGATCTGAAGCAGCTACACGTTTCCATCCAGTCTCACAGTATAAATTCAGGCAGAGTCCAACCTTCCCTCACAGGCATCAACTAGTACATTCATGTTAGAGGTCCAGAAAGTGCTTGAGATCCCCTTTCCAGCTGAAATTGAGAATTTCTGAAAACTTTTCCTTTTTTTGTATGCCTGTAGGTTTTCAAAACATGTCACGGGTTTAAAATATTACTTTCAATGGTTAGTATTCTTTACTGAAACAGAAATCAATTTTCACAAAACCACCATCTGTGGTCACTCAGGCTTGCTAATACTTTCCACAAGCATCTTAGACAGTGGTTAAAAGAAAGGAATTTGCTCTAAGTGCCAGCACCTGATGGGATTTTTTCACTTTTTTTTTTTTCATGAAACCCTTGAAAATAAGAAATAAATTTAAAGAAATATAATCTTTTTTTAGTCTATTTCTTAAAATCTCTCTCTGCCAACAAATGAATAATGGATTATCAGAGGTTCAAAACTCAAGGTAAATTGACACTTAGATGAAAAATAATTAGCTCAGAAGGTCACAATCTGTAATATGTTAATATTGTTTATTGTAACCTGACTCAGACAGTGAATAAAGGTTTTTTGCTTTGTTGATAAACAAATGTTATTTCTAGGAAGCAATCATTCTATTAACAATAAATAAATCTCAAATGGAGATGGAATGAGGCTGTGCAATGAGGAATGCTGACACAGCTTGGGCTATAGAACAGAAGAAGGTGGCCAAGGTGACTCCCATGAAGGGCTCACCCATGATGTTTCCAGTACTGAAGGGGTCAGGACAGCCAGGATGGCGGGGCTTGATTTGACCTTGTAGCAACATCTTTGGTTGAGTTGGGAAGGTATTTGTGGGCATTAACAAAAATGCCCTCTGAGCCTCCTCTTCTCCTGACAGTCCTATCTCCTCATAGGAGGAAGAAAGAGATGAAGCAAACTGCCAAAAAGTAGGAATAAATGGGGCAGTATCCAGGTAGTATCCACCTCCCTGCCAGAGAACTGATAAATTTGAGAGTGAGGAGCGTAGAGGAAAAGATGTTATTTCTCCATCTTCCTGTCTCTTTGTCCACTCTGCTGTGATAGCTGCAGCCAGCCTGCATGCTTATTAAAAGCCAAGAGGTTTGCTCTGTGACAAAAGGCTCCCTTTGGAGCTGATCCTAAGGAAATTATGACAATACAACTTTCTTGAGAGAAAATACATTGATTTTTCCAATTAAAATATTTCACAGTGGTTAAAAAGAAAGAAAAATATCAATTTTGAAGCTACTTTTAAGAGGAGAAAAAAATGAAATGTTTCATCGTTCTAGTTTTTATTAATTTTATGTTGACAGATTAGATGAGTTCACATTGTATTTTCTGTGCTTTGTACACATTACAGCAATATTAATCTGGGCTACCAATCCTTTTCTCTACCTTACTTAACATCCTATGACTTCTGGGACTAGAGCACTCATTTCAGCCCAGATCAGAACATTTCCAATATATCTAAGTATATCCTATGGGACTGTTAAATAGAGTCTGGTGAGAGGGAGAGGAAAGAACACAGAGCCAGGTATGACTGTAGAACATTCTGTTTTCTTTAAGTAAACTTTTACACAATGAATGATATCCTCTGAGCCTAGTTTATTTTATACTAGGCATGATTATTTCCATAGAGAATTTCTTTTCTTTTCTTGAGACTAAAAGAAATTCATTTACAACTATGTTTAATTGGCTGCTGTCTTGACATAACCTTTTGAGAAAAGTTGGGGTTGCTCTTGCTCTCCAACAGCAGCACATCCCCAGAGACTCTGCTACTACACATCCACTTTCCTCCGCTTTAGAGAATTACCAAAAGATGACAGTAGACTTTTCAGTTTTAACCTGAGCTATGAACAAGATGAAAGCTGAAGACAGATGAAGCTTTGAGAGAACACCACCTGTCTTGATCCTTAGGGCTAAAAAGATGAAGTGTTTTGCTGAACACGCAGATGTGGCTCAGTTGGAAAAGCCCAGGAATGTTCTGAGAAAGCTGAAACAATCAGTTTTATCAGTTACCTCTCAAGAAATCTCCTCTTTGACCTTCTGTGTGTGTTGTACCTCCTGGTCGCCTTCAGACCCTGTTCCAAAAAGCTCCTTGCCTTCTGGGCAGCCTCACCTCCAGGATAAGCCCTGCTCAGGAAACGTTTCCTAGGATGTTCACCACCTGAAGAAGCTCTTTGCCATGCCCAAGGTTCAAACCCTCTGCAATGTGCTCCTTTCAGGAGAATGTCTTCCCTGAGAACCAGGTGGATGGAAACTCCCTTCAGATAGCCCATTTTGCTCCTAGTCATTCTGGGGTGAAAGGAAATGAGCTGCTTCCATACGTAGTTCACAGGGGACTGGTCCAAGAGGCATCAGCCTTCTGAAGTCATAAATCAGAAAAGGAGAAATGCTGTAGTTAAATTGACACCTCTGGTGGCAGTTGAAATGACCCAGGAAGTCCCTAGAGGCAATTGAAGTTTCTGCTGTCACAAGTGAAAATATCTGAGTATTAAAGATGTCTTTTATATCAAGCTCTGATCTCTGGTTCCTGCACAGAGAGGTCAGCTGTGTTTCAAACCACTGGAGAAGCTGCAACTGCAGAAAGTGCTCTGCACCAGGGGAGGCTGGGAACAGTGAAACATGAGAAGAGATGGAGATTGTTCAGAAGGAAAAGCTGGTAAAGAATGATGGAAAATCAAAGACAGAATCAGGGTGAGGAAAGAGGAGGACAGCAAACGAGAGTGAGACAAAAGGCAGACTAAGAGAACATCAGAGGGTGAGAAAAGAGAAACTGGGGCAGGAGAAAGGGGCAGGGAGATGAAATGGGAAAGTTTGAAGAAAGCAGTATGAAAAACAGTGCTGCATAAAAAGGAGAAAGGAAAATAACACAAGGTAGAGAAGAAAAAAATAAATGAGATATTCTGAATACTAGTAAGGTGAATGGAAAAGGGTATGGGCCCTTCCCTCTGTCCTAGCAGAATTTGTAATAGTACCCCCCTAGGAGCAGTCAGTGAGCAAGAACATGGTTGCAAATTAAATTATTAAGTGTTTCCCTCCTGCTATGGGAGAGATAGTGCCTATCCTGGGAACAAAGCAGTCATTCTCAGGTAGCACATGTTTTAGCTGCATATCTCTGAGACAAGGACCTGAGAGGGAGAGAGAGAATGAAATTAAAGAGCACTTTGGCCACAGCAGGAACTTCCAGAGAGCTTTTTCCCCAGCAGCTTAGCTTCCTCCCAGCATTTGCACCCAGTTGGGTTCATAGTGGCAACAAGACGAAGAAAGCTGATGGCCACCCAGGGTTACTCTGTGTCAGCTGGTGGTTGAAGATCTTGAAATCATTTTTAATCAGCCTGTCTGGGAAGTGAATTACTTCAAGGTGAACTTCCTTGCTAGTTTCATTAGTCTGAATGTTAGTGGGAACCTGTCTTTTCTATGACTAATTCTATTTCCATCCCTTCTTCTGTACACTTGTCATCTTTCTGCTTTCCTCTTTCTTTGCAGTACTGGCAGGAAATGTGAAGTAGGGACCCATCCTGTTCTCCACCTTTGGTATCACTTCTCTCTTTCCACCATGCTCACATAAAAGATAGGGAATCCCAAAGCACATTCGTCTCTAAATAAAAAATCTCACTCATCAGCAAAGCATCCCAAACTCTCATCTTTATTTCCTGGTGGTTCTATGCTCCTTCTGCTTTTGAACCTTGCAACCTGGTTTTGGAGCCCTTCAACTTGGAGTTCTGGGTCTTGAAGACTGAAGTTCCTCCTTCTCCCTGTACTGACCAGCTCTATGAGTCTCTTTGACTCTCTAAGTCAAGGTGCATCACCAGTGAAGAAGTCAAGGAAAGTCTTACATTGTTAATTGAGTATTTAGTAATGTCCAGTACCAAGAAGACTAGCAATGGCTACCCACTGTTTCATACAAAGAGGGTCTCCCATGCGGGATCTTCTTAAGGTGGTCTTTGAAGGCTTTTCTCCATTCTGAGGTTTTCCTTCACCACAAAACTGCAGCAGTAGCACTAGAGCTGAGCACACAGTCAGAACATCATTTCCCTTCTTCAAGCAAAAGTACCACCTGCTTGACAGTCTATTGAGGAAAAAAAAAAATGGATGTTGGATGAGAGTTTTAAATAGCAAGTATCACTATCTAAAACATCCCCAGCAAACAAGGCTAAGCAGGACCTATGCAATGGGAGGTACAGGGTTTCTCTAAAGCCTAGTATGGGAAATGCAGGATCTATAAATATATTGCAAGACATACATTCTAAATAACAAATATTGTTATTTAGAAAGATGACCACATAGTGCAGGTACAAAAAAAAAAAGAGGTAATTTAAGGAAGAAGAGTGGCCAACAGGGAACTGCTGCTCTCTGAGTCACTGTATCTGATCGCTTAAAATAGCAAAGCAGAGCTACTTTCTGTAAACACTGTGGACATCAAGTTTCAGTTCTTCCACTCTACTCTTTTTTTTCTTTTCCACCAAGTTTAGTGGCAGACATTGTCATTTTTTCAGGTTTTTTTTTTTTTATTTCTCACCATCTATTATGATTATTCAGGTTATCAGGTACATTTAGACTACATATACCTTGTCTTAGACTTACTAGAATTATTAAATATATTTTCTTTATTCTTATTCCTATCATTTTTTTTTCCTTCTGTGATGGAATTGATATACAGAACCTTTTTCAGATGTAAACCTGCAATGAGTTTAGATTCAGGGGCTTCAAGACAAAAAGTCTTAGAGAACTGGAAAAATATATCTGTTTTTTCACTGCAGATTCTGTTCTGCCATCTCTCTGGAAGGAGTGTTATAGGAAGTGTTTATGTATGGAGTGGAATCCGTAGCATTCTAGCCATAAAATGGCAATGGAAATTAAATTAAACTGTGTCTCAATATATGTAACTGGGGAACTAAACATTACCATATTTGGTAAAAATAAATAAACAGGAAAATGAATAAATAAATTGTCATTTTTATTAAAATGGATGCAGATTTTAAACAAAATTCTTTGTCTGGATGCCAGGTCAAACCTATTGAGTCCAGCTTGATGAGCCATCTTCTATATGAGAAACAAGTCAGATTTACAGTGCTATGGGAACACATGCAGTAGACTTTTCATTACCCAGGCCTCAAAGGAGATATAATTGGTTTCAGAAATTATGTGCAATAAATCCTTCTGCTCGGTTATTAGTTAAATAACACTTCTGTTTATAACACTTTTCAGCGCCTTCTTCCTGTGTTTTTGCAATAGAAGTTCATGCTGTGCATGTTGGACAGGAGGGAAGGAGAGAGGGAAGGAGGAGGGAGGGAAGGAAGGAAAAGAAGAAAAGGAGCACTGCTGGTTTACAAATACCTTAATGCTTAACGTGTCCAAGACCCATGTCTGAGTCCTTGTGGAGAGGCCCAAGTGTACTCTAAGACCTGAGGGCACATCTGGATCCCATTCCAGGACAAGTTGATCCACAGTTGAACAAACAGCAATCTCTACTTGCCCCTGGGCTTCTCACACAGCCAGAACAAGAACAGCCAACAGAGTTTATTGTCTGCTCAGTAATGATTAGGTGTAGCCACCATAACAGAAAAAAACAGTCAGAGGTTGTCTTCAGGTGAAGAAAGCATGGCTTTGCTATAGGCTTAGCCCTTTCCCCCATAACAAATAGTTCTTACCATCATCATTACGCCAGTAAGGAATCTCATCAATGATTAGACATGAGCGGTTCTTCACAATTAGTTAACAAGGAAATCCCTTACCAAACAGGTTTGGATTTAAAAAATTCAATGAAATGTAAAGGTCGAGTTCAAGGGTGTTTCCCCAAGAGCTGATTCCGCAAAGGATTTGAGTACTCTGTGTTAATAAATCTCTTTTTATTTGCAATTTTCTGTTGTACCTATTACATGCACAGAAGAGAGGAGGGGAAGGGAAGGGAAGGGAAGGGAAGGGAAGGGAAGGGAAGGGAAGGGAAGGGAAGGGAAGGGAAGGGAAGGGAAGGGAAGGGAAGGGAAGGGAAGGGAAGGGAAGGGAAGGGAAGGGAAGGGAAGGGAAGGGAAGGGAAGGGAAGGGAAGGGAAGGGAAGGGAAGGGAGGGGAGGGGAGGGGAGGGGAGGGGAGGGGAGGGGAGGGGAGGGGAGGGGAGGGGAGGGGAGGGGAGGGAAGGGGAAGGGGAAGGGGAAGGGGAAGGGGAAGGGGAAGGGGAAGGGGAAGGGGAAGGGGAAGGGGAAGGGGAAGGGGAAGGGGAAGGGGAAGGGGAAGGGGAAGGGGAAGGGGAAGGGGAAGGGGAAGGGGAAGGGGAAGGGAAAGGGGAAGGGGAAGGGGAAGGGAAAGGGGAAGGGAAGAGAAATTTTAACTTCAGAAATGCTGTGATCCTGCAAAAGAAGGAGGAGGAAGAAGTTAAAATGGATCAGCTTTTGGTAAAGGAGTTGAATATTAAAAAACAGAGGGGTTTTCTCTGGATAGCTGTCAAGTCCTGGTCATTTCTTTTCATCTACAACAGCAAAGGAACTGCCAAGTGGTGTCAGATGCACCTGGAATCACATCAACAGGCATCACTCACCTCACATGCCTGCAGCACCTGAAGCAAGCAGAGCTGTGGGAAGGTGACGTATAAGCCTCTGTCTAACGAGCTATAATCCAATTTCCACATTGAGAATAATCCACTCTGGCTTCAGATGGGTACTTTATGCATCAAGCTGAAGAGAGAGAAGCAGATTATTGCATTAATGAATAAAGCAACCTATTGCTCCCTAAAAAGGCCCTTTTCCATGTACTGCTTCAGCTCCTGGCTGCATGCAGGGAATGACTTTTTGTCATTGCCGCTCTCCTTTAGTATATATGTATAACCATCCTTTACCACAATGATATTGTTACCTATTTCCTAGCTACTCTTTTCATCTTGTTATTGGGAAGGAGGCTAGTCCACAAAATGGAATTTGTCTTCTTAATCAAGGGAAGTAAGGAAGTTAACACATCAAGTTTTGCCCAATGCAAATAGCAAACCTTCATACTTTAGCTAAGAGTCTCTGAAACATCCCAGATTTGTGAGGTCAAAGATGAAGCAAATCAGTGCTTACAATTTGAGATTATTTTCTTTTCTTGGGATGTGCTGTGTATCTGCTGTCCTTTGGTGCAGATGATGACAACATCAGATTTCTGTATATCATGGAGTATATCTATGGCTGTTGTATTGAATCTGCAGTGGCCACCAGTCAATTATTTATAGTGTAACACACATATTGTTATTTATATACCCTCCCTCTGCACAGCAAGATGAATCACTAGGATGTGGAGAGAGATCCAGGATATTCTTCACCGAGTTTCACAACAGTTCACAACTGCCAGGAATCATCTCCAAGAGGCTTTGCCATAATTGCTATAGCAATTAAGACAAGGGACTCTATTGCAGACAATTCCCATTTTGGCAACAAACCTGAACACATTTCTGGAGTCTATTTTAAGGTGTCTAAGTATAACTACACCTAGGATACATTAAGTTTAGTTCCTAGTGATCTGGACATCCACAATGGCTTTGAGATCTACCATACTCTCCTTTTGTATATAAAAGAAATTAATGCAAGGGTTATAAATCAAAGAGAGAGTAATCCAGATTAAATTTGCTCTTGGGTATCTCAATATGAAGGTTCATCATTCATTGTTGTTCAGGTTCAGGTTCTTACTGCAAGCCTCATCTACCACCATGGGAACAGAAATGTGTTGTTTTAGTTTCCAGTAGTTAACACCTATTTAAAGAGGAGACAATAATAAATAAACACATCGTTTGGGTGTTTAGTATGAAGATAAATAATGCTGAAATAAACACAAATATTATAGACAATATAGATGGAGATATATTGAATTAAAAAGATGTAAGATCTATACATGTATATATATGCATGTTTATATAAATGTCCAAATTTGTTGTCAATAATTCTCACTACTTTAGCATCAAAACATAAATTTAGCAAGTATCAATTCCACTGTGCTATTGTGTAAACTGAGAAAATAGACCCGGGGAGGGAAGTGAGGAAAAAGAGGACGGATTTAAGTGACTTGCTTGGAGGACAATGCCACCCCCCTGCTTCTTGCACTGTGGTAACAGAACTTTCTCACAGAGGTAATACGGATTGCAGATTATATTAGTGAAATTACACTTTGTTTGGTGTACCTTAATCCCACCTTAATCCCAATCAGAGCTGATAAGAGCAGTGAAACACAACAAACTATATAACAAGCTAGAATGTTCTTCCTCAATCCAAGTGTCTTTCTTTACATGAAGTCCACATGGAATAAACTGGGCCCAGAGCAGCCATGGAAGCAGCCCTGGCGAGAGTCGTAAGTGGAAAATTAGATTAAATTTAACACCATTTTGCCTTGTAAAGATCATACAGATGGTCAGGCCTTTTTTTAAGGAAACCTAAAGGTCAGGCATTCCTTAGGCAGAATTGTAATTTTTGTCCATTCTGCTAACTTTATTAAAAAAAAAAAAAAAAACTGTTAAGAATGTAATAAAACTAGACTTAGAAATGGAAGCATTTTAATTATTTCTCAAATACTTATGCATGAGACATGTACAGAACCGTAGAAACAGGGAATATACAGAGTAATTAAAAACATGAGCAAGAAGACTGTAAACTCTGCAAGACAGAAATCTCATTGCTGCCCCGAAATTGTCTAGCACAATGATTCAGTCTCCCCAAAGTTAAGACTGGCACCTCTAAGAACCACAGTAACATCAATGTCTTTGCACACAGGGTGAACATGACTTAATTACCAAAATTGGTAAGGATTATAGCACCTCCTCCATTGCCATCAGGGGCTTTGGAAAAATAATTGTTGACTTATAAGTAATGTAGTACCTTTTTTTTTTTTTCTATTTAAACTCTTTGAAAGATAAGATTTTGAATAAAAAAGAACTCAGCCTTCTGCCCTCAAAGTAGAATATACAACCCCATATCCACATCAGTTGAAATTAGTCTTAAAAGGAAAGGTGAGCCCTTCTGAAAAACTGACTGTGTAATGGAATAACTGCCATGAAAGAACTCAGAACCCATAGAATTAAAGCAGCTGTTTTTTGTTTTTGATTGTTTGTTTTGTTTTCTTTTCTTTCTTTTTTTCACAAATAATCATCTACAAAGGCTTCAAATAATCCTTTTAGCAATACATGCAAGGACTGATCTGATGGATGTCTCTGTTAACTGCGCCCACTCATTATGTATGCATCCCTCTGAGCCACAGGCCAGTTACTATAGGTGCAAATGGCACAAAATTTGGTGGGAGAGCCACATCAACTTCTGTACGGGTGTTATATAAGTGCCAGCTACCCATTTGCAAGATCTACAGGAGATGGAAGTGCAGGAGATTTTGAAACAGCTATCGCTGTCATAAAATACCAAGCAGTCACCATCTGATGCATGATGATTCCTTGAAGGTTATCAATTTAATTTGATATTTTGACAAGACCACCTGCTACATAAAGACATGCTAGATATATTGTATCATCAGAACAAATTTCTACCCTAAGGGAGGGAAACTGTTCTTAGTTGTTTGAGGAAAGGGCAGCCTAATGCCAAAGTAAGTACTTCAAGGCCTTTTAATCTAGCAGCATGAATTAGACCACCTATCCTGCAACTCAACAAGCAAATACTGAATCTATTTCATCCCCTGTGGGCTCTTGTTGGGGGTCTCACTTACCTTCCAGATCTGACTGCCAGTAAGGAACAAATCACAAGTGTGAGGATGGAATCATGATCAGTACGGGTCTTGGTTCACCAAACAAAAGACCGTTTCATAAATAAGCAAAACTTAACCTCTTCAGGATCTGAAACCCATGAAGCAACTACCAGTGAGATAAACTGGGAAGACTTATCTTTCAGTGGGGCTGACAAGCATCATGGTGGGAAGGACAGTGAAATTTTGAGTGATACAGAACTGCCTACAGGGGGGCTTGCACACATTATGCATCTACAGAGAGAGAGTACACTTCTTCATTACACTATCACAGAATCACAAAACTGTAGTGGTTGGAAGGGACCTATGGAGATCATCTAATTGAACTCCCTGTTGGAGCACAGTAGAATACACAGGAAAGTGTCCAGATTGGTTTTGCCTTGAATTGTTAAGATTTACAAGGAAATGCTTACCATGCATGAAAGAGAACTGAAAAAAATCCCAGAACTTGTCTTATATGAAATGGTGACTGGGATTTGGGCAATAGAAAAGAGGCCATCACAAAGCACTTGTAAGTTCTAACAAAAAATCTAGAGAAGGAGCTATATGTGGGTCAGAATTTTCCCACAAGATGTAGCATGAAGTGACTGAGAAAATGGACGGTGAGAACACTTAAGGTTTTTCCATCCTTTGTCTTTGCTATACAGCAGCAGAACTTATTGGAAGTCTTCCTATGCAAAACTTCAGTCCACAGTGATTTAAGCTCCCTTTCACCACAGCTGATCTTTGCTGTGCACCTGACAAGAACATCAGTATGACAGAGAACAAAAGTTTGGAGACCAGCTTCCAGATTCAGACATACTGGTTTGAATCCAAGGTACAGCCAAACACACTGAAAGAAAAAGGAAGACTTTACAGCCAGCAATAATTTTGCTTAATAGTTGGCTTTATCAGCTCCTCCAGTTTGTAACCTAGATCTTTGCTCACAATATGATAACGCTAATAATCATCTACTAAAAAATTGGCACAAATGGGACATAGGCATGTTAGTGGTATATGAGTATGATGCTTATTGATAAGGATTAGGTCCTTCTGGGAGACTTCAGACTTCTAAACTGATTCTGAAGGGGATAGAGTAATAGATGACAGGTTGGCCATGAGCCAGCAGTGTGCCCTCGTGTCCATGAAGGCCAATGGTACCCTGGGGTGCATTAAAAAGAGTGTGGCCAGCAGGTCAAGGGAGGTGATCCTCCCCCTCTACTCTGCCCTGGTGAGGCCTCATCTGGAGTACTGTGTCCAGTTCTGGGCTCCCCAGTACAATAAAGACAGGGATCTCCTGGAAAGAGTCCAGCGGAGGGCCACAAAGATGAGAAAGGGTGTGGAATACCTCCCTTATGAGGAAAGGCTGAGAGACCTGGATCTGTTCAGCCTGGAAAAAAGAAGACTCACAGGGGATCTGATCCACTTCTATAACATAATAGCTTGTGCTATGTTTTTAGTGACGAAAACACTGTTGATAACAGTGATATTTAATTGCTGTTGAGCAGTGTTTACAGAGCACAAAGGTCTTTCTGACTTCTCATAAAGCCTTGCCAGTGAGGAGCTGGGTGTACACAAGGATTTGGGAAGGAATAGAACCAGGACAGCTTGCCCAGACTGATCAAATGGATATCCCATATCATGTGACATCGTGTGACAGCTGGATGAAAAATTTACCAGGGTTGCCATTGCTCAGGGAGTGGCTGGGGATCACTCATCTGTTGTTGTACAATTGCTTCTTACATCATTTGTGTGCGTGCTTTGTTTATTTGTTCATTTCCCTGGAGCATGTCCAGAGAAGGGCAACGAAGTTGGTGAGGGGTCTGGAGCACAGACCTTATGAGGAGCAGCTGAGGGAGCTGGGATTGTTCAGCCTGGAGAAGAGGAGGCTCAGGGGAGCCCTTATTACTCCCTATAACTGCCTGAAAGGAGGTTGTAGTGAGCTGGGGGTTGGCCTCTGCTCTCTTGTAACTGGTGATAGGACTAGAGGGAATGGCTTCAAGTTGTGCCAGGGGAGATTCAGACTGGATGTTATGAAATACTTCTCCAAAAGAGTGGTCAGGCTGCCCAGGGAGGTGGTGGAGTCACTGACCCTGGAGGTATTCAAGGAACATTTTGATGTGCTGAGGGACATGGCTAAGTGAGAACTGCTGGTGATAGGTGGATGGTTGGACTGGATGATCTTGTAGGTCTTTTCCAACCTTGATGATTCTATGATATGTCTATTTACTTTTAAAATTGTTTTTACCTCAACCTATGAGTTTTATGACTTTTGCCTTTTCATTTCTCTTCCCCTCATCCTGCTGGAGGGGAATAAGCAAGCAGTTGTGTGGTGCTTGTCTCCCAACCAAGGTAAACCATGATCATCAAATTCAGAGCTAAATTTGAGTTTATTCAAGGCTGAAGGTTTCTTATACAGTGAAATTGTATTAGCATCTGCATTTGTCTGGTTTAATACAATTCCCTTTGCTTTACAGCCCTCAGTGATACTTTCTGGCCCACAAATGCAACAGCCTGTAAAGAAATCAGAATCAGAAAGTGAATTCTTCTATCTGTTGGGCAGATGACAGTGACTCTACTGATACACAGAAGAAGCCTAGAAGAGAGACACATTCGTGTCTGCACAACTCATTAGTGCTGCTTTGGTTTGGAAATATCTCCTTGCTTTCTATGAAGTACAGAAGTGTGAGCCCTCCTTGCTAGAGGCTCCCCACACCTCCATTCTGGGCTCAGGAGTGTGTTCTGCATAAGAACAAACATTTTGCATCAGATGGAGGGAAATCTCAGGGTCAAAGCACTGGAGGTGTCTCATTCCTTCCTATGCCCTGCAAGTTGTGTCTTACAGTCTCACTGCAGTTTTGAAAAAGTGTGTGCCATGGGAGAGCAAGGGTGGAGAAGGAGGACTGTCCAACCTTGCAGAATTATTAAAGTGCATTTTGTTAATGTCTGTGAGTTATTGTCAAAGACTTGGTTGAGAAAATAAGGGAATGATAAACAAATGAAAGGCTAGAGGCAGGACTGTCCTGAAAGGGTACTTTCTGGGGATTTGGGACACTTAGATTCAGACCACCTGGAAAAGTTCCATGGTCCCTCAATCATGGAATAAGCCTTCAAGGGTATGAAACAGCTTAAGTCCAGGATCCCGGACTCACTCTACCATGTATTCTCACACACACTTTATCTCATACTTCACAACCTTCCATACCAACCTGAGGGGACCATAGTCTGTCTTCCTCAGTTTGGGCATTAAACCCAGATATTGATCCTCCTTTCATCTTCTCCCTTGAGTTCAGGTGAAAGTACTATTGTACCTTCTGAATTCATCACAGTGTGCAAACAATATTTATATGACAGCAAATCCATACAACTTTCAGCTAGCAAAAAAAAAAAAAAAAAAAAAAAAGGAAGCCCCCCCCCAAAAGGAAGCCCATCAGGTCCTGTGCTAGAGGGTACAGTAGTTCCCTCCTTTCCATATTTCAGTGCAGATTCTTTGCATTACATGAAACCAGATACTGCAGAAATTTCCTTGTTTTTTCTTGTCAGGGAGTTGTTTGGTTTTTTGTTTCTTTCTTTTTAAGATGAAATAAAACATCACCCTGAATTCTAATCAGTGATTTTTTTTCTCTCAACAGTAATTCAGTTTTAGCTTGTTTCTTTCACAGTTAGCCTGGTCCTACAGTGTATTGCATGCTTTATATTATCCATAGGCGTATATATATAAACTAATCAAATCAAAAGAATGGAAAAGAAATATAAACCCTAAGCACAGCTACTGAGATAAGGGAAGGAGGGAGAATCTTGTTCTATCTGTGCCTCTCAGTCATAAAACTATGGAAAACACTACTGTGAAGACGTCGAGCAATCCACTGGAATGTTTGTGGGGGGTTTAAATAAGAATAAAAATTATAATCTAATATAGTCTGATAGGTCCTGATTGAAAACAGGACTAGCAGATCTCAGATTAGATACTGAAGGTGCTTCTTTTATTTTTGGGACATTCATAAATCCCTAGAAGACTTCTCAGTTTACCTTGGTGTTGCTCTTCACATAGCACAGTGCAGACTTTAGAGGGATAGGTCTTACTGCTGTAACTTGAGAACAGTCAGGAAACAAGAAAGTTTTGGCTAGATAAAGTCAATTTGAAATATTAATGGAAACATGTCAGATATAGAAATCTTTCAATAAACTGTAAACTTGCTTGCTACCTTTGAGGGCTGCTGTGGAACTCTGAGTTATCTTGGTGGGATAAGTCTTTGGAAACCACATGTGGTCTCAGGTGTCTTTTCTATACAGGTAGGTGCTGAAGATATAAATCAAACATCAATTTCCAAGTATTCCCAATTCCTTTAACAGTATGCTAGAATTCTGGCAAGTATCTGAAGTCTGTTATAAAAGTTTTTATGATTTGACAGCTCCAGGTTAATATAAAATGTTCATACTTCATATAGATTCTGAGGTGGATGCAGGAATCTGGAAATTATGAGACAGGCTTCCAATACTAGGAGCTAAGTAAATAACCCTAATCAACAGATATCTTTGTATAAGAGGTATTAGTTCTTACCATGTTTCCTGGCTTCAGACTGAGCCTTTCCAGGAACACAAAAGCCTGATGTTCCCCACAGCCTGGTGGGATTAGGGTCACAGATGAACACGATGAACTCATACGATGGTCAGATCTGAGTGGATGATCACTGAAGAACCTCTTTTTCCAAAACATCACTTGGTAGAGCTTTTGAAAATAAAATTTGAAAGCATCAAAGCAATCGCAAATTCAATTTCAGCCAGAAGTATTTTTGATCTCCTTTGCATCCATTTTACTTATGTTGAGAGAATCATTCCTGACATGGGGACTGGAGAGTGATCAGCAAGGAAATTCAATTAGATTGGAGCTGATTAACCTGTGCATTACTCTGAAAATCATATTTATTATGTAGCACGGATTTGCTGAACCCTTAGATTGGATTGTCAAAATCCTGTAAATGTACTGAAGGAACCTGAAACAGTCTATTCTCCCACAAGTTCAGTAACCATATCTTTACAGTTTTTCTAGAACCCCTCCATGGAAGAAGATGCTGGCAGGACCGTAAATGTCTGGCTCTGCAGAGGAAAACAACAGATGTCATTGCTCTGGCCACTGATCCTTTTTCTGCTCCCTGTTGTCTTCCTCATATCTCGCAGCTTAGCAAAGAAAACTCTCACTGATGGGATGAAGTACAAGTCTGTTGATGGCCAGATTTCTTCCTACCTAATAAAGTATTTTAGACGAAGTTCAGAATATAAACAAAAAGAAAAATCTGCCCTAAGAATTATTCAAGTTATTGTGACAAATCAGGTTCAGTGAATCCAAGTGTCAATGTTGGCCCATGTCAGAGGCATGACAGACCCTGTGTGCAACCAGAATGGGGCTGTGGCCTTGTTGGCTAGTATAACCAAGAGAGTCTAAATGGGGAGTCAGGTGTCCAGGGCCAGCTACTAGACAGACCGAGTGCCTGAGCCCACATGCTGGATGGATGACACTGCACATGTATGTATGTTTGTGTGTCTATATATATATACATACTCTTGCTAAGCCAGAGAGGAGAATGGGATGAAATCGTTGGTGCTGTGTCTGTTGTTCATATGTGTAATCCATGTGTTTGCATGTATTTTGTGTGGTCAGACATGTCTGTCTCTATGTATGTGCTGAATAGGTGTTCTGAGTGCGTGTGTCTGCCAAGAATCTGGGCTCGGCTCTGCCACTGCTGGGACCTGGGCATGTGGCCACTCCAGAGTCACCTCTCTCAGGTTGCTGAACTCACAAAATTCCAGAATGCCTGAGGTGATAAGGGACTTCTGGAGGTCATCTGGTCCAACCCCTGCTCAAGCAGGGACACCCAGAGCAGAGTGCTCAGGACCACGTCCAGATGGCTTTTGAAGACCTCCAATGAGGAGACACTACAACATCTCTGAGCAACCTGTACCAGGGCTCAGTCTCCTGCACAGTATCAAAGTGTTTCCTGATTTTAAGACAGAACTTCTTGTGATTCAGTTTGTGCCTTCTGTTTCTTGTTCTGACACTGAATACCACTGAAAATAGCCTGTCTCTTCTATTTGCATCCTGCCTTCAGATATTTATAGACATTGATGAGAATCCCCCCCAAGCAGCCTTTACTCCAGGCTGAACCATCCCAGCTCTCTCAGCCTTTTCTGAGGAGGTTTTTCTGTTCCTTGAACTGGCCATAAATTGGACTCTTTCCAGTATGTCCATGCTGCCTTCTCCTAACAGTAATTATCACCACCAACAGGACATCACCACCAGGTACAGACGGTCGCATGGTCTGTCTCTGGTAGCCCAGTGTTACTGTTCCAGGAAAAAAAAAAAAAAAAAAAAGTCTAAGGAAAGAAGGAAAGGGAAAGGAGAGCCACAAAATTCAGACCATGGTGGCAACTGCACCCACCAGCCTTGAGCCCATGTGACCTATGGGTTTCAAAGCCTCAGCCTCCTTTCTTTTCCTTCCATCACCAACCTAAAAAATTCCTATCTTCATACAGGAAACCTAGCCAACATTTCTTCCCTCCCACCTTTCCACTTTTTCAAACCTAATCTGTGATCAAACCCACCCACCAAAATCAGATGTCTTTCCAGGGATGAACTTTCACACAGTCTTGGAAGACACTTCTTAGTTGTGTGGTTGACAAGAATGAAAAATTAATGCAGCTTGTTCGGTGTAGAAGCATCAGTTCCACTTTGCATTTATGTTAGATTCACAGGGTCACAGACATTAGAGATTGGAAAGCCCAGGGGAAACAGCTGCTCCAGCTGAGGAATTGTGCAAAAATATGGCCTGCACTACATTAAAGCAAGAAAGAGCTTTCATGAGCTGCCATGTTGTCCTTGTTTTCTCATCACCTTCTTCCTGAAACATGGGCATGGGTTTTCCGAAGAAAGTTATTTATAAATTTTAATAAGCAATCAAAATGTGTGCAGTTGAGGAACAGGCTCAAATTGAAATATTATTATATAATGAAACACAGCTCTTTCACAGTGACATTTAAAGAGTTGTGTCTTCATTCTTTGGTTACAACTGAGCTGATAGGAGATCCATCAACCTACCTGTCTAAGGAGCTGACCCAGATTAGATATATTTGTTTCAACTCTCAAGTTATTATTTAATTGTGGATCTCATCTTAATGCTGGTTGAATGCTGTTGAAAAATCTCCAAATGGCTTTGGCTGAGTAGGGCTAGGCTCCTTTCAGACCACATGCTAAAGGTCAATTGCTGCTCTTGGGAATAAACCCAGCAAAGGGCTACTGAAAGCAGTATTGCCGATTTATGGAAATAACACTGGCAGCAGCAGTTGACTTATTGCAAGAGTCTATCCATGGCCTCAGTTCAGCACAGAGCTCCTGGACCAGCTGTGTGGTTACCATCTCTTGACTTTCATTTGAGTTCTTTTCAGTTGAATTTTCCAACGACACTGTAATGATGGAATGAAATGTGAAATGTTGTAAAATTGCTGCCCTATGTTTTCCGAGCCCTATGCAAGTTGCCAACATTAGAATGAAAATGGCCTCCTTCAATTCGCCTTCCTAACTGAGAGTCAGCTTGCATTTCTTCTTGAAAGCTAAGACATTTGCTCACTGCCCTGCACCCTCATTTGGTCTCTGCAGAGACACAGGAGGTGTCTACAGGTGCTCCCTCTCTTGCACAATGCCTCCTCCACGCTTCCCAGCATGGGGTGTGACTTTGCTGTTTGCTTTGTTCGTGTCCCAGATTCACTCCGCTACACAGAATTAATAGTTCAGCAAAGGGGCAGACCCACATGAGGATTTAGAGGGCTCCTAAGCTGCTGCTGCAACAAATCTTTTGCTCTCACTTAAAAGTAGCAGAGTGCTGGACATGAGAAGAAATCCACAAGGAGCAGGAAAAACATATTCATTTGCAGTTGACTTGCTGACGATGTGGTTTTGCTGTCAAAACCTATGACCTGAATTACCGCCTGTGCTGCCAGAGGGATTATTGGAAAGAGGATAGCTTCGCTGGGAAAAGAAATCAGATTTCTGGGCAGAGCCTTTGTTAAAATAAAAGGGAAAAAAAAACTTACTTATATCTCTGATAAGCAAGGAGGACATGATCTGAACATCCCTATTGCAAGACCAGGCTGCAGAGTGCAGCTGGTCCATGTGAAACAAGTCAGCGGCATTGCAAACTGCCATCATGCCCACTTCAAATAAAGCACCCGAAACTTTGTTCCCCAACCAATAGTTCTTCGGATGCTGCTACAGGTTCCAGTAAGCTGAAAAAATCACAGCCAATGAAGTGGCATGGCAGAGGTTTTTCCTCAGATAGCTCTCATTCTATGTGAACACTCTCCAAAAGGATTTCAGCAGACCTTTAAGGCTGCTGGAAGCCGACAGTTCTCCCTCAGATGATGTTTCTGAGATATTGCCAAAATACTGGGGGTGGAGGAATTTCCAGAGCAGCTGTGAGCATGACAGCCTGCATTCTGCCCCACCTGGAGATGCAGTGCCTGGAGGACAACTGAAAGGCTCAGCCACGCAGTCCTTTTGACTGCCTTGGATGCCCTGCTCATTCCATATTTATCATTGTGTAGACCTATGTGCTTTGCTGCAGGATCAGTTCTGTTCCTATTACTTTTCCCTCGTTTTGAGACAAAACAGAACAACAACAAAAAAGTACAGTGTTTATCAAAGAACCATAGAATCATTAAGGTTGGAAAAGACCACCAAGACTGCCTAGTCCAACCATCAGCCCATCTCCATCACGCCCACTGGACCACATACCTTTTTCTTGAATAGCTCCAGGGATGGTGACTCCACCTTCTCCCTGGGCAGCCCATCCCAATACCTCACCACTCTTTCTGGGAAGAAATTTTCCCTAATATCTGACCTAAATAACAATATCTTCATGCTGCCTTGAGCTATTCTTCTCCTTGAAGTTTAAAGAGCTCCTTGAACAGCTCAAGCTTTGCACCCTGAACAACCCTGCTTGACCAAAAGGGAAAATCACATCATACTAAATACTGCTAACAAACTTGCCTCAGACAGGTGTCCTGGGGATGTCAAACATCGCAGCTCTTCAAATGCTCTAAAATCTAAATAAATGAATGGGAATTAATTTTGTTGGTATACCGAATTTTCAATTTTTAGCTTCAATTTTTACTTTTCTTGCATATAGCATCACTTGATAAACCCCAAAGGGCAAAGTTTAGGATAGAAACCATGAACAACGAAAAACTCAGCAAATATGTTCGGATAAATCATTAACACTGGTGTTTATGCATCTTTAAATCATTAACACTGGTGTTTATGCATCTTTACTTAGAAATCAACATTCCCTATCTCAAAAATATTTTTAACTATAAAAAGATTAAAAGGACTTTTCAGACCACTTTCTCCCCTAATGAATGCAGTCATTAAATATCAAAAGGCTACATTGTTTATCTATAGTAACATTTCTGCTATTCTGCTTCTGAAAATTGGAAGCTGATAGGTCTCATGACTTCAGCAAGCTGCAGATCTTCCCTCATGATGTTACCCTTTGTAGAGATAGCAGTGTCTTTTTTGTTCTTGCTCACAGACACCCTTGTTGACTCTTTAAATATTGTGTCTGACTTTGGAGAGGAGTTATTTTTGAGGAATAAACAAAACACATTTTTCTTTTGTTGTGTTTTGGCAGATTTTGACATACTGTCCTGAAAACAAACTGATGGGCATTGATGCTTCTTCCCTCTGGAGTCTCAGTTCTGATGGTAGTTTATTCAGACTGAAGCTTTGTCTATAAAGGGGGATTAGCTTTGATCTCAAAAAGCCATCTTTCCCTGTCCTTTAAGATAAATCCCTTTTCTTGAATGAGTGTTGGTACAACTGGAATCAATACTTTTGATCCTTCAAATATTACCGCTTTCCTCATAAATACTATGTACACTTGCCATGCTGATCTAGCACTTTCCTTCATACCCCTGCTCAAAATCCTGCTGTAAGCTGCATCCTGCATCAGTAGGTCATGCTTACTCAGTGTGTGTCCTGAAGACATGTGGTAGTTTTCAGTATGTAGGTTGGTAATGGCATCAACAGAACTCCTGTGCCCTACTGAAACGTGGGCTAACCTCAGGTAAGAACCACTGGTGACATTTTCAGTGGTATTTAGGGAACACTTTAAAGGCTACAGATCCTTATAGGCACTGATTTAATTGATCTACACCTAGAAACTGACAATGCTGTGGCTGTACACATAGAAACCTCTAAAAGTCTGTTACTCAGTGACTTTGAAATTCATGTGTTATCTCTAAAAATGAAAGGCACTAACATGCCCAACCACAAGTGAAAGCCAGCATGCTTTAAGTTTGCAAATTAAATAGCTGATTTGATAACTTGACATAGGAATCAGGAAAGAGATTCACATGAATTTCCATTGCCATGCCTGTGCATATCTTCTCTCCTTCTTTCGCTATCTTCTTTCAAAAAATGTCATAGCTTAGCCTCTCTATCAAATACTCCATCATGACTCATCCTCTCCTCTGTCTTTGCTCATTAAAACCTATTTATTATATGCATGAAAACATTTTGTCAAGATCCATCCACAAACGCAAAGTGCCAACATATTTGAATGGAAGCAAAGGCAGAAGGATGTTTCTCTTACAGCAACACGCTCATTTGTCAAAATGTTATGTTTTCATGTCAAATTGGGCAAAGTGTTCCAACTGAAGAATATATTTATTTGTGTGTGTGTATTGATGTATATATGTATATAATAACTGACTGCCAACTTTCTTTTCTTGTCATCAGAGATTATGGCAGCCTCACATTCTGTAGGATAACTAGGTTCAATTTATACCTTCCGGAATATCACCCCAATTGTAAAACTACCAAGATCCATATTTGCTCTTTTGCTGAAGTTGTTCTGTTTTGCACAAAACATTTGAATTTTAACTAGCACAGCAATAGGAACCCAGATGGCTTACCGCCCAGGTGAATCTCTGAGTATCTGACACTGTTGAACCCTCTCTTCCTGTCCTTCCCCTGTTTTCTAGCTCAGGGAATAATTACTTAATCTGTGCAAAAGAAAATATTATTGAGAAAAACAATAAGAAGAAAACAAATTTCAGATGCATCTGCAGTATCCTGGGAGATGTAATTCAAGGAGCGGGTGAAAGCTAAGCCTGTTTTCTTATATAACTCTCTGTAATTACGTTATTATAAGTAATAATATTAAATTAGCAATGTTTTTGCATCACCCTCTATAGATTGGTACGCTTACTTTAGGGTGTAGGGCTGTCTGGCAAGCACTTTGTGGTGGATGTCATGGGCACCTTTTCTACCCATGACTGGACACCAGCTATGCAGGTGGAAGGGAATGTAAGGGCCCTCTCATAAGGACATACTGAAGGGCTGCACAGGTGCAGATGCTTGCCCTGGTTTATCTGACAGTCCATTGTAATGACGCTTTCACCCAGTCTCTGAAAATGCAAGGCAAACTGAGACTCAGAAATGGGCTGGGGCCACACTAATAGGTTCCCTGAGACAAAATTATCCAAGAAATAAAGGGATTTTTGTCCACTGTTGGGAAGAGGGAGTTGATGTCAGTTAGGCCTGACATTTTAACTGATGCCTTAATGGGCAAAGAGTGTTAATAAGTTGTTCCACTCATCCGGAGAGATGAGCAATGAAATAGGCTGTAAAACAGTTTACAGCTACAGTGCTGTTGCTGGCAATTCCCTCCTTACCAAAGACTATCTCAGAGGCTAAGCCAATATTTGGACAGCCTGAGCCCATTCATTACTATCTTCAGTAAACCTCCAAACACGATGTTAATATATCACCTTTTTCATCGGTGATGTGAGAAAACAAAGAACAGAAACACAAAGAGGTTCCTCACATGATTTGCTGCATTTCATACTTCATGATGGAATTCTGTCCTTGCTAACCACTACAGGTCATCCATTTTCAACCAGTTCTTGGATCCTTTACCAAACTGGTTGCTTAAGCTCATATTAAACAAGAAAGAGAAAAATTAAGGACGAGAAAGTGAAAGAGTTTCAGAGCAGCTCGGGGCATCCTGAAGACACAGAACAATGACTTCACCACATGAATTTCCTGAAAGTGGGAACTGAAAGCAGGCTAGTCATGCTGATGAAGTCTTCCACCTAGGTGATTAATCCTCCCTGAAAAGCAGGATAACCTAGGCAGGAAAGCCTGACTGTCTTATTCATGACTGCTGCAGTATCTTTATGCGCAATTGCGCTGCTCTGTGTAGATATCCTTTGACTTACAAGCTTAATCTCTTTCACTAAAATTAATGCAACAACATGTAGTTACTATGGTGATTTACACTACCTATTTTAGGCTACTCCCATATTCACATGTGAGCGAGTTCTTGCTGTCCCTGAAGTTTGCTGGCACTTACTACAACCAGATTGCAAGCCAAAATACAAGCATGGATGAATAATCAGGGAATGTGAATACAACTGAAATATGGAATTGTGCTCTTCAGTAGCTTTGGACTTTTTTGGGTATCCCCATGTACCTGTAAGCTTCATATGCCCACAAGGGACAATGACAAGTGAACTTTGTTTTTAATGAAGAGTGATGCAATCAATGTCTTCTGACCTCAATGCTTGTGGACCTGTGTATGCTGCTTTCATTTTGCCAGGTCCCTGCCTTAGCACGAGGTAAAGCTGCTTCTGTGTTCCGTGCTGAAGTATAAAAGGCAAGACTTCAGAGTAGATGAAATTCACCCCAATATAAGAGCCTTGAAGTCTCTGAAATGCCTGGGATACTGAGACACTTCATATCTCCAGGACCTCGTGATGTTTAACAGATACTTACACTGGCCCTCTGCATTAAAAGGCTAAAACTGTAAATACCATAGGCAAGCGGAGGACTTCCAAAGGATCTGTTTGTGACTAGAAAGAGGGTGAACTTAATTAAAACTATGATTTGCTGCTAGTAACCTCCTCAGCTACTGATAGAGTATGGCTTTATTTTGCTGCTTCTTAACAGTCCCTGGAGTCTCTGTACCTGAACATTGCCATGGTGATTTTATATCATGGAACTTTTCTTTAGAAATAAATCTTTGTGTCCACTGATGGCTTAGTCAGCAGATTTGCTTCCCTGGTGCGGTTCACTCTGGCAGATGGTGCTGTTGCATATTCTGAGAAAGAACAGAGTTGCTCTGATTTACTATAATGAGGACAGCCTTCCTGCTATGGTGGCATAGAGATGTTTATTTTTTCCAAGATTAGGGGACATCTGTAGAGCTTCCACTGACAGGAATGTGCTGCAGTAGCAGCCTGTTTGCAGAAGTACCCTTTCACTGCTCAAATGGCTCTGTCTGCAGCTGCATGCTGCCAGAAGGACAACATATTTTCTGTTAAAAAAGAAAAGCAAAAAATGGTGATAGGAAAGTGTTGAGTCTTCCCATCAGATCTGCTTCTTAGCTTACCTGTGGGTTAGGGCACCAATCAATGTGTGGCACCAATACAGATTGCCAGTCTAGAAAATTATGTAGGAGTAGATTTTGAAAGGTGTATGTGTAGATGCTTTATTAGAAATATTAGAAAATAATAAATAAATCTGTTGGAATCAAAGGAAGTTGGATGCCTACGCAACAGGGGATATTAAAACCCCACTTACTGCATTTTTAGATATTGACTAGCACTGGAAACCACTGCAGAGTTTATGAATGTCTTTGAGGGGTTTATCTACAGAGATACTTCAGATATCTCTGGATATTCTTCCAGTCCCCAATGGGTCTGAAGTGCCTCAGGTGCTCTCTGGAAGTGGAGGAGGCTGTGAGCTGCAGTTCTCTGCAGAGACTTGTGACAGTGACAAAATTGTGCTTAGGAGCTCTGGGTAAGAAGAACACTGAGTTGCTTGAGAAGCTTCAGAAGGGTTTCCTGGTGAGGAGACAGGGGTGAGATAGAATGAAGCCTGCAAAGACGCCAGGCTTCAAAACAGTGAGTTCTCTCTATCAGCATCAAGCCAACAACTTTAAGGATACTTCTGTAGATCGTTTTAACCAGTCTAAGCATCACAGTGACCTTGCAACAACAAGTCTGCTGGGTAGTGCTGTATTTGAGCCTTCAGCTCTGTCATATTTCTGCATTTCCAAATGAACTGTCTCCTGCAAGAGCTCCTGTTCACAGAATGGAGCAGCCCAGATGGTTAACACGCTGTGTTTCCTCACACAGACCTTCCTCTTATGTTACTTAGTTGTTTGTTTTTTTGCTATATTTTTTTATTCAGTACAAGAATTTGTTTTTAACTCCATTTAAGCTGCAGCAATCTACTGGCTGCTCCCATGCACTGTAAATCTGCTGCCCTCCCAGTGCAGCACAGTCCTCCCCACCAAAATAACAAGAGAAACAGAGAAAGAAGCTGGGAAGTAGATGGGAATAAGATCTGAACTACACTGAGAGATGATTATTTTAAGGAGCTTATCAGCCAGTCTATCTCCTAGTGCAGGTTACCTGCCATTACATTTGGAAAGGAATTTGTTCTTTTCTCTAACACACAGCAACGATTTTTGTTTCAATGAAATATAATACAGGTAATCACTCTGTTCAAGACATACTTGCCTGCTCCCAGTACTGCAGATCAGGAGTCACTGCTGTATTTAACTGAGTAGTCAAAGAAAAAGGAAAAAGTAATTCCCAGAATAAGCAGAAGCAGAAGACAGGACAGAACAAGCAAACTAACAGAACAAAACATTGCGTGGAACTGCACAATTCCTCTCACATTTTTCACTGTAGGTTGACACTGTCTGAATTTGAATTACACAACTATCAGTTCACCTCACCAGTATAACCACTGAGGCAGCTGTGCCTCTTCACATTCATTGACATGCAGTCCAACCTACCCACATTGGAAAGCAACAAAAGTAAAGGTTTTGTCATTCAAAACACTTCACAGCTGTGAAAGCCTGTGCTGAAATGGAAATGCTCATGTTTGCAGTGCAGGAGCTAAACCACATCTAGAAAGGAAGAGGTCTGAGGAGCACTGAGTCAGTGAAATCCTTATTGGTGACAAGCATTAAACAGGACAAGAATAAGAGTAACCATGGTAGTAAGGCTAGAAGAGGTTTGTGGTGGTCATCTCAGCTGACACTCTGCATGACGTACACCAGAGTTTTGCCCACATCAATGCCATGTCTCATGGCTGACCGTAAGCTTGTAGCGCCCTATCGTGCCTGCTAGATACCAAGAGTGTGAGCCACTGCACATATTCAAGGTGGAACAAAAGCTGTTTGGTGGGAGTTCTAACCTTCCAGTAAGCCTTTGAATCATAGAATCACAGAATGATCTAGGTTGGAAGGGACCTCAAAGCCTGCTCAGTTCCAACCCCCTGCCATGGGCAGGGTTGTCACCCACCAGGCTGCCCAGGGCCCTATCCAACCTGGCTTCATACACCTCCTATGGTCCCCTCTTTTTTTCTGAAAAACTCTCAGGTCCAACCACGGGATTGTAGAATGCTGCAACCAACATCCAAAGACATTCAAGCACTGAGTAACACATAAGTCAGGAACAACACACAGTCACAAGGGTAGGTCTAACTAGCAGCATAGCTCACTGATCTGTCATTCTTACTAACTAGCCTCATTGTGAGAAACTTTCACTTTATTTATGCTACAAATATTGTTAACATGGTTAGATTCACCTCCCAGATACCAGTCTTCACTGGGTACAGTAGATTTGAAGTTGTACGTGAGAAACACAATCCGAGCTGTGCCTTCACAACTATGCCCATATCTGCATTTGAAGTGATGCAAAAAGGTGATGTAAGGTGAGCTTAATGATCTCTGAGGCACAGTCTGGTTTGATTGGCAAGATGCATTGGCTGCATGGAGCCTGATCTCCATCTGACATGGCTTCTGTTTTTTGGCTGCAAGCTGAACAGCTGAAGCATCTTCTTGTCCCTTGATGTGCTATCAGCTATGGGCACTGCCTCTCCCTGTGAGTCTCTGCGGCACTGTGCAGAGCTACCAGACAGCTCAAAGGGCTGCAATAAGCCTCACTGGGGACACATGATGTGGGTGAGGTGGAAGCTCTGCGTGCATTGATTGCACTCTGGAGATTCTTGCTGATTTTCACAAGAATGCCAAATTGAAAACCCATGAATTAGGCCGTCCCCAATCCCCCAAACAAACATTATGATATTTCTTTATTCAATGCTGTAATAAATGTTGCAAAGTTTTTATATGCCTTCTGCTTTCTGATCCTTCTGGGCACATTCAGTGCACTCATCAAAGCTAGAAATATGCTTTTTCTTCTAACTTACTTGATCTTCCCCAAACCACCTATTTCCAGAAATAGGGAATTTCAGTGAAGCACCAATGAGAAGTGCATGACTGACAGCAGTGCTGATGCACAATATTTGCTCAAGTAGTGGCAGTGACTTTTTTGCCTTCGTATCTTGTTACAAATGAAGACATTGCCTGCACCTGTTCTAAAGCTATCACACAAATACTGCATATTATATAAGTAATTTGAGTGCTTGGTGTTCAGAAATGATAATTTAGCTTTCCATAGCTGTGCATTAAAATAAGAGCTATCTCCAAAGTCCAGTCATAACGTGTATCCAGTGACATCCACAAAAAAACAACATCAGAGTTCAAATTTGAACTCCAAACTCTTCAGTTTGCAGAAACACATTCAGCTTCTGCATATGCTACCTTGGGAGCTGAAGATCCATCTGAAAAAGTCTATAAATTTGAAAAATAACTCTCATAAAAACTAATGTGATTTATGTAAGCACATTAAGGGGAAAATACCCTGAACAGTTGGTTTAAGTGCTTAGGCTTCCTAAACTTAATATTTCCATATGGCTACATTGTAATTTTAGATTTTTAGTGTCTTCATACACTTCTCTGTTAAATTTGAGAAACAAATCAAGGTACCAGCACAAAGAAATTAAGATTAAGGAACAAAGATGCCTGCAATGAGTATTTTATTGTTCCCACACGAAGCAATGATTCTTTCTACAAATTTCCTTAATCCTCTAGGAAGCGTTGTTCCAATTGTCACAGGATTGTTGGTGAGATGTTGCAAACAGATGATTATAAAAGTCTTTTGATATAAATAGCAGACAGAAAAATAAGGGGAGAAATGAACACCCTACATTTTATTTTGTATTTTTTAATGCAGGATTACATTAGCTAAGTAAAGATTAGTTTCAAAATTCCAGACGAGTCTTGAATTCTTGCCGAATATTTCACGCCTTTAATGCTCTCATATTTTTCCCACAAGATTTTAACTTTTGCCTATTCCTTGGTGGCTTTGCAGAGAAGCACCGCTAAGAACTTGTTTTATCTGTAGCATCAGAATCGGCTTATGTTCCAGTTTGTACCTGAAGGCAACTAACATCTTAAAAATGATTATTTAAGCCAGAAAACCCCATTGTGCGAACCTTCCCAAATCAATTGGAGCCCACGTTGTATCGACTTAACCTATGCTGATCCCTACTGACTGCAACTAAATGGATATAAATCACCTTTACAACAATGCAGAGGGACCTGCAGGCAGGTTTGGTGGTCTCACCTGTATCACCTCAGCTCATTGACCACAACAGTGTGCAGCAGAAGTTAAGGAAATTCAATTCTTCGTGAGGAATCTCTGCTATGATCCATTCTTACTTTTCCAAAAAGAAAGCCAATGTACAAGCACATTGAAAATAGTGCAATCTGCCTTCATTCTGTCTATTGAACTATTTTACAGGTAAAGATGAAGTTGCTGAGACCCAGCACAGTGAATCTAGGCTACGGCTTGGTTCAACAGTGTGACCTGGGCATTTTTTAGAGACACAGCCATAGGTAAGAAAAAATGTCAACTGCTTGAGAAGTGCTGTCCATTTTCCTAAAAGCGTCTGCAATTAGTAGTAAATGCATGAGAGAGGAGAAAGCAGGGATGGGGAGATACTAGGCAAGACTGAGGGGAGAAAGGAGCAGGCAGAAGTAAAGCACACCTGAGCTGTTCCTATGATTTGTGTTAGAAGATCTCCAACAGGAATAACAGGATGGGAAAAAAAAAAAATCTCTCATTTCTCCATGTCATCAACACCTACGTAAGTTCCACTAAGCAGTGGCTGCTGCCCAGGTGAGTAAGCAATACATAACCATGTAATAGTGGTAATATTTATCACATAAGAGCTTAAACAGTGATGTTGGTCAAGAGAAAGGATTTACTTTACTTCTTCCCTGTAGACCTAATAAAACTCTATGAGAGTGATGGGTAGCACACTGACACTTAAACACATCTGATTTAAAACGAAGGGAACTTGTCCAGCTACACTAATCCTTTGTCTTTTGTTGCAGAGACTGTGCAATTCTTTCGTTGTCTTCTTCAAGTGGGAGAGAAAAAAAAAACAAAACACAAAGTTGGATTCATTGCTCTCTACTTTACAACTCAACAGATGTTTGTAGTTATTTAAAAAAAGAAAAATCTGGCAGCTGCCTGGCTGGGCTAGTGGCTGAGCCTGGTGTGATTAGATACAGCTGAGCAGCTGATGCTAGAAAACCAAGTTGGATGAAAGGAGCTGCGGTGCTGCAGGGGATGTTAATATCAGGAAAAAAAAATATTGAAAACATATAGAACACAAATACTGAGATTAATAGTTACATAATATAGTCCTTTTCCAGGGGACCATAAATATTAAAGTGGCTTCTCATTCTTACCACATACTCCTCATTAAGAAAGTACAATTAATACAAAATGCAGTCTGCGGACAACATGCATATTGAAATCCAGCAATATCTCCCTCACCAAATCTTCAGTGAACCACCGCAGTGTGCAGACCCAGCACATAAGAGTGAGGCATCTAGTATGTGGATATCAAAGTCATGCTTCTCCTCAAGATGTTTCTAAGTCTCATTTGTGTGAGGTGCAGAGGGAAAGACAAGGAAATGATTCAAAACTGGAAAAACAAAAGCTGGAAAGAGAGATCTACCACGCCTAAATACAGAGGTCTACAGTGCAGGCTCTGACACAAGAGGTGGTCATCACAGGCTTCCTTGACAGTTGCTAGAGAGAAACAGAAATGCTGTGATGAACATTTATCCAGTCTATTTCAAACATCCACTTCAGGATGGGATGAATTTCGCTCTGGGAGGACTCATTTCTCTGTGCTGCCTTCAAAGGGAGGTGATGGTAAGTAGTGCTGCACACCCATCTGTTGGGTAGAAGATCATATCTGGTCAGAGGTATCCACCTGAGTGACAGGAAAAACTCGGTCTACTTAATTCATTAGAAGCAGATCATAGAGCTAACTTGACTATAACACAGAGGACCTTCAGATGAAGACATTTGTTTCCGATGGATACTGTTATCCAAAAGAGATAAATAAGAATTAACAACTGGAGGCTGAAAGAATCAGACACATGCAAAAATCCAGAAGGTCTTGTTTGTAAAATGACTGCCCAATGTTGGGTGAAGATATCTTTCCACAATACCTCTTCAAGCCAACACTCCTTTTTTGACTCAATAAGGGCTTATTGACTTAAAAAGGGCTCCCTGTGAGCTGCTCCAGAAAATAGAGCAGATGATGTGTCCAGATCAGTTGGCTAATATCTGTCTTAAATTTATTTTGAAGCTTGCATACTGAAAAGTCCACACTCTTTTCCATTCTGCTGGAAAATTAATAAACACAAAGAAAACAATCAAAAAAATTAAAAACAAAAAAACAAAAACCCCCAAACCCAACAAACCAACCCACAACCAATCAACCAACCAGCCAAACAGAAACATATGAAAATGCAGCAAATTCTTTTGTCTGCTACAAAAAGAGACCTAATCTTTTTTGACCATAACTATACCGTATGTAGTTGTGAGAATGATCTCAGGGATTTGATTTGCCACTGTTAGGAAGAACTTCACAAACCAAAAGGAACAAGTTATTTCTTAGACAACTGTTTCTGCTCCTTGCCTAAGATCTGCATTTCTATGATGTGTAATTTACACCAGTTAATGCATAGACAGAAATGTTAATGATGTGAATGGCAGAAGAAAGGAAAGACATGAGTGTCCAACCAAATAACAGATGAAGGTTGATTGCTGCTTGATGCAAATCATCATAAATCCATGAGAGTTGCTAAAAAGGTGGTTTATGCTGAAGGGATAGCCCTAATGTCTGCAGTTATCGACAGATTAAGTTTCAGTGCCCAGGGAAAAACTTCTACCAGGGAAGAATGTCCTCTTGCAGTAATGGGGGAAGAAAATTGCTAAGGCATTGCAACCCGGTATGAATTCATGAAGCTCACTTTGAAACACATCCTTTTTAAATTAACAGTGGTGAGACTGGAATGTCAGCCAGTACTGCAGCAGGGCTTTTTTTCTGCTCATATCTTGATCAAAACTTCTTTTGACTTCTCAAACTGCTCAAAGAACAACCAAAGGAAGGAAAAAGACAGTAAAGACAAAAAGTGTGTTCAGTGACACAAACTAACACTAAAACTAGGAAAATGAACAGTATCTCATATTTGGCTGTAAAACATCACTGTGCCATATAAACTAGCTTTATTTTTTATCGTTTTAATTGAAAATCCTTCTTCTGCCAAAACCCCAATATTTAGAAACGATATTTTGGAACAACATATCTATGGGAAACTTTAATGTTACATAGTAGGTGACTGATAATGTGAAAATACTTGTAATACCAGACCTCAGTAACATTTTCCACGACAAGCAGCTTCCTCTTTGCAGCTTCATTCCATCTTGTCATAACCTCAGCACTCTCATAGGAGCAAAGCAGTCCACCCTTTGCCCCTTAGAGAGGTTGGAAAGGGTGCTGGATTGCAGCCTTGCTGGGATCAGCACAATCAATGCCAGGCTGTATAACATCTTCTCTTTCTTACCCTTTTCATTGCAATATAATGGATGTCACCTGCTATGCTCTGTTTCCTTGAGCATACACAACATCAAGCCACATTTGCTTACAAAAGGATATTGAAGTCTGATCCATTAAGATCAGTTGTTTACTCATATAGGAAACCGTATCATAAAATTTTTCCCAGAAATGCATCAAGACCTGTACGTAAACACCATGAGCTCTCCCTTATCCAGAGGAGGATTTTTTTGCATCATTTTGTCTTGGTTATTATTTAAATTCACAATCTGAATGCATTCACCTGCAGCTGATACTCAGAGCTCCTTTAGCTGCTATACATTCCCCCCATCCCTGCCATTTACTTTCCAATTAATCGACAGCAATCGGATTCCCCCTCAGCTTTCATTTCACTAGGCTGAGCAAATCTCATTTGCCCATTTCACGGCTCCATCCTGCTGGCAGCTTAGAGTCATCTCATATACCAGAATTTTTCCCCTCTTTAATTGGAAGCAAATGAAGAGCTGCTATCTCAAGGCAGATGGTTCTATTCATTCCTAAGGGTAGGTTTCACCTCATTTCACTTGGTCTAAAGTGCGCATTGTCAGCTCCCTCAAATTTGCTGACTGCTTTCCAGCCATGAAGCAACCCCAAGCCCAAGCCTTTCTATAGATCCCGGGAGAGACCAGAAGACTGGGAACAGTGCAAAGGCATGATAGCCTTGGATGAGGCTTATTCTGAGCCACAAGCATATTTAATTAACAGTGCTGAATGTAGACTGTCAGCGTATAATGCAGGATGGGCCTTCTTACCCATATCTTCATAAGAAGCTATTTTGAATCTACTTTTACATAAAGCATGAATGGTTTGGCTCTGTAAGTTCTGATAGCTCATGCTCAGCACACTTGCACTTCGACTCATCAGTCTCATTCACACCTAGCTTCTAATGGATCCACTAGTAGTACCAGTTCACCTGCTTCATCAAAGAGCACATCTGCTACATTAGATTTTCCCTGAGAACCACTCTCTGTCTCAAATACACTTACAAATTTTTCTTATTTAATCTCATACTGGTAAATACAGGTTGCATTTTATCCCCTTATCTACATACCTAGTATTTGTCTACAGATCTTAAATTAATGTTTCCTTTTTAATTTGTTCTACAATATGACACTATAAAAATCTTAAGATTATCTGTCTTCTGTTTTTTTAAATAAGTTTCTCTCCAGTTTATTCAGTCTAGGTTATGATCTAAGTGCTGCATCCACCTGGCTTACAGGAACAGTATTTTCAAGTCTTTGCATTCTTTTGTCCAGCTCTCATTTTTTATCATTAAAGCAATCCCTCAGTTCATCCAACTTTGGCCTTCTGAAATCAGGTAGTCATAGCTGTAATCTTGGTTTTCGTTATCTAGATATATAATTTAAGTAGAAAAAGGTCACCATCAGTTACTGAACAGTCATCTGTTATGACAAGCCCTTCTATAGCAGCTGATTTGTTAACATCAGGTAGAAAACAGTGCTGAGGATGACTTAATGCTGCCTTAGTGAGTAAGTCTGCAGAGAAACAATATAACCTAAATATTTTCCAGTCTACACCTGGGAGACTTAATTTTTCCAGACCATTTCAATTTCTAGACCTTTTTTTTTTTCCTCTAGTAACATCTCAGATATCCATTCCACATGGAGCTCCAAGCCTTTGGGTTAACATCAACACTACCCCCAACCCCACCGCTCAGCTGCATTCCCTGGAGCAATCCTGTCTACACCATTTATCCCTGCTCAGCTTGTCCCACCAGCTGAAGGGATTGTGCAATGTTACCTCAACATTTACACCTGGCAAGACAAAAATATTTTCTATTCTACGTAGCTTATTACGTTCCTTTTCTACCAATGAGCATAAATGTCATTCCACAATAAATTAAGTTGTGACTAACATCTGTCAGGTGTGGTTCATTGCTCTTCTCATTGTTTTCCTAGGGGATGACTTCTACATACAATTAGTGCTTTGTTTTCTTAGTGTGTTTCACAATACAGCATGTAGAGCCCTTGTAACGTGTGCAGTGTCCTTTAAGGGAGAATATTTATCTCAAAAACTGCATGGTGGCAGAGTTTGTGTGCTTCTGTGACATTCAAGAGAGATGAAACCAGCAGTTAGCTGGTACTGATGAGACAAGCACATAAGCCTGACTTTGAAAAGGTTCTTCTATGTTACTACATTTATTTTGTTTGAGTCACACACACACACACATACACACACACACACACACACAAAAAAAAAAAAAAAAAAAAAAAAAGCATTCTTGTCAAAATGTTTCTTTAACAGGCTTTGCTTGCCATTCTTCTCCTGGGCTAGAGACTCAAACACAGACCTAATAGACACTTCGACCTAAACAACATTTGTTTTCTGAGTCTAAATCTAATCTCACTTTCCAGTTTGCTGCTGATTATCCTGGGGGTAGCTGAAACAAAATGAAATGAAATGATGCTAATAACTGCACAGACAGTTAATGCACAAGTTTTCAAGTCTTCAGCTGGGAACAGATGAGGATTTTGAGCAGAAGTGGCTCTGGCACTTTGGGCTCAAGATGCACGAAGGTAAATCAGGTGAATTTTACTCTTTTTTTCTTACTCCAATTGTACTCTTGGCCCTTTCTGTAGGTGACGTCTAAACTACCTAAAATGGTCCTTTATGTTGGGAAGATTGTCTATATTACACGTGTATAAGACACTAAAAGTATGCACGTAGTCCTTCTTTGCCATAGTCACTTATTTACTACTTACCCTTTTTTAATTTGCTTTTGTCATTCATTGTTCTCCAGTAACTTACTGACAGCTGATGAATGTTTCTATATGAATTTAACCTCCTGTATTCTGACAGATGTACTAGAGTTTTATCTAATTTATAAAATCCTCTAAGTGTTTTATTCCTATCTTCTGTTTACCATTACTTTTGAGCTTTCTATTACCCTCGCAGGAAACAGAAACCCGCAACATTTATCTAGGAGTATAAAAGGAAGGCAGTATTTCATAACTAGGATTGTTTTCATGTGAGTTTGCTGAGGACTTGGCTTGAGAGCCAGACTTGCTGCATACTTCTGCTAATCAAGCTTCTGGTATTTACTGTGTATTTTTACATGCTACAGCATTGAACTGTTTTTCTGACTTTCCCAGATTTTTATTGAGAGCAAGTTGTGCCATATCACAATCTCTATCCACAGCAAACACTCCCATATCCAGCACTAAGGAGTCCTAAAAGCTAAAAATCTTCTCTGTATTATAATTTGGACTCAAAGGAAAACGTGCTCTGATATGAAAGCCATCTCAGATGCATTCCTGCACCCAGTGCTGAGATCACAAGCCATGCATCACCACTCAACTCAAGCACCTTATCTGCTATTTGAACATAGACCATCTGTCTCTCATATAATTCAGAACAAACAAATTGTGTTGATTTCTGTCATGGTCAATAATCCTAGTGGTTATGAAGTTTTGAAGTATTTGATCTCCTTCTAAAAGAGATCTCCTTTTAAACATAGTAGACAACAGGTGACTTTCTGTACAGTATGTAACAAATGTATATGATTAGCTGCAATAAAAAAAATAGATTTAACAGTAAAACCATCTGAGTGGAGTTGGTGTCGGACTGGAGACACTATATATCTCTGTGGCAGGTCAGTAATATCTATATATCTATCTATCTATCTATCTATCTATCTATCTATCTATATATATATATCTATATATATATATATAATATGTGACAGGCTCAGTAATATCAACTGTGACAGCAACCTCAGCATTTCAGTGTGTACAGTGGTCTCCATCAGAAGAAACAGTGGGGAAGCTGGGGATGGGGCACTTGCTGGCCACACTCCCACACGTCTCCTCTTTCCCCCATTGGTAGTATGGTTTAGTGAATCATAGAATCATTAAGGTTGGAAAAGATTTCTAAGATTGTTTAGTCCAACCATCAATCCATTACCACCATGCCCATTTAAACCACGTCTCTCAGTGCCACATCTATCATTTTCTTGAACAACTCTAGGGATTGTAACTCCACCACCTCCCTGGGCAGCCTGCTCCAATAGTTAATTACTCTTTCACAGTAGGAATTCTTAATATCCAACCTGAACTTCCCCTGGTGCAACTTAAGTTCATTATCTCTTGTTCTATCACAGTTACCTGAGAAAAGAGGCCGACCCCCAGCTTGCTACAACCTCCTTTCAGAGACTTGTAGAGAGCAGTAAGGTTTCCCCTGAGCCTCCTTCGGACTAAATAATCTCAGCTTCTTCAGCTGCTCCCCTAACACTTGTGCTCCAGAGCCTTTACAGAGTTCATTGCCTTTCTCTGGACATGCCCCAGTGGCCTTAATGTCTTTCTTGCAGCAAGGGGCACAAAATTGAACATGGTACTCAAGGTGTGGCCTCACCAGTGCCAGGCACAGGAGGACAATCACCTCCCAGGTCCTGCTGACTGCCATATTTCTGATACAAGCCAGGACGTCATTGGCTTTCTTGGCCACCTGAGCACACTACTGCTTCATGTTCAGGCATCTGTTGGCTAGTACCTTCAGATGCTTTTCTTCTACACAACTTTCCAGCCACTCTGCCACAAGACCACAGCAGTGCATGGTGATGTTGTGACCACAGAACTGGACCTGGCACTTGTTCTTGCTGAAGCTCATACAATTGGCCTTAACCCACTGATCCAACCTATAGCGCTTAAGTTTCATTGGGAATATTCTGGAGTGAGCAAGCCATTCTGAATGACAATTTATTTACACAGGCAAGAAGAAATAGCTTCTTGGCAACTGCATACAGACCAAATGCTGGTTTTCTAT
Organism: Oreortyx pictus; assembly: GCA_036925125.1. Lineage (NCBI taxonomy): Eukaryota > Metazoa > Chordata > Aves > Galliformes > Odontophoridae > Oreortyx > Oreortyx pictus. The sequence goes on from JAUPFR010000003.1 coordinate 7,256,933, forward strand.
TTTAGCAACTTCTTCTTGGCCAAGACAAAATGGCAATTGGCTTGTTTGAAAGATGGCAAGTTACCTAATGCAAAGAGCCCAAATGTGGAGAGCAAGCACCAGCCCAATGTGCACTCTCAACTTACCACTCATTGAAATACACAACATTGGTTCTGGTCCCAAAAAGCTTTTAAAATAATCAAAATAATTTATTCTAATTGCAAATCTGGTGTTACTATGAAATAGACATGACACGCTGCACAATGCAGGGAAATAAGGAAGTGTGTGGACACCGGTGTGTGAGGCTGAAACCCATTCTGACTTCAAGCAGCTGCATCACTGGTTGCAAGCAATCAGGGAGGGACAAGAAGCAAAGCCAATAAAACGTGAATCATTGGGTACTTACCAGCAATTAGCATCGTTTTTAAAACTGCCAAGAGTGACTAAGCTGACGTTCCAAGCACTACATTGTTTAGGAAGTTAACAGGAGGTTGGCAAAAAAAAAAAAATGTCCAATCTTAAAAAATACCAGCCCAAAGTCACCGTAGTGAGAGCGTCAGGGTCTCACAGCTCCAGCTCTGCCACAGCCTGGGTCTGGCCCTTTTGTAGCTTTACATTAAGCAAGCTGCAGCTCCTCTGGAATGGGGTGTTTCGAGGTGAGCAAGCCCCAGTTCTGCCCACACGTGGTTTACCAGTGTGTCAGGGGAGAAAAGCACTGAAATTGCTTCATTTCTCCTCTTTTCTGATCAGTGCCAGTGATAATGATTTCCCTGTTACAGCTTGTAGACCACTGTGTGGATGCATAGGAGGGCTCAAATCTGAGTTTTAAATAAAAAGGAGTTTGGTTCCAGCACAGCATGTTTGTGAAACATGTACTGACAAGACAAAAAAAAATTGTTCTACATGGCTTGTAAAACATATGTTAAAAATTCTGCATCATAGACCAGCTTTAAATTATTCATTTTTAATTCCTTCAGCCTCGAAGAGCCTTTAAACAATCCTGCCACTGAGGGAACAGCGATAAAATAAAATACTGACTACTTCAAACTATAGAGAAAAATGCTTTACCTAGACATGGTTTCTGAATTCTAAAGTATGAACAAAGGGCTGGATCCCCACTTGGTGAAAGCTGATAGAGCTGCTTTGATGTCTGCATAGCGATCCCCCATCAGCAGCTGAAAGCCCTGGCCCTGAGTTTAGAATAGATTGCGTTTATCCACATAAGAAGACAAGCAAGATTTGCATGGTTAGTTTAAACTATATCATATCCACTGAGCTGTTGAGGAAATATTGTCTGTGAAACAAATCCTGGAGTCTTTCCCAAAAACATCTAAATGACACTTGGTAGGGAAACGTGGAGATATAAAGGGGAGCAGATCCAACCCTCCAGGCTGAATCCTGCTGTAATTACTTCAGCATTAGCAGAGAGCATTTGCTACCTGCACTCACACTGGGGAGCAGCAGAGAAGTTACAAGCATCCAAAGAAGTTAACTGAGTGCAACATCGACAGAACAAAGAGAAATAGATTCCACGCTTACTGTTGGAGGGGGATGTGGTCTTGTTCTCTTTCTGGCTCCGTTTCTTGCTGCTTGTGGTGACAGTGGCTGAGACATGAGGTCCACCTCCATGCCCCACAAATGTTCTTCTCCACGACTCATCATGCCACTTTTTCATGCCCCAGTGAGGGCCTTCTCCATGCTCCTCTATGGCACAGGATATCATAGAATCAGAATGGCTTGGGTTGGAAAGGTCGTCAAAGACCACCTAGTTCCATCTCCCCATCCTAGGGAGACCTCATCACTCTCTCCATAACCCCAACATTTTTTTAGGTGGGATCCTGAAGGCTACTGTACAGCCTGAGAGCTGGCAAGCCATTCCCAGAGACATCCTGACAGACAGGCCCACTTACCCACAGTCATCATGAAGCAAACGAAGCAGAAAACTCAACCACTTTGCTTGAAGGTATAGGAGGGTTACAGAAACTGTCATGGTTGATCACATAGAGTTCCTTCAGGAGCCATCCCACCTCCAGCAGCTCCTGGGGAAAGAGCTATTTAGCACTCTGCTTCCCCTCAGTTGTAAATTTTCATGTTAATACCCTCTTTGTAAAATTATTTTTCAAAGTATTATGTTCTTTTTTATCCACTTTACCTTCAATTTAACTTTTTTTCCACACCCTGCTTATGAAGGCCACAACACGATGTTGGTCTGTCGCATCCAGAGGCAGAGTTGGGGATGGGGGATTCTCCCTATGGTTTATGAGCTGGTTTATGGACCTGTGGGTCTATGGGTCAGCCTGTTGCAGGCGCTTAAACCGAATCCAAATAGCTGCACAGAGTGGTACACAACGTGGCACCAATCTGCAATCGCACTTTGAGCCTTTACTAACATAACTCTATGGAAATGAGCTCGGCAATGATTGATGACTTACAGCTCCTACGTAGCACCTTACAGTGGAAGTCAGTTGTGCTGGATGCAATAAACCAACAACGTGGGCAGTTTCAGTAAGGAGATTAATAACTGTAAACTGACATGCTAGAGACGGAGCTTGCTATTCCCCAGCTGCCCAGCATCCTTCAGAGCTCACCCCTGACATGTGCTGTGGATGTGGATGTTCACAGTGGGACCGGGAAGAGCAGCAGAGTGGTATTTGCTTTTCTGGAGGTGCTATAACCTCCACGCTTCTCGGCTTGGCTCCAGCCCTCGCACACCAACACTAAAAAAGCCAGCATTATGTTGTTAAATAGTTAGAGCAGACACTTTATCAGCTGAATGTATCCGTCTGGGGGTTTCTTTAATGACGCTTTTTTAATTCGACAGCGTTTTATAGCAACCTTAAAAATGTCAGACGCGGGACACGAGGAAGGCATTATTTACGACGTGCACTTCTTTTATTATTATTATTAATGATGCAAAACGCACTTTCGCCCCTGAGAGAAGCACCGGATCTCCATCCAATTCTTCCTGCTGCCATCACCTCCGGGTAATGGGGGGCAACCTCGGCGTACCAGGCACTTCAGGGGTGGGGATCCGGGGAGCAGGTAGCGCACATCAGGGTGGGGAGAGGAAGGGGGGAGGGGAGAGGAAAGGGGGAGAGGAGGGGAGAAGAGCGGAGGGGAGAGGAAGGGAAGGGGAGCGGAGAGGGCGCTTCTGGGCGCCCACAGGACAGCGGAGCCGCGCGTACAGCCCGCGTACAGCCCGCGTACAGCGAGGCGGCGGCCGGCGGGGGCCGCCCCGATCCCGCCCTGCCCAGCTCCGAGGAGGAGCCGCGGGGGCCCAGCGCCGTCCACGTGGCTGGGGGCGCGATATATGAGGGCGGGCAGGAGGGAAGGGGAGGGACGGGGAGCCTCGGAGCAGCTCCGCGGGCAGCCGAGGCGGCGGTAACGGTAGCAGCAGCGACGGTAGCGGCAGGAGCAGCAGCATCACCGCAGCGCCGATCTCCCGCCGCCGGCCATGGGGTTTGGCCGCCCTCGCGCCCCGCCGTGAGTACCGCGGGACCCCTCCTCCTTTCCTCCCGCTTACCTGCGAATCCCGCGAGGCGGGAGCCGCCTCTCCCCCTCCCCGCTCCTCATTAAGTTCTTTATTTCGGGGTTATTTTCTCAGCCACGAGCGGGAGAGCGGCTCCGGCGCCGTTTATGAGGCGGCAGCGCCCGCGCAGCCGGGAGCGCTCCGCGGGAAGCGGTGCAACTTCAGGGCATCCCCGGGGCCGCCCCAGAGCCGTCCTCCTGCCTCAGTCCTCCACCCCCTCGCTTCTCACGATAATAACAATAATTATTATTACCTCTCGCTTTGCTCCGTTAGAGAAAGGGAGCGTATCTTAACTCCGCCGGGAGAATTCATTTCCAGCGGAGTGTAAATAAGTAATCTTCGGTTACTTCGCTTGTGAGGTGCTCGTGCGCGGCTCTTGGGGTCTCCCTTAGCCAGCGCTTGGTGGCTGCTGTGGTGGATCTTTAGCCTCGGTGAAGATGAAAACATGGTCAAAGCAGCCTCGGTGCGCGTTGACTCACTCAGATGTGTGTGGTTTCTCTTTATTCCCAACTCTTGACGAAGCTTGAGTTTCTGCGTAACGCACTCGTATGTAACCGTAAGTCAAAATTACGTCTTTGCCTGCTGGGCAAGAACCTCCGTAACTATGGATCATTTTGGGGAGGTTGGAAGGGTGACAAAGCCCTTGTAGTCTTTTGGGTCTTGTTTTCATATGCGCCAAAAAGCTCTCATGGAAAAGGAAATTAAATTGCAGGATGGAAAAGAGACGGGAAATTTGAGGATATGAAAAAGAAACTCCGCCTTTTATTTCAAGCCTGTCCTTGTGTGTTGGTGCTCTCCACTGACATAAGGCACAAAGGAGCGTTGCCCGTCTCCGGAGCCTTCCTGCCACTTGACAGCTGGGAGTGCACTCAAGGAGCTGCGTGCTCCTCCTGTGTGTTAAGCACATGGCTTTTGCTGGAGGGCTGGCTCTGTGCAGAGCATTTGCTTTGACATACTTGGATCCCTTCTTGGTGTACCCATTTGGTCTTCTGGATGTATCTTCACCCCGTCTCAGCTTTTAGGACCTGACCCAAAGCCTGTGGGGCACTGCCTGTTGCAATGCTTTGACAGAGCTGCTCTTGTGTTAGAAGTTGGGGTTCGCCCCAGGTCCCCTGCCCCGCTTTTAGCCGTGCTTGATGTCCCTTCTTGGGCTCTCCTGGGAATGGGGTGGTTTTTTAATGGTGGGACACATCTTCAAGCTCATGAATGCCTGGGTGTGAATTAAACAGTTTGTGAGTTGTTTTCTTGTTTTGTGCTCATTTTTGTGGTTATCCTGGAGATGGCAGAACCCTCATGTAGGTCCTTGGGGAGCTTGTTGCTGTATCCCACTTCCTCGCTCTGTTTGCTTCATTTGGGTGCTGCTGGGGGGTAACATTTCAGCAGGTCTAAATCCTGAGCAATGACAAAGCCATGCTCTGTAGCCCTACCCAAGCAGCTTTTGGTCTCTTTACCAGCAGGTCAGACATGTGTTGCACTTTTCTGCTCGGAGCATCTGAACACACAGTCCCTGAAAGAGCAAAAGGAGAGAAAACTCCAGTTCCATGTCCTTTGGGCTTGCTGTTTGTGCATGGTGTGCTTGTGCAGGGGAGCAGCGAGCTGCTCTGCTTTTATCAGTTTTTCACACATCCCAACCAGAGGGGAACTCGCAGCCTGAACTGCAGTTTTTCTTCCCAACTTGACAATATCAGTAACAGTGAAAAAATATCAACTACAAAGGTAACTTCTAACACTAAACATCATTTTGTTTAAGGCTTTGCATCTGCTAATCAATTTGCTCTTCTGCTGTTGGAAAACAGTAATTTGAGGGGAAATTGGGGTCATGGGGATGGAAGTTTCATCGTCTTGGCTATAGCAGCATCCCTTATCCCAAATACGTGGCAAATGCTGCTACTAAATGATAGTAATACCTTTTTTATTAAGGGCGTCTTGCAGAAGTGTTTTCAGGAGTGTGGTGAAGCAGAAATGTGCTTCTAAGAGCAGATCCGGCTCCACAGCAAATTTAACATGCTGTTAATCCCACCACCTGGTGGAGCTTTTTATGGCGCCAGCTGAGGAACGCCGGATAAGCACGCGTTTTTGTTTGGGTTTAGTGGCCAGATGCAGTGAGTAGAGTTGCTGTAACTTTTTTTTTTCCTCACACCAGACTTAGTTTTCTGTGCGTCCTATGTGTTCTTTGCTTCGTGGAAGGGAGTACAAGGCTGTGGGTGTCTCATCTGAAACAACATTTCTGTGCAGAAAGGTAAATCGGTGGCAGATTCCTTCCTTCCTGCCCTTATCTTTCCCTTTCTGCATACTTTTTTCTTCCTTTTTATTTTGGAAGTATGATGCTGGCATAGAGCACAGTTGGAACTTGGGCATCCAAAAGGTGTTTGTTTTCACTCAGGGGCAAGCGACTTCGTGGAGGAAGAGATCAGGAAGGGACAAGCAGCGATATGTTTTTGCTTATCTGAGGTTCCTGGTAAAGGTTAAGCCATGGGGGGTGCATGTAGGAAAAGTGTTGAAGGGATTCCCTCGCCCCTCTCTGATGTTTGTAGTTCTGCTTGATTGCATCAGAATATGTAATGTTTGTTACCTGCTCCTAGAAGATGCTGATAAGCCAGAGGTATGCAAATTGACAGCTCACACGTCGGAGTGGAATTAAGTACCATGGTGTGAAACTTTCTGTTAGCAGTCACAGTCCCCAGAAAACATCTGTGTAGGACAAGAGGCTGAAACGTGCAGACAAACTACTGCTGTGTGTGTTTATGTTGCTTTTACTGTCTTAGTTGTCTGTGTCTGAAGTGGCTGATGAAGGCTTCAGCTGAGGAAGGTGGCTGTTCCCATGCACCTCTCAAGTTCTGCTGTGGTGCATCTGGTCCCACATCTGATTTCACTTATCCAAAGGTGGATAAGAACCTTTGTGGTCTGGACGGGTTCATTTATCTCTGTTGGTATCCGCTCCGGTGTACTGTGTGAGCCATGTCCCAGGCTTCAGGGATTGCTCATTTGATCTGCACAGAACGTAGGGGGAGTGCAGATGTCTACCTGTAGGATCCCATCTTTCAGCATCTTGAAGGCAATTTGGTTTTTATTTCCTTACCATAGCCACTTAGTGGTATTTGAACTGATCTTGACTACCTGTCCTGGCCTTCTGGAGTGGTCCAGCAAGCAGTCTGACACCATGTGTCATATACGGGACTCTAGAAAGGTGGCTCTTACGTTTAGAGCATATTACTGTGGCATTTGCAAATAGTGTTTGGCAACTGTGTTGACCCTCCCGTGGAGTGTAGGAGCTGGATATGTTTTCTGGGTACTAATCTTTAACTTATAAAATATATTATCAACAGAAGTGGTCTTGTCTGTGTTGGAAGTAACTTCGTGTGACTGCGTTGTTCTTTAGGCTCTGGACTGGCCTGACATCCATCAGTGGTATCCACAGAGGAACTACCGTCACCATTCTGATCACACTTCCCACTCTTGCCCAGCTTCTTCCCTCTAATAATGCTGCTTCTGTTTCTCATACTGCAGTTTTTAAGTAGCAAACTGAAATAATTAATGGAAAATACCCTGCGAGCTTCCGTTGGTTGGATTCGTCCAATGCATAGCTGTGAATTGTTGGAAAGAACAGAACATGAGGAAGGGATAGCTGTGCTCAGAGCCCACAGGGACCAAATGTGACCTTCTCTATCTTGTTGATACCTGCCATAGGACAGCTGCTGCCAGGGAGGTGTGATCATGTACTCTGGAAGTCCCTATAGCTTCTCTGAGCTGGAACCATTGTTATCCCCTTGGAAGGTTGTTCTGCAAAGAAAACAACAACACAGGGAAGCTTAAGATTACTTTAAATTATTATTAGCTGTCGTGCACCAAACCAAAGGTTGTTCCTTTTAGAGGACACAGCCTTATTTCTGGAAACTGGATCTTCAATCAATGACTTAAACTTAACATACCTGAAGTGCTGTATGTGCTGACACATCAGAGTGCTGTACCAGCTCGACAGAGAAACCTAATTCTATCAAATCTGCCAGCTGAGTTAATGTGACTCTGCTAGGGGAGTGTAAGGTGTCACCTCCTGATTTTTAGGTAAGAATCAGGTTCTCTATCTCCAGCTCAAATTCAGTGAACACTGCACATGGCCAGAACTAGATTTATTTATAAGGTGCCTGCTCACAGCATGACACGCAAAACTGAAGGTGAGATGTCATCTAAATATTAGGGATATAGTATACCAGTTCTTGTCCTACACAGAATCCTTGTTTGCGCTTAGTCTAGAAATAGAAGTCTCAGGACAAAGTACTCTACAAAATAGTACGGAAAGAGCATGGTTCAGAGCTACCTGCAACTTGAATTGGAGCTGACCTCGCTTTATGAGTCTCTTTTTTATGGTGCCCTACAGCTATAAGGGTGCAGTAAGGACATTCATGCCTATATCTTAAGTTCCTTTAATCTGATGGGATATAGTGATTTCACATGATCTGCCCTTGGGCTGCAGCGTGCATTAGTGCAGGCCTTTAGCTGCTATTGCTCCATGCATCTCATATTTTTTATTAGATCTTGCTAAATAGGTATGTGTGGGTGATATGGCTTGGCTTTTGGCTTGGTTGGGGAAACTGAGAAAAACGTCTGTTAATACTGACTCAAAGGAAACCTTAACCAAACATAACCAGGTCAAGATAATAATCAGATCATAATTTTGGCTTCAAAAAAACAAGGCATTCTTGCTTTTTTGGTTCATTTGAACTTAGTTCCATATCCATTTTAAACCCTTTGAGATGAAGCAAAGAATTTTTACTCGAAGAACCAGAAGGAAAATTTGCCTTCGGAAATATCAGGATGATTCCTGTGGCCACCCAGGATCGGCTCCATCCACATTTCATTCTGTGTAGCTCTCCTGCTTGGCAGCCAGCTGCATGCCTGAGCCAAGGCTTGCCACTTGTGTTTTGAGAACAATATGGAAAAACTGGCAAAAAGTAGCAACACTTCTGTAATGGAGAGTCAGGCAGTAGTGGAATTCCCATGTCAATTGCATTCAGATTTCTCAGGAAGCATAAACTTTGGACATGTGGCATTGTGCCCTGCTGTCAGTGACACACTGCATGTCTGGGTCAAAGTTAAAGACATTGGGTGGAGTCTGTGGTTTTTTTTTTTTGTTGTTTTTTTTTTGTGCTAACTTCTATCAGTGCTCTGAGTGTGTGGGGCTGAGGGCTTCCCTCAAGCCTCGGGGTGAGCTTGCATAGAATCATAGAATTGCTCAGGTTGGAAAAGACCTTCAAGGTCGAGTCCAACTGCAACCTGACCTTTCCTTGTTTCCATTTTCTCTTCTTTCTGATAACACACTGAAATGGTTTTTCAATCTTGCCTTTCTTCTACCATTCTGCTTCTCATCCCCTCTTTTACATGTATTCTTCTCATCAGTCCCTGTGCCACCGCTGCTCCTTTCTAGGGGAGAACAGACTATTGCAGGCTATTTCTGTTTCTCTGCTACTCCCTTTCCTCTGCAGTGTTTTGGCCTTTTAAGAGCCACGATCAGAGCAACCTAGACAACAGGAAGGCTGAGGACACTTAAACTTTGTACCTGAGGTGATGTTCTGAGTTTGAATTGGGAAAGTCAGAGTAAATTTGCAGCCTAATGGACAGAAGATCTTTAGGGACACTGGCTACAATGATTCACTGTCAGCCACTCCATTGAATAGTGCAGTCATTGGTGATGTGCAAAAGCTTGGCAACAAAAACCAGTTGAGTTTCTGTTCTGTCTGCTGTAGCGATACCTGTGCTGCAAAGACTGTGCAGTTTGGTACTTTATCCGGATGGCTGTCAGTACACTGCTTTTGCTGGCTTGGTTCCTGAGATCCTGCAGGGTAACATAGTGCACCTCTGTCATTCACTCTCTGTGACTGCTGCAGAAGATTTGATGTGAATATTGCAAAAATTGGTACGTAGAAGATTAAAGAAAAACCTCCAGACCAGAAGAGCTAGAGGAAATACCTGTAATGTGGTAGCAGAATGTGTGGGATAGCATGACAAAGGTTTAGGGGTGCTAGAGTCATCTCAGTGGCCGCTTCATTAGCTCGCTAGGGCAGTAGCATGTATGTGCCTTAAACACAGGAAATTCCGTACTAACACGCGGAAGAACTTTACAGTAAGGATGACAGAGCACTGGAACAGTTTGCCCAGAGAGGTTGTGGAATCTGAAGACCCAGCTGGATGCCTGTGCATGCAACCTGCTTTAGCAAAGGGGTTGGACTCAGTGATCTCTTGATCGTTTCCAACTCCTGCATTTCTGCGGTTCTGTGTGTATATTGAGAGATAACATCATCAAACCCATTGAAGAATGTTGTGATTACAGACAGACTACTGATAAGCTTCCACATCAGTTTTGATAAGATAATTGTGTGCAATATTCAGGTGCTCTTTGGCCACTTTGGGAGACTGGAAGCGTTTCATTTCTGTGTAAGATTTGTGCATTGTAAAATATTCGAGGACAGTGGAGAACTGTGGTGTGTAGCCCAGACAGAGGGAAACTTGGAGTGATTCAGATCTCTCACAAGTGAGAATTTCGCTCTAGTTACAGGAAATAAATATGATTCCAAAAGACACCTTCTCTCTTTTTCTCATGATCCTTAAAAACCATGGAAGTCTTAAGAAAAAAAAAGTATTGATAATAATATATTAAGATTTCCAAATGTTGCTGTGATTTGACATAATGTTCACAATTCAGAGTAGGTATTAGGAAACATATTTCCTTATGGTAAGGATCGAACGCTGGAACAAGCTTCCTAGCAAGGTGATCCATGCCCCTTGTCTATCACTATTCAAGAGAGAGTTTAATGCCCTCAGTAATAGGCTTTGACTTTGCCCTTAAATGGTTGTTCTATTGGGCTTGATCTTCGTAGGCCCCCTTCAACTGAAATACTTCTGTTCTATTCCCAGTTAAACTACATCACTGTGAGTTGGATGTAGATCTCCAGTTGAGCCTGCCTCGGCTTCTTGTGAAGCACTGTCACTCTGGTGTGAAGGATGGCCAGTGCTTCGAATGGAAATCTGCCTCCAGATGGGTCTTAGAGCTCCCCTCCAGCAGGTCATCCTGTCCCCTGTGTACCAATGCAGGACTCTATGCTTGCTTTTGTTGAACCTCATCAGGATTTCCACCCAACTATTCATATGGTTGCTGGCTGTTGAAAAATATGACAGTAAACAGTAATTGCAGAATTTAAGACATTTGCTGGTAGCATGGAAACAAAGGAGTTTTGATTAAGTTACCTCTGCAACTCGGGAGTCTCTTGTCAATGTTGGGTTGAGTGTAAATATTGGCTGAGTAAGCTACTATGTAAGTGTGATTCATTTTGGGATTTTTTAATAGGGGAAAAGCTGGAGGTTTGGGTGGAAAAGAATCGATAGGCTACAATTACCATCTCAACTTGTTTGGAAGGAGGCGTCTGTCTCTGTTTTGCACAGCCAGAGGAGAATAGGATGCTCTTTTCTTCTCTGTCTTGCTGTTGGAAGAGAAGAGGGACTCATTAGTTGTGTCTTTGCTTCAGCCTGCTTAAAAGGAGGTCAAGTTTATCCTTTACCTATAGCCCTAAAAACAGTGGCTGAAGAATGCTTCGTTAGGCAAAAATATTCCCAGATCAAGCCAGAAATGCTCAGTGCAGTTGCTGCCTCTGCTGTTTCTTGGAGAAGAGTTTCATTCTTCCCCCAGTCTAGACAGTTGCCCTTTGTCCTGTGTGTGGGGACTGTCATTGCGCTAATTGACAAACAATCCTATCAAGTCTCATGTTTGCTCCATTTAAAGTTGTTATTTCTGGGAGAAGGACAGTTCTCTTGTGGGAATGAGCCTGACCAAGAGTTAGATGTTAGAGAAGCAGGGAGCAAACCTTGGATCCTTGTTAGGTGAGCTGTCAGGGATGTGCACATCCCAGCTTTTTCCTCTTGAGTACGTGTGGTTTCCTTAATGAGGGTTTGCTCAAAATGTCAACTTCCCTAATTTATCTTGCCACATGGAAACTAAGGGATTTTATGCGTTTTATGAAAACAATAATGCAGCAGAGCTTCTCTTCGGAAAACTGCGTTTCATCAAGGTGTCAGTCTGCCCTAAGATTGTTCCTGGAGCCACTAGGCACACTTCTGGCATGTCTCTGAATGTGGAAATTAACACTGGGAGTCTGACTGTTATCTGCCATCTGCCAGCAAGGTTTTGTGCCACTACTGTACTGGCTGTGATGCAGACATACAGGAGGCACTGGCGTGTTACCTCAGGGAATAGACCAAAGGCAGAATGAGAGACCATGTCCCCAGTTCCTCCTTGAACTTCCTGTTCCTGCTTCAGATTTGCTTGGCATAAATGCACGCGTTAAAGATTGGGTTACCAGGATGGAGTGCAACACTTTTCACTTTCAGAGGAAAGCAATTGGCTTTTCAGGACAGGATGAGATGTGCTACTCTGACTTGTATTGCCTACTCCTGTGCTGCTGACGCTTGTCTCAGTTGAATTATGACATTTTACATTCAGGCATCAGTGCCTGAGGGTCACATTAAATGTAAAACCAGGTGAGACTGGCACATTTTTGAAAAGCATTGCCCTCTGACCTCCTCACCTCTACCAAAGGAGTTACTTCATATTTGTCAAAGTCAGGATCCCTTTTTTTTTTTATATTCTTGTCTCTAATCAGGTGTTATTTGACAAGTGCATCTCTTAGAGATGGAAATTCTGTTATTAGGGCGCTGACACTTTTCTGAATATTAAAAACCCTCTTGCTTTTTTACAGCTATCAAAATCAATCTTTCTGATCTCCCCTTGAGCTGCCATGCTTTCTTCTGAGCTGATTGCTGCTTCTGGGCAGGTACGTGGCAGCATCGCTTTGGCTGGCACTGACAGTATTGACTTCCAAGGAAATGAAGGTGTTTTTGCTTCTAGTACCAACTACTGCTTTTGGTTTTTAATCCTCTCTTCCATCAGTAACAAATGCTGCATGACGATTTCACCTTTCTCCAAGAGAGAATAGGGTTGTGCACAGTAACCTTGAGTATAGACCTGTCATATCTAATGAGCTCATTAAGGCTTGATCTGCTCATTACCTGGGGACTCTTTTGAGCCTGAAACGTGTTAAGGAGACAGAGTGGGTAGGATGCTTCTCTGAGTCAGCACGGGGCTATTGCTCAGCACATGTCTTAGAATCGATTGCTGAAAGTCTCATCTGCTTAATGAGACTTGCAAAGCATCTCAGTTCTCATAATCTCTGGAACACATGGCACTCTTTTGAACAGGCTCATTGATGCTGATTTTCTTGCCCAGTTCCAACTGGACTTTTTTCAATCAGTCTAGCAGAGTTATTTTCCTAGACATATCTGCCATCACTGTCCAAGAGTGTGGTTAGAGGTTAAAAAAAAAAAAAAAAACAAATTTCCTTTCTTGCAAAACTACCTCATCAGATTTCCTCCCCATTCCAAAGAAAACTCTTTTGTTGAGATGGCAGTCCTTGGTACTCTACTTATAGCTCCTATTGAAATTCAACTTCCTGCCCAAAATAGTTGGGATGTGAGATGGTTACGTTTGCCTTGAAGGCCGCTAGATCTTTGCAAACAGTGCACGGTAAAAGATTTCAAACCTGATAAGTGAACTTTGAAGCAGGGACCTGCAGGAAGCATCTTGGACAGTGGAAGCGCTAGAGACTGAAGAATTGGTTCTTCTTGACGTGCTTGGCATCTAGAATTAAAGGTGTCCTTCAGTCAGGCTGCTCAGCCGGCTGCTTTCAGAGCCATAAGCACAATAAGCATCACATCAGAGACTGAACTACTTCCCATCAAATGAGAACAGTATTTATGTGGGCTTGTGCTGTCCTCAGCACGTAACTTCACAACCCTCACAAGAAATGAGGAACTGCATCTTGATCTGAATAGGAGAGAGACTTATGTCTTAGTCTCCTATGCCAGGTTTCCCAGTATGCCCATTCAGACTGGTGCATTTGCACAATCATGAATGGCAAAACTTGTATGCTTCTGATGCAGTGGTACAGGGATGCACAGTTTTATCAAGACAGTGACTTGCTGGTATGTTTTTGTTGTTGTTGTCTGAAGCTTCCAAGGAGAAGGCAAAAGGGGGATAACTCTCAGATAGCCCTGTATTCATTCATATGAACACTGGAATTTGTGTTGAGATGCTTCGTAAGGAAGTTAAGAGGAGCTTTAGCCAGATGCACATATGTTTTCCTTTGGTATGTGCCTGGAACCAGAAACAGATACTGTAAATCAAGGTAATTAAATGTGTTGGTTTCTTGTAAAAGATGGTTACTGTCGTGCACTTCATGGTTCAGGAGGAATTTTTACATAAAATGTTGCTCTATCTGTGTAATTTACCTTCTTAATTTTTTTTTTTCAAATTTATTTTAATTGCAACACTTACTTAATACATTTGTAGGCAGAAGTATTTTGCAGTAATGAATGTCTTCTGTTGGGTGCTATCAGCAGCACTTCTGAACTTCAGTTCAGAGTGTTTTAGGCAGGATGGAGGGGGATGTGCAGAAGGAGAATTTCTTTGTGCATAGAAGAATTAGAATAAGCCCAGCACATGGTTTGTACTTAACTCTGCGAGCTTGAATCTGATCTTCCCCTTAATAATCTCTGAAGGGATTATTGCTGATTTACACCATGCTGAGCGACATCAGAATCTGGCCCTGAAAGCCTCCTTGTACTTCAGGCATTGTCTCTAAGCAGCTGACCAGTGAATACGGAAGAAGCAGCTTGGCTTCCCCCAAGTTAATTGTTTTAAATTTGTTAAGCTAAGTGGACTATAGCTTGTTTATCAGGGTTTATTTTAAACTACAAGATCTTTATCCAGGAAACTATTCTAAAAACTCAGACTAGAATCCATTTATTTCTATTGAACTAACAAGAGATGGTAATCAGAGGACCCTCTTTGGTACATCACAGTGCTCATTATTTGCATAATACCTTTCATCTGTAGATATTAAATAAATACTTCATTGCAATTCTAGAAGCTTCTCAGCCAGACAAGTCTTGTTAATGACCTTAAGTGACTCTAGTTGCTAGCAATGAAGCAAAAATAAGCTATTGCACCACGTCTGTGGTCATAAGTGGCATCTGTAAGAAAAGGTCTTCCAGCAAGAAGAGAAGGAAGCTGTTAGCTAAAAATATGGGGGTTGTAGAATAAATATTATGGCACGTCTGTTCGCTGTGGGAAGAACTGATCTCAGCACAAGTTCACCAAAAGTACTGAAGGCAACTTTGGGGTAGGAAAGCTCAGGTTAACTTTGTGTATTCATGGCCAACTCCTTCACAGCTCCCAGCGGATACACTTTCTGTTTACTCTTTCTTTATCTATGTATTCCTTTCGAAGGCTGTGTTTGTGTTGTACCTGTTTGTATTGTCATAAAAGGAAAGTGGAATACAACTTTTCCTAGGAACGTTATATACACTCGCATATTTTCAAATGAACAAGTCATGTTTGTTATTGCTGTAAGGAACGATTTTACTGCAGTGATACACTGTACACTGTTTGAACTACATAAATACAGCTATATAATGTCAGGAAACAAGAAGGGCAGCCTCACACAGTGTCTCTCTTGATTTCTTTTGAAAATTTTCCTCTTGCATTCCGTTGCCAACTTTGGTTTCCTGGGAATGATCTCATTGCCACGACTATTTGAGATACTCCAAGCTTTAAACTGCAATAGTACTACATAGCAATCGGGGTCATTAATATTTATAAACAATAAAAGCATGGGTGACATAAGTGACTGAATTGCATGTCCTGATTACTATCTTTGCGACAAGATGGTAAATGACTCTGAACAGATGTGAAATGGCTTAGATGGCCATACGGAGTCCTGTGTTTACAGCCCAGATGATACCTGCAGCCCTAATTCACTCAGCACAGTGGAAAAACACTGAGTTCTGAGATACCTGTCCAAAAGGCGCAGTACAGGAAGATTTTGCTGATGTGGAATCACGTATCCTGTACAAACATATGCTCCTGCTGTGGAGTTGAGCCACCTTTTCCTGGCTGAAAGCATGTCCATGGCATTAAATTTGTGCCACTATGTAATAAACTGAATTTGATATGCACGTCCATTTGGCTGGGGAATACTCTTAATTTTCTTTACCGTGAGAATGGTGGTCTGTTTTGTCAGTCATAATTTACCTTTGTTGCCTGTTGCTATGAACTGACAGACAGGAGGAGCTCCATTTTCTTTTGGAGCTCCAGCCATTTGATTGAATTAAGTTTCTCTAGACAAGGGGGAATGGATTTAAACTAAAAGACAAGCTACTTAGATTAGATATTAGGAGGAAGTTCTTTACTCAGAGGGTGGTGAGGCACTGGCACAGGCTCCCCTGAGAAGCTGTGGATGCCCCATCCCTGGAGGCATTCAGGTTTGGGTTGGATGAGCAGCCTGATCTGGTGAGTGGCAACCCTGCCCATGGAAAGGGTTGGAACTGGGTGGACATAAAGATTCTGTGATTCTCTTCACCTGCATCTTCTCTGTGGAGTAAGAGACCCTTTTTCCCAATTTCTCTGCTCTCAGATGGTCCTGCTAAGGCTGACATTACAGCAGATGTAGGGGTGGAGGAACGTGCAAATGCAGCATGTGCCACATACAAACTCTGCCACTTTACCCAACTGGTTAATGTTGTTTAGCTTTTATAACATAGATTTTATAACATAGAAAAAGCTGCATTTTATTGGCGAAGCACCTCATAATTTTCTGGTATTTCTAAAATGGATGACAGCACTTGGAAATATTGAGTAATTTTTAATTGAAAGGATATGATCAGTAGGTGATTAGTTTGTAAAGTGCCTTGGATTCATGCTGTGTTGTAGAGACAAGCCATCTGGAGCGAGCCTGTGGTTTGGCTTCTGTAATGAGTACCTACAGACCACAATGCCAAAAATGAACCAGCTTTATTACATATATATTAAGATCTTGAGCAATTCAGTTCATTTTCATAGATCCAAATGAACTAAAATAGAAACATAATTTGGCCCAAACTATTGATTTGCTGCCCTTAACCATTAAGTCAGAATCATCGATGTATCTTACAGCATCCTTAATAAAACCAGCCACAACAAATCAGACTATTGAGTTGCAGTTTCAGACTGTAGCTTTACCAAATGTGCTACGGCCAGGATTTCACTCTGTTTTCAGTTACATAACCCATAGCTTGCATTGCTGCAGGGTATCTGAGTGGTTACTACTTTGGATTACATGTGTGGAAATACAGGGTTTCTGCATTTAAAACTTTGGCACTTGACTTCTCAGCACAGAATTAGTTCCAGAGCCAGAAAGAAATTGTTAGAGCTTTTGATTGTAGAATCATTCAGGTTGGAAAGACCTCTAAGTTCATACAGTCCAACTGTCAACCCATCCCCACCATGCTCATTACACAGTGTCCTTCAGTGCCACATCTACATATTTCCTTAACACCATCAGGGACAGTGATTCCACCACTTCCTTGGGCAACCTGTTCCAGTGCCTTACCAGAGTAACACTGTCACTAACGAAGAGGGACTTACCACCCAGAGACCAAGTGTGTCTGTGATCCTCTCTTTCTCTGGCTTTTTCTGGGCACCAGTGATGTCCGTGAGGGAGATGTGGGGCGTGCAAGTGCCTCTTGGGTTCTACAGCTCTTAGTGGGTACCTGCAGCAGTGCTGGCTGTGTTGCCACTCTTAAAGCTTCTGGAGTTAATTACTCTAAAATAGAGATTGATTTGCAGCATCACACCCAAATTAATCCTCCCTCTCTCTGAAATTATCATTACACAGTCGTTTTGCTGAGGTCCAATCCATCATACTGATGTACAGCATTAAGACTCGGATCTGAAGGGCTGCCCTGTACCCGGTCTGTTAGGTGGTGTAGGAAGGAGCAAGCAGAGGGAACGATAGGAAAGGAAAAAAATCCTTAAGAAGTCTTCAGTCTGAAGTCGGATGTCTGTGCCCTGATGAGGAAGGCACTTGTAGGAGAAGGGAAGCAGATGTATTCGTTTTGATGTGTGAGATCAAGGCGTCAGAGCACTTAGCTGCTCATCTGGCTATCTTATCTTGCACATTTTTCCTCTTAATTTCTCCCTGGTGTTTAGGCATTGTTTTTCCCTCTGGTTCTGTGAAGCATTCATATGCAAAGCCCAATCTCCTGCAACTCAAGCAAGCTTTCTGTAGCGTAAGAAAAGAGAGGTGCTGTTTTGGCTTGGTACAAAAACATTTTTTTTTTGTCTCCTCAAACTTGTTATTGACTGAGCAGTACTTTAATGAAGCATTTCCCAGAGGAAAAAAAATGCAATTTTTTCATATAGATCTTTTCCAGATCTGCAAGGGAAAGATTATTTACAGATTAAAGCCCTCACTGTTTCTTGTGTCATAGCAAAGCAAATAATAAGCAGAACTTGAAAAGCTCTGCTATCTCCTGGCTTGGAGTGCCAGCCCCTCTCAGAACATCAGGAACACCAGCATGAATTCGTGGTACCAGATGACCGTGTTTCATAGCAGATTCTTTCTTGATTGAATGCTGCTAATGATTGCATGAACTGGATTGAAAAGAATGCATGCACACACACAAGATCTCAGCTTTTGTATTTGAATTCAAGTCTTACAAGAAGAACTAGTTTGAAAACTAAGCATGAGTTCAAATCTTTTTTTTTTGTTCCAGTTTTTTTTTTTTTTTTTTAAATTGTGATTTCTTCAAAGCCATCCAATCCATGGAAGTTTGTAGATCAGGAATCAAGCTCTTGCTGTCAGCGTGGATGTGTGGTGTGCTGGCACGTGACAGACAGCCAGTGGTCTCTGCACAGAAGCTGAGTCACTTGGGTAATTGGGGAGTTTCTTTTTTAAACAGCAGAAGTGAATTCATGCTTGAAGCAGCCTCAGACAGACAAAGAAGAATAAACTTTAAGTTTAAATCTTCTGCTTTGTGTCATTATTTTCTACTTCTTTTTTCCCCTGCAGTGACAATGTATCAGGTAACAAAGGAAAAGTGAACTGTGTCATAGGTGGGAATAGTAAGAACTAGCAAGATCTAAAACAAGAGATATAGAAACATTTAACTTCTAACATATTGGAAGGAAAAATTGACATATATTTAAATAGAACATTTGGACTGAGTACAGATTCCTTCTGTACAAGATATATCTTAGATTAGGTGAGGAGATTATCCAGCTACACACCCTTGATTACATGAAAAACACTTCTAGCTAGCTGGCATATGTTATTTATGAGATATCCAGAATATATCTATAACACATTCTGCTTCCAAACTGTGCTTTACAACAAAATCTGGTAACACTTGGTCCTTCTGCTTGTAATGCTGGTATTGCCACTGCTCTGAAAAGATTGGTTTCAGTGACAGTGTTGAGCGGAGTGTGTCTTATCTACTGTGTAACCAAGGGATGAAGAGTTGTGACCTGCAGTCTCAGGTACAAAAGATAACATTTGCTTTGTCTTTGTTCCAACAGATGCCTGTGATACGATCTCTGATTCTAGCCCATGAAGGAGTTTGTAGAGATTAGGTAAATAGAGACTTTGATCATTTTTAGAACAAGTGAAGTGGGATGGATTTTAGATAGGACATTGGCTTGAATTGAAGATCACAGAAGATCTGGGAAACTCAGTTTTGTCTGGTATGGTTTTGCCAGCTATGGGCTGTCTATCTTTTTCAGAGCTCATCTGGTTTTAATTGATATTTCTTTTCAATCTCATTTTCAAATGTGCCATCACATTAAACATTTTTGAAGCATAGCTGGCTGAGTTTACATTCTGAAGTACTGAAAATCCTTAGTTGCCTGTTATTGAAGAGCTAAAATGCAGATACTTTATTCCATGGACAGGTCACAGGTGCTGAAAGTTTAAAGTAATGAAGAAATAGAGGGAACCTTTGAATTTGCAGTGCAAGAAGGCTCTGGTAGCACAAAAAACACCACAGGCTCTTTTTTTCTCTTTCTGAGGATTCTCTGTAGCCTGTGTTGTGCAAACATGACTGTTGAGAAGTTAAAATGTGCAAGATCAGCATTTCTAGAGATTCCACTGTTCTGGATAGGGAATAGAGAGCTTATTACTTACTTGATTGCAAATGTATCTATTTATAAAATATAGATGTGCTTCCTTTAGATGGGTAGATCAGTATTTTATAATACTGAATCTCAGTGTGTGGAAGTCCTAATTAATTGGTATTGGTTTTGTAAGCTATAACCTTATAAGCCTTACTATACTGAAAGAGTGAATGTGACTTATTAATAGTTCTTGATAGGTAGCAGCTATGGTAGCAAGTAACAGGATGTGGTTGGCAGTGCAATGAGAGGAAGTGTCCCTCAGCAGAATTTGGTGGCTCTGGAAGATCTGCTTGGCAATAAGGATGGAGGAGGTCTCAAAATAGGATGCTGCTGGCTGCCTGCCTATGAAAGCAGAGGTTAAATCCAGCCTAGATAACCCTGAACTGGTAAAGAGTGCTTGGGTGAGGGAATGGATTGGTCCAGGTGGATCACTGGTCACTGTGGGATCGCCGTGGTCTGCTAGGCCCAGAGTGGCTGTGAAGATGTCAGGCTTTCAAGCAGAAAACCTTAGTGGGCAGAGGAGTTGGTGCTGCCCTGGGAACTCAGTAATTTGAGGTGAAAAATAAGTGCTGTTAGGCTGCAATTACTCCGGTACCAAACCCATATTTCGCTTGATGTGCAGCGATGGAGAGTGGAGGAGTCTATTAAAATACTTTTCCTGGACGAAACCTAGGACAGTGTTTTCTCTGTCTCTTCCTGACTGGAGGCTTGGGAATGGGGATGAAGATATGGTGATTGTATCCACTTTGGGAAAGGTGGTTTCAGTTTCTTTCATCAGGTTTGTAGACCTTCCCTTGCAGGTCTTGCTCCAGCCCTAGCAGGCCACACACACATGTGAGTGTAGGGAATGGGGCTACTACTAGTGAGCACTACTGGCAGAATCAATATTGTGAATAATATACCACTGTGACACAATAATTTAAAAATGACCTTGTAGAAAGGAGTATGTTCTCCTGTGTCACCAAGGGAATTAGGACTTTGTTTTCTTTCAGGAGCATTTTGGTTTCTTTTAATTAGGTGAAAACTGCTTGTCTTACAAAATGAAAGGGAGTATTTGGAGGACATGTGTAGTGAGGGAGGTAATTTGTGCTTCTTTTGGAACAGATTGTTTTCTTGTCCTGTCCTGGGACTTTGCAGAGTGTGGGATGCAGCTCACCAAGTGCATCTGCAACACGTGCTTCTGTCAGAGCTGGTTATCTGGTCTCCTTTTGTAGACTGCAGAGATAAATAGATTCTTCAGGAGCTGATTCACAGAATCACTCAGGTTGGCAAAGACCACTGAGATCATCCACCTAGTGGAACCATCAACCCATCCCTCCCCTGCCCCTTGAACCATAGTCCTCAGTCCCACATCTCCACATTTCTTGAACACCTCCAGGAACGGTGACTCCACCACCTCCCTGCACAGCTTGTGCCAGTGCCTTATCACTCTTTCTCAGGACAAAAATCAAACCTGAAATGGTCCTGACCAAAGTATCTGCTTGATGTTTCTTTAGGAGGGAAGAATATTACTGGCCTGACTGCCTCAGGGCTACCCCACAGACCTCAGGACCCCATCCTCTGTGAATGTACTCTTAGACAAGAGAGGTCCAGGCTGAGGGAAGCCTTCTTCAAGGATTCCCACATCAGAAGTTAGCTTT
The DNA here is from genome assembly GCA_036925125.1 of Oreortyx pictus. NCBI lineage: Eukaryota > Metazoa > Chordata > Aves > Galliformes > Odontophoridae > Oreortyx > Oreortyx pictus. Next base: position 7,278,114 of record JAUPFR010000003.1, read on the forward strand.
CCTGAGTACTGTGTTGTTGTTTTTGTGCCCTACCTGAAAAGATGCTGTCAGCGCTCTGCCAGGGGACATGTGTTTGTGGGTTTTTTTTAACAGAAGTGAAAGAATAGCAGCATTTGAACTCTGGTGAGGTATTGCTGCTTTGACAGTGCTTGACCCTGAAACTTGATGCTGCACTCCAGTTTTGAGTAAGCCAGAAAAGCAGTGTATGTGGTATGTCAGACACTGAATCTCATGCTTTGTACTGTATTGCCGTCTCCAAAAGGTTGAGGAGACCCTTTTTACTGTCTTAAAGGGCTTTTCACAACTTTCTCCTAGTTATCTGAAGCACCAATTGCAGCTGATAACCTGAGGAAGGAATTTATTCTGCAAAAACATCCGATCATTTGTATTTTCTGTGTCAGTCTCCCTTTGTTCACACCATCTAGATGCTTTTTTGTCGTGTTTTGTAGCAGAGCATGCATCAGCTCTTTTCTCAGTGGGATGCTTCTGTGGTATATGCAAGTTGCCACTGATATTATAACAGGTTTGCCTTTATTTTGATAGCCCCGTTGCTCTTACACATGTTCGCTGTCATTGCAAGAAAGCTTTTATTGGCTTTTCTCAGGAAGAGATAGGGGGACGCAGGAGGAAAATTTCTCTAGTAGTGAAATGTCAATTCTCCTCTCTGCTAATAGCTAAATATATATATATATATATATATATATATATAAAATTGAAGCTGAAAATATTGATTGTTCCATAGAGAAGTAAAAGGACTACCAGCTTGCAAATGCAGATATGGAATGTGGAAACATGATTCTCATTGAGATTTTGGATTCTGCATCACACTTCTGCTGTGCAGAGCTTCACTCTGTGTCCTTCTGTGTGTTCAGCTCATATTGTTTTGAGTGTTTGCGACAAGCTGGACAGATATAGCCTTAGATATGATGTAATCTAAAATCCTCTGAGATGCTGAAAGACTTGGAGGAAAGAAAAGACGTGGCTAAAGAGTACATGATGTAACTGGAAAGTCTGACCACAAAAAACTCAAAGGTTTGCTGAAGGCACTGTTTGCTTAATTACTTAATTTGGGTTGTTTAAAGCTGTATGTAAGAATAATAATAAGTTGCAGGCAGTTCTTTTGAGGTCTGAATTGACTGGGATGGATGAATCCTTAGACTGTGAAATTACAGATGCATCCAGAGAAATAAACAAAATCTGCTACGTTATTTTTTTTTAATTATTGTTACAGCTTTTACATCAAATTTATTGGCAGTTTGAGTTGCACTGAATGGTTAAGTCTGCTTCAGAGGGATCCTTACCTTATTCCTGAGGCTTGTGCTGAGCCATTGACGAGGATCTGGTTTCACTCATCCCCAAACTGCTCTACGTGTGGCTCTGCACTTGGCTGCCTTGCCGTACACTGCCTGCTGCCATTTCTCAATGCCAGACCCCAGGAAGCAATGACTTCCCAGCACAAAGCACTTGGCCTGTAGCTGTGCTTCTACGTTGTCTTCTACGTTGTTTTTTTCTCCAGCTTGCTGCTGATGACTGTGTTGAACCTGTGCCCTCATATGTAGCCTTCCCACCCTGAAAAATGGAGCACAGGAAGCATCTGGCAGTTCCGTGCTGATGGGGAATTCTTTTAGCGGATTATCTCTATTTCATTCTGGCATAAAGCCCTGAAAAAGTCATTTGACTTACCCAGGCTTCGCAGATCAACATCACCCATCTCCTTCTGCTCTTGCAATGCAATTCCTCTGCGTACAGCCTGGGTGAACAGCTGCTGCTTGGAGCTGCCTTCTCGGGAATCCCTCAGGTTTTTCCCCTTCTCATTGCTTTACCATTTAGAAGAGGAACTGCGGATCCCTAGGGAATAGCTGAATCAAAACAGATTGAACTTCAGGAAGTGAAGTTTGGTATGGGGTGAAATTTTTTGAACATCTGCTTTCAGTATGGGTAGTGCACGGAGTAGTATTCCCCTCGTCTCTGCATTTGTAAGTTTTCCATTAAGAGGAAAGGGAAGTTGGTTTCAGTTTTGCAGGTGTAAGAGAAAACGAGTAGCTGTGGCTTCCTTCCGATTTTTCATTGACTTTTTTTTTGTGTGTGTGTTTGGCGTAGCTGCTCTGCACAGGCTTGGCAGCTCCTCAGCCGTCTGCGCTTTCTTTTGTTGAGTCAACAACAAATCCAGCCAGAGGAGAACAGCTTAATGATCTGTAGTAATCATCTGGCCAAAAAATTCATCTTCCTGCTAACCTGTGTCACTCCTGCATTCATCCCATAGGGGATGCCTCTTGTGTAGGCTCTGGTGTTTTGGCATCCTTTTGCTCCAGGTGATGCTGGTGCAGGACAAAGGGCCCCAGAACCCCCACATCCCCACTGAAGCTTTTTCTTTTGGTAATGTACATTCTGCTGGGTTCCATACAAGCAGTTTTCACTTTGACTTTGGAGCTGCAGGTTTTCAGCTTGTGGATTGTTGCTATACTGAGGAGGTTCATGTTGTGCTTATGGTGTTTCAGCAAAACATGAGCTTTGCAGGTTGGGCAGGAGGGCGGGGTGTTCTCACTTCACTTTTTAAAGTGAAAATGACTTTCTTACAGCAGGAAAAGCTTTGAGGTGAAATTACTAATGCTAAAATCAGAAGCTCTATTCAGAGAATGCAAAACCTCGTGATTTCTAAGGCCTGTCTGAAGGGTGTTTAACATCTGGGTCCACTGACATATACCGAACCCCTCTGAGTATGGCTGCAGGGAACAGAAGCCTGGGAGAGACACGCTAATTCATTACAATGTATGCTCATACATTATAAAGCTTAACGTTTGGTTGAAGCCTGGGTGACAGGGACTCCATTTATTCTGTGTTTGGCTCTTAATCATTATGATAATTCATTATACATCATTTTTGAAGGTAGATTAAGTCCAAGCTTGACAAAACCTCCCATTGGGTTGCTGCTGAGATCTGTCTAATAAAACCAGTGCTGGGCTTTTTTAAAAAGCAAAATTCTTACTTACCTATTACCGAACCGTGCGATTACTTAAAGACGTTATTTTTCTGCTCAGTGAGGAAGTCAGCCCCCAGGACATATCAGTGGGGTCACCCCTCTACCTGCAAACGAGGTCTCGCAGCTTAGCAGCACTCTGCTAATGACTGCTGATCCATTGCCCGGTGTGCAGCAGTCATTAGCAGGATGCTGTTGGCAGTCCCCAGGCTGGATGCTGGTGCCTGTGCTGTCCTCAGCATTAAGGAAGTCCTGGAGCAGTGTTAGCTCTGCTATCAGCACAGGCTGAAAACAGAGAGGACATCCTGACGGAGGCCAGGCGGTGCTGTTCAGTTCACAGCATGGTCTTTCTTCATTGCAAGAATTTATTTTCCTGTTCAAGGCCCCTGGGCTGGCCCTTGAAAATGAGAACCAGATTTTCAGCTTTTGTTCCGGCAGAGTATCAGCTCACTTGCTCCTGCTTGAACCTCTCCTAGGGCTGCAAAGGTGTAAAAGAAAATCGCTGTTGCTTACATGTTGAATTTTCTTTTCTGTGTGTGCCTGGTGGGTGTTTTTAGCTGGCCCCATGCCCACAGTGCAGGTTGGCAGAACAGGAAGAGGTCCCGTGGTGTCAGAGCACGCTGTGGGTTTGCTCCCTGCCTGCAGCTGCCTCTGCTCACTTTGTGTGGGATGTCTCTTCCAAGTGAGCAAATCCAACTTTTATGGAGAGCTCAGGGCTCCCCACGAGGGCTCCTCCTCCTCCTCCACGCTGCTGCTTCGCTGGAGGCAAATTAAACAGATCTATTCCTATCTGACTGAAGCCATCAAGTTACTTAAACAGATTGACCCGACTTAGGCTTATCAATTTCTTTAATGAGCTATCCTCTGCAGCTTCTGCTTGGCTTTTTGCCATCCTTCTCATTAAAAAAGTTTATTTTGAGATCACTTTGTTCCAGGTGGGTTCATTGCCAGCCAGTTGGCTGACCCTTATCCACTAATAATGCTTTAATTTTAGATTTCAAATCACAAGACATTGAAAGCAGATGCACTCAGAAATAACCTTATTTATAAATTAATGATATAAGAGGTATTTTAACTAATTGTCACCCATTTAACTCATTTTAACCCAAGAAATGGGAATGGAGAGAGGCCTTTCTACTCTACGGCTGCATGGAAATAATCCTGCGAAGCACGATCGTTTCCAGATTAAGATGCTTCATCTTGCAGCTTGGGTGAGATGCCTTCTCATGATAGCCTTTGAAAATGACAGAAATGACAGTTTCCACCCATGCTGGAGGACAGCAACCTCCCACGGCAACTTTTTCACCAAGCAAACCTGCAGGATTCAAATCTGTGAAGGGCCTACCCCGTAGTGTAGGAAAGAAGTCATTATTAACATTTAGAGAAACTGACGTGTTTCTCTTGGATGAATATGTGTGAAAAATGGATAAACTCATATAGATTTACTTGATAAAACTGTGCTCTGCCCTGGAGCCCCACTCCATCTCACAGTCTTTCTTTTGGGTGCTGATGGATCTTAAAGCTATTAGGTGAGCCTGTGGTTATCAACCCTGCCCACAGCAGGGGGTTGGAACTAGATTTTTATGATTTTTTATTTTATGTCCCCTCTAACCTAAGCTGTTCTATAATTTTATTAAATAAGTTAATGTTAGGGGATTATTTTGTTGTTTTTTTTTTTTTCCTTCTGCTGGTAGCTATCATGTAAAGGACTTTTATGTGTGTGAATCAGTGCCTTTTTGAAGGCCTTATTGAAGGCTACAGAGAGGTCACCTTCCCTGTGATCCAGATCCTTTGCCCTGAACCTTCACTCAAAGGTACTCCCAAGCATTACACCCTCGAGATGTTAAGCGTTTACCTTATAAGCAGATCTGTTCCCTTTAGGAACACAGATTATTACTCTAGCAAATGGAATGTGGAGGTGGGAATCCTGCTGGGTGGAAGAGGACATTTAACTTAAATTAGGAAACATTTCGTCTCAGAAAGAGTGGTGGGGAGTTGGCACAGGCTGCCCAGGGTGGTGGTGAAGTCACCCTCCTTGGTGGTGTTAAGAAACGTGTAAATGTACTTAGGGACATGGGTTAGCAGGCATGGTGGGGATGGATAGTGATGTTTGGACTAGACAATCTTAGGGGTCTTTTCTAACCTTAATGATTCTATGATTCTAACTGCGTGTCCTGCCTGAGGAGAGTGGTGGGAAGGGGAACACCTGCACTTCTAAGGTCCCGAGGAATCCCTGATTTTTGTGTGTGTGCTGCTGTGCAGTCATGACACAGATGCTAAATGCTTACTTGTCTTTGCACACTGCATCTGAAAACATCACTCTGGACACCTCTGGAAAACTGTTACTATTATTTCAGGATTTACTGTATTCCTTTATGGCAAAATCCCCGCACAGCTTGGTGTGCCAGTGTCAGAAGAGTGCTGCTAAGCAGAGGGTGTTAGACATGCAAGTTTGCACTAAGGCATCTGTCTTAGTCTCTTTTTGTTGATTTTAACTCTGTCCTTCTCCTGGAGCAGAGTCTTATCAGTGCTGACCAGGCTTAGAGGGACCACCGTAAGCTTCCCCAGCATGCAGCGTATAATAGTGCTGGTAGAGGCAGAATGCCAGTTCCAGTGTAGAATGTGTACATTTATTTTGAGGTCTGCTCATTTATCTTTGTTGAAATAAAGCCAAATTAATACAAAGTTGCTGCAGAAGAAAAGCCTTATGCTTTGATAAATAAACCACCTCTGCTTCTGCCCCTCTCCAGCTTCAGGCACCCAGCTGATGCGCTGACACTATCTGCATCTTGAATGCATGGTAGCAGGGAAACCCAAGATAAATCTTGCATAATAGATGCCTTATCTTATTCCCGGACAGGAAGAGGAGGAGGAGTGTGTGAGGCTCTCATCCTGTCTTTGCACAGGGAGTGAAGTGGTATGCAGGGAGCAGAAACAGCCCCATAGCACTGGCATTTCAGGGCACGGATTCACTCCATCCTCCTGACTGTGGAGCAGAGATGACTCTTGTATGGCACAGCATTTATTACTGGCTGCTATTGGATTTTTATAGACCTGATTCAGCAGTGCATTTGCATCTGCATTATTTAAGTGAGTGGGAAACCCACTCTGTCTTTATAAAGTTGGATGTGTGCTTAAGTGTCTTGCTGAGCTCGGATTAATTTAGGGAAAATAAATAGCAAGCAGTCTGGGGCCAGCTTTTGCAAGCTGACTAGATTTAGGATGTTTCGATTCCAAGTACCCAACCTGAGATTCCTCAGCACAGGAGTTTATCAAAAATAAAAGCACTGGTGAGAAAATCAGAGGCTTTGCTGCACTGAATCCCACATGGCAGCTCTAACACCAATTTACAGGGTGTTTTCCAAATTCTGGATGACCGGATAATGAATACAGAGCTGGCCACTGAGCCACGTATATTGGATCCGTAGGCAGCATTATTGAGTTGTGGTCAGAATGACCGCAGATAGACGTAGGTAACCCTGCATCAGTCTGTGTGTGATCCAGAATAGCTTGGAGAAGGTGTTTCTTGTCTTTGTGTGTGCTCAGCAGACCCAAGCCTGCATTGCTGTGCAGAGTCTGAGAGATCTCCCATCAAAATCAAAGAAATTTTTGAGTGAATAGGGAGTTTAGGCTCTATCACTGTGTATTTTAATTCTTTCAGTTCATTTTCGTTTCATTATCGGTACAACGCTTTATTTTTGCATAGTGTAATATTTTATTAAAGGCACATTTGTAGTTAATAACATTTATGAAGAGGCGGCTTTGACTGAAGCTGCATCTGTATGTCACTTAAATAATAAATGGGAATGCTGTATATTCATTTAAATTTGATCAATGATAACTCTATGTCTGTTAGAATCCCCTTTTTTGGTGGATGTGGCCAGCAGCCATTAAAATACAGTGGGAATTCTTGTTTGCAGGCTCACAGTGTCTGATAATAACACTCTTGATAAGCATTTGCAGCTCAAGACACTGAATTTACAAAAGGGATTCATCATAGCTAACGGCGTCTGTGAAGATGGAAATGCTACCATCACTCAGCTCAACTTCTTTCTTTTTTTTATAGTCTTCTGTGTGTAAAGAAAGGATTGCACTTCCTTGTCTGTCTACAGGCTCCTATGGGAATCACAGAATTGTAGGGGTTGGAAGGGACCTCTGGAGGTCATCGAGTCCAACCCCCAGCCAGAGCAGCTCCCTAGCCCAGGTTGCACAGGTAGGTGTCCAGACAGGTCTTGAACATCCCCAGAGAAGGAGACTCCACCAGCTCTCTGTGCATCCTATGCCGGTGCTCTGACACTGCACTGTGAAGAAGTTCCCACACACATTTGTGCAGAACTTCCTATGCATCACTTTGTGGCCATTTCTCTTCATCCTATCACCACACACCACTGAGAAGAGTCCAGCCTCTTCCCTTTGCCTCCCGCCCCTTAGATAATTATAGACATGGATCAGATCCCCTCTGAGTCTTCTTTCTTCAATGGGAAGCTGCTCATGTTCCAAATGGAGTGTTGGCCTGTGTCCCCAGTTCGCGCAAACTGGCTGCAGTAGAAGACATGGGACCTCAGTGCATGATGGTGTTTGGTAAAGGTGAACACATTGGCTTTTCTGGCCCTTTGCACAGCAAACTATGCACACGTAGCACGCAGAAAGCACTGGGATGTGGTCTCAAATGACTTGGCACCTGATCTCAAGCAACAGCTGTGACTGCCATGATCCTTAGTTATGAACAAAACTGTCCAACTGACCTCTAAAACATGCCTGTGCTTATTCTGAAGACAAAGCAGTGTTTAGCACCCTGTCCCCTACACATTTCCTCCAAAGAGAGCATATAAGAGCTGCTTGGCCCTCTCAGCCTATAACATAGCACTTGGTTTATAGGAAAAAAATCTACTTTTCAACCTATTTTTAACACAGAAAGTTTTGTGGAATTTGAAGTGACTTGTTGGGTCATCTCATCCAATTTCTCCACTCCTCCACTCTTAACTTCCAAAAGTTGGTGTTTCTGGGCTTTTTACTGTTTACAGATGCATTTCTACTGCTGCTGTTTCTCTAGCTGTATGATGTGTGGGTCTCATTTGGCTCTAACCCACACAGCACTTTGAAACTGGAAGTAAATATGGAAAGTTCCTCTAAGCAGCATCTGTCCCAGAAAGTGATTTTGCTTAGCTTACAGTAAACGCTACGTTATTTCAAAAATATACTAACTAGAGACTCATGTAACTCTTTTGTAGACCTCCAAAGCTGACCTAACAGAAGCAGTGTGCTGCGGTGGTTACGATGATTGACAGGCAGCTGACAGACTTGTATGTTCACTTTGACCTTCAAAAAGCCACTTAATAGAGCTTTTCCATTCCACGCTTGACCATTCTGCAGGGCAAGTTTTATCTGAGTAAGAACTGCTTGCTAAGCATCAGTGCAGCATCGACAGGGCCAGGACCCTGAGCTTTATCTCTCAAGCCTGGTCAAATAAAAGTAAGTTGGACTTCTGAAGAAACAGAGCTTTGAGAGAATCTTGTAAGATTGGATTTTTTGACTGGCACAAAGGATTTGCCAAGACATTTGAGTTTAGCATTTTCTCTTTCATCAAGGATATAGTCTGTTGACTTTGCTTATTCTTTCCCCCACTCGTGTGTTCAGTTCCAATCTGGCAGCAGGAACTGGAAGGCACACATGCTTCTGCATTAAACAGGATGCAGTGCCTAATTATTATCTTGATTAAATTTTGTGATTAAGTGGTCTGCAATTGTCTGTAGGCTCAGTCATTCCAAGAGATTACTCAGAGCCACGTTGACTGATCATCTGGTCAGGGCTGAGGTGGCCATGCATTGATTAAATCTTACTTGAAAAGGAAATGGCACACATCTCTACATGCACTTAAGCTCTGTGGAATTTTGTTGTATTTGTCTTCGGTGAGTAATATGTACGAGTCTATCAAGTGCAAAGCTAGATAGGTAATAAGTGTTGAGGAAGAATCTGTGGAGAGACGCATGTGAGATGTTTTAATGACTCCTTGCTTCATTTCAGAAGAGGAAGAAATATCAGTTTACTGATGGAAAGTACGCACACACAAAAAAACCCAGAGAAATAAATACGTGATGAAAACGTGACTTCCTCTCAATATAGCTGCAGAATGTTTAAAGCTAGGGAAGAAGCAATTTTAGAGGTGATGAAATTGAAAACTCTCCTTTTCTATCCTCATAGGATAAATTATTTAAAATTTTGTACCTCTGATATGCCGTGGCTTATATTTAAAATTTTGTACCTTTGATATGCCGTGGCTTATTGGTTATTAGTCATAATAATAAACACTGCTCATTTTAACAAGGAATATGCAGTTTGGAAGTCAAATGATATTTTTCAAGCTCTTTCAGCTTGGGCTTAAAGGCTCAGATATCACCCAACAATAACAGTGTGGAGATGAAGTTCACTTGGATAAAGAGTACACAGCAATGCAGCTTGACAGGCTGAGTCCTAAAGGGCAGTAGTCTTGGATCCAGTAGTCCCTCTCGTTTTGAATAATTGCTGTTCAACCTTAAATCCAACATCTATTGCTGAGTGCAGGCATATTTACTCTCCCTGGTGACCCTCTATAAGCAAATGTGCAATACGATTTTATTACGAGGAGCGCATTTCACACAAGCTGTTTGCTTTACGGAATTAAATAAAGGCGGACAAAGGACAGTCAATACGATTGTTTTGCCTTCTTGCATTTAAATGCTATATCCTAGGCAATTCAATAGCAAGCCAGGAGAGAGTACTGCTCTGTCTAAATGGTTTGCATAGAGAAATTCAGCTTTGAGGAAAAGCTTGCAGGAGCACCAGAATCAAGGGGTTACTTCTCTGTAGACCAGCAATGCATTCAGACCCGTGCCTTCGTCTCAGCAGCACGTTGTGATTGATGGCTTGTGAGGATTAGGTTGACTGAGGAAATCTCAGCCAAAAAAAATTGTTTCCAAGCTGGAATGGCCAAGCAGTGGCCAAGCTTTGATTTTACTGCCAATGCAGAATATGAAGAGTGAAACCATATTTGTGGCTGTGGCTGAAAGAGCTTCTGGGAGTCATTTTGAACCCGTGCCATGAATTTATGAACTAGAAGCATTTTTCAGTGCACAGAAAAGAGGACGTCTCAGGCGAGCATTTGCCTTGGGGAGGGGTTGAGAACGGTCTTGTCTTTGGGCAGAGCCTGCAGTGAGGCAGGTGTCTCTTCAAGCAATTAAAAATAAAGGCATCTGGTGCTTCCCTTGTCACAATGACAGCACATTACACTTTTGTGGAGGGACATTAGGATCCACTTCAAGTGCCTTATTTGTTGTCCTCATGCATTCCTGAGCTGCTGGGTCTCCCTGCTAGGAGTATCTAAGACCTAACGGGCAGAAAGATTAATGTGTTCAGCCCTTGCCTCTGAGAGCTGTGAGCACAGAGGGGTTAAAGCATCCCAAAACATGGAGAAGGGGCTGTGATATTGTCACCATAAAATCTTCAGAACCTCCCAGAGCTACAGATGCAGCACAAGACCTCTAAGTTCCAAAGTCTTCTCATCATAGTTGACATTGATGTTGTTTCTCGTCCACGACCCTGCCTCACCGCTATACTTCGTATGATGATAACGGTGAAGTCAAACTGAGGCACTGTAAAATTTATTTTGTGTGTGATTGATAGCACTGCAGGAAAGCGGGAGTAAATTCTGAAATATTGATTTGGCATTCAAAGACCTGTAATTGGGCTTTTTGACAGCCTTGAACTCAGGAATATGAACACTATATGACAGGCATTCATACTGTACAACCACACTTTCCTATTGCTGTTGCAGAGAATAGCAGAGAGAAGCTGGCAGTACTTCGCAAGAAGCCCTCAGCTGCTGCAGGTCTGCTGGTGATGCAGAGATGAGATAGTCCCAGGAGTCAAGCTCCCATAATGTGCCCAATACAGGGGCACAGCATGCAGGATAAGTGCCACTGTGGACCATTTTCTGAGAATCTGACTCCAAATCTAGGCTCTGCTTGAGTAACTGGCTTTGTCCTGAGCGAAGAACAGGGGAGGGAGAATTGCAGTGTCAGCATGTGGAGTGTGTGATCTGGCAGAGGAGTGCTCTCTGCTGACATTCCTTGTAAATAGACATGAGGTAAGTTAAATTGAAGCATTACCCACAGCTGAATGAAATGGAAGCTAATGCAGAGATGGTTGGGGGAGTATAAATGGACTTTTCTCTCAAAAAGATGGATAATTGGTGACCCAGGCTTTCAGGACACTATTTCACACAGTTTGATAACTGATTGTGGTCTGTGGAAATTCTCTTGTTACTCAGAAGCTCCCAGATCCTGCTGCTGGGGCAGGTAGAAAGGACTGCTTTCCAAAAATAAACAGGCGTTACGCAATAAGCTTAGTTACGTTAATAACTAAAAGACAGATGTACTACTTACTATCAGCTCTAAAATCCAAGCAGGCAGTCATACTGATGATTATGGATTTTCTTCTCTCTGTTCTTACATAGGGAAACGTGTGGGGAATGGCAGAACTCCGTTCTTAGCATTCTGCTTTTGGTTCTATATTGCAGCTCAATAATTGATGCCAGATTGTGGTACATGCTGCTTGCAGCTTTTCTGCTGACTTTGGGCTTTGAACCAGGTCTAGGAAGCCACATCAGGAATCATTCTCAGGTCCTCTGCTCTATGCAGGGTGAGATCCTTCCAGGACCTGCTTCAGAAGTTGTCAGTGAAATGAATGGAATAGATCTGGATAGACAGTGCCCATCTTTGGTCTGTTACTTCTTATTTTTTCTGTCCTGATGATGTTGTATATAGCAAGTGTCCTCCATCTAATGTCCAATATCATAAGCATGAGAAATCTTAAAATACACTGGATTAAACAGCGGGCGGAAATCATTTGGAAACCTCATCTGGTTTTACTTGGACTTGGAGCAGAGTCAAGATACAATCACAAGTCCAATAGTGAAAAAATGTCTGTGTTTGTTGTCAGTTAATAAATCCTTCCCCAGCACTCCGGGTTATTCGCATACTCTGCCTGTGTTAGGCAGTTAATTTGACGTCTAAATTGGGAGGGTGGTAAATGAGAGGGCAAGGGGAGCCAGCTGAGGGGGAGCCCCATTACAAGGACTGCTCAGCAGAAGAACTTGACTTTGAAATTACAAGCGTGAATTAAACATTTGAGATGAATCATAGAATCATTTGGGTTGGACACATAAATGTCACCTCGTCCAACTCCCCTGCAACAAACAGGGACATCTATACAGCTAGATCAGGTTTCTCAGAGCCCTGGCCAGCCTGACTTCGAATGTCTCTAGAGACAGGGCCATTCTCTGCCTCTCTGGGCAGCCTGTTCCAGTGCTTCACCATGCTTACTGTAAAAAAAAATATGCTTTATAGCTACTCTAAATCTCCCCTCTTCTAAATCTGAAACCCTTTCCCCTTGTCCTGTCACAGCAGACCATGCTGGAGAGTCTGTCCTTTCTAAACTGACACACCTTCACTGCAGTGAATACCTGCTGATTTACATCAACAGTTTATGCGTTTCATTATACGTATGTATGTATAAAACCCACACGAACTGGGTGTCTGATGAGCCATGACTAAACATTGTAGGCAGCACAGACAAGGAAGTCGTGAAAGTCAAAGCCCACAGCCAGGCAGCATCAACTGTACAAGATACATCGACTAACACTCTTCTAGGCCATCTAGGCTTGGCTCTGGATGGCTTTGTTTCCAGTACAAACATTTTTTTCTCTTTCTCTCTCCTTTCTTTTGAACAGATGGCACTGAAGGACTGTTACCTTTTTCCCTGTCTTTTTTAATCTCTCCCTGCCTTTCCCAGCTTGCATCTCGTCATGGATGATGCCCCTGACAGCCTGACCATTCAGTCCTCCGCTAGCAAGCTTGCTTCTCCAGAAACCAATCTGTTACAAAGCTTCCAATTAAATAACCCCTTCTCCAGCCTCAGGCAGCCCCCCTTACCCTGCTCAGTCCTGCAGGAGACACAGGGATGGGGCAGACATCCACCCTGCAGCGCTGCGGCCCGTGCAGCCCAGGCTAAATAACCAATGGCAAAGGCAGCCAAAGCGACACAGCGTTCCCTGTTCTCACCCAGCATCTCGGAGCTGATCATATTGGCAGGGGCCATTGTGATTTTTTTTTTTCTCCTGTCCTTGTCTTGTTTGTTTAACGGTAAATTAGAGCAGGCAGGCGTGCCATCTATCAGGCTGTGAATGCTACTGAGTGTTTTGGCTTTGAGCTAAATAATTGTGCGTTTTATTGCTATTTACACATTCATTTTCCTGTGTAATAAAATGCAAGCTGCAGTCGCTGGTACTTTTTCTGTTTTCTGTATGTATCGTGATGGCTGCATAGGCTTAAGCAGCATCATGCAGCCTACTGCCGTAAATTCACTGTTACTTGAGCAGGTCTAACATTTATTTATAATTAATGTCGGGGACCTTACATAGTAATGCCAATTATTGACTTTATTTTTTCTTTAAGGAATAGAAATGACTTTTTTATCCTTATTACTGCCATAGCAACCCAGTCAAGTTGCAGTGGCTAATCTTGTCCACGTTTGTGGGAGAAAAGGCTCTTGGAAGCTGGTGATAAAGTTACAAAAGCAACCTGTGAAGCCTTAACACTGTGGTCAGTATAGGTTGGCAGTATTGTACTGGGGAGGTAGTATCCAAAAGGAGCAGCTCTGACTGTCAGTGCAAAAGGTGGCAGTGGGAAAACTGTACTGCAGTCACTGCAAAACAAGTGCAAGTGGCAATGGGTTTAGATGTCCCATGGCAGGACACGTCCCAGACTCCTGATAATTCAGCATTTGCTAGGCTTGACTGCACAGGGGACTTTCTTTTGAGGACTGAATGCAGCTCTTGCCTACTCTGCAGTGAAATACAGTTGGAAGTGGAGAGGAGCCACTCACATGTGCACAAAGCTGCATATTGTGACCAAAGAAACCTTAAAATATGTTTCCAGACATGGAGTCTCCTTCCTGGTATTAAGGTACCTAACTGAGTGTTTGCAAGCCACATTGCTCTCATCACTAACCCTTGCATAGCTTATGTTCTTCTAGTCCTCTTGTGGCCCATCACACCAGGAAGTTTGTAGAGGGCAGCACTGGGTGTTGCGGAGAGCCCTGGGAACAGCAGCCAGCTCCATCTGAAACCAGTTTTCTCCCTGCCAGGGATGGCTGCCTAACAAGTGCAAGGACCCAGGCTGAGTCACAGTTCTGATGCTTCTCATGTGGGCCAGAAGGGGCCGAAGAGGGTAAAGTCATATTTCTATCATTTCTACAATTCTTAATGATTGACCCTCAAAATTCCTGGCAGATAGAAGGAGCAGATTGGTGAAATGGTGCAGAGTATGGATGCTTTCGGCCTAGAGTACTGTGATGATAGCAGTAGAACTTTTGATGGCAACCATAGGGTGGATGTTAACTTTACAGAGTCTTCGGGCCCAGATTACTCCAACAGCAATACTGAGTGATTCTGGTTCTCCTTCTTGGGGGTGCTGAGTGACAAAACCATGGAAACCAGTGAGGAGTAAGTGTTCAGTATTGCTGGAAACTCATGGAATCAATCATAGGATGGTAAAGACCACTAAGATCATTAGTCCAACTGTCAGCCCACCCACCATGCCCATTAAATCATGTCTCTCAGTGCCACATCAGCATGTTTCTTGAACACCTCCATGGACAGTGACTCCATCACCTCCCTGAGCAGCCTATTCCAATACCTCATCAGTCTTTCTGAGAATAATTTTTTCTTAACATGCAACCTGAATCTCCAGTGATTCAGCTTAATCCCATTACCCCTCATCCTATCATTATTAACCTATCCTCCACAAACCTCAAGTGCATTAAATGGCTGCAATGAGTGCACTGGCCAGAGTTACTTGTTGATTGTCATGCAGCCGATTAATGCCACTTCAGGTTTTGTGAGTTTCTAGGTACGTGTTTTCTTTTTTTTGTTTTGTTTTGTCTGGGACTTAGAGTTTTTCTCTCTTCACTTCCTCTTTGGGCTCAAGTTCTGTTGTAATTTCTGAGTTGGCTTGGTATTTCTGCATTCATTTAAAGATGCCTGGCCACCGTGAAGTAATGCACAACACCTGTCGAGCCACAGGGTTTGCACATCAGGGAAGGGCCATCCGAAGATGGGACTTCACATGCACTCAGTCAGCCGTGTATTATGAGTTCAACACAGGCATCACCCATAGGAACCTCACCCACTTCTATGACTGATGGATGCCTGGGCTGCAAATTCCTCCCTGTGGACACAGTAGGGGCAGCAAAAACTTCTTCATCCCTTTTGCTGTTACAGTGACAAATGTATGAATTAACTCCATGTTTTCTTTTAAAGCTGTTGCTAAAAGCTTTGCAGAGTGCAGGGTTGAAGAGAGTACCTGCAGCCATGAGGAGAAAGAAGGTTGATTCCTATTCCTCTCTCCTTTGTTTCAGCCTCTCACTTTGAAGAGGGTTTTATTCTGGTTAGAGTTTGCTTTGGCTCAGCCCAGAAAGGAATTTGGACTGTGGGTAGATGTGTGCATAACTCCCCGCCCGCATCCTTGCATGCAGAGCAGCACGTCCCTCCTAAGGGTTAACTCCAGCTGTAAGCTGTCAGCATGGCTGTAAGCTTGCTCTCAGACCCTTCCTGCTCCCAGCTAATCCCGACAAATCCGCTTTCCTTATGCATTCTCCTCTTTCCTCCACAACCTCGGGGCAGAAAGGAGGTGGGGCTAAGGGAAAGTTATGGAAACACGCTTTAACTGTTTTGTTATGTGCTTGAAAACAAAATGAATCTTCCTCCAGCAGCCCCTGATATCCCTATGGGCTACATATGTTTGGCTGTGTGGTCCTCCCTAGTTGGCTGCCTGGCTCAAGCATCCCACTTTTCCTACAGTTATCAAAATAATGTCATGTCCTGTGAATGAGGCAAGGGGTCGAAGGCTGAGGCTGTTTCCCAGGGTGCCTGTAGCAGGAAGGAGAGGATGTGCTTACTCCTTGCCCCTCTACGTCGCTGATAGAATCAATTGAGTTCGAAGGGACTTTTAAAAGTCATCTAGTCTGACTCCCCTGCAGTGAACAGGGGCACCTACAGCTTGATAAGGTTGCTCAGAGCCCCATCCCACCTGACCTTGAATGTTTCCAGGGTCAGGGCATTCGCCACCTCTCTGGGATTCTGCTTCCAGTGCCTTACCACCTTTATCATAAAAAAAAAAAATTACCTATATCCAATCTAGTTCTCCCGTTTTATATTGAAATAATTTCTCCATGTTTTATCACAACTGACCCATTAAGGAATCTGTCCCCTTCTTTCTTATAGCTCCCTTTAGATATTGTAAGGCCGTACTCAGGTCTCCCCAGAACCTTCTCTTCTCCAGGCTGAACAGCCCCAGCTCTCTCAGCCTGTCCTCAAAGGGGAGCTGTTCCATCCCTTGAATCATTTTGATCATTTCCGTGACCCTCCTATAGATGCACTCCAACAGGTCCACATCTCTTCTGCAGTGAAGGACATAGTACTCCAGGTGAGGTCTCACCAGCACAGAGCAGAGGGGCAGGATGACCTCCCTTGACCTGCTGACCAAGCTCTTGTGCAGAGAAAAAAAATAGCTCGGGATGGCAGAACAAGTTAGACAGACATCTGGCAAAAAGGCTTTGTGTCACTGGTTGGTTCCTCCTTCACGCCTCGCCCAGCTGAGCCTCCTTCATTTCCATGAACGAATGTCCAGAACCAAAGCCAGACTGTCTGCATTCCAGCCATATCACAGTGCCAGCCAGGAACCACACCCCTCTGTGTGACTGTGAGGGCTGAAGTATCCTCCTCGGCTGCTTTTCTGGGTGGCAGAAGTGACTGCAGGTGTTTGTAAAACTCAGGCAAGATAAATTTTGCCTTCATATTCCATGTGCTGTCACCATGAGCCCTGGTGCTGCCCATCTCCCACACTCTCTTCACTGTTTCTCATACAGATCAGCAATGCACCAAATCCGCCGTGCATGTAAATCAGAGCAGGGTTGATGAAATTAAGAAGCATGGAAGGCAGGAAAATGAGAATTTTCTGTCATTTGCAAGTTTGGAAGTGTCTTTGCAGTGGCGGTGCTGATTTGTAGGAGAAAGGTTTTTTAAACAAACATCTGGGAGCACTCTGGCAGTCTATCTGGGTCTCACAAATATTCACTGTTTGGATGAGTACAGCCCAGTAGCAGTAACTGCCCATTGCTGGATGAAGCTCGTGTAGCTGTATGTTGTGAAGCTTCTGGGCTGGGGGCTCGTGAGCCCTCTTAGACCAGTTTGGAAACCGTGATGCCCTTGAGCTAATGCTGTTTCCTACATCACTGATCAATTCTCTGAGAACTTGTAAGGATTGTTTTTGGGGTCATTTATTCTGGAGGAGACTGGAGGTAACTTAACACTCTCTACAACTTCCTGAAGGGAGGTTCTGAAGAGCTGGTGCTTGGCCTCCTCTCCCAGGTAACAGTGATAGGGCAAGAGGTGATGGCCTCAGGTTGCACCAGGGAAGGTTTTGGCTGATATTAGGAGGAATTTCTTCTCAGAAAGAGTGGTGAGCATTGGAACAGGCTGCTCGGAGAGGTGGTGGACTCACTGTTCCTGCAGGTGTTAAAGAAACATGGAGACGTAGCAGTGAAGGACGTGGTTTAGTGGGCATAGTGGGAATGCGTACGTGGTTGGACTAGGTGATCTTAGTGGTCTTTTCCAACGTGAGTGACACTATGTTTCTGTGAAATTCTGTTTGCAATTATTTCCTTCTGGATGTAGTCATTATTGGTCAACATTCAGCTTTTTTTTTTTTTTTTTTTTTGAGTGAGAAATACATTTAAAAAAAAGAGATTAAAAACTCATCCTACCTGTTTAAAGCCAAGCCAGGCAGAACAGTGTATTTTCAGGAGTTCACAGTATATACAATTCCTGGCAAATCCTTGAGACATTTTAATTAAAGGTGAAATGACTTTTCTTTTTCCTATGCTTAATTGAGGCCACACAAATAAAGATCCCGTAGCTCCCACTTGAAAAGCAAACTGATTGACTGAAATTGATTGCTCATTTAAAAGCAAACCCAAAGCCCCAGGCCACTGCTGTGGTTGCTGAGACCCTTATTTTCCCTTACTTTTTATCACTGTGCCCA
Organism: Oreortyx pictus; assembly: GCA_036925125.1. Taxonomy (NCBI): domain Eukaryota; kingdom Metazoa; phylum Chordata; class Aves; order Galliformes; family Odontophoridae; genus Oreortyx; species Oreortyx pictus. Next base: position 7,296,228 of record JAUPFR010000003.1, read on the forward strand.
TTAAAACTTGCCTGGAGCTTTAATGCAAGATCAAGTGGTGACATTTTTGTAAGTCCCACTTTCAGTGACATTTTTCACGGAAATGAGAACAGAAGCCCTGAGACCCCACATTGACTGCAGTAGCCTTTCCTGATCTGTAACATCCATCCTTCTTCAGGGGGACGAGAGCTTTTTATTTCTGTTGGAAACTTTTGTGCACAGTAGCAGTATTTGTGTGTGTTGTTAAGTATCTTCTGTGTTGCATCCCAGATGAATCTTGCTTTTAAGCCTTCCCTCATGCATTCACAGCTCTTGGAGGCTGCTTGGCAAGGATGACCCTTTGAATAATAGACTCCTAGAATCAGTAAGGTTGGGAAAGACCTCTGAGATCATCTAGTCCAACTGTCCACCTACCACTGATGTTTCTCAGTAAACCAAGTTCCTTAGTATCACATCTACATGTTTCTTGAATACCTCCAGGGACGGTGACCCCACCACCTCCCAGGGCAGCATCTTTCTTCCACTCCTTGTCACTGACAAAAAATTCCCAGCGTCTGTCCTGCTACAGCTTTATTTCTGGGTAGGATCATAAAATCACAGAATGGTGTGAGGTTGAAGGGACCCTTAAGATCATCTAGTTCCAGCTGCCCATTTAGGCAGTCATCTCCCACTAGATCAGCTTGCTCAAAGATCCATCCAGCCTGGGATGAGGCTTGGAGCAGGGTGTGGCTAACAGTCCTCTGTAGGGTGAGACCAAGACACTGAAGCTGTATGTGCAAAATGGAACTAGTGATCATTTTCTTGTGCTGAAATTTCCGCTTTTTCTCAAACTTGGTGGACTACGTTATGATACCGTTATAGAGCTCAAAATTTTAGTACTAAATAAATGAAGATTTTCTCTGCTAATTATTTCTCCATGAGTAATACTTTGAATTTCTCTTTGAACCAGGAAGCCCTTAAATATTCTAGGAGTTCTGGCTACCTTAGTACTCTCTCTTTTTATGTTTTAACCATCCAAGTAAGATAAGTGGAAGAGATGCCATAGTTATATGCTCATCTGTGTGTATTTCTCTAGGATGCAATTATCAGCATCCACATACTTCAGTATTAACATTTTTAATGCACTTCAGGTTGCCCAGTCGAGCTGCCGAATATGCAGTTCTGATGTATGCAAATCCATTTTGCATGCAGCTCTTGACATATTTTCATATGCAGGATTACAGGAAGCCTCTTCTGTGCCACTCTGATGTATGCTAATCTTCGTTTCCCTACAAACACTTAAAAAGTCCAGACAAAAAGACAGAATTTCTTCGCTGAAATACTGATGTTTTCTCTATCGAGGCTGGCACACAGTCAAGAGCAAAGCTTCCACTCACAAAACATTGTAGGTGCTTATTCAGATTGCCTGCTCTGGGCATCTACTTCTGTCCAACAGGTATTAGAGACAGCCTGAGATCTGGCAGCCTGTGGACAAAAGGCAGCCTGAGTCATCCATTTCTCTCCTGTCATTGTAGATGTAGGGCAAAAGCTGGCCTGGGAAGATTATTGTGCACAGATGCTGGATGATGTGTGAGCACAGTGCACTTGGATCCAAATAGGTCAGGTGCTCCTCTTAAGGGTAAATAAATGATCGATCACTTTAAAAGAGCTGCATAAAGCCTTTGTAATTCTGGCTTGTAGCATGGTGTATTAATTACCACACACATTACTTATCTCTGTTGTATATTTTTTTAATGTATTGTTTATTGACCACTTAGAAATTTCCTGTGACTGCCAGTCTCTCAGAGACATGCACATTAAATGGAAAACTGTACATTTTATTTTGTACATTCCATATCTTGCACAGACTGACAAGTCCAGACTGCACAGGTGCTAAAACCACTCCAAATTTTACTGTGGGCTGTCCAACACTATGCCTTCACTAGGCTAAACCCACGTTAATGAAGGAGCAAATCCATGTGGTGCTATTAAACCTTCTCCAGCGTGAGTGCAGAGTGTCTGATGAATAAATGTTTAACGCAGAGCTGTGTTGGTCAATGTCATTGATTCTAAGAGCTGTTGGTTCAAGAAGGAGCCCTCAGCATGAGTACGAGTTAATGACCCTGTGGTACCAAAAACTGTTCAGTAGGCAGAAATCCCAGGGAAAAGAGTGAAAGATGCTCACATAGGCCTGGAAACATATTTCCTAGATTTGGGGGATTACTGACAATGCTGTTACCATTATTATCTAACCTTTCTCTGGATTTAGAGTTGCAATGCTGTGAGGCATTCTGTAGCATGTTATTCATACTGTTGGTATCAGAAATCAAGATTCCTCACAGTGTATTCCTTGCACTGTCTTCCACGTGAACAACTGTATTTGGACTCACATCTGTTTCCCTTGGTTTTAACCAAGAAACATCCTGCTTGGAGCTGGTGACTATTTGGGGGCTGCATACACATAGACAAACTAGCCAGACACGTGCTGTCAATGTGATTGAGTTCTACCTTTAGTTTAGAGTGCTCCGTAATCTGAAGTAATCCTGTATCCTCTCCTGTAATCCTATAAAACTGAAACTAATGCATGTACAGCAATTCTCTTCTACAATATTTTTAACTTGCCTCTATTTCTATTACTGCTGTTGCCACCATTATTTTCTCTTTTTGTACTTGGATTACCTGAAAGTAGCATTCTTACTGGCTCTGAAGAGCTGGTGCAAGGTTCTTAGATATAGGTATAGTCAGATCAATATTTAGTAAAACAAAAAAGAAAATTTCTTCACTCTTCTACCAGGAGTGAAAATAGAGCTTTTTTTTTTTTTTCATTTTGATCGTCTGAATATTTTGCTTTCCCTTAGTTGTCATAAACTATGTGTTTGCTAAAAAAAAAAAAAAAAGGCTTTTTGAAAGATAAAAACCAGAGGTTTTCATTTTCAAATGTCAAAGGTGCTTCTCTCTTTTTTTTTTTTTTTTGGTAAGTTTCGTGAATCAGAAAATCAAGATGGAAAATTCTTTTATCTCCAACAAGATTCAGTTTTGGCAAACTGATGAACTTCACCCCTTAGAGAGAGAAAGAAAGAAGGAATGTAGGAAATGAATGAAGAAAGGAAGAGAGAAAGGCAAGCAAACTGTTCTTGAAAAGTTCCGTGTCTAGGATTATTCCCATCAAGAGCTGTTGAAGAATTACCCTTGGTGGAAACACACGTGAGTGACCTGAAAATCCCTTTGACAGCTCCTGATCTCCCAAGCAAAAGCCAGCAGAGCTTGATCTCTGATTAAATACCACCTAATAGCATGGGAAAGATTTGATAGTACAGAAGCTCTCTGTCCACCGTGGACTCTCTGCCCTCTAAGGGTGTCAAAGAAATCAAAAAGCAATTTTTCATTTGTCCAGACTTCTGATTGGATGCGTTTAAGAACTCTTACAAGTGAAACAATTCACAAACACAGATATTATGGAGGAATTTTAGTTCAATATTTTCACTGCAAAATCATTGTATTTACTGCCCCAGCTTTGGGCTCTTGGTGTGCCAGCCTCTATAAAGACACCGCTAAAATCCCAGCCCAGCCCATCAGTGTGTATTGGCCCACTGTAGAATAGGTTTCCTAGTCCAGCAGGTTAATCCTGAGCCTGTCCAACATTGTAGATTGCAGGATGAGGAAGGAAAAGAATATTTTAAGAATTTCTAGCAATGTATTTTCTACTTAAGACATAAATAGTGTCTCTGTGAAAGAAAATTTGGAATATATGAAAGAAAATGAGGTACCACAAGGAAAGCAGAGGTACTGTTTTTGAGTCATAGTATGTGTGGAAAGAAGGAGGGCTCTTCAACCAAAAATCACTTTTTAGTGGAATAACGTCGCTACCTGCAGCATGTTTTTTCCATTCTAGTTTCTAACAACCCAGATGAGACCTGGGAGCCTCCCAGCTCACCCTTGTACATAATTACTGCTGCTCGCAGTGTGAGTGGATGGCTTTTGCTCTGGTGCTCTCCTTTTGTTTTGAAAATGCTTAAACTGCGGGTTGAGTTAAAGGAATGTCTCAGCAGTAGAGTTGCCCAGAAGGTAAAATTAGTTGTCCATCTTAATGGTATCTCCCGGTTTATCCCATGGAAAAGATACCCAGGGGCTGACTTGATCATGGGTTTATCTTTGCAGTTGCAGTTAGTTCTGTGTTTTCCAGTAGTAACTGGGACCCAAGGGGATGTCAGCCTTAGACAGCTGGTATGCTCCTAGCAGCCTTCCCCTTCACCCCAAACCCAGTTTCACTCCTCTCTCAAGGCTGAAGACCAGAGACTTCAGAGAGATGGCAGTAGGTCACGCAGTGTTTATCAGAAAGGTGAGAGGTTGATGGGATCATGGAATGATCTTGCAGCATCAGCATCCTTTTCTTTTATTGGGATCAGCCAGGAGAGCAAACACTTAAGCTCAAGGTGTATGTTTTCTTGAGCTGTTTTTCATTTAGAGTCTGATTCAAGCTCCACTGCTCAGAGCAGAATTTGTTTCAAACCCAATTCTGGCTGCATCAGCTCCTGTTGTCCTGTATCCTTACAGAGGGTTTATTTGAACATCTGCCTTACTCCATGCCCAGTTCCCAAGATGACCTCTACTGTAGACATGACAGAGAGGGAAAAGTGGAGATATTGTCCAGCACTTCCCTCAAACACTGTGGTAGAGATTCCACTTTCACCCTGGTAACACTCCTGTTAAAGACTGCTAAGATAAAGATTTATTTTGAGGTAGTAGAGTGCAGCTTCCCCACTCAAGTTTCCGTTAATCTTGTACAAATCTTGCACAAAAAGCTGTTTCCTTACTCTGATGACACAGAGCTGCTGTGTGTGTAGGAAGGGAGGGCTTTGTTAGTACCAAGGAGATCTCTTATCTGCCTGGACAGCCCAACTGTGACAGATAAGAAACAGGTAATATTTTTTTTCAGATCACTAGCACCTAAATGCCATGCATTTACGCTCCATAAACCACCTCCAGTTTTTCTCCTATTCAGTGTGATGGATGAAACTGTGCCCAAGGGCTGGCTCTAAATGCAAGAAACGTGGAGGCGTTGCTGCCTTGAAATTTGCATAAAGCAAATTTTTCTCATGGCTTAAATGTTACCAAATGAGTGATTTTAGTTTTTGTTATCTTCTTCTTCTTTTTTTTTTTTAAATTTTTGTTTTGTTAGTATGTAGGCAGCGTTGATATGATTAGTTGTAGTTATTTGTGGTGAGCATTTTCATAGATGTGAGCAGTATTATTGACCTGTTAGGCTGACTTTGATATTGTGACCCTTTTTGACGGCAGTGGTCAAACAAGCTTGTTCCTTGTTTTCTCACTGATTGAAACATGGTTGGGGCTTGGAGCTGCTGTTCATTGTACACATGACAGGAGCATTTATTAGGATGGGCAAGAGTTTCCAGTTAGGTCTGAGAAACAAAACATTTTATTAAGCTATGGATAGAAAAGAACAATTCATAGAATCGTAAGAGTAGTTTGGGTTGGAAGAGACTCTTCGTGAACATCTAATCCAACTCCCCTGCCACAGACAGGATCATCTCTCACTACACCAGGTTACTTAAAGCCTCATGCAACCTGATCTTGAATACGTTCAGCGGTGGGGCACCCACACCTTTTCTTGGTAGTCTCACCACCCTCACGTGCCAGCTGGTGCTTTTCCAAAGTTGCATCCTTGGGGGATTTTGGCAGCAGAGGCAGTGACACCTGTTGTGCTGGAGCATGGGCAGCATCCTCTGGTGTTTGCATCATTTGTGTGAGCCTTGGTTCCTTCTGAGACTGATCATCTGGGGGGTGGAGAGATGGCCCAGAGGTCTTGCATAGGCTCCCAGCATTGCCTGCTTAAGGGGGATTCATGTTGCTGCCCCATGTTTAACTCTGAGGAGTTGTTAGGCTGTCTTGTAATCGCTCAGTCCATCTCATATAGCAAAAGCCTCATGCTCAAAAGTCTCTGGCAAGGTGTCAGATCAGTGAAGTGTTTCTAAATGTCAGCCAGCTCCCAGCAGTGGGAACAAGCCATTGATGAGCTTGGGGCAGGGCAGACAAGCCTGTGGTTTGGAATAAAACAGCCCCATCCATTGTTCCTTTCCAGGATCTAGCAGAAAACAGAGGTGAAAAATTGCATGTGTTTTTCCAGGAACAAGCTCTCTGCTGCCCTATGGTGATATCTTCTAAAACATTCAGGACCCTCATTTGTACAGTAAAGCAAAATTTCATTTTGCATCCTTGTGGTGCATCTCAGGACAGGGCTCTGAGGCCCAAGACTGGTCAAGTAGTTACTCAGGAGGAGTATGAATGGGAGGAAGTCCCAAACAACAGGAGCACGCTTGAGGAAATAGAGCTTGTGTTGCCAAAAGGCTTGACAACAATATAGCTGTTAGTAGCTTAGCTGGAAAACTAATTTGGTTAGGGTTTTTTGCAGGGAGTGTAATTGGAACCGTGCTCCTGAAAATGGGTATGTGCAGTTCTGCTACAGTCTTTCTAACACAGAATAGTGACTTGAAATAAAACTGCAGAAATTCTGTACTCCTTGACATCTTCATTTTCCAACCATACAATACTAGAGCTTGTAGAAAGGTCCTGTGCAATGGTTGCACTTATGGGAAAGCTGAAGCAAGTCACCTTGTCACTCAGCACCTCCTGTGGGGCGACACAGGCCAGAGGTTTGTCAATGCAAAGCACCGTGGAACACTGAGATGTTCAAAGACCATGTGAAAAGCTGGAAATGCCTCTTACAGAGATGTTGCTTCTTTTTGTCTTTGTGCTGCTCCCACCAATATGCTGCATCTGATGACATCAAACAAGAGAAGCTGGTTTTACACCTAGGTTGGCAAAGGTCTCACCAGCGTGCTGGTAATTAATACTTTCCTGCTAGCAAATAGGCATTAGGAAATGGTCAAACTTAACCACAGAATGCCACAGAATTTACTTGCAGAGATGAGAAGTACAGTAACTTCTTCTCAGGGCTCTTACAGTTATTTTCATTATGCCTTTTTGTTTTGAGAAGAGTATCAAGAAATGAAGTATTCTGCTAATTTTCATACCATCATTCCAGTCAGAAAAAGCTGCTAAGATCATTAAGTCCAACCGTCAACCCATCCCCTCCATGAACTGTAACACACAATGGAATATTTCGAAGCATTGAATTCATTTCTAAAGTAATTCAGAATAACTTTGGCACAGAATTTGCACGTTTAGAAACACGCGCATGGTGAGGGGATGTGAGGAGCACAGGCCTTATGAGGAGCAGCTGAGGGGGCTGGGATTGTTCAGTCTGGAGAAGAGGAGGCTCAAGGGAGAACTTATTGCTCTCTATAACTGCCTGAAGGGAGGTTCTAGTGAGCTGGGGGTTGGCCTCTGCTCTCTTGTAACTGGTGATAGGACTAGAGGGAATGGCTTCAAGTTGCACCAGGGGAGATTCAGACTAGATGTTAGAAAATCCTTCTTTGTAAGAGTTTTCAGGTGCTGGAATGGGCAGCCCAGGGAACTGGTGGGGTCACTGACCCTGGAGGTGTTCAAGAGACGTTTAGACATTGTGTTGAGGAACATGGTTTAGAGAAGAGGAACATGGTTTAGAGAGAACTGTTGGTGATATGTGTACAGTTGACTGGATGATCTGGTAGGTCTTTTCCAACCTTGGTGATTTCCGTGATTATGATATTTGATATTTTTGATATTATGATTCTATGATATGAAAATTCAGCAAGAAGTGATTTTATTGTAAGCAACAGTAAGCATATAAGGTTGACCTCAACAAAATACCACTTGCATAGCTCAGATTATTTTCTGTCATTCATTCCTGAATGATATTTTCTTGAAGATTTGTATTTCCAATGAAATTACCTGTTGTCTGTGGCCAACATGATTTGAAGTGACACAGAGTAATTCACAGCAGTGTTCTGACTCAGTGTTGTTGGGGGACAATTGGGCTGGATCTGGAAACAAGGGAATGGCTTGGGTTGGAAGAGACCTCAAAGATCATTTAGTTCAAAATCCCCTGCCATGAGTAGAATTGCCAACCACTAGATTAAACACTAGGTCTAAGATGAATGGTTTGAAATTAAGATAGGGGAAATTTAGGTTAGATATTAGGAGGAAGTTTTTCACTCAGAGGGTGATGATGCACTGGAACAGGTTGCCCAGGGAGGTTGTGGATGTTCCAACCCTTGAGGCATTCAAGGCAAGGCTGGATGTGGCTCTGCAGCCTGGTCCAGTGATTGGTGACCCTGCTCACGACAGGATGAACTAGATCTTTGAGGTCCTTTTCAACCCAGGCCATTCTGTGATTCTGTGATCAGTATCTACTATCCCCAAATGCTTTTCCCGTTCATCCCATGCTGTGTCCCATGTCCCCAAGCAGGCAGAAATGTGCTCTGGTGTTGACTCATCTAGGTGGGTTTCGCACCTGGATTCAGGCTGAGGCTGTCCTGGGACAGCCAAGGGAATCAGGGAGGGTAGCTTTTCTTCTGGATCCTTATTTTGCATTTTCATCTGCCCTTGTGCCCCCTGTGCTTGAGGATGTGGGCTCTGATGGGCTGATGACTCCACAGGGCTGGACAGGAAGCAGCCAGGCACGGTATTATTTGGGCTTCCCCACCGGTCTTTTTGTGCTCCTTTGTGGTGTGCAGATGAGATTTCTTCACATTACTTAATGAATGCAATGAGAATATATTGCTTTTCTAGGTGGATTTATTTTAAAAAAGTATTTCCTGCAGGTGTTGCTAGTTTATTTATATTAGTCTGTCGTACAAATGTGATTTTATCCTTATGTGTTAATTCCAAGTTTGCAAGGACCAAAGATTCCTTCAGATTTTGCAATACAAGTAGGAGGAAAAAAATGGCATTTCTTTTCCTTCTTTCCATAATGCAAGGAAACAGTGAACACAGTCAGTTGCAATGGATTAGTCTCAGGATATTTTATTCCAGTTCATAAAACCTAGACAAAAGGCTAAGCTTTGCCCTCCTTTATGACCACGGAGTCGCACTGGAACCAGTCCTGCACTTAGAACCGACCACGAAGGAACCTGCCTCACCTTTGATCTTGCCTGAGAAATGTGATTTTGCATTTTCTCTGCATTGTATGCCACTGTGTATTGCAAGTTTGCTGCAGAATTAAGTTATCCCAGCATGTCCAAGGGTATTTTACATGAGGACAAGGGTATATGTAGGAAGCAGGAGGAAGTAGGAAGGAAGCAGGAGAAATCCAGACTGCAGATAAGACCTTAAGCACCCAGTAGCTTAAGGTAGCTTAACCTGCTAACAACGGACAAAGCTAGGTACAGGCACACTGCTGTTCAACCCCATTTAACTCTCAGTGCATCATAGCTGAGCATGGCTGGGCACGTCATTTAAACCTCCACATCTTATGTTCCCAGAAATTGTTCCTGGGTCCAGTGCCAAAACGACCTGTTTGCAGATACGTGAATGCCAAGGTCACGGTGAGTTGTGTTGAGAAAACCGTGTCTGGTTGCACACTGTTTCTTTGCAGTAACTTAAATTGACTAGTGCAAATAGTACAGGGAGTTGAAACAACTTCTGCAGATGGGGCATGTAGGCATTAACACCGAGTCGGGTCTTACGTCAACAGCAAATATAGGGCTGCTACTTTGGCATTGCCCTGCTCTTGTGGCACAGTGCTCGGTCTCAGATGCAGCAGAAGCTTCAGTGCAAGGAAGAAAGAAAATCCTGATCTCTGGATTGGATCTAACTTGTGTTAAGAACGGAATAAAATGGGCCTCATCCAAGTCACAGCCAAGTCGATGAAAACTTTTTATTCATTTCAGCGTGCCTTTTCCTCAGGCCGTAAATCATATTTATAGTCCCGAGAGCCTTTCTGTCAGGGTATATTTATATATATTTTTTTTCCTATTCTGAGTGCCCATAGGAAACATGAGCGTTCATAAGAAAACGGAAATAGCAGGAATTAAAATAGAGTATGTGGTGTGCATTTTCACACTGGAGAAGGGCCATGGGAGTTGTGCTTTTTTCTCACCTTCGCCCCATACTATAACAGGTGGTATGATTAACAGTTTGGAGTCACTGCAGTGCACTGCAGTGGTGTAAACACACCATTCTTTTTCTTTTAAATCTAAATATAAAGATCAGTTAAAAAAAAAAAATCTAGTGAAGTGGATGTTTATTCTGGAGGCTGCAATTGTGTTCTCTTATGAACAATACCCCATTTTATAGGTTTTTCCAAGGAAGGACCTCTCTTTCCTCTGTTTAAAAATAGCTGAAGAACAGCAACTGTGTTTACAAACAGTGACTTGGCTCAGCACTAACAGCAGGAGGGGTTCAGCCCTCCAACATTGCAGCTTTTGAATTATCTGACCCATAAATGGAGAATTGATCTGCTTCCGGGACTTGGCAGCGCTTTGGGAGGTTTGGGGCTGTGTTTTTGTTTAGACTAACAACTGTCTCCATACCAGTAAAGCAAACACATTTGGGCCTACACTCTAGCACAGAGGCCAACTGGTGTGGACAGGGCTGTTAAAATCCCATTCTTACTCTCCAAGGCATGGTGACATTATACCCTGTGCCTTTTGGGATGTGAATACCAAGTTGTACCCAGGGAGGTCTCTGGTTAGCACCAAAACTCATCACAGATCACTTTGGAATGTTCATTTTAGAGACAGGCACGCAGGATTGCTCTCCGCAGTGTAATTCACTGCCTGAGCAACCTGGGTTAATAAAGCCTTTTGTTATCCATGTTGACCCGCTTGTCAGCCTTGGTTGCATTTGTTTGGTCCAAGCTGCAAATAAATCTCAGGGCATTTGGCAAGCAGCAACTAACTGAGTGGCTTGCACTGCCCATCATGGAGGAGAAACTTGGAGCAGAGCAGGGGGGGTCACGACCGTGATCCGAAGCTCCTGCTTTCAGGTTTGGCTCTACAAAACTTGCTAAATACTTAAACAACACCTCTAAAAAATATGTGCTGTTTCTATGTCCAGCCCTTTGGAAAAGCAGTTTGGCCTCAGGGGGTCTCCTTGCAGATCCCCAAGAGAAGAGGCAGCAGCCTCTTTCCTTCATCTGGGGAAACCTCAGCTCTGAGGGTGAAATGGGAGGAATCCTACGAGGAGTAGTTTAATATGGGAACTGCTGCTGCTGTTTTGCTCTTTCTTTTCTGGCTGGACTCTTGAAGCTAAGTCCATGAGATTTTGTTTGCTGGGCTTTCGCTTTTTCACAAATTGCACATATTCTAAAGCAGACTCTTCTCCAGTGTTTTTCCTCATTTATATATATTTTTTTTAGTCTAGAGAATGTTGATGAAACAATGGCACTTTAGGGGCCTTTTTTTGCAAAGATCCAAACTTAAAAAAAACACAAGACATTTTGTTTCTGTGAAACAGTGGCATTATGGGAGGAAGGGATCCATTTTTCAGCTTTTAAAGACTTGGTGCTTGTTTAAATCTCCACTCTGGGCTGCTCAGCAACCCCACTCCCTGCCTGATTGGAATCGCAGGGGAACCTGTGAGATCAGAAGCTGGCCGTACCTAGCCTGCCTTGGCAGTAAGAGGGAAAATAACAATAATCCATGCAAAACAAAGGCCATTTATCCTTTAACTTCCCCCATCTGTCCCAGAACATATGAGCTTTTCTTGCTTGGCTTTCTCTGAAACAAAAATACAGCCCCAGTGCTTAGGAAATGGAGCTGGTTGGGGGGAGAAAGAGAAAGGAACCAATTCCTCTTCCTGTCTCTCCCCATCCTCCTCTGGCACTTTCTGTTCAGCTGGATCACGTTATGCATACTTGGCGTATCTGGTGGCTATCAAGGTCAGCCTAAGGGAATAAGGTGTTTCATTGCTATTCAAATGAGTGAACTGTAATTCAAACAAGGCCAGAGAGCTGCAGCTGACTCAATATAAAGGGACTCAATGTCCACAGGTCGATGTTCTGCCCTTTCGGAAATTTCAGCCTGAAACTCCTTGGTATGCATGTAGGGCAGCTGAAGTCATACCCAGTGCTGCGTTGAGGGCTCAGAAGTTTTGGGATGGGCAGTGAAAAGCACGGAAACTCTGACATCTGTTTTTCTGTCTTTTTATGTGTGTGTGTCTCCAGGCTGCAAACTGCTCTATATGGCTTAAATGGACATCAAAGTATGTCTCTGTGCTGGAATATACATCCCCGGATGATCTGATCCTTGGTGAAATAACGTCAAGGAAAAAAAAAGAACCAGGTTCTGCTTTCTACAAGTTTGTGTCCTTTAACTAATGGCTTGCACCCACACAGAAAACCTGGAACTTGGAAGGACAAGGATCTGTCTTTGTTGAAGCCATAGTGGGAGAGACTTCCAAACATCGTGAGGAGGGGAAAAGAAAAACCCAGCTTTGCCTTTTTTAAGCCTGTCTGGGGAAAACAAAGCTTCTTCCCCCATGGACGGATGTACTGGAGTCGGTAGGTGCAGCCTAGGCCCCTGGTGGTGACTGACCTTGTTGCCTTAGCTTCCCCCCACGTTGTGCTCCACCAGCGGCAAGATGGTCACAGTCAGGAAAAGGAATGTGAAGGTCTTCACATTCGCCTTCGTGCTCATCACGGTGACGTCGTTCCTGCTGAACTACAAGCACCAGGTGACCATGACAACTTGGGATCCTAAACATATCATCAGTCAGTTTTCTGAGCAAGTCCGAAAACTCATCAAATATCCTAGGAGGCCGTGCAGCTGTAGCACCTGTATTTCCGAGCTGGGACATTCCCTCTGGTTCGACCAGAGGTTTAACTCAACTATGCAACCTTTCCTGACCTCACAAAATGCCTTGATCCCAGAGGACAGCTACAGGTGGTGGCTGGTAAGTGGAAGGAGTGCTGGCCTGGAGGCGGCCTGCCCTCGGTGTGTTGTGATTTAAGGCCTCCGGTGATGCCGAGCAGATAGTGGGGGAAAATTCTTGCCGTGGTCTGAGCTGATATGACAGTTAGAATTGGGAGAAAATGAGTGTTTTTGCTGTTGTTTATCACACAGGTAAACATGTTCATGAGCTGCAAGTTAGGAAGAGTGGTCTGTTGGAGCATGTCCAGAGGAAGGTCACAAATATGATCTAAGGGATGGAACACCTTCCCTAGAAGGACGGGATGAGAGAGCTGGGGCTTTTCAACCTGGAAAAGAGAAGGCTCCAGGGAGACCTGTGGTCAGCCTTTTGATAGCCAAAGGGGGGCTATAACAAAGAAAGGATCAGATTTGTTAGCAGGGTCTGCTGTGACAGGACAAGGAGAAGTGGCTTCAAGCTGAAAGAGAAGTGATTTAAATTGAATGTAAAAAAAAGTCTTTTATAGTAAGGATAGTGAAGCACTGGAACAGGCTGCCCAGAGAGGCGGTGGATGTCCCATCCCTGGAGACATTCAAGGTCAGGCTGAGCAGGGCTCTGAGCAACCTGATCTAGCTGTAGGTGTCCCTGTTCAGTGCAGGGGGAGTTGGACTAGATGACCTTTAAAGGTCACTTCCAACTCGAATGATTCTATGATTCTGTGAAATTCCCTGGCAGAGCTAGGGATTTGCAAACCTCAGTATTACCTTTTCCTCCCTTCTTGTTGTAAAGACAAGAATTTGTAACGCAGCTTACTATGCTTCAGGTGGTTAAAAAAAAAAAAGGCCTTTTGCCTTTTTGTTAAGGCAGCAAAGCCGACTTATTGGAAAGTGTGTAATTCGCTTGGGGCTCTCCCGACTGTAAGACATGTAAATAATTAGCAGGATTAAACAGAAAATGATTCATTCTGTGTGTGTGAGCACGGGCTGCATTATTGCTGGTGGCATAAAACAGCTCTGAAAGGCACATGGGCACACAGTGGGTCACCAGGAGGGAGCAGCCCTTAAGTGTCCTCGGGGCTGCGTGGTGCAAAGATCTGGATCTGAGCATCATGAAAGCTGGTGGATATCTTGTTCCAGAAACACAGGAGGGAAGAAGATGTTTCCTGATGGTTTGTCTAATTGAAGCCCCTTTTGTGTTTTCTTGAAATGAGATCTTGTGTTAAATGAGTTGCTGATGGCCCCTGCTGCCCAGCTGCTAAAGCACAGGTTCTGGCTGGTTTCATGATGAGTTGCTTCCCTGCTCATCAGTAAAAAAAAGTAGTTTCACAGTGCTTTTCTTTGAACACACAGCTGTCTACAACTTGGTCCCCCGTGCACAGCCCTTAATGTGGAATTAAGTTGGACGTTCATGTGCACACTGGGGGGAATGAGGTCTCAGAGGAGGTGTCAGATGCTGCAGAAACAAGGCTGCATCTGATTTATCTCTTCTCACTCCATTGCCTGTTGTATTTTCTGGTGGAAAATAGCTGCCAGTAAACTGCATTGTTTAACTGTTGCATAACATAGATCCTCATTTTAACGAAAAAGCCCACTTTGTTGTTTTTTTTTCCAGCTCTTTCATTCTTTCACCTGCTCTTTTGCCATGACATCTGTTTCCAGTCACTCATGTATTTTCTTGCTGCCTTCATATACTCTTCTTTCTGGTCTCCCTATTTCTCAGCTGGGCTGTGCCAGGTCCATTTAAGAAGATGACCAGATCAAGTTCTGTACTCAGACCCAGCTTTAATTTAAACACGAGGCTTCACAGAATCATAAGGGTTGGAAGGGACCTCTAGAAATCATCGAGTCCAACCCCCCAAAGGCTTGAATGCATTCTCTCTTTAAAATAAAAGTTAAAAAAAAAAAAAAGGAAGAAAAATTGGGGCTATTAATTCTAAATTTCCGATTCTCATTCTTGTAGTTGAAACTGAAAGAGAAAAAACACAAATACCTGACATGAGTTCCACTTGAAATAGATATCTGGAGAGGAGGGTTCTTTTTCAGCTAGATGAAAAATTAGAGATCTTCAGGACAGTCCAAAACTTCTTCTTTCCTTCCGCTAACTTCAGGTCTGTCTAACTGCATTTTTAGTGGTTTTGTTCATTTTTTAAATTCAGGTCAAGTTCAAAGAGAAAGCACTATTTTAGAACACAAAATCAAGGCAACTTTTTCTTAGATGGAAGATTTTTACACTTTCTCCACCATTTTTTTTTTAAAGTCAGAACTTGCCTTCAACCAGAACATGTGAAATGTTTTGGTGCCACCCAAAACTGCTTTGTTTACAGAAAATAGCCATGCATTGTAAACACTTGCCTTAATCTAATGTTAAATGGTGAAGGAACCCTGCAGTTCCTGGTTGCAGCCAGACTGAGTAGCTCTTTCTGAGACAGTCTGAGTTGTTTCTACAATTAGTATGTCCCAGGTGCATCCTGTCTGAGCTCCTTTTCTGCTGTTCAGTTTTAGTCTCATTATTCAAGTTTATTCAGAGATTTCAGCCAGTCTTAAAGAAAACATTGCTCATGGCCTCATTTTACGGTCACTCGGTTTGCTAACTCAGTGATTTGTGACTTTTTACTATATTTGTACTTAAAAGATGAAGCATGAGGAGATCTGAAATTGCTAGTTTTTACTTAAACTTCATTTCAAGGCAGAAATGTTTGTGGGACAGACTCCAAATAGTATGATGCTTTCATTACCCTGTAATTGGGAGGAGAGTGAATGCACTGGAACTCTTGTGTTGTAAGGCTATGACTCTGGTATAATGGAAAGACCCATGTAATGTGGGCTAAATACATGCAGAGCCCTTGCTGGAGAGGTTGCTCTGTCAAGCTTAGTCCACCCTCCCTTCTTATTAACCCTGCTGCTAAAGTTATGAATAGGGATTATTCAGCCAAATGCTAACATGGCATAAGTATCCCTCCACTTCTAGCAAGGCCATATGATTTCAGAGCCTCATGACAAAAATTGGAGATGAAGTGACATGTGGGGCCACAGGACAGGCTTCCTTACAACTCTTTGCATGGTTACTAGCCTCCGTCATTATGTGTTTGTAGAACATATGGCCAGCTTGGTGGAATGTGGCTTTTGGAGGGAAATATTCTTGCTGTATGTGAAGGTCTAAAAATCTACCACATTGTGCCTGTGTTAACAAAAACAAGGAGCTTCTTTGCACAACTGTTACTTGCTTTTCATTTTCTTAAATCTGCCTAGGAGATTTCCTTGCCTTCCTTTCCTTCCTTGCCTTCCTTTCCTTCCTTGCCTTCCTTTCCTTTCCCATTCCTTCCTTTCCTTTCCCATTCCTTCCTTTCCTTTCCCATTCCTTCCTTTCCTTTCCCATTCCTTCCTTTCCTTTCCCATTCCTTCCTTTCCTTTCCCATTCCTTCCCCCCCCTCCCTCCCCCCTCTGCCCATGTCTCTCTGTCTTTCTGTCTATCTGCCTTTTCTCATCTTGCATTGCAGAGACTGTCGGTCTCAGTGTTTGGAAGCTGGCAGCTAATGCCAGGTGCTGCATGTCTTCCTATTTTATCTCCCACTCTCCTGAACAACAAGCTCACTTTCAAGTTTTCCATTGTGCTGTGAAGCAAATACCATGGACAATCCCACTGAATTCAGTAACCCACATATCAGGAACTGGGACAAAAAATACATGCTGTAACATGGCATAGCATTTATTTATAGTTTTCTTGCTTTGTTCTGAAAGTTTTTCTTCATTGTTTTTAGTGATCAGAGTATAAAAAATGCAAGATTGGAACTTGCTGTTCTAAATTCCAAATGACTCTGCTTGAGCTGATGGATTAAAGCTATAATAAGTAAAATCAGGCTCAGAGTTCGCTGGCAATTTTATCTGCAGCGCATTGTTCATAAACTTCCACATTGTAACAGTTTTTGTTTTGAGTCTTATGATATTTGAGGGGTTTGATTTATTTTTTTTTTCCTTTTTTTTTTTTTTAGAAAGCTCTGCTTATGAGGACATTTGATTAGCATATCTGAAAGAAAATGTTAGCTTTTAGGCATTGTGGGTATAAGAAAAAGCTTAATGTATGGCTTAAAGATATCCTCACCAGAGACTGAATAAAAGGGCATCCTCACCACGTGCACTTGGAAGCTGCTCTTATTTTTAAGACAGTATCAGAGCTCCTTGGCACCTGAGTCATGCATTCTGAATGCTCTTTGTAGAAAATTTATCCAAATACTTTGATCACAAGAAATCTTTAAAACTGGGACACCGTCTGCGTTGCTTGAAATGCAATACCAAGGGCTCACTGCCTCGAAGGCAGCGTGTTCCCTTCAGAAGGGAAAGCCAAATGCAGTCCCAGTGCCTGTATGTTCTCAGTGTGACCTGGTGTCATTCCTGCTTGGGTGCAAGCCCAGTGTTCAGACCAGTCTTGGACATTCTGAGAGAAAGAACTTGTATTCCCGCTTACCCCCGCCAGCAGCCCTTTGTGTGTCCAGCTGGTCTGCAGCACCAGGTCCTCCTGTGGTGAGGATAGATGGATTTGAAAGCGCTTTGAGTTTCTGAGCTGCAGAAGCATCCTGCAGCCAGAAACACAGGCACACAGAGCTGGCAGAGGTGGGGTCTTAGCTCTTCTGGAGGTGGCTTGTACCAGCCGTGGAAGCTGGAAGTCATACAGTTTGGCACACACACATTACTGTGTGCTATTTACATAATATATGCACATTACAGTTATACTTGAAAATGCATATTTTATGACAGACACAAATCATTACACAAAGCCAACCCAAACCCTTGAAAGCCCCTATATTCTTCCCCTAAATCTTTCTGATGCATAGTAATTGCAGGACATTAAGTATAACAATAATAATGTCATATTTTCCAGACCAAGGAGACATTTTTAAAATTGATGATCTCCTTTTAACCTTTCCTTCGGTCTGCAAAATGGAGATTACCTGCGTTTGCCCCATCAGGCTGTTGCTAGGATTAATCTTTGCACAACGTCTTACGACTGGAACGTGCTGCCTGAGTGTTAATGCCTCCAAACTGCTGCAGGAAGGCAATTAGTAGCTGTGCAAAAGAGGTTCTCATGGGGCTTATTCTCTATCTTTTAGAGACAGTTAAAAAAAAATTAAAAAAAAAAAAAGGGAAAAGCATTGAAAAACAGTATTTCTGCTCACACTTCTCAAAGCTGCCTGGCAACGTTATTGCAAAAGGGCTGCCCCAGATGTGCTACTAGACCCACACGTATGGCTTTCCACCACCAAGGTTGTGTCCTGACCCATGTTTGGCATATTTCCATTTACATCTAAGTTAACCAGGATATTTTCTATATGCTAATGTATTGGGATTTTGAAGGTGTGTCTAATATAATACAGTGCCAAACTTAGAATCACTGAATCATTAAGGCTGGAAAAGACCACTAAGGCCATCTAGTCCAACTATCAACCCATCACCACTATGCCCACTAAACCATGTCACTCAATGACACATCTGCATGGTTCTTGAATACTTCCAGGGACGGTAATTGCACCACCTCCCTGAGCAGCCTGTTCCAATTCATTACTGCTCTTTTGGAGAAGAAATTTTTCCTAATATCCAACCTGAACTATCCAAATTCCCCATGGATGCAGGATACACAAGCAGCAGGACACTTTCCCTTCCAGACTCTCTTGTCTTTAGCTTCATCCTCACTGCTCCAAGCTATTAGCTCTGAGCAGCCTTGGTTGAATTCACATCCTCCCCTTAGTTAAGTTTTGAGTATTGCTTTTACTAATACTTGTTATCATCACTGGTGGTGTGATGGTACCAGAGAGCCTAGGGAACCTTCTGAGAAGTTTATGAAAACAGTAAATCCCAAGGTCTCTGGACTCTCATTCTTGGAGGTCTGAAGATGTTTTGTGATCTACAAATATTGGATACATGAACATAAGTCAGGTTAAGATTCCTTTTGAACTTGGGAAGAGATTTAACTGCACCATTAGACAAGGCTGTTGATTGAAAAGACCTTGGAAAAAAACAGTGACATCACCGGGGACACAGTGTTCAGATATTCCAACGCATTTAAGCCTGTTTCCAGGCTGGTGGGAGATTGTTAAAATGACAACACTGCTTTATGAGGAAAGGTTGAGGGAACTGGGCTTGTTTAGCTTGGAGAAGGGAAGGCACTGGGGAGACCTCGTTGCAGCCTTCCAATACTCGAAGGGGGCTTATAAACAGGAGGGGGAATGTTTTTTCACACAGGTTGATAGTGATAGGTTAAGGGAAAATGGTTTCAAACTAAGGGGAGATTTAGGTTGGATGTTAGGAGGAAGTTTTTCGCTCAGAGGGTGGTGACACACTGGAACAGGTTATCCAGAGAGGTTGTGGATGCCACATCCCTGGAGGTATTCAAGGCAAGGGTGAACGTGGCTCTTTGCAGCCTGGTCTAGTGGTTGGTGACCCTGCCCATGGCAGGGGGGTTGAAACTAGATGGTCTTTGAGGTCTTTTTCAAAGCAGGCCATTCTATGATACTCCAAAAAAAAAAAAAAAAAGACAAATATTTGTCGTGGGAAAGTGGCTTGTTATTATAATGCAATTAAAATAGATGTTTTCAAGAAGTCAAATAAACATTGTAAAATAAGGTACTTGGCTGCATATTACATCTGACGTTTTGAAAGAGATCTGATGTGGAGTTAACTGTCTTTATTGCCTGTTCTGCTTTGTACTGCTGAAAAGTCAAAGACTAATCAGTTCTGATTGAAGATTAGCTCTGGTCTTGAAAAATAGAGTCCAATCAGATAATCACTGAGGAAATGAAAACAGCAGTTTTAATGAGGGACTGGCGTTTTCTGAACAGATGTTCTGTTCTAAGTTCTTGTCCTGCTTAAGGTCTTCAGGGTCTATAAAGCCAGAACTGATTTCTGCTGGAGAAATTCTGTATAACTAAGAGATCTGAGGAGAAGTGATGACCTGCCTTCTGCCTGGGCTTGGTGACTGTGTTTTAACCCAATTGCAGTGCAGGTACTCTAGGCTGTATAGCAGTGTGACAGAAAGACACATCAGATCTCAGTTCTATGCAAATGGAGGTGTCTCTAATGCTTGGTATCACCTTCATGTACCAAGCACAACTAAGTGCTACTGTTCATTTCATTCACTGATGCTATCATTCTGTCTGAAAAGGCAATTTAACGTAAAAAGAAGGCTCAGGTGCTTAGGATTTTCTGAAAATTACTTTCTTTATCTGAATTTTGTTGGGCAAAATCAGTTCAAGAATAGATTTTTGTTTTCCCTAGAATGTTCTTTAACATGTTTTGAAGCAGTGTTTGGCGGTTTTCTCTTTCATTTCTTAGAGGCATTTAAAGTCAGTTCAATCTTTTCGGAGTGAGGAGTATGGAAATGATTTGCAGGCGTGTGTTCAGATAACTTAAAACCAGTTCCTTCTTCAAAAATTGGATTCTTCTGCGTTATACACCTGATGCTGCGTTCTGTGATATCTATCAAAAGCCCCCATTTATTGTGAAGGCTGCAGGATTAGGCTGACATTAAGTGGCTTGCATATAGTCAGATTCGTTCTGAAAATTAGGTTAGACTGGGCTCATAAAGAACTCGCAAGTTTAGAGGTGCGAATGTATGTCTGTAACGTCCTCCATACAAATGTAGAAGAAAACAACTCTCTGTACTTAAATAATCAAACTGTCCATAGAGTACTGACATATGTAATAATAATGACAGTGCTTGTCTGGGCATCCTAATTATCTTTTAGCTGTAGGTGCAGCTGTTTGGTTGCTTGGCCTGGTTTTTCTAATGTACTGCTCCCAGAGTGGGTCAAAGGAATAACGTGAAGGGGTGAGTTATTGTTATTAATTCATCCAGAAGAAAGCAGTGATGTTGCGTTCACTGTCAGTTCTCAGCACTTCCCAATGGACTCAGAGCTGTGGTAGCTCAAGCCCTTGGTCTTGTCTCAGCATCAGCTGCAAGCCAGGACAATAATGGATGGTATCTTCAGCTCAGCAAAAGTTTTGTGCTGACTTCTTTTAACAGAGGACCACCTTATGCAGACCCTACATGAATGTATAGCTTAGCAGTGGTTAGCAGGAAGATGAAGCTGTTGCCAGGTGAAGGGGGAACTAAAAAAGGGGAGATTTAGGTTAGATGGGAGGGAAATTTTTCACTGAGAGGGTGGTGAGGTGCTGACACAGGCTGCCCAGAGGAGCTGTGGCTGTCCCATCCCTGGTGGTGTTCAGGGCCAGGTTGGATGGAGCCCTGGACAGCCTGAGCTGGTGGGTGGCAGCTCTGCCCAGAGCAGGAGGTGGGAACTGGATGACCTTTGAGATCCCTTCCAGCCCAGTCCTTTTCACGATTCTACAATGAATTTGTTAGGTGAGGTTTCTTTGGCTCCTTTGTATTAACCATTGGCCTTTGTTGTAGCTCTGAGCACCATGAACTTGTTGTTCAGTTCAGTGCAAATAAGCTTTCTTTACTTAGATCTGCAAAGAGACAACACATAATTTTGCTGATCAAACAGAATTTACAGTCATAGTTCCTTATGTCTGCGTAGAAAGAGGAGGGCAGATTTACAGTTCCTGGTACAGGTGAGAGAAATGCATCAAAACTAAAGCCAAATCACCCCAGGCCATTGCCAGGAGTCGTGGGAAAAGGCGTTTTTCCTCCCTCCCTACCTCACTTTCCTTGCCTTGGACTTGCAGAGCAAGGGCAGGGCCTTTTGGCGGATGCTGTCTTGCAGCCATTCTCCTTTAGGGAGCTTTCTATCCTGCTTGTAAGCAGGTGATACCACAGGTGTGGGCAGTGCTTTGTGTGAGCATGCCAGCACTCCCAACCCTTTTAGCAGCCCAGAATCCCAGAAAGGGAGTGAGTGTAACATCACCTGCCCTGCACCTTGTGCATGCCTTCAATGTCTGGCCATTGTTTCCACCACGCACCACAGAACTGATACAAAGAGTTTCCCTCCATGGCAACAGACACAGCGACCAAGGTCCGGGGTGGTTTTCTTCATCCTTGAAAAATTTTTTAGATGGTTTTACATCTCCAGCTCCCAGGGTTAACTCTACTTTACCATATTGCACTAGCATCTGGTTTCTCTGCACTTCAAAAGGACAGAAGTGAAAACTCGCCTTTCCACTTCTGGCATATGCCAAAACTTGAGGGAAGGGTGTCCATGGCTACTCTCATTGGCTCAGCCCTATTTCTCTACTCCATTAAGTTCCCTTGGGCTGTTTTATCCTCCCTAGAAGGGTTAAAAGCTATCTTACACATGTTTTAACAGATGATATCTAGCCCAAGGCAGAACAAGGCTTTGAGACTCCAGAAGAACTGTAATTCTGTTAGGGTCAGCCTTGAGGAGAATGGATGATCTGTTCTACTATGGCTAGATAGAGTCTGAGGACACAAGGCAACTAATGGAAAAGAAGGAGAAAAAGGAAAGCAACTTAAAAAAAAAAAAAAAGGTAAATGGGAAAGAATTTTCCATATTTTTCCTTCACATTTGAAGCTCCCATCTGAAATCTTGTAACGCACACTATGGGAGACAGTGTCTGCAGCAGCATGAGCAAAAGTGGGCTTTGGGAACACATCTGAAGTCACGCCTAACTCACAGAGAAGCTGGCTATGCTGGTATAGTGGTAACCTGGAGTGATTTTTCTTCCTCACAGAAACTGCAAGGAGAGAAATCTCCGAAGAATATTAATGATACTCTCAAGGAATTGTTTGAGATCATTCCTGGGGATGGGGACCCGCTGCAGGAGCGAGGCACTTTGACATGCAGACGGTGTGCTGTCGTGGGCAACTCTGGCAACCTTCGTCAGTCTCAGTATGGTCAAGATATTGACTCCCATGACTTTGTGCTCAGGTAAGCAGGCACCTCCTCAGCTCCAGAGATCTCTTTTGTTTTAAGATTCACTGTTTTGGGGGGGAAAAGAGTGCAAAAAAGATTTCAGGGGCTATCTAGTGGCACAGCCTCTCTGGGCAGCCTGTTCTAGTGCTCCATCACCCTCACTGTGAAGAAGTTCCCATGCACATTTGTGCTGAACTTCCTATGCTTCAGTTTCAGACCATTTTCCCTTGTCCTGTCACCTGACACTGCTGAGAAGAGTCCAGTCCTTTTTTCCAAGGCTGAACAAACCCAGGTCTCTCAGCCTCTCCCCATAAGGGAGGTGTTCCACATCCTTTATCATCTTTGTAGCTCTCTGCTGGGCTCTTTCCAAGAAATCCCTGTCTTTTTTGTACTGAGGAGCCCAGAACTGGACACTGTGCTCCAGGTGAGGCCTCACCAGGGCAAAGTAGAGGGGGAGGATCACCCCCCTCAACCTGCTGGCCACACTCTTTTAATGCACCCCAGGATCCCATTGGCCTTCTTGGCCACCAGGGCACACTGCTGGCTCATGGTCAACCTGTCATCCACCAGGACCCCCAAGTCCCTCTCCTCAGGGTTCTTCTCCAGCAGATCATTCCCTTCTTGTTTTAGAAGGAAAACTTGACCTGACTTGGATTTAAATAGGTGTTGGCACTGTAACTTATTCTGCACTGTTCATAATGGCTTGTGTTTTAAAAAAAAATCCCTGAAAAAGCAGTAATTTGGGGTAAACGTTATCTTCGTTGCTAGTGCTTACAAATGGTATTTTGCACACATAACTGACTGTATCAGATCTTACTTTCTTGCACTGATTCACTTAGAAGCAGTGGTAGGTTGAGAAGGCCAAAGTCACTCAGCTGCAGAGAGGAGACAGCTTAACGGCTAGAGCTACTTTGTTAGAGGTTGCATCACCTCTGTCTTTTGTGACAATGAGTGTTGTCTATTTTTTCCTGCTGAAAGGAGATGTGAGGTAGGCAGAGTGAATCACCCAGAAGGCAATCAAGATATCTGTGCTAAGTTCACCTTGCCAAGCTGTCAGGGGGAACATTCTTGACCACGGTAGTCCAGCACATTCTCCAGCTCTACACCGCAACTGCCAGTGCAGCACAATTCAGGGAGCCTCAAGGGCAGGTCAGAAGGCCTTGAATGGAGGAACTGCTACTGAAAATACAGTGTGTGAAATTATGCTCTCAGAGTGTAATGTTTAGCTGGAAGCAGTTGAAAGTGAGTCAATATAATATCAGCACTATTTGAACTGCTAGGCCAATTTAAGCTGTATTTGATGTGGCTTGGATACCTAGATGTGTTTGATAATTATTTCAGGGATTGCTTCCTTCATTTGAGTGCCTTGCCCTCAGCCACAAATACCTTCCCAAAGGCAGTCAGCCAACCAGACCTTCACATACATGAAGGGAAGTGAAGAGCACCCCACCTTAATCCCACAGGTTGTAAATGTGTGGCAGTGGATGTGCATCTGTGTTTAACTCTGTGTCCCTTATTTAACCTGTGTCCCTGCGACCACCCTATTCCTTTGTGGACTTTCTGACCTTGCCTGCCCTACATTTCCAAAATCTGTATAGAAAACATGACATGAATAACATACTTAAGACTGACTAATCTCAGTATAGAAATGTAGGACTTCTCATACTTTGTATTTTTTAAAGATTACAATGAGGATCCCTAAAGCTGGCAAGGAAGAGACAACTCAGCAACAAGCCCACACAGGACAGAAGGATGTTCTACCTATAACTCCCTTTGAGGAAATTAAAAGAAATTTAACTACTTTACCTTGGGGAGCACTGCAAGAACACACCCTGGCCTAAACTTGCTAAAGAGTTGTATCTCCCTGTTAGCAGTGGCTACAGCAGAATGTTATCCAGCAGTGTATGATGCTGACCATCATTTCTTCAGCTACATCCTTCCTTGTCCTCCTGCCAGGAGCTGAGCTTCTGTCTCTGCAGGAGGCTCCTCTGGACAACAGAGAAACTTATTTTGGTCAGAGCTGATTTGAGGGCTTCTCCTGGTATTGTACTGTACCAGAGAGACATGCAAGGTCCGTAGGGTTCTCTGATGTGCAGACTGGATATAAAGCAAATATTATCAGGCTTTGAAGCTTGTTTTGTAGTGCTCCTTGTTCCCTAGATAGATGATCAAAGATGAGGAAATGAAGGGTTTGGCAGCAGATCCTGCATTTGCCACTGAGAATTTGGTGCTTTCTCATGAGAGGACCACAAGTATTTGCTGCTTCTCATCACAAATAACGTGGTTTGTTACCTTCACCCTAGATATCCAGATACACCTGTACAAATGGGGTAAATGAAACTGCATGAAGTTAAGTTGATGGATGTGAAGGCAGTAATTTTCTCACGTACAAGAGGTGTAATTAATACATTAATTAGGGTGAGAGGATATGTGTCCTGATGGGCCCAGGGCTCTGCTGACTGTAGAGGGGACCCAGGGACATGCTCAGAGAGATACCTTTGCAGACAAACCCAACTGCACACTAAAGCCTATCCTTTGTTTGCTTTTAATTTATCCACTATAAATGATGATCACTTCAGCCACCTGGGGATCCTTACACCTTAAGAGCCTACATACATCACTCTCTTTAGATGTGGGAAATTTTTCCTGCCACTTCAAGCAAGAAAAATCATGTTTGCACATGTCTAATTCATTTTGCACTTTCTCACTCTCTTACTTCTTGTTTTGGGGCTGTAGAATGAACCGTGCACCCACCATTGGCTACGAATCAGATGTTGGGAGCAAGACCACCCACCACTTTGTTTATCCCGAGAGCTACAAAGAGCTGGCAGAAAATGTGAGCATGATCATGATCCCCTTCAAAACCTTGGACCTGCGCTGGATTGTCACCGCTCTCACCTCAGGCACTATCAACTTGTGAGTAAGAGCAGTCCCAAGTGGACAGGCAGAAGGATGGGTGCTCTGAGGGTCTGTGAAGGTCCCCTATGAGTTAGTCAGAGGTGGGGATTTGCCCACCTACTTTGGACACCTACTTCTTCCCAGTCTTCCTAGGAAGGCCCCGAGGGGTAAACACTTCTCCAAAGAGAAGCCATACCCATCTGTGGGAAAGTTGGATCCATGTGGGAGCACTGTTTTGCTCTGAGACTCGCTCTCAGGGTAGAGAGCCCCTTTGAATTCTCTCACTTCCTCCACTCTTTCTCATGCTCTCACCCCTTCCTTTCTACCTGCTTCATTCAGAGAGCAAACCCACCATTTGAGCTTATCTGTGTGGAGTTATTTTAGTTCCCTGATGGGAAATTAGCTCCAATCCAGGCGCTCTGGGTCAAATCCATATCAGAGTTCAAATGTACAGTGGAGGTCAGAGATGTGGTGGGATCAGATCTGCAGCTGATTGCAGGGCTGAGTTCTGAGGGGGCCCTCAGTATAGGTTGCAGCAGAAAGGAAAAATGGAAAATGAGAACTTGACTGTACTTACCAGCTGTTACCTGAGCAGTTTTGATCCGATCTAGATTTTACAAGAGAGAGAGCAATCCTACCTCCACCCTTCTCAAAAGATAAGCTCTTCCTCTTTTGTGTGACTCAGAGCCACATGGCTCAGAGCAGAGAGAGAGCTGGAAATGTCTCATCCTGCCCTGAATGCTCAGTTCAGCTCCCCACTGGCTAGGGTGGTGTCCTCCTCTGTCTTGGGATTCAGTGCCTGAATCTGACCAGAGAAACTCAGAATCACAGAACCATGAAATGGTTTGGGTTGAAGGGATCTTAAACCCCATCCAGTTCCTACCCTTCTGCAATGAGCAGGGCTGCCACTCACCAGCTCAGGCTGCCCAGGGCCCCATCCAACCTGGCCTTGAACACCTCCAGGGGTGCGGCATTCACAGCTTCTCTGGGCAGCCTGTGCCAGGGCCTCACCACCCTCTGAGTAAAGAACTTCCTCCCAATATCTAACCTAAATCTCCCTTCTTTTAGTTTAAAACAGTTCCTCCTTGTTTTCCTCCTAACATGTGCCCTCATTCAGTTTAAATCCCTTGTCCTGTCACTACGTAACTTTGTAAAATGTCCCTCTCCAGCATTTCTGATCATCCTCATGACCAACTCTGGACCTGATCCAACAGGCCCACGTCCTCTCATGCTGGAGGCTCCTGCAGTATTCCAGGTGGAGTCTCATGAGAGCAGAGGTGGGGTCTCACAGCCCGCCAGAATGGATTTTCAGGGAGAACAAAGAATAATTGCTCCAAGTGAAGAAGAAGGAAATCTCTCTTCACCTATCCTAGGACTTTCAATGGGGAAGAGTGGCGATGGAAGAGGTAGTATTTGGGTCTGGTGTAGATGAGGACAGAGAGTTACTCTGTGCATCCTTGACTAGCTTCTTTTCATTTTCATGCCCTGTTCCCTGAATTTGCCTCAGATAACCCCACTGAAAGCCATAAACTTCTGCTCAACTTCGCCATAAATGGGGGACAACATCTTTGCACTGTCAGGTGTCTCAGGATGGCATGGCACATGGTGACTGGGAGCTGTGCAGAGGAGACAACACTGTTTCATGTGGCACTTGTGTGATTTAGCCTTAAATTAACACATTTTACCTGGCAACAATGCGCCACAATGAGATTTGTTCTTTCTTCTTTATGAGTGCTTTCAGATTGAAGTGCATTTTTGGCTGCACTAGAATTAGAAATGTGAACAAAGCATATGTTTCTTCTGGATGCTTGCTAGCAGATTCTTTCCTCCTATAAGAAGACTTTTCCTAATTCCCAGAATGAAATAGGTGATATTTGTACTGTGCGTGGGGTTATCTGATGGTTGTAAAGCCACAACCTTGTAGGATTGCTATACACAGACAATAAGAGCAGATCAGATTGTTTTATTCCAAGGAAAAATACTTTAAGATATTTCAACTTTTGTCCCAGTCTGAGAGCCTCAGAAGATGAAAAGCTTGCAAAAATACATTCCTCTTGACTGGAGATTAGACCTCCTTTGCATTTCTAAGGAAAATGTTTTGATGGGTCAATAAATAGATTTTTAATTCTTATTTTAAATATTTTCTCTAGGCAAATACATTTTTTATCTTCTTCATTTATCATTAACATTCTCTTAATTAGTTACAAATATGATTTAGTTTCTTTTAATTTTTTTTTTTTGTCACCAGCTCTTAATATGCCCAGTAATAAGTTGTCTAAAAAGAATCAATTTTCAGAACACAGTCGTAACTCAGATAAATCAGCCCACTTAGAAAATCAGCTAAAAAATATCACTGACCTTTTTTGTATGGCTTAATTTGTTTCTCTCATAAGCTAAAGGCTGAAAAACTCTGGCCTTAAGCCTGGATCCCAATCCTATCAGGAAGCAATGGAAGGCTCCCAGCTGCTTTCAGTGGCCTTTTAATAAATCCCCTTGCTGCATATTTGTCAAATATATGTCTGTGCTAGGAGGAGGAGCTTGGTGGCAGCCAGTTCATAGAGTCACTGGATCATTATGGTTAAAAAAGAACACTAAAATCATCTAGTCCAACCATCAAACCATCAGCAGTTGCTGCTAGCGTCACCCGTCTTTGTTTCCATGACTGTCACTGCTCTGTACCCAAACCCATTCTTATCTTCTGTGGAGTATTTACCCTTCAGAGGTCACAGTGAGTGGGTTGCAGTGAGTGGTAAAGTTGAGTGAGCCCTAGCCTGTCTGGAACATATAATTGGTTAACGACAAGTCAATAATGGGAATTAGAAATCAGCACATTAAGGGAAAAATATTTCTGCTTAGTAAGTTGCAGGATATATATTTATAATTAGATTATATTAATAGGTTGGTAAGCAGCTGGTGTAAATCAGTATGTCTTTATCACATGGAAGAAATAACAGTATTTTAAGATTTTTGCCATACACATAGCAGGGCAATTGCGTAATTAATAAGTTGGCACATGCTAGATAATAAAACCAGACAGTCATAAGCACACAAGTCATAACAATACATTAAACATAATTTTAGACTAATGGTATAAACTTCTGAGGATGCATTAGTCATAATGTCAGATACGGTGTATAAGGAAACTGCTGACAACACATTGGTGAAAGAGAGAGAGAATCAAATAAAAGTAAAACCATCTGAAATGTGGTATTTTGAAAGAGGAGAAAAGTTTGTCTCCTTACTGCATGTGCATAAGACATTATATATTGCACCTAGGATGTGTAGTATCATCCAGGGTTGGGTTAACAGCACTCATAGTTAAAAAAAGGTAGGCATCACTGCTGGATGGACTTTTATGCAGTGTTTTATTTTCTGTGATCTATTCATGTGAAATAATAAACTCCTAAGACTCAAATCTGAGCCATCTTATTCACCTCCCAGCAGCATAATCATAGAATCATAGAATGGCTTGGGGACCCCAAGGATCATCAAGTTCCAACTCCCCTGCCACAAGCAGGGCCACCAACCTCCAGATTATATTATTATTGTGTTATTGTTACGTTATTATTGCCATATTTCATACTTCTTTTTTTACTGTCCAAAAGAAAAGCCAAACATCAGATATTCCCATAATTGATGTCCAATTGACTTCTACCACTTGGTCGATGGATGTCCTATTACAGAGTAGGTCTCTAGGACTGATCTATTTGCCGAAGGATCACAAGCATTCTGGCTGCTGAGTAGCCTGGATTTTACATAAGTTTAACAGTGAAGGTCTCCACTTGGCTTCAAGCGTTGTGCCAGTACTCTACGCAGTTGTATAAGATTCTGCAGTGGGTCTCGGGTGTTGCTTCTAAAAATATATATATAGATGTCGCATGGTTAGCAAGAGTAACTTTTTGCCTGACAAGAGCTGTTGTAGTCTCTAGGGTGGATTAGGGCTGTCTGCCAATATTATCTTGAACTCTTCAACTGAGCCTGGCCAGGTGCCTATGAAATATAGTGTCCTTGATTCCTCTACATCATTGTCACCTTTCTGGAAAAGATTGACTGTTTATTTATGTAATAATGAGATTTTATCAACAAGGCAGCCCTTTCTGTCCTCTTAATCACAAAAAGGTTCATCAGGCTTGCTTCTAATGATCAGGGTCAGGCATAGGAAGCAGGTACAGGGGCAGATTTGCTGGCAGCAGACTGAGAAGTCTGCTTGGGTGTCCCTTTCTCCGTAAGCACTGACAAACCCTGTGCATGTATCGGGTCACACTTGGCAGGGACTGGAACCCATCTGTCCCTTCTCCCATTGCATCCAGCCCAGAGTAGACATCTCAGGTCAGGGTTCCCAGAAGTAGTGAGGACATGGCCATTTTCACCACTGAACTACCAAAAATCACACATAAATATTTAGATTACACTAATAGAAGGTTCACAGCCCCTGTGTAATATGCATACAGGGTGCGTTTTGAGACACACTCCAATTAGAAGGCCAGTTCAAGTGATATTCCTCACTTAACACAACCGTGGGGAGATATTTCTTTCAGCACTTGTGATGAGCTGTGCAGTCCCAGCATGTGCTGTTCATGGGACACAGAGAAGTAAAGACTTGTTTTGTTTCGAGACATGACTCGTGATTTCAAGTCAGTCATAAGGTACAATCTGAATGGGGAACTGCTAGCAGCCATCTGCATCCCCCTGGGAGGCAGGGAACAGCTTGGTGGTGAGGGGCTGTGTACTGGGATGCCTGAGTTGCACATAACTGCAGAAATGAGCTCTGCTACCGCCTACTCTGAAAATAATGCTGTAGCTACAAGTGTTATTAGGAGGGGAAAAGTCTCCCCCTGGTGGGAAAAGGCTTTTCTGCTGTGAAATCAAATGAAGGCCCGTCGTCAGCGTGCAAAAGCTGCAAAAGTAATGGTCCAAGAATGAGAAGTCATGAGCTTTGTGTAATAGTGACTGTGTAGGATATGCTCCACTACATCCCTGATGTTATAATGTCAATAATTACCTTGATTTTTTTTTTAACAATGTCTTTCTATAAACCTTGTTTCAATAAAAACTCAGGGTTTTTTGTTTTTTTTTTTCATGCTTTATTATTTAATTGGAGCCTCATTTTCCAACCACTTACTGAATGTGTTACTTTCAAATTATTTGAGTGTATTACTTTTTATGTGAAGAATATTTGTTCCCTCTTTGGAAATACATGACTTTAATATGTGCTGGCTTTTTACTAATGTTGGTAGTTTTTGCTTTTGTTTTTTTCTTTTAACAGCACATACGTTCCTGTTCCACGGAAAATCAAAGTCAAAAAAGAAAAGGTGAGCAATACTCATCTGTTAATTTGTTCTGCTGATTTATCTGTAGATCTTTTGCCTCTCTGGGAGACTGCAGGAATCCAAGGAAGTCTTTCACATCATGAGAATTGCAAGCAAAATACTCATTTTTTACAAGACTTAGCTAAGTGAAAGCTTTAGCTTCCATGGGCCATTCAGGGTACAGATGATCCACTAAATAATAGAGGTTAGAATGAAACTGTTCTTGTGACTATGCCATTGCATAACTGTTGTTTTAAAGTTTGCAGTGCTTTTTCTGGTACTGCTCAGGGACATTTAAGGCTGTCTGCTGGTCAGTGGTACTCACTCTCCCCAGCAGTTTTTCTGTTCCTACCCACTGCAGTCTTTTAGATGTACAGACACTTTGACCTTCGAAAGCTTTTGGAGCTTTTAATAGTGATTTGACTATTTGATCACTCTTGGTCAGTTCCATGTAGTAAAGAGCTAAGTGAATTCTGAATAAATGAAAGTCTTGTAGAGTTCATTATGATCAGTGGTATCAGTGGCTCTTGGGGAAGAACCATGTGCCACAGCTGTAACAACTGTCTTCAGCCAGTTAAAAAAGCCTGGAGATTGGGCTTGGGTTTGCCAAATCCGGACTAGTTTTGTCCCAGGTGCATTAATACTGTCCCAGGAGATGTTGAAGCACACTTTGAAGTACTTCGCAGGCCAGCAAACATACCCTGTTTGTCACAGGGAAAGATCTGAGTAGTGTGGACACAGTCTGTGCCAAGTCACTTACCTGAAGGCTAAAGAAATCCCTCCAACCCATTTTAGTTCACAGCACAGATGTATAGAGGACAGTCAGACAGGGAACCTCATGTCACAGAATCACAGAATGGCCTGGGGTGGAAGGGACCTCAAGGATCATGAATCTTTAACCTCCCCATTTAATACTAGATCAGGCTGCCCAGGGCCCCATCCAATCTGGCCTTGAACACCTCCAGGGATGGGACATCCACAACCTCTCTGGGCAGCCCATTCCAGCACCTTACCTCTTTCATCATAAAGGACTTCCTCCTAACATCCAGAGAACTTCCCCCTGACATCCAGTTTCCCTGGAAATGTCAAAGGAGGGGGGACAAACACAGTGCCTACCCTGCAGCAGTCAGAAGAAGGTTCATCCTGTGCAGCAGACTGACTCATTTTCCCAAGTACACTGCTTTTTAACAGACCCTATTGCTGGAGACAGGATTTCCAGTGGAGCAGGATGGTCATTCCCATGCTGGAGCTGCATGGTCTGAGGACATAAGCAAGGCAGGCTGCGTAGAGAGAGGTTAAAGACATTTCATCTTCCACAGACTTTCCATCAACGTGGAACTCCTGTTGAAGCAACTTTTGAAGAAACTGATTTTCAGGGCAGCTTAGAGCTCTTAGAGTCTCAAGGACTTGCGCAGTTATGTTGTCAGTCGCAGATCACAAGATAAAGCACGGCCTTCATTCAGCAGATTGGGTTTTGCCAAAGTTTTCAGTTGAGACCTTTGACCACTATCAGTTTATATCACCGTGGACCTCTGTAGGGTATTAAATAATCACTCAGCTCACCTTTACCTGTGGTGATGGACACATTAGCCTCTGAAAAACCCTGATGAGTTAGAATGTGGCAGGTTGTTAAACTGGTGTCACAACTGTTGTTGTCAGCAGCTTCCTGAACAGGACAGACAAGAAGTCTGTATTTCCTCCCACATTGTGTGATCCTAAGCATCATTTGAGAAGTGGTTACACACAGATAAAATGTCAGCAATTAACCCCTGACTCTGTAACAAAGAAAAAGCCCTGCAGCTAACCAGATAGTTCGGAAACACTGCCACTCTAATTCCAAATGCAGCATGGAGGGAAAAGCTTCTCTTTTCCTGATGCAGTACAAGAAAGTTGAAAACAAGGTCTAGTCTTTGGATGACTGTTCTCTCTTGCCTGTTCTAAATTGCTGTTTCCATTAGATGACCCCATAATTTTCCTGAGAGATAAAAAAGGCTGATGTATGTCCAGCTAAAAGAAAAAAAACATAGAAAAATAATATGTTTGGGAAACAGGAGAAATGCTTTCTGATAGGCTTCCTGATAGTTCATACCTGACTCTCGGGTTTGCTTTGACCTATAAATATAGACAGCAAGACATGGTTGGCATACATTGCAGAAGATGCTCATAGAGTCCCCAAATACTGCATTGGATCTTCCGTTTCCCTTGCTCAGGCCTAAGATACCCCAGAGCTCACTATGGCAGGATGCTGCAGGGTGAACTGAGTGGCTGATTTTCTTTTCCTTGAGCAGTCTCATACCCATTGGTTACAGGAGGAGTCCCTTTTGGATTTACATTAGTGTGATCAAGTGGGATACTGAGTCTGAAGAAGGAATAGACGTGAAATTGCACATGGAAAGTATTACGGGATATGTTTAGCTATGGGTCTTTGTTTCCCTTTCACTTGTTCTTAAAGAATACCTATTATTTCTTTCTCTCATACTTCCCTATCCCAGTGTCACGTAGGGATGAAATGCTACAGTTATTTTTATTCCCAAGGTGTTTTAGTAATGAATCTGTCTCTCCAATTTTGCCTAGATCCTGATTTACAATCCATCTTTTATCAAATATGTCTATGAAAACTGGCTTCAGAATCATGGGAGATACCCTTCCACAGGCCTTCTTTCTGTGATATTTGCACTGCATGTATGCGATGAGGTAAAGTCTGGCTGCATTTGGATTTATAGGTTTTAAATAAGATTTACCACACGTAAGTTCCAGAAGCATCCCCATGCCATTATTTGCTGCATTTTCTGCCTTTCACTTCTTCAGACAGATGCAGAGTCCTCAGTAACATTCAGATGTGCTCAAGTGACTGTTTCTTTTAGTGACAGTGACTGGTAGAGTTTAAAATGCATTTCAGAGAAATTTAACTGAGCATAAAAGGTGGTAGTCCATTCGGAATTAAAAGACGTACAAAGATGGATTGTGTCTACATCTAAAACTAGTTGTTTGTGTATCCGTCTCATCAGTGGAAGCCCAGAGTATATTGTCTGACTTCAGGCACTCAGAGACACTGACAGTGCTCTGAACATGCCCTGTACCACAGGTGCCAGTCCAGAAGAGTGGGAGTCTCTTGCTCCTGTGTGACATCTGCCCTTCTTGAGTAGATATTGGGTACTTAGGAACAACTCACGTGGTAGTTACATTTGGGCAACTGCATTGAGGTCTTACCTATTTAGACAGTGGAATCAAGAGGCAAACCAACCACTTGGTAATACATTTGGGGAGCAGGATTACTCCCTGAGCTCTGCTGCCTAGGTCTGTACTGACTGTAGTGGATGTTCAAGCACACCCATTTAGATACCTGAATCTTAAACATGATCCCACTGGAATAATTTTATTTACCAACTCCTACATAAATCAGTTTGGAGAATGCAAATGACTTATTTTCAAATTTTTTTCTGTTCCCATGCTTGTACATTTATATAGTAAATGCCTCTGTTCCATGAGTTTGAGGAAATTTCTTTGACTAGGTAATTTGAGGTGATCAAGCAATCAGAGGCTTAGTGTAAGGTTAGGTCAACTATATAAAATAATGCAAGCATGAGCTTGGTAGCATGGTGGAGAAAAAACACAACGCTGGCAAAATCCCTGGCCTGGACACAGCTCTGCTGATTGAAGAGAGCTTTTGCCTCCTTGGCCTGTGTTGCTTGGAGAGGTGATGACAGTATGCCAACAATAATACTCCTAATGACACTGGCAGAAACTGTACAGTGGCAAGGCAGATAGGATGGACAGCTTGGGTGGAGATGGGTTTCTGTCAAGCAGGCAGTGAGCAAAGCTTTGACATTATCAGAAATAATGTAAGACAGGAGAGGCCACAGGCGTATACACACAAAGCATAATGCCTATCCACCTCTGAATCAGAAGTGACTGCAGGGCTTGGCAGGGGTCATATTTGGAAGACTAGGAACAAAACAGAACACTTTTCTACTCTTTATGGCCTTAACCTGATAAAGAGAACATTCCTAACCTAAGTCATTGACCTCCTGGAGTCAGATGTCACGCTTAGGGAGCAGGATTGTGTTATCCGTATCGCTAAACAAGAAGTCACATCTGAAAAAGTGTTTTTCTCTCTGGGTGCAGATACGGTAGTTCTCAGCACAGCTTAGGTTGTAATGTTCTTTGATTAGCCATTGTTCTGTGGTGGCACCATCTCAGTTGATAAAATAGCTTGGTATAACACCAAGGTCCTCAGGTGGTGATGTCTATAGATGTACTGACAACCAAGAGAAAGTTTTTGGTGTTTCAGTTGAATTATTGCTTTCCATGCCATAAAAGTAGTTCTCTCTTATTTCCTAGGTGAATGTGTATGGTTTTGGAGCAGACAGCAAAGGACACTGGCATCACTACTGGGAAAACAACGCTTCAGCTGGGGCTTTCCGACAGACAGGTGTCCATGATGGGGATTTTGAGTTCAATGTAACATTGACTCTTGCCTCCATTGAAAAAATAAAATTTTTCAAGGGCAGATGACCCTAGCCACAGGGACAAGTATGGGCTGCAATTTCCAACATGCAGCAGCACAAAGCTCAGTGAAGATGATCTGGATGCCAGCCAGGTTTGAAGGTGTGGATCTGGAGTGGATTCACTGCTGCAGTGCTCACCACAGGGAGCTCGCCCAAGGACCAGCTTCAATGCTGCACTTGATTTGCTATCCACAGATAGCTGAGAACTACCGATCAGTTGTGGGAATATATGACATCCTGAATCACTCCTTAGGCACTGTGGTTTGATTCCTGAGTTACTGATGAAAGATCTACCTGTTGCAATTAGGGGAAACCTGGGCACTGGAACTGCTGTTTGTATGTCCATTCTTTCCTTGAGTAAGGCAAGAAATTCTTGAAGAACATGGAAAACGTCTTCTGGGACTTGGCACCTACTAGAGTAGCTCTGAACATCATAGTAAGGATTACCTCAAAGAAATGAATTCACTTCTGCTGTTAATCTTTTTGAATTCTCTTCTGTTTCCTCTATTACTTCTGGCTTGATGCACTGTAAAGCAAAAACGTGATGAAGTTGCCTGGAGTAGTTTACTATTTCTACCATTGCCACGTTCTGCATTGAAGGTATCTAGGAAGTACAGATCAAATCACCTGTGATCGCTACTTATTTATTATTGCTTCCTATACAGCCATAGTAAGAAAAAAGAGAAGAATACTGAAAACTCCAGAAAAGAAGAAGAAGAAGAAGAAGAAGAAGAAGAAGAAGAAGAAGAAGAAGAAAACAAAGGCCTTTTTAGCCTGTTTAATTGTCTTGTTTGGTTATATATAGCTTTTTAATTTTTTTTGGTGAAAATTACTCCAGAATGTTTATTTATATTTCATCAGTTTAGGTTGGAAAGTGGACTGTTTTCTCTTTCAGTCGTTTACATGTGCCTTTTATAGTTGTGCAACAGATGTGATTTTTTTTTAATGGTGACAAATGGTATGGTTTTGTGGTTTTTTTTTAATAAAGGGGAGGGAAATTAACCAAAGTGTAGCCTCTAAGTGGTATACTTTTGTAGCTGAAACTAAGAATAATAGCTCCTATATTGTACTTAAACAATCACAAACAAGGCTGATTTTTAAAGGTAGCTTTTGCTTTTTTTTTTATGGGAAAATATCCAAATGTTCCAGGGGATCTTTTCCTCTTTATTTTTTTACAAATTTAGAAAGTGGTATCTCTCTACAGTGTCTACATTTGAAATGGAAGAGTAAGCATGGGTTGGAATATAAGATAGTGATGCAGTAGTGATGAATCCCTTCCACAGCAGCAGCATCTATGAAGTCACGATCTACGCAAACTGATCCTATAGTGTAAGCCAGACTTTATGTGCATTGCTGGAAGAATTACTGGCAGAGCTTCTGGACAGTGAGAGAAGTAACAGTGGAGATTTTACATCTGCAGATTTGTCTGAATTCAAAGAGTCCAAGAATGAAGTTCAGGTACTGAAGAGAACTGTGGGTTTTGCTTCCCAACGTAAGGAAAATTTATGGATTGTTGTCCAGTTTCCAGCTCCGGTGAAGACAAAGGAGTTCTTGGCACAGTCTTCAAAGGACTTTTGCTCAGGCCTGGGAAAAAAAAAAAGGCATCTTTCATTTCTAATGGATTACAATGGTTGGGATTTGAGGTAATTCAGAAATTGTCATCTAAATGACCTGTCTTTCTTGCACCAGTTGGTGACAGCACATCCTAGTGGATTGGTATTTTGATGTGAGCCCAGTGAAGGCCTAGCTCTTCAACTGGTGATGTCCTTCGGTCCAAGATTTGTCCCCCTGACCAGCTTTTTAATAATGTGGTCCCCTCTAAGACAGCAGTTCATGGCATAATGACACAATCACATGGAACCTGTTTCACCCAGATGAACTGCTTTACCCACATGAGTATTACTGGACTCATAACATGAAAAGAGCCACGGATGCCAAACATCTATGCGAGGAACTGAATTGTCTTTGCTGTACACATATAACTCTTCAGTTTAGCAATATGGAAAGGGCTGGATTTTCAAATCTTCATTATGAGACCTGTTTGTGATCCTCATGTCAAGAAGCCCTTTCCCAGCATGCTGACCTACTCACCTGCATGTCACAGGTCGAGCAAATTCAACATGCTTAACATTTCTACCTGAATCTTGTTTATTTATTTGTTTTGATTACTCACACCATTTAAAT
The DNA here is from genome assembly GCA_036925125.1 of Oreortyx pictus. Classification (NCBI taxonomy): domain Eukaryota; kingdom Metazoa; phylum Chordata; class Aves; order Galliformes; family Odontophoridae; genus Oreortyx; species Oreortyx pictus. Next base: position 7,333,658 of record JAUPFR010000003.1, read on the forward strand.
TGTTGTTAATCAGTATGCTTCTGGAAGGATGTCACTTTAACATCAGTCAAGCAAAGAAACTTTTAGAGGAAAAAAATCTCTGTGGAAAACTCCAACTGTATCTTCACTCTCTGATTGGATTTTTGATTTTTTTTTTTTTTTGCATCGTTAGTTTGAAATATTACAATTTATTTTTTCATTGATTTCTTCTCCTTGATGTCAGTAACAGGAACATTTCATTGCTGTTCCAGTCATTTCCAGAAAGATGTGGAGGAGAACTGTGGCTTGATACCATTTCCCATTGATTTTTTGTTACAAGTGGCAGCTTGCAATCAAGAAAAATAATATTAAAAAAAATCAGCTATCCTCTAGCCTGTATTATTTTGAAAGTTTCCTGTTGCTGTTCATATTAAATTTCCAACTTTTCCCTGAATTCTGTTTCTGACAGCACATATAAAGCTCCTGGCTCATACTGTTCTGGATAGATTTAATATCTTCATGTGACAAGCTGCAATTTCTTTTTTCTTGACAACAGCAAGTAGTAACTATGTACCACTGAGGTCCATTTTTCAGAGCAGGAGAGCAAGAAGGTGGATCTTACAAGCTGCAGGATGAAAGATAGTTCGCACCATTTCATTTCTGTTCCAAAGAAACTTTTCACGGAGTCCTTTACGTGACTGAATGCCGATCATTCAAATGCCTTCAGAATAAGGAGATACCAACAGATGACGCTGGAGGAAGAATTCATTTCCACTGTCAGTGTTGAAGACTGTTTGTCTTCCTGCTATGCATTTTCTGGTTTTATTTTGCTTAAAAGAACAACAAGTTCTTTTAAAGACGAGTTGCTAAGTCAACTGGTCAAGGCATCAAACTCTTGAACTGTGTTTATCACCCGTGAAAATTCTCTGAAGCACTCCTTGAGCGTGTGTTGTGTTCTTAACCAAAGCCAAATGTCTTGAGCACTTTTTTTCTCTCATGAACACATTTTCTTCCAATTTTTTTCTGACTACATGATTGATTATGATAATCATTTTTTGTTGTGTTTTGTTTGCTGTGATGGTGGGGAGTCTTAATCATTCTTTGACATTTTATTTATTTAATTTTTCAGTATGATATGAATCAAAATAAATTTTTTTATTGTAATCAAATAGAAGGTGTTTTTTCTCTGTCCACACTTGATCTTTTCCCCCACAGTATTTCCATTACCTTCTAGGACCTCCTCTGACCCATAGCAATGCAATGAAGCCTTCCATCTTCCTTCTCAAGGAAACTATCACAATCATGATGTCTGCAAGTCGTTTCCTGTTCCCAGAATGAAGTTTAAAACATCACAACTTCACTGGAATTGAAAGTTCCCACATTCTTCAGCAAGTTTAGCATTCCCAGTCTTAAATCCCCCTAAATGTCTTCCTGATGTGAAAGAAGCTCCATTTGGGTGTCCCACTCTGACTTGTGGGTAAAGCTCACTTCTCAACGTCCTTTAGGTATCTCTGAGTCTTCCATCCAACTGATCCCAGTCCTACTGCACCTTCAGCAACTCAGTAACTATCTGATTCATCCTCTCCAATTGTCCACACAGTCATTCAGGGAGTAGGCTGTTCCTTAGCTGGAGGTCTTGCAGCCATCAAATGATACTAGTCTCTCAGCCTAGCTGTGATTCCAAAACCCTTTGCCTGTGGCTCTTGCTTAGCTTGGTGTAACACCATGCCAAAGGTTGATGCTGCAGAGGGATAGCTACTGAGATTAGAGGTTCTCTATTGGCCAGCCTCTAAGTCCACATAAAGCCCACCAACACCAGCATAAAGTTTCTCAAGTTTTAACTCTAAATGCTCCCTTATCTCACTATTATTCAAACTTTAATGTAATTGGGAGTTCTTAAGCAAAAAAAAAAAAAAAATTGTAATGGTAAAGTTGTTGTTGGTATGGCCACTCTTGTCCCTTAGGAGAGCCTTGAAAATTAAAATATCTACCTAGCCTGCTGAAAAGGGATAATAGCTCCACTGTTAACTACCCAAATGTGTGTGTGAGGTGGGGTTGAAGTGTCATGACCACTGCAGACTTGTGTCCAAACACAGAATCACAGAATTTTAGGGGTTGGAAGGGACCTCTAGAGATCATTGAGTCCAGCCTCCTGCCAAAGCAGCTCCCTAGCCCAGGTTGCACAGGTAGGTGTCCAGGTTGGTCTTGAACATCTCCAGAGAAGGAGACTCCACCACCTCTCTGGGCGAACATGTAACCATAGCATAGCCAAATGTATATAAGCCTTTGCTCTGCTGGGGTCCACAATTACATGGAAGGATCCCCTTGTGCATCCAGCACCTTATTAATGCCCGCTTCTTAATATCACATTGATCTTAAGGAGTTTTATTTGTGCAGGGATTTTGACAGCAGCAAAGTTACTCCGGAAGGATAGAAGGAGGTATCATCACGGAATCACAGAAATGTAAGGATTGGAAAGGACCTCTGAAAATCTAGTCCAATCTCCTGCTAAAGCAGATTCCCTACAGAAGGTTAGATAGGGAAGTATCCAGGCCGGTCATGAACATCATCAGAGAAGGAGATTCCATCTTCTCTCTAGGCAGTCTGTTCCAGTGCTCTGGAATCCTCAAAGTAAATATTTTTTCCTCATGTTCAGATGGAACTTCTTGTATTCCAGTTTGTGCCCGTAGCCCCTTGTGCTGTCTCTGAGCGCCACCACGAAGAACTTGGCCCCATCCACTTGCCTCCCATTCATTTGATTTTTATAAGTACTGATGAGATCCCTTCTTAGTCTTCTCCAGTCTGAACAGCCTTCCTCCTCTGTCATCCTCAGCAAAGCAAAATAAAATGAGGACAGCTTGCCATTCAAAACCATGCTTCATGTCCACTCACAAGAAGTACACTGAAATGCAGATTCCAGGTCTAAAGTGATTTTGTCTGGAAGATAATTTGCATAAGTACACAATCTAAAGATCTGAGGGATCAGTAGGATATGTAGCAGCGACAAGAGCAACATCTCAACAGATGGACCAACCACAAGAGTTGGAGAAAGGCTTTTGTTTATACAAACAACTGAAAAAAAAAAAAAAACAGTTGCCCACAAAGAGACAAGGTGGCTTTAGTTCATGGCATGGTTTCCTCTGATGGCTCACATTGAGGACATCAATTAAAGCAAATTAATGAAAAGGCAGAGGACTCTCTTGCCACCTTTGAAATTTGGTCTTTCTTGTCTCTTCTACAGACTTTCAGTGAACAGATGTCACTATGTGTTGTTATCTGCAGACAATATGAAATAAAATGTGGTTCCCTCAGTGGAAAGTTCTCCAAGGTTAGATTATTTTATGCAGAGGTAAACCTCTGTGTTTTCAGCTTAATTTTCTCCTGTAGAATTGTTTTTTGGTTTTTTTGTTTTTTGTTTTTTGTTTTTGTTTTACTCCTGAGTTTCTAAGGCAACATTTGGCTGGCAGATTATAAATACGTCTGCATGGGAATTTGGCTGGACCTGTGACACTGAGACGGAATATTTCCCAGAACTGTTACTTTTTCCACATGATCACATACTCCAGTGCCACATAGCAGGCCCATAGCTGTGCTGTCAGCTGCCTCTGTGTCCACCCAGACACTAAATTAGCAAGAAAATCATCCTGCTCTATGCCACCAATGCTGCATCTCACAGCCTCACAGTGTTCCTCCGATGAAGTCCCAGCTAAGTGCCCATGTCGGATTTTACATTAAGAAACACTTTTAGCAGCTTCTCCTCACCTATTTTTGTTGTTTTTCTGATCCTGTTTCTCCTTTGAGTGTTGGAGGACTTGTTAGAACACATCCTCATGCTCAGACATCAGAGGGCGTGTATGGGTGAGCAAGGGCCCCAGGAGGCTGATGAAGCACTGAGTTTCTGTCTGTAGAGTCACAGTCATGAGAGTGGTTGATGACCAGCAGTTCATCACAGGGGATTTGAGAGAGTTGTCTGTGTCTGACAGCCTGTGTTACTGAGGGTTTAATTTGAATAAGTAGACAGGGATATAGAAGTAAGTGGAAGGTCATGACAGGCTAAATAAAATCAGTAGGACTTCAGAAAACATTCAGAAACAAGTGTTTTAACTGGTTGGTTGGTTGGTTGGTTGGTTGGTTGGTTGGTTGGTTGGTTGGTTGGTTGGTCGGTCAAAGTTGGTAGGCCAGAAGAGCAGTAGAATGCTCATGGCTTTGGGGCTGTTTGTGTTGTTGGAGGTTGGCCACAGGCAGCAGCCAAGCATCCACCCATCTACTCCCTTCTCCCAGTGAGGTGTATGACAGAACAGAAAGAGCAAAAGCGAGAAAACATATGGACAGAGTTTAATCTGTTAAAAGAAGCAGAAGTCCAAGCAATGCAAAGGCAGTCACTCAGCATCTCACGCCAACAGACCAGTACCCATCCAGTGTCCAAGCAGCAGCCAACTCCAAAGATAACCCTCCATCTCAACTTATTGTTGAGGCTGACATTATATGGGATATATATGGGAATAACCAGTAGGCCAATTCTGCCTGCCCTGTCTGTGATGCCTCCTGGCCTCTTACCTACCCTCATCCTACCCCATCCTCTTTGATGGGAGGCTCAGCAAGAAAAAGAAAAGGCTTTGATGCCATGCAAGCAATGATCAACAGCAGCCAAAACACTGGTGTTCTATCAACACTTGTACATCCATGTGTGCAAAGCACAGCACCATATAAGGGGCTATGATCAAAGTTGACTCCAACCCAAAGAAACTTTGAGTTTAAAATGGACTCAAGGGTTGTAAAGACCTTTTCTGAAGTCTGAGAGCAGATAATATTAACATCTGAGAAAAATCAAGACAAAACTGCACCAAGCTAACTCAGTTATAAGTTGTTCCCAAATACTCACCCCACAGATCGCCCACAAGAATCATGTGGAATAACTGTTCCTCACTGGCAGGAATGACATGATCCAAACTGGAAAGAACTGGGAGCTTCATCAAGAGGAGTGCAACCAGGAGCACTTGGTATGCTCTTGCTGAAGTGCTTTTGAAGTTGCAGTGAAAACACTGGTGGCAGTTTAATTCTTGTTATCATGAAAGCTGAAATAATTTTTAAATCAAAATTTCCAAAAGCCAAGGGCAACAAAAAAACACTGCTCAGTGTGACTGTGTGTGTGGCGTTTGCTTCCCCCCCTGTATTGGTGCAAAACCTCCTTCCCCAAAAAAGTGTGTGCCACTGTAGCAGTGATAGCATTCCCCACGGGATGCTATTGCTCAGGACCCAAAGGAATTCACAGCTGATCACTGGTTGCAAGCCTGGCCCATAGCTGCACGACTTCACAGCTTAGCAGGGAGACACAGTGGCACGAGTAAATAAAGATAGAATGTTGGTTTTATTCCCCATAATAAACAAAGGGACGGGAAGCATGAGCATGCATGCAGATTAATGAGCCTCTGAGCAGCAAGATGTGATTAACTCACTTCAGTCAGAGATGGAGATCTCAGCACCTCATTAGCTCTTTCATTAATGGTTACAGCTAATATCTAATTAGTGTCTCAATTTAGCCTGTAATGAGTTCTCCATCTTAATGGAGAGGGAGTTTTCCACTGGGTGATGGTGAAAGGGAAAGAAAGAAAAGGAGCCCTCTGGTTGCTGTGCTAAGGGAAAACCCTGACATCGTCTTCACTGATCCATCTGTCCTCCCTTTGCCCTTGTAATGGTCCATACACTGGCACAGGCATGTGTGTGATGTGCCAAGCACATGAGTGATGTGCCAAGAGGAAGCCCAGGGGGGGAAACCCAGTTCTGGTATCTGAAAAAGAAATCAGCCAAAGCTGGATGGCAGCAGGTGGGACAGTCCGGGAGGTACTATCTTCCTTCCTGGCTAAACAGCGGCAGTGACCAGAGATGTACAGGGAAGGAGGAAGAAACGTTGGGTAGAGATAAGAAGCAAAAGCTGCTTTCCTAAGGTGCACTTCAAACCACGCAGCGATTTGTTTTCCAGTAAATTATTTTATTTCCCCACTAGAGAGTGCTATTTTGCCATTCCCAGGAGTAATTGAGTGGCTTCTGGAGAGCGCAGCTCACTCCTAGCAGCATAGCTGTGATTCATTTACTAGATCTGTATTTTTGGTCTCCAGGTGAGGTCTGTCGGAATAAGGAGCACACTGGCAATGAGAGGGGTGCTACATGGGAGGAGTCCTGTAAGGCTCCACACTGTGAGGGTTCACATCAGTGCTGTTATCTCTGCAGTTTTTCTTTCGTGCATCGAGAGGGGACGATATAGCCAGTTATGGATTTGTTGTCTTTCATAATGAGTCTTTAGAAATGATCAGCACTGCAAAAAAAGGAAATTATTCTGTCTTTGAAATTTAATTTCCTGACCATGAACAGATATTTGGCATTCCTGGCAATGTGGTGATGTTAAAATCTTTTTTCATTGGGGATCTAAAAGACTTTAGTTATAGCAATGAAAATGCCTTCCGTGGACCATAAAAGGCAGCTCACTTGTTTCTAGCAGGGCTTGTATGCTATGCTACCAATATAATCAACTTGTATGGTTTGGGATCTTTTTGTTCTCAGGCAGAGTACCCACATGTTAAATTAGAGGCGAATGTATTGCAAAAAGCAATCAATGTCACAAATTAATTAACTGGGCCCAGTGAAAACAGAAGTCCTATCTGACCCTAGCTATGCCCTGAAGCTGAAGGATCAGGGAGCACTGGGTGGAGCAGCATGGCCCACTTGGCAGAGCACTCCCAAGACACAGTGCTCCTGGCTCCTGCCTCGGGTTCCCCATTGGCTCCGCTGATGACCACACTAAATCCCATTGGTGTCTGCTCAGGGGAAAGAGCATCCATCCTGGGATGGCACTGGCTAGGGCATGCTGGCATTGCCCATTTTGCTCCTGCTGGAATGTGGAGCTGTGTCCCATCCATCATCTACAGGAGGGGACACTTGTGTCAGTCCTAAGAGATCCACAAAACAGCAACTTACTGCAGCACATGGAGATGCAGCATGCTTCATCTCCAGACGTGATCAAGGCCAGGATTCATGGGACTATGAGCAACTGGATGGAATGAGATATTTGTCATTAAACTCTATCTCCGTGAATTTAACTTTCAGAATATTAATTTGTGGATAGAAATGTCATTTCTGGAAATCTCATACCCTGGCATCCTTTCCATTCATCCCTTTGAGCTTGTCTTTTTATCACACCTCTGTATAATGCTTAGCATGGGAGGAGATAAGGCTGATCAGTTTTGAACTGTTAAAGCATCCAGCAAAAACTGTCTGCCAGTCAAACATCTCGCTGATATTAACACGTCCCTAAAACTCGTAGCATTTATATGATGTGCAACAGGGCAACAGGTCGTTCATAAAACGAGAGGAAAAAATTATTTTCTTCCTCATTGTTAAAGCAGGTACGACCTGGAGTTTCTGTAATACAAACACACCCAAAGACATATATATCCACTTATGCAATGTCTGATGTGTACCTATCCTTTGTAAGTTTTGTTTGTTTGTTTTTAGTATGTTCTCCCAATCTTGGTTTTCTCCCAGAATTTTAGGAGTTTTGAAAGACTATAAAAGCTAGAAGAAAATATAAAGTACCTGCTTTTACAACAGGGCAAAAGGCACTGAGGCAAAGTGAAAACTTTCCTTGAGAAAATTAATCATTTCTGAAGTCCTACTGCCCCTTGAAAGGATCCTCATTTGTGAGGGAAGAGTGCAGAGGGCTGCTTTAAGCACAAGCTTCACAGATTTCACAGGACGATGAGTCACTCCTGCTCTGTAGAGCAGGCATTAAAAATTATCCAGAAGACATTTCTAAATCTTACCTTGGCTGGTCTGCATCCTGCTCACAGTTACAGATTTTTAGAGCTGATACAACACGTGAATACTTTGCCTTCAGGAAGCAATCACCCAGCAATTCAAACCCTTCTATTGAAAATTCGTATCAACATCTCCACTGGCATCAGGCAAAAGCTGCTTATGTGAAGTTGGTCTGATCCTGTGTTGGCCTGAATTCATTTTAGAACACGGCACGGACACTGCTGAAGTCACTTGGAAATCTTTGCAGTTTCTTTAGTGGGTTTGGATTAGCACTGAAGAAGATGCCTGCACCAGCAAACAGCAGTTTACAGATTTCCCCTGGCACTGGTGCAGTGCCACATACCATGTACTGCCCGATGGGAACAGTCCCTGGGCAGTGCTAAGAGGGAACAAGGGGAAGTGGTTTCAGACTAAAAGAGGGGAGATTTTGATTGGATGTAAGGAAAATGTTTTTACAGTAAAGATAGTGAGGCACTGGAACAGGTTGCCCACAGATGTAGTGGATATCCCATTCTTGGAGATACTCGAAGTCAGGCTGGATGGAGCTGTGAGCAATCTGATCTAGCTGTAGGTGTCCCTGTTCATTTCAGGGGAGCTGGACTAGATGACCTTTTGTGATACCTTCCAATTCAAATGATTCTAAGATCTTATGGTTCTATGCCTGGGATCAGTGGTGGTTGTCCCCTACCAGAACTGACTGAACAACAGGAGCAGCTGTGGGACAGAGCTTTTGTCTGTGCTTTCTTTTTTTTTTTTATAAGTATGTACCAAACATAGTCAAATCCTGAGCACTCCAGGGCAACAGAAAAGTACACTGTACAGCAGGCATGTGTAGCCTTCCTGTGTTTTGCTGATACCAGCATCATTCCTCCCCTCACCACAGCAAGTGCCAACCAGTTTCTTTTAGATTTGGCTCAGAAATCAGATTTTGTATTTCTCCTCTTCTGTACTCACATAAGAGATGACAATCAAAGCCCACGTGTGTTTGTTTTTCCACTGGAGAGTTGGACTGAAACAATAGCAAGCTGGAATTATAGGGAGAAAAAGACACCATGAACTCAGACCCTAACAAAATGGGAATGAGTAAGGCAAGATACAGTGCACGGATCAAATACAGTACTGGAATGATACAGTACTGGAACTGATTCTGTTTAATATCTTCATCAGTGACGTCGACAGTGGATTGAGTGCACCCTTAGCAAGTTTGTGGATGACACGAGGCTGTGGAGTGCAGCCAGCACACTCAAGAGAAGAGATGTTATCCAGAGAGACGTATACAAGCTTGAGCAGTGGGCCCAGGAAAACCTCATGAGGTTCAACTAAGCTAAATGCAAGGTCTTGCACCTCGCTCATATCAACCATCACTATCAATACAAGCTGGGGGATGAAAGAATAGAGCACAGCCCTGCACCAAAGGGCTTGGGGGTAATGGTGGATGGGAAGCTGGACATGAGCCAGCAGTGTATCCTCACAGTCCAGAAAGCCAACCATATCCTTGGCTGCATCAAAAGAAGCATGGCCAGCAGGGCAAGGGAGGTGATCCTGTCCCTCTGCTCTGTGCTGGTGAGACCTCACCTGGAATAATGCATCCAGATGTGGTATCCTCAGTACAGGAGAGACATGGACCTGTTGGAATGTGACCCAAGGGATGGAATGCCTCTCTTATGAGGACAGGCTGAGAGAGTTGTGGCTGTTCAGCCTGGAGAAGAGAAGGGTCCAGGGAGAACTGAGAGCGGCCTTTCAGTATCTGAAAGGGGCTATACAAAGAAGGGGACAAACTCTTTAAAAGGGTTTGTGGTGACAGGACAAGGGGAAATGATGTCCAGTTTAAAAGGTGGTGATTTAGACTGGATAAAAGAAGCAGGGTTTACAATAAGAGTAGTGAAGCACAGGAAGGAGAGAGGTGGTGGATGCCCCATCCCTGTAGACATTCAAAGTCAGGGTGGACAGGGCTCTGAGTAAGCAGATTGAGCTGTAGGTGTCCCATTCACTGCAGGAAAGCTGGACTAGATGACCTTTAAAGATCCCTTCCTATTCAAAAGATTTTATTGTTCTATGATAAATAAAACAGCTTGTCCAGTTTTGAAGATTGGCCCATGTATGGGTCTGGGTGCTATACTACAGGTCAAAAATGTCATTTCCTTCTTTCATTCACTCTTGTCTACAGAAAGGACTACTTCTCTCAGAAAGCTGTCTGCTCTTTTCACATCATGTTTTGCTGTAGTAAGACAACCATGACATGGTTTGAAGAAGATAGGTGCAGAGAGCTCAAGTACTCCATCCTACCCATGACCTCATCCCTATGTAAATGCATGGCCAATATCAGCCTGACCAAAGCTGGAAATGACCGGTCCTCCTCCTCCTCCCTGGATCTTTTCTTTCTCGTGATCTCCAGCATGATCAGACCTGCAAGCAGATCTTACTGCTGACCCTGACTTGAGAAGGGATAGTCAACTGAAAGCTGGAAAATACCCTGCTCCATTCCCTACCACTTGCTCTGTGCAGTAGCCTCAGGAAAGGCTCTTACTCATCAATTTGTTATCGATCCACAGCAGTTGTAGTTGCAGAGATGGGAGCTGCAATTAGGACAGTGAGAATAGCATAACCTGTTACTCTGAGGCTGTGGTTAGTGCAGGAGGAACATCTCCCACGTGGAAGTGAGCAGAGGTGATCCAGAGACCATGTGGTCAGAAACAGTACGCTCAGCAACTGATTTCCACATAACAAATAAGGACTGATTTACCATTTTCCTCACCCTATACCTTGGTATGTGGGTGTCCTGTCTTATTGCTCTTGACTTGCACAGAACTAAGAGGTCCTTTGAGTTGCTGAGGACAGACTGAAAGCCTCGAGGGCTGAGAATCTCTGACATTCTTGTCATTTGGACAAGAAGAACCTGATAATTCGAGATTCACTGACCCTGAGATGAACTGGGCAGTCAGTGTGACATAGAATCTTAGAATTATAGAATGGCTTGGGTTGGAAGGGACTCTAAAGATCAACAAGCTAAAACACCCTTGCCATGGGGGTGTTTTAATAACAACAAAATAACAAAAATAGCAAAAATAACAACAAAATAACAAATATATATATATATATATATACAAGAAGAAAACTATGTTTGCCAGCATTTGGTATAGTCCCAGCTGCTGTGTCACTTTGAAGATTATTTCTTCTTCCTATCCAAGTAGAGCCTGATATGATGCAAGACAGCAGGACTGAAGGAGGAGAGGTGAAAAAAAGAGAGGGAGCAAACCTGACCCTTTCAGCAGTCAGGAGGTGTCAGATTGTATCCTCCATTTTGTGTAATTTCACCCTAAAGAGTAAGGACTTGAAACAAGGGCAAGTGGCAGAGGCCACTGCTTGCCAAGAACTCAGATCTCTTCTTTCCCTAGTAGGTGCATGGCTGTGCTAGCACTGCTCTGCCTTGGCTGTTCTGAGGACCTATGGGGGTCAGCAGTGTCTGAAATGGAGTACGGTCACAAGCGTAATTAACAGATTACATCATCATGCTTCCAGAGCAAACCTCTCCAGCTCTTCATGATCTTGTCCCAGAATGTTAAACAAAGACATGAGACATATGTACAGCCCCATTTATCCTGTCCCTGACCTGCATTTTGATCTTGATTCTCATCTCATTGCTGAAAGCAAATGAAATTCCAGCATGTGGTTGTTCTGGTTTACCCCCCACACGCACATCCCTGCTCCCATTTCTGAGGTGTCCTGAAAATAATTCAGTTAGCAGGAAATAAACAGGACATTACTCCTGATGTTTTTCAATTGTAATTTCTCTTTCCCTGATGTCAGCCCCTGGAAGAGGGAGTGGGGGAAGAGGAACTCAGGCCATCAGAAGACTTTTTGGCACCAGTGAGCAACATGTGTGCTGCCAAACTCTTCACCATTGTTCAGAGTGCACCCTGCTGTCTGCCTGAGACCTGAACAATAGAGCCTTACTGTGAAACTGTTAAAGAAAAAAAACTGAGAACAGAGAAGCCAGGTCAAGCAGCAGAATTAACTGATCCCAGCAAATGCACATTTTTACCTTCTCTGACAGCTAATAGTTATGAGAAAGGATGGGTATTTGTTAATAGCCACTGGGTGTTTTTTTCTTTAGTATTGAGAAGCACTTGGACTGTCAGACATGAAGTTTGAAATTTTGGTGGTCCTCTGTGAAGCTGTGAGTTGGATTTGATGATCCTTGAGGGCCCCTTCCCTCTTGGCATATTCTAAGGTTCTATGATTCTAAGTGATGGGTCTGGAGAACAAGTGTTATGATGAGTAGCTGGGGGAACTGGGATTGTTTAGTCTGGAGAAGAGGAGGCTCAAGGGTGACATTGCTCTCTACAACTACCTGAAAGGAGATTGTGGTGCCAGCCTCTTCTCCCAGGTAACAGCAACAGACAAGAAGGAATGAACTCAAGTTGTGACAGGGGAGGTTCAGGTTGGATATTGGGAAGAATTTCTTCTCCAAAAGAGTGGTGAAGTGTTAGAACAGGTGATAGAATCACTGCCTCTGGAGATTTTCAAGAACCATGTAGATGTGGCACTGAGGGACATGGTTTGGTGGGCATAGTGTTGATGGGTTGATGGTTGGACTAGATGATCTTAGAGGTCTTTTCCAACCTTAATCACTCTATTAATAGAGTCTGAGTAGTAAGGTAAAGCCTGAAGCAGACTTGCATCATTTCAAATTCCATTCACAGAGCAGACTCTAACCCTGGAGACACAGGCAACCTATGTCCCTGGTGACAATGGTCCTCACCATTATTCATCATTTGTGCTCAGACTGTGGGGTCCTGGGTCCCAGAATCACAGAATTACAGAATCGTAGGGGTTGGAAGGGACCTCTGGAGATCGTCTAGTCCAACCCCCTGCCAAAGCAGCTCCCTAGACCAGGTTGTACAGGTCTCACCAGCATATGATGGTAATCCTGCTCATTCAGCAAGCCTGTGTCCATATGTATTGATGATACCGAGAGCTCCTGCTCTTGTCTTCAATATTTCCTGCTATGAGTAAAACAAAGATTAGAGCATTGCAGGACCAGTTCCTTGCCAGAGTAATTTTTCTTAAGCACATCCTATATTAGTTAGACACATTAAACTTTAGAAAGATTTCCTCTGTACCACAGGACGGCGCTGTCCCACTGAGCAACCTGACTGAGCTGTAGATGTCCCTGTTCATCGCAGGGAAACTGGACTAGATAATCTTTAAAGATCCCTTCCAACTCAAATGATTCTATGAATCTATTATGTTAACAGCAGTGAAAATCACTGCCCCACTTCTTGCAGATGGCAACCAGCATGGTCTCAGTTCAAACAAGCGACGGGCTGCAATAACACGTGACATCAAGAGGGACATCAAGAGTATTGGTTGAGGCAGCACTCCAGACTGGATGGAATTGGTTGAGCAGGAGAGCAAGCAGATGGAAGAACTCCAGATGGAAGAGGAAGACATCTGAAATCACCCTTTGCCTTTCTTTCTCACTAAAAGTGAGTATCAGCCTGTTCAGCATCCTGCTGCATTGCTTTACTATGTGTGATCACTCCCCAAATATCTGAGTTTCCCCTTTTCAGCCCAGATATTAACCTAGACCATGAGTCACAGTGTTTTGGACCACTGCCCATCTGCAGTGAATGTCCTGGAGCAGATGATTGAGAAGCATTGCTTCCCTTTCAGCATCTGACAGTTGGCACACTGAGGAGGAGGTTATATTCGATCTGTCCTGTTCCACTTGCATTTCTCTTGCTTTTTTGACTCTTCTGTCCTCTACCACTGGGGCATTGAACCAAGTCAGAATTCTTCCCTTCAGTAGTGGTCAGTACTGTCCCAATTGTCCCAGTACAGGGACGTGTTGCAAGAGCGATAAAGTGTTTAATTAAAGGTTGAGGCCTTTTTGGCACAGGTCTGTGCTTTGGTCTCCTAGTAAACCAACTTAAGAACTGCTCGGGTTACACAAGCCAGGAGTTAATCAGTAACTCAGACGTTTATCACTTGCACGTTTAGCTATTTAGTCCTCCCTTGTAATACGTGCCTTTTATTTATTTATTTATTTTTAAATTTCCAATTTAATGAGTAACTTCTCAGGAGGAGATGAAATGCACCTGTTCTCCCAGCATGTAGGACCTTTTTCACTGGTGGCCCATTTTAACTGTAACTGTATCCCTAATTCATTCATGCAGAAATGAAAATCCAAGTGTTTATAGAGAAATAAAAAGAAAATATTCCCTTGAAGACAGCTTAGTCCCTCCCACAGCTGTCACCTGGCATGTTCCCAGCTTCAAGCTGTTCTGCAGGCTCATTTATCTATGTACACCCCTTGTACGGTCTCCAAACAACTCTTGTGGTTTTTTTGTTTTGTTTTGGTTTGGTTTTTTAGTTTTTTTTCCTTCCTACATATATTCACAGAACTAAAGAAAAAAAGTGAAGCAGAATAGGTCTCAGGAGTTTATCTGGGCTGGTGATTTACTTTCCCTCTGCTCTATCCCAGTGCATCCATTTACCAAAAGAACAAGAAAGTGAAGGAGGTTTGTTGTGCAGTCCATTTAGGATTATGTACTTTCTGCAGAGGAGAAACTGGGACTGTTGCTCCCAGTTTTTCCATTGCTACTTGTGGGAATGTGGGCAAGCCAACAGCTCTGTTTGTTCATGGATAACCTAAAGTAGAATCGTATCAATCAGAATATTACAATTTAGAACAGGTCCATAAGGATCATCACGTCCAAATCCTTGATTTTGCCTTTGAGTTCCATCATCTGATTATGAGCTGTTTTGACATCTATGGAAGAGTGTTATTAAGACAATATAAAGTATTACTATCTTCCTGTGCAATTCTTCTTGTGCGTGGGACGTGCTGATCTCTCTGTGCCCTCTTCCCACCTGTTCACTCCAACTCCTTCTTACATTTCTCCCCTCAGCCCTCACCACGTTTGGTTGCTTTTCATAGAATCACAGAATCATAGAATGGCTTAGGTTGGAAGGGACCTCAAGGATTACCAGTTTCCAAACCCCTGCCACAGGCAGGGCTGCCAACTCTAGATCTGATAAGCTACTAGATCAGATTGCCCAGGGCCCCATTCAACCTGGCCTTGAACACCTCCAGGGATGGAGCATCCATGACTTCTCCAGGCAGCCTGTTCTAGCACCTCACCACCCTCCCAGTAAAGCTTTATGCATATTCATCATACAGTCACTACTGAAAACAATGTGCCTTCTGAGGTTAACTCCTCTTTGCCCAGCAGAACTGATACAGATGCTTCCTATCATTCTTCTCCCTGTTCCCAGTCAGGGCTCTCTGCCTCCAAAGCCTCCCCCTGCCAACATCACCTCCAGAAGAGAAACAGGCTGTGAAGGTGGGCAAAGTAGACGAGGGCAGGAACATTTCTGCAGTCTTTATTCCTGGTGACACTGGCTGAGTCTGAAAACACACTGCTGGATGCCAACTGCCCAGACAATGTTTGAAGAAGGTGTACTGTGAAAGGAGGGGTGGATTTGTGGATGTGTTCTTCCTGTGAATCGAAAACTGAAAGTGCCTGATCACAGACAGCTAAAAGAAACAAATCCAGAACTGTCCAGGACAAGTTTTATGGTTGTTTTTGATAGAAGAAATTGTTTCAAGCTGGCATTGATGTCATTAACTTCCCAGCATTGATTCTGAAGTTCTCCTCTCTCTTTTAGCCTATGTTGAACACTAATTAAACCCACTTATTGCAAAAACAGCCTCAGGTTTATAGTACTATTTATTAAACTCCTTAATGATACAAGAGGGAAAAATAGTTTCATGTTATCAATTTTTAATTAACAATGTCAGTTATGTGCAGTCAGCCTTGCCAGATGCCTGGGAGAGGGATGCAAAGAGTGAAAAAGAGGGAGAGATCTCAGAAAGAAAAAGGGACTCAGCTATTTTCCCACCAAATGTCATGTACAAAACCATTCTTCAGGTAAAAGAACTTTGGTGTTAGAGAAAAACAAACTTCAGGTAAAAGCCAAAGTTGTCCCTGGATGCAAAGTTTTCTTCAGTGTTTTCTGTAAGTATGACAGAATCATAGAACATCCCAAGTTGTAAGAGCCCCACGAGGATCATTAAGTTCAACTTTTGGAAGACATCAAGGGAGCACGGGAACCAGCCTCCTGCAGCAGCAAAATGCTTGATGATTAAATATTTTATTCTTTGCTGAGACACTGTCCAGACACAAGCACTGTATGGGCTCTCCGAAGTGTTAAACATTAAAATGTCTGTCTGTCTTTCATCACATATTTACAACAGATTTGAATTTCTCATGGTAGGATACAACAGAGAGCGTCTGCACCTTTATCTGAACATAGTCTCTTGCATGCTTTTGATAGCACTAGTAAGTTTCTTACTTAGCTGTACAATTTCTAATTAAAAAAAAAAGGCAAGACAAGGCCAATGGGCACCTTGCTGTGGGATGTGAGGTAGTGCATGGACCTGTTTGAATCAGCCACCTCACCCCTGTGACAACAGAAGCAGCTGTCATTTGGCAGTAGAAGCTCTTGGGAGGTCACTGGCATCTCCTTACAGCCCCAGAATGGATGCGTGCAGACCACATCTGAAGGGCACAGAGAAAAAGGCTGCAACTGTGAGAACTCTCCGGGTATCCAGACCCCAGCTATGGATCATCAGCCTTCCTGACAGCTGGGAAAGGGCAGTGGTACAGGCACCAAAATGTTGCACAGTTCAATCATTCAGAAGTAACACCTTTGTACAGATCTATGTACATTCATCTCTCCTTGATTACTCACATGTCATCATTTCTGTAAGTACATTTAGTCAGGTGACTGCAGGTGAGGTGAGCACATATTTACAGACTCCGGTTGGAAAACACTTCCTTTGGAGGCTGTAGTATTCCTTTCACTGTGTTACAGTGACCTGGATGATGCTGTCAGTGGAAATAAGTGAGTGGCATGATGGTTGCAAGAGCCAAGGGTCAATTAAGTGTACTCCCTGTGTCTTAGTTTCCTCCTGGCCAGAAAAGATCTCTTTCCATCATAACTCATTCTTAAATCTTCTGGTAAGTGGGGCTTATGGCAAAACTGATTGTTATGGGCAAACATTATCTGTGAATTGGGAGAGATAATCTGCAGTATTTGGGAAGTTTAGCTTCATACCTTACTCTTTGTTTTGTTTTCTATCTGCATTTCAGGAAAAGATATTCTCTTACAGGAACTGTGAAGGTAAAAAAAGAAAGAAAAAGAGCTTTTATGGAAACAAATCACACTCAGACCTCAGACCAATAGTCAATGTATGTGAGCTGAAGAACCCTTTATGGCCTTCGTGTCTAATTCTCAAAAGCAATCAAGAAGAAAAGAGGGAGGATGAAAGCGAACATTTAATCTGAAGCAGTGACATCTTCAGGGCTAATACAAGTAGAAACAGGTCAGGCAACGTTGTTCTTTCCGCACTGATCACATGAAAGGTGTGTGTCTCAGGACTGTGGATCATTCACTCCAGTGAGACATGACGGACGTGCTTGAAGGAAAAGTCACTGATTTTAGAGAACTGGCTGCTGATTTACCACTGGAATCTTTTATTGGGTTAACATAGTACTTTATTTTCCTAACACTATGCAATTCAGCCTGGTGCTCACCAAGCATAGCGAGGTTTATAATCTGTTAATGTTCAACTTTGCCTGCACTTGTCTCTTTGTTTCATATCCTGTGTTACTATAGCTTTATTTCTAGACACGGGGAGAACTGGCCAATCAGGCACCAAGTTTCCAGTTCTTGCTAATGCCTTGGACTCTAGTCAAACTTGCAAAAGCTTCATATAATCTTAGTATTTGCACATACATTGCCTCCTGGGCCTCATGCAGAGCACTCTGTCCTGCAGTTCCACTGTTGGTTTTATCAACACTACCACTGTGGGAGATGCACGAGGGGATATATTCAACACACACACACATACCAACACATAAGACCTTCACACCAGGTTTCTCAATTCATCCTTTCTCCTCCTCTATTCATATGAGGAGAACCACAAGCACAGACCTAAAGAAAATCCTAATCTCAAATCACATCATCCATAGCAATTCTCTGAATTGCCGCATGCCTTTTACCTTCTCTGATATTAGTTTGTTCTCTCGATAAACAATGTCAATCTTTTTCCCCTCCTGCTAAGTCGTTCCCATAAGTCCAAGATCCTTATTCTTTTCCATTTGGAAATTCCCTGTACTTCCTTGAAAACCTGCGGCAGGTCTTTCACCTACTACACTGCCTTCCGACAAGGAAGTAAGAAACAGGTCACAGAATCATAGAATTGTAGAATGGTTTGGATTGGAAGGGACCTTTAGGATCACCCAGTTCCAACCCCCCTGCTATAGGGCTGGACACCTCCCTCTAGACCAGGTTGCTCAAAGCCCCATCCAGCCTGGCCTTGAATGCTTCCAGGGAGGGGGCATTCACAACCTCACTGGGCAACTTTTTCCAGTGTCTCACCTCCCTCACAGTAAATAATTTCTTCCTGATACCCAGTCTAAATCTACCCTCTTCCAGTTTAAAGTCATTTTCCCTCATCCTGAAGGTCATCAGTTTACCCTACCTCATGTGTGGATAGAATGATGCCATCATGTCTTCTGACTCACCTTACTCCTCTATCTGAGATGATTCATTTGTCGTCAAGTCTGGCTACACAGAACAATGCTGATTTATACGTCAGCCTACCAGAACCATGTCTGTAATCTATGTGATGCACATGCCCTGAACAGCACACAACAATTCAGGTCTGAGAGACTGAGTTCAGATTATTCAAGCCATAAATTCTTATGTCACTTCTGAAAATCCTTCCATTGAGGTGTGCAGGTCTAGAGACAAATGAGAAAAAAAAATTCTGAGCACATGACAAAAGAGAGCAGAGGTGATGATCTTCTTAAGGAAATGAATGTCCTCAGTAGAGGAGAGACAGGGACCTTTTGGAGCACGTCCAAAAGAGATCCGCAAAAATGATCCCAGAGATGGAGAAGCTACACTGTAAGGATGGTCTGAAGGAGCTGAGGCTGTTCAGCCTGGAGAAGAGAAGGCTTTGGGGAGATTTGAGGACAGTCTGTCAGTTTCTAAGAGGGAGCTATGAGAAGGAAGGGGACAGACTCTTTAGCAGGGTCTGCTGTGACAGGACAAGGGGAAATAGTTTCAAACAAAAACAGAGGAGAACTAGAATAAATACAAGGAAAAAGATTTTTATGCTAAGGGTATTAAAGCACTGGAACAGGTTGCCCAGAGAGGCGGTGGATGCCCCCATCCCTGGGTACATTCAAGCTGGACAGGGCATTGTAAAACCTGGTCTATGTGTAGGTGTCCCTGTTCTTTATGTGGAAGTTGAACTAGATGAATTCTGAGGGTCCCTTCCATCTGAAATGATTCTATGATTGTGGACCAGGATATATAGACCTGTTAACAACTGGTGCTGGTAACAGAGAATACCAGCCACCACATATGGACAGTAATACCATTTTCTCTTTTACTATTCTTTATTATATCCAAAATGAAAGAAAATCTTATATTAAAGCTAATCTTGATCTCTTGCTACTAATAGTTAAGTGTGAACTCATCCAGGATTTGAATAGGAAATTTCTACTACAGATCCACACCAATGAATCATATTTGATCAGCTGGTAGAAAAAAGTCAAGCAAAACTGAATAAACTGAAATGTTCTTAGTGGCCTATCTTCACATATCAGATCAGCAAACAGATTATTACAGTCAGGGAAGATGATAACTATGAGGCAGATCTTGCTGCAGCAGAGATACAACTGGGTATGGCAATTGGAACAGTCAATTTCTGAAGAGGCTGTGGAATTAGTAAAACATCATAGACCTGATTCTAGAAGCACT
The DNA here is from genome assembly GCA_036925125.1 of Oreortyx pictus. Lineage (NCBI taxonomy): Eukaryota > Metazoa > Chordata > Aves > Galliformes > Odontophoridae > Oreortyx > Oreortyx pictus. The sequence goes on from JAUPFR010000003.1 coordinate 7,353,272, forward strand.
GGGATTCTCTGAGCTTGGGATGAATCAATATTCTGACTCCCCAAATCAAGAAAATACATTATTTGCTTCTCCAAGTCTCAGAAATGTTTCAGTCCTCAAAGAAGGCATAACAAAATTATTGATACCTGAGACACTGAGGAGGGAGATGTATCTGTTCTCCCATCTCCAACTCTACTCCTTTCTATGCTGAAAAGAAAACATGTTCTCTGGATGAAACTAATGTTACTACTCTTGTTGCTGGCCTGTCCTAAAAATCTTTCTAATTGAAAAGCAGAGGTCTTGTGTGGATGGGTAGTGCTGGCCTTGTGATGAGACTGCTTGCATGCTGGATGCCATTTTAAGTCAGAAGCAAAGTAAAACAATTGCTAGTGGAGTCCAGACTGGAGTCCAGGCTTTTTTCTTTGCTACACAAGTCTCCAAATTCATAAGTATAGCACAAACCCAGTGCAGGAAACCTAAATTCAACAAAACCTAGGACAAAGAGTTATATTAATTCAACTATCAGCATAACATTCAAACTGTTTCCTTCTTTTGATTTTTCTCCATTTTCTTTCCATCCAGTTTGTTTCTTGACTAAAGTTCCACTGGGCCCAGGTCAGATCAGCTCACTCAGCAGCTGCAGCGGAAACTGGTGTCAGAAAAGTCACCGTCACACAGGGATCTAATTTCTGTTAACTACACAAGTAGCTTCCTTCTATGGTTCTAAAACCATAAAAGGTTACTTGGAAAAGTTGGCTGGATACTGGAGAGCATTGCTGAGTCAACATTGCCAAATTTCTGGATGCCAAATCTTCCCAAGACTGCTGCAGACAATACCTCCTACCTCCTAACAAAGGACTTTGCATACTCCTACCTTTCTCCTCCAAAACATCCTTCCAAGAGCACAAAATTAGGAATATCTTTCAGAGAATGTCTAGCTGAGGCATCTTCAATATATTTCATATTTCACTGAGAAATATGCCTTCATCCACAGCAGAATTTAGGGAATAGTAGAATGCAAAGATGTAGGCTGTGATCTTTTAAAGGACCTGTGAATATGGAGGAACAGATGCTTCAGGGAATTACCATATGAATCCATGGCATGCACAATACCATACAAAAAATGCTATTTATGATGATTATGTCATTTTTGTGGAAATAAAACCTACACCAAATGAGCTAGAATAGCGCTATTCAAATCCTTCAGAAATGCAAAGCTTCACTAGTGTTAGTTGCTAGAAGCCTGACCTTTTTGCAATGTAAATACTTTCTGGGAGGATAAGAGATACAAAATACATCCCCAGGTCTCTCAGTTTCCCTGAGAGCTCCAGCTAGGATTAATTGTTATTCTTGCAAATTAGATTTCAATGACAGACAAAGAAATGTTTGACGTTCAGTGCAATGAAGGCTGCAGGTTGCCTGTGCTAGATGTCATCCAGCAAATTAATCCTGCCTACAGCTGTCTTTCTTATGAGTTTTCTGACAGCCGTGCTGTTTTCATCACTCCTAAGAGCTTCACTGAAAATAAATATGCGTCAGAAGAAGAAATCCTTCTTCCTTATCCTTCTCAGTGGGTATACCTCGCATTCTGGCTCTCACAAACCTGTCATTTCTCCATCGTGAGCTGTTGGTCCTACCACTCCATGGAGCATCCTAATGAGCTCAGCTGTAGCTGAACAAGTCACCTCAATGGGCACTGAGCAGTGCATTGAAAACAACGCAGTGATATGAAATTTTGGCTATTTGTTCTCCCTGACAAACCTCCAAGAAAGCATGCCTCTGCAGTAAGGCAAAAACGCAGTAACTCATCTAGCTTCCTGTGAAACATACAGCAAAGAGGCAAATTCCTAGAAGACATTTCAAAACCTAGTTCTGATTATGTCATTTCCCATTAGAACTCAGGATATTTTTGCTGAGGGCAAACCTTCACAATTCAGGCCCCAACATTTTGGCCCTCCCACCCAGGTTCTCTGTCCTGGGTATTTTCCTCCGAAGAGCAGACTGAGCCTCACCTGCTGTGGGCTGGGTTATTCCAGTACACTACATCTCAGGTGCATTCCTGAAATATTTGTTGGGTGGATCAAGCTTATTCTGGGGCCTGTTCTGCTTGAATATGCAAAGGATTCCAGTGTTATCTGGTATACCTGATACGGCACTGACCTATACTCTTCTCTCATCTTATCTTCCTACTCAGTGAGCAGCCAGAAAATCCTGATGCTGCTGTAATACTGAGGGCAGTGCCTCCCTCCAGTGACTGCTTCCCAGTGTGAGATGTAACCACTCACACAGACTCCTAATGCAGCCCACCACATGCAGTCTGTCAAAGTTTTATTAGGCTCTTCCGCACGAAGATATGTATTAAATATTGAATTAATTATCAAGTAAAAATGATAATCTCTCCCTTTGTCATGGATAGGGTAAGTGGTCCTTTCTCGGAGATGATGGAGGAGAAGGACATTTGTGCCTACGCACACTGTGGGTAGTAATCTTCTGGGAAATCTTTACTTTTCATGGGAAAAGGCAGATGCAAATAAATTCTAAATGTATCCTAGGATAAGGTGATCAAAGAATTTGTCATTTCAGACAAAAAACACTGAGAGAGAAAAAATAAATAAACAACAGAACAGCAACAACAACAAAAAGAAAATAATTTTTATTTATTTATTTTTCCCCAATAAGAGTTTTAACAATTCTCCACTCCAGATGACCTTTGCTTACATACTTGAGAGTTGCTTGGTGGAGCTTGGGATGCTTTGTGTAACTCCTGAGCTAGAATCAATCCTCAAATATCCAGAAGCCCAGGTGTCCAGGAGCTCCAGGGCCCTTTTCCTCCTCTGGATTTTGGACGATATCTTGGCACTGAAACTTGTCAGTAGAGACTTTCTAATCTGAGGGAGTTCTGGTAGAAGCTGTATCAGAAGGGAGGGGCATTTCACATCCTTTTAGTGTGGAAAGAATATGAGTGAATGGGCAATTGATCTGGAGCTGGAAGAGAAGAGACAGGACTGGCACTGGTGTCACAGTGAGGTCCTGCCCTGTTAAGCAGAACACCTCTGGGAAGAAGCGTGAAGATGCAGTGAGGGGTGGTGGGAGAAAGCATTTGGGACAGGGATCATGAAAAGATCAGCCCTGCAGCTGTGTTTCAGTGAACAAAAAACAAGAATGTGAGATAAGGAGTGTAATGGGAGATTATCTTTATGAGATTAGCTGGCACATCTGGAAAAGGCAGAGGACTGTAGGCCAGGATACTTGCATGCCTGCAGGTTGGTGGTTTACCCATGTGCAGCTGGTGGAAACAATTCATCTTCCCTCAGACTTTATCTCACTCGTATTCAAAGAGCTGCATGCATGTCCCATCACTTCTGAAACAACACTCCGACATCTGCAGCAACCAAAACTTGTAAGAATGCTTTTCTTACCTAACAGTGAACACCACAGCAGTGAACACTCCAGCAGTGCTGCAGGTGAAGCTTAACCTGGTCAAGCTTGAGGTTCACCAAGACCAAGTGCAAGGTGCTGTGCTTTGATCAGGATGATCACAGACAAGAGGACATTTTATTTTTCCAGGCTGGATGGAGCCCTGGGCAACTTGGTCTAGCCTGCGGCAGGGAAATTGGAACCAGGTGATCTTTAATGCCCCTTCTAATCTCATCCATTCCATGATTCTATGATTCTTCAGCTGTTCTTTCTTACTTCCCATATCCCCTTTTCATTTTTTAATTGTTTAACTCCAAACTCTGAAATAGGCCTGAAAAATCAAGGGGCAGAGGAGAACTTAAGATCATGAAGCATCTGTTTGGTCCCGCGTCCTGTCTATTTGCAGGAAATAAGGCTTTTGTCTCGTAAACCAAAGGGAGACCCATCTGTCAGCACTAGAGATCAGTTCTAGAGGAATACAAAATCTGAAATACAGCGGCAGCTGCAGCGCTGCTATCCAAGCTTTAGGAGTGTTTTTAAGAGACAGTCAAACAATCAGTCCAGTAAGTAAATCTTGTGACTTGCTTTCTCCCACTCACACTTATGAGAGTATAAAAGATATAATAATGTTCATTGTTTTGGCTAAAAATGACATGGGGGAAGTCATACTTCCCCTTAAATGAATCAGCCTGAGGCAGCTATTTTTAAAGAATGGTGTGTCGTGTTCCAGGACATTTCTGCTTCTGAGAAATGCCAGTGCAATGTCTCCGCAGATCTGTGTTCACTCCCAGCAGGCCTGTCAGCAAACCAAGCATCTGTCTATGGTTTCCAAATGCTAATAGCCTTCAGAAAAAAGTTAACTTTGTTTAGATCCTGATGATTTGGACAGGATGGAGCCTTTGTAGGCAGTGCTGTCCCAGGAGACAGTAAAGTCAAGCAGTTCAATTGAGTAAGAACTGGCAAATCTTGGCTACAATCTGATATTTATTTGCATTGTGGCAGGAACACTAATGCTGACCCAATTTCTGCTTAGGCTGCAGAACACCTGACTTTCTCTTTCTGACTTTCCTCCTTTTTCCCTTCCCAGCACAGTTCTTTGGGTGACAGGGCCAAGTTCCAGCAGCAGTAGCTGAGTTCTGGCATTTTGACATCAAAACCAGGGTAATTTGATTTGTTGTTGTTGTTGTTGTTTGTTTGACTGATTGATTGTTTTTGCTATCTTGCTCATCCTGCTCAGGGTTGTAGTTGCAAATCTGTGTGCAATTCAGCACTAAGCAATGTGTTCCCTAAACACAGCTCAGTGCGGTACACTGGAGTGGTTGCTATTCTGGCCATTATTAGAACAGAAAGGAAAGATAAGTGCATATGTTTCAAAACAAAATAGCAACAGGATGGCAAATGGACACAGGTGGTTGAATAGTAATAATCACATGTTTCCGGACAGAACTTCTTATCTGAAGTCAAATTTTCATGTTTATATTCTGAACACTCTTAAACACCTGTTGAGCAAAATGTAAAATGCAATAAAACAGTACTTACCTTCAGGATGGCATTGACCATACTTAGTCATAACCCTAAGCAAATCTCCTCTAGTGTGACTGAAAGTGCCCTTAGCACAGTAATCTGTTATGAGTGATAATGAGAATTTAATCAATAACTGATTTCCAGAGGTGTTTCAGCAGTTATCACAAACCACCTCTGATCTTTGCTCAGGCACATGACTTTCTGAATGAACATAAGCAAGGAAGTCCAAGTGTGATAGTAGGCAAAGTCCTCTGAACAGCAGCAGGATCAGGAGTTTGTCCCCTGGTTGACATCAAGATAGAAAGTCTATTTTTGGATCTGTACAAGTTGAGATGAGCAGACATTGGTCCCAAAAGAAGTTTGCTCATGTTTCTAGTTAGTTTTGTCTCCTTCACAAGTTGAGCCATGATCTTATTCAACTCCAGTTCCTTTAGTACATACGTTTCGAGATCAGGCTACAGGCCAGCACCTTGAAAAAGAGAAGATTTCCTTCCTTAGGAGTAGATCTAGATGTCATCAGTTCTGATGTTTTTTGCCACTGATGCATACCTCATTCCTTCTTTCCCTTGAGCAACTCCAATGATCCTATATGAAAGCTCCACTGGTTCTGGACTTGCCATATGGATCCACAATGAGTGGAGCAACCAGAAAGAAATGTAGAAAGAGAGAGCCCTCCCTGCCATCTTCACCCTTGAGCCCACTGCATCATGGGATTTTGCAGACCCCGTCATTACAAAAATAACCCAAACCAAGTGAAGAAGACTTTTAGACTTGCAAATCTCAAAATAAAAGGAACCTTGGATTTAAGTGACTCTTTCTCCCCTTTAAATATATGTGTACTTCCATCAAAATGAACTCATTTCTTATTTCCTTTATCTTGCATTTAAACAATAGACCAGGTTTTATGGTTTTGCACAAAGGACTTGTTGCATAAGCTCCAGTGACTCATAATCTTGTTGAAAACTACATTCCCGAGTACTAGCCTCTAACAACAGGAATCCTGGTAAATTAAATGTTCTGCAAGAATATCTTGCTACAGCATTTAATACATCTCTTGCATAACTGACTCTTTTGGTGGGATCTTTACTTTGGAAAATAAAACATATATGCATGTATTCAGTTGAGAGGTTGTAACATGCTGATACTCATTTACTTGAAAGTTTTGGCCAAATGCTTAGGTTGGTGGGAGCAAAAGGGAGATACACAAGCAAGGCCTTTTGTTACTTTGCAGATCTTTACATTTCAGCTAATAATTCTGGCCTTGAAAGCACACTGGGAACGGCACTGATATCATAAAATCCTAGAATCATAGAATCCTTAGTGTTTGAAGGACCTTTAAAGGTCACCTAGTCCAACTCTCCTTCAGTGAACAGAGACATCCACAGCTAGATCCGGTTGCCCAAGATTTGATCCAGTCTCATCATGAATGCATCCAGGGACAGGGCATCCACCACATCTCTGGGCAAACTGTTCCAGTGCCTCATCACCCTCTCTGCAAAAGACTTTTCCTTATATCTGACCTAAATTTCCCCTCTTTAAGCTTGAAATAATTTCCTATTGTTCTGTCACTACAGACACTGCTAAAGAGTCTGCCCCCTTCTTTCCTGTAGCTCCTGAAAGGCCACTCTCAGGTCTCCACAGAGCCTTCTCTTCTTCAGGCTGAACATCCCCAGCTCCTTCAACCTGTCCTTGTAGTGGAGGTGCTCCATCTCCAGGATCATTTTTGTGGCCCTTCGCTGGATGTGCTCCAACAGGTCCATGTCTTTCCTGTACTAAGGACTCCACATCTGGAGGCAGTGCTCCAGGCACAGCCTCATGAGTGCAAAGTAGAGGGGCAGGATCATTTCCCTCACCCTGCCAGCCACACTCCTTTTTTTTTTGATGTTACCCAGGATACAGTTGGCTTTCTGGGCTGCAAGGCCACAGTGCTGGCTCATGTCCAGCTAACCATCCAACAGAACCCCCAGGTTTTTTGCAATAGGGCTGTGCTCCATCTTTTCACAGCTTGTACTGATGGTGAATGTTGCCTCATTCCACGTGCAAGACCTTGCACTTGAATTTGTTAAGCCTCACGAGGTTCTCCTGGGCCCACTGCTCAGTCTGTCTAGGTCCCTCTGGATGATGTCTTGTCCCTCTGGTGTGTCAACTGCACCTCATAGTTTGGTGTCATTCCCAAACATGCTGAGGGTGCACTCAACCGCATTTTCAGTGTCACTGATAATAAAAGAGTACAACACTGACCCCTGGGTGACAACACTGATCTTCGTCTAGACATTGAGTAATGTACCACCACATTATGGACTCAGTTGATACAGACTCAAGGGCTGGAGAAGAAACTCTCCCAACTGCCCTCCTGTAGGAACACAACTGCATCTTACTGTTGTCTTCAATAAGCGCTACCCAGCCCATAACACTACAGATTATCTGACACACCTGAATTTTGCTCCTTTCAAACACTCAAGCACAGCTCCTTCCACGAGTGTGCAGGAGTACTCCTCCAACAGCGAGATCATTACTGAAGATGTTAAAACATTCCACTCCCTTCCCTACCCTATTCCTCCCCCTCAACCTCCCTCTCCACTTCCAAACCAAATAATTTCCTCTTTTCTTTGTTATATTAAGATCCTATGCAAAAAATCCAATACCTTATCACCAGGACTAAGTAGCATTAGAAGAGTATATTAAAACATTGCCACTGCGTTTATATCAGTGCCGTGTTTATTCTCCACAGGCAATAAATGTCCATAGCAATTCCCTATACAGGGTAGGTGGGTAACATACCAAAGCCATGTATTTAGAAGCTGTGGGAGTTTAACTACAGATATATTAAGGAATTTGCCTCAGGAATGTAAACAGATCCAGAGTTTTGTGAGCCAAGGCAATTAATTTGAAGAGTTGTCTTGCATGCACACACTTGTACAAACGCTTGCCTGCTCATACCCCTTTCTACTTGTAGCCCTACATAAATATACGCCAAAACCAATATTTCTAAGGCACAAATAACAGTAAATGCTTCTGCCACAGAGAGGAAAACTTCATACTTATTTGCGGTGGAGTGTGAGGCCATTCGCTGGGCAAGCAAGGATGTATCCATTCATGATGTAATATCAGTGGCTGACCTAGGTTTAGCTGCAGTGCATAGAAATAGTGTATAAAGTGAATCTGTGAGAAGGTTAATATGGTTAAAAAATTTACCAGAACTAAGAAAAGCTTGACCTCAGGCAAAGAAAAATCACATCTAGTCTTGTCACGCATATACTGGAGCCTTGGGTCAACTTAATCTTCCAGTGCAATTTATTTACTGCCCATATCCTTGTGCAGCTCTCAGCCACTCAAATGAAATATTTTTACATGGTCTGATCAGTCATTTCTAGCCTTAAGCTCTTCCATACTCACCTTTTAGTACTGGACTGTTTCAATGATACACTCAAAACACTGCGCCTAACATTTTTGCAAGACACTTTTGCAAGAAAAAGATTAAGGCATCAGTAATTTGAGATGTTCAGTGATTTCTGAGCACCATTAAATTAAGTAGTCCACTGCTTAGCTTCTACACATCCAATCATTTGCCCTGTCCAAGCAGTTACCTCCTCTCCTTTGTCCAGCCACAGTCCTGAAGCTATGCTGGGCACCAGTTCAGTGTCCTGAGGATCCTGATCCAGTTTGTGATAGGGTCTTCATCATCCTGGAAGAATGAGGCCACTCACAAAATCAAAGCATGGCCTTTATTTAAAAAGTGACTATTGATGCTCCATCTTCTACATAACAGTTGTGGTTAAAGCATTAGCCCAAGAAATGGAGGTTTAAAAATCCCAGCTGAGGTTTGACCTCAGATGGTACAAACCAGCAACTGCCAAGATGACAGGGGAAGACACCAAACCAAAGCCTTAATGACAAAATTCAGACCACTGAAGTAAATCTACATTTAGTCTGGTCTTACAGCAGAGACTCTTCTCTGCTCTTGTAAAAACGTGGAGATGACTTCAGCCAAAAAAGTAATGTAGAGATTTCTCTATTGAAATAAGGAGCCAAAATAGTTACCTGTATTTCATTTACATATAGAGCCAAGATTTTAGTTCATGTCTATCTTTATTTCTAATTCTATTCTTAGAATTTTTACCATGTTTTAACATTACTCTTTCTCTGGAGCAGACTAGGAAACTCACCATGTTTAAAATACTTCAAATGAAATGAGGTAGCTATTAAAACGAGAAGTATGTAAGAGGCTAAAAGTATTATTACATATATATATGTACATATACACATTTATTTATTTATTTACTTATTTATTTATTTATAAGAATTGTTTGTTGCTCCTAAAACATTACACATCACAAGTTACCAAACTGCCTTTCTTCCTTTTTCAACTTTGTTTATCCTAAAGTATTAAGAAAGTTCCCATTGATTTAGAAACTCAGAAAAGCCTAACTTTGATTTTGCCTGGGTAAACATATTTTTTTTCTTTTTTAAACTTTTCTGATTTTATAAATACTGCTTGGCACATTACTTATAGTGGTTGCACGTGACAAAACCTCAAGGATCTCTGCAGTGACCACAGAAAGTTAAGTGTGGGAGGAAGAGAATGCTGTACTCCTTGCAAAAAAGAGGGGACCTAAAAATGCTTCTGCTCCAGGATAGCATTGTTCAAAGGACTCTGGGGAAGCTTAATTCTTGTCACTTGGCTCTGCAACTGTGCCATAAGATCTGTCTGCATAGACTTATTCTCGAATATGCAGAAGTTAATCTACTTTTCCCTGAATGGTAGGCAGCATTGCATTTAAAAGTGAAATTAAAACAGGTTTGAATATTTTGAGAGTAAGTTTCCATACAGAAACACAAACAGATCCATTCAACTCCTTGCTCAATAGGCAAAACAGTCCAACTTCAGCTAGCCTCAGCCAAGTGAACTCTGTCTTCTCTTGCCAGTAGCAATACAGGCACAAACAAGTGTTAGTGTCATCACTGGAGTTTTTTTTTTTTTTAATTTTTCTAACCTTATAAAAGAGATGCTTGGTTTCCTTATGAGATATTTGGAGCCTATGACTAATTGGATCCTGATTTGCTAATTTGTACTCGTGTCCTGTGGTCACAGCCCAAGATCTGTCTCTGTAAGTTGTAGAAATGCTTAATGCTGGCACCCTTGGGCTGGCACAACGTGACTCTTCCCCATGGACGTGCAGAACAAGATCTGGTGGGCTTCACTATGTTCTCACCTCATGATTGTTAAGCCAGAATGGCCAAAGGCCTTCCACATGGCCGTCATAGATGAGCTGCTAAGTCACACTGTATCTGCTCTTCTGGGTTATCTCAAACCATAATCCACAGAATGAATCTCAAGAATGATATTACTTTATTTTTACCTACCTAAACATGTGATATCTAATGCAAACTCACCTTCTACTCTCCCTCTATAGTCAGTGGAGAAAGTAAACACATAAAAGGACAATTAAACCCCTCTTAGACAGACTTTTAAGGGTGGGTTGTATTGTGAAGCTGCCTTTTCCTTGCCTGCAAATGAATGACTTGCCTCTTTGAAGAGATTAGTTCCATTTCTAAGTCATACAGAATGAGGTCCAAAGAACAGACCATGCCCAGGTCCTCTCATTTCTCCCAGCACTGCACTGTAACACAGCTGCCTCAGCAGCACAGGGGAAAAGCATCTGATCCTGCGTCAGCTGTCAACATTAAAGATCCCTGTTGACTCTGACCTGGTGAGGGTTAAGCCCTTTGCCTCTATGTGAAATTGTGCTGAGTGTGTATCCATAGCTGTTATTCATTAAATGGATTCACCTGACTAGAGGGCTGCCACAAACAGTTCATTCCTAGTATTGTTTTGTAATGGAGTGCTTTAGAGCTAGCAAAGCTGTTTATTTCATCTACACTAAAAGCCTGCCTTCAGGATTGTGCAACTACTGTTTAGAGTGGCTACTGCAATCTTTTAAAGCTTAAATATACTTTCAGTTTATTGATAATACATACAACAGGAAATCACAGTCTGAGTGACAAAAGACACTAAAATCTGAATCTGAAGATACCTAGAGCTGTGGCCACTTCATGCTTTCCCCATGGTGTATCAGATTCCCCGTTAAACTTTTGCTCAGAGGAGGCTCAGTGTAATCCCAGACCTACGTATCATCAAGCCCCAAATGTGGTCAACCCTTTTCTTTTCTCAGATGTGGAGTTTGGCCAAATAGGAGTCAGACACACATCAAGAGGTTGCAATGGGACTTGCTCAGCTGGGGTCCCTGGTCTCTCCACTGTTGATCCTGCTACTTTGCCCTGTAACATTTTTTGGAACATTACAGATTCCTGAAGTTTTTCACTGTTTTTTCCTGATGTTTACTCCACATCTTGCTACCCAGTTTTGCTCTTCTACCTCTGTCCTTTCCTTGCTTTCCTTAAAAAATAAAACAAGCAGGCAAACAAATAAACAAAATCAGGAATGTATAGCATGAATCCATCTCCTTTGGCTTATTTCGACTTGATGCCAGCCTAAAATGATAGTGAAATACTGTTGAAATAGACTGCATCCAAACTGACATTGAGTGCTCTCAAGCCAGTAGCACACTGATTGGTGCAATCCAGTCTCAGAAACTTAATCTCTGTGCCTCTGTTTTCTTTGGAAGAGGTCACCCTTACCCAGAGAGTATTTTAGCTAGAAGTCTACAAGATACTCTGTTGTATAGCTACTTCAATTATATTTAATCAGTAACATTCTGTGTACAATAATTAACAATAAAACAGAGGACCCTGACATTGTGGCCCATTGATTTGGTAGTTTTTGGTCTGCTATTCCAATGTTTTATCTTCTATACTCTATGCAGCAAATCTGTTTGAGAAGCTGGTTCAGGGTGTCAGGGCACTTGTGTTCTGTTACAGAATTATAGAATCATAAATCTTAGAATCAGAGCATCGTTTGAGTTGGAGGGGACCCCCCAAAGGTCATCTAGTGCAACAAACAGGAACACCTACAGATTGCTCAGAGCCCTATCCAGCCTTACTTCGAATGTCTCCAGGAATGGGGCACCCACCACCTCTCTGGGCAACCTGTTCCAGTGCCTCACCACCCTTCTTATGAAACTCTTTTTCCTTATATCCAGTCTAAATCTCCCGTTTTCATCCCAACAAGCCCTGCTAAAAAGTCAATCCCCTTCTTGCTTATAGTCCCCCTTTTCCCTGCACTTAACTTGACACCTTCTCCATTTACCAGCACCTGAAGTCTGTTACGCAGTGGTTGTAGAAGCCAAACAAGAAGTTTGCCTGGATTAGATGACATTGTGTGATGCGTTTGAACTGATGAACAGCTAGAGGAGTGATGATCACCAGAACAGCATTGTCACCAGCACACCGAGGAGAAAATGAGGCACATTCCAGGCTGTGCAAGCACTCACACTTCCCCAAGAATGTATTGCATTTCCAGTGCATAGAAAACCACAACAAACACACACAAATATGAGCCAGTTACACAGGATATCACCACATTTCAGCTCAGTTCAAGGTCACTGTTTCAGCTGCCATCCACAAGTGATTCTCCGCTGTTTTAAGTGTAATTGGACAGAAGGTGAGGTCATGGACCATGGTATTTTTATGTTTATGCTTGAGAAGTTTATCATCCCCTCCTAGACACAGACCTTATGTAACAAGTGAATTGCTGTTCATCAACAGATGAAGCAATGGGTAGAAAAGCATGAGGATAAAGGGTATAAAGCTGAAGTTTCACAAAGGTGTATCCAAAATTTTTTTATCTTGTTAATGACAGAGGAGGTAACAGAGAGGTAACAGAGGACAGTTTTATACTTCCAAACAGGAAAAAAAGGTTTAAGGCACCTGAGGTTTGCTTTCTCCCTGAAATTTGGCATGTTACAGTTCTTCTTTACCAGCAGTACTCAGCCAAAAAAAAAAAAAGTTATTAAAAAACATAGTTATTAAAAAGAAAGTTTAAATCTGATTTTGCCAGCAAAAATAATTGCAAACCTGTAGGGAGGACTATGATAAAAATAAACATCTCGTGTTCCTCGTGGCCTGGCTAAAAAAATATTCTTTCCTTAATCTTCATTATAAGCAGTGTGTGGAACAAGATCCAAAAGAAACAGGATGACATATTGATTCTTCACGTAACAAATACATTTGAGTGACTGCTTCCAAGTCATGGGATTGCTGCCCAGGAATTGCTCTTTTTCTCTGTCCTTCTGTTTCCTCTTCCAGCTAGCTTCTGATGATTGAAATAGATATTTAAAATCTGTAAGAACAAAGAGCTCATAATGCTTCTTGTCCTGTTGTGCATGACTTTCAGTAGTTGTTTGTGCCTTGCAGGTATTTTTTTTCTGATATGGAGAGAAATTGTCTGCAGTCAAATAATTTACTGGGCATGTTCTTGCTTATTCTTCATGGAGACATAAACATTTGACTTTCCAAACACAAGCAAACATGAAAACCCCTAGCTCAATGATGCTGTTCTCCTAGTCCAGCAACTATGTGCACAAGTCTACACTGGAGATCCACTGAGCAGATCTCACTCAGCAGCATTCTGGATCCATACAGCACAGTGAGATGCCATCTGAAACTGCCTGCCAGCACTAATCTACAAAACATTTCAATACATTGGCTGAGAGATGCACTCAGTCTCCACCCTGGATTTTGGCAATGACAGGTTGAAGTGGAAGGCCAGCACATCTAAGCTAAGGCCAGGCCAGAGTGGCTTGCATCCAAGCACATCAGCAAGTATCTCCACACTCCCCAGCACTTCTAGGTTATGTGAGATCTAAAATACAAAGCTTTGCTGACATGCCATGTTAATTTAGAGTGGGACTGAATCATAATATGAACTAAAATAGCAATAAAGCCCACAGAATTCTCTGTGGAGAGACAAGGAATACAAGCAATAGGAGCACATTTACATGTATGTATTTTATTGCAGATGTAATCTAGGAGGAAATTTAATCAACTTTTATAGTCAACATGAATTGTGTCATCACCAGCTAAATGAACCATGTCTATGTGTGTGTAGGCTTTCCCTCCTGCTTTTCTTGAAGAATGCACTGAAGATACATACATAAGACTTAAGGATAGCATCACAGAATAGCTTGGGATGGAAGGGACCTTACTGATCATTTAGTTTCAACTGTCTGCTGTAGACAAATCCACCAGATCAGGCTGCCCAGGGCCCATCCAGCCTGCTCTTGATGCCTTCAGGTAGGGGGCATCCATGACTTCTCTGGGGAGCACCTCATCACCCACACCACAGCAAATATGCAGCTGAGCATCTCTACAGCAAAATATGCTGTGCCTTTCTAGATTGAAAGAGGTTGGCTTTTGTTGCCTGGTGAGCTGAACATTATGGATTTGTTTCTACTCTCTTTGTACAGTTATTGAAATGTTATCTACCAGACAATAAATCTCCCATTGATTGGTGTTTTTCCCCCACGGTGACTGAAATCTGAGGTCAGTATTTATGCTTTTGGAATTATTATTATTTTTATATGCAGAGAATACATTATCTACTTTTCTATGCTCCTCTCTGCTTCTCTGAAGGAAGATGGGTATTCATCCAAGGACTGCATGGATTCAATCTGTCAGTAACAGCTGAGCAGTTGGGGTTTATAGCTTGAAGGGATTCACTGTCTTTACCCTGTCTAAACTGTAAATCCAACGTTTATGTTTGGCTACCAGTTCCGACAGTAAACAGCAGTCTTTGTGTCACACTGCTCTTAATGATTTTCTTCGCTCAGATGAGTACTGTTAGCTTAAACTGTACTATCCTGCTTTCAGAAGCACTGCTGTAATCATTTGTGAAAGAGCCAAAGTGGACTGCCAACTCCAATCTCCAGCAGTATCCTGAGATTCACATAAATGTACTACAGCAGGACAGACAAGGCATAATCCTGACAAGGAGAACTGATCTCTAAATACTTTCTAAGTACTTTCTATTATATTTGTTTCAAATAATCTCGTGAAAATTACTATTCAGGATTCCAGAATCGAAAATGAAGTTTATGGTCTTTAAGAAGACAAAAACACTGAAAATTTTTATCAATATGTGAAGTGGGGAAAAGGAAGTTTTATGGGATTTCTCCATTGGAAAAAAAATGCAGTCAGCATTTACTAGTAACGCAAACACACATGATCCATTTTCAGGAACCAGCAAGGAGGGGAGAACGGAATAAGAGAATAGGAGCAAAACCAGACCTCCCTGGCCTTAGAGGGAAGGTTTCCATGGGAGATAGGTTTGCAAATGCCAGGAAAAGTCTTACTATCACTGGTACACAAGCTGCCTCCTCTTGAACACACAAGCAGTTGAAGAGGCAACAGTGGCACTCCTAATGGTAATTTAGCAAGAGGAGCCTGATAGAGAATCGCAGAGGTTGAGTTATTCTGTTTACACACAATCTATTCAGTGACTGTTCCCTCAGGACGAGAACCTGTATTTACAGAGGCCATGGGTCTGCTTCCTCTTACACATCTGAGAACAGCATCTCTGAACACTTCCCAGTACTGGTGGTGTTACCTGGTGTCCCCTGCTTGACACCTTTTTTGATGCCCTATCTCAATCCTGAGCCATCAGCCTGAATAATATTTGCCTTTTTCTTGTTCTTCTTCCCTTCCCATAATCAGCCATTTTCCTCTGCCTCAGATTCCATACAAAATGGCTTGATGGAAGGACTCACAGCAGCATATGGGACACAGAGCCACGTGACAAGAGGCGTGCGAAGAGCTGGGTTGTGTAATGGGAGAACTCAGGATACAAAGGTGATCCATAATCACACGATTTGGTTGGCAAGGGTAGGTCTCACCTGCAGCACACTGCCCCAATCCCCCTTAAGCCCAAAGAGATGATGCCCTGCATATGACTATCTACCCAATTAGTCATGTATGGTGCCCTGGGGTGGCTGATGACCTTATTAAAGGATTCATTAGCTTGGCTCTTGTTTTTAATGGGCTGGAAACAGGGTGTGGTGCTGCAAGGCACTGTGCATGCAGGACAGTGCAAGAGAAAAGCCTTTGATTTTGGATAATCTTGGAGACCAGGATATGTGATTTGATATATTTGAGAGAAGATGGGAAAGGTTTGAGGACCACCAACATGCATACAGTATGGTTCATCTACTGACCAAACGCGTCCTGATTTCTATGTCTGTTTTGAATGGACGTTTACTAACATAGTACAGTTGCCTTTTTAGTCTGATAATTACTGGTCTGTGGCTCTAGAGAATCTTTCAGAGGGACAGTGTGTTTAAAAATGAGGCATCCACAGAACTTCTTTTCATCTCAATAAATATTGGTGAGAATACACATCAGTAGGGAGGCCTTGCAGATGTGTTACCTGGAAAATAAAGTATCTGTTACACTGCCTGGGCTTAGCAGGGTCTACTTTTCTGTTTCATGCATGAATTTGTGAGTGCACGTAAGATGTGATCACAATATAATTTCCAGATAAGAAACCAAGCCAGTGATGTCCAAATGATTAATTTTGGTTAATAAGTATCTACATGACAAACAGTGAAGTTTATTGGAAAGGACTGAGTATAGGATGAGAGCGATAAGGTGCTGAAGTGAACAGTCACACTTTCTGCTGCTTGTGTGCTGGATGATCAGATCCAGGAGAGCTGACATTTTCAGTCAAACTGCTTGGAAACAGTAATGGGTTTTGGGACCACTTCTGATTGTTCACACTGGGCATCTTGGCTCTAAAACTTTCTTTCCAATTACTGGGAAGGCTGATAAACTTGAGGGCACTGGGCTGTGGTTTTCCACGCTGTTTCCATGCCTTAAAGTGAGTCTGAACCTTGAGGTTTGAATCTTAAGACTTGCTGTTTGTGTATCTTGTGGTTTTAGGTTCCTCCAAATTTCTTGTAAAAATCTTCAGCCAAAATTATCCTCAAAAGGCCTCAAAAAGGGAAGGAAGGAAGGAAGGAAGGAAGGAAGGAAGGAAGGAAGGAAGGAAAGGAACAGAATGAGGGAGGGCTATGTCTACCACACACAGAAAGGGAAGAGATCATCAAAAAATAAAACTAGAAAAGGTCACCACATTGAAGAGAAAAACTCACTGCATGAGGCAGCTGAGAAGTAAAACATGGTGTACCAAGGCAGAGAGGAGCAATGCCATCCTTTGGCTCTGCCAGAGCCATGGGGAAGATGAGGTTCATAAGGAAAAGAAATGACCTGTCTGACTTCTTTTAAAGAGATCAATATCCAGTTACAACATTCTCTTGCAGCAAAAGGTTGTGTTAATGTAAGAAAATAAAGCTAACCTATTCATGCAGATAGCAAAAGGTTGTGTGTCCAGGATCTGCAGAGAGAAAGAGAATGCTGGAGTAACAAAACCTCCGTTGTCTGCTTTAGCATGGTTGTGTAAGATGATCTTGAGAAAGTCATCTGCAAAAAAAGAAACAAAAGTAAAATCTTAGCAGCCAACCAGTCAGCAAACCAACCAAACAAACAAATCAGAATGCTTCAGTATCTCACAGGAGGTCTGTGGGTTACCAGTTTTAAGTTACTACTGTGTTAAACTCCCTAAGAAAGTTTAAAGGAACATTTCTCATGATTGTTCTGTACTTTCATTTATCACATTTGTTCTCTAAGTTCTTGTTTTGATGAGGATGCTTTGAAAGCAGCCCGACCCTATCACCCTCACTCTGCATCTGCTGTTGGACATGCTGCAATCTCCTGATAGCACTGGAGATCTAAAATACTGAGCTGAACTTGCTGAAGCCCTCATCTGGTACCTTCAATACAGGGCACATATTCTTGATCTAGAAGAGATTGCTAGCATGTGCAAGCATCTGCTTATTCTGCAGGAATGAAACCTGCCACAGCAAGGAGGTACAAGGATGCCCACGCCAAGGAACTGAACAGCGCTGGAGAACCTTTTGCTGGGCCTGCATGGTTTCCAATAGTGGGCCGCAGGAACTTCACAAGCCCCTTTCTCCTGGCTATGAAGGGATCTAGCAAGCAACCCCACCACTAAGCCCCACCCCAATACAGAGGCAAGTTGATAAATTTGGATTTCTTAGAGGTATCTCTTAGCCTTACCTGCCCAGCACACCCCAGAGACCAATCTGGCTTTGCTAGGTAACAGATTCCCCATCTTAGCACATGTAGGCTTGCATGTGTGAACATAATTGGACACCCTCCAGATGATGTCTCCATCCAGACCTCATGTTAAAGTTCCACTGCTGAAAATCAGCTTCTCAGAGAGCCTCTGCGTGGGAGTAGCTTTGTCGTCCCCCTCCCCCTTCCCCCCCCCCCCCCCCAGAACACTGCTATATTTACAATATTTCTGGGATTGTTGCCTATTCTTTTTACCCCATCAGTGCAGGAGGTGACCCTTCCTTTAAAAGGCATATCTTCTGTGATGGAATTTCCAGCTGAAAGCAGTATTTAATTCCTTTGTCAGAAAGAGAGAAGGAATATATTTAATTGCCCTTTGTGAACTCTTTCAACACGTACATCCTTGGTTACATATTTATGTTGCTGGATGCTTGTGTCAGCCACCACGATAAGGAGAAGAGAATTTCCACTGATGTAAAGTGTAATGCTCTCTTTTATCCTGATCTTGTTGTTAAACTAATGAGTTACCTTTAATGTGCTAGGACGTTTAGCTGTGCCATTGAAAGTGGTTCTTTCCATCCTTCTCCCTGTTTACACTTCAAGTAGAAACCTTTTTATGGGTGCTGCTGATTAAGGGAAATAATCTTAATTTCAGTTAGTAAAATTGTTTTGTTTATCTGTGGGTGTGTGAAAATAATACAGTATCTTATTTCAGACCTCATGGGGTTTCAGCAATTATTTCTTAAACAGAAAACCACAGAAGTCACCAGTCTTATAATGTCTGGCTCCTGGGAACCAGGGTAAGAGGAAATTACACATCTATCTTCGAGTTTAATGGTGTAAAAATATGTGTATAGATAACTCCGCCATTCTGTGTGAAATTCCCCCCTGCTGACATTCAGAGCCCAAAAAGCTCACCTTGCCCAGACAGGGTAAAACCAGAATCCACAGCCTCTGCTTGCCTGTATCAGCCTGCATGGGAATATCCCACATGGGGAGGAGAGTGGGTGGTGGTGGGGCTGTGCCTAGGCAGACATTTCCAGGTGCAAAGCAGCACGTTCCAGGCGAGGAAAGCCTCACCCACTTCTGACTACTTTTCTTTTTTGCCTCTCCCCAGATCCCGTTCTCCTTGAGCTTCCAGTCACTTTTTTTCTTCCTTGATCAAGGATATGCAAATACCGCTCTGAGTCACGGCTGTTGTATTAAGTTTCATCTCTTCTTAGAGGCGCTGAGCTTTACGTGATTGCCTGCACGTCCCTTGGCTCACATGTATAATCATTTCCACTCCAAAATCTTGAGGCTGTGCTGGGGACAGTATAATAACCAGTTTCTTGCAGGCTGTGTTCTCAGACTACTGGGAAGTGATCCAACCAAAAAGCACAGAGATTCTGTCATCTGAAGTTGAATTTTTCTGAAGTTAAGGTCCACTAGTAATATCTAACAGTCTCATGGAGAGGCAAGATTCAGAGAGATCTACCTTCTGGGCACTCCTGCACTTAGCCTGGAAGTGGATCCAGCCCCAGCAGGGCTGGTTACGTTCTAGGAAAGAGGATCTGCCCACTCTTGGGGATGGAGGGATTGTGACTGACCTGTCACAATCAGACTACTGTAATTTGAAGTTCAAAATCTGTTATCATCAGATAACTTTACATTCAGCTGACTAAGATTCCAAATTTTTCTTGTCCTGAATTTCTCTTTGTTGATGTTTGCACACAGACCAGTAATGGGATCTGATTCTGATTAAGGCCACATAATCAAAGAATCATAGGATGTCCCAAGTTGGAAGGGGCCCATAAGCTTCAACGTGTCTAACTCCTACCTCCCCTCAGAACCACCCAAAAATCAAACTGCATGTCTGAGACTGTTGTTCCAGCTCTCCTTGAACTCCAGCAGCTTGGGATTGTGATCACTGCCTTGGGAAGTCCACTCCATGCCCACAGCACTCTGGTGCAGAACCTTTCCCTAACCACCAGCTGCCCCTCCCCTGAAGCAACTCCATGCCGTTCCCTTGGCAGAGCTCATCAGGCCTTCTCTCTGCCTGCTCTGCTCTGGGCTGAACAAACCCAGGTACCTCAGCTGTTCCTCATACATCTTGTTCTTAAGGCCAGCCGTAGTGTACTTTGTAAATATCAGCAGAGAAACTGCAGCTGGTAGGTAATGCGAATGTAGATACAGAGTCTGGTCCATAGCATTGTCCTTTAGCTGGATGGAGGCGCACCAGACAAACACTGAGGAGGATAATAGTGAAGTGAAAGAGAATCTTTCCTTCCTTCCTTCCTTCCTCATTTCTCGTGTTTTGCTTTTGCTGAGTCCAGCTGAAGGCATAAGACACTTGTTCAAATTCAGCATGTTGCCTTCAGAAGTTTTGAGCAGGTTTTGAGCAGGTAATGCAGGATCAAGCCCACTGAACCATTTTCACATTTCACCTCTCCTCAGCATTTCAAAAAGCCCATTCACCACCAGACAAAGTATGCTATGATGTGATTTGAGACATTTAGACCCACCTAACACCGAGTGTTTCTAAGGAAAGGGTGTAGGGCACCAGTTTTTCTATACAGCCAAAACAATAAAGCTTCCTTTTGCTGTCCATCACACCTAGTACTACATGGTTGCACTGTGTACTCTAGAATTCTCAATTAACCTTGAAAAAAGCTTATTGGTTCCATGTGATGGAAGCCTTTAGAGAAGTATCAATTCATATAGTAAACTTCTCTCTATCATACAATATTCTAAAGGGATTTGTATTAAAGGTTTCTTTCTTGTTTATCTATTTACTTGTTTTCTTCATTTGAAAGTTCTTTCTCACTTAGGAACAGATCTTTTGATCTGTGAATAAGAAACAGTCATAGCATATTTTGGTTCAGTTGTAGTGAGGAAAATGAAGCAGAAAGAGTCGAAGAAAAGAATTCATTTGCTTATGTCACATATTAAAATGGTTTGTAATACCTACTCGCAGACAGAACTGGCCAGTTTGCTAGCACTTATGAGTCACTGGATGTAGGCTGCACTCACAGCTCTTAACCAGAACTTCATCCTGGTAGAGGGAAGAAGAGACTGGAACTATACAGTTCTGTTGGGGTAAACCTGAGGGAAACAAAAAGTTTGGAAAAGCAATCAGTGAGGCATGTCTGTATTTCAGTAACACACAAGGGCTCAGACTGGTGCAACAGTAGGTTGGGAATGTTATCAGCAAAGTCATTTTGTTTAAAGGCCTTTGCTGGACATCACTGGCAAGGAGGTTTCATTTCTTTAAAGATCAACGTTGTGATAACTGTGAGATGTGGCAAAGAGTGCGAGTGAACTCAGTTTGGATTACAAACACTTTGCTGAAAGCAGAACTAATCATCATCCAAAGCAGCAGATACAGATGTGGATCTGTGTGTGGCTGTCACTTGAACACCCTACCTCAGCTGGCCCTAGTTTGCTGTTCTGGCACAGATGTCTGTTATCGAACAGATGTTGGCTTGTAAGCTCTACTAAGCAGCTCCATTTTCCAATCAGAATTGTAACTGGAATTATGTACAGCAGATAATTACAGCATTTATACAAGGGGAGTCTAAAAAACTGGCCATGCAGCTCAGCGAATTGAGGTCACCCTTCAAGCTGCTGCCCTCCCCTCCTGCTTTTTTCAAAAAAGCCAGATGACTTTATTAGAATCAGCCACTGACTAGATACCATTGACATTACAAGCCAGGAAAGACAGCTAGGATTCTCTTGTCACTAACTTATTGTTTGACCAGAGAACAAACCAATGCTTGCTGTATCGTCAAACAGGTAATGGTCTCTCACGTAGTCATAGAAAATTATTATAATAGTTATTATAATAATTTATCAATATTTGTCCCTTAAGCCAGCTCCTTCATTATGTTTCTCACTGTCTGCTCTGTGACTGTCTTGTGGAGATGATAAGCATTTTGGGAGGGACTGTCTGTGTTATATGCAGCACTGGTCAACTTACTTGTGCCTAATGAGTGCTAGGTTCTGCTTCCAGTAATTATATTGCACCTCTGAAGTCAGCTGGAAGTAGTAGGAGAAAAAGTTGCAGTATCTGGGTCAGTATATAAAAACTGTAAGGAACTGCAATATTATTTTCCTTGCTCTTGCTTTCATGACTTGTACAAATATGTAAATACATCAGAGCTAGATTCTCTCTACAGCTGCCTAATGAGATACTGGCAATTAGTTTAGGCCTCATCTTGTTAAGGGAAATGACCCTGCCTGCCAGCATGTGTAAATCAACGTAAAATAGCTGATGAAAATCTGACCCATAGATTAAAGACAGATATACCTGTAGCCAAGAAATCATCTTGGGATGCAGTACTGCCTGGATAAAACATGCATTTTGGATTTAAAATGTCATACTAGTATAGCTTCAGAAAAAGAAAGGGTAGAACTTGCTAAATAAACATCTCTGGGGCAGAGAGAACAGAACTTTTAAATGAAAGAAAATACATCTCTGAGCCAAACAAAAATCTTTGAAAAGGTAATAAGGAGTACTTGTGTTCAAACAGTTTTAGAGTTTCTTCATAGCTCCTTTTTTCTTCCATGTTTGAATCACAACAGGGGGATGGTCATCTAATACGAATATCAGAGTGCAGATAAAGGAGATACTGCACTGCAGATATGCTGGTGATTTGGTTAACATCCACTTTTTTATAGGAGCTTTAGCTCTGTATATTGCTATTGCAGAAGTTCTATAGGTGCAAAAGCCTGTATATAAAATTCAGTGTTAATACCTAAATGTGTCAGGAAACTAAAACGTGCTCTCCAATGTCAGAAATTATGTCCAAACAAATTTCACTGCAAAAACCGGATCCATGCCAATGCAAAATGCAAGCAATGCTTCACATTCAGGAAGTAGATTTGTCTGTAGCGCATTTTACAGTGCATACCAAACACTGATATGTTCACATGCTTACTAACATGTATATAATGTATACATATGAATACATGGACATATATATATAAACACAAGGAACAGATATGCATAATTTTGGTAAGTTTTCAATTTCTTTTGTCTTCAATTTCAAAGAAAATCATTTTGCATCATTTGACCTTATAAACAGTCAGATAAATGGAGTCAAACCAGCTGACTTATGTTACTCACTTTACAAAAGCTGGTAAAATATGTTGGTAAAATTCTGAAATACTAAACTTGGAAAGCCAATGGGATGGTGGGCAGATGCACCTGGCAGACACAGGTGGGCTGGCAGGTAAGCAGGGGTCTGTCGGTGCTGATGTCTGCTATGTGTGTCTGAGCTCTGTTTATTCTGAGAAATCTAAGGGATAAATGTCCTAAAGTCCTTGTGAAAAGCTCTAAGTTCTACAGGTGAAAAGAGGCAGTTTTTCACCTGAGATCAGAGGGAGCTAGGACCAGGATTTTGTATGGGCTGCATGTGGCTCTTTCCCTGTTCGAAAGCTATGGGGCATCTTGGCTGCTTGGACAGAGCTGGTTTTCTCCCTTGCAGCATCCTGGGAAGCTGAAGCCAGACCCATCGTGGCACGCAGGTCCATCAGTTGTACAATGGTAACAGTCTGGAGACTATGCAGTTACTCTGCTGATAGAAACCTGGAGGTTGAGGGGCAAGAGAAAAGGCTGGAGAATGGGGACTGTTTAGGAGGAGTTTGGGGAAAGAGATGTGTGGAAAGTGTAAGTTGTTGCACTTGGGTTGGGGCAATCCCAAACGTGTGCAGTCTGGGTGAAGAACTCATTGAGAGCAGCCTCGTGGAGAAGGACTTGGGGTCTCTATGGATGAAAACCTTGACATGAGCCAGCACTGTGCACTTGCAGCCTGGAATGCCAACAGTATCCTGGGCTGCGTCAAAAGAGGGGTGGCCAGAAGGGAGGGGGAGTAGATTGTCCCCTTCTGCTTTGCCCTTGTGAGGCCCCATCTGTGTCCAGTCCTGAGGCCCCCAGTGAAAAAAGGACATGGAGCTGTTGGAGCAGGTCCAGAGGAAGGCCATGAAGAAGATTGGAGAGCCAGAGCACCTCTTTCCTGAAGAAAGTCTGAGGGAGTTGGTCTTGTTTAACTTGGAGAAGGATGGCTTCAGAGAGACTTCACTGCAGCCTTCCAGTACTTGAGAGGAGCTTATAAGCAGGACAGACGTTTTGCATGGTCTAATAGGACAGTGAGGGATGGATTTAAGCTAAAAGAAGGGAAATTTAAGTTAGATGTTAGGAAGAAATTTTTTCCTCAGAGAGTGGTGAGGCACTGGAAGAAGAAGTTGTGGATACCCCATCCCTGGAGGTGTTTCAGTGCCAGGTTGGATGGGGCAGCCTGATCTGTGATTGGCAATACTGCCCATGGCAAGGGGTTTTAACTGTATGATCTCTGATGTCCTTTCCAACCTAAGCCATGCTATGGTTCCATCATTCTATGAAATCAAACACTAGTCAGAGCAGAGCTCAGCTTTTAACGTGAGAGGAAGGGAGACCCATCTCATAAGAGTGGAAGCCACCTTACTGCTGCCCCAAAGGCTGTGTTGTCACTTTCTAAAACACAAAAACATGCTGGGGAAGAGAAAAAAAGAGGTCAGTCCTCTCACTTGAAACAAGAGAACCAGGCTCTCCAGGCCCTTCCCCAGGCACTGGGTCTGCCAAGCGATCTCCTGGAGATGCTGGCCAACTCCCATTTCCTGAATCTGCCGGGCTGTTGAGGCAATGGGAACTGAAACCCCACTCTCTTTTCCATCACATTTCCCTCCCCAGGGCGATGGTTTGGCGTGGGTTGTTGTGGAAAACCCCTGTTTCACAGGGATCCGCAAGTCTGCTTTGTAAGAAAAATGCACTCAGCAGTGAACAAGAAGCAAGAAATACAATCAGTCCTGCTCTGGCCTTCCATGGTCACTGAGAGAGCACTGAAATGTGTCAAAGCTTCCTTTTGCTGTCCCAAAGAGCCCTGGCAGTTACATCCCCCAGGGCCGAGGGATTTGTTGCCCTCCACAACAAGTCACCCTGGACACAGTAAAAGCAGACTTCTCTCCATAGCAGCCGAGGCAACTGAGAAGGCCGAAGGAAGCTCTTAAACATTTGTTTTCTGGATTTTGTCAGCCAGATCTCTCAGGAGAGGCTGGATTCCACACAAAAATGCTTGACGGGAAGAAACTCCCTAGGAAGGGATTGTTTTCTTTTGTTTTAAACTTGAAGGCCTCCAGTTTGCTTGGGACACTGCCACCAGCCACCTAAGGAAATCATGAATCCTTCAGATACAGGGTGGAGTAAAGTCCAACCAAGGAGGTATAAAAGGACTTCAGATGCATGGCTTTTCTTGGAACATAATCTTCTTGCTACACTATATTTTGTGGTTGAACATAGACTTGGTGGCTTCGTGCTTTTGTGACAAAATTCTACCCAGGTTTCTCTTTTTTTGTCCCCCTCAGTATCTTCTACATCATGTTAAGATGAAGTTTTCCCTTGAAAACAACTTTCTGTGGGTCCTATATGTCTGCTATGGTTTCTTTTGTCCAAAGACTCTAAAAATGTGTAGGAAACACCAAAAAGGCCACTGGCTTCCTCCTCAGGGATAGGAGACCTCCTCATCTCATTCTGGGCTCCAAGTGGCTCTTTTGTGGATACTTAACACTCAATTTCTGTCCAAGTTCTCTTTTGGGGTGCTGCTTTGGAATATTATTACTCATTTTTTGTCTCGGTTTCTTTAAATATATAATGGAGGTAGGAATATTTCCCAACCTCATGATGCATACATTTGAAGGACTCAGCTCAGAACAAGATGAAATTAATCTTCTACATGCTTCTGATAAATAATTAGAACCCTAGCTATTTTCCCTATTTATTAAATGACAGTTCTGATCCAAGAACCACAGCCTGAGCAGCAGCTGTAACAGTTTGCAGATGCATGTTTTATGAAGTGCAGTAAAGCAGAACAGGTACAGTGCTGAGGCAGCTAAAACACTTGTCTAAGTGCCAGTTTCTTTAAAAAAATCTTTAAAGATCAAACCTGTGAAAATGCAAGACATTTTCCTTGTAAGTCATATGGCATTTTCAATTACATTTTCAGTGTAAGTTTTATTCATTACAAATGTAAGGAACAGAAATGATTATTTGATAAATACAAAATAAACAGTCGCTTTTGCCTGCTACTTGCAATTCCCTCAAGAAGGTCACAGCATGAATTTCCTTTCTATTTGACTAGCATAATGATATTAAAATACAGAAGTAGGCAGAAAAGTATCAGCAGAGCTTGCCTCCTTTTATTTTACTTCTAGAGATGGCAATGGGAAATTGCCAAAGTCAAGAACTGTACGATGTAATGCAGTGATCCAGCTTTACTGTAAGGCTGGGAGCTCGACCTCCCCGGGTCATGGTGTACAAACTGTGCCCATGTCCTGTTTAATTGATGTTCTGCTTACCACTCTGTTAAGCACCAGATCTGGAAAGTTCCCAGCTGCTGTGGAGGAATGAACGCAGCCTGTTTGCCTATATTCACTCCCCTCACCGCTGCTCAGAATAAGGCAGGGTTGGCTCTCTGTTCAAATTTTAATTATTACTTTTCAAATCAGTGCAAAACATTTATGATTTTCTTTCTGCCTGTCACATGATAAAAGACATCAGGACTGACCTGCGAATGGAGTGATGTAGTGGTGAACTGCTCTGTTTAGAGCTCTGTAACAGGATAACAATGTGTTTCTCATTTAGCAGTGGTAACCCATTGCAGACATGCTCGTGGCCAGTTTTTCAACAGTATTTTAAAGCTTCTCGATGAAGCACTCAGTTTATTCTCTGTCAAGTACATCCTCTTTTCCAATCACAAATGTCTTTTTTTTTTTTTAATCTCCTCCACTGTGCTCAAGAGAGATTTGCTTTACATTCTTTGAATATAAAAAACAAAATAAACAAGTGAGCCAAAACAGTTCTGCCTATCACAGTTTCAGTTTTAAATAACAAATATTGGAAAGTAGGATATGTAAAGTAACGTACTGACCAGTGATAATTCACATGCAGAATCAGGCTGCTAACTGACAGCTTGTGAAGAGAAGGAAAAGCTGTTTGATATACTGTTGGCCCATAGATATTATCTCTATTTATACACAGGCAAGCTGAAACGCATACAGAATTAATTGCTTACCAGTAAAAGACAGAAGTCAACAGCAAGTCTGGGGAAAGATTTTGGATCTGCAAAGTCCAAATCATAAGCTGTACCAAAAAACAGTATCTCTTTTAAAATATTTATCTGTTGTCAAGTGTTTGGAAGAAACAGGTATATTACCTTAAAAAATATCTAGCTGGCATCTTTTTGTCCATACAGGATTTGAATTGGCATTCCTCTGTTTTGGGACTGAGAACACCTGTATATGGTAAAGAGCAGCTGTGTGCTCGGTCTGCATAAATCACTGAAGGTGAACATCTGATTATTTTTGCTACGGATCTCATTAGCAACCATGCAAGATGTGAACTGTTTTCTTGTTTTTGTTGCAGTAAACATAGTGTTTTCAGCATGATCAGTTATTTATTCACATACTTATTTCAATGAAGACCTCTTCTTCTGCCTCTGTGTGTTATGCTAAACCATCACATCTCTCTTCCAACTTGCCCTGCATAGAGGAAGGTTTTAAACTCTTTTCATTCACAAAAGTAAGAGGTTGAAAAAAGGTCTTTGATTGCTCTCCATATATGCACATTTTCATACTAAAAAAAAATTCCGCCTGGATTATGTCACTAAGCATTTCCTTTTTGCTGCTAATGGCTTTTCCTTCAGTATCTTGGTAACTAAGACTAGTATTTTGGACCTTCCCAGGCCAGGTCTTGCAAGCCCTGTTTTCAGCTATGCATGTCTAGCTGAGTCTGCCTATTTCTCTGTGTATGCCAGATGACTTCAGTGGGAAAAATAACCAGCCAACCAGTGTGCAATCACGGAAGCACTTCCCCAACAGCAGTTAGAGGCCATTTCCAAATCACTGGGCTCTTTAAACTTAAAAAAGGGAAGAGAGAAAGGCTTAATATGGCTTCAGGAGCCTGACTGCTGCTGGTTTTGCTGGAGCTCAGGTTCTGAGGACAGTTTGAAGGAGCATGGCCAGATGCTTGTGAGGCCTCCAAGTAGATAAGAGTGCCTTGTGCTCACCAAGACCACAGACGCAGCTCTTTAAAAGTGGCACAAGTAGTCCTTATCTTAAAATCTTCTGGATTCATGCTTTGCTTCTTTGTGTCTATTTTGTGGACAAACACTGAACGAATTGCATCTGCTCATGAGACCTTACTCCTTGCTTCAGCAGGTCTTAACTATTTTGAGCATTTCTTGATCTAAGCATTATTTGTGTGCCACATCTCCATCCATTCTGAAATCACTATCCGTGAGTCTGCTTCCTCTCTGCCCTTCCAAAGTCCACACAATAACATGACCTCTACCTGAACAATAACCATGTCTCTCTGTTGTCCACCAGCGTCTGCTGCCCAGATTCCTGCACATGCAGAATGTTACTAGCAGTGTGCTCTCAGGAACACAGAGAAATGACATGCATCCTCAAATAATACCAGTGAACAAAGTCCAAAGGTTTCCTTCTTTTTAACCATCCTCCTGCCCCTGTGCTCAAAGCTCTTGCTCTGATTAAGTTCACTGACCTTGTCAAAGTCTTTCCTGCATTTTGATCCTCTATCAGCTCATGCTTACCTTCTTTTCCTTCCTGTTTCACCCTTTGCCTTCCTATAAGGCTTCTCTAGGACCTTTTAGAGAGATCCACACTGTGGGACATTGACCAGTACTATGTTATACAGGATCTATTTTCAGGTTGTAGGAAACCCTCTTTTCCTTTCTTACATGGACTTCTTGGGCCCCTCACTACAAGAAAGAAATTGAAGCCTTGGAGCACGTTCAGGAAGGGCAATGAAGCTGGTGAGGGGTCTGGGGCACAAGTTTTATGGGAGCAGCTGAGAGAATTGGGATTGGTCTATCTGGAGAAGAGGAGGCTCAGAGGTGACATTATTGCTCTCTACAACCTCTGAAAAGAGGTTGCGGTGAGGTGGGGGTCAGACTCTTCTACCACGTAACTAGCAATAGAACTAGATAGAATGGCCTCAAGTTGTGTCAGGGGAGATTCAGGCTGGACATGAGGAAAAATACTCCAAGAGAGTGATCAGGTGCTGGATCAGGCTTCCCAGAGACGTGGTAGAGTCACAATCTCTGAAGGTGCTCAAGAAACATTTAGATGTTGTACTGAGGGGCATGATTTAGTGGGAAATGTTGGTGACGTGGATGGTTGGACTGATTGGTCTTAGAGGTCTTTTCCAATCTTGGTGATTCTATGATTCTTCACCTGACTGAGCTTCTTCACGGAGGTTTCGTGCTTGATAACAGCAGACAATATTTCATGCCACAGCGTTCTGGTAAAGGGGATGAAACTCCTCTCACTGAAGTAACTTATGACTAACTCTAAGTTCGGAGTGTTCATATCTGAATGGAAAGAAACTGGCCTGTGTGCACAAAATACTGCAGAGTATGAAAGTGTATTATGGTGTGTCACTGTGAAAATCATGACCTCTGCATGTCATGTGACAACATTAGTAAATGAGCTTTGAAAAGAGAACGTTTTCTAGTGGCCTCTTAGAGAATGTGGGTGGCAAAACAGCGACAGTAATCAGCAATGTTAATTGCAGTCACACACCAGTTTTCATTGGTGTTTACCAACTTTCCATATAAAAGACATTGTTACACTTGAAAGCTGAGGTCAAGCTGGCTAATCATTCATAACGTGTTTACATTCTCCCAGGACTGTCTAGCAGGAACTGTACCTTATGTTTTAAACCTATTTCAAGGAAAGAGTGAAATTGTTTAATTGATTTACAGATGTTTATAGCTGACCTGACAGCCAAACCGATTCAGATAACTGGTTGGTGCTCTGCCTGGTGTATGAAACTCAGCTGCGCATTAAACTGGCTGATGTGTAGACAGTTAGATCTGATGGTTAGATCTGTTTTGCTTTTTTAAATGTCAACTTTAGTCAAATGTGTTACTACTTATTTAAATCTGTCCACTGTGCCTATTGCTAACAATCATGGGACTGTGAGTCAGCCGTCTTGGATGACTTATGGTTCTGCCACTGATTCATTGAAAATGAATGTCCGTACTGCACTTAGCACAAAGTAATTGACAGCTCAGGCACAGGAAGCAAACTAACCAAAGCATCAGAGGGCCTGTCACTTGATAATTATGGCAAATCAAACTGTTTTTTGAGGAGGTAGGGTTTATAGTTATCACTCTGCTTACATATTCAGAACAGACTTGATCTTGTGGCCAATGTTAAGTAACTGTAGAGTGGGTGAGTAATATCTCGTGCTAGGTGAGAAATGCACGTTCATGGTAAAGTGTTTTGAAAGCTATATTTTAATCATTTAGTTACAGTAAGTTTGCTATCTTCGAACATGGTTTTAATAGATAATGGGAAAATTATGCTTTCAGTTATAACAAGTCATATATAGAATGAATTAAAAAAACAAAAAACAAAATAAAAAAAAGCAAGAATGTATAATTTGTGTTTAACTACATGATTTGGTACAAGACTACAGTGAAAACAATTGGTGGTTCAACTTTATCAGTATATTTTCCTTTTCCCAACCCCATAATAGCCCAGAGTACCTAATATCACTGCACACTAAGGTAACTTTACCTCAAATTTATCAGCCAGTGATTGTAAGGCATTGGCCGCTGGAGAACTGCTGCCCTGGGAACACTTCCAGGAGCTCAACACCAAGCCTGGCTGTTTGCTGCCATGGAGAGCAGAGCAGTTGGAGGTTTTCATCCATCACTGAAGCCACAGTGACCTTTGTGTCTGCTCTGGTTCCCAAGTGCCAGATGCCCAAGGGAATGAGAACAGGCAGAAGAGCTGTGGGTGGCTGCAGCTGTGGTGGCACTTAGATGGCTCTGCCAAGAGGTGGGCAGCAAAGCCAGGAGCTCCTGTAGCTTCCCCTGCAGGTGCCTCTGCCTAAAGAATATGTAAATAAAGCATATTTACATATACTTTAGCCTCTCTATATCTTACCCTTAGGGAAATGATTAGCTAGCTCTTTCCGTATCTCATGGATATAACATTGCTCAGTTATAAGCATTCAGTGATGGAGAAAAGGAGCAGAATTTACACCAAATTTTGGAGAAATGTCACTGGCCAGGACTTAAAGAAGGACTGCCTTTCCTACTCCTTGTAGAGTTCTTGCTACACATTGCATCTTTGCTTGCTACTATGGTGATATATACTCATGACATAGTGCTACCAACTATTATGGATGTCCTATATGGATCACCATGGTCCATGAAGCATGTTCTCTCATGACACAGAGGAGCAGGGGGTTCTGTGTCAGAGGTTTTCTGTATTGAAAGTCACCAGTGTAAAGGAAACTGCCTTTGATTTTGGTTGGGATCTTGGGCAGGCTGGAAGGATTGGCTTCCAGATAAAGCACCAGGTGACTAAATGGGCACGGCTGAAACTTCATGAACTTTCTTACTCAATAATTGATAACAACTCTCCTTATATGTTCATATTTGACCTTCATTGCTACTCTAAGGTTTCCCCAAGACAGTGGGAGTGTTGCTGCTGCTGTCACTGTAGTGTTGATTTGGCTCTTGTTACTTAGAGTTTCTGCGCTCTGATGCTGATTTACAAGCACAGTCACAGAGCAAGTTCTATGATCAGGCTGACTCAGGAAGCAAAATATTGCTACTACACACATATCTCTGTGATTGTATTTGTTGCAGCTTGGAGTCAGCTGGGACTCTCTATTGTTATTTTTATTCCCTTACACCTTATATTTAACGCATTTTCTCCTCCTGTCCTGCTCTCTTCCTCCCAAGTGTCTCTTCATCCATTTCCAGAGATAATAAATCATCTCTCACATTCTGAATCGAAAATACACTTTTCTAATGCTGATATGTTCACTTCGCTATTGCCAGAAATCATTGTGCAAATCATGGAGATGTTGGAGGTTCAGAGGGAAATTCAAAACACACTGTCGATGATTTCTTTTTCACAGGTGATGGAATTCTATAGTGTTACTGCTTCTGGAGATGTGCAGGTGAAATAATATGAATACTTATCTCTGCTCCCAGATATTCCCTCAGGAATGCTCTGGAAAGCAAATAATACAGGAAAGTACCATAGAATTGCCCCATGTATGTACTTGTCTGAGAAACTGGTACCAAATTGCAGTGGGAGAGGTGATGGGGGTTTTCAATGCCTTGTGGTTCCTCTCCTTGAAACATTTTGGCCACAAGGATACAAAAGTCTTTGTTTTTCTCAAAAGACAGAGGGGGAGGAAAATCTTTGAAAAAAGCAAACTTAAGCCAACTGTGCTAGTTTTAGTATCCAGTGCAGTACACAATGTAGAGCTTTGTGCAGACTCCAAAGTGAAGAGCATATGTGTGTATTTAAATGAGAACAGAAAAGAAATCCTCTGTCAACTGCCCAGGAGCTGGGATGTTTATGGATTAGTTTCCCAAGAGAGTGTAATAGCATGAGAGCAACTAGGAGAAGGCTGAGATTAGTACACCAATCAAAGCCCGCTGGAAGACAGGTTTGTCTTGGACTTATGATCTGTAGTATAGATCTGTAGAATAGATCTCAACTGAACAGTGGACTTTTCAAGCAGACCTAGATAACTAAAACATAAGCTGGAAATGATCTCTTCTAGCCTTGGTTCTCCTGCAAATACATCTTTGTAGGCAGAGGAATAGTTGATAAGGAAAGCATAGAGGTGAGCCATGCTTGCATAGTAAAAACAGCACAATAAAAACAAAACCAAGTAGATTCTGACTATGACCCAAATCCAAGGAAAGGATTTAGCAGGGCTGATATCCTCCTTGCTAGACATCCTTCTGAGATTTGGAAAATGTCAAACCATCAGTCAAAGCCTAGAAATCCTATATTCCCTCACATCATTCAATCACCATAGATCCCTGAAGCAACCTGTGAGTTGTATAACTTAATAACTGTATAGTGAGTGCAGGGATCTAGAAACTAGGTAGGTATAGGGACACTTAAGTTCATGTTGGGCCAAAGTGGACAAAAAGATGGGATATAAAAGCAGAAACTGTCTTGTACAGATTCATAACTCTTCCATACAAAACTGCTTGTATCAGAAGTACCAGTATATCATGAATAACGGCAGAACATCTTTTATATAATGTCTATTTGGAAAGTAACACCTCTGCATAGCACTGCTAGGTAATGCCACATACAAGAGCAGAAGGTGTCTGGATTGGAAGGATAGCCAGAGCAAAGAAGTCATCTGGCTCTCAGGATAAAGCTCTTCATCCCCAGTAGAAGTGGTAGAGATAACTCCAGTTCTCTTTTGTTTCCAGCATATAAATCCAGAGCAGGACAGCAGTTCAGCAAACACATGCATCTAATATTTCCTGTTGTGGAGCTCTTGGCAATCCTTGTTCTGCAGTTTAGATCACGTTTATGCACTATTTAGGGAATCTTATCTCTGGATTTCATTGCGAGGATTGTGTATGCTAAGCCTAGGGCTCGGAGTTCCTGAGGTCTGTCCAAAGTCTGGCCACAGAAGGACTGGTTTGTTGTGTTGCAGGATCACCACTCACTGAATGATGAAACGTGTTCTTGCTGTCGTGTGTTCATCACTGGCAGTTTTATACAATGGTGCTACCATGATTTTGATGGGGAAAACATGGGTATTCAACTGAAAGTAGAGCATATCTCAGTGGGTGACTACAGTCTGTTACTTTTCACATTATTTTTGCTGT
Source organism: Oreortyx pictus (assembly GCA_036925125.1). Lineage (NCBI taxonomy): Eukaryota > Metazoa > Chordata > Aves > Galliformes > Odontophoridae > Oreortyx > Oreortyx pictus. Next base: position 7,386,946 of record JAUPFR010000003.1, read on the forward strand.
ACATAAAACAGTCTTTGTCCCTGTGCAACTGAAATATTAAACAGACTAATGAGTGACTCCTGGCCTTTCCTTACATGTAAGCACCTCTGCCCACAACCTTTCCCACCAGCTTACCATTGTCTGAGAGGACCAAATGCTTTGCAGAGAGCCCACCAGCAGGGAGGCCAACCTCTTCACAGTGCAGCTGAATGAATGAACCTTCTCGTTATCCTCTCTGTAGCAGCAGGGGGTGCACATATTAAAAGAGAGATAGAAACTAAGCTGGCAGAAACTGTCTTTTACGATTTTGTAACTCCCCTGGAAAGTTCTTCCTTCTAACTGTCACCACATCAGTCATGCTGCTGCAATTGCTAAAGGAACTGAAGGAAGACAACCCCTCCTTCCACTTGCTGTCCACCTCAAAAATGGGCTTAACTCTCTCGCACTGCAAGCAGTGATAACCCTCAAGGAAGGAAAGCAGTGAGAACACCAATCCACCTGACTGCCAGTGGTTGCTGTCACCTTATCTTTATGGCTTTGAGCTTTTAGGTCTCTGGATCATTGTAAGGTAGTTCTTACACACTCAGTATCTAAATCACCAGTTAAAGCATCCAAAGGAAAGGGTATTTTAAACACTCTGTAGGCTGTTTCTTCTTCCCAGGCTAACGTGTTGCCAAATACACCATCTTGAAGCAAAGCTGAGAAAAATACATGTTCTGGATGTGTATCTAGCACATAAGCAAAAACATTCATCTGTTCTTCCTCTTCCCCTGTGCCTTTGGAAATCTGTCCATGATTTCCATTAATTTTTTTTCACAAACAGTTGGAATTCAAAAGATTGGTCCTCTGGGGTTTGTGGTCACCTAGTTTGGGTAACCTGAAAAGTTGATGCAAGTCCTATGAACTTTGTTAACCTAACACACAAGGAAGACTTTTTTATAAGGTTAACCATCAAATTTGTGTTTAGATGCTTTACGTAATCTTGTACTTCTTTTTCAAATGGAAAGTCAAGCTGTTCCAAGCAGGTAGTACACCTCAAAAGTATGTACACAATGCCCACCCCAACCACCTTCCCTTTCTTTTGACTTTTATATGACCTTCTCCTTGCATACCTCTAAGACAACCTTGCATGCCTGATATCAGATGGTCAAGTAGGCTGATAGGATTTGTCTTTCTGCCCTTTGAATACTGAAGTTTCACCGAAATGTTCATCAGGCATCAGGCAACCAGTAGTGAATTCCTGTGGAGCCACTAAACACTAAATACTTATGCATTACAGGAGGTGATCCCTAGCTCTTACCACAAGGTCCACCAAAGATGATGATTTTATAGCATGAGGTTGAGGACACACAACTGGGAACTAGGGGTTCCAAACCATCAGAGATGGTGATAATAGCAGTACAAGGCAGAAGAAGACAAATATAGATTAATAGAACCCTCACTGCTGGCAGGGAAAGCTGCTTGACAGGAATGCCACCAACACCATGACAGGGCTTTGTGTTAGGCAGAACTAGTCAGATAACTGCAGAATAGATCCTGGGAGAGGAAAAAATGGTGTTGTATTGTTGGCAGTCAGGGGTTCATTTCCTCAATTTCTTCCCTGGATGTTTTTTTATTTAACAGGGCAATGATAATCCCAAAGCACAGCCTACTCTATAGCCCCCTCTCTCAGGGACAGAGAAGATACAGCCTTTGGTATTTGAAAGAGGCTGTCCTGCTGAATTTTCCCTCATGCTTCTCAGATGTGGGCTTTAGGCTACAAAAAAAGCCCACCCTGAATGCTGAAGATGTCCTCTCCAAATGCTTTTTCCTTCCTCCCTCTTCTGCAGCTGGTTGACAGAAGGCCTTAGAGATTAGCTGCACTTCTGTGAGCTATTTATACTGAAATATTTTGTGTTGAAAGATGTAAGCCCTTTGTTTCTTCTGTATGTACACAGTGATCCCAGAGGGCACGCAAATCCTGCTTTGTTTTAGACCAGATACATTATGAAATACTGTTGTAAAACAGCTTTGAGTACACTTTCATGAGTCAGTCTCACCTATACGCACTCACATGTCACCAGGCACTCTAGATGTGTGCATTTTTTTTTTATTCCAGATTAACCTAGTTGAAACAAATCTAATCCCCAGTTGAGATGAAATATTTTATCTGAAACATTACTTCTTGTTAATTTTTCCAGGCAGAAAGAATCCTAAGTTTCCTCATTGAGAAAAAAAGAAAACTTTCTGTTAAGATGGTAGCCAAGTTATCTGGATAATGATTATAAAATATTCATCTTTAACATCTCTGAAATAAAATGCATAGGCTACACAGTATTGCACACTTGCTAGGAATGGGAAAGAACTCCACAGATCTCAGTTAAGAGGATCTGAAAAGAAAAACAGAGATGAGAATGTTACAAAAAATATCCTACCTCCAAGCCAAGACACTTCTTATCAGCCCCTAAGCTCAGCAGCAAATCTGTCAATACAAGAGACAGTGAGCACAAACAGAAACACAGGAGGCTTCATCTGACTGTCAGGAAGCATTTCAGTGCTATGTAGGTGCTGGAGCACTGGCATTGGATACCCAGAGAAATTGAGAAGCTTCCTCCCTGGAGATCTCCAAAAGCTTCCTGGACATTCTCCTGGCTCCCCTGCTCTGCATGTCCCTGCCTGAGGTGGGGGAGGACCAGATGGACCCAGAGGTCCCTGCCAACTCAATTATGTCATGCTAGGACTCATCTGTAAAGGTCCAATCTCAAGATACTTCCTTCCTGCTATTGTGGAAAGCTCAACATTAGCAGCAGCTTTCTGTTACAGTCACTTAACAGGGAATCAGTTTTGGGCGATCTCATATGAGTCACTGAAGTTGCAGATCAATGGCCAAATTCTTCTTTTTGTTACACCCATTTAGTCCTGTGGGCTTCAGTGAGTGGGAGGGTAATGGAAACAGTCCAGATACATTTTATTAAGCAAAAAATGCATTTTGGTCCAAGCTGTTTCAGAAGTGTTCAGTAAACAAAACACACTTCAATATAATGCCCTGAAAAGGTCACCCAAATCCTTTCCCTTTGGGAAAAGAAATAATTTAAACAAGACTCGATTAAAGAATAATACTATTTTGATGTGAATTTTTCTTTTTCTTGTACAGCATAGGTGGACATCACTTGCTGAATCTTTCCTTGGTTGCACACAAACATACAAACATAATGCTTCTACATGCCAGGCATTGTCTAGCACTGCTAATTCCTCTTAAATAAGATTTTATGCTGAGAACCCTCACACTTCATTGGTATTCTGTTTTTAAGAATTTCAGTGTGAAGACCTTCCTCTTCACTCAGCCTTGATTCAAGGATCTTATTTTTTTTTACTTGCAAATTATTAATACCACATTTAAAAAGCATGCCGTAAGGTTTCCACAGGGCAACTAAAAATACCCTGAACATTTTTCCACTTTTTTATGATGTCCTTTGGAGAATTTAGAGTGATTATTTTTGAATGTAGGCAGCAATATTTACCAAAACAAGCAAGCAAGAATACAAAACAAATCAAAACAAAACAAAAACCAAAGTAAGTAATAATAACTGTCTATAACACTGAACCTTTTCTAAGGCCAGTATTTATGATGAAAGATAGCAGCTGACTTTGGGCTGTAGTGTAGTGCTATTCTGCTTTGAAAAGAAACAATGCTATAGGAAGTGTCATAATTGTTACAAATTTTTATTCCAATTTAAGAAAATCTAGTTACAATCAGCAGAATCCTTATATTTGATGCTTGTTGCATAGAACTGTTTTAGGGTATTGCTGATTTTTCAAAGCAAACATATCTGTGGAGAGTAAAGTAAAAGCTATTTGTGCTTTGCAATTTTTTACATTATTAGATGGAATATTCACATTCATATTTTTTGTTTCTATTGGCAAAATTTTCCAGTTTTAGAAGGTAAAAGACACCTATATTTCTTAAAAGTGTGGAGAATGTTTCTACACTTTTTTTCTGGTTTTCATCCGATCTCTTATGCAGCATAGACTTCTCTTTCTACCAGCACTGACTGCTGGGATTCTGTCTGGCATTACACATGTAAGAGAGTTCTTCGGTTGCTAACTGCATGGTTATGACAAATGGCAAATTGTTACCCTAGAAACTGTGTTATCAAAAGTCAATCAAGGGCTGATCAAAAACTCTAGCTCCTTGTGCAGAACTCAAAGGTGGTATGTTTTCTCAGAAATACCAAACGGTGGTTAGAATCAGACTGGAGGGAGAGACAATTTATGTACATCAACTGAAAATCTTGGAAAGAAAGAGGACATGGAGAAATATAATTGGAATCAGCAAGTGTGCCATGAAGTGTGCACTTTACCTGTTTTTGTGATAAAAATCCTTAAAAGACAGAATCGTTACTGAATCTGGAAGTGTTCAAGGCCAGGTTGGATGGTGACCTGGGCAGTCTGATCTGGTGTGTGGCAACCAGACCATGGAAGAGGGTTGGAAGTGAAACTGGATGATCTTTGAGACCCCTTCCAACAACCCAAGCCACTCTATGATTCTAGAATTTACAAGTCAACAATAATAAGATGAGCTCTGAGGGCTCATGGAGGTTGAATGCCTTATCTGCCTCTCAAGAGGTAGAATTGAAGAGGGACAAATGCAGGGAATTCAGCTGAACTCAGAAAGCTACCGAAACAAATAGCCTATAAACACTTGGAAGATAAGGTGGTGCTCAGAAGTGACCAACTCTGTTTTGCCAAGAATAAAGCACGTCAAGGTAATTAAGCTTCTTTGATTCTTTAACGCAACCAGATGATGACAAAGAAGCAACTGATATGATTTATAGCATTTGTAATAAAACTTTGAATACAAGTACAGTGTAATATTCTCATACAGAAATGAGGGATGCATAGCATAAAGCTACTCTAAAGCAACTATCAAAATGTAGTGATGTGTCTCAGAGCAGGTTGCAATAATTGCTACCCAGCAAGGATGACACATTAAATAGTCCCCTCCAGCTAGTGATTTATTTCACCATAAAGCAGAAATATAACTTACAGTAATCACTTGGCTTCAACCTGCAGGGACAAGTTCAAAATTTAGAATGATCACATGAAAGAGAAGGAACTGCCTAAATTTGTTACTATCTTAGAAGGGAGAAATCATAGCCCAAATAGGAACAGTCATAAAGACAGCAACAGCACAGAAAAAGATCTCCAAACTGAACATTAAAAAGAAAGCAACAGTTGTGCAACTAAGCAGATGTCATCCTGAAATACATTAGCAGGATTGCTGTAAGTCAGACCTGGGGGGAAATTTTGCAGTTCATTTTGCCTCTTTGAACAACAAACCTAGAGAGACATTCATCAGCACCACTGACTTCCAGAGCTCAGTGTCAACTTTGGATACTACCCTTTAAAAAAAGAATGCAAAGAACACAGACAGACTTGAGAAAAGAAACTACGAATGAACCTGGCAAGCACTTCAGGAAATATGATTTATGAGGAACTGTTCTCAAAATTAAGCTTGTTTTGCTTTTCAGAAGGCTAAGAAAAGCAGAGAAGGAAAGCAGCCAAACTGCTGGCCCTTCGGGGCATGGAAGTTTTTTCAAGAGTAGCACATGCCAGAAGGAAAACTTGATCTGTAGAGACCCTCCGGCTATGATAAGAAAGAACTAATAGGAAGGAAAGAATCTTCAAATAATGTCTCAGAAGACATTATCTAGAGAATCGTTAAAGTGGAGGATTTACTGGAGGATTTCAAAACGGGTTATATAAACTTGATAAGGAATGACAAGCTTTACCTTTCTTGTTTTGAGTCCCTTTCAGCTCTGATTTTTCTGTAATTTGATACGAAAATACAAACTCTTTCCTATAGCTGCTTGGCATCATTCCCACTTCAAAGGAAAAATAATAATTATTTGGAAAACGCAGAGAATTTCCTCTCAACTCTGACTTTCTGTCAATAGTGTAAATCCTTGTTTCCTGCTCAATTCCTTGAGGCTAGTAGCTTGTTTTTTCAAATGTATACAGTAAGTCAGTACTTCCAGTAGTACTTTTATCTAGTACTGAATCCCCACTATGCAGTAGCACAATGCTTTAGGTCCACTGTTTTGAAGCCTTCTGCTGCCATGGTTGCAAATACAAGAAGGTGCCTCAGTTTCCATAATCCCCTCTCTGTAGGAAACAGGATCAAAGATTTTTCTAGTCTCTTCCAGGGACACATCTCCTGTTTTCCAGGATGCCTTAACCTCTTCCCTTCTCCACATGATCCTCTGGTGCTTATGCTGTTTTTCTTCTGTAAATACTTATACCATCAGTAGATTGAGAACAAAGCAATAAACAGGAAAAGACATTGTTCAACTTCAGAGTTACTCAGGTTGTGTCATTGCTTTGTACAGTGATATAGGACCATCTTGAGGCCTAGTCACCTTGGCTACTTGCTTCCACAGCAGATTTTCCTAGATTTAAAAGTATCTTAAAAGCAGCTAAACTTCCTCAGAAGCAACAGCTATCACTTGTGTTTATTTTTCAAGTGAGAAACAGCCTGAATGACAAGAAAGAAAGGTTTATGTCAGCTACCAGTACCATCTTTTTCTTTGCCTCCTGCTACCAGACCTCTCCCTTTTATGATCAGAAAAAAATGGGGATCTGTCCCCCTTCAGAAAATCAATCAATCATGCAGGCTAAAATGGATATGTCATTCTTTTCTATTTTTGTAACCAAACCTTAAACATGAAGAGACTGATTTAAGTTTAGTAATATCAGATCTCCTAACACACAATGATATATCGTTAACAATGACAAGCCATTATTGTTAGTTAACTATGGAAAGAGTTTGGGTATCATAGTGTATATGAATGATTATAGGATGAAAGTATTTTAAAATAGCAACTAAACCTGATCTTAAATATTTACCAAATCCTCCGGTTCAGTTATCACACCTCTGTGCCCTGGCTCTGCTTTTCTGCAGTACCAGAGAATGTACTGGCTGAGACCTCTAAAGATTATTTCAGAGAGGTTTGATACTGAGCCAGGAAAACTCTTGAGTACATCACTGCTGGATGTTGGCAATAGGCATGAAGACTACATGGCTCTAAAAATGTCTAATCCATAGTGCCTTGCAGATGCTGCGAAAAGTATATTTCCTTTTTGGTGAAGAAAGTTCTGCTCTGATAAACTTCTGCTGAATGCAGGACATGTCCAGTACCAGTAGTTACCATGAGCCAATTTCTCTTTCCTCTTGTGCTTTCACTCTTCAGCTGGATCTGCGTGATCATCTGTGTAGGGAGAACAAATCAGTCTGCAACACTGTAAGTGGCTATTTCCAACATGCAGACACTCTTTTGAAGATTTCTATACTGCATGGATGTATTTTCTTCAGCATGTTTTCTGCAGCAGCTGCCCCAGACAGACAGCTCTGATAACTTTCTATTGTCACACTGTATGAAGGAGAATCCAAGTCAAGGCTGTGGATTCTCTCATCCAGAAGGAGAGTCCTGAAGGATATAACCTCATGGTGAGGCTACTCTCCAGCAGCAGTTTACAAATCTCCTCCATCCAGGTGAGAATCCAACAGCTTCCCCACCACCTGATCCATTAGTGTGCAAGTTTGTTGTTACACAAGGTCATGTCAGAGAACTAGATGGACTTCCTATGGGTATAGTTCAGAAGTTCAAGGGACCCATCTTGGGTCACATCCCAGAAAGAAGGGCTGAGAGCAGGTTTTCATGTCTGCACCTGGAGCCTTCTGCTTGACCAAGTTAAGCAAAGAGCACTAACGTGATGAAAGATCAATAAAAAGTGAGCCTTTGGCAGCTCAAGTCTGCTTTCAACCTCTGTCTTAAGGTGGTAAAAAAAAACAGAGGTAACCTACAGAAACTCCTTTCACAGATGAAACAAGTTACTGCAAACAGCTCCTCAGCTGTTGGAGGGGCAAAGATTTATCACTTCTCCCAATCTCTGCAAATCTGCATCATGTGACATAGATAGAACATGAGATTAAATTAGGATCCTGGGGGTTTTTCTGCCTTGCAGCTAATGACAGTGATAACCCGGTAAAAGAAAGAATCAGATATACCAATGGGTCTGTAGACAAAGAAACTAAGAGTTTCCAATTTTATCCATGCTGCATAACGCTGTTTTTGAGACATGCTTAACAATGGATTGTAATTTATGAAGTTCTAAATAACGCTACAAACAGATGTTTATGCTTTTCACAAAGTGCTAACTAGTTATAGTCAAGACTTTCCTTCTGGATTAAGAGGTTTTTTTCACCACATTACTTGAGATTCTACCAAAATGGCTTTCAAGTTCTATCCAAGTATGACTGGAGATACCATGTTTGAAAAATGACCATAAAAACTGCAGTAGATTTTTGTTCTCTTTTAAATTCTGATAATTTGTAAAGTGCTCCTTCTGAGAAGAAAATAACCTATGATATGTGGGACAAACAAAGCAATAAATGCATTCCAGCAGGGAAAGCATGCTAAACAAGAAATCTTGCATTCAGTAACTAATGTTCTTCACAACATTCCTTATCAGTTTGCTCAGTATCTTTCTGAGCTGAATGGACACAAACTTGTCTTTTCAGACAGAAGGCTTTCGAAATCAAAATTTCAGTACATACCTACTTTTTTTCCCCAGGATGCAGTCAGTATTAATCATGCTGTTAAATACTCTGCAGCTCAGATGTATTTGTCACCAAAGGTGAGGAAATCCAATGAGATCTCCATGACACAGGGTGATTTTCCTGTGGTCAGATTCTCCTTTTTTGCAAAGTTTCCTGGTACCACAGTAGGTGGATTAATATATTCAGGTCTTTCTAAAAAGTGTGTCTACATGCATTCAGTACCTACTCATCCTGCAATGCTAATATTTATGTGAGTTTTAATACTTGTAATTACTAATTGAAGCATTCAAGACTCAGACTCTGGCCACAGTCCAGAAGATTATAGGAAATGTCCTCACCATTTCAATAATGAACATTTTTGCTATGAACTCTCTCATGATATTCATTTTTAGCAAACTGTAGCGGAGCAGGGTTCCTATCCTTAGCTCTACCCAGCAATGTGATACCAGTGCTAATGAATAATAATCAGGCAAATTTGTGAAGTTTTGCTACACGCTATTACACACCTGTGCCCCTGCATCCATAGATGTTGAATCTCACCGCTGGGTGATGAAAAGGTAAATTAAATCCTTGGTTATGCTGGCAGACACCTGCAGAGTTCAATAAGGGAACAGAGCTAAATACAACCTTACTGTTCATACTTGCTGAATAGCTGCTTTTTTTAATTCACTAATACTGGTGACCAACTCATCAGAAGAAGGACACAAAAACCAAGAGCATTCTGACTACAGACAGTGGGAACCACAGAACTGTGATTGCTGCTGACTATTACTGGCTATGTAGTACACTGTGTAGTAAAAATAAATGTGACATGCCTGTGTGCATCTTAGGATAGAAACCAGAAGAACTTATATGTTCCAGCTAATAAATACAATTTGGCATTTAAGATGCAATTTTTCTAGTGCTACTGTAAACAGTGCTTTGAGTTGCTTCTTCTTGTTCTACTTGGCCTGTACCTCTGGAAAAATGACAAGCTTTAGGCATTATTACCGTCTCTTTCCACTGCATTCCCCTCAAGATAACCCCAAGAGTCTTCAGCGGTAGTGACTTTCCTGTCCTTCTTAGCATATTTACCTGCATTCTTTGTCCCAGTTAGTGTTCCCTCATATGGTGTCTTTGAATCAAGTTCTGTTCCCTAGTGAGGTTTTCCCTTTCCAATGACAACTGAATCTGGAAATAGCTTGTGTAGCCAAACCTGATCTGTAATTTTAAACAGCATTTTAATCAGTGTCTAAGTCCACCACTGTAACCTTGTCATTGTTGCTCCACCATTTGTTCAAATCAATGTACAAAGTGTGCAGCTTTGAAGTGAAATTCACTTGCTCATAATAAACATGAGATATTGATGCTGACACTTGTTTGGAACTTCAAGACATGGATCTGCAATGGCTAATATTCTCCCAAAATTTTATTTGATTTTTTAATTCCAAAGATTTTTCCTCTGAATTTTTTTTTTTTCATAGGAACTAATCTGTTCAATCTAGCAATGATACTAAGCATTGTATATTCTAGTTTAGTGTAGATAAAGTCCTGGAATTTTCTGCAGGCAGAGCTGAAGCCAAATTATTCCTATTACTACCAAAACTCTATTGGTTCTTAAAAATATATCTCTGATCCTTTTTTAGAATAGCACTAACTCAAACTGGGCAAGGAATAAAGCCACATACAGCTAATTGTCATGTTACTGTATACCAAAAATTCTGCATTTTTAATTTCTTTCTTGAACTTTTAGAATATTAGCCTGCATTCCGCACCCAGATGACATGTTGTACTGTAGTATTTGAAGCCAGTGACTGGTTATTTTGGCCAGTAAGATGAAACTTTCAAAGTACACCTTTTCAGCAGTCTTGGTCCCTCTCACTGCTCACTCTCAGCTGTACGGTGGTAGTTCCAACCCTGCTACCATATACCTTCCTTTGACAACTTTCCGTTTACCTGCCACTTTCACTTAGCAGAACTTAGTTTTGTTCTCCTAGTTATGTTAGTTTCTTAATTTAGAGGTAATCTCAACCTCTCAGGCTGATCCTAAGCTCTGCCACTACTGAAAGCTTGGCTTAATCACCCCCTCTGTTTCCACATGGATAGAGGTAGGCTGCTATTAGCTACCCCAAGTCTCCTCTTTGCAAGTCTAAGCAAGCCCAGCTCTTTTACTTTCTCCCTGAAGGTAGTATGCCCTCACTTCCTGACTATCTCTGCAGCTCTTTGCTAGGCTCTTTAAGGTTCTTGATATATTGGTGGATCCAAAACCGGTCTCACTAGTGATAAGTAAAGGAGGTAACAATTTCTCCAAATATTCTGAGCACATTTCTGATGCAACACAGTGTGCATTTTACATTATTAGCAGCCAGAGCAGTCTTTTGACTCATACTCATTCTGGCATCAACCACTTACCTCCAGGTCCCCTTTTACTAAGACTCAGTCATTCATTTCCCAGCCTGTGCCATGGTATGGGATAATTCCACTCCAGGTACAGAACTTCTGGATATCACAATCATCTTATTTCACAAGGTCCTATGTTAAACCTGTTAAAGCTGTTTGGTATAGGAATCACTTTCCCTCACTATACACTGTCTTGAATTTCCTGTGGGATACAGCAAATGACGGTAATCTTATTACCCAAATAACTGATGAAAATGTTGGATACTAGACCACTGCAGCACTCCACCTGTTCCTTGCCTTCAGTTGGGATTATTACACACTTTGATCCTAGCAGTATATCCTTTTTTTTTTTTAAGCCACATTCATGCATCCCATACTTTCTCAGTTTGAAAAGAATATTTTTAATGAATAATTTTAATGATTAATGTTGTCAAAAGCATTTACCAAAGCTAATGTATATTGTGTCCATCACTCTCTCTTTGCTGATACAACCTTTTCATTTGTCAGGAACCTCAAACCAGCAACCACTCATTTCTGCTGATTTCGTTAGCTAGATGAAGCCTACAGCAAGAGTCTCTCCACTTCTAAAAAGAACTCAACCCTAAGTTGAAGAAAGTTTCATTTAGAAATGTGATCTGGATTTCAGTTGCTCTCCCACTATTCAAGCATCTTGAGAATTGCTTAATATTTATTTTTTCCTTTCTGATAAAAATACAATATTTGTGTTTTCCTTATATTTTTTGCACATTAAAAAACAAAACAAAACAACAACAAAAAAACCTTGGTTAAGTGGAGTTGCTTTGTCCAGTGTCCACCAGTGTTCTGTGTACACAACTGGAACTTGGATACATGCAACAATAAAATCTGTTCAGTTCATATGAATATATCTAAGCTAACATGAGATAGACTATAAGCTCAAAGTCCCTGTCCTTCATCTGCCCACACCACTTAATTGTTGTTTGCTGCATGGCTGTCCACCAGCATAACAGAGAAAACTGCACTCCAGCCTACACAGATTCCAAGCCTATCCCATTGAGCATTGCATCTTTACTTGTATATCTTCGTTCATACCCTGGGGTATGCAGCATATCCCTTCAGTTTTGTGCCATAAAAACATCACTCCTGTGGATTGCAACACTTCCCTCAGATTATTTCAGATCCTTTCAACTGAAAAACAGATCTAAAAATAATGGTAATGTGTTAGAAGTACAGGAACATTACCTGTAGCGCAGAAGAAAAGCAGGGTCAAGTGCCATACAATGTTTATGTGGTCAATCTGCTGCAGAGAGCCAGTCTTAAGACATGAAGCCTGAGCTAGTTTGGGCCACTTAGTGTAAGGGCCAGAGATTGGATTTTGGTCAGTTTTTATTTAGTGGTATGGACACAGTATCTGTTTGACATTTAGCTCATACAAGACAAACTTAACACCGAAGTGGGAATTTTTTCTGACTCATTCAATTTGTTAATCTTAAACAGATTTACCATGTCCTGTTTAATAGGGAACAGCCTTTCAAGTTTTATTCCATAAAAATGAATGAACTGATGATTTAGAGCTGGCTTTTGATTTTGAGCAACTGTCTTGAAATGGCTGACAAAAAAAACAACTGCAATCAGCTTTCCTACTGCTCTCTTCTCCTGTCCCTACTCCCTCTATTATTTCCTCACAGTACTGCATACCTTGTCTTTGAAAAATTATGCCTAAAGTGCACTAGAAAAATTAGACAATGTTCGTACCTTTTTACCAGCTCTTCCTTATCAGACCAAGGTAAGGAAAGAACTCTGCCTTGTACTTAGGTACACTGACCAGACTATTCTAGTTCATTTCAAGCCACCTTGGGCCAGTGGGCTCAAAAGTTCATTTGAGATGTGAACTGGATATTCAGAGGCGCTGTGAAAAGAAAGCATTCTAATACACACATTTATTTGTTCTTCTGAATTTTTGCATAAAGCAACCCTTCAGCAAGACTGAGTGAGGTGAGGGGGAAGAAATTAATTATCTTCTAGATTGATAGACTACAGTAAAGAAACTTCCTTCAAAACATAATCATGAAAGATGAAGGGTAAAGGGAGAGTGGAGAGCATTGGCATTTCAATTTTTGAGCTTTTTATTATTTTTAATTTTTGCCAAATAAAGGTCACAAACAATGACATCAACTTGCATTTGCTCTTCTGTCTGTGTCAGTGCAGGAACTGCAGAAAGTGAGCAAGCTTTTTGACTGATGTGTAAGTAGATTTGACCAGCGCCAAGGTGTTGAGAATTACAAGGTTTTCTGGTGGCTTCCAGGTCCTGTGATGACTGGGTCTGAATAGTCTATTTTATCAGAGCACACACTTAAACCCTGAATCTTCCTGGTCATGTCTCTACAGAATAACAAATCACTCCAAAGTCTGTATTACATAAATCAGTTGAAAACTCCAGCCCTGACACAAGTTGCTCATCCAGCCCTCAAATGAGTTCAGTTTTAATGTTCTTAGTGCTGTGCCTATGGGACGGATGTGCATAGAGCTTTCCTCGTAATGCTCAAGTATGTATAACACCTATTTCCTACTATGTGAAAGCAGCTTTACAAGTCAAAAGTATAACTTCTGATGGAGGATCTTGGCACTCCAAGACTTCAGCCTAGCAGATTACAGCTCCAAGAAGTCTTAGATGACTGTGGGGACCAGTTGGGCTCTGATAAATAGTATACGTATACAATGTTTCAGAAAGTGAATTCCTGACTGGTGCGGCTTGTCTTCTCACAGGTCATTTATGGGAGAGAAGAAAACACGCTACTCTCAGAAGAGGGATAGAAAATAGTTGTTGCCAATGCCAAAAGGAATGCTTTGTAATATGATTCCTTCTAGTCAAAGTAAACCCTTCCTGAATAACGAGAAGTATCCTATACAGTATGAGATGGAGAAGATCATCTACCCTTGAGATTTGCAAAAAATCTGATTTATTTATAAATATCAAATGTTGCATTACTCCTCAGACCACCATGTAGGGTTACAGCACTGCCTTTACTTTGCAGTTCAAACAGATCTCTGTATTTCCTTGCCTGCTTAGAGTTGGCATGAAAAGAATCACTACGAATAAGACAAGAATAATATCTCATGCCGGCTCATGATAGCTAAGGCTAAAGGTGAATTCAAGGTACTGCATTCATCTGTACGTTTAGCCTAGATCCCTAAAGAAATCAGCTCTATGTCATTGTATATACAGGTGTGTATGTGTGTGTTTAGCAGGTGGACAGGCCTGAAGCTTGCAATATCCCCTCAACAGCCCTAAATAGCCTCATAAAAGGGGCTATCAGGTGCCATAAAACCTATTCTCTGATCTCTCAGAAGCTCCTTACACATTTCTGTTTAGCCTTGGGAAAACAAGATGGCAGCTGAACAGCTGGTCACCATGCACTTTCCACTGAGGCCATTAGCATGCAGACAGGCCATGGTGAATGGCACTGCTAAAAACAAAGAACCTGTCTGAGTAGAAAACAGGAGATTAAATCAGGCAAGATAGTCAGCAGCAGTGCATTACAGTCCCAACTGTGGTCAACAAGAAATCGTAGTAATGATAAATGCATATAGTTTACAAAACAAGTGATGCATAAAGCAACTGCTCACCACCTACCAATCAATCTTCAGCCAGTCCCAGAGCAGCAGCTACCACACCAGCCACCTCCCCTCAGTTTTATATTTTGGGTTTTTTTTGTTTGTTTGTTTGTTTTTGTTTTTCACATGATGATATACGGTATGGAATATCCCTTTGGTCATTTTGTGTCAGCTGTCCTGGTTCTGTCCCCTCCCAGCTCCATGTGTTCCCCCCACCCCCCTCACTGGCAGGGCAGTACAAGGTGAGAAAGAGAAGTGTCCCTGGCTGTGTGCAGCACTGCTCAGCAGCAACTAATACATCACTGTGTTATCAACATAGTTTCTTTCCTAAAGTCAGAACATACTTGCATACCAGGCACTATGGAGGAAGTAACTCTTATCACAACTGAAATCAGAATTAGATATCCCTGTTGGGCTGCCACCAAATGCAGGCCTTTATCACTTGAAATGTGCAAAATCACTGCCATACTGGGAAGAGGAGTTGTTCTAGACCCTAACTGAAATTCCAGTTAGGATTTTATCCTTTTTGACTAACTGCATTCAAGTTTCGGAGAGTTTCTGTTGACTCCATCTTTGTCCAAAATACAGCACTGAAAAAGATCTCCTCGTGGATTCTTTGCTTTAATCTAGATTTTACAGTCTGAGCCCTGTTTGGAAGAAGACTGGAAAAATTGGGGTATTACATGGTAAATCCTAATTCCCTTTCCTACTCTAGCAGGAATATGAAACAATCTTTCTTCCTTTCAAATGACATCAGTGAGCCACAGAACCAAATTCTTCTTGTTTTGTCTGATTTGATGATTATATTTCCAAGATGCATTAGCATCAGCAAGAGAAACTGCAAGCAAAATCTTGTGCAGTGGATATACAACCACTGGGTAGGCCGTGGTCGGGATTTTTTCCTGGTAAGCAGGAAGGCTGTGCACAAACTCATCTGAGCCTGTATGGTATCTGGTCCACATTAATCCGTGAATTATTGACCACGAGTAATGGAGAAAGTACTGAGTGATGGACCATACGTATTTTTCTCTCAGAGATGACTGAGAACCAAAATCCTTATGTGGAAATAAGCATAAAACATATTTTAAACCATACCTTGGCACTTTCTCTTCAGTAGGTTTAATATTTGCCACTCAGCATGTTGACTTCTCTGAAACCTAGTTCTTAGGTGCTTTACTTCCCATGCATTGGACTGAAAGCATGAGTGCTGAGTCTGGGCCTGGGACCACCACTCAGCATCTGAGTCCTACTGCAAAATTTGCTCATAGATATTCACTGAACTTCCTGCAAAAATATTCCCTTTGGAAAAATCATAGAGTCATAGAATGGCTTGGATTGGAAGGGATCTGAAAGATGGTCTAGCTCCAACCCAAACCTTCTGAATGTTTCACCAGAAACCTTCAGAAGCTACATACCTTTATAAATGAAAGAAAACAAAATAAAAATCAGACACTCCATTCATCAAATTAATACCTAGAAAAAAAATACCCTAGTTTTCAATAAATAAATAAATAAATAAAATCTATTACTCCCTTTGCCAATGGAAGGAAGTTCATACTGCAAGTCCAATGAGTCATCTCACATCTATGCTCTTACTGAAAAAGATAAACCTGCCAAAAAACAGTTTCTAAACTGGAAAGAAGTACTTATGTGGGGATATGAATGATATCAGGGAAATCTGTGACAAGGGCATGTGAATCTGTAGTCCATTGTGTTATTTATTTATAATTTTTATTGAGGTCAGTGCCCCAGTTCAAAGCTGCACTGGATAATTTTTGGAGGACAACTGATCCATATGGCTTCATGTCTGCATCATCATGGAATCCAAAGACAACAAAACCTCTAGCAGAAAAAAATTCCCGGTGGGTAGGGTGTGATGTTTGATGGGTCACACAGGGAATTCTTTTTACATGAACCAGCAAACATCAAATATATTTTTCATAAAACATGTAGCTGTATTGTTAGTGAGAACAAGGGAACACCCAGTTACTCTAGCAGTGACTAATAATATTACCACTGCTTAAATTTAGTAGAGAGCTTTCTAAAGAAAGGGACTTCTTTTCTTTTTAAATAATGCTGTGCTCTAAGTTCATTCAACTCTTTTTCCTTCTTTACTGCTGCAGCACAACCACCAAAATTTCCTGTGTTAATGCTGTCATAATAGCAAGGAAAGGAGAACAGCAAAATATTTAAAATCTCTTTCCACAGTACTGAGACAGTTGACACTGATAACCCTTCAGCAGGCATTGGATCAGGTCCCTAATCTAGTGGTTCTTCATTTGCACTATCTTCTTTTCACTGGAGCTTTGTAAACATTGATTGGTTAATGGCTTTAAAGTGCTACTTAAATTCTGAAAGATCATTAGTTCTAGGTATTGGAAGAGTTAAGCAGGTTTTTGCTCAGGACATATGACTGTGTACTTGAACACGAATCTTTCTCTAACATGGAAGTATGGAAATATACAGTATCCTTTCCTTGTGCGCATCTCTTTGGGTGTGCAAAACCTCAGAACAAAGTAAACCAGTAAATCAAGGCCTATTTGCTTTTTAAAACATTGGGAAACTAATGCTGCCATCTTAACTGGAAGTTATAGACAGAACTGGAGAGCAGTGGTGCTTTCAGACAATTTTTAACAGCCCGTTAGTTGGTAAAGGAATGGAAATCAGTGGCTGGGCAGCTTTCTCCGTAGAGATGCTCACTTGAAAAAGCTAAATGCATGCCAACTGCATACAGCTGGTTTATTAAATAAAATAATATTTAAAGTAGAAGTACTCATTAGCTTTTCAGTGGGCCCCTGTGGTTGGCAGCTGGCCTGTTTCCCTAGCACAGTGGTTCCTACAGTCCACAAGTCTCTGCACGTACTGTGAAGGGTACATGAGATGTTTAGCCACCGTGGGAAGACAGCATGCACGGTCGTGCAGCCTAGCACAGGATGAAAATTCACTGAGGCAGTGCCTCCTGCTTTGTCAGCAGAGCCACCTTAGCAAATTAAGGCTTGAAATTCCTGTTTTCCCTGTTTTCTAAGTAGACTGTCTGAAGCCAAAGGAATGATGTTCTCCTAGTTTTCAGCTGTGTTCCTTTCTGGCACATGGCAGGATTTGGCTCTCCAAGTACAAACTTCAGCAATTACATCTTCACATAGTAAAATACTTCCTAACTTGGTTTTGGAACAACATCATATTCTTTTGCAATCCACCAGCCACCCTCAAAAGGCCCTGTGAATCACTGTGTTATTCTCAGCCTATTCTCAGCTATTCTCTTGCTATAAACAATCAGAATAGGTAAAAGATAATGCTTGAGCTACTGAGGGGGCTCAATCTGGATGCACGCATTCCCAACTACTGACTCCTGGAGGCTTCTACCTTTCTGTCTCCAGCATTTTTAAGAGTCCAACACCACACATGAGCTAAATAACAAACTGCAGAACTCAAAGCAAAAGAAAACACTTCATTCCAGCTCTCCAGTTCATTCCAATCTCAGTACTTGTTTTTACTGCAGAAGTCTGCATGTGCTGCATATGAAATGGTTTATTCCATTTGAAAGTTTGGAGCTTTCAGCCCCTTCCCCAAAAAGTGGCCAAGCACAGCAGAATGAAAAACGAATTGAGGGTGGACCAAACCACACAGACACCAATCCAAATCTATTTTTTGAAGGATTGAATGCTTCCAAGCTAGGATTTTGTTTCAAGATCAGATTAAGTAAGGATTAATCCCTTGGAAAATTAGTCAAGCCCATCTTTTTGTTCTAGCACTTGTTCCATAACTTTAGGAGCCACTGATCTAGACAGATCTTCCATAACAAACAGTGAGCCAAGCTATTAGATGACTTCATTTTGAAGATCTGACTTTGAAATCGGCTCAGTTGTAAATGATTTTTCATGGTTTCATTGACTTCTTGGCCTCACAGTTTAAACGCAGTACAAAAACTGTTTGACCTTTTGTGATGAAAAAAACAATGAGCGCACACATAGAGCAGCTCTGTCTGTGTCTCAGAATGACAAATGCTTTGCTTTTGTTGTTTTAGAAACACTATCCACCCTTGTAGATATTAACTAAACAAAGGTAAGAAAACCTGACCAGAACTTATTTAGTGAACACTTAAGATTTCAGTTACTGCTGCACAACATGGTCTCTCACTATTTCATAGTGAAAAAAAGAATCCAATTTCCAGTTTTCTTTTTCCAAAGCCAGCACTTCCAACTCAGGTGCAGAAGCAGGGCTAGGAGAAGAGAAGCTAATAAGCATCTGAACAGCAGGAAGCGTCTACAGGCTGGACTTAGTAAGCTTATTGTTTAGCTGAGAAAACAGGCTGAGAGTTTATCAGAGTTTTAGAACATCAGGAATTTCTGATTTCCCCTTCAAGTTGCTCCATGACAGAGTGTGAAAAATATGCTGTGGGTTTCAACAGTTTGGTCAAAGCCATCTGTCATAGAAGTGTGGATGTTAAGTGAAATCGCGTATATGGAGCTTTACAGAAAGTCACAGAAAAACAACTCAGGCTGTCACAGT
Source organism: Oreortyx pictus (assembly GCA_036925125.1). Classification (NCBI taxonomy): domain Eukaryota; kingdom Metazoa; phylum Chordata; class Aves; order Galliformes; family Odontophoridae; genus Oreortyx; species Oreortyx pictus. Next base: position 7,406,006 of record JAUPFR010000003.1, read on the forward strand.
TTAACCTGCCCCTTTGCGGGTGGTTACACAGCAGATCTGTGTATATAGAGATACTCTTTACTCAGCAGGCTAGGGCCTCTTTTTGGAATAAACGATTAGCTGCGCTTCTTGCCAAAGAGCTGTTCTCTGGGAAACTCGCACAGCACTTGTTGCACCCGCTGCACCCTGTGAACTTCATCAGAAATGACGGCATTACTTTGTTTCTACTGAAAGCAGCATTCAGTCCTAGTGGTCATGTTAATGCATAAGTTTTGCAATTCAGAATTTGGTAAGCAGGTTTATTTTTATATAGTTGCACACACATACACATGATTTTGACCCTCTGTACCAGGATCCACACACCCCCTACCCCCTTTGCAGTCCTTCTCTCAGCCTTTCCCAGAAATGCTACTCTTCCAGTCTTTGGGAAAATCTCTTGCGTGCAAACTCGCCTCTCCCTCAATTGTGTGAAACTCCTTCCCGGCATGGTAAACACTTCGTGAAGCAGAGCAGGTCTCAGCCACTCACAGCACCCAAATCTTTCCCGGAGGGAGATGCAGAAGTGAGCCTCCTCCCGACTGGGCTGTACGACCCGATGGAAATGTGGGGAACCCGGGTTACTGGTGGAGGGGCAGCGTTTCCACATGAGATGTAGGAACCCAGTACAGACCTGGCAGCCAGGGTGTTGACATCCAAAGGCGGCGGGGGGGAGGCAATAGGAAGCTGGGACGGGCGGGCGGAGCCCCGAAACGGGTGGCGACCCGCCCCGTGCGGCCGTCGGGAAGGAACGAACGACAGCGGCGAAGGGCAGCGCCTCCCGGCGGGCGGGGCGAGGGCTATAAATCCACCCCGCGGGCGCAGGCGGGTGGCGGTCGGAGCGGGGCGGTTGGCAGCGCGCGGAGAGCGGTTCTTGGGGGCAGGTAGGGGCGTATCTGTCTATCCGTCTGCCTATCTATTCATCTATTCTATTCATCTATCCATCCACCCTCCCGCCCACCCATCCCAGTTAGCCATCCACTTAACCTCCCTCATGAGCCTTGCAGCTAAGCCCATTCGAAGGTGTGTCATTGCATCATCCCCTTTTTCTCTTTCTTTACTTTTTTTTTTTTTTTCAATTTTTCTTTTTTTTTTCTCTTTTCCTATCCCCTCCATCCAAGCAGGGCTTTTTCCGCTGCTGGCGAGGTGCGTGGAGGAGTGGAGTGGCTATCTCAGCGGAGCAGGGCTGCAGGCTGGCAGCCGAGCCATGCCCCAGACCTAGCAGCGGCAGGGGCAGCTGCTGGACGCTGCTGTCACGGTTGAGGCTCCCGTGGCAGCAGCAGGCTGGGCTGGTAAACAGCTGTGAAGCGAAAGCACATACTTTATTACGGAAGTTAACTACTGGTGCTTGTTGCTGTCGTCTCTGTGCTGTCGCAGCTCCGAGTTGGATTTTCAGCAGATGATAAACTTGATTGGTATCCGGACTTTACATGTCAGTGGTTTCAGTGGGGTTACTTGCCTTAATATGTTCTGCTGGGTGCAATTTATTATGCCCTTTCAGACACTGCTCAGGTTCAGAGCACTTCAGTGCAGTGTTTGTAGTGGAGGCAGTCTCTGTACTGGATCTGGTAAAATAAGAGATTTCACTCTGCAACAAGGATGTTTTGGTTAGTGCTTTCTATTTTGTTAACAATTTATGGTTTCCCTATTAAACACTTGCAAACTCACGTTACCTACTGTCTTACCCACTGTTTTATGAATCCCCTCATGTCCATCATGTCAGTTTTGCACCCCATCCCCAGAATTGATTTCTTTTTTTAGGCTCTAGATACAGATATTTAACAGCTGTGGGTTTTTTGTTTGGTTTTTTGGTTTTTTTTCTGAGTTGTTTTTTAAATGAGACCTGTGTTTTGAACCTGGAAAGTGCAGTAGTAGAAGCATGGCAGAGGTCAATGACAACCTGAAACTCTGTGTCCAGATACTCTGCTAGGTGTCACCACTGCTTTGACTTCCTCTGATTGTTTGTCAAGTTTAGTTTTTGGACTCGTGTCAAAAATATATAACTGCTGATAAACACTGTTTGGGGAAAGCAATGGAAAGAGCCTTTAAACGAGAACTATGAAATACTTGAGATACACACGTGTAAGCCTGCCTTGCTGTTTTTATTCTTGGTTGTTACAGGCATAATTTACAGCAAAACCTTGGCCAGTGACAATAAGTTTGTGCAGTTTGAACTTGGCTCTGGGAGCATGTTTTTGAGAGTCTTGTTTTCTTAACCAAAGTCTAGCAGTTTGACATAGTGTCTGTGTTCTTATCACTGAAGTCAACAGTGAGCAGCTAATGCTATACTCTGTCCTGTGCATAGTAAGAGCTTAATGGCTGTGGATGAAATGTAGAACAGGAATAGATGCAGCAAAAAATTAAGTGTTCCTAAGTGTTTGTATAGTCTCCCTAGTTCTAATAAGCACTGGGACCTTCAAGAAAAGTTATTTATCAGGGGATTCAGGAGGAACTGGTATCTCAGTGGACATATAGAGGTATCTGGAAATTACTAGTGTAGTGAAAACAGGTTTTAATGTAGTGATGAGAGACTGCTTAAGAGGTGTATGGTTTCTGAACTTGATATTTTTCAGCATAAACATAACAGATTCTGAGGCATAACGGTTTGAGGAACTGCAGGCTGCAACTTCTGAATGTGGGTTCCTTGATCTGCAGTTAGGCAGACACGGAATGGGCTGGGCTTCAGCTTGAAAACTTTGAACCAAAATGTCAACACTAAGTGAATTCCATGAGATTGGGCATACTCTGTAGTAGCTGTCCTAAAACCAAACTAGTGGAGAGGTGCCTAGGAGGTCTTGTTAAGCTGTAATTTTCATTTTTTTCTCCTCAGAAAATAGATTAATGTACTGGTGCCCTTCATTCATTAGTCACTTCACCTAAAATGGCAGCGGAATAGAGATGTTGAGCTGTTAGGTGCCCACAGAATTTGGCAACAGCGCAGGAAATGATGTGGGTGTCCCTGATGAAAGAATGCTGCCACATGTGCATGCCACTGTTCAGGAACCAGCATCTTCAGCACTGAAAACCTCCCTAAGTTGTGCTGTTTCCCCCCTGCTCATGTTGGTTTTCATTTCTTGCCAAAATAGAAAGAGGGGCCAAAGCCACAACAGATTGTTTGGGTAGAACAGCAGGATTCCTCATTTTTCTTTGCTCCCAAGGAGAAATGGTATTATATACACTGAGTGTTCCTTTTTACATTGTGACAACTACATAGGAATATCACAGTGCACCTTGGGACGCAGTTTGGAGTGGGAGCCTGATCATTAAAAATAGTTCTAAACCAGATGATTAATTTGTTTTCCCAGTTCAGGTGGGAGAAACAGTAAACTGATGTGAGAAAAATTATTTGATTCAAATTTTTAAACCAAAGTGATGAATTTGTTAGATTGAAGTGCAGCGTGTATCTATCTTCTCATGTCCAGCTTAGGGGATTTTGGCAAACCTTGAGCTTCTCTCAGAAAACACTGTTCTTTCACTTAACCTTATTAGAGCCTGAGACAGCGCTGCTTTAAATGTGGAGTGTATACGTAATGAGATTTCCTGTTTTTATTCCCTCACAATGGACAGGGTGAAAGAAATTATACAGGTAGGTGAAAGTGGCTTGAAGTTCTTTGGAAAGAAGATGAGTAGGAACAGTAAAATACTCAAAAATAATACAAACTAATTATGGTAGTTCAGCAGCGTTTACATCATGCATACAGCAGGAAGCTTAAGGCAGCAAGAGCCCTTTTGCGGTCAGGGGAAATACAGCCTGGGAAAGGAGTGGTCTGTATTAGTTAAATCCCAGTAGTACGCAGCAGCAGTGACTTTCTCTAGCTGTTCTGACTTGACTGGATAGGGAAACTGCAGGAACCAGGAGACGATGACAGATGCAGTAGCTACTTGATATGAATAGTGATGATATCATGAAATCATAGAATCACCAAGGTTTGAAAAGATCTCTAAGATCATCCAGTCCAACCATTCACCTATCACCAATACTTCCCTCTAAACCATGTCCCTTAGTTGATTCTTGAGACCAAATGAGACTTCCAGCTGACAGACTTTATTTGCTTCTGACTTTGAAGTCTCACAGAAGTGCAGAAGAGCAGACTGTTCTGTCAGTGAAGCTATTTCTCCAAATAAATGGAATTGTACATCAATTGCCCTTCAGCTTAAGCTTTTAGGTGAGCATTGGTAAGTTTACCTATGCGCAAAGGTGCTGCCCTTACCACCTGGATGAAGAACTTCCTTGACTTTTGCATGGGAATCTCCAGCAGATTAGGGAAGCAGCAGTTGCCCCTGTGCTGTCTGTCAAAAAATCTTCCTGAAAAGTGGTAAATATATGAAAATATGACTTTCTGGTACTGGAAAGTCACAGGAAATATTCGAAACCTTTTAAACAGTTTCAGAATAAAGGAGTCCTGTTTTCAACTTCGGTAATGTGTGTTGCTACCGATTATTAAAAAGCTGGGTTAGGCCTCTTGAAAATCAATGGCTATTGAACTTGTTTCTCACAAATGGTGGTGTTTTTTTTTCTATCTGTGTCACTTCCAGAGCTCTGGGTAACTTCAGTGGGGCCAGTCAGTGGGAGGTAATTCCTATTGTTAATTCCCTTTGGCTGCAGAGTTGGAATAGCAGTAACAAACCATTCACAGCTTCTCGTAGATAGGTGATCATGTATCATTAAAGTGTTATTATGACATAATTAAACTCTATTCAGAGCATCTGTGGGAATCAGTACCATTATTTGCCACATAATTAAACTCAAAGTGCTTAGAGAGTAAAGCCTGCAATTATCCAAGTTTCAGACTCAAATGTGCAAGCTCCTGTGTTAACAATGAGGTAGATGAGTTTAGTTTTACTTTTAGCCAAGGGCTGATGCAGGATCAGGCCTGTTTTGTTTCCAAACTGGTACGGCAGTGTTGTCTTTGGATAACACCCAGCAGTTTGTTGTCAACGGGATGTTCTCAGTCCAGCAGAGTTCCACGGTGTGCGTGTGGATGCACAACTGGACTGCTTGTACTCATGAAATTTTCCGCAGCTACATCTGTTTGTATGAAGCAGGATGTATGTCAGTTTTACTGCTCTTAATTTTGTGTGGCTGATCACGCTTCCTATGTTTCTTTGGGGTTTTATGCTACTTCCTTTCAGTTAATTGTCGCAATTTTTATATATCTTTTTCATCTGTCAGTCATTTTTTTTCTCTTTATAGCTGGAAGTTGATCCATGCAGGTCTTCCTTTAAGTCCTGTTTTTAAAATTGTATATTCAGTACTTTTCCAAGGCTTTAAATGGCTATTTCCTCTCTGAACTAAGTATAGCATCAAAAGTATAGCTCTTGTTCCTTCTTTTCTACCATGCCTAAGACCAGTCTGTTAGTACTGTATGGATGATGTAAAATTCAATGGAAAGAGCAAAGCTTAGAAACTAGCACAGCATGAAATCCTAATTAGAACATTTTTTTTTTCCCTGTGTTTTCAAGGTTCTCCTGGTGTTTTCTTGTTTCTATTGTAGTTGGTTGTTTCAGAATTTATTTACTTATTTACTTACTTAATTACTTACTTAATTACATAGTTATTTGTTTCCCTGCCATTTCACCACTCTCATGACATTATTTCTCAACAGAAATTCTGATGTTTAGGAAGATAAAGGAAGTGGTAGGTATCTTAACTGTAATGTCCCTGAAGAAACATAGAATGGTTCGAGTTTAAAGTGACCCTTAAAGATCATCTTGTCCATCTTCCCTGCAATAAACAGTCATACGCACAGTTAGATCAAGCTAGATGGAAGCACTGATGTTCAAAGCTTAAGATCTGTAATATTTTATGTATAGGAGTGTATTTAATAGTAGGCACAAGGTGAAATGGAAAAGTAGTTGGGAAAGTAGAATAAAACTTTAAAAGGAAATCTTATTTCTTAACAGAGTAAGCAGACATCCAGACAGGAAATGCACTATTAGAGGAAGGAAGGATTGCTCTCACTGTGAGCTTTTGGTTTTTCCTTCAGGAAGCTTATGTGCACCTAGTCAAGCTAATGATATAATTTTCTTGCTACTAACATTCTTGAGTGCTCTAAATATTTTTTCTTTGTATTGTATGTAACATATCCCTGCTAAATTTTAGGATGCATTTGTATCCTTTGAAAAATTGGAACACATTATGTGATTATTCTATGAAATATAGGCAGTGCTAGGTTTAGTGACAACCCCTTGTATTTTGATGCGTAATGTTTTTAAATAAAACACATTTTAAACGTTTTTTTTCTTCCCTGTGGAACACATCACATTTAAGTTCTGTGTAAAATCCCAATTACAAATTCCAACATATGTCAGGGTAACTCCAGCCTCTCTTATAAAGAAAGTCTGGAAAGTGATAACTTGTAATTCACTACTTGATGCAATAGATGCTGACCTTGAGCGTGGATGGATAAGGTGTTCAAAATGCCATCTGAGGATAAAGTATTGCTTTTTCATCATCTTGCTGGAATTTGGAAGTTCTTATAATAAGAAGCAAAGCGTATTCCAGCACTTGATGGTGCTAACTTAGTAACTAACCTACTGACCTCTTACCTTGTGATACAGACAGAAGTGTGTTCAGCCCTTAGGAAGATTATTTTGTATCTATCACTGGATGTTGAGGTTTATGAACAATATTGCTGTTACCCAAATCTGGCCCTGAATATTTCTGCTTCTACTAATGCTTAAATTTGGGTAACTTTATAATGGGTATTCCCTGTGAGGAATAAAAGTTGTGTCCTTAACACAATGGCCATTTGTGCAAAGTTCCAGTCCTGGTTAAGTTCAGAAATCCTGAAGCTCTTTTCAGAAGCAAGGACTAAAAGCTTGCAGGAACAAAAAGGTATCCGTAAGTTATATTTTTCTACTGAAAAACAAACAGAATTCATCAAACACTTGTCATGGAAAACTTCATCCCAGACATTTTGGCAAGGACGATAGAGAACTTATAATAGCAATGAGCAAGCAATTTTAATAGCTGGTAGAACAAGTAGTCTATGAACTCAGAAGCTGTAACCCATATAGTATGACCTAATGAATAAATGTAAATTAAAATACATCAGCAAACTTTGTCCTGTTGTTCTGTAATTTGATTGCTTGTATTTGCAACATCAGCATGAAAATGCAAAATAAATACGAAGAAATTACTATGTTTTTGTAAGGGTGCAGTTTTAGAACCCAATAACATTCTTCATCTCTGCACTGCGAGCATGTCCGTTCTGGAACAATCTCAGCATGTTTTTGCCTTTAACTTGCACAGAACCACCCACTTTTTGAAGTAATTGCAGCTGGGCAGAAACTATGGCAGATTGAAAATAGGAGGGGGTGGGGAGCATAGCCTGACACTGGTGAGCTGCAGGAACAATAGATTGTTTCTTGTCTGTTTAAACTGTAATCTTTGTGGCAGAAGCAGTCTCATTCCATGTAATGAAACACTTAATATGCCATTGCAGTATTCATCTTTGAATTCACCTTCAAAGCCCAGCCTAGTGCCCAGGTGTTGGGGTTTGTACTTTTTCCTTTATTTTTTGCTTTAATCTTTGCTTAAGATGTTCGTGTTTGCTTTCAGTTCAAGGAGGAGTAGAGAGGGTGTGGGGAAGGATACTGAGAGGATGCTGAGTGCTGGGACAGTGAGAGGAGACATGCTGGCTTGGTGATGTGAGAGAACAAGACCTGGAAAGATGTCTGCTTGCTCTTTGCTCTTTTTACCTACCACTCATGACCTGGAGTTGTTTAAAGCAAAACTTTGGCAGTAAAACAAATGGGCATAACAAATTTCTAAGTAAATTCCAGCTGCCACTTAGATGTTGAATTTCTTCGCACCAAGTCTCTGGGCTCCCATACCGCTACACTGTGCCACCGCACTCTGCAAGGAGTGTTTGCTGCCACATCAGCACTGAACAGCAGCTGCTTGAGGTGGGTGGGTGTAACAGCATTGTTTGCAGCTAAAAACAATATTGAGTGCTAATACTAAAAGCACTAGTATTCATAAGATTTTTGAAAAAAAAAAAGTCACATTATTGGAGACTTTACTTTCCAATAAGATTTCCACCAGTTTAAGATGCTAAAGAAACATGAATTTCAGGGTCTGTAGTCTACCTTTCCTGGACAGATGCTATTATACTTTAGATTGTATTGGAAATTGCTGCAATGGTGGTGGGGGGGGGAACATTAAGACATTGTAAGCTCTTAATTTCTCTGCCAACTATTGCCCATTATGTTGTGGAAGATGTAGGGGTGTTCAGCATAGGAAAAAGAGAAATGGAAGATGTGGACTTTAGTTAGTCCTGTCACCATTTGTGATGGCACTTTCTACTCCCAAGAGGCATGGTTGGACTCCAGGTTTTCCAAGGAACATTCTTCATTGCATCCCACAGAAAGAATATTGTGCAAATGGTATTGCAACAGTTTTCTTCAGTTCACTCAGTATCTGTGGAATAGAGGGAGCGGTTGCTTCCAGTTCCCTTTGCTTTGATGCTACTACCAGTGCTCAGCTGCCAGAGTGTATCATGAGTGTGGAGAGGAACCTGGACCTGGTCCGAGGAATTGACAGTGTAAAGGCTCTGTCTAATCCCAGAGTGATTGTAGCAGAACAGCTCAGCACTGGTGCCAGTCACACAAGTGAAACAGATGGAACAAAAGGACTGGAGACAAGCCTTGGTATCTTTGTTTTCATACCTGCCGAGACGTGATGAAACCACAGGCAGCACTGTGGTGCTGCACCCGGAGCCCAGCAGACCCACCGCTGGCTCCTTCATCACAGTCATCTCCTCATGGCTTAACTCAGCTGTTACTTGGCATGGAACTCAAGCTGTTGGCTGAAACATCTCAGTTTCCTAATCACATTGATTAGTGTATGGCATAAATCTCAATTCTAGAATGTCTAAAACTTTAAGCCCTAATTATTTTTGGCTTTCAGAACTGCTGTTATGATCCATTATGCTATTAAGAACCAATTTATTTTTTTTTTCAGACTTAAGCTTTATTTTCTACTAAAGCATGATTGTGGAGTAACTTCAAAAAGGATCTGGAAGGAAATAAAGCCAAATTGGTTAGAAACAACAAACATAAGTGTCAGCAATGCTCTGTGCTTTAAGAAGGGTAGCAGTGATGAACCTGAGTCCACCCTGCCACCCTGAGGAAGCATAACTGTTTCAGATTCCTGGTTTTTGATATGAAACTTTAATTGATGTAGGGGTTACCAGGTTATTAACATTTAGTTGCAAATCAAGAGGATAATGCGGTAACCAAGAGCTAAAGAAAAGCATCACGTCCCAAGTAGTTGAGCATCTTTTGACACTTGCTGTACAGATTGTTCAGTTAGATGCTATGTAACTGTCAAAAGTCATGTATTTCTAAAAGGAGATCTTTGAAAGAATCACTTCTAAAAACTTTTCTTGATTTATTGTGGAAAACTATGTCAGAAAAAGTCAGTAATTCAGACAGTACACGAAGGACCTCGTGACATCAGTGCCTGTAACAAAGAATAGCTTTAAGAAGTCATAGTGTGGGCAGATGCTTATGCATGAACACTTTCGGATGTGTGCAAGATAATGAATTTTCCAGCTAATCACAATCAGGAAGATTACAGATATTTCATAACAAACATTACAAATTTAATGTAAACTGCATTTAAGACACTGTGGAGTATCTGATTCAAACCCCCTCCCATGGGCAAGATTGTTAACCAGTAAATCAGACACTACATCAGGTTTTCCAGGGCTTCATCCAACCTGGCAATGAACACATCCAATAGTAAGTTCCTACCTGTATCATCCTCCAGGGATAATGCCTACCTGCTTTGGTGCCAGAGCTCTTAGGACTCTTGGGGCTTTCAGAGTGATGTGACCAGCCTGGAAATGGCTCCAACGTGTGGCCCCAGGGTCAAGTTTTGCATGGTTTTTCTCTGCCCAAAGAGAGTAGTGCCAGAACTTGGAAGCCATGATCTTCAGTGTTCAAGGCCTTCTCCCTTCTCTATTTGCCATTGAGTCCTCATGAGTATTTAGTCTCATGTGTAAAGTGACTGCTGTCCTTCCTGCTTGCTCAGCCTGTGGTGGAAATGCTGTCAGGCTGTTCTGGTGCGGTTAATTTCTTGTATGTCAGTATTATATCTCAAAAGGATGATAGTATATGCCGTCAGTGTTTAAATAAACTGTTTTGAGGAAATCACCTTCTTTATGAAGGCAAGAGTCTTTTCCTGTTCTTTGTTCTCCATGATACTGTGTAAATAAAGAAAGGCTGGGCATGAGTGCAGAGATAAATCTTCTAGTGCTTGCAGTGGTGTCCCTTGGCCCTCATGGACCATCCTTCTTGGTGATGCACCCTGTGGCATGATCCTGGACATTCCTGTGGGTGTCTTCAGCAGAATAAAGTTTGTTTGAAGCAAGGTAGGATCATAGAATAGAATCATTTGAGTTGGAAAGGGCCTTTAAAGTCCTGTGGTCCAGCTCCCCTGCAACAAACAGGGACACCTACAGCTAGGTCAGGTTGCTCAGAGCCCCATTCAGCCTGACCTTGAATGTCTCCAGGGATGGGGCATCTTCCACCTCTCTGGGCAACCCATTCTAGTGCCTCACCACCTTTATTGTTTTTCTTTATATCCACTCTAAATTGCCTCTCTTTTATCAAGGTGCATTTGAACTTGTTTGATTTTTGTGCTTGGAATAAATTAAATTACATATACTATGATTATCAAGTGTTTGGTATGTGTGATTGCATCACTGCTGGTGTCTGAGGATGAATAAGCTGATGTGTAGTTTCTTAGCTCCTTTGCTGGGATCCCTGTTCTGAAAAGCCAGGATGCTTTGCTAGCTGAAAACCTTTATTTTCCATTAGTTAAAAAAAAAAAATCATTGCTTAACAGCTTAAAACTGTAAGGCCCACTGCAATGGATTCGGCTGATAGTGGGATTCTACTGGGTAGATGTGGCTTGTCCAAGAGGGAAGAACTAGGGACCTTTTGCAGGCTGAGTTGGCCAAATGGAGTGAAAAAAACTTGTTTTTCTCCAAGTTGGCAACTTTACTCTATTGCATGCAGATATAAATGAACTTTGTATTACGAATACTTCTGTGGAGCAAGTGCTTTTGCAGTGGGTATAAAAGAATGCTTGTCTGGTTATTTAGGAAAGTTATGCAGTTACAGTAGCTTCAAGCCACGCTGTCACATAGGAGGGGAGCACAAAGCACCTTCTCAGAGATTTTAAAAATCTCTGTGCAATACGGTATCTTTCTCTTTGGAAAATTAGAAGCTTTTTACAGTGGTGTCAGATAGCAGAGCTCTGCTTGCCAGCTCTCAGAAGAAATAATGTGCTGTTGTGCTGGCTTATCACACAGCTGTTCCTTAGCTGGAATGTTTCAGGTATTCCTGGTGTAGATAGGGGGAACCCAAAGCTTTCTAATGTCTGATTTGAAAACATAACGTGGCTTGAAGGCCTGGGATCTTTCCAAAAGTGAGAACGTGGTGCACATTGGGCTTTTGTTCAGCAGACTTGATGGCAGTAGTGTAATCTGCTGGTCAGCACTTCCTAATGTTAGTTCTTTTGGAAACTTAGAACAACAACTTTGAACTATTATGCAAACAGGATTGTTTTTTAAGGCTATAAAAGACATCCATGTCATTCTTTTCGGCACAGATTTTTGGTCATTTGTAGTCAATGCTCTGACTCCCTGAAAACCTGAAGCTGTCCTGGGTAAACAGCTTTCTTCCAGGAGTGCTAACTGTGGCTTTGTTCCCTGAGGCACTTATGGAGAATTGCAGGGAGCCTGGCTTCTTACATTCCTCCTGTATAGGGAAAACATGGAAAATCCCTTGTACTTCTAACCTTCCAGATTGCATGTAAATATTTTCAGCTCTTATTTTCCTTTTCTGCCACACAAAGTTGCTAACTGTGTAGAATGGCACATGGCATGGATGGCTGTAATTTCAAAACTATGTACTGCTGTTTCTAGGATGCCACTTTCAATTGCTTGAAACTTTGGCAAACTTGGTATTGCTGGTTCTTTATGATTAAGATCTTTAACAGACAAAACTGGAGAAAAAGGGTGAATCAGAGTGAGTGCTGGGGAATTAATTCTGTCTTGACTATTCTGACTGCTTAAATAGCTTTGTTGTCTTGTAATTTTGGATTACAAATTACTGGAAATGGAAACTAAAACAGGAGATTTCGACTGAGTATTTATTTATTTATTTATTTATTTATTTGATGTTAAGGGTAGTGAAGCATGGCACAGGTTCCCCAGAATGGTAGTGGATGCCCCCTCCCTGGAGACATTCAAGGTCAGGCTGAATGGGGCTCTGAGCAATTTGATCTAGCTGTAGGTGTCTCTATTCAGTGCAAGGAGTCGGACTGTGTGTCCTTTAGAAGTCCCTATGAACACCAGCATAAATGATTTTATGATTCTATGTAACAGTTCTGCTTTTGCTCCCATGCCTCGAGTTGTGGAGTTATATATCCATGAAGCATTTCTCTAAATGTAAAATCCACTGTTTGCAACAATTTCCATCCATCTGTATGGCTTCCAAGAAGGTTTCCTAAAATCTGAAGTCGTTGCACATACATAGATGCCAACATTTCTTTGACATTATCTCTCTTCATCAATGTTTGCCATTTCATAGCTTCCTGCTGTGGTCATTCTTCAGAGGGAACAGCTCTCTGCCTCTGTCGCTTTGTCTCTGTGAAGAAAATGGAGTATTCTGTTCTCTAGCTCCTGGTTTGGACTGATGTATTCACCAGACTGAAGTACAGCTTTGTCAAAATGCAGACAGTGCGTTGCATCTGCAGAAGGATCTGCTGCACCGTTTGTCTCAGCGCTCATGTTCTCTGGGGCTCCAGTGGGTGTTTCTAATCCATGTGCCCATTTAAACTGGGCAGTGTGATGCTGTTCCTTTCCTAGAGCAGGATGCAGCAATCTTCTTCCCTACTCTGATGGCTTTGAAACTTTTTTTATTACATATTCTGCATTGGTGTGGAATTAAATGTTGTTTTTACTCAGTACATGGTACTACTTGGTTTTTTCAGATCAAAGAAACTGCTCCTGTTCCGATTGTACTCTGGGTACAAGAGTAAAATGGTGCTAACGAGCATCTAATTTAGCTTCGCAGAGATCTTGGAGAGGGAGCCTTCATCTAAACAAAAAGAATATCTAACTCCAAGAGAAGAGAAGGTGTTTGTGTAGATTATGTTATGCCTCCTTTCACATGTGAAATGAGAGTGATTGAATGTTCCAAGTTCATAGAATCATAGAATACCCCAAGTTGAGAGGGATTTGTTGAGAGGACAATTGAGTACAACTCCAGCTGTGCTGATCCTTGCCTTACTTCCTTCAGCATCCTCTGTTCTGAAGCTGCTAAAGCTTTGTTTTGATCTTGTGGCCTTAACATTTCTTTAATCTCATGTTGTACAGACGTGTGTACATAAATAAACCAGGGAGATGTTTTACAAGAGATTCACAACCCTCTTGCAAAGCTCTGTTAAACTATAACCTGAGACAGCAGATCATTAGCTGTGGTTGGGGGAAGGACCTTTATTTGCTCCTGTATTTAATCTTTGATGCAAGCTGAAAACAAATATTTCTTCATTTTCACAGATACCAGCTACTGACCATGTCAACAGAGTTCCAGGATGCTCACCTTGCAGAGGTGAAACCTCTGGTGGAGAAGGAGGAGGTAATTATCTTAAACATTTTTAAAGCTTTTGTGTCTTCTTTCAAGGTTCCTGTTGCAACTGTGCATGTTTTCTTAGTTCTAACAAGCTGTGTGGAAAAATAGATGAGAAGCTGGATTAGTAGTAACAGTGTTTTTTTACTAATGAGGCAAAATTGACTTTTTATTATTGCTCTGGTTTTGTGTTTCTTTAATGCTGATCTACTGTGTTGTTTTTTTTTTTTTTTTTTGTCTGAATAGTTATAGTTCTGGGTTTATTTTGAACAGTTCCAATTGGGCAAATTCAAGTACATCCACCTATACCTGTAGACTTCTCAGTGCAGAGGTTCAAACGCTCTATCCTCTGCCTTTCATTGAGGACCAGATATGCAGAGTGAGCCTTTGCATTAACCTTGGTAGCTCTGGGTCTGAAGGTATGACTGTCCCATTGTGTCTGCTCAGCTTGCCCTGAGCCATGAGTTGTTCTAGTCACAATTACCAGTTCTGCAGTCTCTGGGACTGCAGCATAGAATCATCTTCAGTCTTTTATTTGCTTAACTATACCGTGTTCCTTTGCATATATTTTTGCTGTGTTTTTCTCTAAATCTCTTCTCACAGCACCTAGGGACAGTGGCTGTCTGACCCTCTTTGATGGTGCTTATACCCTGTGCGTGTTCATTGCAAATACTTCACTGGAATATTCAAACAAACCTCTCTGCTTTGTTTCTTGAATCAAGGCTAAGATTTTTCTTTCTTTTTTCCCTGATGACTGTAATTCTTGACAATGATGTGTATAAATGTGGTGACATTTTCTTCTAGTTTTCTACACTGAGATTCCTCATGTCTTTATGTGCTCCTTTCATTTTTTATTCCCTACCTCTTTTTGGGTAAACACTTCAGGAAATTATTTCCACTTACGAATGTAACGAAATGTCTAGAGAAACTTTAAACACAGTTCCTGTGCCAAGGACATTATGTGAAAGCAAGGCTTTCAGGAACTGAGATCCCTTTCAAATGCCAATGTTGTAGCAGCAAAATGAAGCAGAAGTTCTCTGGTTACTGAGATGTTTTTGCTTCAGAGTTCAGAAATGTCTTACACTGAAGAACTTCCTGGGTTTCTGCAGCATGTAGATAAAAATTTGCTGTCTCGACAAGGAATCATATGCTTTTATTCACAGTTGCCTGAATTTCTGTCTATGTAGGGGAAGTAGCAGAGTTAATCTGGTTTTATCACCTGTTTGGCCATCCTTATCGTAGATGGAAGAAGTTTTTTATAGTATATAGAGAAAGTGGAAAAAACAATTGCCCCAGTGGATATTCAGCACACGCTAAGGCTAGTGATGGAGATTGGTGTTGCGTGGGTGATGCTCTCTTATGTCTCATCTTGGCTTACTGTGTACTAGGCTTCTTTCTATAGCTGAATCTTCATTTTTGAGTGGTGATGGAGTCCTATTTTGTACACTGCTATATCTATTACACCTTCAATCTATAGACCACTTGGAAATACAAGTGTTTGAAATTATCTGTGTTTAAAAGATAATGAGTCCAACAGTACAGACTAAAAGATTGTCTTACAGTTAAAAATGTAGTCTGTGAAGAGTGAACTTTAAATCTTGGGTTCAGGCTGTGTAAACTGATTTTCACAAGCTCTTCAGATACCTGTTTGCATGCACATCACTGCCTAATTACCTAAAGATCACAGCTTTAGGGTTACAGCATAACTGTGGTTTGGACTGCAATGCTTAGGAGTCCATCCCCTAGACAGTATTACCCAAGACAGAGTTGTGTTGCTTCTGTTATCTCCTATCCTTCATTTACATGAGATTTTAGGACTGCATGATCTCCTTGTTAGACTCCTAAACTTTGCTTTTTATCTCTGTACTTCTCTCTCAAGCTTTGACATTCCTGTCACACTGCAGAGTAACAAGTGCCAGCTTGACTGCTCTTCCTACTGTGTGCATCCCCCTCAATGTTACTTCCAAGTTTTTTAATAGCTAGCAACGTCTTGAAAATATTTCTTCTTTTCATGTTACAGAGATGAGGAGGATGCCACCTCACTCTCTTTCTGACGTTAATACAGAGGACTCAGAGGAGCTTGTCAGTAATAGCAATAGCCAAACATAGGAGTGGTCATTTTGACATTCAGCTGTATTCAATAAATGAAGGGAATGAGAAGGAACTTGCCGCTGGAGGACCAGTGGGTTAGAACATGTGTCTCAGTGCATACGGAAGTGCAGAATTTTTAATTGCAAAAATAAATTACTTGAATTAATATCCTATAATCTCTTCACAGGCTATCACTCGCCTCCTTCCAGACTTCGATGTTCAGGTCAGTGCAGCTATTCTTCTGTTGTTTTCTTTTTATTTCTTTTCTTTAGTAAAAGATAACAAATTGAGAAAGCAGAGAAATGGGATCAGAAATGAGTGACTGCTCATAAAAAATGCTGTAGTTGTGAGAAGGTGCCTGAATGGGGCTCTTACAGTATTTTGTGAAGGGGACTGCAGGAGGTCTTTTCAAACTAAAGCTGGGAAAAATTCACCCAAAAGAATGAGTTGCTAGCAACTCTGTTCTTGCTAAAAGAAAGATTCTTCAGCCGCAGTAGTAAAAGCACTCCTCCCACATGAACACGCAGTTTCCCCAATTAATTTCCTTTCATTAGTGGTGTGTGTGCATTTCCTCAGAGGAAATGTCCCTCTCAGTGTATCCCATTAGGCCATTAAAAGTTTCCAAAATACTTGTGAGGCCTGGGGAGTAGGGGAAGGCAGTGAGCAATCGATTTTGCCTGTACCAAGACTGATAGTAGTTTCCATACAAGTGTGCATGAGGTACACTGCCAGGTCCAGTGGTGTCTGTTTTTCCCATGTGTTTTGTGTTTGAGAGGTTACTTTATAATTCTTTCCTTGTCTTTTCAATAATTTTATCTCCATGTGGCTCTTGATGGCTCTTAATCAACGACTAAGGAAATCAGTGCTGGAGTCAAGTTGGGTTGGGCTGGGGGAGAGAACAGTGAGTGTTCACCTGCCTCGATAAAAAGAGTGAGCAGTGTGTTCCCATCACTGATGACGAGGAGCATGAGCTGGGGACTGAGACTTGCCAGATATCTTGTTTTTATCAAGGGTGTTTAATGAGAGAGATAAATCATGCAGAATAAGGGAAACTGTTGAGTTTTTTAGTCTCTCATATGTGCAAGTGGAGGTTCTTGAAAAATAATCCCATTGAACACTGCAACATTTCACTTCTTTATATTTTATTAAGTGCTTTGCAAATTGGTTAAAAATCCAGCAGAAACACTGCCGTCACTTCCCTGGAAGCCAAGGGAGACAGTTATTACAAACACCTCACTCTCTCTCAGCAGCTCTTAATTTTTTAGCAAAATGTAGTTCATATTAGTCCCACATCTTCCCCCTTATCCTTTTTAATGTCAAAATCTACTGCCTGAAGTCTTGATAGATATAAGTTAAACTTCTCATCATCAGACTTTCTGCAGGCCTGTGCACAGCAGAGGAGAAGCTTGTTGTTTGGGCCCAGATTGACCACTTGCTCTAAATAAATGTGAATCCCAGATTAAGTCTGTGAACAGGAATCCTGCACCATTTTGATTAAAAATCAAGAAGTGACCTATATTTCATTTCTATTCTTGGAACAAATTTACTTGGCTTGTAAATAGTGTGTATATATAGGTTTTTAACTTGCAAGATCAAATTCTCTAAGCCATTTTGTGGTTTTTTTCCCCCGTGTTTTGGATTAACTGTCTCTAATCCAGACCACTGGTTCTTGTCATTTAGTCCTGCTCTGCCATCTCTTTTTTTTTTTAATGATGTTCCTTTCTTAGACTTTAATCTTTGATTGTTCTAGTTCAAGGGGCAAAATGTGGGAAAACAACCTCAATCCTTAATTTTAAGATCTGCTGCTGGGAAGGTGACTTTGATCTTACACTTAAAACCACAAGAACCCTACCTGTGCATCTTCAAGTTCCTTTGTGATTGATCTATGAAGAAAGATACTTTGAAGCAGTTTTAAAAACCTTGATGACTTAGTTCATTCAAGAGGTTCATGAGTGGTTCAAGTTCTCTCAAGGCTGACAACAAAGCTCACATGTGCCCTTAGTGAGTGACCTGTCCCATGAGCTGTGTTAGAGAGAAGGAGGCAACTGACTGGAAAAGGTTCCCAGGACTCAGCAGGACACTCCTTTAGCATCCATGTATCTGTATAGAGATTTGACTGTTCTCTATATCACCGTTCTTGTGCAGACAAGTTATGCAGTGTTCAGTTAATAACTTTGTTTCTGTCAGAAGTGAAGAGTAGTTTGGCTGTCCATTACATGTATTTGTTCCAAGAAGAAATTTCATCTACCTACTCAGATTTGGAAAGAAGCATGCTCTTACTTCACAGTCTATTTTTGACAAACTTGAGTTAAACGTGCTTTCCATTTTTGAAGTGACCCACTGTATAGCAGAATATCATCATCCAAATTGCAAGATGTGTGTGGTTATTCTCTGGAGAAAAGCCCTAATGGAGTTGGACTTGATGATCCTTATGGGTTCCTTCCAGCTCAGTATATCCGATGATTCAGTGATTCTGTGAGTTACTGGGAGTTGCCTAAGACTAGAGTTGAATGGAAGAACTGACAACTCTGAACTCCCATCACTCCATACCATCTGTATTTCTCCCTGTGGTGCATACCTGAAAGTGTAAGTGAAGTTATGCCTCCCAAGAAAGTGACTGATCCTCGCCAAACCTGTTCAAACACAGTTCAAGATAAGCTGGTGCAGGGCAGTGTGCCCCGTGCCGCTTTTTGTTGGCTGACTGCCCAATGTGCTTTTATTGTATTTGCAGTTGAATGTATTGGCCTATTCTTTTACCTGCCAATATTGGAGTCTGGGGAGAACTGACTCCCTGTTGCTGTATACGTTCCTGTGGCTCCGTATTTCAGAAGTGAGCAGTCTGTCAGAACACTGCTTTCTCAATAATGAAGCAAAACTTTCTGATCTGCGCAGCAACTGTAGGTGGCAGAGATGAGCTTGTCCTGTGAAATGCAGGGTGTATGACATGAAAATTCACCAGCATGCAAGAGCCATTTCTGCTTTACCCTTTTTTCCTGGCCGGGGAGAAGGAACGAACCACTGTGCAGTGGGAAACAAATGAGCATCATGATGCAATGGAGTGCTGTTTCCCATTGGCTGTGGTTTTGGGGCCTTTGCAGTTCATTAGATGTGGGTTTCCTTTTAGGTCTCTGAGAGAAAGTGGGGGAAACAGCTGAGTTTTGTGCTTTTGCAAAGCATTGTCACCCAGTACAGGTTTGACTAGGAGGAACCCCTGGGAGGGACTATCACAATCATCAGCTTCAGTCCTGTACCGAAGATTTTGTTACTTGTGTAGCAGGTACGTCCAGAAACAAGCTGAAAAATGATGCAAATTCCTCCTTATCAGAATCACTTTTTTAAAATCTAGAAGTCCATGATATTTTGTGAGCACTCAGCTCACAAACTGAATAGGGGGACTGTAGAACTGCTAATTCCATATATATGTCCCAACAAAAAGAAAACAAAAATGAAGAAGGAAAAACAAAAGGAAAAAAGTGCCATTGGGTTTTTAGAGTGAAGGATGAATTGAATTACTTCAGGGTGGAAGAAGATAAGGGAAAAATAACTGAAGTAGGGTAAGGAGGATTTGAAACATAATATTGTAATACCATATTAAGAGCTCAAATGTTTTTCATCTGCAACATATGAAGGAAAAAAAGTGAAATAGCATAAGCAGGTATTAGTATATTCAATTTCTTAAGTAATATGTACTTAATACACACTGTCTCAGAGCAATTTTTTAAAGAGGTCTGAAGTGTTCCCCTCAATTCTGAGGTAAGATAAGGGAGATGTATTTAATGAGTATGTATGATATAATATAAATTAAATAAAAGTAATTGGAATTAAATATTTCTGAAAGCTTTAGAATAATCTCAGTGGAAGACAATATTTTACTTAAAATACAAAATGTATTGTTTTTAGCAAAATGGGCAACATATCTGTGGTTTTCCTTTTTAGATAGCAAAGATGGTTTGGTTGTACATTCAGGAAAAAAAAAATAAAACAACCTGTTCATAAACTTGTTCCTCAGTCTATGTCTTTATCAGCCAGGATAGAGAGAGGAAGGAGTAAATGAACTCTCCTGTGTGACTGTGTTGCCTTCCTCTTCTAGACCCATAACAGAATGTCAAAAAAATGTCAATTTGACCAAAAGTAAGAGAAAATCTGCTGTAGAAGATAACAGTTCCCTTCAAACCCAGATAGTCTTCCTTAAATTGCATGTATTGTCAGTATTTTTGTGTGTATTTGAGAGCACTGAAGAAAGACTGCACCTCTGTTAAAGTGAGATGTGAACAGATGGCATGCTTGTCTTTATCCTTCTATCGGATTAGTGTACCTTGGATGTTTTTCTAAGATAGTGTTTTAATACAAATCAGTTGGTGAAGAGCCTCTTACTACAATGTTGACGTTGATTGGGGTGTGCTGCCATCTGTTTTCAGTGCTCTGCTTTTTGAAAACATCCATGCCGACATCACGTAGACAAATCTCTTGATCTTTAATAGGATCAGTGGGGCTGCAGAGTTGTTGGCTTGGCATCGCTAAGAAACGGGTTTGAATTGTTTTTTTAGGAGAAAATTTGGGATATTTTTCATTAGGAATTAACACTGATGGAAAACTGTGTAACACGATTACTATTGCATCACACGAGCCTTATTGTGAAGGTAATGAGGAATTAAACTAATAGTTAGACTGATGGTGTCCTATGCCAGTAATTAGATGTGTGGTCTCCCATCATCTCTGAACTATTTTTAGTTGACACTGTGTTTGAACTAGACTCAGGTTTCTATTTCAGAAGAATTAGCGGTGGAGGTCAGTGGGGTGGGCAGGTTCAAGTGTCTGGCCTTGTCACGAACAGATCTCTGTCCTGCACAAAGGATGAAAAACCTAAGTCTTGAAAGGTGGTCTCTCCTAAGAAATTGTTCTGGGCTGAATATACCTACAGTACTCTACTTTTGCCAAAAATGAAACTTAACTTCCAAGTGAATTATGTTGGAACATTTTAGACTACGTGTTGCTTATGCACTTTGGAAAAGACAAGGTTTTTAACACTTAAAGTCAGACTCTGTGCATTGCTGTGCAGAATCCTTCTTTTTTGTGTGAAGTTTTTAATTCTGTTATTTCTTCATGGAATCTTTACTCTCAAAGAACTTTCTTCTGATTTAATGTAGATCTGGGGTAGTTCGGCATTTGAGATAAAACCTCAAATTAATCTATACTTATCAAAGCCTAATTGAAACATCACCAGGAAATACTAATCACTAGTTCCCAGGTTAGAAAGTTGGCAGTTTGTACATCATGTGACAGAGTTCATCTTTGATGTCTGAGCTCTGCAGAATAAGGACTTCTCCTGGTCAAACCTGACTCAAATCCTATTTAAGAATGACGTCCTTCTGAGTTAGTCTGTTCTGGGTTTTCCGGCTGGGCACTGTGGGTGTCACAAGCTTATGCAGATAGCAGCCTCTCCATATAATGCAGTTTCCTACTTCAGGAAAGTAGGAACCAGCTCCCATCCTCTCTGTGCTTGGTGGATTTATCACCCTGTTTTGCCTAAAGATGGTACTGGATGTGGAAGACACAGCTTACCTGCTAAATAATGCAGTGAGTATGCAGAGGAATTAATCTCTAAGGAGGCAGAAAAGCTGAACATTGGTGTCTCAGTGTACTGTAGTTAAGACAGCAGGGATACTCTCCTGGTGTTTGGGGGCAGGGGGGTTCTTGATTTGTTGGTGTGATCATTGCTTAAAGCTGCTGTAAATTGCAAGGAAAATAAGTGAAATGTAGAATGGCGCTACTTAACGTCCTTATGTTCAACAAAACACATAACAAATTTCTCATATGGAATTCCTGAGACATAATTTAGACTGAATTAATTTACCAGATCATAGAAGCTTCTGGATTTTGCTTTGAAAAGGTTTATTCAGGAGCTGCATGCTCCTAATTTCTACAGCATAATTTATAGTAGGTTTTATTGAATTTAATTTGGATTTTGCCCCTGGGCATTTCTGTAAAGAGCAAATCAAGCCAGGCAGGAGCAGTATGTAGTACTGAATGATATGGATGTCTGTATCCTGTGCAGAAAATGTTCTTACGAAATGTTAAGACTGATAACTAACTGTGTGGCACTTTGATTCCATGAGTGTAACTGTAAATAGAAAATAACTGTTGTTCTGTGATTCATCTTGTGTATGTTGTCAGGCTAACAAACTTTGTTTATGTCAAATGCAAGTGTGAAAGAAACAAAAACTGTTCGTACATTGAGGATGTTGGTATAAACCAAGATGCATTTAACCAACATAGACATCTGCAAATAAGATGGTAATGAAGGGGTCTCTAATTTGATGATAAAGGTGCTTTAAACTCATTAAATAGTATAAAATCCAGTTATGCTAGATAATAGCAATGGGCTATTTAAGGTTGTTTCTGTGATAATCACCACAACATTGTTTTAGCCATTTTATTCTGTTTCAGACTTTATTCAGTTCAGTTAGTGCTTAGATTTAAGCAATAGCAAGCCATAAAGCTAACACATGGAGCTGTCGTACTTAGTGCAGAAGGCTGCTATAATCACAAGGCCCTGCAGTATGATAATTTTTTATGGTGAATACAAGCTATTTAATAGAGTGCTATTAAGGGGAATATTAATTATTTCCTCAGTTACAATCACTGTCCTGGAAAACAGAAGTATTTTGCAAATTGCCATCACTGCAATTTCTGATGGCCATGCTTGTGAGCTATTGTAATTTTAGGCATTTTTGCACCAAACTACTTTTTTTTTTATCTTCATCTTTATTTACCACACTTTTTTAGTTTCCCTACCTCTTATATATATATATATATATATATATATAGTTTTTCCCCTTCTTTTTTTTTTTTTCAGTTTTGCCCTCCTTTTGGCTTTCTTTTCTAAAGCTTCTTCTGAATGCCAACTGTGATGTCATCAAAAACCATTTCCTCAGCATCTAGTTAGAGCTAGCAGCTTGAGTACTTCTGTCATTGGCTGTGAACTGCAATCGCTGACAGCTGTGTGTAAAATATTAGCAAAGAACCTGCACCATAGAGAGGTATGAAATATGTTGGCAAGGGAATTGCAGAGGTCCTAGGGCCAGAGGGGCTGTGGACAGCCCTGAGATAGGTCATGGTCATGGATACCAACACTAGAGTCTGCTGTGATGGGTGTTAATCAGTGCCCTTCTACAACCTGACAGTTTCCTCTTGCTCTGTGTCAGGAGCAAGATGTGGAGACCATGCATGGTATGGTCCATGTCACCATGTGCGGGACGCCCAGAGGGAACAGACCTGCTATCCTCACGTACCATGACATCGGTCTGAATCGTAAGTAGGCTCTTTATTTTATTGCAGAGTGATGGCCTGGTTAGGTTAAAACTATAGCCGTAGCCAAAGGTGAGGGAACTTTGATAGTTAGGAAACATTTCCCAGGTCCTCGCTCACTTGTCTATATATCCTCCTAGAATGTACCAGCCTTTTTTGTACAAGCCCAATTCTTCACTTAAGGCAAGTTTAATTCTCAGATTTATACCCTTTCAAATAAAATAATTGGAATATTTCACTTAAATGGGCAGAAGGATCTCACGGTAGCTTGTAATGACTGCGTATAAATGCTGTAAAAGCATCTGGAGAGAAAGGCTGAGACTGCGTTGAAAGCAGGATTGACAAGAACACTGCTGTTGGTTTGGCTTGTATGTTCCTGTCTGAAACCAGTCTTACACTTCTGTAAGTTAGTATGAATGGCATGTCAGATCAGAAAGATGAAATGGAAGCTGGCATTGTATCCTTAGCCAGTATTAAAATTGTCTGAGAAGTGCCTTCTGTCCTATCTGTCACATTCAAAAATGTAATGACCTAGACGTCCAGATCTGTTTGCTCTTTTCACTAGTACTCTGCTTCACACCAATCACCTCCAAATGTGGCAACAGTTAGAGAGCTGTCAGTTTTAAAATTAAAACCAGCTGCAAATCTTTAATATCTGGCTTTTGGGGGAGAGGCAGTAGTGATACTACTCAGAAGAAAAAAATCTAATTTTTCCTGTTTTTAGTGGCACTGCCTTATTTTATTTTGGGTGGTCTGTGGATCAGGGCAGAGCTTTGTCTGGGTCTCATCTTTGAATGGTTTTCTCCCTAGAGATAATAAGAAATTGTCTTTATGGTGAATAAACTTTCCTTTTAAAAGAGACAGGAGAAAGCTTTATCCCTATCTTGCATATTCTCTTAAAGCTGGACTCTAGCTGAGAATATTCTGTATTCTCTAGCGATTTTGTTTGCATGTTGTGCACTAAGATGTTCAGAAACCCATACAAATGTTGTTTCATTTTCTATGCATCTCAGAGGTGATGCTACAGAATTCCTGCTTTCCCCTCCAAGAGGAGAATATGCTAACCTTCTCCTCACACTAAGATTTGTTAAACATCAGAAATCAGATAATCCCAGAGCTGGGGGCCTGCAGCATTCAGTATCCCAAAAGGACACTTTTGTCTCGAATTGCCTGCTGTGAGAGACACAAATGTAATGTTTATCTTGTAATACTTGGGCAGAAACACAAGTCACAATCTCAGAGCTGGATACTTCTTTCTCCATCTGTTTTGACATAATTAAAAAAAAAAATGACTGGACAAATAAATGGATAATTTTACCTAAGCCAAAACTCAATATGAATATTTTTAATTGCACTTTACAACTATTTTACATAAAGAACATCTTCTTGATTTTGTTGTACCAAGCCAATATTTCTGGGAAAGTGTATGTGGCATTGAGGAGAGAGCTTTTCATTATTTGCTTCAGGGAATTTATACAAATTCGCACAGGTT
The DNA here is from genome assembly GCA_036925125.1 of Oreortyx pictus. Lineage (NCBI taxonomy): Eukaryota > Metazoa > Chordata > Aves > Galliformes > Odontophoridae > Oreortyx > Oreortyx pictus. The sequence continues at coordinate 7,430,562 of JAUPFR010000003.1, forward strand.
GCATTGTAGCAAGGCTTTCCTGTTCTTCCTTAGAAATAAAGGATTGTCATTTCTTCCAAGCTGTAGCGTAGCTGAGCTGGTTGAAGGAACTTTTCATTAACCTTCAGTCCAGGTTTCAGCAGAGGTAACATTAATGAAACAAATGGTTTTCTTATAGATGCAAATTTACTAATGAACAAACTTATTTCATCTCAGCAAATTATTTCATGTTTTGGTTTCATTTTCAAGATAAAACTTGCTTCAATCCTCTCTTCAACTTCGAGGATATGCAGGAAATCACCCAGCACTTTGCAGTTTGCCACGTGGATGCACCTGGTCAGCAGGATGGAGCACCATCTTTCCAAGCTGGGTGAGTAATGAGGGAAACAGCCCCTGCTTTCAGAGTTATCTTTTGTCAGTGGCTGGAAAAAGAGTCTTGATCGGCAGTTCAATTGAAAAGCAATTGCAGAAAGAAAAGCAGTTTTCTTTTGAATGCTGACAGTTTCTGTTTAAGTTTCTGGAGATCTGTTGAGTTTTGCCAGTTCACAGTCAACTTCGAGGTTGTAATTTTGTGTTTCACTGACAATAACCACACTGCTCATAAAGCAGTTCTTTGACAGATGTTTACATTTGCCAGTTTAAGTATTGGTCTACCTTGTTTTGTAATGGCATTTTCCATGCAAATACAAAACAAAGTTGTTACTATAAACAACAGTCATTCACCGCTGTATCATATCTTCCCTAAGTCTGCAGCTTTTAGGAAATGTCTGCATGGTAGTTGTTGATAAATTGATATAGTAAGCTTCCTGGAAATTTCAAGTAGCTGTACAGTAACAATGTGATGTAACCCTTGGGATATCATAAATTACTGCATACTCTCGGCCATGTAACATACACAATGTTGTAACTCCAGGAAACCTATGAGTTTTGAGCTCTGTCTTTGCCAAAATGCTTGTCCCATTTAATGAAATGGAATGGGTTTGCCTGAAGATGCCCCTAGGACAGGAGTCAGTTTAGTTGAGGACTAGTTGCCAACACTATGATGTGTGAGACGAGTCAAGAGATGATTGTTCACTAAGAATTGGGTATTAAGGAGCCTGTACATACCTTATTAAATTTTAAGCTAGTCTGGCTGAGGAGGTCATCATGGGCCACGTTCTGAGCAGTGTTAAATGCAATGGCCCAGTTGTCTACTCAAGCAGGTGACATAGCTATTTTGGTCGCTCCAGTTTGTGTTTGTTTGAATCAAAAGCTTTTAAGTGTCTTAACCTTCATGCCCTAAACAGGCATTAACACTTGTGAGTTGTCAACTGCACACTCTTCATGGTCTCTGCTAGTAAAGACCACTGCTTAACATCATGATGGCAGCACAAGAAGCTGTACTATGCTCCCCAGCTACTTTGGGTGGACTTTTTTCCATGTGCTGCTCAGTAGAAATTTTGTTACAGATTTCCTCAGAAATTCCTTCAGAATTTTGTTGCTACTTGGCAGAAGAACAGAAACATTAACATAGAGATGTTTCTATCAAACTTCTTCAGCAGCTTCATAGCCTTTCCTTTGGCTACAATTTCTCCTTCAGTATTAATAGAAAGTTTTCATCATTTTACTGCTGTAGAAATGTGCATCCTTGAAAATGTGCATGTAAATATTTGCCAAAGATCTAGATCTCATTGCAGTAGTCTGATTCTGAGACAAGGGTGAACTTTTTTGTGGTGAACCAGAAGTATATATGTGGTGACTGTGGTTGGAAACTCACCTCTAAAGTTCAGATATTTTGTAGGTTTTAAGTGTTGACTTGTTTTTTTGGAAGAGATTTGCTGTGGTCTGTTTTGCTTTCAGGTGGAGCAGACAACTTTCATCCTGTAGCTCACATAAATATCATATTGAGTGTGCTCATATTCCTGTGAAATCACTTAGTTGTACTTGCTCCTGATTTAAATTCACTGCATGCTGCCCGTGACCTGGCAATGGACACATTTGTTATTTAATCTGCAGCAACCACTTTTTCTCTAAATACAGCATTCTACTTTACTAAACGTGTCGTAGTAACTCATAGACATTTATTTGTTATAGGTACATATATCCTTCCATGGATCAGCTAGCTGAAATGCTTCCTGGAATCCTGAAACAGTTTGGGTGAGTTCAGGATTCTTCACTTATTTTCCTCATTTACTGTCTCTGTATGGCACAGAGAAAGAGCAGGGAAGATTGGGAATTCATCTGTGTTGCCTCAAAGCTTCACACAGACTACCTGACATTTTCATAGAGCTACAGTTGTGGTTGTTTGGTTTTTTTGTTTTGTTTTGTTTTTAAACTCCTCCATTATAGTTGGCTGCCTTTTGACTTTTGACTCTAAAAGAGCTTATTTGGCCTTATTTTTGGAAAGTTTGTTTATTTTTAAACAGGAAGCAATTTTGAATGAAATCACATGTGCCTAATTTAGGGGTCTCCTCCAGTTTTTTCTGTCTGTAGCCCTGACAGGGCATAGGCAATCTGTTCTTCCCACTGAAGCAACCCACGTTTTCCTGTGTGGTTAGCAGAAAAAAAAATGTGGCTCCATCTGAAGACATGCAGTGTTTTATTGCTGTGGCTTGAGCACATTCTGGGGTCAGACTGGTCTCATTAAGCCTCTACTGCAAGTGCAGATCCAGATTGCTGATGCTGAGGAACTTGGCAGTGTTCATATAATCATGGAATGTCTTGGACTGAAGAGCTGGATCATCTAATTCCAGCTCCCCTGTTCCTCTGTTGTGTACCTGCAGCAAGCTGAGGTGTGTGCATTCCTTCAAAGCTCAGTGTTAACTGGGGTTGTGCATAATGCCTTCCCTGCTGCCGAACTAGGAGTCCTGGTATGCAGTGGATCATGGACTCGTCTGAGTAGGAAGGAACTCTTAAAGGTCATCTAGCCCTACTGCCCTGCAGTGAACAGGGACATTTACAGCTAGATCAGGTTAGAATCTGCAGGTGTTCTCTAGTCAGACTAAAGAGGGAAAATCTGGCATTCAGGGTTAGGTAGGCTTGGAGGACAGACAAGTTGGGCTGCTGATGGAGCCTCAGTCTCAGACCAGCACCCCACTTTAGACATTGCTCAGCATGCAAACCAGAAGTTAAAATACCTTGACTAGTATACCTCTCTGATCTCACCACCTTCCTAAAACAAACGTGTGTTTTTAAACCTTTTTTGAAATCGAAGCGCAGTATTGGCCATTTAATAAAAGAAAATAAATAAATAAAGCAACAACATGCAACAATGTCAATATCTTGAAAACCAATTAAACTGGAATCGATTCACAAAAGCTTGATTTAATATTGTAACGAGAATTAAATCTTCCTCCTGGTATTTTCCTAAAGCATTGCATAACCTGTTTTTCTGACAGGTTTTGTCTGGTCTCCCTTCCATGTATTTTCTAAGACCTTGAAGGGGATGCTTTAGAACCAATTTGAGCAAATGCAAATATTTGATTTGTCTCTGCCCTGCTTAGTTCTGAAGTTTAATCTCACCCGCTCCAGCAACTGGATAGCAGAAGAGTTTTCCCTGCCAGCTCCCTGATAGAGAGGACTCGGCGTCACAGTTTGATAGCTGAGGGCACGGGAGACTGAGGTGGGGTTGTTGTGTTTTGACTGCTGACCACAGGACTCTATCTTAGAAGTTTTTCTGGCAGAGGAGCCATTTCCTTCCAGAGTCAGAACAATGCTGTTGTTGCTTCGTGTATTTACTTAAGGATAAGCGAGGATTGCTGCTGGGCTGCAGTGCATGAGCACCAGAGTCTGCAAATCTCAAACCACCTAGCTGCTGTACCCAGCTCCGTACTGGTGGCATCGCTGAGGGTCTGTCATTTGCTCAAGATGTGATCTGCCCTTTCACTGGCACGTGCAAGAAGAATCGCTGAATTATTAAGATTGGAAAAGACAACAAAGATCATCTAGTCCAAACATCAACCCATACCCACTAACCCATGCTCCTCAGTGCCACATCATCTCTAGCTACTGCATCTACTATCCACCCCTTCCCTGGGCAGCCTGTCCAATGACTGACCACTCCTTCTGAGAAGAATTTTTTCCTAATATCCAACCTGACAGGGAGTCTGCTGACAGGGTTTTGTTTATTTTTGGTGCTCTTTTACTGATTTCTCTCCTCCACCATATGGCACACAACTGCTGTCCAGGCTGAAGAGCATTATTGGAATGGGAACTGGAGCTGGTGCCTACGTCCTGACCAGATTTGCTGTAAGTTTCATGGAGCTTTCTTAAAGACTTGAGTCCATTTTCCTTGATGTGTTGCTGCCTCCTTAGGGTGTGCAGAGAATTCCTGCTCTGTCATGTGCATTTAAGCAAGCAGCCAGGCTTTTAAGTGGAATACCACAGTCTGCGGGATAGCTCATCCAAAAGACCTAGATTTTCCATTCTAAAGCCTGGGCTCTACCCAGTTAATTTGCAGAAGGTTTTTTTAATGGGAGTTCTCTATTTAAACTGAGGGTGGGGAAGATGTTAAATCTTAATGTTCTCCAGCTGCTCAGTTGAATTGCTTTAATGATTTTTTTTTTCCATACATACGCTTGTTTTGTGCAAGATAAAACTAGACCTACTGCCTTCCTCCCCAGGAGATAATTCGCTAATTTAAATTTTATGCTGACTGTCAGCCTGCAAAGGACACATGATGAATCTTAATTCGAGCCTTTTCTTTTACAGTTAAACCACCCAGACATGGTGGAGGGATTAGTTCTCATTAATGTTAACCCTTGTGCTGAAGGTTGGATGGACTGGGCAGCAACAAAGGTAAACATTCTTAAGTTAGACAAATAAATCATGCTGTGAGGCTGTCAGGCATGAGGAGTTGGGCAAGGTTGCATGTCAAGGTAGGACTGCAAAGACAAAATATCTTAGGCAAATTTCTTTTGGGTTTGTTATTTTTTTTCATTTACCAATATACCTCCTGTAGTGCTAGTGATAAAAATAAGTACTTCTAGGAAGCTGAAATCCATGGTATAATGGAATTGCTGGTTACAGACAATTCTTGAGAGCTGGTAATGGCTGAGGAAAAACTATTTTAACCTGGAGATGGGACAGGTTTGGGAACAACTTTCTTCCAATTAAACTTCAATTTTAGTGTTGTTATTTTTTTTTTCTGTGGCTTTGTTTACAAGCGCAGTCCAAAATATTAATTGGAGAACGTAAAGAAATGTTCAAAACAGCATATTCCTACGTCTAGCTGAGTCTGGGATACTAAAAAGACTCAAAAAAGAGCATTAGGTACAGGAATGCTGGACAGATTAGATTTCTAAGCGAACTTGTTAACAAACAAAGAAGCCCCTGTAAACTTCATTCTTTTGTAGCTATAAGATTACAACATGGGAAAAATGTGGTGGGAGTTGGTTTCGAGCAGCCTCAAGGAGCCAATAGAGAAATAGATATAAATGTTATATTATGCATCACTCAGTTTTAACTTAGTAAAACACTTTTCAGAGGAGACTGAAAAAGTGGACACTTCGTATCATTTAGGGTCATGTTTTAATGAATGACAGTTACTATGAACACACAAAAATTAAAGTTTTATCTTTTAACCACACATACAGTCAACCTACTTTATGTGTCTCAGGAGACATTAAGTGCCATAACAAGCGGGGGTGTTCTGAGTTCTGAGTTACTTATTTTTTATAAAATACTGTTTAGCATATCAGTTTTTTTTGGCAGGTGTGATTGATCTGGACGTGTATTTGCTAACTCATCTACAATGAGATATACCAGTTGACCCATTTTGGTTATCTCATCCAATACCTCTCCATGATTAAATTCATTCATGTCTATGTCTCTGCTGTCCACCTCTCCTAGAGGCTGTCAAACTTAGGTGTGCAGTGGTTCCCCTGTATCCTTCTGTCTTTCCAGATTAAGAGCATGTACTCTGGGACGTGACCTCTATGGTCTTTAGGTACCAGCTCTGAAAAATTGTTGTTGTGATTTGTTATGGATGGTATTGGACAGGGAGGTTAAATTGCACACATCTAGCTAATTTTCAGGGAGTGATTCCATATTTACTTACAACACTAGTAGTGTGTTCCGTGTGTATCTGCTTTAGTAAAGACATCCTATGAGAACAGCTCAAACATAATCAATGCTTAATGATGATATAGTAGGAATGGAGGGGAAAAAACATCAGTCCAGGATATTATACATAAAAACAGCAGCAGAGAAATATCCATTCTTCTACTTAAGGGTAATTAAACGCTTTCAAAAGATTGTTTTAATATCAGATACTTAAGATAATCTTGCTGTTCAGATTTCAGGTTGGACAAATGCTTTACCAGACTTGGTCATTTCACATCTTTTTGGAAAGGTATGCATGTTTAAAGCATTATTCTGGTGTATTCAGTCAACTGTGTTTACCTCCTGGAGCTGAGAAGGGATAACCTTTCACTTAAATAGCAATGTTTACAATGAAACCTGTGGGATAGGATTAATACTAGCGTGGATACTGCAGTGAGGCTTGCTAAGCACCGAACAACCAAGTACAGTGCTGTCCTAGCAACGCCAGAAGGTGTAGCTACCAGTTTGGCTAGCTGATATTTAAGCACGAGTAAAGCTCTAGCGTGATTTTATATAGTGATATACTCATAACTCTGGGAAAACTGGTTACCAGTACAAATGGTGCTCTTCAGTGCAAGCCTACTTAAATTGAAAAACATGGAACTACAGTCAGACGTTAATGCCGGGTGATAACACTGAGTGCTGAAAGTTGTTCCTGCCCTAAGAGTGCACACCTGTTGTGTAGATATGAGCCTGATACATGACTGCTTTGCCATGTCATCAGATCCTCTCAGAAAGCAGCCCCTGTTTCTGAACAATTCTGTTTCCACTGTAGGAAGAGATTCACAGCAACCATGACCTGATCCATACTTACCGTCAGCATATTATTAATGATATGAATCAAACCAACCTTCATCTCTTTGTCAACTCTTACAACAGGTAAATACATTTACCTGATTTCTAACTGGAAACTGTTTTAAGAGATTTTCCAGCTCTTTTTTAGCCAGCGTTACTTGTGTGGTGGAGTTACTTGTTTTCCCCCGTTGTGAAATTCTACTTGACAAGCACCTTTAGGGATCTCAGATGGTTTGCTTATGGGAGAAGGTCCTTGTGTATTTATCGGGAAAAAGATGGTATATATGAACATTGATACTTCATTATAAAAGTGGTTCATCATCAGTTATGGAGCTTTCTACATATATCAGATTAACATATGTGAATGCCTGTGCTTTCTGTAAACTGGAATTTGGAAGTATCTGTTGAATTTCAGTGTGTCAAAAATGTTTGTTGTCTTCATTTCTTTTTAGTCGTCGAGACCTTGAGATTGAGCGCCCTGTTCCTGGATTAAATGTTGTCACCCTTCAGTAAGTATTTTATTTCCAGTCAGTTCACTTGTATGTGGTTTGAGCCAAGAGATGGAATGTGTGGGTGCGTTGCATGGGCAGCATAGGTCTGTAGCTGAGTTGCTACAGAGTCCTGTAGCTTCATCTGGGAGCTGAATTGTTGCTGAAGTCAGGGACATTCAGCAGGGAGACTTCCCTTTTCAAACTTCACAGCAAGATTAATTGAAGTGCATAGACAAGTAGTGCCTGCCATATACTGTGTACTGCAAAGTTGAGCTTACAGACTAGGTGCTAACAAAGTAGATGCACTTAGCCTCAAAATCTGTGCTAGTTAAAGGGAACTATGGCTCTGGATACACTTTAGCCATGTCTGCCCACTGAAGAAACATAATCAAAACCAATTAGAACAACAAAGACATTCAGGAAAGTGGAGCAGGTGTGAGAATGGTTATTTACCAGATTTTCTGCTGATAGATTTTTCACTTACGCTACATCAGGTAAATGAAAAAGTTGTCCAGTCCTCTACTCATGTTTAAACAAAGGAAGCGATGGCTCATCTGCCCAAGTGGTTGGAATTGGCTCACAGTCCAGAAATTAGAGCTGGGGGAATAGTGGGGAGAGGGATGAGACTTTGAGGCTGATGCTCACATTCAAATCCTTATTAAACAACCACCAAAACAAAAAAACAACAACAACAACAAAAAAAAAAAAAAACAAAAAAAAAACCAACAGCAACAAAAAAAGAGGATTAAGAGTGATGGGAAAGGCTGATTGCAATGAGGTGGGAAAAAGGACAGGATCTCTGCCAAGGTATCAGAGCATGTCCGTGTATCTGGACTTCTCATGTGTGGATGACTGAGCACTGGCACTGGATGCCCAGAGGCTGTGAGGTCTCTTCCTTGGAGATCTCCAAAAGCCTCCTGGATGTGGTCCTAAGCCCCCTGCTCTGTGTGTCCCTGCTTCATCAGGGTTGGGCCAGATGGACTCAGAGATCCCTGCCAACCTCAGCCATTCTGTGAGCCTGTAATATGGGGGATTTTGTGTGTATCAGGGACGCACAACTCACAATTTTCACACACTTGTCTCATCTTCTCCAGGACACAAAATGAAGCTGCGTCACAAAAATAATGCAGCTTTTGTGTGCTTCCTTGCAGGTGCCCTGTGCTCCTGGTGGTTGGTGACAGCTCCCCAGCAGTGGATGCCGTGGTGCGTATATCGAGCCCTCATCACCACTGTGTTGCTAGGCAGGTGATCTGAGATGCTGAGCGAGCCCGGCAGAGCTCCCAGCAGCACAGCAATCTTGCCAGCCATCAAAGTCAGCCCAAAAGGCTGTCTTCTTCTAGACTGCGGGAGAGATGCCATTATTCCTGGCTGTTTGTGCCCTCTGTCATTATTTAATAGCTAATGCACTAAGAACAATTGCCACAGCAGTTCCAGTGAACCGCAAATATTTTCCTTTAGAGAGGAATCTGTTGCTGGTATTTTAACTTGTTCTGTGGCACTGGAGTCCTGCCCTGGGTCACTATGGAAGTGAAGAGCTTCTTTTTGGCTATTATTACTTGCCCCAGATGACTGGGTGACTTCAAGTGTTGTGCCCTAACAGGCATGCCCAGCGTGCTGGCTGGTGGCCATGTGGCTGCTCACCACTTGGGATGCTACCAGATGACCCCAGATCACAAGATAAACAACCCTTGTTGCCACTGGAGTACCAGACACATGAAAAAAATCCACAAGACATAGCTAACGGGTTTGTTTATGCATGGCAAAGGATACAGTTGTAACTGAGACTTGTTCAGCCATGTGCAGAAAGACATATATATAGATCGTGTCCTTATGCAGAAGCCTAACGTACCCAAGTTAGTCTGTATTAAGCCAGAAACCAATGTTTTCAGCAAGCAGTTCATAATTTGTATCTTGTCTACAATGCCTTATTCTGCTCTTTTTTCACATAGGTTGAATGCAATTCAAAACTGGACCCAACAAGAACAACGCTTCTGAAGGTAATAGCAAGAGCTGTTTGTTTTAAAATTAATATTCCCCTTATTTAAATCAAATGGATTAATTGACAGAGCAGAACCAGATCGCTGTGATGCAGTAGAGGTAACACAGTGAGATTTCAGTTCAGATGTGGAAGGGGTAGTGCCTTCAGGATAAGAAAAGGGAGGCTATGAGAAAGATGTGGACAGACAATTTAACAGGATCTGTTGTGATAGGACAAGGGGAAATGTCTCAAACTAAAATGGAAGATTTATACTGGACATGTGGAAATTTTGGTTTTTTGCAAGAAGTGTCGTGAAGTACTGGAACAAGCTTCTCAGAGAGGTGGTGGATGCCCTGTCTTGGGAGACACTCAAGGTCAGGTTGGATGAGGCTCTGAGCAACCTGCTCTAGTTGTAGCCCTGCTCATTTCAGGGAAATTGGACTGGGTGACCTTTAAAGGTCCCTTCCAACTTAAGCGATTGTGTGAATGTCTTATTGGGATAAACCAAGCTGGGGCCTTGTCTAATAGGGAATTTCACAGCTCCTCCATTCTAGAACACCTGGGTTAAGACTTGGAACACTCAGTCTTTCACATACCCATAATGAATCTGACCAGAGCTGGCAGAGTTGACCTTGGTGTTTGGAAAGGTTTGAAAAAGCTTTCAGAGGAGTGGAATTGTGAAACAATTCATTCTATCAACACTTCGACAGCTTTATGAGATGAGCAGAAAACTGATCTATCCCACACGGTATCAACATCTTGTCTTTTGCATGGACGCTGTCCAGGACAACTTACATTTGGAAATAACTTCTGTATTTTCCAAAAAGTTGGTAAAGCGGGCTGACAAAACTGCAAAGAATTGTGCAGTCTTTGGCTGATACTTGGCATTCATAGTATGGACGCAATCTCTAGCTCATTAGTGATGACATAAACTACAATGAGTATAATAACATGCAAACAATGATACAAGCTTGGTCATGCTTCTAGTGGGAAATTCTCATGTATTCTCCCTTTGCTAAACTGTCCAGAGGGAATAATAGTAGGCAATTATTTTTAAAATTATTTTTCCTTCTCATGTTGGTGAGTTCCAGTGCTGACTGAGCACATGGCTGTGGCAAATTTATCCTAAGAAAATATCTGACAATACCTCAGACACTTGTCAGTGGCCAACCTTTCCCCATCCAAGGATACAGTGGATAGAACCTGTGCAGGCCTGTTTCGCTGCTAACTAATCCTAGATAGGATTTGGGGTTTCCTGTAATTCACAACTCAACTGTTTTCAGCTTGTGGTGTTCCTTGGAACAGGACTGTTTTTGTTGGGATGACTTCGAGGGGTGGAGTGGCAGGGAAAATTAAATACTCCAAAAATATTGCGTGCACTCAAGATAGCTTTCTAATTTGGCTTTCTCTGCTTCCCTTGGCAAGTCGGGCTGATGCTTGCCATCCACAATCTCAGCAAAGTGTTTTTACCTCACCTTTGAGATTTAGGCATTTGTTTTCTCTGCTGTAAGGTCAATACTGCGCTACATTACTGTAATTCAGAACTGGAGCTGTAGCAAGGACTAAGAGGCTAGTTTCTAAGAAACTGATCACTTCCTATCAAAAACATTTATTTGTAGCTCTAGCTGATGCTTTGCCTGAAGGTCAAATCATTTTGAAGGTTTTCTGGGGTGTAATCATACCTTTCATGAATGCTCTCAACTTGCTTTAGTGCACTCATCTGCATGTGTGTTACTCATACAACAAAAGGAAATGTTTTCCTGACAGATAGCTAAAAAGGTCATTTTAGTATATCCTGAGCACAAATGAGTTCCTCTGGCAATACTTTAACTGTTCTCATCCTTATTTCAGATGGCTGACTGCGGTGGGCTCCCCCAAGTTTCCCAGGTATGATTTGGCTGACGGAAATCCTACTAATCCTGTTCTGAAGTGTCTCAGACTGCAATAAATGGGTGACTTCCTCCAGGGTACTTGTTGTTCCCAGATTTCAGCCAAAAGGGTGGTTATGATTTCTTGAATAATTAAGTCAATCAGCCATCTCGGCTTTTTTTCTTTAAAGACCAACGAAGCTCAGAATTAAGATTAGAAGGGAGTATTGTTTCCACTAATTAAGTTTTAATCAAGGAAAGGTTTGAGGTGGGAATGAAAAGATATTTTATGCCTGTCTACAAAGATAGCATAGATTAAGGCTTGTGCACTAGCATTTTCAATTTTCATTTGGACTATTTTTAGTACAGATCAGGAAAGTGGGAGGCAGGGAATTACAATGCTGTGTTCTCGTGTACGTTGGCCTGACTTGACTAAGAACAAACTGGAATTTCTGAAACATGTTTAGGTACAAATTTGGGGGCTGATATTAAAACCAGGCTGGGAAAGTTTAAAATTTACCTATGCTCCAGTTTTTATTTCACTGAAAATGCTGACCTCTAAGTCGGGTTCAGTCTGTGCGTTGCCCCTCTGTGATAGATTCCATTCCTTGATTCAGATAAAATTATGCCAAAAATATTTGCAATATTTGTAAACTCAGTAACTGAGGCAAAGTCTGATTTGACTGATGTATTACCAGCAGAGAAAAATACTGAGACCCTCACTGCAAGAACATCAGTCGTACAGTTGTGCTTGCACATTCCCACTTAGATTTTGCCCTGTAAATGTAGCTATTGGCTCTGACTGCTTGGAGTTGTTTTCTGCTGATGAGGACTCAGTATGAAATGCCTCATATGCAGCCAGTTGTTTTACTTTCATTCATCTGCCTAAATATCTGTACTGCTGAGGTTTGGACTGGGCTTAGACCACTTACAGTCACTTCTTCAAAAATTCCCATTCTGAAATGCTTGAGTCCTTTTGTTAATAGAGTGGGGGAGAGAAGCAGGTGAGGGAGAACAATAGTGGAGATTCCTCATGTAAATGAAAAATTCAGGGAAAGTCAGAAGAACCTAGAAAATATTTAAATATCCCTATTAACATAAGACATCTACCATACAGTAATATAACTAAATTGCTGATCACTGTGTACGATATGTTTCTTTTACAGCCTGCAAAGCTTGCAGAAGCTTTCAAGTACTTTGTTCAGGGAATGGGATACAGTAAGTATTGGTATTATGGAATGGCTACTGTGGCTACCAGTCTTGCTGGGAGTCTCAGCATTCAGAGAGCCTTTTGATCCCTGATATGAGTCTTTCCCCTGTTGGACATGGTTTTACAAGAGGAAAAAAAGACTACCAATGGTGTCTGGGAGAGGGGTTTTGAGTGCAAATCATGTTTCTAGGTAGAAAGCTTTGTAGATAGATTCCTATTGCAAAATAATTCTCCAAAATAAAGCTTAAGCTCGTATGCCCTTCCTTTACTTAGTAATTGTATGCAGTTCCCAGGCATCTCATAAAATCCACATTTTCTAATAATTATTTATACTATTCTATAAGTTCTTTAGTGACCAGTAGGTTGAGGAAGGGATGCTTCAGAGAGTGCGTAAAGGTATCCTTAAACAAAACTGCCTCATTCCAAAAAGTGCAGTTCATAAAGCTGCAGAATATCTCTGAGGCTTATGGTACGTTTGAGCCCGAAATGTGGATCCCAGCACAGGTTTACTGGTGATCTACTGTACCAACTAAAGGGGATGCATTTGGTCTCTTGCTTGCACCTTCCATTTTGATCTCCAAGCTTTGAAATTTAAGATGGTGTAGTGGTGACTCCATTCACATTAAGGCTGAAGTAGTAGTCCTTTCATTGCCAAGCTTGCGCTCTCCAGCAACCCCAACTGCCCCTACAAGGAGTAGGAACTTAGGATTTTATGCACGATAAAAACAGTGCTTCTGCCTCTAAGTGTGAAGCCACCATGAATAGTATATTCAGGAAGATAGAGCTGGAAGTAAGGCAGGGGCTTTCTTCCAAGCCTATGGAGCAAGGCATTAATGAAAGTCTGGTAGACAGTGGGACTAGATGATCTTCAGTGGTCTTTTCCAACCTTAATAATTCTGTGATTCTTTCAGTGCCCTCTGCTAGCATGACCAGGCTGATGAGGTCCCGCACCGCTTCTGGCTCCAGCGTAACTTCCTTGGAAGGACAGAGGAGCCGGTCCCACACCGGGGAAGGCACAAGGAGCCGGTCCCACACTGGGGAGGGAACTCGGAGCCGATCCCACACTGGGGAGGGTTCCAGGAACCGCTCCCACACAGACACACGCATTGAGCTGACGCCGAATTCAGCAAGCAGTGCTGAACAATCAGGCCCCAAGTCCATGGAAGTGTCCTGCTAAGCGTATGTGGGAGGTTTAAACTGGTCACAGTTTGACAGAAATAAAGGATGCCCCTTGTGTATCACAAAAACATAACTGGTATTAATCTCAAGCTATTCTGTAGGATGAGCTCTGTTCTCCAGGGTCTGACGGGGACCAAAGAAAAGAAGCATCTCATTTGCTCTATCGTTACTCTTGTAACTCAGACAGTTGCTGCTATTGTGCCCTCCTTCAGTGGATGCCAAATTCTAAAGGAAACTTGCCAAAAGCCGATATGGTGTAAACACTTCAGAGTCAAACCAGACTTGCTTAATATCCTTCTTTAAAATCGATTACTTGCCCCTTTATCTCTAATTCTCTTGAAGTAAACTGGCACAATTTGAGATGAGCTTCAAAGAGGGGGAGAAAATCACTATTATGGATGGCTTGTAAAAAAAAAAAAAAGGAAACAAATGTGTTATGGCCTCATGTTGAAGCTGGAGTTGAATGCATTGTATATAGCTTGACTTCAAATGATAGAGAAGTTTAATGTATTGTGCATTTATAGGCCTTCTAATTCATTAGTTCTCCTACATATAATAATATACTACTAAAATAGAAAAATTTAATGTGACTTTAAGATGAACTAAATCTTTAAGCTTTTTTTATTTCACTTTTTTGAGATCTAGTTCCAGTCTTCCTTTCTTTCCCCCTTCCTCGACCCTAAAATCTGCTTAGCAAAGTGGGGACAGGATAAATTTTATAAGCAAGGAAGCATCTCCTCTTTGGGATCTTGGGCCAAGGGGTTTACAGTGCTGCAAAAGTTGGCGTAGTCTGAGCAAGTAGGGTAGCCGTACATGCCAGGAAAGCAGAAGCAGCTTGATTTTTACTTCAGACAGCTTCCTATCTCTGCAGCTCAAGTTTTTGTGTCCAGCACAATTGTAAGACATTCAGAATTCTGTAAGCGCAGCCAGATCCAGCTGTTCTTTGTCAGGAGAGATGAATAAGTGTGGAATGGCATGTAATTAAATACTGTACATTCAACTGTGACTAATTACTAGATTTGAAACTGAGATCCCACTGGTGCTGGGAAGCGTATTTGAGAAAGTGATAGAGCGACGGTGCTGTAACTGCAAAATACAGTGTTTAATGACTGTGTAAATGTAATGATCTGCTGGTTCTGCATCTTTAAGTAGCTGCCCGATGCCTTGGGTTACTTCTTTTGATGTTGGTAGTTTGACATCTTTCTGGCAGTCAGATTTTTGCAGTTGGATGTCCTTACATTTGTCCTTCAACGTGTTTTGGGATGAGATTTCCCGAGTCCCAGTGCGTACCTGCTGCATTGCAGCCCTTGCATAAACAAGAAAACTCAAAGACCAAGCAGGTAAATAGCAGATGTTAATACTTTTGGATTGCTTGTTCAGAAGAATGCCATCTAGGTTACTTTATATTGACTAACTCAGCTCTCATGTAGAATATCCATTATGGTTTGTGGGAAGAACAGACAATTTCAAGAAAGAATAAAGCTATTGTGTAAAGTCTATCAAGAAAAGTTTCTTAATGAAGTATTTGTATTTATTTCAAAACAAATAAATTTGTAACTTTGCAATGTCTTGTCTTCGTCTTTTACCAGGATTACAATGATCTTTCTCAGTGGGGGCTTTTTTTTTTTTATCTTGTGCTTCTATTCTTGCCCTTCCCTACTTTCATGTTCTGACCTCTTTTGTTTTTTTTCACTCCACCGTACTATTTATACTAAGAAAACAAACACATTTTGGTGTCAAGTGTTACTGGCTATTCAAAATACCATAGATCTTATATTCCAACTCCCTTGCAATGAGCAGGGACACCTATAGCTAGATCAGATTGCTCAGAGTCCCATCCAGACACCTGGAGTTTCTCCAGAAACACAGGGCACTCATCACCCCTCCGAGCAACCTGTTTCAGCACCTCACCACCCTCTTACCTTGTGACCAGCATGATGCACTGGGAGTTTCAGGGGATTTCATGGCTTTGCTGGAACAATTTTGATGGTCTTTTTTCCTGTATCTCAAAAAATACTGTGATGTGAAGAGACAAAAGCAAATATTTGTCATGTCTGAGCCCAGGTCCCACAAAATGTGATTATTCAGCAGTTGTCACTGGAGTGTTACCAGTATAGAGGTTGGTTTGGTCAACCACAGCCTATGCCACTGCCAGTGAAAATGAGAGGAACATGTGCCAACACATCTTACAAAAGGAGGGCAAAGTTATGTTCTTCTCTGAGCTTTTCTGGGAATGACTAATCATTCCTTCCACAAGGACTCCATGGTGCGTCTGTCAAAGCCTAGGCACTTTAGTTTTTTTTAAACAGGGAGGAATGCATCCAATCCGTCTTGTAGCACAAAGGGATCTGTGAGCACTTCTCAGCAGCTGGGGGTAGCTAGGACCACTATAAATGTCAACTCTGCAACAAAAAGTATTCATTTGGAAAGGAACAGTGTGTACCTGTACAGAAAAGCTGGAGGGCTTGACAGAGAAGTGGTACTTTACCTCTTAAAAGGAGTTAAGGCTCCTTTTTTCCTGCAGCACTGGACCTCCTTTACTGGTACTTAACCTGAAGAGATCCAACTGGCTTTGCAGGTTTATGAAAATGTATTAGAAAATAAAAACATCCAACCCCTATAGCTTGCAAGTGCCTCAATGTCTTTCTTATAGTGAGGAGCCCAAATCTGAACACAGCACT
This sequence comes from Oreortyx pictus, assembly GCA_036925125.1. Taxonomy (NCBI): domain Eukaryota; kingdom Metazoa; phylum Chordata; class Aves; order Galliformes; family Odontophoridae; genus Oreortyx; species Oreortyx pictus. Next base: position 7,446,824 of record JAUPFR010000003.1, read on the forward strand.
GAAGGAGTGGCCTCCAAGGAGCAAGGAGTGCCTATGACAGAGCAGAAATTATGATCAGGTAACAGGAGTTTTCCAGAAAATAAACAATTCAACTTTCATGGTGCTCCTGAGGTTACTGAGAGCAGAAGAGAATTCACTCCTCAGGACCAACAGGCTTCCTGACTGCTCCTCAGAACCCAAAGTAGAAAGGATGTAATTGTTGAAATCTTTCCACCTCTGCTTGGGCCTCAGTATCTACTATGCAAAAATCAGCTAAACTTAGTGGAGCCGTCCCCCACTCCCTGTCCTTGCAAAACAGGAGTGGAAGCAGATGTGCCAATACTGCATCGACAACACAGGACTTTTGTGCTGAAGGATGCTGCTTCTCTATTTAAAAGTCTCTAGAGATCAAACAGCTGGAAACTTTAACCTAGATGTGTTTGGGGGGTTTATGATTAATGTCACATGTTGCAAGCAATGGGCTGAGCTGGAGGAAAAGAAACAGTTTATAGAAAAGCTGCTTATTTTTCTCTCCATTGCTGGAATCCTCTTCCTGTCTGTTTTTGTGTCTGTTGCAATCCATGCTGTGCCAGTAACACACTGTTGTTTTCACATTCAGCAGTCTCACAAGCAACTTGGTCTGCCCTCTTCCCACATGCCGTCTGCTTTTGTTTTGCACTGTTTTGCACTGTATTGTGCTATCCCACGTTGGCTGGACCTGCAAGTCTCTCTGGGTCCGTATATATCAACAGCTGCTTTGATGCATGGATTTAGTGTTTCCACTGAGCCGAATATAGGCTTTATGTTGATAGCTGATAACTGCTGTGTCTAATGTTTAAATAACCAAAAGAAAGGATGTCAGGGTATTTTAGGAGATCAGCCCTTCCCCCTCAGCCCTTTGCAGCAGACAGACACAGCCTCTCACTGTTTCTATCTATTGCTTCATTAAGGGCTCCATTCATCCTATAAACAACACAGCTGCTGACCAGTGTTGGGAAAAGAGAGAGAGAGAGAAAAAAAAAAAAAAAAGCCTTTTGATTGCAACTGCCAAACAGTCCAATGTCTGTTCCCTGCAATCCAGCGTGGGGATCTTTTGCTTACCCAGCAGCTACCGGGGGGCCAGAGGAGAGCTGTTATTCAGCTGTAATTAAAGAAGCAGCCCTCACAGCCCTTACAGTGTGTACATCAGACACTGGACACAAACATCACTGAGCAGCCCCAGAAGAGACCAAAGGTTGGGAAAGGGGTTATAGGAAGCTATTCCTGCCTGTGCAGCACCTAGTGCAGTCACCAGTGCTGTGGTGACCTGTGACCCATATCAGAGCTGAAAATTATCCTTGGGTGACCCGCCATGCACTGCTATTCCTTGTGGCTGAAGTGGATTATGATATTCAGGTCAAGGTCAGTGCGTGAATAGTGCTGGGGGCAGGGAAGAGCTTTTTGCTGGGTGACTGCACTCAGGGGGAGCTAGAGCAGCTCTATGCATACCCTACAGCCATAACCAATGGCTCATGGAAGAGTGTAAGACTGCTAGCAGCCTGGATTTCACAGAATCATAGAATTATTAAGGCTGGAAAAGACCACTAAGGTCACCTAGTCCAGCCATCCACCCATCACCACCATGCCCACTAAACCATGTCCTTCAGTGCCATACCTACCTTTTCTTGAATACCTCCAGGGATGGTGACTCCACCACTTCCCTGGAGAGCCATTTCCAATGCCTTACCAACCTGAACCACCCCTGATGCAACTTGAGGACACTGCCTCTCATTCTATCACTGTTACCTGGGAGCAGAGCCCAATCCTGTCCTTGCCACAGCCTCTTTTCAGAGAACTGTAGAGATAAGATCTCCCCTGAGCTTCCTGTTCTCCAGACTGAATGACCTCAGTTCCCTTAGTTGCAGCTCGTAAGATTTGTGCTGCAGACTCTTCACAGCTTTGCTGCCCTTCTTTGGACATACTTCAGGGCCTGAGTGTTCTTCCCGTAGTGAGAAGACCAAATCTACACACAGAAGTGGGGCCTCACCAGACCAGAGAACAGAGGGACAAACACATCCTTGGTCCTGCTGACTACCTTGGCAGTGTGTGCGTGTATGTCTCTGCAAGACCCAGCATCCTGCAGGCAGCATAGTATACAGGGAAGGTGCAGCTGCCAAGCTGGGGTTCTACCCCTTGTGGTGGAAGTGAAACAGCCAACCTGTTCACGGGGCTTGAGTAAGACCAGCAGTGGTGTTACCCAGCTGTTACACACCGGTGACACTCATCTTGGTAGGACTTGGTGAAGCTGCGCTATGGAATGGTGCCACCCAGCCCACCACACACTAGTGAGGCTCTTCTCCGTCTCTTTGCCTTACCTCATGCCTACGCTTGTATTTCCCCACCTGGGGAATAGTGTCTCCTTGACCAATTGTGATGTGGTTTCATTTAATATTAATGATTACTAAGGGCCTGCAGCATCTCTTTTGTGAGGAAAGGCTGAGAGACCTGGGTCTGTTCAGCCTGGAAGGAAGACTCAGAGGGGATCTGATCCATGACTACAAATATCTAAAGTGCAGGAGGCAAAGGGACAAGCTGGACTCTTCTCAGCAGCGTGTGGTGATAGGACAAGGGGAAATGGCCACAAACTGACGCATAGGAAGTTCTGCACAAACATGCATGGGAACTTCTTCACAGTGCAGTGACGGAGCACTGGCACAGGCTGCACAGAGAGGTGGTGGAGTCTCCTTCTCTGGAGACATTCAAGACCCGCCTGGATGCCTACCTGTGCAACCTGGGCTAGGGAGCTGCTTTGGCAGGGGGTTGGACTCGATGATCTCTAGAGGTCCCTTCCAGCCCCTACAGTTCTGTGATTCTGTGATTTGATGAAGACTATTACTGGAATATGTTTAAGTTATAGAAGAGTTCTCTTTGCAGACAAATTAAAGCACAGTGAAGGAAAAGGCTGGGAGGAGCAAGTCCAGCACACAGGCCCATCACTGCAGGAGGCAGGAAGCCATGGAAAGTTTTTTAAGTTCCCACTGGGTCAGGAAATCCCCTTCAGATTTGTAGGAAAACTGAAAATCTTAAGTCAAACTGCTCTAGAACTAAATAATAGAATCCTTACTGGGCTTAGCCGTGAGCATTTGTAAATGTTGGGGTATGGAACAATGACTATTTAATTAAAATGTGTTTCTCCTTGTTTTTAATAACCTTGTTTAAATCATTCCTGTCCACGCAGCTGTTCCAAGCAGGTTATTCTTGCAGCTTCTCAAAAAGAGATAACAAAAAAGTCATGTTTAGGCAGATGAGTAACATATTTGACTTTGCTGAAAGAGCCTAAGCTATCCCAAGTCAAAGGAAAAAAATCTAGAGCCAGAAACGGACCAGCATATGAGGACATGTAAGCTGGGGAACACCTGGCATTCCCAAGCTGCCAAAATATTCACACTAAAGGAATTGCTCTCAGAGCATCCTTCTTTTCTATACTACTTTATTTTCATTTTTTCACATATCTTCCAGCTCTTGGCTTTGTCACACATTGCAAGCTCACACTTGGATGCTGTCCAGATGAGGAGGCTGGAAAAGGAAAAAGAAATGTCCTTGGTAAACATACTTCACCTTTTTCTGCTTGCCTAAGCCTCTAAATGATGTGTCAGTTATATATTCATTAATCATTTACCACTTATGAGGTTATTTAATATATTAAAACCACAGCAGCAGCATGCCACCCACAAAACCTCACCATAGTGCTGCATGAACAGATAACACGCGTTATGTGGTTGGTGTAACTCAGGCTGACACTGCCAAACCAATCTGTTTTTGCGGTTGTTTTTTTCAAATATTTCAGCACCTGAAGCTTACAGAAATATTCCTGCAGGACTGTTGAAATAAGGAAGTAGCGGTCTGAAAATGTATTTGTATGGATATTTGCTTGCTTGAAGTTAATGTGAGATCTCTGTTTTCGTCATTTTAATAAACTGCTCGTCTTAAAATTCATACAAAAAATGGGGATAAAATCACAGGGTTTAATTCACTGAATGACTCAGAATTACTTAGTGTTGCAGTCCTAATGCATGACATATAATACAGCACAATCCTTGTGAATCTATTAAAAATGAAGCAACTGCACCACACCCTGCATGCACGCTGAAATAGTGTTTTAAATTCTAGCCAAAGCTCCGTGCAGAGGCGTCTTGTAAGTTATGTGCTTTTTTCTTTCCATCCTTCAGGGAGCAAAACATGGTGCTATACAGACACTGGTAAAGCCCCTATGGAAAACAAAGGCCTATGGGTACTGGAGCCTTGCCATTTGCATCAAAGTCCCATACTCCATTCTTCTTCCAGCCTGCAAGGCCAACATGATGATCATCATGGGCAGGGTGTGGGTCAAACAGCCTCAGCTTAGCCTGCATTGCAAAATCTTCGCTCATCTTTTCTCAAGCCTGATTTTGGAGTGCTGGACCAAGTGAGTCTAGCACCAGCTCAGAGCCTGACATCTCCACAATGGTATTATTGTTGTTTTTTGGATGATGATACCACTCTCAGGTCCCAGCAGAGACCTGGGCCCATTGTGCAAGGCACAGTACAGACGCACAGTAATCATCAGTTCCTGTTGATGGAGGAATTGTCATTCTGACTAGAGGCAATGAACACTATGGCTTTGTTTAGGCCTTGCTAATGAAGGACTGAGGATAAGCAAAGCAAAGGGCTGGATCCACAAAGGTCTTGGAAGGCCTTGCTCCTCCGTGTATTTAAATAGTAATCACAAAGATATATTTTTTTTTATTATACTACTTGCTCAAGTTCATAAAGAGCCAGTGAACCAAACCTAAAGGTCTTAACCCTAGCACAAATCTTCCTGTAAACATCATCCCTTAAAACAAAGGAGCTTTAAAGCAGAACAAACCGCAAGTCAGGTTCATTGGCTCAGGAGTTACTCATCCCATTCATCATCACTGCACAGAAAAGCAGTTGCACTAGCAGAAAAGATAATGGCACTTGGTTTCCTATAGATTTGTGTCCAATTAGTCAGAAATTTCTTTACAGCAGGGTAATAGCCATTATTTCCCACCAAGATACCTTCAGCACTCCCTTCACCATGGCTATTCAGTTCCAAATGACAGTTCAAAATGTCTTCATGCTGGTGTTGTGGTTGGCCCATCCTACAGCTGAGCTGGCTTCCTGGCAGATGTGCATGAGTGTGGTAGGGGCAATGTGATAGGCCTCTCCTCTGCCCTGCTGTCTTATTTCATTTTTTTCTTTCAGGAATCATAATGCTTTTAAGATCTTCACTCCTCTGCCTACTTTATTTGACATTTGTTACCAAGGGGAACGACTAATAGATAAACAAATGGGCAGCATGTTTGCACATGTCTTGTTCCCTTAGGGAACCAGTCCAGAAACAGAAACATCTTCAGTGTGTAGGGGGAGATTCATGGTTTCTAGGCATTCACTTCACTAAAACCCAACACACACTGAAGCTGCTGGTCATGCATTAGCTTACAATAGCTTCTTTTATCTCTCAATGAAATCTGTGTTTCAGCCACTGCAGCAGTTGACTACAGTGATTACAATGTTAGCTAAATGCAAAGCTAAGCAAGGGTATTGACTGCCATAGTTTTGGGTCTGTGTATTCACCCTATTTTTTCTTTCTGTATTCACCCTATTTTTTCTTTCTCTGTCTGAGAGAGAAAAGACTTACCATACATACAAATATGTTGTATATGCACTCTGTTTTACTCACCATGTATTTCACAATAAGAATATATATGTACATAATTATATACATATATATCAATGGGCATGTTTGTAAATCTTGTATATATAAAAATACATAAAATATTATATACAACATTATATGCATGCATGTATATAAAATGTATATATATATATATATTCTCATATACACCTACCTATGTAGATATGCACAAACATATGTATAAAAGCGTACACATATACATATATATATAAAAACATGAGCCAAATATAAAACAAAGGATTCCAAATCATATTCATGGAATCTTAGTGAGTTCCTGGGATGACCACTCAACCAAGAACTGCAGTGTAAACCATTCCATCTTTTGCAAAATACTGCCAACTTCTTGGCTAAGGCCTCTTTTCCTCGTGTTCCCACTGACCTCTTTTCCAAGTGATGTAACATGCTCAGCCTTGCAAAAGTTGAGCTTCAATTTGGGTTGAGCTTTGGATTAAGGAATAACCCAGCTCTATGGGAAAATATATGTGCCAGATTGTAGTTTTGAAGATTTACACCGTTTCTCCTACATGTTTTTAGATAGAGATTGCATTATTTTCATCCTACTCTCAAGAAATATCAATTTATCATTAGTCAGAAAGATTTATGTCTCTTGGGAACTAATCTGGCTTCCTCTAGCTTATCAAGATGAAGACAGACAACTTTCCATTTGGAACTAAAGCAAAATAAATGGATAATTTAAAACAGTTGCATCATCTGAAGTTCAGCTCCAGGCTCTAGTCCATGCCTCACTCAGTGGTTCCCCTGTGTCACCAGGGAATCTGCAAGCACACACTGAAGTTTCCCATGCAGAAACACATTTCTACTGCTCAGCTCTCCCAACTAAAGCAGCGGTGAATGGGATTTGAACCTACAACTCACCGTTGAAAAACTGACTCCAGTACACTTCAGTGACAAGAAATGTGTTGTCTGAAATGGTAACAACAGGACTATTTTTTACTCTTATCTAATATTTGAGTGTGAAACCACTTCTACACATCATTTTATTCTAAGAAGCAGTCCATTTGTGACTGATGCATCAATGGTTATGGCAGGAACTGTCCTCTCGTTTCACATGAACTCATCCACAAAATTGATGGGAAGGCTAATACATGCATGTAACACCTTTCCTCTACCACAGGTGTTTCCCTTCATCTCTCATTTGACTCTCTACAGCTCCTTCTCCAGGTCTGCACCACTGACCTATTACAGTAAGTAATCCCTGAGCAAGAGAATCTATCCTGTAAGTATGACCTGTGAGGTGGTTATTCAGAGCATTCAGGCTGTTTAAGATGAGAGCTGGTAGCAAAACTGTGAAAATGTCTCGGGCACAAGATTCCCCAGGAGATCAGCAGGAGTTTGAGAAGAGAAGGACACAGATTATCTTTTACTTATACTAGTGCAGTGAGAAAGAGAGCACAGAGAAACATTCTTCTCTTTAAGGTCTTCCAATGGACCCACAGCAGTGGGATCTAAGTGAGAATGACAGAAGAGGTTTTCCTAGGATTGTTCTCAGTGTGACAGAGAACGGGTCAAGCCCAGAGGGTCACTAGCATCAGAGACAAGGTATAATGTGGAAAATAAATTACATATAACAATGCTCATTTTTCATCTTAGACTATATTATTCAAGAAATGATGGTGAAGATGTCTCAAGCTCATGTCTAAGCCACTGACAGCCATACTTTGCTCTCATACTAGAGTAATACTCTTTCCTTTGGACAATGAAACTGCTAGGCTAATAAGTTCCAGTGCCAGCAGGATTGTTATTTGAGTCCTGGAGGCTGTGCATAGAAGAATTTCTGGCTCCTCTTAATGGATGGAGGTCTGTTAGAGCTGAAAACCCTGCTTGTTCAAAGCCTCTCTAAAAGCAGTGTGGCAAAACAAGGAAATTTAACATCCTAACTCAGGAAAAAACAAATTGTACATTGGCATTGGATGAAAGAGTCTCCTTTTATTTTGAAACCTCTGTAAAATCAGAGCAATGGGTCAATTCCAGCATTTAGCCAATTTAATTAGCAATTTCAGAGTAATCATGGTAATGAGCCAAGTCGGCAAAGATGTCATTGGGGTTCTTGCAGTTCAGGTTGCAAAAACAAGCATTGATCCACATGATTTTCCAGGAAATCTCAGTCCCATCTGGGCAGTCAAACCTCACTTCAATAGTCTTGGACTTGTAGGGCGTGCAGCACCTGTTGTCTGTGCAGATGCCGCAATATTTGGGTCTATACGGACTTTTGCTCACACATCCTGAGATGGTGTAGTTCATGGGTTCATTGGCCCTGTAGACAGCCAGGCACTTCTTCCCAGGCTAAATCAGAGAACAGAAAAAGAGACTGATTAATATTCATTGCTTCACGAATACGGAAGGATAGAAACAGGGAGATGAAAATCACCTTCCTGAGGTTTATGGTTTAGTGGGCATGGTGGTGATGAGTTAATTGTTGGACTAGATGATCTTACTGTTTTTATTCCAACCTTAATGAGTGTATGATTCTAAGAAGCTGTTAGAAAGTGCTTAACAGACCCAATCTAGAGGTGTGACTGATGGACACGTCTAAACATATGAATCCAGATGCTGCAAGTCGGACACTTGCAAAATTCAATTTATAGCCATGACCAGCAGTGTAGCATCACTCTTCTGCTAGCTGAGCCTCAGATCTGCCTACACCAGCAGTGAACAGAGCAGGTTTGGCTTGCTTTTCCTTGTAAGGAACTTCTGGATGAAATTAAAGCTCTCGGGGGAAGATTTTCATTCCAGCATGTAAAAGCACAGGAGGGGACATTTTGACCTCTCTGCAGCACAGTGAGTCTGCATGTGCTTGCTAATGGCCTCTGAGTTCAGAAGTGCAGCACGCTGCCAAACAAAGGCTGACTCCATGTCCAGACAAAGTTCAAGGGAAGCATGGAGAAACAGTCCCCACCTTAATGTGCTTGGTGATATCCACCTCGCAGGGCCGCATGTTGCACAGGCGGCTTTCCTTCAAGAGCCGGCACTGGTCATTGTCATTGGAAATCCTGGTGGAGATGCCCAGCCCGCAGGTCTTTGAGCAGGGACTCCAGGGTGAGGTGTGAACAATGCAGTTCTTCTGCCACGCTTCATCCTCCCCTTCGTACGCTGTAGGGACCAGATTACCATATATTACTCAGCCAGGTGGCTTTCTACATTAAACACCCTTGCCCAAGCTCATTACCCATTCAGGCCACTAACTCAAATAATTAAATCACAACAGAGCAGCTCAGCATCCCCACAAAGCTCTGCTTGCTTTGTTACCTTCCCATCCCACCCTCTTTGCTGCTGACCTACTTGTGTCAGCCCCTCCAGCACTGCGAGCTCTCAGGCCTGGGGCTGATTTCTCTGCTCCTCTTTACAGTCTCACACAAGGGGGTGTTTGTCTGGGCCCCCAGGTGCCACCACAATGCAAACACTTCATCACAGAAGTTGGTGCAGAGAAGTAATGAGATCTAATCGCACCATGAAGGGTTATTTCTGAGTCCATTCAATCAATTCCCTGCAGCAGAAAGTTGCTGACAGTCTTTGCTGGATGGCTGAGAGGTCTGGGAAGCAGCCACCACCTTTCACTGGAAGGAAGAGCAGCTTGAATAGTTCACAGGGAGCTCGGGAACCACTTGAGGAAGGGGTGGGCTCTGTTTTGAAAGGAGCTGTCGACCTCAGGTCAGGTTCCTTCACAGTCTCTGCAAAAGTCCCCACTGGTTTGCAGCTCACAGCACAGCTCATGGAAACTCAGCTGTGCTGAGCGTGCTCTTAATATCAGTTATCAATTTTAAAATGATATTTTAATAATTATATCAAATATAATAAAAGCTACCCTCACTTCTACTTTTAAGCTAAAAAGTTAGGCAGGGGAAGCTGTGCTGTGCCCATCTGTGTGTCATAGTCCATGCAGAAAAAAGGTGAATTTCAGTAACAGATGCTTTAAATTTGGATTTAAATTTGGAGCTCAGAGATACGAGGGATAGAAGTGAGTGATAAACTCTGGTGGTCTCAAAGCTGAGACTAAAAATCAGGAGTTGGACTCAGTAATCCTTTACAGATCTCTTTGAACTCAGGATATTCTCTGATTGATTTATTTTTTGGTACAACAAGCATACAGTCCAAAGATGGAGAAAAAAATATGTGTATCATCTATAAAAAAAAAAAAAACAAAAAAACAAGTTCCCTGGTCTACTACAAGCAACCTGTCCGTCCTCAAGCTCTGTTTTTGTAACATAATGTGTGGAATAGGGCTCATGTGACACGTCACTACATTGACTCACATTGTTATGAGGACAAATGTATCACACACGGCAAAGGAAGCACATCATAAGATTTAGGGACCATGCATGTGGCAAATGGTATTTGTTTTGTCTTCTCAGAGAGCTATATGATCCTCATTGCGAATGTGAGTGTGAAGAAAGAAGAAACCACACAATGCAGTTGGACTCAATGATCTCTAGAGGTCCCTTCCAACCCCTACAATTCTGTGATTCTGTGATATGCAAGTTCAATAATGACATAAATCCAAGTGAACGTAACTGCTAAAATCTATACCACTGCAAAGCCAATTTTGCCTAAAATTGCTAGTGAACCTTCCACCACAATAACTTATTTCAAAGTGTATCTGAATTTGGGACTGTTAAGATAAAGAGGCTTTAAAAATTTATTACTAATGCAGTACAAGCCAGAGAGAAACTCAAAGTACCAAATTAAAATGAGATCCCTTTGCTTTTCATATGTTCAGACCGAGAAAAAATGGTGACGGTTTGTGCCATTTTACAAGTGCCAGCAGTATGCTTATTGTCACACAAGCATGTCTGATCGATCTCACATTGCTGCTCAGGAGGTAAAGCACCCCACTGGTGTGTGCATGTCCGTCCTTCACTACAAGCCATCTAATAGTGTCTGTGCCTTGTTCACACAAATACAAGACACCTGCCATTTCACCTGACAGTGAAAGCAGATAATTTTGTTGATGACGCTGACTTCATTCAGGACAAGAGGTAATGGCCTTAACTTATATCAGGGAGGACTGAAGTTGGATATTAGGAAGAATTTCTTCTCAGAAAGAGTGGTGAAGTAGTGAAACAGGATGCCTAGGGACGTGGTCCTTTGATGTGTTCAAAAAATGTACAGATGTGGCAATGAGGGACGTGGTTTAGTGGGCATAGTGAAGATGGGTTGATGGTTGGACTAGATGATCTTAGTGTTCTTTTCCAGCATTAATTATTCTATGATGATATGATTCAATTTCCTGATTGCTAAGGAAAGATCCACCAACCTCTCATCATACCTGCAGAAGAGATGTGGCGTGGAGAAGTCTTCCTGATTTTCTTGGAGTCATCACAAACCCACTGCTCACAGCACTTCCCTGCCATCTTAATTAGCTTTGGGTTCGGGCACCAGACAAGGGGAGGGCGTGAATTTGTGCACATGGGAATGCAGCCCACAGCCCCATTAATGCATGTGCAGTTGTATTTGCAGTTGGGCTGAAATGTGTCCCCATTATTATATCTGATTCCATTGAGTACACATCCTACACCAACAATCTCTGAAAGAAGAAAAAGATACACAAAGCACCATTAAATTAATGCTGTCAACAAACTGTGTTAAATGTGTTCCTTTTAATGCACTCTGGGGTGCACTAAAAAGAGTGTGGCCAGCAGGCCAAGGAAGGTGATCCTTCCCCTCTACTCTGCCCTGATGAAGCCACATTTAGAATACCATGTGTTTCAGTTCAAAAAAGACAGGGATCTCCTAGAAGGAGTCCAGTGGAGGGCTAAGAAGATGATTATGGGCATGGAGCATCTCCCACATGAGAAAAGACTGAATGACCTGTATCTGTTCAGCCTGAAAAAAGAAGACTGAGAGGGGATCTGATAAATGTTTATAAATATCTAAAGGGATGTGGGAGGCAAGTGGATGAGGCCAGATTCTTCTTGGTAGTGCATAGTGACAGGACAAGCCAAAAACTTGAACATGGGAAGTTCTAACATACAGAAATTCTTTACAGTAAGGGTGACGGAACAGGCTGCCCAGAAAGGTTGCGGAGTCTCCTTCTATGAAGACATTCATTCGTTCATAACGCTTCACAGAAAAAAAAAATAGGAAAAGAAAAAAAAATAGTATAAAGTAAAATGTTTCAAGCACAAATTCTCACTTAAATGATCATTTCACGGCAGGCTGATAGAAACTATTAGAAGCTGTGCATATTAGGAACGACCCAGTTAATTAAAACTGAGATCAAGTTAAATTTGATAATTTCAGAGAATATAAGAGAGGATTACAACTCAGTGTCTCAAATGAAATACAGTTCTGGTTGACAGTTGTACTCTTTCATAGCAGCAGTAGGACAGCCAAGATAGCAAAGGAACACTTAAAGTGACACTGGATTACTCAAGTTAGGCAAGTAGATCCCACCCTGTTTATCACTTCATTTTCTTTGGAAAGTGAAAAAAAAACATTGTAATGCTATAAAAATATCATCTTATGCATATTTGTAAATAAACCGTGGAAGATCAAGATTTTTCACTGCCCTTGAGTAGGAATCTTATTGATTCATGTAGTAAGACACAGAACAACTTTTTAATTTTTTTGCAAGACATGCACAATTACTTGGAATCTGTGCAAGAAATCTAATGGAAAATTCAAACTTCAGTTTTCTGTTTGGTCACACGGAGGCAGTGTGCACACAGTGATCAGATTTAAGTGGTTGGAAATGGAGCTGCAGTGTGGTTGTGCTTCAGGGCCAGCATAAACTGAAATGCTGGATTGAAATCCACAAAAGCTGCTTATTTTTAGAATGAGTTGAAGGAAAAGATCAAACACAAATCCTTTCCTCTACACACACAGAAAATAAATAGACTTGCTGGACTGTGAAGCACAGACCCAGATCTCCAGTTTGTGTTTAGCTCCAATTGTGATAATGCTTCAGCCTCTATATTGAAGGCTTACTCATTGTTGGAAACAAAGCAGAGGGATTCAGTTATGTTTCTGGTTGCACACACAGATTATGACATTTCAAGAAAATTCTGTATCTGCTGGTATCTTTTTATTTGCTTTAAAGATGCTCCTCCAGGACTGTGCTAACTCAGCTTCCTAAAGTCCCCATCCATTGAAAGGTTCATCATGAAAACAATCCCAAACACAGACAGTGCTGAGACTGCACCTAAGATGGGCAACTGCGGAGTACCTCACAATTCCCATCCTTATGTGCACAAAGCCTACTTCTGTGTCCTGCACCCTACTACCTCTGCTTCAGTACAAAGCAAATCCAGCATGCTGCTGGAGAAGAGAGCTGTAGTGACTCCCAACAAGCTTCCATTTGATGTCCAGGATGAACTTCAGCATGCCAGTCCAGATACTGAACTTCCACCCCATTTATTTTCCCAACTCTGGCTCCAAGGTCATTCAGGATCCTTATTTTCCACAAATCCTATTGTTCCTGTAAGTCAAGCATGCCCAGAAATGTTGTGCATGCCCCCACCCTGGAGGCATTCAAGGCTAGGCTGGATGGGGCATTGGTCAACCTGGTCTTGTGGGAGGTATCCCTGTCTATATCAAGAGGATTGGAACTAGACTGTCTTAAAGGTCCCTTCCAACTCAAACCGTTCTATGATTCTATGCCTTGGATTCTCTAGAGCTAGAGATTTTGGCATGTAGCTACATAGCAAATTCCTCACAACAGTTAGCTTACAACTCCCAACACGGAGTCCCACCCTTGCCTTCAGTCACCCTACAGCCAGAAAATATCTGGTGTATTCAGAATGGAGGAATGCAGCCTATATACAACTTAGCACATGGAAAAGAACGTGTCAGCACATCCTGTCATCTGCATCCACCCACACGCTGAAAGCAAGGGGAATACCACAACTTTTTGTGGTAGTCAAAGGTAAGCTGTTTCACCTCCTAACCATGGAAAGACCTAGCTTCTCATGTCCCTTAGCTGTGCGCACCACCATACCCCTCACCATGTCAACAAAAATGTAACACAGTAGGGGATTTATTTTCATGACTATCAGGATGTGAAAGCACATTGGACTGGGAATCTTAGAAGATCTACACTGGGCAAGCTGGAGATCTTCTTTGACATTGTTGTTGCCACAGTTGTACTGAATGTCTGTGATTTGTGGGAGGAATAGAAACTGTGAAATCCAACTAAGAAAACAAGCATTTAGATAAATAAACACAATGCAATGTGAAGTCCTTCAAAAAGCTTAGGAAGGCTGAGGAAGCTTTGAGACAACCTCCAGCTTGTTTTCCTCTGCAACTGCAGGGCCAGCTGTACCAATGCTGTTTTTGACAGATGTTTATCTAACCTGTTCTTACAGACCTCCCAAGAAGATTCCATGCTCACACCAGACAAAACATCTGAATGATCCTATATCCTCTTTTCTTTATCTTCGATCTTTTCTAATCTTGAAAATCATTGTTTAGGCTTCTAGCTCCTAGAACATAGCTTCTCTAGTTGTTATTTTGTATACCCTACAAAAATGTGCTGTTCTTCCTTGGAAACCATTATTGGGAATAAGTCAAAAGTCTTTCCTTATTGACATGTTTTTCATCCAGATCCCAATACTTCTGGTCTTTAAAGCCAGCTGCACACCTATTTTTCCTACATTCCTAACCCACTACAGCACCTCTTCCTGTTACAAAGAATGTAGGATTGTCTACTTGGAGATCTAAAGGCCTTCAAATACTGGTTACTTCTTGCTTGCAGCTTCAGCGAACTCAAAAATCAAGAATTCATTTGCCATTCCTCATCCAGCCAGCTGCTCTGAGACTGAAGATAGGAAGGAAATGGAAGAGGATGAATGGAGGAGCTGTTGAATTCATAGTCAGGTATTTAATGAGATAAATTTCAGCTCAGACAGAGAGGAGCTGCCAATGTATATCTAAGTCAAAAATATATGTACATCACTTACGTGCACATACTCCTATTTCGTACCTAGGTCTGTCTCCACTGTAGTCACAGTACAGGCCCCTGTGAAAATCACAGGTATCAGCCTCAGTGCAACTTTCTCCACGCTGCTTGGCACACATCTTGCAGCAATCGCAGCCATCTGTGACAAGGCTGACTCCTACTGAGCACCGAGGTGGGGACTTCGGACATTCGCACGGCCACTTACAGTACTGAGTCCGTGTGTAGGCCTCTGTCGCAGCAGGGATGGTGGGGGTCATGGTAGTGGAGGTCTGGGCAATGGCCTACAAACAAAGAAACACAGCTTGGAAAAGGGACTGCGAATCCTGTGATGATTAGTCCTCAATAAAAATCCCACTGGTTCCAAAGATGCTACAAGGAAACCAAAGAATAAATGTCAGAAAGGTGCTGCTCTCCCATAAACCTCTTCAGGTATCCTCCACGGACAAAGACTGCAGCTTGGACTAGTATTCAAACTGCATAGACCCAGTTTGCTGGTACTCAGCCTTTTCCAGACCTCTCCTCTCCGAACATGTAGGAACATCTGATTGTTGAGTCTGGTTTGTGTTATCCTGGGTACTCGGCTAGGGCAGAAGGTTTGTTGGTGTAGCAGAGGACACTTCACCATAATTGCTTTTGCCTGTACACTGAGAGATGGCACTAGAGCCTTTTGACAACTTGAAGTCTTCCTCAGGCAGCAGTAGCTGCCAGTCAGGTCCCCAACAAAGATAAAGTGTTGTAATTTGAAAACACAGGAAAATGGGCTCTATCTGACTTCCTTCTCCTTAGGCTTATCTGTATCTGTCTTGCATTCAAAACATCCCCTCAAAAGAGGACAGGAAGAAGGTCTGCAAGCCCACAGCCCTCACTGGCATGCAGCCAGGAACATCTTGCTGTGCAGATGAACTAAAACCTACAGATATTACATTCCATCATGGATCTCCTGAGGATGGCTTGGCCATCTGTTCTCTTCTTGCAACAGCATTAGTAATACAACTACCTTCTTATAATATCCCTTAAACTTGAACAGAGACAAAGTTAGAGAAAAGCAAAGAAAGCCTCTGAAATAAAAATCAGTCCAACTGACTGTATTTTGATAGTCAAATACACTCACCTCTGAAAAATGTTTTGCTTGCCTCCAGCCTTGTAACACAACACACATACACATACAGTTCAGTTCCCTGAGAGATTCCCAGTGCTATGCAGTGAAGCTGTACTCTGGCTAAAATATTTTAAAAAATGAATAAAAAAGAATGCATTTCCTGCAAACACCCTCATCCTTACCCATTCTTTGTAGTGTTCAAACACACACATTCAACAGAGACACTCTTTCAGTCCTAAGGTATAAACCTTTCCCAATGACAAGATGTGAGAGCTTCAAAGAAAGAATCTGTAACTCTACAAAGTCAAGAGAACAAGGAGAATCAAGGTCTAAAAACTACTAAGGTAATCCCACCCATTCCTGGCTGTCTTGTACTGCTGTGACAGTGCACTCCTTGTCCTCTCCCCTCCCCAATCCAGCTTGGTTGTTGTCATCTATTTAAAGCCTAGTGCATACAATGAGGTGGAAAAGATCTTGTCCTTAGGATTAATAACAATCAAGGTTTCACCACTGGTGCTCAGACACCTAATAATGGACACCTGGTTCAGTAGAACTAAATTGTATGACTATGCATCAATCACCTTCCCCAGAAACAGCAAGCAGTCCAAGAACCCCTGGGAGAGTTCTTGCAAGCATCTGACTGCACACCGGAATCTCCCCTTTAGTAGAAACACCTCTTGAGGTTACTTAATGCGTATGTAGAGATTCACTCGGGATGTGGTGATGCCTTGCTAACAGATCCTCCGTGATTTATTGTTTTTAAATACCAGCTTTGCTATGATTTGAGCTTAGATTCATTATTCATCCCTCACCATTTGTGTCACAAATAGTCAAGGATATCTTGTTATTTCAAATCTCGTTATGCCATTGTTCAAATTATCATTTTATATCTATTTATACTAATAAATAATTTTCTTCCTTCTTCTCAAGTGAATTGTGCAGTACATCTCCAATGTATTATCCTCTTTACAGTGTCAGATGTCTTAAAAAAAAAAGGGGGGGGGCTGTTGGGGGGTGGGCTTTGGGAGAGGGAGGAGCTTCCCATTCTCTTCAGTGAAAGGCTTTGTTGGTAAACGCATCCCCGAGAATTGCTACTTCTGTATTTGAAGATGTGTTTAAGTATCTTAGTAATTAGTTATCCTTTATGTAGAACACTAAACTGTTAACTCATTGCTAATCTCTGCCAAATAGGCAATGTGTTTGATCTGGGCATCGTTCCCAAATCCATTAAGGCCTCCTTTACACAGACCTGGCCTTAAAGTTGGCTTAAAATCGCATTTAAACTCATGTTTAAACTAAAACATACCAATATAATTTATTCCCACTTTAAGGCTCTTTAATGCTGCCAATGTTGTTAAAAGAGGAACTTTCAGAACAATGAAAAGCCTTGGCCCTTTAATAGTATTATTTTTCATTCCACTCAGAATACTTTGAGTAGGTTCAATAACCTGTCATTTGAGAAGTCTTTTCAAGTGCAATAAACCTATTTACTTTGTTGCTGATGAGTAAAAAAGTGCTTAATCAAATCCAGATAGGCAGACAAAAGTCACACAGCTATTTAAAGAGCCCATTGCCACGGCCCAACCCCATAAGTAAATCCCTTCACAGTCCATTGTTTGTATTGTTAATAAGAGCAAGCAAACAGCTCTATATGTAGATACATAAAGTCTATGCCTCTACACACAGTATGAAAAAAGTAATCAGTAAGTCCTTCCAGTACGATGATTATAGTTAATAGGTGAGGGTTGAGACTGCATTCTTGTTAAAGGACTTGTAAAGGTTCAGTCACCAACAGGCATTCCTTGAAAAGTGTCTATTAGGCACCGAGCAAGTGTGCTGCCTGTACAGCTTCCAGAGCTTTTTCCTCTGCCCTCCTGATTCCCTCAGAACTTTGCTATAAGAGAAGCAGTTCTGCAGATATATAAAATTCCTGGCCTTTTGTCACGGATAGCTATCACCACTGTGATATCTAAATCCCTCTGGAAAAGTTATTTAAGCCCCTCTACTGCAGCATCTCAAAGCCTTTATGGGATACGAGCACTTTCCTGCTAATAGGTATGATGGTTAAGTCACCTCAAGTAATAATGTTTTCTAAAAACCATAATAAAAGCAATCATTTCCATGGGTTCTATCAAATAAAAACGCACATTAATGGTCCTCATCAACAGCCATCTTTACCAAAAGCAAAGCAGAATAAACAAAAAACAACCAACAATACAACAAAAACTTCATGTAAGTCAACATTTCAAGAATTATGTCTTAAATGTCAATGTAATACATAGGAGGACAACTATTTTGTATGAAATTCAACATGAGAGTTAAGAGAAACTTAACAAAAATGATGGGGATTTGACAAATCTATTTTAACACACCAGTAAATAGAAAAAGTGTCTGTTAGGAAATATTTTCAATGAACTTCTTTTTTACAACTACACTTCAAGTTTGGCGTCTGCAAATTTGTTGTGCTGGATGCTGAGGAGAATATATTCCACTGCAAGTTATTAATGAGCTCTAATTCTATTGCTACTGGGGATAAGAAACTATTCTCACTTACTGAAGCGTTTCTCATCCTGCTATAAATGATAACTCTTTAATAAAGTATCTCCTCATTTATGCTTGGCAAACTCCAAAATCGTTTCTTTCTGCATCCACTGATAATAATATTTTGCTAGCAATAACTTCCTGATAATTTCTATGTTCACATTCAAGAGAAAGAAGGGGAAAATAAAAAACATCTGACTGACTGCCAAGGCCACAAAATCAATGTTTTTGATAGCCACGAGTTTTATTATGCAGAACTTTAAAATGAGAAATTAATAGCAGAGTTTTTGCAGCATATTCTACCTACTGGAAAGGTATATTTTCAATCTGTTGGAAAAATATCATAGATTTAAGGTTGTTTTAATTTTTAAAGCTGGAAAGACCATGATGCAGTGTTGAAATTAGTACATACAGCCCAAACTGCAAGAGAGACAGCAGCACTTTTACACAATGCATGAGGAAACCTCAAGCTTTGTTTTTAGAATAAAGGCCGAGATACACTGAAATATATTCCTTTGCTTCCACTTCTTACAGATCTTCAGAAGTACATTTGTATGTATTCATTTCACTGTTCCAACGCTGTAAGAACTTAGTCTTAAAATCTTTCTCTTTCAGGTAATTTTTCTCAAGACAAGGTAGATAAAAGGAGGGAAAAGTGATCAGCGCTCTTCCCCTCTGTTTTATTGATATGAAAAAAGGATGGGGTGATTTCTAAATTCATTTTCTCTGGATAATGGTGTTGCAGGGAAAAGGGATGTGAGAAGGTGGTCTGCAGAGCTCTGCTCAAACCATAGTACCTCACTACCTCATGCTGTTTTCTCCTTGGTGATTATTTGCTCTAAAAAGACTTCTAAGCTGACCCTCAGCTGCAAGGGGATGAGTGGTGGTTTGCAGGACACAAACAGTTTTATGTTTTATTTTCCAACTGTAGAGTACTTCAAAGGAGTATTTTTAAACCACATTTCTGATATTCCCTTTCTGAACATGTTTGAGATATTGATGGAAGAATCAATCTGGATTATCTCCTGTCCTTCACCTCTGGCGCACTTATAAGAAAAAGCTGTTGATGTGGAGACTTTTTTTACAATATTCTCCGTATTACAAAAAGGAGATTATATGATCAAATAGTCTAATTTGCAGACTAACCCTAAGAGCCTTGCTAGTTGGATTTTGTGCACCCAGGCCTGCCAGCAGCAGACTATTTCTCTTTAGAAATAATTATATTTATTTCACATTGACTGTCCTAAGCTATTAAGTGGTGCTATTAACTTCTTAAGTAGACACCTAGGCATGCATGTCCGAGGAAAGGACTGTGAATTCATTCTCCTCCAGGCGGTGCATCTGCTTTCTCCTGGTTCCACCTACTGGCTGAACTATTTAGCCAGCAGGAGCAGAAACGTCAGTAGAGCCAGCTCTACGTACCACTCCAAATGTTCACACAAACTCAAAGCTCTTTGAAAATCAGGAAACTCACAGTGACGGAGTTGCAAACACCCTCATACCAACAGGCTGCAACACTGTTCCCAGGGGAACGTAGAGGTTGAAGCTTAATCAAGAAGTCAAAATAAAATATATAAATATATGTATATATATGAAAATAATATACATAATAAGGCTTTCCATCTCTGAGTATCATCACTGAGAAAGCACAGAGATTGCTTATTGTAAACCCAATAGAAAAAGAACCTGACAATTCAGTGCATAATGCTGATTTTTCACCTGCTTTAATTACATTTGTGATCTAGAATTACCTTTCAATTCTGCGGTTAAAAGGGAGTAGTATTATGTGGATATATGAATGGGAGGCAGATCCTCAGTGAGAGCAGACCAATTTTATCAGTCTTACTAAAAATGTTGTGAAAATCATGCATAGAGGCACTATACATCAAAATATTTTCACCCCATTCACAGACTATATAGATGCCTACCATGTAAACGCACACAAAAAAAGCAATTTTATGTCAATCTTGATAGAAATGTGAGAACTCTGTTGGGAATCTAGTTTGAAAACTTCAGGAATCTTGCGGCTTCCAAACATACAAAGAGTGAAATTTTGTATTATTTCTGCTGTTTAAATTATTTTTTCCTAACAATATATGATACTTATTCATTGATGGACTAATCTTGAATTCAGTTAAGGTGAAGAAAATGGGAGGCACAAAGGCACGCTGAACAGGGACTACTTCTATTTCACTATAAAATGAGTAACATATCAAAATGAATCTAGAAAGGCAAGCTGGCTGTGGTGCTTCCATGGTGAGAGCTTTACCTAGTTCACATTTGCTACAGCAAAGATACCAGTGTATGGAAACAACTGGTTCTATTGTCATGAAAAAACAGCTACTTTCCAAATGTTACTCATCTTGCACACAAATGATATTACATTTGTCTATAGTCTTCTGAATGTTTTGAGAAACAAATGAGAAGGAGAAAGAACAGGACACATTTGTGACTGTACACAGGAGATGGAGAAGACGGCATGCCAAGGAAGGGTTATTTTTAAGTCTAATAAGGCTAGAGAGACTGTAAGCTAGACCCTGCAAACGAAGAGATAATGTGGGACAAAGGGAGTTTAGGTTTAGCTCAGCAGAAGAGCTGTTTCATTATATGTTGCCAGGGTGTGAAAGCAGGAGCATTGGTCATGGCAGGTCATGGGATCAAGTGCTTTTCTTGGTCTCTGATGGGCACAGTAGGACCTGGTTTACATCAATGGGTTTAGAATCATAGAATCACTAAGGCTGGAAAAGATCACTAAAATTATCCGGTCCAACAGTTGACCCATCACTACATGTCCACTAAACCACATTCCTCAGTGTCACATCTACACTTTTTTGAACATCTACAGAGACAGTGACTCCACCACCTCCCTGTGCAGCCTGTTCCAATGTTTCACCACTCTTTCAGAGAAGAAATTTTTCCTAATACCCAACCTGAATCTCCTTTAGCAATACTTGAGGCTATTATCTCTTGCCCCATCATGAGTTGCCTGGGAAAAGAGGCTGACTTGTCTTGCCACATCCTCCTTTCAGAGAGCTGTAGAGAGAAAAAAAGTCTCCTCCGAGCCTCCCCTTTTCCACAATGAATAATTCCAGTTCCCTCCACTTCTCCTCCTACGACTTGTGCTGCAGACCCCTCACAGCTTCATTGTCTCACTCTGGACACACTCCAGGACCTCAGTGTCTGTCTTGTAGAGAGGGGCCTAAAACTGAACACTGTATTTATGGTATGGCCTCACCAGAACTGAGTACAGGGTGATGACCACTTCTCTATCTCTACAGTATTTCTCATACAAGTCAGGATGCCATTGCCCTTGTCCACAGTGAGGACACAGATGGTTCATGTTCAGCCAGATGTCAACTAACATCTGGCACAAACCAGGCCATCAAGGTAGAAATTTGTATTTTGGTTTTACTCAGTTTAAAATTCTGAGCTGAATATTGCTGAATATTTGCATTACTATTACATACAAGACAGGTTGACAAAGAACTACTTCTTATAGCTAGATCAGCAGTAATCTCAGTGCTATCAGGTTTTCCTCATTCTTATACTCTTGCAGCAAATCCCAAAATCTCTATGAATGCTCAGAAACTATCACAAGATAATATTAATGATCAGTGAGCCAGCATCAGGACAGATACATAAATCAGATTCTGCAGGTCACACAGCAGTAAGAAGAAAATGTAATTACCGGGGGCTCAACTTCCCCAGAGTATCCACAAGTTTCTAGATACCTTATTAAAACTGATCCCAGACATAAAATCTCCAAAACATATTGTAAACTGGTGGACTCTGAACTCAGAAAATGTAAGACAGTTTTATAGATGTCAAGTGCCAGTTGGATTTATTCTTGCTGTGCACTGTAGGCTGAGCAGAAAGGAACATTCTGCATGAAGCATAACATTCAATAGCTTAAGAAAATAAAAAATCCACAGTGAGTCAACCATTAATATTTCTGAGATCTGCAAGTGATGAAAAACCAACTTCCCATAACATCATTTTGGAAAATATATCTGTGGGAAGAATGTAGGCAGATGTTTGAAATATTCTTTTCTAACTCAGTTCAGACAATTGCAGAGTAAATATTACATGCACTCACTGCTTTGCCAAAATATTGCTTATACTGGCAAACTTAGTGTAGTCTTGTGTTTTCTTTACTTTTGTTCATGGAGTGTTCAGAATGAAAGAACATCCCTGATAGAAAGCAACCTGATGTTTTATAAGCATTCTTCCAGGAAGAGTAGCACTTGCTTAGATTACAGTGACCTAAAAATGTTTGGACATCATTAGCAAGTTGACACTGCCACCATATACTCCACCAATTGGGCATTAAAAACATATTTTCTATGTTCTGAAAACATTTCAAAGTCTTGTGCTGCAAGCGTTCCATCTGTGCAGCTAATGATCTCATCTGGTAAAATTAGCTTGAATTAGACTTTGAAAATTAACAGGGAACATCTGGAGGAGCAACAGAAAAGAGTCTCCAGAAGGAATGAATAGGTAGACTTCAATTTTAGGAAAGCAGAGTGCAGAACAAATGAGAGCGTATTTGGACCATTCAAGGTTATAGGGTTACAAATCATCCTAAAACAGTACAGAACAAGATGTTGACATGAGTCATGGGCTGAGTGACAAAAGCAGTATCATAGTTCAAGTTCCCAGACAAGACCAAACTGCTTTGGCAGAGGTTTTACTTTGCAATTAGCCATGTTCTGCATTTGCTTATCTCAAGTTTTTCAGTCATGACCTTGAATCAAAGGGAAGATGCTTTCTGTCCTCTTACTCTTAGACTCTGTTCCAAGCCATGCAAAAAAAGTCAAGACAGAAGTTTCGCTTTTTTATTTTTTTTCTTTCTTTTTTTTTTCCCCATCAAGAATAGCAAAAATTTGGTGGCATTTTTCTAAATCATCTTGGTTTTCATAATTCTTCTATTTGAAATACAAGTTTACATTTTGAATGTCAACAATTTTCTACCAACATTTCCAGTGCAGAACTGTTATGCTTAAAACAACTTATCATTTCAAAATGTTATCATTATTTAAAATCTCAAATCTGAAACATTTTGCTTGAACAAATGCCAGCCTTTCCTCAGGGACGATGATGAACTGATGAAGTTGTATCTTTCTACTTCCTTCAGTAAATTTCCTGCCCATGTCAAGCTTCCACTGCTGTTTTCCCTTAGTTACAGCTTTCTATGTTGGTCACTTGCTATTTTTCGAACATCTTCCTTGAATTTTTCTTCAAGTCCATACCAAAGGCTAACAACTTGCTTTTATCTTGTCAGGGCTTAGTAGGTTAGATGGAATACAGAAATTAATCTAGTCTTGGTGAGATATTCGTGGATTATTTCACTGCCTGAACTACAGTTTTCAGCCCTGGCTTTAAGTGGGATATCAAGTAGATAGGCACCAGAAGAGGGCAAACAAGATAGTCAGAGCACAATTAGAGTCAAGATGCCTATGGAACTGGGCTTCTGGAGTCTGGCAAAGCGGCTGACTGGTTCCAACCCACAGCTGCTTGAAGCTGAGTGAAAAATATCATAACCAAATTATTGCACAGTAGCCACAAAATTCAGTCAGAGAGGCTTTGTTTGATCACCAAGAAGGCCACTTCTTAATAGGGAGGTAAATGCAACACTGGGACAGCTCATCTTGTGGATCTGAATTTTCCATCTTTGGCTGCTGGGACTAGAGACCTCCAGAGGGCACTGTAACCACAATTTCTGTAACTGTGTGATTGCATACTTTGACAAAACCATTTGTGGAATATGTCCATAAACCAAACCAGTTCAGTCCTGCCTTTAAACAATACATTTCATGCAGACAAAAAAACAAAAAAAAAAAACAAAAAAACTATTTTGTAGGTGCATTTCCTCTTCATAAGCACAGCCAAATATGTTATTTGGCAGCTAATTATTATTTTATCTGATAACAGGAAACTTACCATAAGTCTGCCTCAATAGCTGGAGGATTTCAAGACAAAAGAAGGAAAGCGAATCTGCTGCTGCTGTTCTAATGGCCCCTTAAGAATACATGGCATGTGCAGAATCATCCAAAAAAATTTAACTACCATTTAGTGTGGTGTCATATCACTGTATCAAAGCCACCTCAAGACATTCGGTGAAAGATGAGCAGTAAGGCTGCATTGCTAAATCCTTGTGGTTGAGTGAAAAACAGATGGAGCCTACAAGTTGTCTGAATAAACATTATCATTTCCAGGCAAAGAGTCCCATAGTGAAAAGATTTTTTTGCTCCAAGAATGGCAGATTTTGGTATTTGATTAAATCTGTTAGACAGAGAATCCAGATAAAAGAAATATGGGTCAGAAACATTCTTAGGACAAGCAGAAGATGCCAGACCTTTGTATGCTCTAGGACTTGAAACTATTTCAGTCTGATTGCAGAATAGAATGTCCAGGCTTAAAAAGTTATGCCTTATTCTATCCTTTGACAGGCAAAATCATGGCAAAATCTTCCAGAGTATTGGAAGTGAGTCATCTCTGTGTGTGCAGAGAGTAATGTATCATTAGTAGGTTTGAAGCAAAGATACATCAAGATCTATCACAGCCTCATTATCTGAGCTCTTATGAGAAGAAAGCACTGAAACATGAAATTCAGATGTTCATCCAGCATCTCTCTAGTGTCTGAGGCTGTTGCTAAAAAACCAAATCAGAAATCCTTTGAAACCCAGAGTAGGAAAGGAGTATCATCAGACTCAATTAGAGAGGTCAGTGGTACAAAATAATGGTTTTATATATATATATATATATATCAATGGTGGTTCTAAGTACTGACAAAGCTTAGCTCTGCTATGCTTTTGTTTCCATCCTCTCTCTAATTTTCCACTGCAGAGACAGCCTGATTTCTCTGAAGGCACAGAAACAAATGATCTGTTTCAGCAGTGAGGATGTGGAGCAAACAAATGCACTTTGCCAGGTGCCAAAGCAAAGCTGTAGTATATAGAACACTCAGTTGATGAGTGGGAGTTAGGGGAGATATTTTGGTCTAAAAGGAGAGAATGTATTGCTGGGAAAGTGGGAAGAGGAATAAGCTGCAGAATTCTCCAATGGGAGCTGTACTAGATGACCTTTAAAGGTCCCTTCCAAATTAAACATTTCTATAAATTCTTCCTCGCATCCTCTGGAAACCTCTCCGACCCTTATTTAACGTATATTATACTATCACAATACTCAGAGGCCTTGTGGTACTTCCACATCTGTACTGTGAAAGGTTTAGCTGAAATCACTCATGATGACAAGCCTTCAGAACAAACAGATAATTTTCCAAACGTAAGAGATTGATGCTTACAGGAAGCACAGAACTTCCTATACTCAAAAACAGAATAGAATCATAGAACCATATGAGTTGGAAGGGGCTTTTACAGGTTGTCTAGTCCAACCCTCCTGCAATGAACAGGGACACCTATAGCTAGGTCAGGTTGCTCAGAATCCCATCCAGACAGACCTTGCACGTCTCCAGGGTCAGGGCATCTACCACCTCTCTGGCAACCTGTCTCAGTGCTTCACCATTCATATCATAAAAAAGTCTTTTTTTGTTATATTCATTTTAAATCTCTCCTCTTTTAGTTTGAATCCATTTCTCCTTGTCCTTTCAAAAGAGAACATGATAAACAGTCTTTCTTCTAAAGCTTCTCTATATACAGAAGGGTGTTCTGAATCATTGCTTCTCATTGCTTGCAGGTAGAAATGAGTGCAAGGCCTATCAGATGGAGGGAAAACAAGTTCCTGTGACTAGTACAAATGATATGGAGATGATGGTAACAAAGCAAGAGTGCAGAGCTTAGTATTCTTTTATGAAACTATGGCAGTATAAAAGGACCTTAAACTATGTATAAGCATAGAGTTTTAATGAAAATCAGATTTTTCTTTTAAAAATATGGGATTTATTAGGGAAATTGATTTGATTATACTAATTAGAACAGATATAGGAAAGTCTGAAGAGACACAGCCCTCCTTTGCAGCAACTGTGCATAGTGTGCAAAGATTGACAGGAAAAAGCTCACAGGGATAAAGGAAGTATTTATGGTGTTATAAACTTATTTAGTTAGTGGCAGCAGCCTTTAAACTAAGAAAGGGAAACAGGAATTGAAGATGATGTTATACAACCAGACAGCAAGAGGTGGTCTCATGTTCTGAACAATTGCCAAGCTTCTGGAAGCCACTGAAAACAGAACTGTAGGTATGCTGATATATTGGAAGAGAATGAGTTGTGCTATCATACTGACAGTGCAGAGGCAAAAGAGACACACAGCCAGGAGAACAAATTACAAACCCCTTGCTAGGACATACAAGGTGATTAACTGCACACATTAATAACACAGAATAACAAGAGTGCCCATGCTGACACAAAGAAGGAAAGGGTAGTGGACATTTTCTATGGCCTCTTCTGACAAACAGTCAAACTCTCATAACACCAGAAGCAAGACAGAAACACTGCCATGGCCTATGCTGCTTCCAATGGTTGAGTTTTCTGCATTTCCCTCCCCGTATTGCAAATCCTAGCAAGATTCCTGTTACATATGTGTGCACATAAGCTGATTCACACAAATAGATGAATACCTAAATAAACCACTTAATGTAAAGAGATCTGAAAGAAAGTAAAAAAAAATACACAGCACAGAACAGATGCTGTCCTGAACCAATTCTTCAAGGAGATGAAATATTGAATTCCCTGGGAACACATTATCTTCCTAATTGTTTTCTTCCTAAAGCTGATGTAAAGCCTTTAGCTATATTACAGGCTACTAATGTCAAACAATTGCCTCTTGAAATCTCCCTCAGCGCATTTAATTAGGCATTTTGTCACTGTGTTTTATAATGTGCCAAAAAGAAACTCTGAAAGGAACTCTGAAGTTCTTCGCTACAGTGATTCTTGATGTTCAAAGGAGAAGCAAGCAGCAGGATGTGAAGCACACACTTCTGAGCATTTATTCTGATGGCTTAAAAGAGCAAATATCTACTGAACAATGTCAAAAATAAAAAGAAGGTCTTTAGACCTTGGCAAAAAACAGTCAATTCAATAGAATTGCAGCTGACAGCACAGGATGAGTTCAAATGCACAGAACCACTCAGAAAATTGTTGCATGGTGTCTGTGTCCATGCACACCACGTAGACATCAAAACAAATACATGACAACTCATAAGCTAGAGAAATGATGAAATGCTCTGTGCTCATATTAGAAGTGAGACCAGCACAAATAACCTTAACAAATTTATAGTGAAATCTTTCAGCCAGAGTGTGAAGATCAGCTAAAGGTCTCCTTTCCCCAACTTCTGTTGAGCTTGTGTGTCCTAAATCCACAGAACAAACCCAGACTATCTGAAGGAATTTACTAGTTCCACATGTGGACCAGAGGCACTACTTGTGAAAACATGTACACAGAAACATTTCACACAGATGACTATAAAGGCTAATTCTGTAAGGATGGAGGAAATCAGTAAACAAATCTGGAAATTGTTAAATTCTCTAGATGGTTGTCAAGACTGAAATAGTTTGGTGTAAGGGTTCTGTAAGCAGAAAAGGGACAACTGCAAATTGAGTGTAATTAATGTATTTATCTTAACACCCCTGTGACAAGATTTTTACATTACAAGAGACAGAACTAACTACGTGGTTTAGAGTCTAACAAAGAGACCAGTGGAATGAAGCATTCTCCTTCTTTAACATCTCTGGGCAAACTTATCAGGGCAAAATGTTCCTGTGCCTCACCAACTTCTGAATAAAGAATTTCCTCTTGATATTTCATCTAAATCTCACCTCTTTTACTTTAAAACGATTCCCCTTTTTCCTATGACAGTACTCTATGATAAAGAGTCTTTCTCTTCAGCTTTCCTGTGGAGACTCTTTAGGTTCCAGAAGACTGCTAACATGTCTGGAGCCTTCTCTTCTATGGGCTGAACAACCCCAGGTCTTTCAGCCTGTATCAGCAGGAGAGGTGCTCCAGTCCACTCTGATCATCTGGACTTGCTCTAACAGGTCCATGACCTCCTCATGCTGGTTCCTCCAGACCTGGGAACAGTGCTCCAGATAGGGCATCATGAGGGCAGAGTAGAGGGGGACAATCACCTCCTCAACCGGCTAACTAAACCTCTTGATACAGCCTATGACAGAATTGGCTTTCTGGGCTGCAAGCATACATTGTTAGCTCATATTCAGTTTTCTGTTCTTGAATATGTCCATATTATTATTTTTTGTAATACTACAATTAACTTCATCCAAATTCCGTGCTCAAGCAACTAGATAACAAACCGAATTCCATGTCTTAAATAAAAAATAAAGCAATGTTTTCATGATAGGAAAGCAAAGCTTTGAAGTGCGTAAGTATTCAGAAGTCAGCTCATCCCATTACAGGCAAAAAAATAAACCTTTTTCTTCTGAGTGTAGAAATTAATTTATCAATTGACTTTTAAGTACTTGGAATTAAAGTTAGGAGTACTAACAACTTTTTCTGCACAAATGCAACAGAAAGTGAGAGCTGCAAGGCAGAGGAGCATTTTCATCAAAAGCAAGAGGAAATCCTGTTCTTTCTGAATAAAACATTAAATCACAACAGGATGTAAAATGTGTGGGATGTGTGAAGGAAAGAAAAAAAAGGGCTGCTCTGGACAGAGACTAGAGGGGGAATTTGCTTTCATGAAAGAATTCAGGACATGATGATCCTTATGGGACCCTTCCAACTCTGGGTATTCTGTAATTCTATGACAGTTTGAAGAGTTAAACCGTTCTATGTTTAACAGACCAGTGAGTAGGAAACATGTAGCTGCATCAACAGGGAACTGGAACCCGGAGTCAGAAACACAATTTTAATGTGTCCTTTTCTTCCCTAAATCCACTGAGATAATTAACAGTTGAGATTTAATAAATAAAAGAAAGACCCCAACTGTGTAAGTTCTGTAGCAACAAAGTGCAGGGAGTGGGGAGAGTTGGCTCCAGTGTGCTGGCAGCCACACAGTGCTATCAGCAACAACATCCACTTTCCAGGACACAGCCAAGAAATGAAGCCTATACAAGACTGAAGAAAGCTCACACAATGGGAATTTGCTGTCAGAAGGATGACTGCCAGGCCCTGAGGTCAAGCTGAGCCAGATGCAACCAGAGCTGTACAGACCAGACCTCCCACGATTGTCCATCTCTATATGTTGCCAGGCCTCCAGGTCACTTTTCTCCTCTTTCCCCTTAATCTGATAAGCCGAAAACCCTAGAATGTTGATTTCCATTTTGCACCCTATTTTGCAGCCTCAGAGGAGCATCCAAGACTCATTGTTTTCAGATTGGATTCAGATATGTAGCAGAGAAAAGTAGATACCAAAATGTGCATATGGACCCAAACTGTACTGTAGTCAAGAGGAGTTTAGGGCTGATCTTTGGGGACCTGGCTCTCACATCCAGTACTTACAAAGCCCAGAACCATTAACTCCACAAAACTGAAGGGAATATGTGCTGTCTGCTTTTCAGTAGCTTTACAGCACATGATGCCCGAGTTTTAGGCTCTGTTTACATTTCTTTCCTATGTGAGAGAAATATCCTATATATTTCTCATCCTTAAGTGTGATTTAGATCCATATCTGTTTCATGTTTGCTTGTTTGCTTTTCCCCTGGATGATTACCTTATTCATGTTAAATATTGATCTATCATGTTATCCAATAGACCTTAATAGCATCAGATAACTGCTAAAAGAAGCTGTTCGACTAAAGATGAATTAAAACTATAAAGAATCGTAGAATCATTTGAATAGGTATTGACCTTTAAATGTCATCTTGTCCAACTCCTCTGCACTCAACAGGGACACCTGCATCTAGATCGGGCTGCTCAGAATGCCGTCCAGCCTGACCTTGAATGTCTACAGGGACAGGGCATCCATCACCTCTCCGGGCAAGGATGTACACTACTTAAATTTTAATAAGGCTAAAAGAAAATTAGATAACTAGAAAAAAAGATTCAGAGATGAATTAATTTCCTGAATTCAGGAGCTTTCCACAGGCGGAAGCTGAAAAGTCACAGAAACTGCACATTCATAACACTGTGATCATTCAGAATGATTACTATTATAATACCTCATATAAGTTTACTGTGTAATGGTGAGAAGTTAATAAAAGAATTGTTTTGTTCCAAAACAGTGCTTTTTCTGCATAGAACAGAGCTCCTGTCCACAGATGATCTGACATTTTATTTGCTTCTTTAAAGAAAACTTGGAATTGAGTCTTAAGACAGTACTGTTCTCTCACAGTCATCAAGTTTCCTCTGCATTCTTGCCATGCACAGGTTCTCCACATCTTGTCCAAAGATTTCCATATTTAAAATCCTATAGAGCTGGTATGGGAAGGATTCTCCTTCCTTTGGCTCCTAGCTCATAACTAGGAGCGTAATTCTTCCCCATGCTGAAAACAAGCCCAGAATATCTGGCCTAGAAGAATTGCACAAAGCTGGTTGCACCCTTATGTATATTTGCAGGACCATTGCATAGCAATAAGTTCTGCAGCAGGCATTTACCCATTTCCTGCCACTACCTTTATCAAGAGGATGCTGGTTGAGGATGTGGGTATATGGACAGGAGGACCACGTCTTCTTTTCAGTGCATCAGCCAGCCCCATGCTGCAGCAGTGGGGAGCAGTGCATCCTCCATACCTACAGGTTAACAGCATGGAGTCCTTTCATACATGTTTTGAATTCAAAAATCCTAGAATGCTAGGATGGTTAGATTGGAAGGGACCTTAACATCAACTCAGTTCCAACCCCCCGGCCTTGAGCAGGGTTGCCACCCACCAGATCAGGCTGCCCAGGGTCCCAGTTAACCTGGCCTGGAATATTTCCAGGTACAGGGCATCCAGAGCCTCTCTGGGCAGCCTGTGCCAGTGCCACCACCCTCTGAGTGAAGAATTTATTCCTAAGAGCTAACCTAAATTTCTCCTTTCTTAGTTTAAAGCCATTCCTCGTTGTCCTATCACTTTCTGCCTGTGAAAAAGTCAGTCCCTCTCCTGCTTATAAACTCCTTTCAAGTACTGGAAGGTCACAGTAACATCTCCCCAGAGCCTCCTCCAGGCTGAACAAGCCCAGCTACCTCATTGTCTTCATAGGAGAGGTGCTCCAGTCCCCTGATCATCTTCATGACCCTCCTCTGGACATGTTCCAACAGCTCTGCATCCTTCCTGTATTGGGGGCCTCAGTACAGAACTGGGCACAATACTCCAGATGGGGCCTCACAAGGGCAGAGTAGAGGGGGACAGTCACCTCCATCTCCCTGCTGGCCACCCCTTTTCTGATGCAGCCCTGGATACTGGTGGTTTTCCAGGCTGCAAGTGCACACTGCTGGCTCACGTCCAGCTTTTTGACCTCCAGAACCCCCAAATCCACTGCAGTCCCAAGAACCACAGCAGTCAGCATAACAATGGCTGAAAACAGCATCTTATCCCATGCACTATGAAACAGGAGGAGGGGGTGGTGAGGGGAACAGTTTGTTCCTGAAGAGCTGGCCCAGAAACAGCAAAAGGAGGAAACTCAGGCAGTGGGGAGGAGGGAGGTTCGGAAGTGGATGGAGCCAGCTCTCAAGTCAGCATGGGCTTTGCATGACAAACGCTATTCCAGACACATTTGAAGCTCAGATTCTGTTTTAATATGCAACAGAAATCCCCCAAATGCATCTGTACCTTCCCTCCCATCTCCAACAAAGGAAAGCTGCCACATTGCAAATGGGGATGGAAAAAAGGAAACCAGAGGCCCATAGATTGGCCTTTGGCTTGTACAAAGCTTTAGGGACAAAATTGTTGCTTTCAAATTAAATACAATGTAAACTACAAGTGGGGAAACTAGAACAACTCTTGGCATCAAATCGTGAAGGAAAAAAAAAAAGGAGTGAAGTTATTTGCATGGCAAAATTACGTATTGTGCTGGAGAATTAATCCTGTTGCCCCTGAAGTCAGTGGAAGGAGAACTGAAACATTAGGCTTTGGTAATCCAGGTGTGAGAGAAAGAACATGAAATAGCTTGTGAAAGCAGAGCACGCCGATACACTCAGAGGTGTCAGCTCTGTGGATGGAAACACAAGCACTGCACTTACAAGGGCGAGCATAACAGGACACGTTCTGCTTCAAGGAGGGAATGATCAGGCAAATAACCCCATTTAATCTGGGGCCCAAGAGTTGAAGTGGCTGTCCTGAAGGCAGACAGGATGTCTGTGGCAGATCTAAAAATAGCAGCTAGATTTCTTGTTCCTACACTGTAACGATACCGTGATCCCTCCTCCTACACACAGATAATAAACCAAGTTGTTTAGTTCTTACTGGATGCAAAAAAGAAATTGTTCCACTGAGCCAGTTCTCATATGCTGTCTGCTCAGAAGTCACTTTGTGTTTTATCTTTTTAGCAATCACGTGTACCTGTTGCCTGCAAAGGGCACAAGTCTTTCACCTCTCCGGCACCTCCAGACCCAACAAATCAGTGGTGATCAGCAGTTTACAACTCGCTGTGTTCGTACAAAGTGATGTAAGTGTCTCTCACATGTGAACCATGCACTTGCTGAGATACCCACGGGGGCTCAGGTCTGGAACAATTAGGTAGCAAAATTCCCCAGAATTCCAGAGACCTCCTAACACTGTAAATGACATGAAACAAAAAAAACCAACAGCTCGAGGTCATACCTTGAGTACTGTGTTCAGTTCTGGACCCCTCACTACAAGAGCAACATCAAGGCCCTGGACTGTGTCCATGGAAGGACAATGATGCTGTGAAGGGTCTGGAGCATAAGTCTTATAGGGAGCAGCTGAGGGAACTGGGATTGTTCAGTCTGGAGAAGAGGAGGCTCAGGGGGAGACATTATTGCTCTCTACAAGTTCCAGGAAGAAGGTTATGGCGAGGTGGGATTGGCCTCTTCTCCCAGTTAACAGTGATAGCATGAGAGGTAAGAGCCCCAAGTTGTGCCAGGGGGAGTTCAAGTTGGATATTAGGAAAAATTTCTTCTCCAAAAGAACTGTGGTGTACTGGAATAGGCTGCCCAGGAAGGTGGTGGAGTCACCGTTCCTGGAGGTGTACACGGAAGTATAAATGTGTCACTGAATGCCGTGGTGTGGAGCAGACACAGGCATGGGCTGATGGTTGGACTAGATAATCTTAAAGGCCTTTCCAACTTTAATGATTCTATAAAAAACCTTCTTTTTTCACTCCTGAGTAATGCTGCAGCTCCACTGCAACCCACTGACATGGGGGGTTCCAGTGAAGTGCCTTAGCATGTCACAAGTAGAAAGTTTTTTAAATTTTGCCAGGCCTGTTAGCATTCTCACATCTCCCAGAAACAAACAAACAAACAAACACCACCACAAAAACACTCCAGGAAAATACTACCATTTCCCCACCCCAAAAACCCATGAACTAGTAAAAACATTTCAGCTCTTAAACAGTTAAAGCTGCTGCTTTCCCACAAGGGAGAGGACACCCTCTATGGGTTGGTCTCCAGGAGGAAAAAAGATTAATTTCTAATGATGTGGGTAGTGACATTTTTGCTTCTCTCTGGAAAGCAGGCCTTGGTGTTGGCTGTGCACAGTGCCCAGCAAGCCAAGTGGGAACTCCCGGCTCCCCGACACGCGAGGGCAGTGTTGGTGCACAGATGTCAGGGCTCAGTGCTCCCCTGCTTCTCCCAAGCAACCTCCTTGGCAGGAGTTTCTTCTCTCCTCGTGTCACCCACATCATGCATTTGGGAGGCATATGGGGGAGGAAGATGTGGTGTTGAGCCCAAATATTTATATCTGCACAGCTCCCAGCAGTTCATCTAAGCAAGCTTCCCTTCTGTTTACTGGCTGAACAATAAAACCACCATCAGCACACTAAAATCACATGGGGAATGGGACAGATAAAAAGCCTTCAATTATTCCTCTTTAAAATGGATCAGACATTGAGGATGCAGAGGTTGTAAAGAAACCCTTACTGTGCTGCTGTAATATCCATTTATTCCTCTAATCAAATATTCCAGCCTCCTCAATGATACTTTGGGACACATTTTAATATAGCTGAGGGGAAAAAAAGTAAGTAAAAATATGACACACACCTCAGCCTACAACAGCCTATGTGATACATATGGAATAATTGACACAAACCATAAAGACGCAGATGAGTAGGGGGGGAATACGCATGTGTATTTTTTTATACATACATATATGTAAATCACACTGAATTAAGCATATCATCTAAAAGAAGCAGAAGCTTCTTATCTGAGTGTGAAAGCAGGACTGTAGCGCATTGTTCCACTGCAAGCTGGGGAGCCCACCCACAGCCAGGCAACTTTAACAAGGGAGGAATCCACCTGTCTGTGCAAACATGGTCACACCAGCTCTTGGGGAACTCCAGTGCACCACAAAAGCTAATTCTGAATTTTGGTGTAAAGTCTCTAGAAGCAAGTCAAGTGATCCCCAGAAATCCACCAACTCACAGACATCAACTTGAAGTTTCTCTGACCCCTCTCTGACGCCCATGGAGAGCAGCACATCACAAAAATATTTGGTAAAGCGTCTGTTTTTAAGAGATGTACAATTGGCACTCAAAAAAAAACCAAAAACAAAACAACAACAAAAAACAAAACAGAATTAGAATCATAGAACTGTAGAATCATTATGGTTGGAAAAGACCACAAGAATTATCTACTCCAACTGTCATTAATAGTGAATAGATAATTAACAGCGAATAATCTTCATAGACGAACTTTGTTGATAGATATCAGGGATGCCAATATGTGTTCAACTATGGAAACTTCAGTAGATTAAGTCAAATGTGAAAGAGGAAAGCTGGCTGAATTTGCACCCATATTCTTATAACAAAAGTTTTCCAGCCCACACAGGTGCTGCGGGTATGACTTAGCTCTCCAAGACCAAGGTCCAGCAGGAAATACTGCCAGCAGTACTTACAAATAAATCACCTGCTGAGTGGCCAAACTACTTAATGGAATAGGTATACCTTCCTAATTTATTTTCCACCTTTTTTTCTCCCTTAAAAATGTAACTGAAGAGTTTTATAGCATAATCCACTAGAAGATTCTCAGCGCTGGCTAAAGTTTTTGTGGTTTGGTCCTTCCTTGCTAAAGAGATAAAATAACCCAGCTGTTACTCTAAAACCAAGGACTTGGTTGCCTGCAGGCAGCCAAGTACGTGTGCCAGCCATTTGAGAGAGTGCTTAATTTCCTCCAGATGGATTTGATGTCTCTGCCTTCTTATCAGTCCAAATACAGAAGTTTCCCTTTGTCACAGCAGATATAAACTGGTGAACACAAATGTGAAATATAGCCTACTTAGTTATCACACATATGAAGGAATGTTTTGGTGGGCTTCAAAACCCAGGAAGCAAGATCCACAGGTCCAGACAAACACAGAGCAACCTCTTGCACCACAAATATAAGCAAGCAAAGGACACCATTCAGCAGGCATGGCAGTGACAATCTGTTTATAGCACAACCAGGAGATGCTTTAAGATACTCCTGGAATTTCAGGGTAAAGTTACTAGTCTGACTGCAGAGACCTGGGACAAAATAATCCTGAAGGTCTTTTTCAAACTGGATGATTTTATCGTTCCACGATTCTATGAATATGCAGTCCAGGGTACTTTTGGCCTTCTAGGCTGCAAGCAAAAGGCTTTTAAGCAAAACCATGCTTCTTTCTTTTCCTTGTGATCACCCTGTCACAGGCCAAGCATAAGTTTAGGGAGGTGAGGAAAATTCAAAAAGAGAAAGAAATAATTGCCCACTCCTATTGTTGGCTGTTACTCAAAATATTCAATAAGAAAATGCCAAAAGCAAAACAAGATGGTACTCTGGAAAGCTAGTAGAGCACAGAAAGGAATAATAATTTTTAAACCACTCAGAAATTAAAGTTTCAGTTCCATAACTAAGTTGTAGAAAAGACAATTCTATAGTGTACATGCAGTTCAAAACATTGCTACTAGCTAACACATTAAAAAAAATCCCTTTGTCGTGCAGGTCTGTTTTGGTCAAAGTTTCTAAGTCTTTGCAGGTAGTGTTGCTCTCGGTGGCAGTAGCAAGTTTTGTGCCAAGTGTTGCACAGAAGTTCTTTATTACTCTTGACTTCACTGTGTTCTTTCCATTACATTCCTGAGAATGCTGAGGAAGCTGGTGGAGGTGATTGCCAAACTGTTTTCCACCATCTTTTCCTGTTCGTGGTGAACTGAAGAGGTCCCAGAAGATTAGAGGCTTTACAATATGTCTTTGATCTACAAGAAGAGTTGTAAGGAGGATCTGGGGAACTGTAGGCCTGTCAGCCTGACCTTGGTGCCAGGAAAGGTTATGGAGCAGATCATCTTGAGAGAGATCACATGGCATGTACAGGACAGCAAGGGGACAAGGCCCAGCCAGGACGGGTTCATGAAAGGCAAATCCTACTTGACCAAGTAGGATCTCCTTCTATGACTGAGTGAATATGCCTGTTGGATGATGGAAAGGCTGCTGGTCTACCTGGACTTCAGCAAAGCCTTTGACACTGTTTCCCACAGTATTCTCCTGCAGAAGCTGGCAGCCCATGGCTTGGAGAGGTACACTCTTTGCTAGGTAAAGAGCTGGCTGGATGGCTGGCCCCAAAGAGTGGTGGTGAATGGTGTTAAATCATGAGTGGTATTCCCCAGGGGTCTGTAGTGGGGTCTGTCCTTTCAATATCTTTATTGATGACCTAGACAAGAAGTTTGCAGATGACATCAAGTGGCAAGACATGTTGACCTGCCTGAAGGTAGCAAGGCTCTACAGAGGGATCTGGCTGGATATCTGGGCTGAGGCCAATGAGATGAAACAACAACTCAGAGCAACGTTAAATGCTTGCAGCTGAGTGGCTGGAAAACTGTAGAAGAAAGAAACCTGGGGTTATTGGCTTAGCTGAAAATGAGCCAGCAATCTGCACAGGTTGCCTAGAAAGCCAATGGCATGCTGGCTTGTATCACAAATAATGTTGCCAGCAGGAGCAAGGAAGTGATCTTTCCTCCGTACTCAGCACTGGTGAAGCTGAACCTCAAGTACTGTGTTCATTTTTGGGCCACACACCGCAAGAAAAACACTGAGGCCCTGGAGCATGTTCAGAGACCAGCAATGAAGCTTGTGAGGGGTCTGGAGCACAAGCCTTATGAGGACTGGCTGAGAGAGCTGGGACTAGTCTGGAGGAGGCTCAGGGGAGACCTTATCACTCTCTACATCTAACTTAAGGGAGGTTGTGGTGAGGTGGTGGTTGTCCCCTTCTGTGTAACTAGTGATAGAACTAGAGGGAATGGCCTCAGATTGGACATTAGGAGATACTACTTCTCTGAAAGAGTGTTCAGGCACTGGAATGAGCTGCCCAGGGAGGTGGTTGAGTCACTGTCCCTGGAGGTATTCAAGAAACATTTAGATGTTGTACTGAGTGACATGGTTTGGTGGAAATATTGGTGGTAGGTGGACAGTTGGACTGGATGATATTGGAGGTCTTTTCCAACCCTGGTAATTCTATGATTCTATGATATGGGTACTAGGTGTAGTAGTTCCATGTTTCTGTATTTAATGCTACTGGCTCAGTCAAGTTAGTGTTGCATGCTGGAGGCAGAACAATCAAACTGATGTTTCATATTCACTTGGAAGAATTGCACCAGACAGGTATTTAGTGTGCCAAGAAGGGAAAGAACCGATGTACAGTTTATCAGTGATGATAAACTGTAAAGGAATTTCATTCAGCTCTAAGAGGAAGTACAAAAACAACATGACCAGTACTGGTATGGAGAGTTCTGTTCTTCCAAACATCAAAGAAATGTTGGACAAAGATACCTTGCTATGCTGCTCTATCACCAAGCATGAGAGACATTTTGTTCCAAATCATCAAGAAGGCAAAGTCTTAGGAAAAGATTTGGGATTGCTCCATTACTGTAAGGTTCTAGCTGCACACATGGCCAGCAACATCAGGATCCAGGTGTGCTTAGCTGATTCACAACCCCCATGCATGCACGAACCCACAATTATTTCTGCAGGTACTTCTCAGATTTCCCTTTGGGCTCAACAGAAGCCATCCTGGAGTTCATGAAACTTGGCCTTCCAACTTGGTCATCTCTCATTTGCTTTCTAGGTTAAGTAGAATGACAGATCCAGAATAATAAAACAGAACAACATGGGAGCTATTGAGAAAGAGAAGTGGAACACAGAGATGACCACACAGTCCTGGAATGCGTTAGCAACCCAAGTATTAGAATTTCATTATTCAAGCTGTGCTGCAAAGCTTAGCTTAAATGTTATCTTCTTCCACAGTTGTTTCAGCCTAGAGGCTCTCTCTTCCTTCCTCATACACAAGGATTACTCATACAGCAGAGCCAGCTGTTGGCACCCAGAGAGGTAAAAATGCTTTTTCTTCCTACTACTTTCCCATACCTAGCCTAGAGCAAGGATTACAAATCAAAGCCCAGTCTATTAGAAGTCACAAGGGATTAAGAGAACTCTGGAAGATTCACCCAGGATGCCAGAACAAGCAACAGTCAAGAGAAAAAAAAAAAAAAAAGGTTTTCAGTATGGATGCACTAAGAAACAGGGACCAGCAGAGGTATACCTAGAGCTGCAAGACCACCAGTTTGCAGGAGAATCAGTGATCCTTACCCACAGCTAGCAATCTCAGAGCAGCAGAGGAGAACATTTTCACATATCTGGTAAAGCAGCAGAGTCAGAGACCCTCGATCCAGGAACACATCTGTAAAAACAAAAACCTTGATTTCCCTTCCAGCATTGAGCAGTGAAGCTGAAGGTAGCCTGTATCAGGATGCAGCAACTTCTGGGCAGGATAAAGCTGAGAAGATGTACTGATGGGAAAAATTGTGTGCTGTAAGCCCAAGCCAGTGAGCTGGATTTGATTTCTTGGTAATACAGGAAAATAAATGGGTAGGCTTTGTTTGGGACCATCTCTGCTACATTGACAGCTATCAGTCAAAATTTCTACTTAACAGAAACATAAAATGTTGTGTTTAACATAAGCATCTTAAGATTGGCAATGGTTGAGCTGTATTATAAGAAAGCAAAGGGAAAGTCAGGAGGACATCTTAATTCAAGGTGCCTACCTACTTCTCCCAGGGACAAACTCAAATTTGAAAAGAAAAAGGAAACCTTCCCCTGATATCTGGTCTCCAGCTTGAGACACTGGCAGGTTCGATACTCAGCAGCATCTTGAGTTGAAGCTGTGGGCATTCAATTTCTTCCAAGCCACATCTGCCAATGTTCTCATGCATAGAACTGCTCCTTTCTTTTGTTTTTTTAAAAAGCTTCATTTCATTTCCACTCAAACATGAGAGCCAAGTCTGTTCAGACAGGAATGCTTAAGACCCCGCTGGGACAACAAAGCCATCCAAGAAAGCGCAGTTCTCAGAAAGATGAGCATTGACACGATACTAAAGCTCCCCAATGTGGGAGCCCAGGGCTTCTGAATCACAGAATCATAGAATAAAGCAAGTTGGAAGGGACCCATAAGGATAATTGAGTCCAACTCCTGAATAAAGAAATCAAAAGTCCCATACAGATGTGAAGGAATTCTGAAATTTTTGACCTTTTCCCAGCACCTTGGGAGGACAGAAGAACATAAACACACACAACTCTTTCAAAGAACAGACACCCAACATAACCACTGGAATCTCATACTTCTGCTAAAGCCCCCAGCTATTATCATTAACTAATGCCTTTCTCCAGAGAATCCGTGCTAGAGGAGTACTCACATGACAGGCACAACTGCTGCAACATGAATCAGTCCCATATTTGGGTCTGGACCTCAAAGACATCTGAAGCACCACTCAGTGCTACCTTCAGTGTGCTGCCTTATTTTGGTTTTGTTAAGCGTGGGGATTTGCAAGGGACACTGCTGAATAAAACAAATTTAGGAGAGCCTACGTGTGGTGCAGCCATATGCACAGGGATGACAACTATCATTGTTGAACCATAAGATACTCTCAGACAGTTCTTTTGCTGCTCTAATCAGAGTAACTTCAATCGACATCTGTAATGTATGGCAATGGAGGATGAAACTATGCTTCTTCAGATTCTCTTTGATAAGCATATGCAACAGGGAATGGTGGGAAGCTTAGAGGGACAAGTAATATGAACCTCACACCTATGCTGCTTGAGATTATCCACGTGACATTATCCATGTTGCCGCAGGATTTTGTAGGCAAGGACAAAGGTGTTTGCAGCTTTTAGTTCTAAACTCTATGTGAGCTGTTAGCAAAACAAATAGATAAATTAATGAATCAATCTCTAGATTTTTCTCTTTTTTTTTTTTTTTGGTTCAAACTTGGTCAGAATGTGGTTTCTTCTGGAAGAGCACAGAGAAATACAATCATTTTTTCCTGTCACCATATCCAAATATTTTGTGAGTGAATTTCTTGGCCTCACATCTGTGCCAATAAATCTTATAAAAAGGAGAAGGAAAAACCACACATTACAGCTCTCAGACCACCTTCCACACAGCCGTAGGCAGCTCTGACTTCAGGTCGTAATCAGTGACTAACTAATGAAATTGCTGCTCACAAAAGAGGCTGTAAAACCGTAGTTGAACATCTCTCTCCTCCTTTCCACCCACTAAGCCAAAAACCTGGTGTTTGTGTGTCATGTCTGCCATCACATCAAATAAAAGTGTCAAAACCTGCCTACTAGTTAATTTCATGAAGAGCAGCACCACTCTGCCATCTGACCTGCTGTTACCAGCACCACTGAAAGACCTGACAGTGACATTTCAGTATTGAAAGGGGGCTATAAGAAAGAAGGGGATAGTTGTTATGGGACAAGTGAAAATGGTTTCAAAGGAAAAAAGTGGAGATTTTGTTCTGTTTAGAATAAGGGTGATGAGGCACTGGAACAGGTTGCCCAGATAATTGGTAGATGCTCCAACCCTGGAGACCTTTCAGGTCAGGCTGGATGGGGCTCTGAGCAACCTGATCTAGTCGTAAGGGGGAGTAGGACTAGATGACATTGAGGGTTCCTTCCAACTCAAATGTTTCTATGATCAAAGGAGAATTCTGTGGGACTGCATTCACCCCTTATTTGCACACCACCCATTCCCCCCCCCCCTTCACAGTGGGATTTTAGAAACACCCAGTGCTGTCCTTCTTCCTATATAATTTCCCAGTTTTCTAAAAATCACAGAATTGCTTTCTTAACCATCAACCTGGTTTGGGATTTTTTTGTCCCATCTGAATAAGGGATCTCCTATCAGCTGAATCACAAGGACAAGAAGCAGAAGATCCCAGCTCTGATTCCTCACTACACAGCAATGAAAGGAGTCATCGCACCCAGACTTAAAGCTCTTGCTACAGAAATGACTCAGACACTGAGGAATCTCAGTAAAGCTGATGGGATGTAGGCTCCCATGGTCTCTGCCCTTATATCTATGAAAAAAAATTTAAGACATTTGAAAAGATACGCCTGAAGTTCTTATTACACTCTGCTATTTGACTCTTCCCAAACTCTTCACCCATATAGTTAGTTCCCAGTACAAAACCTCATCAATAAAACATTTTAAGAACTCAGTAACCGCCTGTGTCTGAACTCAGCACTGAGGTGAGGATGTCTCCCCCAGGACCTGAGAGCTGCCTTCTGAACAGTTCTTTATGACATACCTGTCCCATATTAGCTCCTCTCACCTCTTCTCCTTGGAAGAGACCAATATGCATATATTCTATATATATTTTCTGGTTGTCACCCTTGCTCTTCTTTTTCCCAGTGTAGCACCTTTTTTTGCTCTGTCTTTTTTTTTTTTTCTCTGCAGGGGAGTCACAGGTCCTGAGGGAGACCACGGATCTTTGTATGTACTCAGTGACCTGCCTGGAGCTGGCACTCTATGGGGACTTGCACTGTGTTGGAAAGATCTTTATTACCGTTGAGGCGATGGCAGCAAACACAGAATGCAACACACAGGGAGGTGGGGCTCTGACAGGGCTTTATCACTGTCCATTTATGTGTGGTCATAGCAGATGACCGTGAGATCTTTTCTCTGTGGTGACCAATGGTAGAACCCAAGGGAATGGCATAAAGCTGCAACAGGGATCAGGTTGGATATAATAAAAAGGCTCTTCATCAGAAGGTGGAGGGCATGAAACAGACTTCCCAGGGAAGTGGTCACAGCTCCAAAGTGCTGGAGTTCAAGAAGAGTTTGTACAGTGCTCTCAGACATAGTGTCTGATTTTTGGGTGGTCCTATGGTGAGCCAGGAGTTGGACTTGATTCTCATGGGTCCCTTCTGACTTGGGATACTCCGTGATTCTATCAGACATCTCCTTGATCATATCTCTTATGAGCAAGGTGACCACGACAGATAAATATTTATAACATCTTATATCATTTGCAATATTTTTACCATTAGACTTCTTTCTCTTAAGCAGACCTGATCATACCTGGTCTTCCCTCAAAAGTCCTTTAAGTACTGCAGGTACTGATTCTCTCTCCCAGTTGCACTCTCCTATTTGCCTCATCTCTCTGTACTGCCACACTTCTCCCCCACCCCCTCCCCGCCCCCCAACCCCCTCCATTTCTTCATATTCCTTCACCCACTTTTAGATAACCACAAATCTGCCCTTCAGCAGCTTACTACCCCCATCCCACAGCAGTAGAGGTGTGCAGAAGGCCCACGGAAAGCCAGCTCATCACTGGAGCTTTCTTAATAAAGATGGCACAAACTCCTAGGGTTCAGCTCCACATCTTGATTCAGGAGTTGATAATGCCCTGGGATACTTCAAAGAGATGTAGCTCCACCAGAACAGACAGTTCAATAGCCTGGACTGGAAACAGTCCAAAATCACAACTCTTTTAGGTTATTATTTATATACATATTTTTTTTCTTTTTAGATACTCTTTAGACCAAACACACTGCCAGCACTATTCAGTTTGCACCCACTCATTCATCCCCACAGCAGGCGCATGTGTCTGCATGCACTCACACATACTTTCATACTACAGCTGCTTGTCTGACAAACAGCTTTGATATCAGGGAGCCTGGGATAGCTGCTAAGAGATTTCCAACGCACTCACACACATCTCCTGTAAGAACCCTGCTGGAGGAGTTGGGGCAGGGGTTGGGGTCCCCTATTTCTATTCATGTGACTTTTTGCTCACTCAACAAAAGTCAGAGTTGATCATGGCCTCATAGAGACAGAAAAATGAACTTTTTTTGTTATTAGTTTTGTGATCGCTGTAGTTTTTTTGTTCGTTTGTTTTGATTTCTTCCTCTAGAAGAGGCACCATCTCAGCCCATCTCCGCATTCAGGCAGGACTTATCTCTCTGCCATCTGCTCGCACACAGGTGCGTTTCACCGCACCACACACGTGCTAATTTCTCGCTCTAAAGCCACGCTTCATCTCTCTACACATCCCTCAACCGCTGGT
This sequence comes from Oreortyx pictus, assembly GCA_036925125.1. Lineage (NCBI taxonomy): Eukaryota > Metazoa > Chordata > Aves > Galliformes > Odontophoridae > Oreortyx > Oreortyx pictus. The sequence continues at coordinate 7,490,455 of JAUPFR010000003.1, forward strand.
GCCAGCAGCCCTACAAAGCCAAATCCCCCCCCATCAACTCCCCCCCCCCCCCTCCCAGTTCAAAGCAGTTGATTTCACCTCGCTGTGAGCAGAAGCGGTGCTCATACACTGCCTTACACGTGGCTGGCTTAGGGAATGCCACAGCCTCAAGCGTGGCACCCACTCTCTGCACCTCTCTTTCGGGTTACCCACCGCTCCTCCGAGCCTCCGGGGATGGGATGAGGGTGGGCTGTGGGACCGCATGCATCTCCTCCCTGCCTTGATTGTCACCTTCCTAAACACGACTGTTCTTACCCCGGCAGGGAGAAACAAAACTGCCCGGAGGAAGCGCCGGCAGCAGGACCGCACCTGCAGGGAGCGGCCGGCGATGTCCTCTCCCCATCCCCATCCCCATCCCCATCCCGATCCCGATCCCAGCACGGCACAACACGGCTCCAGCCCCGCTCCCTGCCCCACCGAGCACCCGCCTCTCCTCTCCAACCTGCTCCCCTAGCAGTTTCACTCTGGCTGCTCCGGGCAGCCTTGGGTCATTTTTTTTTTTTCCTCCTTGCATTGCTCCGCAAGAAGAATAGGGGCAATAAAAAAAAAAAAAAGAAAAGAAACAAGCAAACAAAAAGAGAAACCCACTCACCTGGATGCTGGACAGAGATGAACACAACTCGAGACACTTCTGCACTTCTTCCCCTTTCCTTTACCTTTCCTTTCCCCCACAGCTCACCTTTCTCTGCCCACTTCCACTCTCACCTCCGCACCACTTACCAGTTCCCACTTTCCTGCGCGCACCGCACTCGCTCCCACCGCCCTAACCATGCACTAAGCACATTTGCAGAGGATATGTCTCCTGCAGTTTCCAAACTCACCTGCAAAATGCTGCTTGTTGCTAGAATCCAGGGCAAAAGCCACCTCATCCCTGGAAGCCGGGATTAAATACATTGATTGAACCCAGATTTAGAGCCGTTTTGAACAAAAACACCACTTTCGGGAACGCAGAGCAATCCTTGACTGGTAACCTAGCCTAGACACTCTGCCTTTTTCTCTTGGCTCTTTGGGGATTTTATTAAAGACAGATCTGACGTCAGGGTGAAGGACAAGCCCTGCATTTTTCCTCTGGAGAAACTTTTCCTGCCTTCACTTCTTCATTTTTGTGTGCGGTGTTGTCCCACCTCCTGCATTTCAGTGCATCGCCGTTAGCCAAAGGGCTCTTAAAGGGAAAGCTGCAGCGCAGTGGTCCAACGCTGCGAGTTAACTCTGCACCGAAAGGCTCAGAGCCTGTCCGTAACACTGCTCGTGGCATTCAGCTGGGACTGCAAGAAACATTTAGTCTGACATTGCTGGTTAAGAATAACAGGCTTTTATGCATGCAAACATCCCCAGATGTTTGATGTATGCAGGCTAGTTAAGAGTGGCTCCCCTTGCAGTGCAAGGGGTCAGCCCTGTGAGTGCACCCCGTGGGTGCACAGAGAGAGCTGAATCAGAAAGGAAAGGAAGGTCATGCTACCTGGCTTTATATCCCCTCTGTGCCACCAGTGGGCAGAAGGAATATTGCCCAGGTAGACTGGAGTGCAGACTCCACTGTGAGCACAGCTAAACTCTCTGATCACTGTTAATGCGCAACCTGTTCTGGCTAGAAGGATTTTCATCTCTGAATTTTTCTCTTCTTACCTAGGCATAGGCATGCTATTTTCCCTCAGCCTTCTGAAGCTGCATTTGAAAGAATTGAAATTCTTTCTTTCTTCAGCTGAAGCAGGACAGTCTAAGGAGCAAAATTACATTAAACACATTTACACACCTTAAACCCAAAAGAGAGACAAGATCTAGAGTAAAAGAGGTATCACGGTAAATTGAAAAGTAGGCAAACCCTCCTGCTTGGTGTGGCAGGATGGGCAGCGATGGATGGGTGAACGTTCTAATGACCAAACTAGAAATGAAACTGCCCTAACTTCTGTTCCCCCTTGGCTCCTCCATGCCAGGGGTTCCAGTCAGGGCTGCTATCACTCAAAGAGCACAATAACACTATTTCATAGAGTGAACTCTCGGTTACAAAGCACTATTTTTCAAAATAGTCACCACCATTAGCTATGGTTTTTTTTACCAGTAATGGACAAAAGCTTTCCTGCCAGCAGGGGTGACAGCTGTGCATGGCCATCTAGAAAGAAATGTAGCACCCAGCGCCTCACTGTGCTCACATCCACTATTTGGTCTCCATACACATTCAGCAAGCGTCAGTGAATGTCAGTGGTTGCCATTTTTCCCATATGGAGTCATTACTTTTGGAGCAGCCCTTTTATTTGTCTTTTCACTGCACCTTCTCTGCCACCTACATAAACCCACCTTTGTATGCCAGCAGTATTCAGCCATGTGCACTCTCTTCTGCTGAGGAATCTAGAAGGAATTTTGCTATCTTCATCCCACCTTATGGGTGAGTTTCATCTGCACATGTCTTGCCTTTTTCATTCCCCTCAGTGAATTCCTTAGCTAGTGCTGTGGTTAAGTATGTCAGCAAGGATGGAGTCTATGAGATAAGGACATCTGTCTGCTTCCAGGTCCACAGCTTGTCCCGTGTTAGTCATGGAAGACTGTCATGTGGCGACCATAAGGCAGCACTCTGTTTTAGCTTGGGTGAGGCAGGGATTAAAGAGTAATCCTGTTGCTCCAGAGTGGGGTGCTGAGACATCCAGCTATGTCAGCAGCCTTCCTAATACTGATTTCTGTGTGCAAATGGCAAATCAGTGCACTTAGAATTCAGCTCTTTCCAATTTTGACAATGCTAAAAGAGATTTCTGCAGTTGTTTCTCACTCTTCTTTAACCTTGGAGAGTTTTGCACTGACTCCAATAAGTTCTGGAGACACTTCTCTGGTCAAGCTCAAAAACTAAAACTGAGTTTAAGAATTTCAAATGACAGAAAATCTGCTTGGTGTTTTGGGAACATTAGTTACATTTACTGTTAAAAGTCTGTCCTGTATTTTCAGTCTGAGTTTGTTAGTTTCATCTTTCTGCCAGTGTCTTGTTGGCTGATGAGAATCCAGTACCTTCTTCCACAGAATGATCTTTCAAGTGTTTCAAGAGTAAATCACAGCTTATTCTCCAATAAAGCGAGAAAGCCTAATTGCTTTTCAGATGCAGTGTTGCCTAATGGATTTTTGGATCTTGAAGCACTATTATAATTCTAATGGCTTTTATCTCTTTTCCTTTCACCTTCCATTGATATTGTATCTGTAAATGCAACTACTCATCACTCTGCAGTCATGCAGTGAAGTGGGAACAGGTAGCATGACCCAATTCAAAACAGCTCTGAAGCTGTAAACCCAGCACTTTAATGTCACTCCTTCCTTAATATGTCCTTCTTGGACACATAAATGTATTTCTCAATTTTACTACACTTCAGGTTTTTAGACTAAATAAAATGGGGAAATGATTACTTTATGCTGTTTGATGTGCATGACACTTTTACTGAGGGCTGCAGATAGTCAGACTATATAGGATCTGCTAAGAGCAGAAGAGGAGTTCACCAAGGATAACAGTTTATTCTAAATGTGTGGCACAAATTCCTTGCCTGCAGTGGATTTGCCCTATAATAAGTGAGATCAGAGTCTGCCTGCAAGTCCAAGGGAAGAAAAGAGCACCTTGGAATATCCTAACTCATGAAAGGTAAAGGGTGAGCCATTAATCAGGCTTCTAAACAAGTCAAATAGGTAGCTGGGTTAGTCTTCTTCTGGGATACCCTTAGATATCTCTCCCACACAGATCCTGATTTATCTGCTGGATGGATCCCACTGGCCAAGGCTGGGAAAATCACCTACTTGAAGATGCATAATATGGAATGAGAAGCAAGATGTGGGAGTCAAACTGTACCCTCTGTTATTCCGGATATTATTACTTAGGCTATAGGAGGGAGAGTTACATCTTGTTAGAGATAAAGCCTGCCCCTTTGAAATATCAAAGGAGCCTGAGAAACATCAGGTTTAGCTGACTCCTGATAGCATCTGAGCAAGAAGCCAGCCCCAGTTTGTCAAGAGAAGATGGACAGGAATCACTTTACAGACAAGAGCTCTTTTGCCCCATTCAGTCTTGCATCCCTGGTACCATTATGCAGAAGGTATCAGCTGGTACTTTGTGTCTGGAGATGAAATAATGTGGTAAATCCACTACCAGATTCCATCAGTCCTTTAAGAAATGCAGGTGAAGAGAAGTGTTATTCAACCCAACTTTCCACTTCTGAGGAAGCCTTCTGAGTTCTGTGCATAGATCTAAGGCTGATAATACACCCAACACCTAAAATATCATCTGGTTCTGGTAAACCAGTCTGAGGGTCAGCACTCCAGGACTGAAGGAATATTTCTCCAAAGAGCTGGTATGAATCAGGTCTGCTGATGCTGGTGAAGCTATAGCTAAGTCTGAAAAATGGAACCCTCAATATTTAATTCATTCATTCAGCCAGAACCGTTTGTACTAAAGTGAGAATACTGCCCCCAGGGAGACATGACTGTGGTTTCAGCCCCCATAAAAAGACTCAGATTTATTAGGACAGCTCTTCAGCTGGTGTCAATCTGTGTGTCTGTTGATTTCAGCAGGACTAATCTGGCTGACAGCAGCTGAGCTGTTCCACTGTGAGTGAAAACATCCACAATTTGAATGGCAGTTGTGAAAAAAAACGAGCCATTAAAAAAAAATTCTGTAAGTTCCTATTTAAAGAATATGCAGAGCTTTATATTAATATGTCATATGTCCTATTAGATCTTCATGCCAGAAACTTCAAATGTTGCTTTCTTCCATAAATAATTTTATTTTTTCTCAATTGTTGCCCTCAAGTTTAATGACCTGACTGTTGTGTTTATCTATTCTTAAATTCTCATAATTTCTTGTTGGACATTTATATGGCCAATGTGTGAGCCAAAATTGTATTCTGATGTTTTTGAACCAGCACCAGGCATTCATGACAATGGCAGCAAGTACCCAAGGGAATTCAGTGGTTATCATAAGTGACTGCCTGTCTCAGTATCCACTCTGATAAATATACCAGTTTCTTAATTAAAGCTTTCAAAAAATCAGGATTAAAAAAAAAGAAACACAAACAAACATCACACAATTAAGAGGCCAATATCCAAGAATAATTAATAAGCAAAAGGAACGATCCACAGAGAACCAAGAACCTGACAGAAATATGAACAAGCTCTGAGAAATCCTTGTTTTAGAAAAGTTCTGTAAGTTAAGGTTTACATGTTAATAACTAACGAATAAATGAAGCTGGATTAATAGAACAGATTGAGTCTGAGCCTCAGCTGGTGTGAAAATGAAGTCCTTAGAGTTGATTTATGGCATACATTGATGCAATAAATTATTTATAAATATTAGTTCAACTATTTGAACAAATGTGGGAAGTGCAGAGGAGGAATTAACCTTTGGGTTTGCCACCTGCAGATGTTTGCCTTGATGCACATGAAAAGAGAGGAAAATATATTGACTAATAAACTATGAAAGGATGAAAGGACGAAGAATCTCAGCAGATACAGCACACATTCCTGAAGTGGCACAGTCTGTTCCCTCCATAGGCTGATCTGCTTCATATCATGGTCTTCTTGAAAAGTAATTCTATGGCTCGCTCCAAAAAATGACTTCACTCACTGTGGATAATGTGCACACTCTGGTATTTCTATTCTCTTAGTCTGGTGACCACAAAATTACACAACTATTCATTCATCTGGGCTTTTTTCCTTCTGCTACTACAGCAATATTCTCCAGTCTCTGGGATGGAGTTGTCTGCATGAGGAGTGAAAACTCTTAAAAGTCTTCTGGAAATCCACTGTAGTCACTATCTTTGCTTATAGTCAGGGCTCTGTAAGATTAGATTTGGATTTGCCTTTTCAATCACACACTCTGAGGCTTCCCAACACTGCGAATATATCACCATACTTCCAAGTTTGGGCTAGATTGTACACATCTTTGGTTCGAAAAAATTAAAATCAAATGTAAAAAAAACAGGCAAAAAGCATTATGTGTAAGTGAATGAGGGTTATAAAACATAACCATCTCCTATCTCAGATGGGCTTACTTTTTCTTTTGGAAAATAGATCTACCATTCTAGCCCATTTTTTTGTTTCCTGAATTTGTCTGCATTTATTAGCAATTTATTTTTCCCAGTATAATGAAAATAAGAAAGTAACTTGATGGAACATTTACATGTTATGATTAGCTGCCCAAGAGATCATTTTCAACACGAAATATTCAAGTACCAAGTTCCAAGTTCTGCATTCTAACTCTGGCAAAATTTTATTCAAAGTTTCCTTTGGTATTTGGTTAGTAAACATTTCTCTTTCTACAGAGCAGCTTTCAGTCCCTGTTTCCCGGGGAAACTGAGCTTATGCAATCCTTTAATGTGTTCATGTCTGTCTGCATCTCTTCACGGTAATTTTTTGATCCTTTTGGCCAAAATCAAGCCAAATTTGATTGATATCTTAAAGATGATCACATTCTCATGTATTTTGTGAAAAGAAATATGGAGGAGGAAGAGAGCGGCTGTAGGCAGGAGTATCCAATATTTGGGAAAAGTAGTCTTTACTCATACACTACTAGAAGCCAAAGAAACCACACAGCTGAGACATCTCAGAGAAACAACTAAGGAAAACAACTTCAGATGAAGTTAGCAGTCAGCTACCAGACACAAATCCGCAGGGAAAACAGCTTTATTCATGTAGTGCTCACAAAAATAATGCTACTTTAGGCACAGGCAGTCCACATGTTCTCAAGTTCTCATTTTTTTATTTTTGTTTCTTGCAAGATGTACTTAAAGTCTCCTCTCCTCCCAGCCTACATCAATATTTTTCCTGAATTCATTCTTGGTTATAAAAGCAGAACAGGTGAAAACAAAAGTATCTACTTTCACACTATCACTTTAGGAACTAAAATAGTAAATCCCTCACAGATTTTTAACTCTTTTGAAGGATCGAGACTTAGTCTCCTTCCAGTGTATAATTAGCGGTTTCATTTAAGGAAGGCAAATTAAAGTAAGTGCCTGATATTGGTAATTTTAGAGAAGACATCATCAGAAGTCCTATGTAGAGCACTCAGGAGATATGTGTTTTTATTACTACTGATAATTGCATCTGAAGCATTTTAATAAGGACACAACAAAGATATTAAAGTACATTTCACGTCCTGAAGAGTGCTGACCACAATTACCGTTATCAGTTTTACAAAACTGGGAGCACTGTGGCTTTGCTTTCTGATTTCCTTTGGAGCAGCATAGTTTGCCAACCCAAAAGACATAGTCCAGAAGTGAAGAAAGGAAACAGGACCTGGGAAATAACATACTTGAGCAGGACACTTCCCTCAGCTCTGCTGCTTGTGGTCAGTGTCCTCCTTGCTCAGTCCCTGTCTCGTGACAAAATATGCATGTCACCCTCTCCTGGACTGAGGGGACCTCACAGAGGAATCATTATTAGTCTCTGGGCTATTTTGTTCCTCCTGTCAGCATTTTGGAGCAGATATGATGATAAAGACTTGCATTTGACCTGAGAGAAAGGAGTAGAATGAGTTGCCCTGTTACCAGAAGGGTTGGTTGAGGTCGAAGAGCTGAGGCTGCCTTGATCCAAGAGCAGGAAGTAGGCAGTTCCCCATGGCTGCAAGTAGCTTCCTCGCAGGCCTGGGAACACTGGCAAAACTGCTAAGGAAACAGCAAATACTTGACTTCTTGCATAAAGTATTAAAATGGGTTCACAGGGTCTGGCAGTACTTCTTTTCCTTCAACATGGCTTCAGTCCATCTCCCTGTAATCAAGCTTAAAATTGTTGAGTTCATAAGCAACTGCTGGGCTGCATACATTAAGCCAAGACAAGCTTCCAGAAGGGAATCTGGATGAGGAGAACTTGCTTCAGGATACTGAGGAGAGAGTCACAGCATGGGAATGAGGAAGAAATGGGCACTAGATCCTCTCTTGGGATCCACAGTGTTCCTAAAGCTGCATCATATATTCCTCTTCTTACGCACCAAAAATATATATAGAATGTAAACCTTGTGTCCCCCACAATTGGCAAAAGTTGTAGCCAATATGTTTATATTGTTTAAAAAAAGGAAAGTTGAAAATATGGTCCTGAAAAACATCCAGTTGTACTCTAATGGTTGCACCTATCATTCACAAGTTGGAATTTGACATTAATAGCACTGAGAGATGCCAAAAAAGAAAACTTCCCCATGTTCCACAAAGTAATTTTCTGCCCTAATGCTGTCATAATACCTAGTTCTTACTTGACAAGGAAAGTCTGTTGACTTGAAGTCCAGAACAACTGTACTTGACTTTGGATATTGCAGGCTGAAGGCTTTGAGAACTTACTGTCTTGAATCAAAAGTCTTCTCTCACCCTGTTCTTGCTCCAGCTCCTTTTTGAGAGTTATTCTTTTCAACTGGATCACAAACTGTACTTTGCAGAGCTAAGGACTGCAGTTTAGTGCTTATCATAATAGTTTTAATCCCTAAATAGTAAATTCAGGTGATAATACAGTAGGAACTACTCTAGATGTAATAAAGCTGCCCTCCTTCTCACAGGGGCCTTCAGCTTATGTGGGCTGATTTCTATTACTCCCACTCACTCCGACTCCCTAACCTCCATTCAGTCCACCTCAGGAAGAAAAACCTCTGACCCATTTCAGGCTCCAAGGTGGCTGCTGAGACCATAATTAAGGTGGCCAGTTTAGAAAGCTTTCATGTGTTAAAAACCTATTGTTTTTGTTTAATTGCCATTTGCTGGAGCAGGGTCCTTCAGATGTGCTCAGGGGATATGTCCAATCAGGTAATGAAGAAGGCCAGCATCCCTATACAGTGATGGAGTGCAGCTTGTGGCAAGGGACTCACTGTCCTTGCAAAGTTAGAATGTTAAGTCTAATGTTTAACTTAACTGTTCTTTGCTGCACTATTTGTTGGGCACATTGGAAGAATTATTTTTTTCCTTTTCAGTTTAACATGTTTAAAGGTAACAAGCATTATCTCTACTGCAGCCTTCTCTTTTTCCTTACATCTTCCATTCTTTGTTCAACCATCATGACTTCTACCTCTCTGATCTTCTCTCCTATCCTCCTCTAATCTTTGAGGTGCTCAAAACCAGGACTAGCACTAGGATTAGAAAGAGACATCCTGTTTACACACATTCAGGGTGTTGCTTCTCTTTCCCACTATAAGTTCCTGTGTTAGTTTTTCCCATAGCAAACACAGGTCAATCCTGTTTCTCTGTCCGTGGAAAAAAATTAAAGAAGTCAATGTTATTGATAAAACTGAGGAGCCTGAGACAACTTCATGCCTGATGTTGCCCTGAACTTGCGTATGAAGTGACTCTTCCACAGGTTCTCTCCTGCTTCATTTTATTTTCAAACATGGATTTGCATCTTCCACAGATGTAGCTCTCAGGTTTTACTGCTTAAGAAAGGAAGATCTTGAAAAATGTCAGGTCAGATCCCAGAGCCCCAGTCCAGATATTCCTCTAAGGCAAGAGAGCAGCAAATCCCACTGAAGATAACCCTCCCATAAAATAGCCATTCACAGTACAGGATTTAATCTGGGCAAAATTACCATCTCAAATGAGAAAATTTCATATGAGACAGTGTCAAAAGACCATAGTCAGATCATATCACAGCAACTTCATCATCTTCCACAATACGGTCTCTCACATCCTCAAGATATATCACAGATCTAGTGTTCTTTCAACCATGATTTATTTTTAACCTACATATGCTTGGTGTTGCAAATTTCTTCTGATCTTCAAAGTGTTCAGAAATGGTTTGTTCCACTGTTAGTATCAATATGTTTTTAGGTGTTGAAAGATGACCGACTGATTGGCTCTTCTTTTTCCTCTTTATCAACAGACCTATGCCCATCCTTCTCTTTCTCTTGATCCCCACATTTTCTTCAAGGCAGTGGGCAGCTGGCTCAAGCCAACTCTCTGATTTGAACAAAAACTGTCTTTTCAAAGAATTCCCTTTGCTTGCCTTTTGTTTATTGTAAGCTGAATCCTGCCCACTCATGGGTATTAATGTGTTAGTCATTGGCTCATGGCAGTTTTAGTGAAGACTGACATGTGGAAGGCATTAATCTCTTCAGCCCCTAGGCGTTATTAGCTTTCCTTTCTCAATAAGCAGAAGACCAGCTTCTGCCTTGGTCATTCTCTCTGCTGAAATATTAATAGAACACTCTTTGTTACCTCTGAAGTCCCTTGCTAGTTGTATTGCATCTTGTGCTTTAAGCTTTACGATTTTGGTCCTACATGCTCCAGCAAATCTTTTATTTGCAACCTTAGTAAACTGACCTAGTTTTCACTTCTTGTATGTCCTCGTAGACCATCTGGCTGATGTATGCAATTGCAAGCATAGGCTATGTTTCAGCTCTAGTCTGAGGAATGGTGAACCAGGATAATCTACCAACAAGATTTCAGCAGAACAAAGTTGTGAAGAAGAAAATGTTGTAGGATCATTGTTTCTGCGAGTAAACTGAAGAATGGTCTCAGAGTTTCATAGGGTTGAAGAAGAAAATGCCTAAGAAGGAGTTCTGCCATCAGATGACAAAACCTTTGACCTTCTTGTCCTAGTTTCATGTAGGACAGAGTTAATTTTCTTCATAGTTGCTGGTATGATGCGATGTTTTGGATTTAGTAGAAAAAAATGTTGATAACCATTGCACATCAGTGCTTAAACTAAATCAAACAACCTTTGGCTCGCTGCCGGTGAGGAGAGTGATATTGGGAGAGACAGAACAATCTATGAGTTTTATCTTTTTCTGATTCTCTGTTCCATCCTACTTCAGGGGGAGTGAATAAATGCCTATATGATGCTTTGCTACCTGCTGGGCTGAGGGCTGTTCCAAAAGTAATGCCTTTCTTTTTAATACTTTGATACACAAAATTCAATATGGATGTTGGTGGTATAACAGAAGAGATTGAACCTTCCCACCAATGTTCTATTAAATTTTGTTGTTGTGTGACAGATGACAGCAGAGGGGCAGTCTGACAAAACTGCATGTAACATGGAAATGCATATGAAGCACGGGTGTATCACTGAATTCCTCCATGTGGAAAAAATGGCACTCACTGGCTTTCACTGATGTTTGTTGAACATTTATGGTGACCAAACACTGAATGTCAGCACAGTGAGGTGGTGGGTGGCACATTTCAGCAGTGGTGACAGCAACATGAAAGAAAAGCAATGTCCTGAACAGACAATTGAAGTTGTCACCTCTGCCGATTCTGATTTTTTTAGAAGAGCATGCAGGCTCTTGTTTATCACTGGCAAAAATGCAGGGCTAATGATGGTGACTATTTCTTTAAAAAGTGTTCTGTAGCTGACAATTTGCTCTGTGAAGTAGTGTTATTGTGCTTTTTCTATCTGTTGTAGTTTCCATGGAAACAAAGGCATTACTTTCAGAGCAATCTAATATAACACCTTTGTATTCTATTTTTTTTTTAATTACACACTGTCTCTGAAAACTGAGACATGGGAATTCTGAAGAGATATTAAATGTTTACAGACATGTACATGAATCCTCTCCCAGCTTTTCTTTAAAATTCTGTTCCAGGAAAAGACAAAATGGCAGCACACATGCACAGGAAGCCCAAAGCCTATGTTTCTTCATCCCACCCCTCTGAAAGCATTCCTGTGAGCTGCATGTGCATACTGAGGGATAGCTGTTTCCACTGTACTTTCCTATGGAGAAGAATCGTGAAGAAAATGCTGAAGTAAATTATCTGCTGTTTGACTTACTGTCATGAGTAATAAAACAGATGTTCCATGTGAATGAACTTTTCATGATCTTAGGCTGCAGGCTGACTAGATAATATGAAATTCTATTACAGCATGGAACGCGGAGTTACAGTGGGCATAGAAGTCCCAAATCTAGCTCTGATGAAACAGTTTTTTCCACATCTTATCCCTTAAACCTCCTCACACATCCAGCAGTAGTAGCATTTACGTACCCATTCTTAGCTGAAGTGAGACATCTGGCAAATTATTTGGAAAATTCCATAAAACATACTCTCACTTCTCTAGCTAATAGTATGCCCACTGTCCCTCAGTGTGCACTGGGGGTCTCTAGAAGCTTTCTGGGCATGATTGTTCCTATTGCCTTCTCCCAGGTGAGAATATTTATTCTTACACCTACCATTAGTGTGCCCTAGGCTTTGCAAAAGAAATTGTATCAAATGCTTTGCAATACCCCAGAGATACAAAGCAGCCATAAAGCACACAAAAGCAATCCATAATTGCTCTGTCTCCCCAGGGCAACATAAAAGAGTGGAGTACCCAGGACAATCTGACATTTACAGAGTACTTTCTGTCACATGAATGGCATAACCATTGAAATCACATACAGAATACTCAAAGAGAATTTACAAGACCACCTAGTCCAACTGCTCACACTCAGGTGGGCTCAAGGTTACAGGGATATTACAAATGCTGGTGTTTGCTTCTGCCTTTTTTAAAAACTGGAAGTGATTATTTGGTGCATCTCTGGAGTCTGATTTACATCTGCACACACAGGAAAGATAAAGTCTCAGAAGTGACTTGCATACCAAATCCTCAATTTTCATACCTACCGTAGAGTAGCTGACAGAAACCAACACGATACAGCAGCAAAGCACTTTTTTCCAAGCAGACCTTTGGACTTTAACCAGTACTCACAAACCTCTGGGCTTTTCCCCCATGTAGGCTTGTTACCCCACACATTGGAACCAGGTAAAGCCTACTTCCAGCTGCACTGCTGGTAGAGAGCAAGGACTGAGCACGTGTAGCATAGCTGAATATCTAAACCACAGATTATGTGACTTCTATATTCTCCCTTTGTAAACATGAATGAAATGTGATGGTATAAGTGACTCTGATTTTGAGTAATTTCTTGCAGCACTCCTTCACATTCACCCTACTAATCATGAGGTTAGGGAAATACTGCTTGAAAGATGTACTAATGACTTGGAACTGGATATAAGCAGTAAAACATTGCTTTGTTTTAGGAAATATTGTGATTATCCCATAAATATGGCTTATCTGCATAGTCTCTGCCTTAGTGCATATGGAACATGGAGAGAAAATTATATTACATCACCACATTTTCATGTGCACTTGGCAGGAATTCTGAGTGCCATCCCTCAACTCTTTGGTCAGACAAGTGGAGAAAGGGGAAAGAAACAAGTGACAGGTAGAGCCATACTGAAGGTAGGTTTAAATTTTTTTAGTAACTTTTCATCTTAGACAGATGGTGTAATGATGGAAAAACTAACCCTTGTTCCTCCAACATGGCCAAAGTTTATAATGCAATGAAGTCTTCTGCATGTGTTGAAGTGATTTGTTTGGCTTTGTCCTAAAAAAAAATAAGAGATATTTAGTTTTCTTTACCATATGAAGTAAGTCATAGCAACATAGGCCTCAGCCCTATATTGTTTGGCTCTGTATGATGCTTACAGCAGAACCCATAGCAACAGCAGTAAGACAGAATCAGTAAGACCAGAAAAGGTTGAAATAATCACAAATGCTATTGTAGGAGTTAGGCTTGAGCTGGCTGTCTGGGTTCCCATTATATCCAGTTGAGTCAGTGGAGCTTATGGTTCAGTTTATCCACCCACATATAGATGTGTACCTCAGGAGACAAACCACCCCCTAAACTCCTACACTACTGACAAGCTCTCCACTGACCACAAAAGGAGCCTGGGTTTGTTTAGTCACATGTAGACTCCTTACAGAGATGTACACTACATGATGACAAACCCACCCACTGACTTCTGCAGGAATATGCAGTAGTAACTCTGCCATGGAAGTGCATGGAGATATTTTTGCTTATTTTTTTATATTTAACAGAAACTTTGCAGCAGTGATGGATATGCAATGTTACATGCATACACTGAAGTTTGAGGACCTTGCTTGACATGCTGTTTTGCCACTACTAAACTAAAAGAGAGGGATAAAAAGAGAAATAAAGAATGAGGGAGCTCTCATTTATTCTACTTCATAATTCATTATTAAAAAGTAAGATATGCCTACACAAAGTAATGCAATGAGATCTGAAATTTCTGCTAACCTTGTGCATCACCAGCAGCAAAAATAAATAAATAAATAAATAAAATAGGGAGATTTCAGTAGAACTGAAGATATTATTTCCTGTTTCCTGTGAATTGCAAGTCACAAATATCACCCAGTTGCCTGCAAACAGCTCGTGCTAAAGGATCATCTTGAAAAGCACCTGACCATAGCTGCAAGTAGCAAGACACTGAGCTGATTTGTTTCTATGGTTTCAACAGTCTGTCTTTAGAGATGCTGGTAGTTCTTGGCGCTGCCTCCAGTTTGTCACACTTTAATTGCTAGCAAGGTAGAAATCACATCTCTTTTCTTCTTCATTTTCCTCCTTTGCATACATCTGATAATTGCATCAATGATGCCATTCCTCAGGTTCAATTTCACCTGTTTACCCATTAGTTCTGCTTTGGTCTTTGCTTCTGGGATGTTGCTTCTATTTGATTGCATCTAGTTTGAATGGATCCCATTTACAAAATGTTTCATCGTTGTTTTATTATTGCCTTGTCAAAGGATAATTTGCTTTGTGTCACTTGGGGACTTTAAATCTCAAAGGTATCGATAAAAAAAAACTGGAAGATTATGAACAAATTATAGAATCATAAACTGGTTCCAACACCTCTGCTGTGGGCAGGACAGCCACCCACCAGATCAGGCTGCCAAGGGGCCCATCTAACCTGGCCTGGAATGTTTCCAGGGGTGGAACATCCACAACCACTCTGGGCAGCCTCTGCTAAAGCCTTACCACTCTCTGAGTAAAAAATTTCTTTCCAAAATCTAACTTAAATTTCTCCTATTTAGTTTAAAGACATTTTCCTTTTTCTCTCCTGTTTCATACAAATGGATGGTGGGCTTTCAACCTATCTTTGCGCTGTCTTGTTTTTTCCTCAGCAAATATTGGCATAGAATTAACATTTTTTTCAATTGATCATAATTTCCACAGCATTGAAAGATTAAAATCAGGGAACCAGAGTGCATCAGCTTCACGTGGAGGTGTCTGACTCAAAGTTATCTGAGCCTACTGATTTCAGAAAGAGTTTTTTTCATGACCTTCTGAACCACAAAATGATCAGAAAGCAGTTTATCACCTACGTATGATCATGTATCATCCTGCTTGCTCCCAAACACAGATTAGAAGCATGCCACATCTACTGCTACTAGCACTCAATTTGTTCCTGATACACTTCAAAAAAATCCACTTTCTTCGTGTCTTTGGTCTTGCCAGCTCTGGATAGCATTTGATGTCTTCAGCTGCATTTATCAATTGCTTACTTAGAGAGGAATCACAAAACATGCTTCAATCCATTTGTTACTCTTATTTCTAAATTGTTTCCTCTTGTTGCCTTTAAGACAAATGGACATTTAACGAAATCTGTTTTTTTTCCCCTTTTTTTTTCCTCCCAATTATCTGATGCATTCATCATAAACAAAATGCAATTGTTACTCCTGATGACATCTAATGCTCTTTCTTTAGTGCACTTTCAGTTGCAGAACACAAGCTGAAAGCAAACTCCATTGCTTCTGTTTCTTGTAGTGATGAACAAGTGATAAGAATAGTCTGAAACCTCATCTGAAGAGTCCTAAGTACATAGAAAGACTTACCCATTGGTATCAAATAAAGAAGTAAATAGGGAATAATAATAATAATAAAAAAATTATAGCCCAATTAATTAACTGTCAATGTTGTTAAGGCACCTTCCTGATGGTATCAGAGCAGGACACAATTGATTACTGGAAGAATTAGGCTCATCTCCACCTTTTTCCTCTCTATTTGTCCTTTGAATAGCTAACAGAAAGAAAATTCTTTAGGAAATATCATAGAGTCATAGAACCATTAAGGTTGGAAAGACTACTAAGACTCTCTGCTCCGGCTGTCGACCCATTTCCTCCATTCTCACTAAACCATGTCCCTCAGTGTCACATCTACACTTTTCTTGAAAACCTCCAGGGACGTTGACTCCACTACCTTCCTGGGCAGCCCTCCTCCATGCCTCAATGTAGTTTTCAGTTGCAATCATAGATCTGATGCTATTAACTGCTTAAAGACTTGACTTAAAATAATTTATTTCTTTATCGCCTATTGGGTTTATGTTGATATTTTTTAAAGATGTTAAGATGTTTCCCCATGTGGGTTTTTTCACTGTGTGAATAAATTTGCTTTCTTTTCCTACATGCTGTTTGTTTGCTTGCTTTTCTAATCTTCTGCTCCCATAATTTCCTCCTTTTCTGTGTAAAGCAAAGAATCCTAGAACACATTGCATGATTCCCAGTATTATGCTAACAACACAGCTTCAACCACGTCTTTGATGCCACAGCAGAGAACTTAGCTGGAGCTAATATTAACCACTGGCAGGAAGTGTCTGTCGGCCACAGGCAGCCAGGTGTTTAGAAGCACTCTGAGCTGAGGCTGATGTGGTGAGCACAGGTGAGCTTACAGAGAGATCTTGTCTTTCTCTTCTTACACCCTCTTTTATGTCTCTGAACTACTGCCAGTGTGTTTTCACTCGTGGGGGCCCAGCTCTGTGTACATACTGACACAGATTCATACCCTTACATAGTAGCAGGCTCACAGAACATTCTTGAGAAACAACCATGAAGGAAAAACACTGATTTTTTAATGAATAAGTGTTTTTTTCTGTTTGTTTGTTTTGTTTTTAATGAATATCATGTTGGATATTAGAAAAAAAATTCTCTAGAAGAGTGATCAGGCATTGAAACAGGCTGCCCAGGGATGTGGTGGAGTCACCGTCCTTGAAGGTTTTCAAGGAACGTGTAGATATGGTACTTATGGACATGGTTTAGTGGGCAACACTGGCTGTAGGTGGATGGTTGGACGCGATGATCTTAGAGGTTTTTTCCAATCTTAATGATTCTACGATTCGAAGATAAATGCAATTCCAATGGAATGGCCAGACTCTGTACAATGAAAGAAAAAAAGCAAAGCTCAGGATGCTAGGTTTCCTTCCAGTGAAATTTAAAAAGCCAGCAGACAGTGGGGCTCTTCTAGCATCTCTCTGAAAGACGAGAATTATTCAGGAAGTCTCACATGTCTTTATTCCTCTCCCTGTGTTTTGATAAGATCAATGTAAATATCTGTGTTGCTCAATTCTTAAGCTATATCACCATTACACTGTTTCTGAACATACTGTGAGCTACCAGATCTGAAAGCAGTGCAGAAGACACAGGGAATAGAGGAGAGAAAAATAATTTACTCCTAGGGAAGCTACTGTGGAAGATTCCTTTAGAGACGAGATTGCTCCTGGTGAGGCATGTTCTTCTCCACTAGCTGATCCTTTGACAGCTGACCGACACAAGCTTACTAGAAAGATAAAGATGGGGATTTCTGTAGTCATTCAAATTAATTGCACATTGAACATTTGTATAGGAAACTTAACCTCATGTCAGAATTTCCTCACTATCCTCAACATTTTTATGAAAGGGTTTTGTCCTGAAAATGTTTTAAAATAACTTTTTATTGGAAATTCTTTTAAAAAGTTGTAAATAACATGTCATCAACACAAGGTTCTCTTTCTGTGACTTTTTTTTTTTTTATTGAGGCCACTTATTAATTCCAGATTTATTATCTTATGTTGATGATTTCATGTGGCAAGATACAAAATACAAACAACGCCTGCATAGATCAGCATGATCTACTGACTGATCCCAATCTCTGTTTACACTCTTAGCAAATCTTAGGTCGTACATTAACAATGTCATACACTACCATCCAAAATTTACTTTCAAGTCTACTCCCTTATTATTCACATTCCCTAAATATTGATTCTCACTTGTGATTTGGAGTGAACTAGCTATCTGTCCAACACAAAACCTGTATTAATGGATAATTCAGCTCAAGAATCCTTTCCAACAAGCAAGGTGTTTAAGAGTATCTGTTTTCCTCCACCCCCTTCTCCAGCACAGGCAGTCCTCCAAAGCATGTCATTTATATCTTCTGACTCATGACATCAGAACACCCCTGGGACTGTTACAGAGTTGTCCACAAATTGTTTTGGATCAATTAAACAAAAATAACAAACATAAAAGGGCAATGGTATCTTTGAGGCACTAGTGGCACCCAGAAAGCATCAAGAATGATGTGGATGCACACTCTCTGTACCATTTGGCTGTTAGCCCGTGACTGCTTCTTGAATGGCTGTAATAGATAGGTTTAACAACACAAATGTTGCCTGAAGTATCTTCGCTTTGGCTGTGCAGCTTATACTTTTCATGCTTGATTTCTTTATGTTCAGTCCTTTAGGCCTAAAAAAGAATGTCGTGCATCTGCTCCCTCTAAAACATTCAGAGTAAACATTTCTAAGTTGAAATACCTAAAAAAATATGCCTCTATCCATCTCCAGCAGACATAAATAACTCACCTGATTCTTCATGAAGCATTCCCTTAATGCTATAGAACATACCCAATATCCATAAATGGCCAAGGAACCTTGGAAACCTCAGCAACTCTCCAGAAATAAAGAAATGGCTGTTATTATCACAATGTGTAATGGAAATGCCATTTGAGATACATCATGCTCTTTAAAAACCATAAGAAGCATTCTCTGGTGTTTAAATCCCATTACTTCTCTCAGAAACAGGTCATGGAATCAAACTCACAAACCTTATATTTAAATAACATTACTGGCCTGGTTGCAACCCATGAAAAGTAATGAGAATGCTCAATTAAGGTTTCCAGTTTAACCTTAATTCACTCCACATTGTTTAACTATTACAGCATATGTCTCATGTTGTATTTACAGTGAGATCTCTCAGGGAGTGAAGAGTTCCTCTACAACCAAGCAGTTTGGGTGATCTGAAAGTATTTTTACCTTAGTTTTTGAACTTTTTGAACTATTCAACCCCCCTTTCCTTCAGAGAGCAACCTACTGGCAGTGAGAGGGAAGAGGGCATGGGTCTGTAAATTATATCCTGTTTCAGTGCTGTGCCACTGTCCCTCTCCCATCCTAAATCATGTTAAAAGAGTTTGGGAACATAGTGTTACTTCTTTCCTCCACCTGCACATAAAAAGACATTACGAATAAAGGGATTGTGTAAAAAGTGAGTGTAAAGATAACAAATTGTCCAATATTGTAAAAATGACTGTTTCTTTTCCAGCTTCCAACAGGCATTAAGAGAACCAGAGAGTCCTTATTAAGATCCTGTATCTTTTCATCAGGAAGCGTAATCCCATAGCAGTGGAAGTTCATAAAGAATGAGATAAAAATAAGCTATTTTGCAAAGAATTAATGTGTTCATTACACTCCATAAGTGTATCACAGATGTTTCACAAGATAAAAGCTGTGATTGCTATGCAAAGAATTTATGTTTTCCTGTCAGAGCTAATGGTCCTTCCACAATTACAAAATATTTCCTTCTCTCAAAAAAAAATGTGTTCATGGTTGAGATGGATGGTGGGGTGATGGAATGTCTGTTATGCTGCAACAAAGGACTGTGCTGGCTAAATGTTGATGTGTGAAGTGTAACTTTTATGCAAAATGTCATCTTTAAATATTTAACAGCTGCTTCTCAAGAAGGATGTCCTCCTTCCTGCAAAACGAGCACATAATAAAGACTGTGGTGCTGAAATACTTTGCATTCTGGGATTTAGAGCATCTCTTCATTTAGGGCAGGATACAATAGAAAAATAAATACACTGAGCTTGATGAGTTCAGCAAGGATACACTCAACAGCACTCCAGTTATGTGGAAGCTGATATGCTTTCAGCCTGAGATAAGAAGTTAGAAACAAGAACTCCCATTGCTAGCACTCATTTCTCAGATTTACAGGGACTAAAGTAGATGACATCTTCCAAAATAAAGGATGTTGAAATACAGCAAAAGTATGAGTTTAGTCATGGCATGGAAACTATGAAATGATCTAATAAGCCTTGTATTTTAGCATTTTTTCTCATGATAAGGACAAATCTTTTATGCTTTATTTTTGTTCTTGGTTCTCTGTCATGCTTTATGGAGAATGAGAGGGAGAAGCTTTATAATTCTTGGGTTTCAATTTATTTAGGCAAGTTATTCATCTGTAAATAATTACATTTGTTATAATGCCATGGACATGCTGTTCTAGAAGATCTTTTATGTATTCTTTTTCTTTCCTGTGTGCTGAGTATGAATTTTCCCTACAAAATTCTGTCTGAAATCTCATTGCTCTTATTTCTGAATATTAATCACAGTAATTTCCTCAGGAACCAGAAACAAAATTATTGACTGCTAAATATCATATACACTCACAGAAGGAAAAGATGTGACTCCAAAGCATGCATTGTTGTCTATGCTCCAAGTGCTGCTCCTTAGTAACACAGCATCCCAGGATTTTCCATATTTATGGAGAAGAAGCTTGTTCCAGTAAACAGAGTCTTTCTCTGAAAGTTCTTCACCAACATTCCCAGTTCCACAAATCATTAAAAAATACATAGGTCAAGACTGACATTAAAATTGCAGAGCACTTAGAATTTCTAACTGTTTCCATTTCCCTCACTAAGGCTGCAGATGACAAGTTGGGAGGGAGTGTAGATCTGCAGGATGGTAGAAAAGCACTACAGAGGGACCGGAATAGACTTGTTCGATGGCCTAAGGTAAACTGTATGAGTTTCAATAGGGCCAAGTGTCGGGTACTTCATTTTGGTCACAACAACCCCAGGCAACACTACAGGCTTGGGAAGGAGTGTCTGAAAGCTGCCTGATATAAAGGGACCTTGGTGTGGTGATGGACAGTTGGCTGAATATGAGCCAGCAGAGTGTGCACGTGGCCAAGCAGGCCAATGGCATCCTGGTTTGTGTCAGGAATGGTGTGGTGAGCAGACCAGGAAAGTAATCCTCCCCTGTACTCATCACTGGTGAGGCCTCACCTTGAGTACTGCGTTCAGTTCCAGGCACCTTAATACAGAAAGGACATTGAGGTGCTGGAGCAGGTCCAAAGAAGGTCAACAAGGCTTGTGAAGGGCTTGGAGAATATGCCCTATGAGGAGCAGCAACTGAAGGAAATGGGGCTGCTTAGTCTGAGGAAAAGGAGGCTGAGGGGACTTACTGCTCTCTTCAAATACCTGAAAGATGACTGCAGTGAGAGCAGGGTTGGTCTCTTCTCACTGCTGACAGGTGACAGGACAAGGGAAAATAGCCTCAAGTTGCTCCAGGGGAGGATGTAAGGAAAAATTCTTCAGACAAAAGCACTAGAATAGGCTCCCCAGGGGGGTGGTTGAGTCACCATCCCTAGATGTGTTTGTTTAAAAACCGTTTGTATGTGGTGCTCAGGGACATGATTTAGTGGTGGGTTGTTGGGTAGTATGCTTAGGTTGTGGTTGGACTTGATGATCTTGAAAGTCTTTTCCAACCTAAGCAATTCTATGATTCTATGATTCTATGATTCTATGATTTGTCCTCCATGTTTTTTACTCAAGCAGATTTTGCCTCTTCTATCAACCATAAGAGTTAGAAATTTAGTTTTATTTAAGGAGAAAGGCAAACCTTTGCAAAAGGTTCAGTTTTTGAAGAAAAACAAGTCATGGGCTTTTAATGAAATCATGCTCCTTTCATTTTCTTAACAATTCCCAGTTCATCTCATCTTATGATTTTTGCAAAATATTGTCATGAGACAGAGAGCAAGACAGAGTAAATCAGTTGGACCATAAAAATGATGAGATGTCTGGGCAAAGCTAACGATAGCCACATTCAAGAGTCAGTGGAAAAAAAGATAAGAAGAGAGGATTTAGCCAATTTATTTTAAATATCTATCTCAGTATGAGAAACATTTCCTTCTGAGACTGAGTAAGGAGAGAGACTAACTCACTATTTGGAATATGTGCATAACAGATCTATAATCTAATTATTTTAGATGACCTTATTTGTACCCCATGTGCTTTCAACAAAATCATGGAAGTCATGGAACATCCTTCAGTATAAATTCCCAGTACTCTGGGAAATTGCCAACCCTTGCAAAAGGACAGAGCAGAAGCCTTACATGAAATAGTGCTTTGAAATTAACCTTGAAGTAGCTGTAAGCAATACACTTCCTTTCTGCTGGGACAAATTCTGCTGTTGTATTGCGCGTCCTGTTCCTGAACTTCAGATACTTGAACCTTCTGTGATCTGATAGTAGAGCTAACATATTTCAGCTGTTAATTCCTGTAACACATATGGTTATCTTAACATAGCCAAAATGGAGCAGTACTTGAGAATTACACATGGAGTGGAAATGTGTCTAAGCTGGTGCATCGATTTTGTACTCCATGCAAATAATTCTCATTTGCAATACACACAGATATAAAAATCTTTGGAAAACAGAAAAGTAGCAAAACTCTGCATAGCATCTTCAACTTCATTTTTACCACAAATTCCCCCTGGTCTTCTGCTGAAGTGTAATTAGAAGATATGCCTTCTTTTGAAACAGAAGCCAAGCCACAACAATGTGTAGTAATGGGTACTTCCATTGTTGTGGAATTACATTGCACTGTGGGGCAGACAAGGTCTAGCACAGAATCACTGTGGTGAAAGAGTACAGCCCCAATTGCCTTGAAAATGGGTCTAAAGGGACCAGCTTCCTGTCTAAATCCACTGTTCTAATTATAGTCCTCCAAAATGACCATGAACTTTGACCCAAGTTTGTAGACATTGCCTGAAGACTGCCCTTGGCCCTCATTTAGTGACAGCCTCCAGACGGGTGTGTCCCAGCACTCATGAATCATCACCAAAGCAGTTCTTCCTTGTTTACATTAAAAGAGGTGGAAAAGAAATGCTTTTTGAGCAAAGAGATTAAAAACAAAATCTCATGCAAGTATTAGAGATCCACAGAAAGATGGCAGATGGCGCAGCCTGAATTATAAAGATTGTTTTATAATGAAGATACTAAATTAAAGCAAATCCAAGTTCAAATGATGCCTCTTCTAGATGCCTGTTCTGTTTTTCATCAAGTCATGGATTAGATTCTTCACAAAACACATAGGCCAGAGATCTCCTTTTCTCTGCGAGATGGAGAATATATATTTCTTCCTACTATGTCTTATTTTTTGCAGAATCCTTTTCATCCTCTTTTCCTCCATCTTGTAATGCCTATAAGAGTAGTTCAGCTACCCATATGAAACTGCCTGTGAACGACCCACAGAGTATGTAGACAAAACTATGTATATATTTTTCATTCATAACTTGTTAATAACGATTGCCTTAATGCTCTATTCTCCAATGAATATTCTTCTGTAGAGAAGCCATTAAACTTGTTGAAAGTTTGATATCCTAGAGATATATCAGCACTAACAAAGTGAGCTGCTTTTGTGAGATGAGACTACATTAGGAGAACAAGTAAACTGAAGACCTTCAGAGCTTTAGTGGTCACATAGAAAACAGAGATTTTTATGAAACCTCTCCATTTCCATGGCTTAAAAATCCAGGATCTAAGGCTGACCTGTGTCAGATATCAAATCATGATGCCTGAATCTATCAAGCTAAATTGTTGTTGTCTCCCAGAGTGATTTCTCACTACGCCTGAAACTCAGACAACACTTTCAGAAATCAACAGTACCACTTTAAGGTGGTAAGACATGTAAATTTACAAAATGGGGACAATTAGAAAGCTATCCTCAGTCAGAGAAAGCAAAGCAAAACAACAGACAAAACCAAAACCACTAAAAAGAAAAAATAACAGCATAACAGGGAAGTCATCACCAGAATTGTTCATGAGGATCTTGGGACACTGAAGGATTTTTGTAAAGGAGCTGAAACGAGAGACTGCCCTAAAAGTCTTCAGCCTTAAGTAGAGGGTCTGATCATTTGTAAGCAAACTTGAAAGACTAAATGGTATTCAGTTCAGAAACTGAAAGCATCTACAAAGTCTGAGTACAATTTATCAATGCACTACGTTAAATTACGCTGGCACAACATTTTGAAAGCTACTGCAACCAGGATGAGATCTTCTTCACAGTGAGGGTGACAGAGAACTGGCACAGGCTGCACAGAGAGGTGGTGGAGTCTCCTTCTCTGGAGACATTCAAGACCCGCCTGGATGCCTACCTGTGCAACCTGGGCTAGGGAGCTGCTTTGGCTGGGGGTTGGACTCGATGATCTCTAGAGGTCCCTTTCAACCTCTACAACTCTGTGATTCTGTGATTCTGTGATTCACTGTTGTTGTGTGTTACTACAGGTAACAGGGTAGAATAATTAACACTGGCAACGTGAAGACAAGGGAAAATGTCCAGATGTGGATCTCATTTTTCTAAAAAAAGGTTTTCTGAAATTGGCTGTGTGAAAACTGGAGTAAAGGGGATGTTCGGCTTCCAGGTTTCCAGGTTAAGTTAGTCATACTGGAATAAATAACACTTAGAAAGAAAAATACAAACTGAACTTAGGTAAAAATGAATTTTTTTTCGTTGATGCAAGCACTGAACATAATTCAGAATAAATTTGTGCTTCTCAAATAAGAAGCACACAAAGCACAGTAGCCTCCAGCATTTGCATCTTCTGAGTTAGGGAACAAAAGGAACATACTACTACAGGCATGATAGAATTTCCATTACAGCAGACCAGAAACTCATGTTTTCTCGTTTAAACGTGAAAGAAAAACTAATCACATGCCTTGGAATTATGAAACTGTGGTTGAATTTCCAAGAAAGCAGCTGTGATTGAGCCAAATGCTTCAAGCCAGGAATGCTGGTGTGTGTGCATTAGAGGAGAAGGAGAGAGTGTTTGGAATGCTCATAGCAAGGAACATCTTAAGGCTCTGAGGTCAGAGGGCTGCTCAGAGGGTGAGATGGGCTACTATGTGATGCAGGTGCAAACTGGATCTGGGTCCCTGCCAAAGGGACCACATAGAGAGAACTGAAGTTTCACTAAACAAAAAAACACATCTTTGACATTTCACAGATACACAACAGAGTGATGTTAATGAGATGTAGTCAGCTGAATCAGGAATGCTGAGAAAGAGGATTTTGAAGAAAAATCTGACCCAAAATTGAAAGTTGATAGTGAAATGAAAACTGACCTTCAAGAGAAAGATCGGATTGGAAATACAGATTTCAAGCCACCCTTTCTTTGGTGCCTCTTCTTTTCCATCTCATAGTCAGATAGAGTGAACATTACTCAAAGAAAAATTAATGTTTTTTCTCTCCATATTAAAAATAACAAGAATCTAGAGGTAAATGTAGCCTGTTGTTTTCTTGCATTGATTGAGAAAAGTGTCAAGCTCCTAAATGTCACAGTACTGTTAGATTTTGTAGAAATTAAGAGCTGTGAGTGGAGGAAAGGCTTTCTCCTTTTCACACATGATTCTTTCCTGTGTGTTTCTTAGGGGAATGAGAGTAGATCTTGTTGAACCAGTTGTAGTAAAAAGTTGTGTTTTTCTGGCTTTCCCCTTGTCTCTCCTTCTTCCACCACAGTACCAAACCTTCTGTCTTCCTACCTTACTGTTGCACAGCCTTTGCAATGCATTTCATAGAATCATGGAATCATAGAATCACAGAGTGGGTTGGGTTGGAAGGGATCTCAAAGATCACCTTGTTCAGACATCCCTGCTGTGGACAGGGTTGCCAACCACTAGGTCAGGCACCAGATCAGGCTGCCCAGAGTCCCATCCAACCTGCCCTTGAACACCTCCAGGGGTAGGCCATCCACAGCTTCTCTCTGCAGCCTGTGCCAGCATCTCAACATCCTCTCAGTGAAAAATTTTCCTGTTATCTAATCTAAATTTCCCATCTCTTGGTTTAAAGTCATTCTCCTTTGTCCTATCACCATCATATTGGGTAAAAAAGTCAGTCTTCCTCCTGGTTATAAGCTCCCATTATAAGCTGTCTATAACATTAAATTAAAAATCTTGGGCATGTCTCTGTTCCAGGATGCTTTTCCCAGACTATTCACAGCAATTAGTGTAGGTCAGGAACAGTTTCCAGCAGGTTCATTATGTGCAACTCCTTCTTTGGAAAATGAATAGGTTTTTAAGTATGGCCATGGGCCATTCTATGGCAACTGATCTAGCATTAGGTTTTAACTCATACTGATATAAATCAAGAAGAATGTGTCCAGTACATGCCTACAGCAGCAGTGAATGTATACACTTGTTGTTGCACACATTTGTTTGTTATACATCCTATTATGATACACCTCTCTAGAACATCAGTCTGTTCTGAGGTTTGTTTGTGGCTAAACAGACAATTGTGGATGCCTTGGATTATCACCATCACTTCACATCATCCTTGCTTTCAGAATGATCTGTTTTGAGGGACTCTAAACAATGTAAGGGAACACAGGAAGAGGGAACAGAAATATTTTTGTGAGACTAAAACACTTCAAAACACTCTGTAGATGAAGATTAGCAAGGATTGAAATCCTCCAGACATTTGGAGTAGTACCATGGTGAAACTTGGGTCCAGATTATCTCTGATATACTGCAGGATGAAAAATGAAGACCCATGAGGAGCTTGAAAAACATTCAGTTAAGGAAAAATGTAAAACTTGCTTTTTCTATTATTGTTTGCGGTTCTTTGGAAGTAATTAGAGAAAACATCCTTTTAATTCAAAGTAAAACTTTGCAGTCTTCTGCTTCAGTCTTAATGTTGCAGGCATGTCTGAAGCATACACAACAAACTGTCCTCAAACAGACAAGGATTAATGCAAGAATTACATTGCCATATGCTTCCTCTCTTTTTTTTTTTTTTTTTCTTTCTCTGCTTTTCATGCAGCAGTTGATTCTATCGACACTTTATTTTTCTTCAGCAGAGGTAATCTTTAATCCCGAAGGATCCCTGAATGATAACTTTTCTGATCTTTGAATGTTTGGATTTTGTGAATAGTGAAGAAAAATGAAAGGTTTTGGCTCTGCTCTGACTGACTCACCAGCTACTGGATGACAATCTGGAAATTTTTAAGCTCTCCTGAAGGTTTTGGCTGTTAATAATTGAGATGATACACACTTTTTTGAGACTACCAACAGCCTCGTTTGTCACAAGCTTTACTCATGATGCTGTAGATGGTTATTATGTTACTTAATGATTTTTCTGCAGAGAGCATTGTGCTTAATAAAATTAGTTACAAGGAGACACTGCAAGGTGGTGATGAAAACTGGGCAGGCTGTATAGTCTGTATCTGTGTTTAGGGATTTTAAAATAAACTCTCAGTGTCTGCAAATTATTTCTATGCTCATTCTATCTGCCATCAATCTGCAGAGATTTCCATGAAGGTGTAATAAATAAATGACACCCATATCGTGTTACTAGCTGCATAGGTTCAGTTTACACCTAAAGAAAACTATTGAGGACTGCAGCCACTGGGGGAAAAGATAGATGAGTAAATCTGATGCCTTCATATTGTGAAAGATACAAAGATGATGAGGCACAAGAGAGACTGCAAAACAGTGCTCTTAGCTGTGCATCCATAAGTGGTCACAGAAGCACAGAATTAGGATATCCTGAGTTGGTAGGGACCCTCAAAAATCATCGAGTTCAACTCCTGGCTCCACATAGAACCACCCAAAATTCAGACCATATGTCTGAAAGTGTTGTCCAGATGCTTCTTGCACTCCAGCAGCTAGGGGCTGTGCCCACCGCCATGGGGAGCCCGTTCCATGGCCACCACCCTCTGGTGCAGGCCCTGTCCCTGACCCCCAGCTGCCCCTCCCCTGACACAGCTCCATGCTATTTATAGAATAATCGAATCATGGAATCATAGAATTATAGAATCACAGAATGGTTTGGGTTGGAAGGGACCTCAGCACCCATCCATTTCCAACACCCTGCTGTGGACAGGGCTGCCACCCACCGGGTCAGGCTGCCCAAAGCTCCATCCAATTTGGCCTGGAATGCATCCAGGGATGAGCATCCACAGCTTCTCTGGGCAGCTGTATGTATTTTTTTAATTCATTCATTCTTTTTTTTTTTCTTTTTTTTTTTTTTTAATTTTTTCTTTATAAACTCAGTCTCCTACTCAATCCCTGCATGTGGCAGTCTCTTCCTGCTTGTTGCTTGTTGAGGATCTCTTAATAGATGGGGCTTGCTGCCTTGCAGTGCCATCACATTTGTTTTTTTCCCTGTCCACTCCTTCCACAAGGAAAGCCTTTGACTTGAGTTAGGTATTGATTTCAGTGAGAACAGAGCTCAGATCTGTTTGATCCTTTCTTCTTTCAAAGGACTCAGAACAGAAATTCAGGCTCCTTCCAGGGCCAGATACTTTCCTGGACAATGTAAAAAGCTTTCCTGATCTGGCTGTGAGACAAGTGATCAGAATTTCACTTGGATGAATTGTTCTCAAATCATGTCTCTCATGTGTTAGACAAAAAAAGCTTTTCTTTTGATGTCAGCTGTGATGTAGGGTTTTTTTTGTTGTTGTTTTATCTCAGCATAGTTTCTTCCCTGACCTATTTACACTGGTGGGTGGGTGAAAATGCTGAGTAGGAGTTAACCATGTTGTGACTCCGACACCACTGTAGTAAAGTTTTTATTATTATTAACGTTATCATTATCATTATTATTATCATAATTATTATTATTAGTTATACAGTTACCACTAGGTTTTATCTACTCTCTGTGACTGTTCATTAGCTCCTTTCTGAAGAACCCCATTCCTTCAATCATCAAGAAACTGAATCTCCATGCACCTTTTAACAATATAAATGCTACATTCTATTCCATTTCGGTGGACTTTTTTTCCTTGCCAAAAATAATCAGAAAACATGAAGTAGATTTCATGAAAAATACAAGCTGAATAGCTCCAAATTCCCCACCGCCCCAACAAAATGATAAGCAACAATAAAGTTCTAAAACTTAGTGGGTAAAATATGTGTATTAGGATTGGATGCAATTAAAGACAGCATCCCCACACAAGTCAAAATGATCAGGAATCCTTGCAAAGCCCTAGTCATCTGGAGAGAAGAGAGTTTCCTTTCTGGGACTTTGCAATGCCTTCCAGCTGTTGGCTTTGCACTCAGATTGAAGATAGGAATTAAGCAGAATTGTGTGATGTGAATATGGATAGTGGGAAGAAATAAGACAGGGTGGAATGAGTAATTATGGGTTAAGGCAAATAGAAAGAGCAGCTGCAGGGGACAGGAGGAAGTGAGGGCAAGAGATAAACTGCGTTGGAAAGTTGAGCCTCAGCAGGCCAAGGGGACACAGAGCAGGACTCTTTCAGGAGAGAATTTCCTACCATCTCAGGGGCTGTGACTGAACTACTATCAGTTGGGTAATGTGAATTTGTTGAAACATTTGGGTATTGGCAAAAGTACTGCTGTTATAGATGAAAAGAGCCCTTACAAGAATCTGATGAGCAATAACAGAGCTTCTTCACTAGTACAGGCTGATCTGTGTAGAGGGACCTAGATGAACCAACTATCCCAGTTCAATTGAGCAGGAAAATCTTCTCTAATTGGCAGCACCAAGAATAGGGTGAGAGTGGGGCCTCCTCTAATTTATTTTTGTTTTACAGTAATTTCTTGCACTATTAGATATTAAAATCTGAATGGTTTTCCATTTTGCTGTGCTCCTCTAGCCCTCTTTAGATGATGGGAGCATTAAAAATGGGCAAGAAACTGATGGAAGAAACCCAAGCAGACATTCATGCTGGCAAGCTCAAAATCAGGAGACCCTAGAAGGATGGAAGATGTTCTCATCTTCCATAACTTGGGCTAGTTACGCCAGGGTTTAGTTTTGTTTGCCCAGCTGTAAAATACAAGCAGGAAAAGAAAGTAAATATACCATGTTAAAAACTGTAATGAAAAGTTTAATGTGTGAAAAGTAGAGAAATGTCCTACAAGGACATAACTAAAGAGCAGTCAACTTCCCTCAAAAATTAATGCATCTGAGGATAGGCAAGAAAGCTGGTGAAGAGTCTAGAGCATAAGTCTTCTGGGGAGCAGCTGAGGGAACTGGAATTGTTCAGCATGCAGAAGAAGATGCTCAGGGGAGACCTTATCATTCTCTTTAAGTCCCTGAAAGGAGGTGCTGAGGAGGAGGTTGGTCTCTTCTCCCAGGTAACACCAATAGGACAACAAGGAATGACCTCCTTGTCCCAGAGGAGGTTCAGGTTGGTTTTAAGAAAAATTTTTTCACAGAAAGAGTGGTGAAGCATTGGAACAGGCCCAAGGAAGTGGTGGGGTCAATGTCTCTGGGGGTGTTTAAGAAAGGGGTAAATATGTCACTTGTGGGACATGTTTTGGTGGGCATGGTGGTGATAGTTAGACTAGATGATCTTAGTGATCTTTTCCAACCTTAATGATTTATGATTCTAAAGTTTGCTGTTGGGCAGTAGCTGCTCTTGAGCATCCTATTGCACAGCCTCTGATTGGTACAGCATGCTAAAAGACCATGCACTGTTAACTGAATTCAAAGTTAAGACTATCAGTCGAGAAGATCCTTGAAACCTAGCAGGTAGTATGGGAAGCTGGGTAGCAGCCTTTGGTCAACATTGGGCTATCACAAAGGGGAATGTGATCCTTGACCAGATCCATCTCATTCAGCCGTGGAGAACAGCATGCACAATTGAGCAAGGTTAGTATGAAAGAAAGCAAATTTTGCCCAGAATAAAAGGGTGTGAATTGAAGTAGCAAATTGGATTTTTCTGAGCAGATTTCAAGCACTTGTTACATAGGAATCACTCTCAAAAATCAGTTTTCTAATGTTCTGTGAGGCTTCTCCAAACTGTGATTTGCGACATAACAGCCTTTCTGAGAGGTAAGCACAGACGAAAAAGTCTATGTTTAGCACATTAAAATATTCCTTAACCTGAAGAAATGGTGTAAATATGGAACTGGAATCTAGGGTGGAGGACTGTTTTTGTTTTATAACTTCTTTGTGTGTGTGTGTGTGTGTGTTTGTGTGTGTGAAAGGACAGTAAGAACAACTGCTTCTACAGGAGGAAGGGTGTTTATGGCATCTTGGCAAAGTAATAATTCTTTCCCTTAAAAACACAGTCACTGCTCTGAGTGCAACTGGTGTGAATCAGTGCAGCATACAGACTCTGGCTCTGCTGGCATTTCGTACTTCAGCTGTGCTATAGACCCACAGCTTTTGATAGAAAGATCACTGCCAAATTTAAAAGCTTCAGCTTTTGTTCAGGCATGTGTTGCCAGGCATGAAGGGAGTGTAGGTCGCGTGTGATTGATGTGAGGCAAATTTACATCAAGAGTTTAACCTCTCTCTCTGCCTGTCAGCCTTCTGCTGCCTTTGAAAGCAGTCAGGCTCGTGTCTGTATGCTTGACTGTGCTGGAAACAGTTTGTCAGGCTGATCCTTTAAAGGGCTCCACAGGAGAGAGTTCATCTCCCAAGACTTCACAGCACAAGTTGCCATGGACCAGGAGGCTGCAGTGAAGACTGTGAAGGAACAACATTAGAGTCAAAGAAACTGGGCAGTCATCCACAACTCTGAGGAGCCTTGGAGGTCTTATTTGGTGCCTATAAATGAGCACTTAACAAACTACTTATCTATGAAATATTTCCCTACAAGAATTCAAGACATGGCAGGGATTGTAGTAATGTGCAGCTCTTGTTTATTTCACTCTGAGTTAGGCAGCTGGCTAATGTTATGATTTTGAACCAAAATAGAACAAGAGGTAATGCCTTTAAGTTGTGCCAAGGGAAGTTCAGGTTGGATATTAAGAAATGTTTCTTCTCAGAAAGTGGTAATGGAACAGGCTGCCCAGGAAAGTGGTGGAGTCAGCATCCAAGAAATGTGGAGATGTGGTACTTAAGGACATGGTTTTGGGGGCTGATGATGGTGGGTTGATGGTTGGACTAGATGGTCTTAGTGTTTCTATGATCTATGATATACGTGTCTCCCTTTGGCTCATTTTGAGAAGTGACATCTCTCACAGAGTTCCTTTCTGGAAAAACAGAGACAACATCAGGCTCATCCTTCCGTGCTGTTTTATTTGCTAGAAACTCCCCACAACTACTAATAAGGAGCTGTTGGTCACCATGCAAGACTGGTTTGCACACTACAGAATAGAATCTGGTTTGTGCAAATACCACACACCTTACCCCCTCTGTAACTTAAGAGTCTTTTGAACCAAAAATACCCAATTGGAGTTTCGCCTTCATTTTACTTTTCTCAAGCTCAGTGTTTGCTCCAGGGAAAGCTTGTCATTGTAGCCAGGGTAGTAAAGTTCTAGGCTAGATGCAAGCAAAAAGCCTGCTAGAGGTATGATGGATGATAAAGGTATCAGTCTGTTATGCTTGAACCATGCTAGATTTGGAGTAACATAGCATCCATCCAGCCACTTGTCACTCCAATGGTCAGCCATTAATTCAAACCTGTATTCACTCTACATGTCTTTTGAGACTGCCTTACCTAGGGGTTGTATTTTGAGGTATGTAGGCAGAAGATCTTAAACAATTAATTTTTTTCTTTTAAAATTCATCTTTTGTTTGAAATGAAGTGTTCGAGCATTGAAGCATTGATGTATTTGATCTTAAACTGGAATGATCTATTTTTCATCATTAATGACATTGAATTATTTAATTCTACTGATTTTGAAACTGGAATATTTGATTTTAAGATAAAAGTACTTGAACAGATATTACTGTATAAATGAAATCAAAACCATAGCCTTCCTGGCTTTAATATTTATTTTTTTATTTTTTTCATATTTTGTGGTTATTTTTCTTCTGAATTTTCAAATCATTCTGTCCCAGTTCCTTTCAGATGACAACAGCCTTCTAGGTGTTTTCAAAAGTATTTCTTTATCTTTTTGTTTGTTTGTTTATTTATTATTGAATGAATTTTTGACCAGATTTAATTTTTAACCTTTCAGCCTAGGGCGATTTGCTTTGCTGTGAAAAGTCAATACTCATTTATGTACATGATGTGTCAATCTATGTGATATGAACTGAGAAGCAACAGAAAGTCATTTTGCTCTTCAGCTTCGGCTCTCGTTTCTTTTAACTGCCTGATGTGTAGACTGGATCACTGCCTTCAACAAGACATATAAAATGCTGTTGTAAACTGAATGCAACGCCACTGACTTCTTTTATACTGTGGTTGCAAAAAAAAAATGTAGGTAGGTTTGTATTAATTCTGTATATGAGAACATATATGTATTAACTATTACGAAAATGGGCCAGCTAGTCACATCAAACAAAAATAAAAGGCAAACTTCTTTAGGTCTGTCTTACTCCGTATTTATCAGAGAAAATAAGGAAAAGGATGAATTTTCCCTGTGCAAACCAGCAGGAATTCTAACAGCTTCCAAATGCAGTGGTGCTTTTTGACGTGGACATCCGCTCATTATGGAAGGGCCAAGACTCCTAAGTAAGCACTGACCATTGCACAGATGTAGGATGGGGATTCCAAAACCATAATGTGAACCGGGCATTCGAATTCCCTGCAGGTTTGTGGGATCTGACTTACAGCATTCCTTAGTGAGCTTGGAAAACAAATCTGTAACTTTAAAAAAATATCCAGTCCAGGCTAATACAGTGGCCTACAAGATACCGTCAGCTTCACTGACTTCTCCTCAAGGGCTTCTCTATAGGGTGATCATAAAGAAAGCAGCAGAGATAAGATACTGGGACACTGCCTTTGGTAGCGTGATAGCACAACACAAGGAATAACAACTGGGAGGAAAAATAGGTCTCTTAAAACAACAATATAACAGCTTTTGTAATGACTCAGATTCTGTGCTGTGAAACGTGGTGTTTTCCACAACATCAGTGCAGCCAACCTCCTAAAGTCTGAGTAAACTGTGCAGGAATTCTGATACAAAACTGTCTTAATTCTCATCGATGACACATTAGCTCTCACATGAAGTTCGGTTTAGTTGCTGTTGGAATCAAAGTGTCCTTTGGGCTGCAGGAAAACTGTGAGAGAGAGCTCATATCATTGTGACCAAAGGCTGCACGGGAGGAACGGCTTCTGCTTTGGACCACCAGATTAATATCACAGAAATAGAAAGCATTGACTTTCATACTTCTTATTAAAGAAATTCTCACCACCTGAAACTTGTAAAAAATGCCTGCTAGGCAGGTTATCTGTGTTTCAAAGACCACATGGAGGAAGATCTTTGGTTTTGTGATCGTGTTTATCCTTTCAGCTTCATACGGGGAGGAGCGATGCTTGGTAAATCTGTAATTACTGTTGTATAAGCCATTGGTATAACTGAAGCAAGTTAGAGAAAAGAGGAGCCTTTCCTATCAAACAGAGCATTGGCTGTGATGCTGTTGTGGTAAAAGACTGAATTGTTACATTTAGCCAAGCAAATTATATGATATGTGTGTATGCAAAGTCAGGAGAACAACCATGATATCCCAGCTGTATGTGTCAAATAAAAAAAAACCAAAACCCAATGTTCCAGCATTGCCATTTAGTTGAGCCTAAATGACTCATCAGCATCAGCTTGGTTCATCTGTGTGTGTTCACAAGGAAGTTTCACTTCTAATGAATAAAAGCTATTTCCAGCAGGAGGGAGTAAAGCATGCCTCTAGGTAAGTGTACTTCCGTGCACTGTTCCACTACCAGATCACTGAGGACTGTGGCACTTCTGCTTTAAGCACAATGACCTAAATAGTCTGAGAATGTATTATTCTTACAGAGAATTATATGTGGGAGCAGACTTGGCCTCTCAGTATCACGAAGACTAAAGTCTCCTGACCTCTCTGTCAGTCAGCCCATCCTTATACTTACTAAATCTTCCTAATGGATTTGCCTGGGCTGTTTCCACTGGTGTAGTTCCCTGTGAGAAATACTAATCAAGGCAGGAAAGTGACCAGTTTTGCAATGGAAGACTGGATAA
Source organism: Oreortyx pictus (assembly GCA_036925125.1). NCBI lineage: Eukaryota > Metazoa > Chordata > Aves > Galliformes > Odontophoridae > Oreortyx > Oreortyx pictus. The sequence goes on from JAUPFR010000003.1 coordinate 7,525,192, forward strand.
CTTGTGCTGCTGCAAAAGTCACTTCAGATTTCAAAGATGTTTGAGCTTAAGAACCCAGGATGGAAGATGGGTGAAATACGGAATTATATTAACATATGGGATCACAGTGCTGCAATTTTTTGCTTCAAAACATCCTGTGGCAGAGGGGAGGTAAAAGAGGTATGGAGAATGTACAGGCAAGGAGAGTTTGCAGAGAACCAGAAAATACTAAAGCGTTTCATAGATTCATAGATTCATTAGGTTGGAAAGGACCTACAAGATCATCTAGTCCAACCATCCTCACACCACCATCCCTACCCACTAAGCAACTAAATCAAATCCCTTAGCACCTCATCTAAACGCTTCTTGAACAGCACTAGGGACGGTGCCTCAACCACCTCCCTAGGCAGGCCATTCCAGTGCCTGACCACTCTTTCAGAGAAAAAATTTTTCCTCAAATCTAATCTAAATCTTCCCCGGCGCAACTTGTGGCCATTCCCTCTCGTCCTGTCATTAGTTATCTGGGAGACTCCCTCCTCACCACAGCCTCCCTTCAGGAGGTGGTAGAGTGCAATGAGGTCTCCTCTGAGCCTCCTTTTCTCCAGACTAAACAATCCCAGCTCCCTCAGCCGCTCCTCGTAAGACTTGTGCTCCAGACCCCTCACCAGTTTTGTTGCCCTTCTCTGAACACGCTCCAGTGCCTCGATGTCTTTCTTGTAGTGAGGGGCCCAAAACTGAACACAGTACTCGAGGTGCGGCCGCACCAGAGCTGAGTACAGGGGGATGATCACCTCCCTGCTCCTGCTGGCCACACTATTCCTGATACAGGCCAGGATGCCATTGGCCGCCTTGGCCACCTGGGCACACTGCCGGCTCATGTTGAGCCGAGCATCAACCAACACCCCCAGGTCCTTTTCCTCTATACACTCTTCAAGTCATTCTGCCCCAAGCCTATAGCATTGCACGAGGTTATCGTGGCCAAAGTGCAGGACCCGGCACTTTATAAAGAGGAAACAAATAGTAGACCATAGAAAGGAATGTGAGTGCATGTAGGAAACTGGGAGAGAGACAGAATGGACCGAAGAGCTGCATTCAGCATGACTGGGTGGGTTTGGAGTAGTCAGCCACTAATTAAATAAAGTTGCTTTAGGAAAAATTTGTACTTATAAAGGTTCTTTTACCAAACTGACAATTAAGTTGAATACCTTAGAAGAAATCATCTAAAAAATGGTCATTCACAGCTACCTACCAAGCCTACCAGATGGGTAAGACTGTAATTAGGAGGCTATAAGGCCTGCTAGCTCAAAATTAAAAGCTTTTCTCCAATTCCAGAGGCACAGTCATGCTCAAGATGAAACTGAATAGTGAGTATGGAAAGGGTGTATGTTTATTTTTCACGAGCATGAGTCAATACTGAAGCCTTTTAAATATGTCCTCAGCATACCAGCTCCTTGGCAGGACATAATAATGAGGCTGCTGAATAAAATAGTTTTCAGTGGTACTCAGTTTTGTATTTATGATGCTTCAAGATATTGTAGTGCAGAAGACAGTGAGATCATGGTATTATGAAAAGAACCCACGTTCAGCTGAGCATTTCCTCTTGAAGTTACTGAATTTTTCGAGGTTGTGTATCTTGTCTTTTTGTTGTTGTTGTTTAATTGTTTTCTGTCTTAGAATTCAATCATTTAGAAGCCGACCAAAATCAATTACTTATTTGGAAACTGTCTTGTTTAGAATTACATGACCAACATTTATAAATACAGAAGGGAAAAAGAAAAACCTTCTTAATTTACAGTTGTAAATATTCACATATATATGTGTACACACACATGTAGAGTTACAATTTACTAGAATTTAAATTATTGCAGTATTATATTATATTTACTACTCCAGTGTTTATACAATAGCCTTTTAATGTCACTTCAACAGGAGTTATGGCAGATTGTGTTGATTCATCAAAACTTTTAGCCTGTAGTCCATTCGTCCCCAATGAGATTATCTGACTTAGTGTCACAAAGCAGCCAGGCATACAGCAATAGTAAACCCATTCTCCACAAACAATAGCCCATTTATTGTGTCTGTTTCACAGGGATTTGGCTGCTGTTCTGAGTAATTTCATTCTTGAAGGATAGAACAGAGCAAGAACAAATATTAGATGGGAGATGCCTCAACATCTGTAATGAAAGAGAGAAAGCAAATGTGACCTAAAATAATTCTAGATTTGCTGCAATTCATCTTTTTTTTGGCTGAGGAAGAAATTTTACAGATCTATTGAAAACTAATATATACCTGTAAATACTCACAGGACTATTAGGATAAAGCTAAGGGGAACAGTGTGCTGACGTTGTCCTATTTAGTTAATAGTGCTGGAGAAACCCACAGTTCTTTAACCCATGTTAGTATTAAATAAATATGAAAAGCTGTAATTCAGTCATGGCTCTTCCCGGGGCTGGAGGTATGTGCATACGTGAACACATGCAAAATCATACCTGTTATTCACATAAGACATTTTGGCAGGGTACAGTAAGTCTTAAATAGAATCTGTCAGGCACTGATTTCCAAGAGCAGTCTCAAAAGAGGAAAGAGTGGTCCCTGCCTTGGCCAAGGAATAACAGCTACTGCCTCTGTAGTTACTGCAAAGAAAGCATTCTCTGTTGAGCTATATGATTAAGATCTGGGCTTTTAAAATCTTTTTTTAATTCATTACCAGTTATCTATTACAGAGAATGATAACAGAAAACATTGTTTCATTTCTCTATCATTTTCATTTTCAGCAAGTTAACAGGATTTTTGATTCTGTTGTTTTTATTGTCTGTCAAACAGGATGTAAGTATAAATTATACAGTTTTCCTTCTAGCTAGGTATAATCCTTGGATACGTGACAGACAGCAGTAACTGTTCATGCACTGGCAGAAGTCCCAAGCAGCAAACAAAGCCTTACAGGTTGTTTCATTAAATCGTTTCAACACTGCAAAAGAAATATGGGTCCTACTGAAATTTATGGGAACTTTGCTACTAGGTTCAGGGCACTCTTGATTTCAGTTCTCAATTGTCAAGAACAAGTGTGTGAAATACAGCCAATTATCTTTTGCCAAATGATCCCAGCAGTAGATTAACTACCTAATCCAAACTACCTGTACAGCGTTTTAGAGCTAACTTACAATGCACTTCTACTGTATGCTTCCAAAACTTTCTGTGTCACACGTCCCCTTGCAGAAGATAAATGTTCCAAGGGCAGGATGTTCTAAGCTTTAATAATGTTTTGCATTGTCTCCTTTATGTTATATTGTAAGACCCAAATAGTCTTATACATATTTTTACAAGTGAGGGATTTCTGTTTTAAAGCTTATACATTTTGGGCTGGAGGTACTATAATGTTTTTTGCTTGCAAGAAATAAGACCAAGTACTTTTGTTTCATTTTTGCAGTTTTTATTGATATTTCATTTTTTCAAATTACAGTTTCTTCTGAATAATAGTTGTTGGGCTTATTTTTTGCCATATTCAAAAGTTTTCTTGAACGGTATACTTTAACTGTTTAGAAGGTTAGCTAAAGGAAGCTGTTGCAACTCAGTTGCATGGGTGTGCAATTATGTGGTAAACCCATCCAACAGCACTTTCTATCTGCTGTAAGCCACCTTGTCTCCCACTGGCTGGCTCTCATTGAAGGCAAGTCCTTTGCTAGGGGCTTCAGCAGAGTTGAATCCTGCAGACTGCTCTCCATTACTTTCACTTCCTGCAAAGACAATATAATTGAGATTAAAGTATATGTGATATCTTTGATGCAGCAAGCTAGAAAACATATACTTTGTTAATGAGACTTTAATACGAGCTTTTCTTTTTTGCAGCTGTAAGGGTTCAGGAAGCTATTTTTCTCAGTTGCAATCCATTTGTAGAATGCTCTAGGGTAATGACAGATCACCTGATGGTAATTTATTATCATGCTTCCAGCATTCTTTAAATAACTTCCACTGAAAAGCGTAACGGTTTGCACTACAGCTGTGCAAGACTTGTTCTCCTTTTTGTTTGGTCTTCTAATACTGACCTACCATGCAGAAAGTGTGGGGAGCATTAATTTTTTTTTTCTGTCTGGAATACAGAAAAGCCCAAAAACTCAACTCTATAAGATCTCTTCTTCCATTTGTTTACCGTCTGTGATTTTAGTCTTCTGCTCTGTTTCGGAAGTGCATTTGTCTCTACATGACCAAACTGTGCAGAGAATGTGTACTAATGGTGGTTTTTTTTTGTTGTGTCCTAGCAGAGTGCTCTCACTGCTGCATAGATGTCCCTCATACTGAAGGAATCTGTTTTCTAGAGGAGATTTCCAAAAAGAAGGTGTGAATGAAATGAGTAAAAGATGAATGCTAGCCACAACATTCCTGATTTTGCCTTGTCTGAAGTCTGAACTATGAATACTGCTACTTGGTTTGGAGTTTTGCTTGTTTACACATTTGTGTCTCAAAGCTAATGGAGAAGTCTCCAGCTCTGTTAGCATTTGACTTTTCTAAGCCTACAGGTGGGGTCAAGTTTGGGTAATTTAGTTGTGAAAAGCATGTCTAAATATCTACATTTAAGCACATGTATTAGACAGACACGATTTCACTTAGGAGGCACTAAAGGTATCTCATTCTGCCCATTGTTTACACAGGCACTTATTTGAGGAGAACTCATTTTTCTAGATGCCATTTACATGAGTAAGGGATGTGGACTGAATCCCAGTTAACCTGTTTGGGATGCAGTTAAAGGCCCCTTATAAAGTGACTCACTGTTATGCAGTGCAGTCACCGCACTATGCAAGGGGAATTTTTGCATTCAGACACACTGTCTGAGTATCCATAAACACTGTGGAGTAACTGTTTTCAGCTGAATTTCAAGTTGTTAACACATTCCCTGGAAAAAAACATCCACAGCTTTTTTTTTTTTTTTTTTTTTCTACAATGGCCACTGTTCTCATTTCTGGTTTTGATTATCCCCATGGAAACCATTGTGACTTAGCACATAAACCACTTTGGATTCACACTGAAATGGGACCAAGGGAATTCCATTTACAGCATCCAAACCTTTTTAAGCACCACCACTTTCAAATTTCCCCAGGTGTGCTGCTCTCCAAAATGCCAACTTTGCAAACTGGTTTCAGACAATTTCTACAGATTTTTAGAACATCTGCAATGAAACATATTAAGCTACTCTCCATTACTTGAAAACTCACTGCCAGTCAATGCAATGAAGAATTGTTGCGTTTATAAAACTACTTTTGGTAAACTATCTTCGGTTTCACCAAAATTCATTTCAGGTATAAGCCGGAACAAATGACACATTCCATCATTAAACAATAGTCTGATCACGTCATGAAACACTTATTTAACTTTGGACAATATATTCACATAATGGAAAGAAAATTACATGTAACAGTTAAGTTGCATGCATGTACACAACAGATTCTATATCAAGGATTGAATAACCTGAAAAACATGTAACTTCATCTGTACAAGAATATTATAGGCTTTATTCTGAATACTGGAATTCAGGAGTTTAAGAATCACTCCATTTTCTGTTGGACTGGAACCTACGGAGCTTTGAGCCTTTATCTCTAATTTGACATTTTTAAGTCAAGGCATTTCACAAGTAGTAATTAAAGGATCAAGAAAAGTTTCTGAAACATCAATTGCAGTCAAATTTTATCATCATTTACTCATGCAATTCATCTCCATTTAACTTAAATCTATTATTAGTAGTAATAATAATATATATATATATTTGCTTTTAAATTCCGGTGATGTATCAAGTAAGAAAGGTACTCATTTGAAGGAAGGGGGGAAATGGTAAAAACACAGTTCATCAAACTTGGTTGAGAATGCATCAGAAGAGACCCTCTACAGCTTTACGTTTGCATGTGAAAACTAGATTGTGTTATTAGCTGTGCCTCTTGCTGCCATGCTTGTGAAATCCATCAGCTCAGCATGAGGCACAAATTGCAATCCTTGACAACCAGAACTCAACAATTAGACTGGACTGTGTATCGTGCAGTCTGCAACACTATCACAAGAGATTTATAATTACTCAAGAGCAGGAAACTGTTCTTTTTTTTCCACTGACTGAATAGTCCCCTCTGCGGACAGAGTGCCAGGTGCATCAGCCAAAAACGGTTTGCAGAATTTCTGTCTCAAATCTACCATTCAACATAAAGCAAAGATCCCATATGATTGCTTGGAAGCACTCCAGGAACAGAAAATTTGGATCAGTTAGGTAACAACAGAGCTGCAGGGTGTCAACTCAGAAGGGAAATACAGCAAGCTACCCCTTGTGCCATGAAGCAATGAATGTTGACTTAAAAATAATGGCAATGTAAACATGAAGACTAAGTTCTATTGACTGAACTAACTTAAACACATTTCACAGTCTCACCTGTCCATTTGTGCTAAACGTGATCTATGGGATCAGTGCAAATGACAGACTTGTACTGATGGGCTGATACAGCTTTGGCATAAATTTCAGCACAACTTCCTCTAACAAAGAAACTGAGGATGTTCAGCAGTCAGCATCTGAAGTTCATACAATTATTCCAGCTGAGCTGATGGGCATTAAGAATCTTTTTTTTTTTTTTTTCATAGGACACTGAGCTCAAGCTATTGTCAAGAGAGCCATGGCCAGAGTGTTTTTAGGTCACCATCCTATGCTGAGTTCTGGAGCCAAAATAGGTTTGATGTGATATCTACTTAAGCAGAAATTATATGAGAAGTTTCAGTATTTCAGGGTGAAAAAAAGATTGAAGATTACTATAGAAGCAAGATGACAAACCAGCATTGCTATGAGATGGAATTTAATAGGAGTGAACCATGTGGTTGCATTACCATGGTGCTGAGGCCAAGCAAACACTGCCTTGAAGAGAAGGCAGGGTGTATTCCTGTTTGCAGGCTAACGTGTTGACTTTTAACATGTTGTACTTTTAAAATCTTCCTTTAAACCTTACTCCATAAATCTCACACTGTATAACTTGTTTTCCAAAATCTGACTCATCTAGTGAGCTCTTATAGTGTTTTTTTCTCTCCATCTCTTAATTTTTATAGAGATTCAACATTTGGCTTTAGCCATTGATGAGGGCAGTATATTGTGCTAGACAGACCTTTGGACTTACCCATTCACGAATGTTTTGTTATTTTCTTATTTTGGACAACTGAAAACCTCCTATATCTCAAAAGCAATCTGCTCTGTTTTATATTTTCCCACTTTTTAGGGAATTTCCTTTGAGGGCTGGGAGTAACCTCTGTCCGTGGTGCTCAGTCAACAGCTGTTCTGCTTGAGTTGTAACTTCAGCTCAGGCTGGCACTGCACAGCCAGAGTGCTGCAAAATAAAGTCTCAAAAGTTCTAAAAGCTATACCCTGGACCATTTAACTATCAGAATCAAGGTTTGCAAACTAGGAGTGTCTTGACCAGCAGAAAGCCATCTGACAGACTGAAAGACACAGAGAGATACCAAGGAACAGATGAAAAGGCCTGCAGCAAAAATGTTTAATCCACTTTTGAAGACAGACCGTAAGTAATGATATAGCCTGTTTCTTCAAAAGGAACATTAATTCTTTGTGTTTGCATTGGAACCACCAGTATGATGGCTCGGTCCATTTGAGGTAGTCTGTCAAACATTAGAAATGTTCTGGGTAGCTTGGTGTTTTGGACAGTACACTTTGTTCACAGAGATGCAAGTAGCTCCCAAAGCAGAAAGGGTCTGGACGGTGTTCACTGTGAAGATGAGTAAAAAAACACTTGGGACATAAAAAAACAGTTCAAAAATCTCAGCCTGTCAAAAAGGGATGTTTTTTGTTTGCTCTTCTTGAGGCTATCCATATTTATTAACAGCACACACAAAAATTGGTATTTATTACCCAAAGAAACTGAGCGGTCAGTACAGAGCGGAGGACTGAAATTGGTCTAACTGTCCTCAGAAATATGAAAAAGAATTGAAAGAATTCTAGAGCTCCATGGAAATTGATGAATACTGAGGAAAACTACAAGGGGTGTAATGAGCACAGCTATAAAAATGTAAAATGAACTTATCTATTGTGAAGTCAAAACTTGAAGAATACGTAATATTTTCTCCAACAGAGAAAAGAGTCTTGTCTTCCAGTTTAGGTAAAATATCTATTACAACTTCAAATAAGGAGCAAATCATTAGAACATATAGCTTCATCATCTTTACAATTACTGCAGGAGGATTTCTCTAAACTCAGATTACGGACTAATTGCTCACCTGTGGATGCTTTCAGTCTTCTAATATAATCAGACCAAAAGGAACAGTCTGCTTTTTTCAATCCTTTAAGAGTAGGCATTGAAATGGTGAATTCTTTGTAGTTATCTCCATCATCACTTGGCAGAAACATTGGCCAGGGTGGCAACAATGGTGACATTTTTCTTGAGAAACTATGACGATAGTTTGGATTTCTAAAGGGAATTAAATGATTTTTAGAAAATAATGACATGAGCAGTAGAATCATAACAGTAGATCAGCTGGGTCAAAGAAATGCATATCCAGTCTGTCTGACCAGCAGGATTCAAATCCAGCCCAGACTGTTGAATTGTTCATGGTACTTCATCTGGCAGTCACTTGTTAATCTGGTTCACTTCCTAAGGAATAGGTACACAGGGCTTGTATAGATACAGAGCTCATCAGCATCCTCAACAGCTCCCAGTCCCAGAGCAACCCAATCTAAAGAGCTTGTTAAGTTGTTGTAAAGTCAGTAAAGCTGAGGGTCATTTTCATGGTATCTGGCAAATGTGTTAAGTCTGTCCTTATGCACTTTCCCCCTTCTGGTTGGAATAGGGGAACTCTAAGCCTGGATGTTTCAGATCTGGAATCCTAGAACTAGGCCTTGAAACAACATCAAGGCCTTCTAGCTTCAAATATTTAAACAGATCTTGCAGATGCTCTATGGAAATAATTTTCCTATTACTTCTAAGTACAAATCATACTACAAATCTTCAGTATCTACTTTGGCCACGTTTTTCCAGCACTCTTGACCAAAGAACCCTCTGTAGGAGTACAAATTCTTAGAGGAAACAGAGGCTACCTGAGTGAAGAGAGGAGTTGACTTATTTTCACTCTACTCTTTGCACGCTCCCCACCCACAGAATATCTTAAATGTCATGTATTTACCCAGAGTTCACAAAATTGGAGATATACTCCATAATTTGTAAGGAAAGTCTCTTTTCTTCCAGAGTATATTGTTCTTCATACTTGGGGTAGAATGGTAGTCCAAATGCATATTGAACATCCAGCAAGAGTTCGAGACCTGAACTAAAAAAAAATATATACATATAAAGATAATTAAAACCATCATTGATTTATTCAGAGGAGAAAGGGAGCTTAATTCAAGAAAGAAAGCAAATTTTTAAATAATTAATGACCATTAAGTAGAATTTTCTGCACTGTGAGATTTCTTCAAACCAGAACATAAAGGAAGAGTAAGTGATAATTTGTGATTAAAGGTCTTTAACTTGTTACTAGAGGAAATGTGGACAGCAGGGTATATTTGCCAAGTTAATTAGGCATGTAACAGAAAGTCATTTGGATATTGCTTAAATGGCTATTAATTTTTGTACAAATTTTCACTAACATTAAACTCAGAAAGCAGAAGCAAATGGTGACATGGAATCTGGCAGCCAGTTTGGAAGGTTAATTATATTTTATTTCACAAACTTGAAATAAAATCTTGGCTTTCTAACTGGCAATTGGAGTTTTTCCATTGACTTCACTGGGGCCGGTATTCTGCTCCAAGTCTTTGGATAAAGGAAGATGTAATAGGAGATGTTTATGAAGATTTCTCTTATATATAGTTTTAATCTTATTTCTGGGCTGAGTGGTTTTGGTTCATACAGTCTGCTCCCTCCAAGTTTTATATGGCAGTCAAGTCAGAACAGCTTGAAATAATCACCTAGATCAAATTTAAGAAAGAATCATTGTTTACTTCCATGTGATAATTAACACATATAATAGGTAATATTTTAACAATTCAGAGACAGGATTGCCCATGAAGGACAACAACCCTTGCAGGACTTAGTAGCAAAGTTTACACAACTCAATATTCTCAAGCCCTGTGGAAAAAGAGCAGACAACTTTCATTAATAACATTACAACTACATTTTTCTCAATCTATAGCTTTACATCACGAATCAGAACAGGATACTTCTGCTCTGGAGTCCATTTGCATTTTTGGTATCATGCAGTTAAACAAAGATCCTATTGACTTGGTTAAATGCTGCATGAAGACAGACAGCATCAGGGGACCTGAGAGAAGGAACAGATGTCTGTGAGCAGAGACAAACAAATCCCAGATCCACTCAAAAGAATTTCACTTGCAGTGGCTGCAGAGGTTGTTGTTGAAAGGTGGCACAACTGAAACTATTTTATCTTTGGACGTGAAATGCAGCAACACTGATCTGACCCAGATAATGTCTCTCATAGAACAAGGCTTGTATTTCAAACCATCATGGGCAGGTGGATTGCAAGTAAGATGATTCGTTCACATTTTATGAGTAGTGGCACTACCCTCTCTCTATTTTGAAAAACAAACACACAACCCTCTAAATGAAATACATCTTTGGTTGTATTTTCCTTAGTCTTATCATAATACCTCAGTAATACTTTGCATCTGGAAAGTGAATTATTCACAGATTATTCAGCAAAAAAATGCAGAACTGAAACAAGATTAAAGCATATTTTTCTTCCCCAAATGTTTATAGAAGGATTAAGCAAGATCATAGTTTAATAATTTTACTTTAAAAATAATTGGCTTGGCTCAATACATTACAGCAATATTTAGTGTCAGTATTGCAGCAAAGGTATTATATACCTAAAGCAGCTATTATCTTCTTGATAAAAAAGTCACTTTTGAATAGAATGGATGAAATGAAATTAGTTTAGATGGAATGAAGAGACAAACTGACACTTCTAGGAAAGTTGTATCAGGAGTGAATTTACCTCTAAATCTGAAATAAGTGAGTTAGTAGTGAATGTTTACACAAAAACCAATGTGTTTTCAGCCTTTGTTTCTAGAATATCTGTTCTAGTCATAGCCTAGATTAAAAATCAGAAAAATCCTACATAGATGTTTTATCAGGATTGAAATTATTTATTTACTATTCATTAGGGCCATAAAAATGATTGAAGGGATGAAACAGCTCCCCTATGAGGACAGGCTGAGAGAGCTGGGGCTGTTCAGCCTGGAGAAGAGAAAAGTCCAGGGAGATCCAATATCATCCTTTCAGTATTTAAAGAGCGGCCATTAGAAAGAAGGGGACAGACTATTCAGCAGGGTCTGTTGTGATAGGACAAGGGGAAATGGTTTCAAACTAAAAGAGGAGAGATTTAGATTGGATAGAGATAAATTTTTTTACCATGAGTGGTTTTTTACAGTAAGAGTGATGAGGCACTGGAGGTTGCCCAGAGAGGTAGTGGATGTTCTGTCCCAGGAGACATTTAAGGTCAGGCTGCACAGGGCTCTGAGTGACTTGATCTAGCCGTAAGTGTCCCTGATCATTGCAGAGGAATTGGACTAGATGGTCTTTAAGTGTCCCTTCCAACACACAGGTCTATGATTGTATGATACAAGTACGATACATAGCACAAACTGGTACAAAACTACAGTTTTATGGGCTGCTTTCTGGCTGGTAGTACCACATCCTGGCCTATGAGTAACAGTAGGAAGAGGCTGAAGATGAAAACATAATCTTAAAAGTGGAAAGAGACACAAATATGTATGCTCAGGTCAGCAGTAGAGTTAAGACAACTGTGAAAAATTTAAATGTTCACTAAATTAGGGAATCTTTCTTCTCTTACTTCAGACTGACCACCATGCATTATTGTCAGAAGTGAGCAGCCAGAAGTACACAAACAAGGATTTTTTAGTTGGATGTAGTTTTTCTGAGCTGACAGTGTAGCACCAAGTAGTGACAATATTTGCACTAGAGTGGGACAAGGAGGGGCGTGGCAGATAAGCGTGTATAGCTTTGCTGTTGTATAATGCTAGCTCTGCATAGAGGCCATTTCCAACTGCACTCCCGATACCCTAGGGTTCCACATAGGTGACTTATCAACATAACTCTAATTGGAAAACTGCAGAGTCCAACAACTTCTAAAGGAAAGGTAACCAAAAGAGAGGACTGCATAGACAACAGAAAGAAAAAAGTTTTTTTCAAGTGTTTTTAAGGAAGAAAAATTAAGAAATATTTTTTAATAATATAAACTTAACTATAGCTAAAGTTTGGCTAGAACTGTCAGTAAATTAGTCAGGCTAAAAGAAAACAAGTTAAAGAGTAATCAGTCTGGCATTAGTGTCCATACCAGATATTTATTTTTCAGTCTTTTTAGCTGTACTGTCCAATAAAAATAGACACTTTAACCCTCGTAAAGTATAAATAACTATTATCAGACTAATTTTCTAACACTTAAGGTTAAGAAAAAGAAGTTCATGTGTTGCCACGTGTTTCAATTTGGCTTTGTGCTTTATTCAATTATTTTATTTATTTATTTATTACTGATAGCTCTGCAATGGAACCACAGAAATGGATGCAGAAATGCACTGGAGAACAATGCTACTATGTGAGGGGATGTTTACACTCCAAAATTTCTCAGACACAGGGTTTGGTATCTGGGAGGTCATATGTGGAGTCAGGAGTTGGACTCCATGATCCTCATGGGTCCCTTTTAGCACAGGATATTCTAGGATTCTGTGATTCATTCTATCTTCATTCATACCAACACTTCCGCTCAATTTCCTTCATACTCCCTTAAATACAATTTTATGTACTCAACATGCTGCCTGTCATGATACAAGCAACCCTTTTTCTACTAAGGCTGCTGTTTTGACATTGTTTTGCTTGTTTGTTTAAAAAAAGAATGCATAGGCTTTAGTTAAATAGGGAATGGCAGCTGCCATTTCTTAAGCCACACCTTTAACAATCTTGATCCTCAATGGCACACATCTGTAGGGCAAATATATATATGCATGTATATATATATATATATATGCATATCAAAGGATAGATATATATTAACAGAAAGCAAATGAGCTAATCTAAGTACTGGTGTGACCTCTGCAGTTCTGGAGATGCATTTGGTTCTTTGTGTCTCCTCACATTACAAAATCCTGCCAAACTAAGAGCATGTGAAAAACAGATTAATACTTTTCTTTCTTTCTTCTTTTCAGGAAAATCAGGACATATGGAAAAAGCTTAATTCCTAGCAGGATTTAACTGCCAAGTTTATCCCCCTTTGAACAAAAAAGGCCCTATGGATACATGTGATTTGTGAAAGTATCCTGGAGTTTGCTGTGTCTTTTCCACTTGGTTTACTCCCAATACACGCAATGTTCTACTTTGCACTATAAGGCTGTGCCAATGGAAGAATATAAAACTGAAATAGCAGACAATAAATTCAAGAACCTGAAATTTCACAAAAATAAAATAGTAAAAAAAAAATTAATCTTAGTAAAGGAAGGAAGTGCTGTTATCATCTCAGGCCTCCGAAATAACAGATTACAAAATTTTGTCTGGGAATTTCTATATTAAAAAGTCAGCAATAACCATGTTGACACATCTGTTTATTTTGGGGGATCAGTATGCTAAATGAATGGATGGATTTCCTTTAAAAGTGTATGTGTTCATCCAAAGCCCAGAACATCAAGAAAGTTCTGTGTAGCTATATGGACTTTGAGTTTATCTCCTAGGTTACATTTTCTGAGAACAGCACATGCTATTGCAGCACATGCAGTCTCTCAGCTGACCTTTGCTTAACTTAAAAGTGATTTCTGATGCTTCTGAGCGTGGTGTTTTGCTTTTGTGAATCTATGGCTGAACTCCAAGATCAGATCCAAGTTCTGAAAAATCTGCTGAATGATTAAGGTCCCTATGCCACTCTGTGGGAAGAAAAAACAATTGTCTGGACCTCAACCCTTCATCAGCACAGTCACTGCCTGAAGACTTGAGAATGCTGTGGCTGATTCAGCAAAAGAATGTTTTCATAGCTGTTTCAAGCATAATGCAACAGATAAGGCAAGAGGGAAAAGAAGCAAATCCAACAAGAGCAGCAAAACAATAACTTTCAGTAGATAAGAGAGAAGGGACAATTTTATAGAGAACAGTGACAAGCTGTTGAGGCAGCAGGTATACTACCTAAGGTCACAGTGGTACTTGCCCAGCTATGGAAGCAGCAAGGATTGCATCTATTCATGTTACCATTTCTGTGTTTAGGTGAGTTATTTTGAAGTCCAGAGATATGAATTTCTGCTTATCTCCATAGCGTCCTGTTCAGCTGTGGCCCTCTATACTATAGAATGTTGCTACTTCTGGGCTATCGTCATGGGTAGAGCTTCTAGTGGACAAAGCATAGAGGCCAGATTAAAGGATTGTAGAGTATACTGCTAGAGATGTAGTTATTACAAAAGCAGAACTGTAGAAAATCTCTTTTATTTAAAGTGATATTAAGAGCAGAGAGAATTAGCACAGCATATCTACTAAGAAGAAAACAAAAATACTTCACATAGTTAACGGGTTCGAACTCATTAACTATGTGAAGTGTTAACTATTTGAAACATTAACCATGTGAAATATTAACTGAGTAAAATACATATTAATCAGTAAGGAGTTCCCATCTTCAGAATTACAGGAAACTTATTAAGTGTCACAGAAATCCAGACAGTTATGTTCACCTTGGCATGGAGCAATCTTTTAACAGTTCACATCAACATACACAAAAGCACATAGTCAGGAGGTGGATACAGCCCCAACTAAAATGACTCAAAGTAGACAGCAGCTCATAAATCTTAAAGGAATCTGTTCAGCGCACAAGTTATAACAAAAGCTTGTGTGACAATTATTATGATAAAGTTAATGACTAAAAAAAAAAAAGAGCTCAGTTTAGACCCCTCCAATGATAATAATGATGTTTTGCTGATGATCTTTTCTCCTTAGTGAGCAAAGCACTAAATTCTGTCCATCTTCTTTAAGACCACTCATTTGGCACTACATTGTACCTTGGAAACTATGCTGCTGTCCTGGAAAGCAGTGCTACTTCATTGACCAGTAAAACACAAAAATCACCCAGAAATCTCTTCAAGGGTTAACAAGGCAAGTCTTTGTACAGTTAGTAATACTATCTCTGTCAAAACATACTTCTTCTATCACATATTTCTTTACTGAAATAAAACTTCAGCTTTCCCCACTAATCTTAGGCAATGCTGAGCAGCCACATTCCTCCTGCAGTTTAGAATAACTGTTTACTCCAAAACCTAAATGTTTTCAAGAAGAGAGTGAGAAAATGACATCTGGGTTACATATATTTTTGCCACAGATCATTAATGCAGGAGCTGGCTACACATCCTGCTTTATTCAAATAGGGACTGAAGACTAAAGCAGAAATGGTGTCATGCCAAGCTTGGGAGAATGCTACCATGTAGAAGGAGGTAGTTTGCTCTCTGCAAGATCAGTTTATCTACATGACAACTGTCAGTTTATGGTCTTACATGATTTTCTACATATGTCACAGACATCATTGTAGTGTGTGATGTTTAGTCCTACCCTCGTGTGTCTGAGTATGCGTGTGTACATTTTAGAAACATCCATTTGTCACATGAACTTTTGCTAATGGATTTCTTCTGCTAAAAAATTCCTCCCTGTTTAATAACTTTTGGTCTACTTCACATCATTCCAGTTGGGTTTGTCTTTACTGGATGACTTCTTGTCCCTTTTGTTTATCTTGCTGTGAATTATTAAGAGACTGCTCCATGTGAAATGAGAGGAAATAGCAGTGTTTTTCATCTTTCCATTTTAACTCTTTCTTCTGTTACACTTCTTTGGGGCATACAAAAAGTAGGAGAGGTGACGGAGCTGAAACTGAAGAATGTGCAATACACATTCTCTGTAGTGTGAAGGAGCCCAATAAGTGAATGGCCATTTCCACAGTCAGAGTATTTAATCTAACAGTAAATAGTTTTCCATTGCTACAATTATCTGAACCCATTCCAATTTTCCTGTGAGGTAGTAATTTGTCATAGACAATACGTATTATTATCATTATCATGTTTGTAGTATAGGCAACAAACAAACAAAAAGAGAGAAACGTCCATGTCTTGTGTAAACTGAGATCACAGCGAAAAAACTCAAAGACTCAAAAAACGTTTTATCTGTAATGCTGTCCAGAGGATGTAATGCTATAGAAGTTTACATTTTTAGAAACAAAAGACAGAGCAAACCTAGATGTGATCCGATATAAACAGGCTGAGAGATTCTTTTTCTATCAAATGCCAATGAGTGATCATAATATCTAGTAAGGTATTCCTCCAGCTTCCTTCACTGAGAACTGATCCAGTATGTGCCCTCACAGAATAACCCATGCATGCCTACTACATGCAAAACATACTGGTTTTGTATTCATTAACACAAATGCAGTGAGGCTGCTGGAAAGTACTCTATGCATGTACACTATATGGAGGGGAGGGTGCCAAAGAGGGCAAGAAAGAGGTCGATCAGTTGATGAAAATGGGATAGAGAATAAGAAAGGAGTCATTTAGGAAGAAATGTCAATAATGTTTAAACAAAACACTTGGAGTATATATTCAGCAACAGACCTAGTTGTCTTTGTGAAATCTGTCATTTGCAAAACAGAAGCCCTGTGGAAAACCAGGGTATCAATTCGTAAGTAGCCAGGTTCAAAAGAGTCCTGTTGGTACATACAAAGATGAATTCTACAACTTATTTTTTAAATGCTTGGGTTTGAAACTACATCGTTTATTTTAACAAAATTAAGCATAAATAATTATGATAGCAGCTGAATTCTAATTTGGTTCCAAAACCAATTTCTTCCTGCATGTAGCTGAGCCTGCAGCTTTTGACTTCCTGCTTGATGTTACCACAACATATTTTAGACTGCATCATGGTTTTGTTGCTTGTTTTTGTTGCTTGTTTCTGTTGTTTGTTCGTTTGCTTGTTTTCAAGAGAGCTATGAAAAAGTAAACTAACAAATTTACTACAATAATTTAAAATACTTAGCTTAAAAGACCACTAACAACATAGATATTACTGAAATGCATAGCTAAGTGCTATGTAAACTTTTATTTTCCTGGAGAGGTGAATAACATGAGCTCAAGATACATTTTTAACAGGAGTATATAGAACAGAAAATCCTTATCCATACAAAAACACTGCCTCAAAACCAGTGATGTTCAGTTGTAAAAGGACTATTTCATTTCTGTTCAAATAAGATGTTATGTCTGATGACTGCATCCCTATCATTCTCCAAAGCAAGAGAAAACTTGCTAGCTTATTTGCAAACACATCTTTTCTTTCTGTGTGGCTGGATTTTTGGCATACCATAGCTCAGCTCTAATTGGAGCCTTGTAAAAGTCACTTATCTGAGCCTCTTGGTAGCCAAACAGAGCACTGTGAACATTCCCACTGGAGCTGCCAGAAAAATAATGGCTCCCCAAGGATAAAGTTCTTTTCTGCTAAAAAGAAAGCGAGCCTGTGTTACCACAACATAATGGCCTTCATCTGTAACCTGGATCTTGGCTGGCTTCTTTCAAATGCTTTTTCACTATGCTATCAGGAAAGGAAAGAAATGCATAGTTTAAAGGCAACTTCTCAGTATCAAATGGTAACAGTAGGAACACACTGTCCCTTCCCTGAGCCCTTCCAAACAATTGTGGCTCCTCATCTCTTCAGAGACAGCCTCCCAAAACCTTCTTTAGACAAACAAACAGGGTAACATGGAGTGCAGGGGTGTGAATACTGCTTCCCCATTAGGACACACTTAGCAGATCCCTCCTGTTAAGCATCTCTGTGGGCTTTGCTGCACTGATGTGGGGGCAGGAGGGCTGTGAAAGCGGGGCACCAGGAGGCACCACAGTGTGTTACACACTGCCCGCAGACCTCAGTGTCTCATCCTGACTTCTAGGAGGGTCTGGGTTTGAATAAAGCTACCACTTCATCTCATCTTTCATCTCAAAAATGATGCAACTTCTCAAGAATTTTCAAGCAAGCTGCTAACATGAAGGCTGACGTGGAGCTTCTGTCTGCAAATGCTTGTGATCAACAATATTTTCTCTCCCACGAGACAGTCTGCTGGCTGATTAGAAGTCACAGTGATAGAGCAGGAAGGAATAAATGCCAGAGCCTGACCACAATGACGGCCATCCAGCACAGGCGCGGTGCAGCTGCGCTGACTTCAAAAGGGGGCAGTGTTAAATTGGTGTTCAGTTCTTAAAAATGCTTATCCCATTTACCTTGAGATCTGTGAGCTCCAGGTGATTTAGAACACATTCTGGCTCTTTGTGAAGGATTTATCAGGTACAAAGTAGAAATCTGAAATGCTATCTGGAACTGGTAACAGTAGAATTGCACAATCATAGAATCGTTTGAGATAGAAGGGACCCTTGAAGGTCATCTAGTTCAACTCCCCTGCAATGAACAGGGACACCTACAGCTGGATCAGGTTGGTCAGAGCCCCTTCCAGCCTGATCTTGAGTGTGTCCAGAGATGGGACATCCACCACCTCTCTAGGTAACATGTTTCAGTGCCTCATCATCTTTATCCTAAAACTGCTTTCCTTATATCCAGTCTAAATCTCCCCTCTTTTAGTTTGAAACAGTTTCCCCATGTCCCATCACAACAGACTGTGCTAAAGAATCTGTCCCCTTCTTTTTTATAGCTCCCTTTAGATGTTGAAAGGCTGCTCCTGGGTATCCCTGGAGCCTTCTCTTCTCCAGGCTGAGCAGCCTCAGCTCTCAGCCTGTCCTCATAGGGGAGGTGCTCCATCCCTTAGGATAGGTAAGCTGAACAAGCAAAACTTAGATATCTAACATGAAGCCCCTGAGTTCGGAATCATCATTCCTACAGAGTCAACAGTGGAATAACCTATAAAAGCCCAATCCCAATCCTCCTTTGTCAATCCAAATTGTTCATTTGAGGTACCTTTATCTGTCCTTTTACTCCACAGATTACCCAAACAGACAGCAAACTTTAGGCAAACTTTAAATCTGAGAGAAACAAGAAAATGTATCTCCTTACCTGCTTTGTGAGGAGCTTTCAGGCACGTGGTACATGAAGACATTTCCTCTGGAGTTAGCAGCCCAGTGATTGGCCATGCGTATGATGGGACATGTGATAAACTGGTCACTGTTTAAACAGGAGGAGTGGGGAACAGACATAGTCACATAACAAAACCAAACCAAACCAAACCAGAGAAGCTTAATAGATACATATCTTTATTGATATCCTCCTTTAAATCTTCCTAAGTAACTCATGTCTCTCCTCCAGCTGTATTGAAACAAACCACGTTTGCTCTGTGAGTACCATACAAACTAGGATTCAGTTTACGTACAGTTGCACTTTGATGGAGTGCTGAAGAATAGCGATGATACTAAATACACAGAATCAATCATTAAATGAGCCAAAAACTTTCCCTTTTTATTCTAGTTTATGGGGGCTCAAGCTGGCAATACTAAAAATCTCCATATAGCATGAATAGGTTGCAATCATGTGTAGTAAATAGACTTAGACATTTCCCGGGTTAAGGATCACTGATATCACTTTGACATTTGAATCTGTGTGATATTTTGCATAGAATTTCCAGAGCTGGCATAGGTAAGAGGTCCCTTTTGAAGAAGTACTGTAGGGCTTAGCAATAGCTGGTATAGCTGCATATCTGGGAGAGAATGGTTAAACAAGAGGAGTGCAGTGAGACAGTGAAATGATCCATCTGGGCACTGCAGTAAGGTATGAGTGAATGCAAATATATGCAAACCTTCCTAGTTGCCACTGCTCCCAGAATTGAGTCTGGAAATCTCTAAGAAGGGGTGAACGGTAGCTGGAAAGCACACAGGAGTTTTAAGAGAGGTAGGCAGAAGGCCAGACACCTTACTGTATGACATTTCATTGTGATTCCTCAAGGCAGTATCATACATATAAAAATATACCACCATTTCTCATTTAAAATGTACACAGAAGCTCGAGGACACTCTGGGTATTTATATATCCATAACTACATGAGCACACACAAGTGTATCTGCTGCAGAAGTGGGAGGTTTCCATTCTCAGCTTAGTGTCCCTGAAGCACTAGTTGTTCCTTCAGACTTGGTGGGTAAAAAAAAGGAATGACTGGTGGCAAGAAACAACAGTGCCAGAGAAGCATAAAAACACATTGCTATTTATAACTAATACAATTCTGAAAGCCACGGGTTGGGTAGCTATTTTGGGTCAGCAGATTATTTTAAGCTCAACTCAGACCACAAGTTATGGGCTGGCTGACCACAATGTTCTTTGACAGTTATGGTTGACAACACCCATACGAAATGAAAGTTACCATTCTTCACATACCTACCAGCACAAGTTTGTACAAGAGAAAACGGCCTTTGAAAATTGTGGAGAGCATTAGCTCTCAAGAAATGCTTTGAAATACATAGGAATGACCTGTTTAATTACAACTTCAAGCAAATGACATTTTAAACTGTTTCTAATTTGGTGCTACGGAGGAAAAAATAAGCCAGCAATTCTGGGCAAATTAAAAACAAACTACCACAAAAATGAGATGTCTATTTCTTACAGGCATAGGATACCAGAGTTAAAAAATAATAATAATATGAAAAAGAAAGTGAAACATTCTATAGAAGAGAAAAAAAAAAGATCAGAGAATTGTAGCTAAAATAATTTTAAAAGTGGAAATGTTTTTAAAACTGTAAAATATGCATGACATATATAATTTGCAAAAAAACACTTTGGTTGCTTTTTCGCACTTCATAAACTTGTTGAATCTTGAACTAATAACTTCCTGATTTAGATTTTTTTTTTCCTGAGAATAATACGTATGCTGGTGATAAGCTTTTTGTTAAAAACAAAATAAAAAAGGTTTCTCAGCTCTACTGAGGTAGTTGACTGTAATTCTGTAAAAAAAAAGAAGTGTTTATCATCAGATATTCTGGTTTCACTTCTGATTCTTGTGCTCGCTCAAAGACATTCTAAGCCAATCACTTCTTTTCCTAACAAAGCCATTTGCTTCATGTTGTAAATTGGCAGGTAATTCCTACATCGATGAGACTGAGAGCCAGAATTGTTCTTTGTATAGCACATCCCTGCTGCAAAGAAGTGTGCTAGCTTCTACAGCTTTGCAAAGGCCAGTGTCTACACTGTGCTGAGCACTAAGGTGAACTTGGATAGCCAAATGTGACAGCCCTGCATTAGAACAACTCCTTATTGAGGTAATCTCCGAACAGGAAGTTCACAGTGCAGGGATTGCTGTCCTCTTCCTGGGCAAACACTGCACAGTGCAAGAATTGAGAAATGGCACACAGATTCACTCACAGCCCTCTGGCTTGTTTATGCTGTGACCTCAATGCACCAGCACACCTGGACCACCCAGAAGCCTTCCTCGAACAGATGCAGTCACTGCTATCTTGGATCAGGTGTTTCCAAGTGAATCTTGGCTCCTGTTCACCCTCCGCTCCCTGAGGCTCCCCTGGAGCAACAGCCTGCCATCCTGACGAGGGACAAAGACCTACTGAAAGCAAAGCCTTGCCTCTAAAGTCTCATAGAGATGCCCATGGTCTGACAGAAAGCTATAATGCAGAGAAGCCAGATACCAGGAGCTATGAGGCCTCAAAAGACAACACAGCTTGGACAGACAGACTCCATCACCACATTATAAAACACATCACTTTAGAAATGGGAAGTGTTTTCATAACTAAACTGCACTTGAAGCAGGAAAGGAACTGGGAAAGAGTTTGTTTGTTTTTTTTTTCTGAAGATTTGTTCCACTTAAAAATTTTGCCCCAGCATCTGTTCATTGGCAGAAAAAAGGAGTCAAGTTTTCCTCCAGCTCAAGATCTGCTACTAGCAAAAGCTAACTGAGACAGAAAATCCCAGTCTTCTCTGCAGATCAAGAAGCATATCAAACCATCATTTGACCCAACCCGAAGATACCTACTGGTCTATGGCCTACTGTAGGTGCCCGACTTCATTGCCATGACTGCCTTAGAGTTTTAATGCAGCAGAGAAATGAGTTGTTCAAACTGTTTGTTTTCCAGAGCTGCTGGACCCTGGAGCCATGCACGACTATGGAATAGACAGATCATGATGTTGAAACTATGCTTATTTATGAGGTGGTCCCTGCCTGCAATGTCTCTGCTGATATTCAATCACATTACAACCATTTCCATCAAGGAGGCTGGGAGGCACTTTGAGTCTAAGGAGTATCCTGATGGATCAAATGGGTTAAGAGCCTGAAACCATGTTTTCTCCTTTCACCTCTGCAAAGAGACCTCATGTTCATACAAAAGTCTTACATTGTCTAATTCTCTCACTATGGGAAATCATATAATAAGGGAGTAAATGCTGGCTTTACTCACTATACAGCCACTGTACACTGGCACAAATGACTGCACAAGAATCAAAGAAACACATGAATAAGCCAAGGGGAACTCATCTCCTATGGATACAATGAAGATTAGGTACAAAAAGAATTATGTTGAGAGCCACTTTTATGAACATTCACAAACTGTTTTACCTGTAGAAAACCTGTCATGATGAAGAGATGTATTTTACTGGTTTTATAATATAAAACTTAATGTAATTGCTGAAATTAAAGTTTTCAAACTTGACCACCTAAAAACATAGCGTCCACCTAAGCAACCACATAAAATAAAAACTGTTTGTCAACAGTTATATATTTCTGCAACCTACATCACTGTAATGTCTCCAGACTTCCAAAAAGTAGAAACAGCATTTAACTGTATAATTGGGCGAGTGTTTTTGAATACAGTCTAATTAGTTTGTATTCCTTGTCACAGGAATGAAAAGACTCAAGGAATAATGGATGAAGAGTTTATGGACAACTATGACATCTTTGATATGAAAATGGATATAAGAAGCATTAGTAATTTGAATTCAATGGACAGCTCAGGAAAACCCTCTCAACCTTTTCACAATGGATAAAAGGCCCTTACATTTCTTTTTATTATTGACATTGGAAGCTTCATGGAAAACAAAATATTATAGCCCATTTTCTGTTCATTTGCATAAGATTTTTTTATGTTATTCAGAATATAAATGCACAGTGGAGGTAAGCAAACCTTCCTTAACCCCAGTTACATAATTATTATAGGATGAGCTTCTTACCGGGTGGCATTTTCCAAAGCTCTGGAAAAAGTTGAATAATCATCAGTTGAATGCTCAAGGGAGTAATACCATGTAGCTGCATCTTCGATGAACAAGTTGGAGTCTTCTCCTCCAAGAGAATTTTGCAGAGCTTGATAAAAGGCTGTTTTGCTGTTAGCCCTTCCTTGACTTTCTTCAAATTTCTGAGAACAAAACAAATAGAATTTGCAAAAAAAAATCAAAATAGACATTTTTTTTATGGAACAATACAGGCTTAGATCTCCCTTTGATGGAATGAGTCCTGTTTACCACAATGTCTGATTCAGAGTATAAAGTAGGGGATTTTTACTTTCTCAAAACAGTCACCAAACAGCAAAATTTACTTCCTTAGTAAATAACATAGGGCTGAATCACTAAGCTGGTAGATCCAAGTTGTAGAAATAGTTTTGGTGAGTTGTAGCTCCAATACTGAGAAACTCAGCTGGCTCTCACAAAAATAGTTAACAGAGATGTTTCCTTAGTATGCATGTGCCCAGTGTTGTCTTTCTGATGAACTTGAGTGGGAAAACTACAGGGGAGAGAGAGAGATTGCTCCTTATCTTTGGACATTAGAGAATACTAATTGCTATATCACTCATACTCTTCAGTAAGCACCTACAAAGAAATATATCTGCCATAAAGCCTTTATTTATGTCACTATTGGAATATTACTTGACTTAGATATGGAAGAAAAATCACTTGTCTCCAAAACTCAATGGAAGTAGTAGCCATGATCTTCAAAATTCATAACCCCTATTCCTTTCAGGGTGTGAAATGCCCTGTATATGAGTTTGGAAGACTGAAACCTTACCTGACATAATGTCATTTTCCCCAGAGCAGTGAGGACATGTCTCTGCAGAATTGCTGATAGCAGTAATAGTATCCTATGCCAAACTATTCACCTGACCCTATTTTTAACAAAGATAAAGACTGCTGGAAGTTTTCAACACATCTTTCTTTGAGGAAGTTTTTGTCATATTAATTTAGACTTTTCACCCATTTTTTACTTTTTGTTAGAACTTATTTCACCTTAAACAGAGCAACTTCCTGAAACAAAAAAAAAAAACACCACAAGTCCTTTCTAAGAACACCTTGCAGGTGCATGCTGGCTAAAATTTAGCACTAGAGTTCCAGAGAGAAAGATCTAATAAACCACCTATATTACTTTGGGCAGCAAAATATACCAGTGTCTGCCCAGTCCAGTTACCAGAGATGCTTTATTGAATATATTATTTCGATGGTCTGCAGCTGGTTTTCATCATGCAGCTAGAAGGTCTTTCCACAACCCTACACTGAAAGTACAGAAGGAATAATTACTTTTCAACAGATTCACAGAAATGAAAGATGGAAAATTAGTCTCCCTCTGCTGAGGCCTTGGCCTGTCTTTACTGACGTGCTCTAATGTTTTGTGCAGTTTGATTAAATGACTTTATAAGGGATTTCAAAATACTACCAAATATCCAAAGGTCTAAAAAGATCTTGGCAATATTCCTAGTATTTGTAATAAATTCTTCTTTTGCTAGACTTTGGCCCATGCAAACTGAAGAGAGTCATGTGGCGCCAGTTTTAGTAACATGGCTGTAATCCAAAAAAGATCAGCACTGACAGATGACACGTCATTTCGTCTGCACAAATGCCACATATGAAACTGCGTAGTGCACTTGTCTGCAAAATCATTCACTTTGCATACAGCATGGACACATATATTTTTTCTGCAAGAAATGGAAATTACCACCGAAGAGCTGACTGCAAATCCATGGAATTCAGAATCAAACTTTTCATTGGTTTTGGTAGAATTCAAGTCAGGTCTCTCTGAAATCCAGTGGAAACATTGCTGCTGTCTAAGGAGGAATCTCTCATTTGGTGACTGAGACTGCATGATTTGGCTAGCAGTTATAATAAAAATCACACACTCTTCTGTGTCAATGCAGTGTCAAAGGTCTTAAGTGTAAAGTAAATTTAATCAACTTCCTTGCTTCTATTTTATTTCATAGAATTGTAGAATCAAAGAATCATTGGAGTTGGAAAGGACCCTTAAATGTCACCTAGCTCAACTCCCCTGAAATGAACAGAGACATCTACAGCTTGATAAAGTTGCTCAAAGCCCTGTCCAGCCCGACCTTAAACATCTCCAGGGATGGGGCATAAACCACCTCTCTGAGCAACCTGTTCCAGTGCCTCACCACCTTTATCCTAGAAGCATTTTCCTTACATCCAGTCTAAATCTCCCATCTTTTATTTTGAAACAGTTTCCCCTTGTCCTGTCACCACAGACCTTGTTAAAGAGTGTGTCCCCTCCTTTCTTACAGCCTCCTTTAGATACTGAAAGGTCTTCCTGGAATCTCCTCTTCTCCACATTGAACAGCCTCAGCTCTTTCAGCCTGCTCCCACAAGGGAGGAGTTCCAACCCTTTGTTTATTTGGTCTTGATTTTTCTTTGTCACTTTAATGAATTTTCTACCCTTTTCTACACCTGTCATGACTACTTAAAACAGAGAGAGAAAGAAACAGAAAAATCTATGGTGACTGATTGGGTGCTCTGGGAATTGATCATTCACTGCCTTGTCGACTGCTAAGCCTCAGACTTCACAGTTCAAACACACGGAGAATGAGGCGGATCATCACTCAGTGCATGGTTAAGTTGAGGAAGAACTTGCCACAAGGTGTTGTGGATAACAGAAGTGGTAAAGATGAAGTCTCATGAAGAAGCTAATGGAAAAGTAAAATATCAGTTGATAGTTTCAAAAAAACAGAGACCAATTCTGGTCATGATGTCTCTAAGCAACAAAGTGCTATGGGTTCAGAACATTTAGCAAAAATATCATATTTGCTTGCCATATTCTTACAAACATCCAAGTCTTAGCCACTGCTGAAAAGTGTGTTCTGTGCTAATTGGGCCTTCCATCTGACTAGTGTGGTGGCTTTTAGGTTTTTACTGCGCTCATGTACTAGTTTCTGTGATCTTCAAAATGCCCTAGAAATTTCTGGTGACCTTTCTCAGCAATCACTGCTGAGTGGGATCCATGCAATGTGATGAGTCAGCTGACAGAGGCAGAGACAGACGAAAAACAGAACTGACATCGGTATAACATTTTGAGATTTTCATCTTGGCCAGCACTAACATTGCACATTTTGAAATATGATGTTTCAAGTGTTGATTTGGCTACAAGAAAATGTGACTTAAACATCAGACTTGAACATGATAACATCAATCAAAGCAATACAGTCAAAACCCATGAAACATTAAGAAGACAAAGTATTGTTTAGAATTTTATGCAATTCGACCAGTTTTCCATGACCAAAAAATATTCCCCATTTGAAATGATATGGCCAAGGAACAATTTTTAAATAGCAGAAGACCCAACAGCTGCTACATGATTAGCAGAAACAGCTGCACCTTATGTAAAACAATTTACACTACCAACCTCTAAGGAGGTGTAAATTGACCTCTGAGTTGTATGAACAGTTTCTGGAGCATTTGAGTGAGCCTGGTCCAGTATCTTATTTAAAACCAAAGTGTAGCAGTTGGTACACAAATATTTACATCTTCCATGGGGCAAAATGTAATTTTCTGAGAAACTGGTATAGTGATAATGATAACAGACTGCACAGAGATGTTAGGTTTAAATGTCTTTTGATAAACTTCATCACAAAAGATGCTGAAAGACCCTGCCAGCTATTCAACAGTGTTTCAATTACTCCAGCTAGATGCAAGATGTAGTAAAGAGCTTATATCAGCTCATCCTCCTCACTGATGGCATTTATCAGAACACTGCTCACCAGGCCATTACAGCTAATATACACTTATCTGCCATCTGTTGCATGTAGCTGGATGTTTTTACCCATGAAGAAATTAATAGACTGTATTATAGTGCAGGATGGAAGATCTGCTCGTCTTAGATCCAGTTGCTTACATGGGGTAAACAAACTATATTATTGTTTATTCACTCTCCTATGTCCTGAGTTCTGTAGACAAATAAACAGGACTGAAAGAAACAGAAAGAAAACATGCGAAGTGCATTCTTAGTCTTCCAAACAAAAAGAAAGTTGACAGTCCTTGCAACGTGGAGATTAAGCAGTAGGCATAGAACATATGGAGAGCATCAACAGGAGTGTACTGACTTACACACATATACAGACCAACCACAGATACATATCAGCATGAGTGAATCTGTACGTTTAATGCCAGCAGGAACTGTTAGATCCTGTCACCTGAACATCTCATATAGCATAGGAATACAATTTTGCCCAGACGGGAATTGAAATAAACATGTTTAGAGGTTTCCGCTCAACTGCTCTAATCTATGACTGTTCACAGTTAATATCCCTGAAGGTCTGTCATGGGAACTGTGGTAACAGATTCAGAGTTAACTGCTCCATATGCCACATAATAATGCATTATGGTGCCGCTTGCTGTTCCCTAAACAAACCCTGCTTTGTTTCTCACTTAGACTCAACCATCAGATGGCTGCACTGAGGATGAGTATGTAGTGCTCCAGGAAGTGGTAAATCTGTCTCAGTTCACATGAATAAGCATTCGGGTGAATGCCATAAAACGGTCACTACCATGGGCAAGACATTGAGCATGAATGTCTGATACAGACAACATCAAGAGACTTCAGCTTTTAATGGTATACAAACAGAAATGTTTTGCTAGCATAGAACTGGATTCATGTGAGCTTTCTGTCATTCTCTTTCATTTTTAATTGTAAAGGTCTGAACAGTTATTAAGTGCAGCCTTACAGCAGACGTACAGAGACAACAGAACCAAATTTCAGTAAGCCCCCACAGAACAACATGGTACTGTGTTTACCATCTTCAGGTTTAGTCTCAAGGATTTGGTTTCACTTATTGACTGCTAAGAGTTTCTAAAACTTTTACATGAAGCTTCAGTCTGAGCTGATAAGCTTGGTTCAAGCTTCCTTGCATCTAAATAGCTAGAAATGCCTCCTCACCAGCTACAGTATTAGAGACATTAATCATCCTAAAAGAGGTGCAAAGGACTTTGCCTATTTCATATATTGCTACAGTACCCTTCAGCTGTGCTGTTTATTTGCCCAAATTAATACGTGGTTCTTTTCATTACATTCACAATCACAGGTGGGCTTCCTCCTTGTTATAATATTAAGAAGAGATAGTTACTTTATCCTAGGAGGTTCTGTCCCCTCTCTGTAGAAGCGGTTGGTAACTTTGTTGTAGTCAGAGACAAACTAGGATCTATGCCTTGTTTCTCTGAGTTGAGTTCAGTGCTCTGTCCACCAGCCCACCCACCTTCCTTAGCATATATCAGTAAAAATAGCTTTGAGCTTTCCCAGAGAGATCTAAGTCCAAAATACCTCCAGGGAAGCTTTCAAATAGTAGAAGAGTGGAATACAGTGCACTGTATCTCAAATCTTTCTCATTTTGTTGTAGGAAGCATCGAGGAGAGCTAGCACAGAGATCAAGGATCAATATGTCATTATGACAGAGGAAACAAAGCACCAATTTCTCAGTTTAACAATCACCACCCACTTAAGTTTCTTCCACTGTGGCTAAATGTTTCTGTGGCCTACTCAGGATTTTCTCATCTGACTTCAGTTACAACTGTTTAGGTCCTTGAATAGCTCAATGATGGAAGAAATACTAGCATTTACTAGAAATTAATGAAGTAAGTGTGTGGATAAGGGAAAAATGAGGTAGCTTAAACACTAAAGCATGACTTTAAGTATGCGATATGAAGACAGATTGGAAAACAGACTGCTCAGAACAGTCATACATTCACTCAACCCCTAAAAACCTGATCACACAGGAGGACAGAAATAGGAAAATGTGGATTAAAAGAAAAATCACTTCTCAGTAAAAACAAGAAAACAGTTCAAGAGAGTCAAAAGGAGAAATCAAAATATAACCACATATAATGAATATTGTGAGTTTTCTGGAGCTGAGATAAAATCTAACTTACAGCAGTAGCACCACGTGAAATAGATACTATTATAATAACTAATAAAGAAGTTAATTAGCCTCCTAAGTAACACAGCTAAACCATTTCGTTCCTCTGAACTTCAGTAGTAGGGGATTTTAAAACAGGTCTCTCAGGTTTAGGAAGGTACAACCACTTCTTAGGGTATAGTTGTACCAGCTTATTGAGTTCCTTCCAAACTTATTTTCTGCAAGTCTTTATAAAAAATATTAAAAATATTCCAGATTTTCTTTATTGAAAGGCAGTATTTTATTCTTTAACTGTGAGTTAAAAATGTTCTTTACTTTTCATTTCAACCTGATATTGCTGGCTTGTGGGTTTCATTAATTGATTTGGTGCATCATGTTCAATTCAGCATAGAAATTCATTTCTGTTTTGCAGGCAACTGTTATATGTGGAAGTAGTGGTAAAGGAAAGAATTTCACTTCCTAATTTTATCACATGATTGTACTTGGGTTACTAAGGGTTGTTCCCTTCTGACAGAGTCAGAGTCAGAGTCAGTGTCGGCAGCCTCCAGGATTACAACCCACTTACTGTGCCTCACTTCCACTTTTAATTGATTTCAAAAGAGAAGGGCACATGTAGTAAAAGCAGACAAAGACTAAAGAAGCAATATAATCTTTCTTCGACTGGATCAAAATGTCTTCATCCAATGGGATTATTTTGTCATTTATTGTGAAGGAAACTGGTCTGTGTGCCGCTGACCTGAAATAGGAAGCTAGGATTGACTTCTCATGAAATCCCTATTGTTATAGAAAGATTGCAACTTAGTTCTCGTAGATATTCTTTAAAATAATCGTGTTGATTTCTTAGCATATATCTGAACATTGTGCAATGCTTATTTTTAGCAGTGCTAAATGGGAAGTGCAATAGTTCCCATTGTAGAGATGTGCAGCTGAACATGGTTGGCCATGAACCAGCAGTGTGCCCTGGTGGCCAAGAAGGCCAAGAGTATCCTGGGGTGCATGAAAAGGAGCATGGCCAGTAGGTCAAAGGAGGTCATCCTCCCCCTCTGCTCTGCTCTGGTGAGGCTTCATCTGGAGTACTGCGTCCAGTTCTGGGCTCCCGAGAGGACATATGTCTGAAGTACTGCATGGACCCAATTATTTTTTATTTTACCAGTTTATAGCTTAAAATCTGAGCCCATAAATCAGGCAATTGTTATTGTTAGCCATACTTAGTTCTTATTCAGAAACACTTGTTCAAGAACATATATTTCCTCTGAGCGATGGAGAAAAAAGGTCACAGAAAAAGTTCTCATAAAAAAGACTGAATTAACCATGTTCTGCAGTGATGAACCTAACAAAAAAAAGTCTGCTATATTCTTCCTACCTTAATTGCCTTAGCTCTGCTGATCAATCCATCTTGCTGAGCGCTTCCAATGAGCAGATCTACTTTCTGAAGTTGAGGGTGCTGCAGGGCTTTAGCTAAAGGCTCCTGAAGGTAAACTTCATCTACCACTGGACCCCAGTACTGGAATGGGCCGCTTATCGCTAGGAGCTACAAAAAAAAAAAGAGGAAGAATAGTTCATTCAACTAGCTTACCTTTTCCATTTTACTTATGCTTTAGAGAATTGAACTGTTAGATTCACAGTGAACAAGTGATCTGCTGATGTAAGTGCAAACTCACCACTGCATGAAGCAATGCTTTTATTGACAGTCTTAATAGGTGAAATGAGCTGAACTGGACAAGTAACTTGATGGTCTTATAGACACAGAAATGCTGTTTTTAATCTCTGCCAGTCCTGATTGGGTAATGTATTGCCAGTGAATGTTTTTAGCTGTGGGTAAAGTATCCATCTCTTGAACTGTACTGCAGCTTTCACAAGCTTCCCATTTAAGAAACAGTGCAGGTATCCCTCCCCATTTCCTTTTTCTGAAAAAAATGCAGCTCTTGAAACTACAGAGACATGATTGTCCTCTAGAATAACTATCAAGTGCAGATGAAATCAGAGTGAGAGAGGGCTAAAACTATACTGGGATTAATATTGGAAGACATGGTGAAAACTGTGTAGAAGTACTTCAATCTAAAGAAGAATTCAAAGGTCAGCTGTGTACGCCACTCCACCAAAACCAGTCCAGTTCCTCTCTTACAGTGATTCAGCCCAGTTTATTTTTTATGACTCCTCATAGCTTTATTTCAATAGAAAATTCATCATGTACCTTAGTCTGTGCATCATTGAGGACACTAGCAGGCAACTGGCGGAGGCAGGCTACAATTTCCTCACTGGTGGTCGAGGGGCATCCCACATCATCAGCCAGGTCTGCTACTTGGGCTTGAGCTCTCCTGTTTGTGATAATGGACGCTGGAGAAAAAGCTGAACCCCCCTGGAAAAGAAAGACAACATCAGTCAACACATCCTACCAATCACCTGATCCCCTGGTGCAGGTAAATAAGATGAGAAGCACAATCTACACAGTTGCAGAATGCAGAACACTGGTATTTAAAAATAAAGTGCAAGTTCTAACAATCAAAGCAAGGAGAATGGGAGGTCTGGCTGTTTCTCAACTCTGTCACAGTCATTTCAGAAGCCCTCTGAAAAGTCTCTGCATTATGTCTAAATCTGAGTCACATCTATGTAATAACTTTCTGAAAACTTAGCTGGAAGGAGACACATTCAAACAGGAACAGATAAAAAGAATTTGCTATGAGGCACATCAGGAAATGGAGAGCTCATCATACAAGAAGGGACTAACTTTTAAAAACAAGGACTGAGATGGGGCATGATCTTTATAAATGAACCAGTGAAGAAGAGCTACTTATACCTTAGGACAATGTTAATACAATACCAAGTGGTCACTGATTATTCAGATTGACCATAAAAAAATTTTGGCTAGAAACTATGATTGCTTATCCAAGAAGGAGTGAGAATATGGAACAGCTGTAAGCAGAGTTATCAGGAACAAAAGCCTAACCAGTTTTACACTGTGACTTGAATTTTGCAGTAATGTTAGTATCTGGTGCAGCAGAAATTGGACCCAGAGTCCACTTAGCTCCATGCTGCCATGATTTTATTATTTACTTAGATTATGACCACAGCTTTCACTGACTATAAAATGTGCTGGTTATTTTGGTGATGCGCAATGGAAAATTCTCATGTGGTCATCAAATATGCTTTCAGAACTTACATATGGTTTTTAATTCCACTGAATTAAAAACTCTCAGCACTCCAAAGTTACCTATGTAAACGGAAAGTGAGCTTCTAGTCTTTACTTACATTGCTGGGGAAAAAAACAGAAAAAAACAAACAGAAAGATCTGAGCTTAATCTTCTCATCTTACACTGAGCTTCCAGGACTAAAGATTAACAGTGGAAAAACACTACCTGCTAATTTAAAAATAATTCTTAAATTCAAGCTGCAGAAGACCAACCAGATCCAGAGCACGTCAAAATCATAGAACATGGTTACAGTCCAATCTTTATCCCAGATTCTTTTCTGATGTTTCCTACAGCTAAGCCAGTAAGGAAAATAATATAATGGCACAACACTATTGAGTAACAAAAACTACTTATTTAAAATGCAAATATATTAGCATTAATCTGATAAGATTTGACCTGGAACAGAAAGGCTGGAATAGCTCTGACAAATGACTAATTTCCAGAGATTTACTATAACAACTGCTAAGAAGAGCTTCTGTCTTCTACAATAAATAAATAAATAAATAAATAAAAATAAAAGCCCCTATCTGCGTGGTGTGGAAGACCTTGATCTATTCAACAGATTAACTTGCTTTTTACTGAATTTGCTCAAGGCATAACTCTGTGATGGAAAAAGCATAAAAATGAGGACAACTGAAAAAGAAACAGAAAGCAAACAACAAATTCTCACTTAGAAATTGTCTCAAAACTTTCAGCCCAGAGAGTTACCAGAATGTTTTACACTTTGAACAAGCAGACCCAGTAATAGGACATCATTGCTAACAACAGGAGTTTCCAAAAAAAAAAAAAAATAAGGTTATTGTTTGGATGTAGAGACAGTGGCTTTAGTTCACAGTAATATTTCTAGTGTTACTGCCTTCCTGAATGGTTCCTCTTTCTTTTTAAGCGATCATAGAAGCAAACACAGTTATTAGCTTAATATATGAGTTTCAGGTGGTTGCTAAGAATGTAAGTCTGGAAGTGTCATGTCTGGCTTTAATAGGGCAGGACAGATAAAGAAGAGAAAAAACACTGCTTGGTCTTATTCCTCACTTCTGACCACAATTTAGATGAGAACATGAGTCAGCAATGGTCTTTATCCTCACAGGGGACTTGTGGCCTGTTTTGTATCTGCAAGGCACGATATTAGCCATCTGCTGACTAGGTGCACTGACTCAGTTGATCATGAGAGAGAAACAAAACTATCCTCAATGACAGCATCTGTGTATGTGGGTATGTCCCTGCCTGGCCTTGGAAGAGCACATTCACTGGAACTGGGATGAGTGAGACTAGAAAAGGGACAATATTCTTCTCATGTCACCTTCTCCCAGAAGAGTAGCTTGCTTGATTTTCATGTGGGGCAAGGAATTGCATGCCTCCTTGGCAGAGCAATGAAATTAGATCTAGGTTTGTGCAAAACTCACGCGTGAACTTTTCAAACATAGGCCTCAATGTCAATTTCTGAAAGTGCTCAGTATATTTTATCAAGTATCCAATACATCAAAGCAGCATTCCGGAAAAAATCTAAAACTAAAAGTAAAAAATTAGAGGGCTTAGTTCTTCCAGATTCTGAAGGTGGAAAAAATTACTTATTCAAAGGCTGAATTTGATTGGTAAATTTAGCACTGAGTATAGGTGACACACAAAACACTCACAGTGTCTAAGCAAAGATTTCTAGCAAGCGCTTAGTTTTAAAGCCATCTCAAGGACTTTAAATACTATGCAAAATTCCCCTGCTCTCTGATCTCAACAAATGAAAAGGCTGCAGCTGGGCCAAGTGCTGAGGCAAACGGTGATTGATAGAAGTTTCCCAGAGGTCACAGAAACACAGAATCACGGAACGACTTGGGTAAGAAGGGACCCTAAGGATCATCTTGTTCCTACACCTTTGCCAGAGGTAGGTTGTCACCCACTAGACCAGGCTGCCAAAGGCTCAATCCAAATTGTCCCCACCGTGGAGGGAGAACTAAAAGCCTGAGCAGGCCAATCTTTATCTCATAGGACTGGATGCATATAGGGTAACACTACATATGGTCCAAGCTCTACAGTTAGGGAAAATGCCCATCTGTCTGTGAATATGTTTGGGGTGAGGGGTGTTCAAGGGGAGGAGGACTTGTTTAGAGGCTTATTCTAGCTGTGGATGTTTTCCCTACTTTGCCTTATTAGTTAGAACAGGCTTACAAGTTCGACTTATGTCTTTCTTCTATTTCACATGCTAATATCCACTTTCTTAGTTTGCTTTTCGTATTCAGGAAGCATGTCTTGCATTTGGAATTTGAAGTAGATCTGGTGTCCAACTACTCTTATTCACATTTAATTTTTATTGGGACTGGACATGGAGGAGATTGGCACATTACTCAAGCAGTATTTGGAAGTAATAGCATTACATCTTCCTCCAGTTGGTGCATCTGAAATGCATTTCAGGCTCTGAAAATAAGGTTCATCTTATCACAGAATTTGAGGAATCAAAACCATTCAAATTCTCTGTTTTTCAAATTCATATCACAACTTGGACTTGTTGTATCCTCACCAAAAATAATCAGGAACAAATAAGTGAGGGCAGAAGCTGGAGACTGACCAGAATTAGATTTCTTCATTTTCAGCCAACATTTTTCACATTAAGCAGAAATATTTTCTAAACAATGTAACCACATTAGAGGCAATATAGAGACACATAAGATGAATGGTTGCACTCAGAGTTTCTTTTGTTTTCTTTTCCTATAAAACTATAATTTCCTTGTGAGATTAGTCCTAGTAACCAGTGACAAAGGAGTTGTGTGCTTTCACCAACATGACTGAATTGTGAATCAGGAAAACAAAATTCATGAAATCAACTCAAAAATAACAAACACTCTGTTCTCATTGTTAATCCTCTGATTTTTAACTCTTAAGGAATTCTCATCTGCCTGTAAACACAAGAACTAAAAATTTACATTTAAATGTAACAGCTGAGATCTTCGTATGTACCCACAGTATGATTCTTGTAAGCACACCTCTAAACAATACATGATGAACTATTGGATGACAAAAAATAGCCACCCTGATGCCATGGGGTATTTCCTATCACAGCATCATTTCTTTCAGTTGTCTATATGGACTGACCCACTGTGATCAGAGGAAATTCTGATGACATTTTTGACAACAGCCATACAAAAGCATTTAGTACTGAACTTCTGCAAAGTAGCTGCAGCTATGTTGTGCAGTCCCAAACAGCAACATTACACAATGCCTCTACATTCACAGGATTAGGGCAAGCATTGTGAAGTGTGGGGCAGTAGTGCCAAGTGAAACAAATGGCAGCACTGCAAACAGAAGGCAAACTTTTCAGTGCTATTTAATTCCGGGACCATCAGATTTGAAAGCATTTCTTGACTTTTATTTTTCCCCCTCATGTTTAGAGGTTAAGCTGGATGGTAGAAATTCAGACATTTAGAAATGCTGCAGCTCACAGTGTTGAAAAGCTGATGAATCAAATTAGTATTACATTAAGATGAATTCTTGCTTTGATATCAGGCTGTGATCAGCTGAGCTGAGGCTGGTCCATCTCACGTGGGTCATCGTAGTTCACAGATCTACACAGATGCTATCCTGTCCATCCCAACTCTCCCACCACTTTTGAGCACATCTAACCATTCGTGTCTGCTTCAGCTGTCAAACAGTTCAGAGCTCTCAGATAAACAGCATCCCTTGCAGCTATTCCAATGAGATAATAAATAAGAATATACAGACCCTTACTGTAAAGCTATACCTCTGTCTCCAGCATAAATGGAAATGACAATTGCCATAAATGTTGCATGGCAGTATTTTAATTCCTCATTTATTGTGGAAACTGATGCAAACTTTTTCAAAACTGATTCACAACAGATCTAATGATTAGAAACTTTGCTGCAACTAGATACCATCAGCACTGTAAACTCCGGTCCTCTTTCCTCTCTTCACATTATCATTTCTTATTTTTCCAACTTGACTCGAAACTAAAAACCCTGCTTGACTAAGATTCATCTCTTTGATACACATACTCCCTTCAAATTAATGCAGTTTTGATAGTTTTAAGGCTGCAGAGTCCTTTTGGAGCAGGCTTTCTGTATGCCTAGAGGCTATGGACGATGCAATGTCGGTAACACCACCCAGAAAGTGAGACTGAAATAAATCTAAAAGTAACAGTCAAATGGTTGAATTGTCCTGATGCTTCTACTTTTCCCAGTATCTCATTTGTTTAAGATTGTGTCCCCATACAGCTAGGGGCTCTCCAGGCACACACTTCACAGCCAGGCTAATCTGTCATGCCTCCTGTTTTGACCTCTGGGATGGCTGAGGCCCTTCCATTTCCTTTATGCTGTTCTCAAGTGCTTCCTATCACTTAAAACAAGGTTCACATTTGCCTAAAATCTGATCTTGCATAAGGCAGCTAAGCTGGCTTCAGAACCACCAAGAAATGGACACCACAATCTTCTCCTCTGCAGCTTGTGCCTGAAGATAATCACCCCACTGACAGAAAACGGCTCCTTATTTCTTTTTGAGGATGTCTTCAGTGTCAGTTAATGGCTTCTGTTGCTTTCACTGCCAGATTAAAGGCTTTCTATATCCTGTTTTTCTTCCTGCAAACAAAAGCAAGCTGCAACAAACTGACCACTAACTCCTCTTTCCAAAACTAACTTAATAATTTTTCTACAGAAGACTTTAATATTTTAATTCTCAGCAGTGGTTTTCAATTTAGGGTCTTCTTTTTATCAGGATCATGGGTTTTTCTTATCTTACACATCTAATTTTGAACGATGGCAACAGCTCCAGAGCCAGGCTCATAACACAGGCAGATTGCAGGGCTGTGTGTGAAGACATTAATGCCATTTTTCCAGGCTTTCTGAGTCTCTCTTAAAGACCTGTCGGAGTATAAAACTTCAGGACACACTCGGAGAACCTCTATCAAAGTGAATGAATTATTTAGGAATAAGTGCTGGCAAATTGGTGGCAAATACTAGTACACAAATTTTGATAGGAGATCAGCAGGTTCACTTTACCAATGGAAAGGGGAAATCAATATTTTTTCCTCCTTAGCCATCTACTACAACTGTGATTTTCAGATTAAAAGAAAGGAAGGGGAGAAAGGAGGAAGTCTCTGTCTTTCATCAAAAATATCTTTATGAAGATTTTCTTGTTTAGAGATGATCCTTGCCAAATCCCTCATCCCTATAGAAGCAACTCTGCAAAGGCAACACACTCTTCTCCCATGTGGCACACTGAGTGCCCGCTTCAGGCTAATGACATGAGTAACAGGATAGAAATATTTCTAAGCTAGTATGTAAATCCCCACTAAACTCAAAAATTTATTCCATTCAGATATAAATACTAATTTATCAATTATAATTTAAAACAAGGTAACTGAACATACTAAAAAGCTGAAGGGGCTCTCATTATCTCACAAGGGTAAAAAGCTGCCAGAAACAGAAAGTAATGTAGAAATGGAGATTTTTTTTTTACTTCCCTACACTACAAACTCACCTGTTCTTGTACAAGCATGAAACAAACCATGGATGCGATTTCCAGTGTTTCCAGTGGAGCACATTCCATCAAGCAAATCCAATTTCCATTCTTTTCTTCTGAGGCTGACACCACTTGTCAATGCATCTTGACATGTAAGTTCATCTTTTGTAAAAGCATGCTGACAATCAGAGCCAGCCTAAGGCTTGTGTGGGTGAGAAGCACTAGGCAGAGATCTATCCATCCTTTTCTCATCTCCAGCACAGACATTGCCCAACCTCTGCTCTATTGGTAATTCCAGAGACATTATATGTCCATTTGGGGAATGTTATTAGAGAAAGTGCATGCCATCTTCCTATGATTTTAGTGGTCTTTTCCAACCTTCATGATTCTATGAAGTCTATAATTGATTTCCTTATCAAGTTCCCTAATAATTTCCTGTCCAAGGGGAATCAAAAATTTGATGTCAGGGCCCATCAAAAAGAAAGGACATTCTCTTTTCTAGTCCTTTCCAAACCTCTAAATTTTGGCACGGACTTGAGAGTTTAATCACTGTCTCCTCATTCCAATAATCATTTACACACCAGTTCCCACACTTGCCCACTTTTAGTTTTCATCATCAATGGGTATTACAATGCACATCTACTCAGAACTTCTTGTGTGAAGCAAGAACTCTTCTTGGATGCGTATGTTAGGTTTCGTGGGTTTGTGTTTGTTTTCATTTACCACACAAAATAACTTCTATGAGGTTTTCAGAACATATCTACACCATAAAAGCAAACCTTAATACATTGCTCTGACTTTTTCATTCACTCCTGCAGTACTATGTGCTTGAGTGGCTTTAGATAGGTCCATGCAAAGGTGAGTATCCTGGTTCCCCCATCTAAGACACTGAAAGGAGAGAGGTCCTGTGGTTCCTGCTTGGCTTTATACTACACTGATGTGAAAGTATGCTTCACAGACAGGCTTCTAGTCCATGTCCAATGCTGAGCTTCAAGTATATGCAGACAGAGGCGTTCTAGGGTGCAGAGTAAAAAATAAAGCAAACCTTGGATTCCCATTCAGGCTCAGTAAGGGTGAGAGACAAACTTTAGTGCTTTTTCCTGTTTGTCTAAAAACAGAAAAAAAATGGTGAAATCGTATAAAAAAATTTGGGGACTGAACTTTATTGAATAAATAAACTTTGGAAAAGAACAAGAAAAAAACCTTTTTCTGTGCAAATGATTTTAAAAAGGTTTTTCTGCTATTTTATTTTACATGTCCTCAAACTAGCTCTGATGCAATATGTTGAAAACCTCCCTACTTCTCTCAAACTATAGATAAAGTTTCTTGAGCAGTGACTTGCAACAGAAACCTCATCTGTTGCGAACACTTTGTGCCTTCCTTGTTTCTCAGAGAGGAAGTATGTGGCCTGTTTGGCAAATGCTGCTCTACATGACAGTGTGAACTTCACAACACACTCATTCACCAGGCTGCTCCTTGGCTTGATCAGCTAACCCTCGCTGGCAGCATGACAGCAGCGTTGCATCTACAGCTTGTATGAAAAATACTGCAACCTGGAGTATTATGCCTAGCATTTAAAGGTAACAATTAATCTAATGCATTTTAGATTATCTGCAGAAAGGACCACGTCTTCCCTTTTATTTTTATTTTTTATTTTTCTATATAAAGGGGAACTTTGTTTCTTTGTTAATTACAGCATTCAGACCATGAATTTCAACTACCACCTAAGGTAGAAGTAGAAAAGCCTGCCTTAATCCATTTCATAAGGACTGGTACTAAATATGGGAGGGACAAGCAGCATTTGGTAGGTGGATGGTTGGACTAGATGGTCTTAGAGGTCTTTTCCAACTTTAACGATTTTACATTTCTGTGATTCTATTTCTACTGAAAGCTAGCAGTGAGAGAGATACACAGGACTTCATGCTGAAGCAAAATGTAGCTCCCTGAAACACAAAATACGAGAAATGTCATGGACAGAATAGTGGGCTTTTTCTTCAAAGGGTTGAAAGTTTGCATGATGTGGTATCACTGTGTTGTTTCTGAGTACTTAGATTATTGCATGCGAATTGTCTTGATCATTATATGACCTTGCTCTTTCTTATGACAAATATAGAAGTATAAAAACTTAAGAGGATGCTAATTTTCATTAATGACAAATTAAGGGAAGTTATATAGAAGTATAAAAACTTAAGAGGATGCTAATTTTCATTAATGACAAATTAAGGGAAGTTCATGTAAAAAATACCATTTGTTGAATCAAAGCTCTTTTTTTTTTTTCCTCTGCAAACAAAAAAAAACCCAACAGGTTGCTGTTATTTTTATTTTCAAGCTAAATGAAATTCAGGTTTTACATGTAAACATTATCGAGAATTGCATTCTAAGACCTTAAAGGTATCGATGTCAAAATCAGGGAACAAAACTAAAATAAAGTATAACATATGAAAAATGATAAATTTCCTCATTTTACTAGTCTGCAGTATTACCTGTAAAACAGCCTTTCTTGGGCACTTATACTTTGTATTGTACTTTTCTTATTTCTGTTTCTTTAGGTTAACTAATCTTTGATCATTTTAAATTTAACTTTGGAAAAATCCTTACAAAGCAATGGAATTTGCTCCGTGCTGTGCTATATTAGTTCTACAGAGCCACATTTTCTCAGAGAACAGATAACGTGAGAGGAAATTATTACTACATGTGCTGCTTAGAGGAACGGAAGGTGCAAACTGTACAGCAGGGTTTTGGGAAACGTGATTTAGGTCAGTAAGATTCCAGCCTCGAATGGTTTTATATTTGCCAAGAGCTCTTCCCTTAACAAACAGGACATAAAATAGAACTGGGACTGATGATGTTTCTTCACATTCCGTTTGGTTACAAAAATAAATAAGACCAGTAAGCTGCAATAGTCGTGGGTTTGTAAACTGCTGTGGCTACAGCAACCATCTTTCATTAAGCAACACGTGCACAGCCGAGGAGACGGGAAATGCAGTTGTAATGGTTAAAATAAGGTTTTCACACAAGCCTAAGGAGTTGGCCAGAGAGTGGGCAGAGCCAACCTGACACCTGCAGGTAGAGCTGAGCTTAATTTGCATCGCAACAGCTGCCTCTCTGTGCAGGGTTTGGGGTTGCTACAATAAGGTAAGCTTGGAACCTATCACCTCACCTTGTTCTTCCCAGACAGCTGTTCACGGGCAATTTTGTTAGGGTTTGGCACAATTATCTGCTTGTACGACTGAGGGATGTAACCTCTTGTATGCCAAACCATGCATGCCCTGGAACAGATTCTCTATTTCTAAAGAATAAAACTATCATTGTTCCACTATTTACTTAAATGATAAAAAAATAAGTTCAGCCACAAGATGCTCTACAGCTTCCTGTTAAGTCAATTTTTGCAGAGCATCTCAAAATTTGAGAAAACCATCATACAATTTAACATAAAGTGATACAATGAATTTAGGTTAAGCTGTCAATACTCAATACAAGCACAATTTACTAAATTGTTCAGATCTACCATGTACTTAAGAGTTCTGTGAAGTGTTGCTTTAGAAATACTTAGGCCTCAAATTAATACACTGATACCCTAAAAACAGCCATGTGTCACTGCCACTATGCAGGTAGAAACAACATTCTCCCTGCACAACTTCCCATTTCTTCCATTTCTATCCTATTTTATAATGCCTCAGAGTTGAGCCATAGCTTGGGGCATGCACTCCACCACCTTTAATGGAACAGCAGACACCTTCACTCTGCCCAAACACACAATGACAAGTGTCCTTGGTGGGAATACCAGGTCTGACGTCATTTTCCATTCATTCACTTTGGATTAGCAAATCAATGGCAGAAGCCAAACCTTTTATTGAACACTTCTGACTTGAGAACATCTTGCTGTCTCTGCCACCTTCAAGATTTTATGCCGCTACTAGTAGTGATTAGCGACAGAGAAATGTAGCATGGAAAATGCAATGAAGCAGAGCAAACTGTTGTGCTAGTGACATCAAAGTACAAAATGCCATTGCGCTTCACTGTTACTGAAAGTATTTTGTAACACTTTTATTTTCCGTAAGTCAGATTCTTCTAAATGAACAGCACTAAGATGCATTCTCCTCCATCCAGTTGATAGAAATAAGGTCATATAAAGTGGCAACTTGTATGGCAGAAGTGACCCAAGCTAGTTTTGAGTTCAGTCTACTAGATAGATACTGATACTAAATAGGCACATGGTGTTATCCATATTCAATCCATCTAGACTAGACAGCAAGCAGTTCAATTCCCAGCTGTATAACAGCAGACCTTCAAGAGCATATCGGGTATTTAAAAAAAAATGTTTAGAGTTTTGGCCCCTAAATACCACCTAGGAAAATGGAGGTGCTTGCTTGCTCAAAATGCCTCTTCTCCCACATAACTAGCAATAGGATGAGAGGGAATGGCCTTAAGTTGCACCAGGGGAAGTTTAGTTTGGATATTAGGAAAAATTTCAGATGCTGATCAGATGCTGAGTTGGGCTGCCCAGGGAGGTGGTTGAGTCACTGTCCCTGGAGGTGTTCAAGAAATGTTTAGATTGGGAAATGTTAGTGGTAGGTGGATGGTTGGACTGGATCATCTTGGAGGTCTTTTCCAACCTTGGTTTTTTATGATTCTATGATTTGAAATGTGTCCTGCTTTTAGAAATTTTGTGTAGTGCAGGGTAAAGCTTTCAGAAGTTTTTCCATAATGTACAAATGCTCCATATTACTCCCTCAAGCGATTCAGGCACCTTTGAAAATGGTGTCCGCTCTATCAGTGTATCTTAAGAGCATGAAAGAAAGGTCTTGAAAGCGGTGTGCCACATTTCTGCTCACTGGTAGCATGACTTGCTTTTCTGGTCCTCAAATACTAAGAGATCCATAACAAAGGAGCGCACAGAGGTAGGGCTGTATTATTTTTGTGTGTTTCTTTGTGACACAAAATTCAGATACTATGCTCATCTAACTAACAGTTGTATATGTTAAAATTCTAAATGGGCAAAACCATGTAACATTCATTGCACAAGCTTCGGTCAACTGCAGCTTAGCATCAGCTTAGCTAGAGATGAACTGCATTTTTAAGTACTAGAAAAATATAATTACCACAGGACAGTGAAGATTTTGTCTGGGAATTTATCCCCCTTTTCTTGCTGAGCTTTTCAGTCCTGTAGAGCTCTCTATTGCTGTGTCCAGGAAATTTTGCTGGCTGATTTGAAGATGTATCAGGAAAGTCTGTAATATTCATACTAAAGCACTGGCTGCACTGTTACTTTGCCTATACGTGTTATTCTTGATGGTAATATAATGAGAAAAAATACTGATGAGATTAAACTTGAGGCTAGAAGAAAAAATATTCAAAGACAGTTCAGAAAATTATACTCTTGCAAGTTGAGAGTGACTGTTCAAATGAATTCTGGGTTTAGTTCAAGAAACTCAGATGTATTTTAATGGAGAATAATTTAGAGTATTCTATCAAAAGCAATTTTTGGTTCAAATGTAAGTATCAATATAGTATACTTAAATTTAAGGTTATTTTTTATTATTAGTGTTCAGCCTATACACTCTTTATATCAGGCAATGGAAGAATTTCTTATGAAAGCAGATTTAAATCAGTTGTCAGAAAGACACTGGTGCAGCTGCATCCTGCAGATGTGTCACAAGCTAGATCCTAAATGCAGAGAGCAAAGACAATGTGCCACTTGGTCAGTGAAAGAGAGGCATCTACCAAAAGCCTCTGGGAACAGAGCTAAGTCTGAAAATGAGGTGGAGTCAGACTGCACACTACCATTTTGTTTTATCACTGATCCACTTCCATTTGATTATAGGCAAAATGTTTTTTCTTTTGAATAGTACTTTATTCTCTAGGGTGTATAATTTTTTTCTAAGATGTCAAATATGCATTGTATTAAGCAATATACTTGAATTCCAGAATACTGTTAATAATAACGTATCACTGACTTCAGCATTGCTGCTCCTCAAGCTAGACACCACTCCAGCTATTACTGTCAGGCACTTTCCTGTCATATGTAAAGAAAAGCATCCCAAAGACAGTAATCAGTTTCAAAATATCAATAATAAGGACTGAAAGATATAGATTTCACATTACTTCAGTAGAAATGCACAGGGTGCTGCAGGATCACATTTTTCATGGGGAGAAGTACAAAAGTATTTCAGCAAATCATTGGTTATTAGCTTAGTTATTTTGATTTAACATACAATTTTGAACAAATAGAGCTCATGCTCCTCTGCCTCTGTAAATCTACAATAGCAAATGAAACTTTCCAATCCAAAGCGTATGTCTAACTGCTCACTGTCATGGAGAGTCAGAATATGCAGATGAAAACAGATTCTCCATGCCATTATTTTAGTTCCACTACCTTCTGACAAAGTGTTTCTCATACATTCACCCAATGGATAAAGTTTTGAAGAATTTGCGCAACTGCAAGAGGAAAGCTCATCAGATCAAATGATCTGAGGCAATGTGTTACTCCTAAAGAAAAAAAGAAGAAATAAAAGGGAAAAAAAAAATAAAAAAAAAAAGAGGAAAAAGCATTGCCCGCATTTGCTGAGATCACAGCTGCATCAGAAGAAAACCACTGAGCAACATTTTTCGTATTAGGCAATAAGGCAACGCACGCAGTACAGAGAGCTGAAAACAGCTACGTCAAAGTAATTAACTTCTTTGTATCTTAAGAACTCCAAGTGCTGCAAAGAACATTTTATATATAAATGACTGTACAGGCATGGCTTTGCTGTGACTTCCTATTGTGCTGAGGTACTGGTAATGGAAACTTTTACTACATTATGTTCTTCTGAGCAACTTCCCTAGCTGTGGTTTTCTGCTATTCCCCTGATAAAAGCACCAGAGTGGTGAGAGTTTAGCAAGTATGTAAAACTCTCACATGAATTTGACACACATTCTCAAAAGTAAAGCTGTATATCATCGGAGACACCAGAACTGGGTTATTTCTTACATGTTGGCACAGCAGGTGTTGTTCTGCAGTTTAAATGCAATGTTTCCTTTCGTTTAGTTCTGAAGAGCACTGACGGAATTAGAAAGCACAATGGGAAACACTATGAAAACATCGAGAGCCTCCACAGAAGGAGGAGAAGAA
This sequence comes from Oreortyx pictus, assembly GCA_036925125.1. Classification (NCBI taxonomy): domain Eukaryota; kingdom Metazoa; phylum Chordata; class Aves; order Galliformes; family Odontophoridae; genus Oreortyx; species Oreortyx pictus. The sequence goes on from JAUPFR010000003.1 coordinate 7,570,034, forward strand.
ACAAATGGGGCAAGCCCGACGGGTAAGGACTCATTTAATTTCTTTCAAGAGCAAAAAGATGTTCAAAATATATGATACACTGACCCACGCATCTTCCTTCATCTCTCTGACAGAAAAATCGGGCAAGTGAGAGGTTTTCCTGTGGGAGGAGGAGGGCATCTGTAAATAGTGTTTATTTTTAGGTATATCCTAACCCAAAGTTCCAAGAATTACTTTAATTAAAAAAATACATAGTACATTAAAGGCATTATATGCTGGTGCCTCTTGAAAGATGTACCTTCCAATTCAGAAAGAACTGACACGCATTGGAAATGAGAAATACTGTATTTTGACAAAATCGTGTGTGATGTTTCATGTAACTTTTCTATTGAGCTTTAATTTTGATGTTTTTAAATGTTAAAAATCATAATGATACTACATTAAAACTGAATCTGAAATTTACTGTTGCACAATTGTAGCACGTGGACATCCTTCCATGTCACTAAGTTCATCGACTAAGGATATACAAAAACAGACATTTCACAGGTTGAACTTGCAAAGGGGGAATCTATTGCACCTTCTCCAAGCATGCACAGAAGAAAAGATCAAATTGCAAAAGCCTCCATAGGTTGATAAAGGTCATGTGGCTGAGACAGAAGCCAAGAGATCTTCACTGACCTCCCACTCCCAGACTTAAAGTGACTGGGTAGAGAGTATGCACAGCCTTAGCTCTCATCATGATGCAGTGTGTCAGACAAGTGCTGCAGTAAATTTCTGCCCAGAGGTGCAGAAGAGAAAAAAAAGTGTTGTTGTTGTTTTTAAGGGGTGGGAGGAGGGTGCTAATCAAAATATTAGGGCTCTCAAAGAAGGATCGTCCGCTTGTGCTGCTTGGCTTGGTAATGATGGAGAATCAAGATGGTTTCATGCGCATTCAAAGGAAATACAGCCTGCTTTGGGCATGGCCAAGAACTGGCCAACACAAACAGCTGTACAGCCCTAGGTCCTGATAAAGCATAGACCAAACACTCAGTGGTGAATTAGGAGTACATAATATGAACCACCCATTTATTTATTTGTGAAGAGTGCCTATGCTGATCTTCCCAACAGCTGCCACCATAAATACCAAACTATCAAAACAGAGGTGTGCACTCATTTGAAGCAGGACCTTAGGGGTATGAGGAGTTACTGCCATGGCTGTGAACTGAAGTTTCTATTGTTCCCGGACCTGGTAAAATTGTGATTTAGCAGAACCAAAGCCAAGTGCATTCCTTCCAATGACAAACAGAACATATCCCTAAAAATAACTCAGCAGATGTAGATGGCATAGTGATCTAAACTGGAAATTACTCATATAGCAACTCAGGACTCAATCCCCTTGTCCACTCCTACACATCTAGCACATGCAGAGCTTATTTAACCACCCAAAGACAGCTTTAAATGCCTGCATTGTTCTTTTGATCTCTCTCAGTCTGGATCAAGCCGGTAACTTTTATAATGGCTTAAAAGTTGCTAGTTAAAGTCAGGCATGCAAACATCAGCACTGTCATTCATACATAATGGAAACAACATATTTAAAATGGAACACAGTACTAAAAGCATATATTGTGGTAATCCAGTGAGTATCTATTTAGTTTCCTGAATCACACTGTCAATCTGAAGTTTTCCCTCAGGCCAAGAAGAGACACTTTTACTTTAGGAAAGGTGGAGGATCTGATCCACAGTCTTACAAGTGTCCAGGTAGTTATTGGGAAGAGTAGGCTTGTTTTAGTGGGGTGGAATAAAATGAAGGACTGAAATAGAAGGGAAAAGAAAGAAAAACAAACAAAAACAAACAAAAAGGGCGAGAAAGGGTTGCTTTGGGCAACCTGCTCTAGGTGTCCCTGTTCATTGCAGGGACATGACCCTTAAGGGCCCCTTCTGACTTGAACAGTTCTATGATTCTATGAATTGCAGCTTCAGAACTGATCCATAACGCAATGAATCAGGTTGATCCTTTCTGAGCCATGTACTATTACTGCACCTGCATAACTCTCACTTCCTGAGCTGGCTGGTTTAGATCTAATTTGGGTACATGCCAGCGTTGCTCTGCAGCCACACCTTGCGGCAGTAGCACAGCGAGCCACCCAACCACATCACTGCTTTCCTTTAACCCCTCTGGGCTTTGTTATGCCATAAACCACGGTAGTCCTGCCAGAGATTAAAGCTGGAACTATGCAGGAAGTAGGATTTGGATGCACTGCCTGTGCTCTCCCTGCTCTCTTGAACTGTTTAGTAGCCCATTCACAGCTGGCCTCTGAATGAGTAATTTGGGGCATGCAGGATTCAGTCTCACACCTTGGAAGACATCCAGAAATGCAGGTATCTAAAACTAGCTTGTATTTCATACTCATCTTTCTCTCCCACAAAAAAACCAACACATAATAACAGCAAGAAAAACCCACACCACATTATTGGATGGAAATGATTCAGCTCTTCAGTCTTTCCACTCTGGCTTTTGAGTTGTTCCATTTCACCTGTCACCTACACTCTTAAGCTGTGGAGGAGAGCTTGTGTTTAGAAGGAAGCTCAGATCACTGAAATTTGAGTGTGAAGGAACACGGTAATCTGGTTAGCTCTGTTTCAGTGGTTTTGTCTTTGAAAAGAGGTCATATGGGTTTTATGAAACAAAGAAAAGTGCAGCGGGGTATTTTAAATGACCAAAAAATCCAGTGAGGTTTGATTTAAATATCCATTAAAATGAAGGTTTGTTAGTGGAGTGGGAAACTTGAAATGATTTGCATAATATAATTATACACACATTTTAAGTGTTGCATAGATGTAGCAGCCAACACTATGATTAATTCCTTCCTTTTCAGACCTACAAATTCACAAGCAAAAACGAAACTAAAACAGATATAAAGATTAAAGTGTAATCAAAGTAAAGGAGATCTTTCTAGAGCAGAGAAAAAATCATGTTCTCTGCAGTGTTTAACAAAATGCAAGCCACCACATACAACAGGAATGAGAGCAGAAAAGGGCTTCATTTCCAATCTTTCAGCATGAAAAGAAAACACTTGGAAATAATATGTTTAAAAAATGCGTCGCTAAATGCAGTTTCATAGACAGAGAAGACATTTCTTAGTTTTTATTGCATAAAAGTGATGAAAGTCGTGTTTACCACAGGATTTCCTCAGTATAGCTCAATGAATTATATAGGATATAGTAGACTGATCATGGCAATTGGGCCATACAAAGGTGCTAGACTAGTTCTCTTCAATTCAGTAACACTTATCAATTAAGAAAACCATGTAATACTAACCCTGCATGTACTGACAAATTAATTTTTTGTCTACTCAAGACTCTAGACACCTATGTATCTACAAGGATGCTTACTAATTGTATCATAGGGCTGTTTCATTGGGCCAAAGCTAGAAAAACTGAACTATCATACAACAATTTGAAATATATATGTGAAAGGATTTATTACATTGCATAGTGCTAGCCTCTGTATCATAAAGCCACCCAAAATTAACTGAGAAAATGCTGCTTTACATTTATTTTAAATGTCGGATATGGAATATTTCTCTTATCATACATTTTTACTATTACTGCTGTAAGGACAACTAGAAGTGTTAAAACTTTGCTCTTGAAAAGACCACCAAAATCACCTAGTCCAACCATCAACCCACCACCACTGTGCTAAAAAAAAACAAAACAACACCATCATTCATTTCTGAATCTCCCACCTGTTAGCATTTGCTGGGTGCTCCTACTGGATGAGGAGCTTTTCAGTGCTTGGTAGACAGTTTTGCCCCAAGTGCAAGGCTCCATCCCTCAGGAATCCAAAGACTCAACACATGTTCTTACAGTGCTGCAAGACCCAGAGTCATCCTGACTGATGTAAAAGCCTTATCTCTTTACTGACCTCAGCTACTGACTTGCAGCTACATGGTGATTTAATCATAAACATCTATTTTGCCTCTCTTCATTAATGGAAAATAAGGAGCATCGTGTGCCACCTCTAGGACAGATTTCACATATGGAGGAGAAGGGCCTCTGGCTGTTCATTAAACTTATTTATGAAGGTGATGGAAAATGGACAATTATAGCTACACTCACATTGCCCTTTACCTGAACTAATTGCATGGTTTCAAAAAGTACAAGTGGTGCTAAATGCTAGAACAATTCAAGACACACCTTCATCTCCTTGAAGGCTCAGAGTTGTAGCAGGAGGCACTAAGAGAAGGGCATTCATCCAAATTAGGTTACCTCATAATATTTTAAATACTGACGTTGATAGTTTCAAACTGAATATGTGCCTTAAATATGATAATTACTAGAAGTGGCCTAAAATTAGCTAGTTATTATTGACTAAGTGTCCTTTTATTTCCAGTATCTTTACATTCTTCTCCAAAGTAATAGGCTCTTTATGACTTTCGATAAAACAGAAAAAGGAAAAATCCATTTCTGCTTCAGAACTCTATCATATTGGTAAGTGACATTTTCTGTCTTTTTTAACAGGTCAGGAGAGCGATTTTCTTGCTGTCCTCTATGACTATCCGTCAGCAGACATAAGCCAACCTATATTTCATGTAGGAGAAAAACTACGTGTCCTATCAGAGTAAGTAGATCCATCTATTTAACAATCTGGTTTTGTTACAATTGATGCAAAGGTATGTTTTTTGTACATGACTCCAAGTGAATGCAGCTCAACAGAATGAACTAAGTTCAGAATCAACAAGGAAGGATTCTTAGCCATAGTGTAAATTTCCCTATATAGATTAGAAGGGTTTTAGGTTTCCTCTGAGATGGATTCTGAAGCTGGATTCAGACTTCAGTTTTAAAAAGGAGTCAAAAGAGAATTCTGCTTTAAAAAATAATTTTCAGAAAGCACTCTCATATTTGAGGAAAGCCAAATGAAAAGGCAAAGTAGTTTGAATCAGGTAGAAAAGGAAAACGGTTTTGACTTTCAAGAGTCTCTTTCACCCTTTTTAATCTAACAACTCCTTCATGGTTAGAATTTTGAAATTCATCCTACATTTAAGGCAACTGAAATAGAAATAAAATAATTGTTTTTCTCTTTGTTTTTAAAATCAGTCTGCATTTTCTTAATGGGAAAAAGAAGAAGTCAAAGACTTTCCCACTATTTCTACTCAAAAATTTATGAACCTCACAAGGAAGCAGGCTCAAGAACAATAATTACACTAGTTTAGACTGTTCTTCAATACTATACAAATATTATCACACAGTAGAATAAGCACACTTCTTGAAAAATGGAAGGAAGTAGGATCTGTTATTTCTTTTTGCACAACTTGTGTCTACACATGATGACTTCCTAGGAGTTACTTAGCCCATGTTTTCACAGCTTAAATAGAAAAGAGATATTTCATTTTCACAATTGGAGGAGCAGATGGATTTAGGAGGAAACAAAAGATATTCATATTGGAGAAATCCTCTGAGGATCTTCAGATTCCTGGCAAACTTCTCTAACTTGAGAAACCAGAACATGAAGGACTGGAGGAGACAAGTACTCAAGAGAAGTATCACAGATGCTTTATGAAATTCTCAGAGACTTCTCTAGACCACAACAAGATACACAGCTGTAAATAGTCTTCTGATCTGACCCAGAATGCTGCTGCCACGTTCTGCTGACATAGTACTTTTCCTGAACCTGGACAAAAAAGGCTCAGACAATACCACAAGATACAGTTTTTGCTGATACAGAGCTTCCATAAATCAGGGAAACTTCTCCAATAGTAACTGTTTAAACCTTGCTAAAGTTTATACAAAATTTAAGGTGTACTATGACATTTAAGATTCTATAATGGAGTGACAGCAACTGGAAGGGAACTGATACTGTCCACCTCAACTTCTGCAAGGCCTTTGACATAGTCCCAAACCACGTCTTTATCTCTAAGTTGGAGAGATATGGATTGGATGGGTGGACTATTTGATGGATAAGGAATTGGTTGGAAGATCATAGCTGGTGAGGTCCTGGAACAGGTTGTCCAAAGAAATTAGGGATGCCCGATCTCTGGAGCTGTTCAAGGTCATGCTGGGTAGGGCAATCTGATCTAGTACCTGATTTAGCAATTAGCAACCTTGCCATCAGCAGGGCAACTGGAACTAGATGATCTTTAAGGTCCCTTCCAACCCAACCTATTCTGTGATTCTGATTACCTAAGCCTGGAAATCCCAGCTTAAAGCCTCACACCAAACTTTAATCACCACAAAACTACATATATCCATAACAATGGAAATTGTATGCATTGCTTATCATACACATGTACGTGATCTATATGATCTGCTGGACAAAAAAAAAAAGAAAGGACTAGGCTTTTAAAGTAGCAGTTGTGCAACCATCAATAGTGTCTCCTGCTAATATACAAGAGCCTAAGTAAACCTTGAAAAGAACTTTCCTCTCTCTGATTTGGATCAGCTTGTGCACAGACAAAAAGCAATGCTCTGTCCTAATGAAGGGCCTGTTCTTCCCAAATGGGATGATGTAAACAAGAAGTATTTGCATACAAGTTCTTAGTGTGCTGTACATAACCTTTAGGTACAATCATTCTCTTAAGTCATTCAAAGAAGCAAAACACAGTGGAAGAGAAAAGCAATACAGCAGGCATGATCTGAATGCAAGTGAGAAGGAATTACAATGGAGAAGCATTAGAAGAAAGCACATACTGCTCTTAGAATAATTGCTTTTCAGCCTTCTACCGAAGCAACTAAGTGTACTGGCAATCAGCTCCGTGAATCATACCAGGAATACGATATGTGGAACCCACAGCTCCTCACAGATAGTGGTGACTGCACTAGGTTGGCAGATTTAGACCAAAATCAATGACCCAGTTCTTCACTCTTCACACACATCAAGGAACTGTTCATTATCAGATGTACCAAAATGGTTTTAGTTTGGGCTAGTAGGACCAGCTATCGTCCAGAGATATACCCCAATACATACAATTTCTGTGGCTCCTGCCCCAGGAGGGGCATGCTGCTCTTGGACTTTTAATTATCACAAGGATTTTACAGCATTAGCAATATTACAATTTGTAGAGTGGGGTATGCTGAGTGTCTCCAACTTTTTTTATTCTTGCAATAATTGGTTCCATCTGGGAGTTCCATGAGAAAACAAACAGACAGAAAAAATTCTCTGAATATTTAAACTATTTCACAACACAATCACAAACAAAACTTACAGGGCCCTGAAATTTCCAACTCTGAATAGCAGACTTCTCTTTTTCCTTCAGTACATACATTCTGGACCATTATGTCAGTCACTGTAAGTCAGGAGGTTTAACTTAGTGTTTGCAACTCATCTGTCTTGACCTAGACTGAGTATGGGATCTGGTGTCGGGGAATTATTTGGAAGCATTATTTTGGAACTGTCACAAAAAGAGCATTCAAACACTATTATTTGGATTTAAATTCTTAAAGGAAAAGGTGGAGAAAAAAAGCATAAATCATCCCAACTCAGCACTGACATAATTTCTCCTGTGAAAATTTTTGTTACTGCCCTTCAAAGGGCAATAAAGCTAAAGCCAGAATTCAGTTCATCAATAATCTATGATAGATGAATGAAGAAGTGTATGCCTGGTCACATACATTTGGCTATAAGGTCTTTCTTTGTTTTTGGAGCCTGGTCAGCAACTCATGGAAAGAAAGAGCAAATTACGAAGCAGTTCTATTAGACTGAAAAGTTGTTTCCAGGCAGACAGAGTTCATACGCTGAGCTTCTCTTCCCTGATGCTGCAGGAGGAACTACAAAGCTGTCTAGACGCAGCATACTCAGCCATAAGCTGAGTGTCTTGGATACCAAGAGAAGTCTAGCTGTGGGAAGACAGAGCACAGCATGGTTTAACCACTGCATATTTACCCTTCTTCTTTTAACTGCAGAAAAAATATTTTATTACTTACGCAACTGAGATGGAAAAAATGCAGCTTATTTCTGTGTCCAAATTTAATCTTAAAGAAACTACTCTAAATGAAACAAACTTGGGTCCATTTCTGGATATGCAGATTCAAGAACATAGACAGAAGGTTACAGCCAAGCCTAGCCTGTATGTCTTAACTCATTTCTAAAATGAGGACAAGCTCTGAAAATACATCTGAAAATATTCCTTATCTTGCTTTCACACAGTGAAGGAGGTTGGTGGAGAGTCCATTCCCTTACAACAGGACGAGAAAACTATATTCCAGGGAAATATGTTGCAAAGGTTTATCATGGGTAAGTAAATGCATTTCCCATAACCACTCAACACTAAATTTTGTATGTTTACTACACTGATTAAAGATATTCAGTGACATAATTAAAACAATACCAAGAGTAACTAGGTAGAAATTTTATTTATTGATTGCCTGATGCAACTGCCCATGTCTCAGTTCCCTTGAAATCTGACATCAATTGATATCTAAGTTTAGAATATACAAAAATGAAAAATATAGTTTTAAATAACTGGAAGGGTCAAAAAACTTCTGATTTCACATGAGATAGTTAAAATAGTTCTGCTGTGCTGACTGATTTTTAATTCTAAGGTCTCAACAAAGAGATCCTGCTGAGAAAGAGCTTTTTACAAAGTACAAAAAGTAAATTCTAGTTGCTTATGATAAAATAAAAACAAACAACCCACAAACAAATAGAAAGACAAATAAGTCATTCAAGAATGTAACCTCTCTCAATGAAAGAGGTAAGGAATAGTCAGAGCTCTCTTGTTGCCCTAGACAACAGTCAGGAAGAAAACACTGAAGCGTACACTTAAGGTTTTTCTAGAAAACGGTTTTAACACCTGTTTAATCTTAAGCATACGAACTGTGAACTTCATTGAGATTTATGCAAGTGCTTAAATTGTAATATGTTCTATACCCTCTTGAAACAGAGATGCTTTTCAGAATGCGAGGCACAGGCAGGAGCTTTCCATTACCGTGTTTGAAGTTTCCCCAAGACTGGATCAAACCCATAATAACAACATTATTTTAAAGTACCAGTGACTCCTACACTAGTACAGCAAGCTCAGCTGTATCATTACTAACTGTGGCAAAATACTGCAGTGTGTCAAGTTATCAGGAAAATTAGTAATGACACTTCTCCTTATTCAAAAAAAGAAAAAAAAAAACAACCAACAATTTATTTGAAGGACTGGACTGTTCTCTAGAATAAGGTGAATATTTTTATTTGGGGTATACTCCCTGTACAATAAAATACGGTCTGTGTTAACAAAAGTTGCTTAAACAAAGAGGAAGGGACTAAATAATGTACCTCTAGTGCCACAGATATGCCACATAAGTCCCTACCAATCTAGACAAAGGTAGCTTTAAATGGTTTTTTTTGCCCTAGCAAGTCCAAGACTTTTTTGCTCTTCTCTCAGTCTCACAAAAGCAACTTAAACTCAGTACATGAAAATGGAGAGCAAGATTTTCTCCAGAAACTGAAAAATATGCCTGGACATAGTTTAGAGAATAACTACAGTTGTTTTTGCAGTCACTTTCCTGGCTAATGCTGCACTTTCACGACCACATGCTGCTCTGTTTCACCGGCTTCCAAATTTCAGAATTTGTTTTTTCCTGCTTCACAGCTGGCTATTTGAAGGTCTGGGAAGGGAAAAAGCAGAGGAACTTCTACAGCTCCCCAACACCAAGGTTGGCTCCTTCATGATCAGAGAGAGTGAAACTAGGAAAGGTGAGAAACATTTTTTTCCCTTTGATCTCAGGCATGAACAGTTTTACGAGCCTGAATTCTCTCCCTATCCTGTTCCATATGGATAACCTCAAAACGTGAAAATGTATGTAATGAGAAGAAAGAGGCACCCAGTGCAGCATTCCAGTTTTCATTGGTCACCTACACTGTGAACACTGCTGAAAACAAGGATAGGCATGGCCTTGGAAAGTTCCACAGGCATCAGCATAAACAAGACACAGTTGTTTGAACATTATTATTCACTTTGGTCACATGTAAAACTTGTTAGGCAGTGAGAATTTTTGAGTAGAGGAAATGTAACTTTGCCTTCATTTGCGAACAATTGGCTGAAGAAATCATAAAATACTTTCAAAGCAGAGAGAATAATGGATAATTAGGCTTCCTGTGTAAGCAGGTAGCTCTTTCATATAGTTCCCAAAAATTATGCCTTCATTTTCTTTAGCATTAATCCATCTGCCTTTCTAAACTACAGATGACAAGGACTATTGATTCTAAACAACTCCATCTTCCAAAGAAATTTATTGATTTCCCAACTCTCATCACACTTTTTCTTTGCACAGTAGACAATGGGAGATGTGTTCCCATTGAAAAAAAATAGTCAAGTGTGAACATTACAATTCCCATATTGCAACATATTTAAAATTCTGTTGGTTTACGCTGAAAATTGATATATTTATATATTTATGTTAATATATTTATCAATTTTCAGCATAAGCCAACAGTCCACTGTGGTATCTTCTACTTTTATAAAGCACTGGAACACACCCAAATTTCAGTTAGAAAGGAACACTAAATCATCAGCTCTGACCTCTTGCATACCACAAACAAGCTAGTTTCATGTAACACCAACAAAAATTTCACTGAAATTTACTGTCAACGTCCAGTTCTTATCAACTAAGTACTCCGTTACAGTTTTAAAGAAACAAACAGAAAAATTCAGTTGTAATCTGCTGCCAGGACTATAACACATTTACAGGCACTAGCTACTGTGTTTCTGGAAGCTAATTAAGCCAGGTGATTAAAATCAGGAACCCAGCAGATGAGTCTGGTCCTTGTGTTCAGGGAAAGGTGAACAACTCATGTGAAGGCCTAGTTTCTTTTACATTATTTCAAAAAACACTATATCAGTAAATGTAAAAGAAAAACACATCAGAAATTAAGAATCAATCGAAATCCACCCCCCGAATTCTGGACACTTTATTCATTATACTTAAAATGTAGAAAATTAGAATGGACATTCAGTTTTTTAAGAACTTTCTGGGATGTTTGGAAACACTGTACCATTCGTGGAAGGTACACTGGTTTGGGTCTCAACTATCCATGCAAAATTAGGACTCTACCTTGTTGTAATTATCCCTCTTGTTTCTCCAGGATTATATTCCTTGTCCGTGCGGCACAGGGAGGTGAAACATTACAGGATCTTCCGCCTTCCAAATAACTGGTATTACATCTCTCCACGGCAAACCTTTCAGTGCCTTGAAGACCTTGTGAATCACTACTCAGGTAAAAACAATAGCAACAGCAGAATAAACCTGTTTTCCACTAGCAACTGTAAAACTCTATATCGGAGGTCCAGAGCAAGAGGTTTTCCTATGTCCAAGACTTGGCAGCTGCTACTACAGAGCTACCGGTAGAGAAGTGATTGGCTTATATGTTCCATTTTAGCTACCTCTGACAGTACAACAGAAATCAACCTGCAACAACAGACGTTTTCTGCCTGTATCGGCCTAAGATATTGTATGCCCTTATGACTGCGTCATTAGAGTGGTCTGTAACACAATGTTAATCAGTTAGTGTCTAGCACCTCCTTAGACTAGTTTCAGTTACAGTTAGGAAATGGCACAGGCCAGGGTCATCCTGCTGCCTTATCAAAGAACAGCCAACGTCAAACTTTAGGGGTACAAAAAAAATTAAACTGTATGGATGCCAGTCATGTTTCTGTGCCCAGGGCCAGCACTCTGTTTACTAGCATGGGTATTTCTGCCATCTATTCATTTACCATAGACACAGATAGTATCAGGACATGAAAGACCAGATTCTGAAGTCAAGCTCTACTTGGAGACATTGTCTGCAGTGGAAAATTCTCAGAAATTTTGTTTGACTTTTTTTCCCTACTTGATTGCTTAAGAAAAGTATGGTTGAATTAAAAAGCAGAAATCATCTGAGGGACTCAGCTCTTAGTTTAAATCTAGATTCTGCTCTCATATATACCACTATGAGCCCAGTGGATTACACCTGCTTTAACAACAATTTGCCACATTTATGGATATCTAACCTGTGTTAGAGAGATCAATTGACAAGCAACACAATTCAGTGACTGAAGTTATGGTGCATTAAAATAAGAAAGTTCTAAAATGAAAGAGAAAGGAGAATTGAAATAAAATAGTTGCAGAAGAGTTACAAGAAAATGACAGGTTCTGGGCTTTAATTAGCAACAGTTACAAAGTATAAAGCCACAGTATTTGTATATTTAATGGGTAAATGAAAAAGGGTATTCTTATAAACTGAAGGTCTAAAACATCAATCTTATCAATGACAGGAGAACATATGCAGTGTTTGTAGGGAAGCAAGGAGTAGACAATGGAGAAAAAGAAAAAGAGGTGAAAGTTATCTGAATGCAACATGGACATGTGAAGCTTGAGTTGTTCCAAGAAGAATAGGTGCAAACACAATCCAGCCTGAGTAGTTGTATCTTGTATATATTTTCTACTGTGTTTGCATGGCTGAGAAGTTGGAAAGCAAAAGCAAAACCCACTAGAGACTCAGGAAACTTGGGTTAAATCTCTATCTGTCATAAAATTCCTTCTAGATTTTCAGCAGATTGCTTATTCTGTTTCTCCTTTCCTCACTCATTCAGTGGGAAATATACCCCTTGATAAATTAAAAAGCAAAGATAGGAGGAAAAGAAGTTAAGCCTGTGTCATAGCGTCCTTGCTGAATGAAGGATTAACTTTGTTGCTTCATTCCCCTATTAGAAGTTGCTGATGGTCTCTGCTGTGTCCTTACAACACCCTGCCTTACCCAGTGCAATAACAACCACAGCATAGTGAATCAAGTTCCTCCTGCGGTGATGCGGAATAAAAACTTCAACTGGAGAAGCATTCACAGGTACCACAAGCAACACAAACTGCCATAAATAACAAATCATTTTTCCAGTCTTACATGTACTTTCACTTACAACACAGGAGGAGCAGCTATTTGCTTGTCCTGAGGCCATTTTTAAATCTTCCAAGCTGCTGACAGCATGTGAACCCATGAGAACTAGGTGTCCAGCTCTCTAACTGCTTATCTTAGTACTTTAACCTGCAAAAGTATAGTTATAGCATTAAATCACTTCTTCTACCCAGCCAGCAGTGTGAAGACGTCCACTGGGACTCATGAGCCCTCTCTGCCATGGGGGAAGAAGTAAGAGACAGGCCATTATCCATAGCCAGGCCCACACAAGTAGCCTACAAGCCCGTGTAATCAGAAATGGTTACACCTTGCTCAGGACAGTCACCCACAAAGCAATGTACACAAGTGCAATGTACACACAGTCCCAGCTTAAATGTGTCCTGTTTCCTCTTGTTCAATACATAATCCAGCTGAAGGTCTGTAAGATTTTTAATGTCTTGACTGCACCTAGAGAAAGTAGCTGGTTTCAGAAGTTGGTGAAGCAACCACCTTCATAAACAAATGTGCCTCTTATTTCTGAGGGATAAACTTTCCTCCATTACCCTTCCTTCACAAAGTATTTTCATTTGCTTACAGATACAATATAATTATGTGCTGTATTGAAGTAAATTTTTTCCTACAGATAAAAAAAGAGAGAAAGTATAGAGAGGTCATTTCCCTTTAAAATGCTCAAGAAGAAGGTACTACTGTTGTACTGTTTTAGAAAATCACTATGAGACAGAAATGCTTGCGTGATTTATAAGATAGGAATTTGTGAAATAAAATTAACATTGTTTGGCTTAATCACTGTTAATATTAGACTCAATTAAAGTAGCTGAAATGGTAACAACTCTTCATTCTTTTTAAGGCTGGAGATGACTGGAGATACAGAAAGTACACTGGCAGCAATAGATGACTCCTGTCTCAGCTATGGACTGAGGGAAAGCATTGCTTCCTACCTCTCCTTGACAGGGGATGACAACTCTTCTTTTGTGAGTGCCAGAAAGAAGAAAGCACAGTCTCTTATATACACAGGGAGCAAGCACAGGAGTACTATTCACTTGCCACCTACATATTATGATGACTGACCCTGAGACACCAATGGGGACAATGGAAGATGAGAGCTTAGAAAAAAAATAACAAAGCATCCTGTGGTCATGCAGTTCTTCAACAGCTAAGAGATAAAGCACACCAGCTGGTGATCAAACTTTGTGCTTCTGCGTTTCCCCTTCTGAAGGTTCACCAGAGACCTTTGTAAGGGTAATATCTCATGACATATATTGGAATTGTGCTCAGCACACCTGAAATTAGAAACTGCTCACTAGCAACATAAACAGAGACACTCTAAGCCAAGAGTCAAGTGAGGCAGAGGATTCATCGGTAAGGATGATGCCCACCATTGTACAAAGGTGACTGAAAAGACTAACTACAGCTTGAGATCTTAAATTAAAGTCTTAGTCTGGTACTCTCCACAAGGCTGAAAATCATGTTTACAGAATCTACCTACTCAGAAAGAGCCTTTTTTCTCATACTCATCATAATCATTGAGTTGGAAAGTCTCCAAGAAAATATCAAGTAACTAGCATTCAAGAGACACCTCACTTCACTGTATTGACTGTACACATCTGTCATTTCTACCTTTTGGGGGAAAATATCAAATGTCATTGACTTTTCAAGTGGCTTTTATTTCAGCTGCATGTAATGGCCTGTAGCATCCTGAAAGATCACAAAATGAAGAACGGGCTTAACCCACTGAGAAGATCTTGCTGAGGCCTGAGATGGAAGCACAGGCATATCCAAAAGCAGAACTTAACTGCTCTTAATCCAGTGGATATTCATCAGAGAACAGAGTGTTTTTTGTTTGTTTTCGTTGGTTGTTTTTGTTAAAATGAAAACTAAAATATTGTACTATAATGCCTAACTGCAAAGGTAGACTTGCAAAGGAGTGACCTTTGAGTAGAGGACAGGACTTGAATTTCATCTCCTGAAGGCACGTCATATTTATGTATAATATTTATCTTAATATCAGCTTTTTAATAATTAAAGTAATAGAACAATAAGTGGATGTTAAAGAGTTTTCTGAATTTCTTGTCTGAAGTTTTGGACAAATTGCTTAAAAAGTTCTTAAAGTAACTGGGTTGCTTTAAATATCACAAATCAGAGAATTTTCTAATGTATATGTACCCTTGCCAAATTGAAAAGAAGTCTGATGGTGATAGAACAAGGGGGAATGGCCTTAAACTAAAATATGGTAGATTTAGATATATTTAGTTTAGATGTTAGGAAAAAAATCTTTATTCTGAGGGTGGTGAGGCACTGCACGAGCTGCCCAGAGAAGCTGTGTATGCCCCATCCATGGAGGAGCTCAAGGCCAGGTTAAGTGGGGCCCTGGGCAGCCTGAGCTGGTGGGTGGCAACCCTTCCAACAGCAGGGAGTAGGAAATAGGTGATCTTTGGGGTCCATTCCAACCTAAGCCATTCTATGATACCGTGAGATTGCACGGTCCTTGGAGCTTGACTTGTGTTTACTGTGTAACTCATGTAGCCACATCTGGGGACATAAGATGCTGCAGTTTATGTACTCGAGCAGGCATCTTTTCAATCCAATGTGCTGTCGTACCCCTTTTTTCTGGGGGATGGTGGTGGGGTGCAGATTTGAGTTTAGAGACAGAGGAAATTAGGCTTATATGCATTTCCTCTGTAAATACATTTTGGCATGAATCTGTGCATTCCATAGATTTTATTGTAGATAATTTACACCAGAAAGAGAGTAAGAGAAAATCAGAGAAGAAAATAGATTAAACATACTTCTGAACTTTAAAGGCGAATGCAGTTTGGCTGATAAACCTTGAATAAAAGCTTTGAACAAAAAGCAAAATGAACTCAGGTACTCTAGATGTTTATGTAATCTCAACATCACTGTTACTGATAATTAATTTGTTGTGGCAACTGTAATGTAACCACTGAAATGTATGTGGAGAACATTACAGATTACATTACATTACAGTCATGACTTGCATTAATTAAAATAACAACCAAGAGTTACTTTGTATTGCTTTAAAAATTGAAAATCTGGCAAACAATTATTTCAAGCACCCAGACTTACAGTGATACATCTAGACCTTATCTTTGACAGTATACAAAAATTCCAAGAGTCCATGCAACTGGGCATCTGGAAAACACTTCAGTCTCCACTCCATAGAAAGGGGATAAGACATGCTCTGATGAGGACAGGCACACAAACTCACAGAATGGCTGAGGTTCGCAGGGACCTCTGGGTCCATCTGACCCAACCAGGGACACCTAGAGCAGAGGGCCCAGGCTCAGGTTCAGGCAGCTGTTGGATATCTCCAAGAAGGAAACCTCTCAGCCTCTGGGCAACCTGTGACAGGCCTCAGCTGCACACACAGCACAGTAGTGCTTGCCTGTGTTTGAAGCAGTCTCCTGCGTTCCAGTTTGTGCCCATTGCTTGTTGTCTTGGCAGAGATGCTGCAGTTCCTTAATCCTTTTTGTGTCCCTTCATTGAACTCTCTCCAGTAGATCTCTGGTACTGGGGGCCCAGAACTGGACACAGAACTCCATCTATATTAACTAGATTTTCTGGCTAGAAATAAATAGATTAATTGTGTAATCCTTGGTGTTACAGTGTCCACACACAACCTAGATATTTGTTGAGCTGTACATTTTCAGTTTCTCCGTTATGACCATTTATACAATCACATTGTACAGGAATGCTGGGGAAAAAGCAATCTCCTGCTAAGACAGTACACTTGGATTACCTCCCTCTTACAGAATATGATTTGAGGTATACATGAGTAAAGTATACTCTGCTCTAAAGTAAGTAAAGTACTACAACACTCTGCCATGGTGACATGTCACCTGGAGTACTGTGTCCAGTTCTGGGCTCCCCAGTACAAAAAAGACAGGGATCTCCTTAAAAGAGAGCAGACTCTCTTATAAAGAAGGTCTGGGTCTGTTCAGGCTCAAAAAAAAGAAGACTCAGAAGGGATCTGATCCATATCTATAAAAATCTAAGGTGTGGGAGGCAAAGGGATGAGGCTGGACTCTTCTCAGAAGTGTGTGGCAATAGGACAAGGGGAAATGGCCACAAACTAATTCATAGAAAGTTCAGCACAAATGTGTGTAGGGTTTTCTTCACAGTGAGGGTGACGGAGCATCTCTCCTATTATGCAAAGCTTCCTAAGTCAAATTTCTCCACATACTAGAATACAGTATTTAGTATCTGATTTTGTTAATATAAGACAAAGAACAGAAAAGGAACAAAAAATTAACATCAGTAGAAAAATAATATTGCTTAATGGTATTTCCCTCTGGAAATCTAAATCTACTCAGCCTGTCCAGATCCCTCTGTAGGGCCTCACTACCCCCAGGCAGACTGACACTTCCAGCCAACTTGGTGTCATCTGCAAACTTACTGAGGGTGCACTCAATGCCCTCATCCAGGTCATCAATAGAGACATTGAAGAGGACAGGCCCCAGTACTGACCCTTGGGGAACGATCACTCGTGACTGGTCACTAGCGGGATGTAACTCCGCTTAACTCCATTTTTGAGCCACTGTGTTTAATGTTGAATTTTGCTTTAAGAAAACTTAAAATTAAATCCACCATGGCACTGTATGGATTATTTCATAATATTATTTTTAAAAAATGAATGATTCTGCTTTTGCTGAGGCAGTGTTCTTCACAGTCTTGGGAAGAAAACTGCTGTTACATACATGAAATCAGTGGGAAGAATCAATACATCTGCTGCTCATTGCACTTGCCACTGTTTTCCACTTTTTAATCTGTAGAGAAAGGAGCAGTTCAATACTCATTTTACAAAAGAATAAAAAGATGCAGTGTGGAACCAGACTCCAGCAACATTGATAAGCAAAGATGTGCTTTCACTTCCCTTTCATCAATTGCTCAACTGGTAAATTGCACTGTATCCTGTTACAGCTCTCAACAGGGCCACATCCTATCCTGTTTCAGAAAAGGGTGGTTGACTTCAGAGAAAGAGTAGGATGGAACTGTATTGTGAGAGAAAAGGACTCTACAGGCAAATTACCTGCAACATCAAGAGATGAGTGAAAATCTGTGGATTGCAATAGGAATTATCTGAGAATGTCATAAAAATTACAACTAGTGAACAGCAATTTTCAACAATTTCCCTTGTCTTCTCTGCTAGAGTTGTACAATTAAAATAGTCTTACTGAGATATGAAGATGCAAGAGGCAAGTTATACTTCCTGGCAAAAATGAAGAGAAATCAAGAAAGGAATAGGGACTTAATTATTTTCAAGGCAAGATTTTAAACAATTGGGCCCTGGCTTTACTGGACTATGTTCCTCTGCTCACATTTCCAAGTAAAGTATATAAAAGCATTATTTCACAGCACAGTACTCTCATTCGAGGCTATGAATATCAATGGTAGTACCAAGGCTGACCAAGCTGGCCCAAAGTCCTGAAATTCAGCATATGAAGGGCAGTAAGAATAGAGAACACCTGGGGTCATGGCAAAAAAATCCAAGCTGACAAGCAAGCCTGTGGGTGAACAGATTTCTGAGGCTCTGAAACTTGCTTTTCTTTTAAATGAAATTATTCATCTGTCATGAGATCAGATAAAGACTGGATACTTCAAAAATGCGGATGTTTGGCTCATCATTTCTAGAGTCTAAAAACTGCTGATCAATAACTGTATTTATGGAATGGAAACTAACCTGTTGTCCTTATAAGTTATGAAACAAAACTATTTATATAACACAAAAAACCACAATGACGAGAAAAAGATTCTTAGTATGACTAAATCAATCACCAAATTGCATCTCTTGTACATCCCTGTGAAACATCTAACTTCTGGAGATAGCAATCACAGGTGAGAAGAAAAATAACTACAGCAATAACAGTTACATTTGTACTGCAAGAGATATGGATGAAATAAAACCAGCACCCACACTTGCGTCACAAATTTGTTTCAAAATGAATCTGAAGCAGCAGGAATGTGACTTACCATCAGTAACACCCTCCTGAAGAGACCCATATTGATTGACTCTGTGAGCAGGTGAATGCTAGCGATGTCTGCACCGCCACGGTCAGCTCCTAATGAGACCTGGCTCGGATCTCCACCAAAGCTACCAATGTTCTGCTGCACCCACTTCAGAGCTGCCAGCTGATCCAAAAGGCCTGCATTTCCACTTGCCTCAGAAGAGCCTGCTGTAGTAAATGAATAAATCAATTTGAAAAGAAAAACAAAAAACAAAAAAACACAGCTAAAAACATCTGAATTTTTTGTTAACTGCTACAACTCAGGTATCAATAATGCACATTATCACTTTTTCTGGTGAAAGCAAGAGACAACAGATAGTTAATGAGTTAAAATTCTCCAAATTCAAAACCATAAATAAATCCAACAGAAGAAAGAAAAACCAGGAATAGAAACAGCTGAAACTATGTGTTTATTCAATTGCCAAGATCAAATAGTCCACTTTTAAAGAGTAAACTGAGAAACAAGGGAAGGAAATGAACAGGCAGTGGAATAAAAAGCTGTCGCTTTGTGTACAGATAACCCTGTCTCAGGCAAAAAGCGCTTGAACACACACGTTGTGTAGTGCACATCTGTGTGCCTTCCGTAATGATTTACTGAGGTATCACAGCTGAATTAAGTAGCAGAACAGAATGTAGTGGAGACAGATTACTAATAGCCTTGTTGGTCTTAAAGATACCCACATCACAACAGACATAACTACCATTCTCCTCTCAGAGGTACTGCAAATAACTGAATACACAGCTCCGGAAATTACAAACTTCTGCCTATAGCCATAGCTTCAGCTGATCAGGTCAAGCCACTGGAGTGAAGCAACAGCAGTAAATCCTTTCTGGACTGTTTTAAGAAGCCTAATTTTAAGAGCTCGCTGCAAGCATCCTGACACTTCATGGGAGGAAGTGAAATCCATGTAAATGTTACAGTCACACAACGTGCCTTGCTACCAGTATGATAAACAGGAAAACCAAGGAGGGAAATACAACCAGTTCCTTCTGCTCTGGCAAAAACCACAACCAGGTTATGAAACGTACCATGCTGGGGGACTGGGGCATGCCCTGGCCTCCACACCACTTGGACTAAAAGAAATGTGTCCTTTCACTTCTTGAGTGAATCTTTTTTACTCCTTGAGTCAATACCTATTGTATAAATCTCACGGGCAGTATTTTTACAAGAATATTACATTCCTTGTACCACAGGAGAATGAAAAAAACCTGATGTTCAGGAGGAAGCAGACAATGACAACTGTATGTATTTCTGTTATTATTAAATTGGAGAAAAACAAGGCTCCCAAATGTAAACATGAAGATCCTCTTTCATATGACTTCACGGGCTCTTTTAGGTGAATCAGGCATAAAAGACATGACCATTTTCTCTATTCCCTTGCCATCTAAATCACTGGCAATTCAACTTAATATTTCCAGGTGCAAAACCAGAGTTGAAGTCTCTATTAAGACTGGGGGGCGGCAAATCAAGTTAAACTTTCAGTGTATTCAGAAGTATGAGTGGATTTTAACTCTGCAAAAGCTCTTCATTAGGATATGAAAGCAACAGCAGAACTAACAACAACAACAGCAAAGGAAATCTGTTATTCTTCTCGCTGTCCTTCCTCAGTTTAACCCCTTCATTTCTAGTTTTGCAATTCATGACAAGTCAACAGGAGAGGGTACAGTACTTTGCTCAGCTGGAAAATGAAAATGACATTGCTTACAAGTTAACTTGTAAGTAAGTTAATTTTTGTTAGTAATTTCAGGTCTTTCTAACAACCTTGCTCCCTAAAATCCTAAGAGGATTATCCAAAGAGGATCTTTCGTCTTTGAAAACGATGGACAACTTCCAATGGACCAGAATTCATCCCAGACTTTTAGCAAGAGGAACAATCCACATGAAAAAAAGGTTAGAAGATTCATCCTGATCTCTCAGCTATGGGCTTTAATTTAAACACTGATATGTAATATTAAGTCCAGATAGCAGTTTCCACTGAGCAAAAAAACCTAGTTGAGATTCACAAGGCTGAAGCAGGTAATGCGTGAGCAGTGCTGCCTAATGGAAGCTTGCTCAGCATGTATCCATACTTCATTTGACTCTAGGCAGAACTCAGCAACAGTATCACTGTCATAAACATCCAGTTCGCAGTAATGAAAACAGTGATTCTTTCCCCAGATACACCTATCACCAACTTCATATCAAAAAATGAGTAAGGAGTCTGTGGTATAAACTCTAAACTTAAAGAATAGGCTTTGCTGATAGTGAGCTTAGAACAAAAGTGGACAGAAGGAGAACTGGCAAACAGTTCCAGCAATAACCCCAAATGAGGCAAAATTCACAGTGCTGACAAACAACGAATATTCAAAAGAGTTACATTGCAAAGTATATCGGTCTGGCATTTGCAAGTACGAAAAAAAATAAACTAAAGGACATACAGCTATTAATGGACTCACTGGAGTGAACAAGGATTGTCAACCAGGCAGAGGGAGACAGAATTCCACTTGCAGTTATTTCTTGTCCATTTCCACTCCTCTTCCATAGTACAAAGATAAAAATTTCTAAAAAGTCCTAACTAACATATATATATATTTTAAGCATAACTGTTATAAAACGCAATTAAGCCCACAGTTGCATTTATTCTAGAAATCCATGACTTACCAACACTAAGGAAGCCGAAAACACCAACCCTGTAGTTTGCTGTTACAACAATTGTGTTGCTTATGCCAGCGAGGTATGAGCCATCTATGATTGTCTTTCCTGCCTCAGCACTGTCACTCCCTCCATTGTGGAAGAACAGCAACACTGTCATGTTTTTCACCTGCAGTGACGAACAACTTAGTTAGTATTCCTGTAGTCAACTCCCCAATGAGAATACAATCTTCCCAGTTAAAATTTTATCTAAGCTGTTCATAGCACTTTAACAGTGAGCATAACGACAGGATGTTTACAAGGCTAGGCCTAAACTGTCCATAAGGAACTTCACACTGCATCCCACATAAAGAAGAAATAATAGCACAATTATGTTTCTCTAACAACTGGTGGTTGGACTAGATGATCTTGGTCTTTTCCAACCTTAATGATTCAATGAATCCAGTTATCTATCTCAAGGCAGATCATCTCACTGATTCAGCCACTGATCACCTGGTAGGCTTGTCTTTGTTGTAACGTGTCTGCTTTACGGAAACACTCAGTTCAAGCAATAGGGAAACTGGACAAAGAAATGTCCTGTTAGTTTGTCTTTGTGAGCAGGACCAACTCAATACCTGTGCAGGGCTGTTTCCTCAGCTCCAGTCTCTTAGGATAAGAAGGAATTATAATGGACTGCTGCTCCTTTCAGAGCCATTTCAGTTTTCCTCAGAAACTGGGGATTTTGAAGCTGGTAAGGGGTCTGGAGCATAAGTCTTACAAGGAGTGGCTGAGTGAGACTGTTTAGTCTAAAGAAGAGGAGGCTCAGGGGAAACGTTACAATTCCTCAGGGGAAACTCTACAATTCCTTGAGAGGAGGCTGCAGCAAGGTGGGGGTCCCCCTCTTTTCCCAGGCGGCCATTGACAGAATGAGAGATAATGGCCTCAGGATGTGCCATGACTGAATAGAAGGAAAACTTTATTCCCAGAAGAACATTGAGACATTGGAACAGGCTGCCCAGGGAGGTGGGGGGGTCACCATCTCTGGAGATGTTTAAGAAACATGAAGATGTGGCACTGGAGGACACAATGTAGCATGCATGGTGGTGATGGGACGATGGTTAGACTAGATGATAGTGGTTTTTTTCCAAGCTTAATAATTCTATAATTCAGTGATTCTATGATTTTTCCCAAAACAGCACCACATCCGTGTGCACCCTTCTCAAGACTTGTAGCTGGGCAGCCACTTCATGGCCAGTACAACATCAGAACTGCACAGGAGGCTCCAGTGCATGCCAGCAGACTATGACCCCATAAAAATGACACTTTGAAAACATACCAGTGACACATACGGTGTTTTGTATGTGCTTTTTTGCTTTTTATCCCCCCCACTTCCTGCAGCAAAGAGCAATGTAGTCTGTTCCCATGCTAGAAAGTTTTACTTTAGAGTGCAACCTCAATTTTACATTTAGTATGTTCAATCCTTATCACTCTCCTTGGGACCACAGAGAGCAAGGCTCTTCTCAGTAGTGTGTCATACATGCACATACATACTACTTTCTGCTTTGGAATCTGGTGGTGTTTTTCAAAGGGCTGGTGGCCCCTGCAACAGCACCAAGTACACCTGAGGTTTGAATTTTTCTGCAGCAAAAGGGCATTTGAGCTTTGCTGCTGTAGTTTTTTGGAAGTGGCTAAACTAAATGCAGCAAGCCCACTTGCTCTGGCAAAAGAAGTTTCCAGCAGAAATGCCACTAGCTGTTTGATAAGAGGAGCATCAGAGATGCAGTGGTTGCAGACTCCTGCAAAAGTTCAGGAGGCAAACTGTCCTCACTTCCCTTCACTGGCCACTAATCTGTGCACTGATAGGGCACCACTACCTCCTTTCTCTCCCTGTCTCATCTATCTGAATAATTATTTCAGAGGCGTCTTATGATCACCATAAGATTACCAAGATGCACCCAGAAAGTGAATGAACTGAAATAGGCAGCTTTAAGGAACTTCTGATTCCAAAGAAAAAATTCTTAATTCACTGTGCCTTGTCACTGGTTCCCATTTCTGCTTGTCCCAAAGCATGGACAGATAGATGAGGAGAAGCAAAGAGGAAAGACTTTGTTTTCCCATGGAAATTCATTCTAAAATATGACTGCATGAAACCATGGCAGCTAAAACCACAGGAAATATGATGCTGAGATTGTTCAGTCCCCAGCTCACTGTGGTTAAACTCAAGGTTGGAAATGTCCACAGTGGGACATAACACTAATCTCCACCTGCCCTCTAAGGCACATACTGCAATGTGTTTGGCAATCTTACTCAATGCTGTTGGGATGAAGAGATAAGAAGCTAAAGATAGGGGACAAAAAGGGTAAAATCAAATGTGATGCAACACATATGGAGCAATTTATGGGAAGATGTAGTACTAGGGCTGTACTAAGTGCCTGGATGCAGCATTCCCCTTTTTAGTCTGCATTGTGCAATGACAGATACCTCTTCTACATAAGGGTATATTTTCATGAAATATAACTTGAGCTTTAATCCCAAGGGATTGCAGTCTCAGAGCTCATGGATTTGGGCATTTTAGATGAAGACTGTTTACCATAACTACCTTCCTAATTCTCGTTTGCCATTTAAAGAATACAGCACAATTATTTGCATGCTGTAATTGAACTGTGCCTCACAAAATGAGACATTTTGTATTATCTCTGAGATATCTATTTACTAGCCAATCTAGTAAACAATAATAATCCAGATAATCTATTTACTAGCCAGTTTATTTGTTTTACTTATATCAGCTGCTGGATAATTTACTTGGAAAAGAAGTAGATTTACTCCATTTTCTCAGCCAAATTCAAGAAACCACTGCAGTAAAATCCATGAAGAGCTGTCAAAGAAACACAAGCCCTTGACTAAAGACTTCTGGTATCAGCTGCAGCTTCTACATTCATCATCACAGAATCATAAGGTTTGAGTTGGAAGTGACCTTAAAGCTCATCCAGGTCCAACTCACCCTCATGGGCTGCTTGCCACCCACCAGATCAGGTTGCCCAGGGCTCCATCTAATCTGGCCTTGAATGCAAACAGATTAACTTTGAAGTGTAAAACCTGTACAAAGAATTCCAGCTGAGACACAGCCAGACGTGTCCAGACAGTTTACCTAGCAAGGGATTTCTTTTGGGGAAAAAAAGCAGCTCTGCTGTGGTCATGCCCGTGTGATCCCAGACCTTAAAGGGGACAAAGACTACAAGTAGCCAGAAGTCTGATATTGAGAACTATTTTTCCCCGTGTGACTAGCGATAGGATGAAAGGCAATGCCCTCAAGTTGCACCAAGGGATGTTCAGGTTGGATATAAGGAAAAATTTCATCTCAGAAGGAGTGGTGAGGTGCATTGGAACAGGCTGCCTATGGAGGTGGTGAAATCACTGTTTCTGAAGGTATTCAAGAAATGTGCACATATGCACTGACTGACATGGCTTGGTGGGCATAGTGGTGGTGGGATGTCTGTTGGACTTGATGATCTTAAAAATCTTTTCTGATCTTAATGATTCTACAATTTCATGGTTCTTCAACTCTCAAAAGAGCACTTAATGAGTGATAATTAAGGCAAGGATAGATTTGAATCAGGCAACTTGCAAGGCTTTTAACACTTCAGGATCACTTTGTAAGGAATAAGCACACAAGAGATGATGTGAGGGGGAAGTTCTTTACAGGTAGAGTGGTGATGTGCTGGAACAGACTGCCCAGAGAGGTTGTGGATGCTCCATCCCTGGAGGCATTCAGGACCAGGTCGGATGGGGCCCTAGGCAACATGATCTAGTATCAGATCTGGAGGTTGGTGGCCCTACCGTGGCAGGGGAGTGTGAATTAGATGATCTTTGGGGTCCCTTCCAACTCAAGCCATTCTATGGTTTTATGATTCTTTGATTCTACAGTGCAATAAAAATGGGAGTAACACATGCAGGTAACAGCAGAAAGGGAGAGGTTATACTTTCTGCTCTTATTTAGCAGAATTTCAAGCCTTAACCTTAGAATCCTTAGAGTTGGAAGGGACCTCTGAAGGCCACTTAGTCCAACTTTCCTGCAATGAACAGGGACATGAACAGCTAGATCAAGTTGCCCATCTTGCATTTGCTTGGTTCTAGAAATCAAGCTGAAATGCAGCTATGCTCTAGTGATGCAGCAGGAGGTGATGGTTATCGGCAGAAAAAAGTACCTCAGGAGTGCCAATTTTACTTGGAGGGTTATGTAGTACATGTAGCTTTGGAAGCAAAATGAGATAATGTCATTCGTCTTTTTCAGTGTTTGACACTAAGAGTCCTTTGATGTCGAGGAGTTGTGCCCAGATGATGCTCTTGTTCAGGTCTAAAATGCTACTGAACAACCTCTGTATTTGCTGTTCTCTAGGAGATTTTAACATTTGAAATTTGTTTAGCTAGTTTATCTTTTTAAAAGAAAAAAATGTAAAATTATAGCTCTCAGAATGCAAGTGAAAAATAGAACTTGCTACAAGAAGAAACAGGAAAATGCCGTGCATTCTGCTCCCTGATACTTCTGCAAAAACAGAAGTTTTGATTCTTTTAGGTGGCACATATGACTTGACCAGACATGCTTCTACATTACGCCTCTACCAAAAGACAAGACAGATTAAGTACAAAACTACTAAGGAGAAAAGAAAAGCCTTTTTATTCTATCAGATGGTAGAAAATGTAGTGCTTTTGAATGAGCTATCTTGAAAGCAGCACTTAAGTGGAGATGGCAAACTGCCTGGGAGAGCAACTGATGTTTTCAACAAGCAACGTCTGTGCTCAACACAAAATGACAGTCTGGGACTGCAGGGAGAAATGATTTAGTCTTTCTACTGATTAAAAGGACCCTGCATGGGGCTGTGCACTCTGCTGCCAGAGACAGCTCTGAGGTGAGGCAGCCAGCCCAGCTCTTTCCAGGCATGCACTGAGAAAGAGACATCACTTGGTGTCACCTTCTGAAAATTACAGTGGAAATAAAAGCCCTGTTCCTTTATTCTGGGTTCACTCATCAATGGGATCGGTATGTTATTCAGTGTCTTCCTCCCCAGCCCCAAAGGGTTTGGCCAACCATCTCAGCATGGTTCTAACACGAAGCTTTATTTTATATCTGTTTACAATAAGAAATTCAGTTTTCATGTGACAGTTTCTCAGGTTGCACCACTGGCTCAGTCATCTTTGAAAGCCCTATTTTAATGCAGTGTTGACAGGGCACAAATTTAGCATTGTTTGCTACCCTCATTCCTCAGCTTCACCTCTGGAGGTCAACAGGGGAACAGTCACTGTGTGCTGCCACTCAACTGCTGGCAAGTACTGGTATGTTATTGTCTTTTGGATGCACCGTATCACTTCAGGGACGTTTCCATTTCTGACCCCAGCCTCTCCTCCTTGGCTTCCACCTTCCTCTTGTGTTTTGTTTCTCTTTTTGTCTCTTTCATGTCCAGCCTTTTAATTTTCTACCCTCCCATTTACCCAGCAAAGCCTGCAGGGAGTAAGATTGCACCAGGAAAAACTGTTGTTTTTTGTGTTTGTTGTGCTTAATTTAACCTTGCAGTGCTTTGTGAACACCACATGGAAAACAGTAATTTGCACCAATTAGAAGTGCTTTGAAAAGAGACAATGCTTAGCTGCAAAAAAATTCTGCTCATCTCCTACTTACTGTGGTGACAGGAACAAAGACATTCAGATATAAGCAGTCTTCACTGACAGAGTATGATGGAGTCTCTCTGTCTCCTGGCTGCCAACAAGTTGACCTATGGAAATCAAGACAATTACAATAAAAACTTGTATTCTTTTTCCACTGCTGCCATTTCTTCAGATTTTGATGAACTGTTTGAAATAACAGTAATAACATCTTTTACTCTATGGATCTCTATCAAATTTAACATGGCACCCTCCTACATCACAGCAAGAAATTGGTTGGTTGTATGCACCCATATGAATGCAAAATAAAATAAAATAAAAACACTGTATTTTCCATGATTTTATATTTTCTTCCCTGAGAAAACCAACACCATTTTAGAAGGAAGCTGGCTGAATTTCATTTTTTCATGTATGTGGTATCTCATGATTAGTATCAGCACCTCCATCCCCCAGGATCTCCTTGTGCCAAGACTGACTCTGAGGAAAGGCTGCCACCTGCTGAGGTGAGTCCACAGTTCCATAGCTCCTCCAACTTTAAATATAATATTTTATAATTTAATAATCGTAATTATTTTTATAATGTCTTTTTTTTTCCCAGAAGTCTTTGTTCAGATCCATATTGGTATTAGGAAAAGTTTCTTCTCAGGGAGAGTGGCTTAGAGACATGATTTAGCGGGCTTGGTGGTGGGTTTATGTTTGGACTAGATGGTCTTAGAGGTTTTTCCAACCTTACTGATTCTTTGGTTCTATAAATATTTATCTTTTATCATTAATGGAATTGGTGTAATGTGAATTTCTTGAATAAAAAACATTGTGCAATAGCAATATACTAAGATATATACTTATCAACACTTTTTATACATACAGAGGTTGATGTTTTTCTGATTCTTTCAGTGCAACTCCACATTGCTAAGGTCATATAATCTTTTTTAAACTTAAATGAGTAACAGAAGATAGGTGTCAACTGTTCCACTGGCACTGAGTAGGAACAGAACAACTACGGTCCCTAAATTTTTCCTCATTGCAAGATTAGATGTTTTTTTTTTTCAATGAGGGATCATGCAGATAGCTGAACCTTACTCAGGTCCCATCAGACACCATGGTATTTCTGCATACACCAAGAGCTGATGGTGTGTATGGTAACCTAACATCACTGTGCACCTGAAGAAACAAAAGATCATGTCTCACCAGACCCCTCCAATGTAGGTAGATGAGGCTGTACCTCACATGGTTGTGCTGTTAACAACCCTACAACTCAGGTGCAACCTGGTAAGACCACCAAAGAACAAATACACTTCAAATGCTGAAAAAGTTGTACCTCTTCACTCAGTTAATCAGGCTTTGCTAGAAAATTCTGGTGACAAATCCTGAATAATGAAGAGAACGAACAGCATCCTCACAGCTGACACATTTCCTCAGGATAGAATAACACAGGATCTCAGCAGACCTTAGGTTAATACGAGCTGCTTTGGAAGCACTTCAGACACTAAACCTCTTATCTCAGCCCTGATTTCTAGAATCCCTATAAAGAATGTCCATGGAGTCCTTCTCTCCCTTTCACTGTTTTGCATCTTCAGTTTCATGTGTATCAACTTCCTACATACATCTACAGCATAGCTTACCCAGATGTGTTTTGTATGCTCTGTATTTTGCTTGCTGTTAAATATACTATGAGAAAGACACTTGTTTCTATTTACTGCTGCATTTCTATTTGCTGCCTTATTTATATATATATATATATTAAATCTGCAGTCTGGGTACATTCCATAGCACAGACACTTCCTGTAATCCAAACCTTGCTTTCTTTCATTAAGAAATACACACTCAAAATTTGTCTTTTTGGTCTCCCAAAGAAAAAGTCATGCCACAGAGCTAAATGAAACACAGACATGTACACAAAGCTTATTTCTCTAGATATCTCTGACCTAAGCTCTGTAAACCAACTGAGCAGTGGTGTCTATACAGCCCTAAAGAGACAGGGCTACCCACCAGGGAACATTAGATACAGAGACTTTGGAGGAATTTAACCTATCTGCTAACATGGTTCCTATGTTTTGAATCCTTTTAATACATTACCTAAAATGTGTAGTGCTTCAGACCAAGCAATGTGACAAATATTTGCCTTCTAAGATTTTTTGTATGGAGAAGTCTAGATGAAACTGGGCTGGTTAGCCTCTGGTGCATTAAAATGTCCCTTGTTTGATTCAATACTCTACAATGAATAGAGAATTGAAATACTCTGGAAATACTTAGAATTAAAATGGATTGATGGTAGATGGTATATGTGGAGTTATATGTAGATTCAAGTCAGTGTACCTAAAGCTGCCTTTTTCTTTGAGCTGCTTGCATGCATTTACAAATAGATGGAGAAATTACTCTTTTTACTAAAGAAAATCCCAAACTTACATTCATCTATATGCTATGGGCTCCTTTGAAAGAAAAGATGTGAATAATTTGGCCATCACTATTCTCATACACATGGGTGAAACAAGTGCTTCCACAGATATCACAGGAATTTCTTACCGAGCCACAGTAGCGTTCCAGGTTTCCTTCCAAGCAAATGGTTCTGGAGGATTAAAGCGCCTCTCTGCAAGAGGAGGTGCAGCATAGGGAATCCCCAGGAACTGGCTGATATTTTTCCACTCTGAACCAATCCGTACTGCCTTGGGTTTGCCGATCAAATCACCGTGGGATGGAATGTACACAGATGGGACTAAATCTGATTCAGAAATGGGCTGGACTAAATCTAATGTGGGTGGAGAGAAATAAAAAAAATTATTTGCTCTTTTAAGTTAGCACCATTTTAGAAATGAAAATTATCTACTTGAAATTCAAGCAAATGGGATTATGTGCGTAATCCACTTCTGTAAATGGGACTTGGATAAAATTATGTTGTTTCTTCACTTGAAATACTTCATGTTGTGCAAGATATTAGCTAATAGGTACAGACATTTATCTAATGTGCTTTCAAACCCTATTCTCAAACATTTCTTTCCATTAGACATTGCATTAATATGTATACTTGAGAACTTTTACTAAAAGAGAGATTTTCAGATTCTTCAGATTCTCCTCCACCACTAACTCTAAAAACCAAGATATTAAACCTTTAAATATTTATAGCAGGTCAGAAAGAAGAAAGACTAAAACACATCTCATTGGTTTACGTTGCCACCAGCACAGATTTATGTCTCAAACTCCTTATTTTTTGATTTCAGAAAGTTATGAATCGTTCCTCAATTTGGTCCAGTTTTGTTTTCTTTTGCTTTAATATAAGGATTACCTGGACTATTTGCCACATACAGAAAAGTCTTTTTATTCAAACAGAACTAAGAGATATCAAGTAATATTCCATTCTTAATCCATTCCTACCACAGGCAGGAACCAAATTCTAAGACACGTAACTAAAACCTGAGCAGTTCATAAATACACCCGAGACTAGCTTTTGCATTGGAGTTGGTGATTTTGGTTCATTCGATAATGATAAATCTGTTTGTCTCTCACTGAGTTTGAGCCAAGAAGCTTTTCCTTAATTGCCATGTTTTTCACAGAAACCTCAGTGAACAAAAAAGGAAATATTTTTCTCCTCTCATTGTTACCTGCTTCCTAATAGAAGATACAATCAGAGTCATATCAAAAGAAAGCATTTAAAAATATCAGAGAATGACACAAGAGAACTCAAAGCTTCAAATAAGTACAGAGCTAAACAATAAAATCTTCAGCTCTCTGGACACATCTTTTTCTGTCTGAAACCATTTTCACTTCTTTTAAAAGAAGTCAACCTTGGGTGTTTTGTTTTTTTGATTGTACTTTGCATTTGTTGTTTTCTCTAAGATATAGTACTTAAGACTTTTGATATATTATTGGGTTTCACCCTTCTTTGCATTATTCACAGAATTTAGTAGGAAGAAAAAGAAATAACAATTATAGATCATGAGGAAGAATCTAGGCTTTCATTACTGTTTTGTTTGTTTGTTTGTTTGTTTGTTTGTTTGTTGTACCATTCTGTACTTTCCAGAACTTATTTTGTAGGCCAACCTTCCTCTATTTTATTTCCTTCAGTAGGTAATGTTATTATTATGTTTTTTTTTTTTTTTAATACATACAAAAATATTTAGGGGACATTTTCTCATCCTATTCAGCCTTAACTTTACTAAAACAATAATGGACACTTATCTAGGAAACTTCCATAATACTTTATGCCTAATATTTCCTCATTCTCTCAAAATGAGAATTGCACCCAGGCCACCACGGTTGAATTCCTCCATTCCTAACCTTACAGCTCTTACCTTGTCTCCTGTAGATGTACGTAGCTGGCTCTTTGAGTAGAACCTGACATCTGTGGCCTTCCAGGCCATGTGAGCAGATCTGTGTATCAGGGTAAAAAAGGCATCTAATTGCTGAAGCCTGGATTTCCAGTGTAACTACTGTACATGTCTGGTTCCTTGAACATGCTGTGAGGCGAAACATGAAGAAAAAGAACAAATCAAATGTGTTCTTAAAGTGATTTGTATTGAATTGTTACCAAATGCTTAAAGGCAAATGTTTCACAACAGGTCAAACAACAAGATTACTAAGTCCTAAGGAAGAGTAATGGGGAATAAAATGTCCCCATATTTCCCAAATGTTCTCCAAACCAGACAAAAATTATATCAGCCTTAAAATGGAGCATTTCAACAAGAGAACTGCTCTCACAGACTGTAAGAGAAATAAAAAATCTTCTTATAAACCACTGAGGATCTGAACTGAATTCACACAGTCCCCAGGTCAGACCCCTGATCAGAGAAATTACCTATTTTGTTACTACAGCTCAGCTCCTGCTTCATCCCACTCACAGTTAACCTGCACTCTCACACTGAAGCTACCTGTTACTTTAGGTAGTTCTACCATGTTGTAGCAGTAGTTCTACCATGTTTAACACATGGATCCAGTTACAAAAGAGCACCTCTTAACTGGTTTTTATATAATTATGACATCATCCTTTTCGTGATTTGCTACTGTATTATCAAAATGCCTGAAGAGATCTTTATGAAAAAAAAAAAAAAAAAGAATACATAAAATAAGCATATCTATATTTGGTGGTGGGATAGGGAAGGAACTGTTTCTGATGTTTCATTCTCACAAGCCAATCTGCTCCCGTAAAGTTATGGAGAAACATTTCTTACCAGATAGACAATAGTTTTCAGCAGCGGCAAAGTCATTGGATATATCCCTGCTAACATGCACAGCTTCAAAGTTTGAGATGGTTGAATCCATGAGAACAGAGGTCACATTTAAGGGTTGCCATATATCCAAATACTCTGTGAAATGAATCATTGAAAATAGTAGAGAAAACAGTAGAACAAACAAACACATACAAAGCAACGACAAAGAAACAAAACAAAACAAAACAAAACAAAACAAAACAAAACAAAACAAAACATAACAAAACAGAAGATCATATAGAAGAAAAAGCACTGAAGAGTTATCCAGTAAGAGGTTTTTCACCTTCCTTTACATCAACTTGGAACAAAATTGGCTGGCGGGACCAGTTCTATCTGCAGAGGTCATGCACAGCTAGGTTTCCAAAAGTATTCAGTTATTAAAAAGGAAATGAGAGTAGCTCTATCCAGGTCTTATTCATGTAATTACCACTGATTTAAATAAAAGCTATCAAATCAAAACTCACAGGCCTAATTACATTAAAGGACATGTATCCTAATACTTCCACTCAGGTGTTCGAGCAGGCACAGTAATGAACTCATTTGAAGGCAAGTAAGCATCTTACATATGACCAAGCACTTCTAGAGATAGAAATCTCTATATAGACAGGGATTGCTGTTCTAAGGTACGCCTCACCTCAGCCCTAGTCACAAACAGGATAGGTGTCTACATCTGAATTAATCAGGAGGAACAGATAGTTTCAGGATGCAGTATCTCCATCCTGATTTAGATGTTTGCTTTGGGATGAGGAAAATCATCACATGGACTTCACTGAATACATGATCTGGATGCACAGATTGTCTCATATTACTGGTTGAAACAGAGATGTCTGTGTCACCTGCATACATCTACAAGTGCATATGCACGTGTGCACATACAGATTAATTCTAATTTACATCAAATTCTCTCAAACCCATCATATTCTTCTCACAATTAATTTAAAATAAAAATCCATGATCATTTTCTCATAGGGACAAAAATATCTGTAGGCCACCAACTTTGCACACACAGATAGAAAATAAAACAAAGCTCAGTAAAGAACATGCCATTAATTATTTTAGTTGCTTCCTACAGATAAATGTCTTAAAAACAAAACGGTCCTAATGTGTACAGATGAGTCCTAAACAGGAAATTGGTGTTACCCTTTCTATGTAATTGTAGGATGGGGACAGTGCTTAGTCAGCTGCTGCCTTGCTATTCTTGGCAAGCAGTTCTTGTCCCATTGCTTCAGTTCATTTACCACACAGATGCAAAAATTATGATTCATTTGGTTCATTTCATTAAAGATTAAAGATCCCTATGTTAAAAGATTTTTATTTTATCCCTTTATGTGGAATAGAGCATAACACATAAAGGCACAGTGGTCGCTTTCCAGGCCATGCTAAAGCACAGAGCAGCGACCATTCATGATGCAAGAACCAGCAGTTCATACATTCATACCTAAAATATCTTTTCCTTAGCTTATTCTTCACCCTGAATCTCACATGAGGGACCCTTGCAACCTTTCACCCTACCCAGGTGGGTTTTTCATTCCTTTGCATTCTCACTTTTAGAGGGAGAATTCATATTTTCATACCAGATTTATACTGATGACTTCTAGCATTTTCCCTTTCCATTGTTCTGCCCAGCTGACCCCAAATGCAGGTAAATGCAGAAACACTAAGGCTTTTTTTGATGACAGAGCATGGCCCTTAGACCCAGAGCCAACCATGACACTACTATGGGCAGATATTTGTTGGAAGAAAAGATTTTATCCATCGGTTATTTCCTTCTTCCCTTTCTTCCACCCAACTGAACACACAGCAATGCCTACAGGCCATGCATATCTACATCATTATGTGGGCAAAACAGAACTTTCCATAGCTGGCATAAACTTGCATCATCGAGAAGCTGCTCTCACAATGCACATAGTGTTATCTTGGCACTGCCGTACTGAAAATGCATAATACACCTGATGGGCTGAAACATGTTCCTGGCTTATATATAGTTAGGCTCTGCTCTTCTAAACCACATTTTGGCAATTGCTCTGATTGGATAATTACAATACACTGAATCGAGTCCGCCATGTAACTTTTATTGCAAAATTATAGGTGTCCCATAAAGAGAGATTCTCTCTTCCAGATGTTCCTGTTTGGATAGGCAAGGTTTTAAGAATGGATTTGCAATAGGGCCCTCACTGCTCTTCCTACTCAAATCAGAGGATCACAAGGCTGAAATACATTTCCTGAGGGCATGCAGTCCAGCCTCCCACTGTCACACGATTGCACTGTAAAATCATCTTAATGAAGTCAGAAAAATCTTCATTATTGACTTCAGTGAAGGCAAAGAAGGGTCTGTTCCGAGTTTGCTGGAAAATCTGACATTAAGTATGAGGAACTAGAGATACAGAAGCACGATAAAAAAATAAAAGGAAAAATGTGGAAAAAAAATCATGATCTTGAGGAGATACATAAATGAGATGAGGTTGTCATGTGGTTAATGAGATACATAAATCAAATATTTGGGTCTACTGTGCCTAATTTATATTAGAAAGATAAATTCAGATCTTGATTCTGAAGATTGTGAACCATGTCTAACACTCCAGACTCAAGCCAAGAAAACTTGTACAAAAAGAACTCAGTGTTTTATATTATTAGACTTCAGATGTTTTTTGTTCTGTGCATGTGTGTTTGGTGGGGCTTTTTTTGTTCTGTTTTTTTTTGTTTTTTCCCTTCAATGATGGCTGTTAGACTGTATAACAATCTCTGGAAATAGTTCATTGTCAACTCATGGTAGACCTGCAGAAAATATGATTCTAAAATAGAGTTGCCTCCCATTTTTGTCAGACTTCTGAGATGTGAATAACTCAAAACGAGAAAATTTCTTAAAACTACTGCATAATAACTATAATCAAACTTCAGATAAACATGTCCCAAACTATCGACTGCATTATTTATGGCCTTCAGCCGCAAGCAATAATGGTATGCTGGTATGAAATGCAAACTTTCTGCCTCCTTCAGTACTTCCAATTATAGTAAATGGTATAGAACAGCAATATAATGATATAACTGTACCAGGTGTTTATTTAGTTTAAAATAAATTGTTTCTAAGTAGGCTAAAATCCTGTTGGATACAAACAAAGACAGAATAATTCTAGCAAGGAGGTTCAGCGTTCTGCATGGGGCACAGTAGATCACTTTCTAGGAATGGTTGAAAACGGCTGTCTCTATTTTAACACCAAAAATCCCTCTGAAACATTCCCAATATTGTGGGAAAACAGGAACATAAAGGATGCTATTAATCACCAGCAATCAGCAACACTTACTAGAAACAGGAGGGATTTTCCAGAGTCTTGTAGGCAAAGCACGAGTTTGTTGGCAAGGTAATCCAGTGCAAGGCTCTCCACCCTAGTGTCTAGTCACTTTCAGATGTTACCCCAATGAATAATATTCACTTTGCAAAGCCTTCAGGCTGCTCTAGTGCTCTCTTTCACTAAGTACCAGTAGGCTATAGGTGTGCTTGTGGTCTCAAGAAAGTCAAGGGGAAAGAAAGAGAAAAGACATCAGTTGTCCTAACCCCCTCCAAGCTTTTCATTGTCCTCTTTTCATCTCCCTGGATTGGTCTGGAGCTTCATAGGGGGTTCCCTCAGCTGACTACATGTTGCAGCAGCTCTGATGGGAAACATTGCCGTAGGAGAAAATCCTGCGGCTACTGCTCAGGGATGCATCACAGGAAGGATGATAAACATGAAGGAATTAAGCAGATGGAAACATGAAGAGTCTAACTGATCATCACATCCATATGCCTAGGTGGTTTCCCAATGAACTGCTTGAGTGGAATGGGAACTGAGCCCATATGATCCCTCCTCACATTTGTGTGTACAGTCTGCAGTCACATGCAGAGATTACTACTAGCAGCTGCCAAATCTTAGTCATGTAGCTCTATCCAATTTAAAACTGAGGAGCCTGACACTAATGCTCATTAAAGTTTGGATAAATACTATACACGTCATAACTATGATGATAAACCTAAAAAGCAGAAACTAAACAACAGTCTTGCTCCTCTTTTACATATTAGATTATTAATATAAATATTACATATTTTACATACAATGAATACTTACAGGCTTTCCATTTTGCTTTCAGTATAAGCAGTTTTCTAAAAAGCCAGGTAAGATGCTTCATAGACCTTTCTACTTCTTTCAGTCTTTGTTATAAAGACATAAAACTTTCTGCCAAACACCTCTGCATAAGCTGTTTGAATAACAGCACTACATAGCTGAAGGATACCAAATAATGCAAGATTTCTCATGTAATTTTTTTTATATTGCTCTGTATCATCAGGTGGCTGCAGGAAGTTCCCCCTAATTATGAGACTGGACAATTTTGTCTTTCAAAGTAACATCCCACCACATTCACAGGAATCATCAGATTTCTTTTTTAAATACTATCATCAGTAAACCAAAACTTCAGAATGACTATATTAGCATTTTCAGCATGGGCAATCTTAAAATAACAGCTGTCATCCTATGGTTGAAGATCACACATCATACCTGAAACTAGCCACAGATGGTTTTATACTCACTCTCGTCACAGGACATGTACGTCTTGAGGGGAAAAAAATGCTCCAAATGCAACAAGTAGGACTTTCCCAATCTGTTCAACTTGTCTACTTTTCGAGTATTATTTCTCAGCTAACAGAAACTAGATCATACTCACAACATGACAGCAGGAGCATAGTCTGCTCCATATGATACAGAAATCAAAGTAGAGAAAACAAATAAAAGTATTATTTTAGTTAAAAATGAAAACAGCACACTCCATTAATTCTACTACAGATTAATAATGAAGATGACTTGGAGAGTTCATTCTGATATCAGAAAGGGTATCACAAAAAGACAAACAGACTAAGATTGCTGAAGTAATAACAAAACAACAACAAAAATCAGGCAAATGCACAAACCAAACCGCAGCGTGCACCTCACCCACCTGCAGGCAGACAGTGGGCATTTCATTTTTGCAGACTAGTGGGGTTTTTGAATGAGAGTTAGAAATGCCCAGCAGTGCTGCTTTAGGTGAGTAATATGGGGAATATGAATGGGAGCTCTGTATGGAGAGAGGAGTCACAGGGCTAGGACAGGCCACTGGGTGAATAATCGGGTACAGGGAGGGCTGCATGTCTTCCTCTTGATGTCCCTTTCCTGAAGCTAATCTTTCATGGGGAAGGGTTTTTTTGCATACTGTTCTATGACAAAATAGGGAAAGAAGCTGTAATTGGATATTATTTTTGCTATTACAGATTCAAAAGTCTAGAGTTTTTAAGAAGATTTCTGTATATCAACATTTTCAAAAGTCCAGACTGAGAAACAGAAGGAAGACAAATATGCGGCTTTGCTCAGTTTATTTAGGAAAAGACTCTGTGAAAACCTCTAAGAAATTATATGGATGAGATAGCAATGCAAGGCATTCTACTGATTCTACAATCTCTTAATCCTATAGTGACTGCAGTAGAATTTCCCTCTGCATACAGCAGGACTTATGGGGATGGATGGTGCATTGCAATCTGTTGTCTCCAAGGAGTTCTACCTTCAGACAGGATATATTAAATTCTTCTAGCTGTCCCTTGCTGACTTTGGCCCATTAAAGATTGAATATGCAAGTTTCAAATAAAACAAAATATACAAATTAAAAACAGTGAGAATCAGAGTTTAGATAACACAGAAAGTGAGACAAAGTCTATCTAGCACTGGGAGAACTGATGCTGTTGAAGATCAAAAGAGAAAACAGCTTTTGGGTCATAACATTTCTTTTGAAGAGTGTTCTCTAGTCTAGCTATTCTGTAAGCGGGAAAATGAGAATTTTAACAGTTTTGTTTGGACCTTTTTCACTAAAGAATGATACTTTGCCTTGCAATACGAAAGCATAATTTCTACCAGCAAATACAAATTGTCTGAATATTAGCATAACTGGAAGTCAAACAGGATAAAAAGCGAAAAACAATAATAAATCCTGAACTCAGTATTGAAGATGCCATGATTAAAACTGTCCTTCAAGCCCCATTGCAGCTGGTTTAAGTAGAAGTACAAATGCAAGCAAATTAAAAGACTTGTTTATGATCAAACAGATAGTCAAGGGCAGAGATGGATGAAACTCTTCAATTTCAGACTAACCCAAAGGTTAAATTGAGTTGCATAATGACTAGTCAACCTGCTTTCTTCCTGGTACACAGCATTTAGCAGACATTTATGTATTTAGGGATAGAAAGCATCTGGAAAGCCTGCAGCTCTTTAATTCTGGATAGGTTTTAAGGGTGTAATAAACACACTGCTCCGAAAAATTTAGTTTCATTTATTAAGAGGAACCACTCATTTTTAAACTAACGCATTCAAGAGCCATCAATTGATTTACTGCAGGAATG
Organism: Oreortyx pictus; assembly: GCA_036925125.1. Classification (NCBI taxonomy): domain Eukaryota; kingdom Metazoa; phylum Chordata; class Aves; order Galliformes; family Odontophoridae; genus Oreortyx; species Oreortyx pictus. Next base: position 7,608,750 of record JAUPFR010000003.1, read on the forward strand.
AACTAAATTTTTTTCCTGATAAAGAAGACAGTATTGTTATTCAATTCTGAATGACCTTTGAGAAAATATTCCCATTCTTGAGAAAATCTGTGAACAAGGACTAGAGGCAGTGCAATTTATCATTTTTCTACGTCAATTCTGAAGTTGTATAAATCTGCTTTCATGTCTAGTGATACTACTCTCATTCTAGTGATTATCCTCTCATTCTCTCAATTTTTAGGCACAAATTTTTATAGGGAAAAATCAGATCAATTAATTTTGACTTTGCAGTTTTATTGCATTTATTTCCATGCATCTGTAAACTCAATGTCACTCTCAACTGCTTTGGGAAAGTGCTAGAAACTCTACAACACTGGACCCTAAAGCAACAACCAGCTTTCTGGGAGGGGCTTCCCTTGACAGAGATCCCCTCTATTGATCACTACACTAAAGTGCAAACTCTTTTATATATGTTGAAACTCATGTGACATCTGCATATACAGATGATAAATTTCTATTTGCTAAATATTTTGGCTCAGTGACTGTGAGAGAAATTAGATCAGCACTCTGGTTGACCAAGCTTTGTCCATTTAAATGATGCGTAACTAATAATAAGCATACGTGCTGCATCTGAATAAACTCATGAAGAACACAACTTCATCACAGTGTGGTCTTTTAGCAAGGCATACAAAATAAAGGACGTTTCCTATTTTTTCTTTTGGTCTTAGCACATGAATGTACTTACCACTTTCTGGCCTGAAAGGTAAACTAACGGCCGGACACAGATTAGGCACAGTGTTCAGCAAATCAGCTGAAAGTAAGAAACACAAAAATAAAATCAATATCACAGTGTTTTCCTTCCCATATCGTTTCTGGGATGCGAATGTTACATCTTCTCATCACAAACACCAAGAACAAGGATCTGAGCCTGCCTTGCCATCTAACCCTTTTTTGTCTTATTCATGAAACCAGACATTCCTCAATCTATGTATTTATAAAAATTCCTACAAACACTTTGCAAAATGCATCTTTTAAAATGAATAACTCATTTCAGTAGTTCTTTGTTGTCTTTTTTTTTTTTCCATGACCCACTCTGTACTCAGTTTCATGCATCAGAAGAGACATCAGATTTTCTGTTTCCTGATTAGGAAACTGGATTTTCTCAAAAGAAGAATTAGGAACAAGACAGTTTCCAGAAGGAAAGACTTCAAATTAAAATTCAAGCAGTCATTCATATTTTCCGAGCATGAAGCTTCTCAGTTGCTAGCACTTTCCTTAAACATAAATAGCAAATAATATTTTCCCTCAGGCATTCATATTTTGTAAAGTACTTCAACTAACGAAAACAGTTATAAGCCCTCTATTACTATCCAACAGATGCAAAAGATGGATCAGATTTTTTGTTTGCTTCTTTCGCTTTGTACTGCATATGTATGCAACCAATAAATATTTCTGAAAAATAATGAGTTTACCATGCTCAATAACGTGTAGAGAATTAGGGCTGTGTCCAGGACCCCATCTCTTTGAAATACTTATGTATGTTCACCAATGACTGAACTGCAAGTATGACTATACGTACGCACCTAGCCAAATTGCCAGTGTGCCAAGCTGTGTGTGTCAGCTCAACATGGTGACTTAACATATTATGAAACACAGAGACATAAGTACCTTCTTACAACAGCAGGCTGTGGATTAAAACCCAAGACCCACCTCATGTTAACCTCCTGCTATCTACAGTAAATTCCTCTCTTCGATTTCACTCATTTTACTCTTCAGTATCAGAATCTTCTTGTTCCTCTTCCTGGTTCCCAGACCCCTAACACACCAGCAAAACTGATACAAATTTTTGTCTGCAAATATCTTTATTTGCATACACATCTGTGCCTTGCTATGTGTTATGGTGGAAAAACATCTGAAGCTTCTTCATTACAGAAAGAAACATCATTTTTTCTCTTAACACTCCCCCTCTTGCATACACTCCATCATTCCTCTGTCAATGAAGCAATCAGCATACTTTGTTTTCAGTTGTTTCTTTATCAATGCGAGGAAAAATTATTCCATGCAGTGTATCTTTACCTCTGCTGTCTCCTCCTCTTCACTTTGCCTTTCTACCGCTCTTCACTCTTTTCCTCTACTTCTCCTCTAGTTGCAACTCTGCTTTGCTGACATTTTCTACATCACCTGAACTATTGTTATCACTACTGTTAAGCTGTACATTCAGACTTCCCCTCCCCAAGCCCACACATTGTGGAGTTAGTAAACTCTGTAGTTTCAGTGATGGACCCTCAACTCTGTGCTGTGTCTCCTCTAACAAAGGTGGCACCACTAAGAAGAGGAAATAGATGGTCAAGAGGGCAGAGTACTGCTGAAGAGCTTGAAAAGTTCCGTAACAAGTTCTTATTTCCAGCATGAGTGCATTTTACCAACACTATAAAATGCAGCACATTGCAAAGATATCTGACTTAGTTCTACACAGTTTAAATGTACCAAGAATTATGTACTGACATCATGCCTCCCTTCTTTACCCAAATATCAGTCTTTCCTACAAGACATCAAGGAATTTAAAAGTAGTAAAAAGTGCTCCTGATTACTGTTATTTGGCTCAAATTGTGTCCCTGATTCTTCAACTGTTGCCAGACTTGCTCTTGTGGGACCTTCCTGCTTAAAGTGGGTTTCAACAAGGTTCTGCACATGTAGACTCAGCAATGGGTTTGAAGCTGTACACCACAGGGATAACTGAGATGTAACTGAAAGCCGTTTCAGTGTTGGCTGTCTGTGGAGGTGTTAGCTTATGGGGATAAGAACATAAAATGTGCACTTTGTCCAACTTCCATTCTGTAATACCATGATTACAACTGCAGGAGGTCTTCGGGTTGCATGTATACACTCACTTCTCTCATGGAATTTTATACTTTTTTGTATGTATAGCTCTCTTAACACAACTGAAATAATAGCTTTATTATAGAGAGAATTATTATAGAGAGAATGATCATACGTGACAAATATATACATACATGACAAATTCATTGGATATGCTAACTTGAGAATTTTCACTAGCTATTATCTTATAACTATTATCTTTTGACTTTTTTTAGCAACTGAAATACTTTGTTTTCATTTCTTTTCACATAACAACTTCTTGTGTTACTAATTTTTTCTCAAGATTACCTATATTCAATCAGCATGTTTTAAGTTCTTAATAAAAGAAAAAAAGCTCTTAACAAAACTAAAAAAATTGTCAATAAATCACAAATGTTTGGTGTTTTGTTTTTTTTTCATTTCTTTTTGGTTTTAATAACCAGCTCTAATTTAGGCTGAATTTTCTATATTTTTCTTTTATTTTAATGATAAATTTTCAAAAAGTAATGGAGTCTTTCATTTCACTATGGAAAAGAACACTCACTTTGACTATACCAATTTTTTATTCCTCTTAAGGAAATATCCTAGCCTCTAATAACTTCTGTTCAGTTTTTTGCCTGAATAATACCAAGCTACCCTTGAATTTGGTCTTGACACTTTCTTTACCAAAGCAGACAAAAATGAATTTTAAATTCTGTAATGATCCCAAATCCTTGAAGTCAGTCATCTACACATATTATTAAGCCAAGCATTGAGAAACAAAGAATGATGTTTTGACCATGGCAGTGCAGTGGAATTGAATATATTTGGGCTCCCACATAGGTCACAGATCTCACATTCCATCTAAGAAATTAAATTAAACCTCTTTAAGATATTTCTCTTCTTTAAAAACTGAGATTAAAATACACTTTACTTCAGACATGTCTGCCTTGTCTATTGCTATCCTTGTAAATGGGCCTTCCATCTAAAAGTTAAACCTATTCATTGAAGCTTATTAAGAAGACTGAACGTGCAGATAACAGTTGGAAAGTACACGTGTTCTGTAATACTCACCTGGCTTCTGATACCAGCCAAATGGATGTATTCTGACTTCAGTGTCTGGCAAACTGCAATTTGAAATTTGCCAAGCACTTCTTGATTCCTCAGCACATGTCTGAATTCCTAGGCTGTTAAGAGTCAGGCACATGATTTTTCCTCCTGTCAAGGAAATACATGATTATAGAAATGACGAGGAAGAATTTCTCTTTCCAGGTAGTATCTTAAGGAAAGTGAATACAGTGCAGTTCCACTGCATGTTAAAACAAATCTCACTGAATTAGCAATCAGATGAAAATACCTAAAACATGCAAAGTTTTACTACTGGTGAAAATAATGTTAAAAAAAATCAGACTGAAGTCAACAAAAGGGAGTTAGATACCAACGTTATAACCCATTGAAGGAGGAGTTCTTTAAGGAGGAGCATTTTTAAGCATTTTCTTTAAGTAGGAGCATTTCTTTAAGGAAAGCTTTGGAAATCCTTTCGCAAACTCGGGGTTTCTGAGCAAGGAGCCCTTTCTAATTAATTCAATCCTGGAAATTAAAAACCTCCATGTATACTGAAACACAGCTCTTATTTAAATCAAGATAAAAATTCTGCCTTTTGAAGAGCTAGAGTAAATACTTCTGTAGCTAAGAAGTACTTCAAAATTTGAAACAGAAGTGTCATTCAAGATTTATTCTGGTTCATGTTTAAATCACCAATGAAATTTATCTCGACTACAGTACTGCCATTAATGGATGTCTGAAATATAACAGAAAATAAATATAATTTTCTATGTTTCATACTTTTAAACCCTTAATTTGTTATACTTATTTAAAGAAACTTTTAATTCACATTCAGTTAACACTTCAAATTTCATGTATTCTTTTGGAAATATGAAACTTGTCAACTGCTTTTGATTTCCACAATAGTTCAAATTTGAAAACCATTGGATTAATTTTTCAGCCTAGTCTTTTTTTGACTTCGTGAAAATATAAAAAAAGAAAAGAATGAGAACTGAAAATGTTTTTGGATTGTTCCAAATTCTCAAGTGAGTCATAAAGCCAGTGCCTCTTATAGCCTCAGGCAGAGCTGATTAGTACACAACATTTCTGAAAACAAAGTTGGACATTTTAGGTGCCTAAATCTAAATTTGGAATAAAACATTAAAAATTTCTTCTTTGATATTGACCTAGATAGTATCCAATTTTAAATATCAATTAAAGACTTTCTTTTTAACGGAGCACCTTCATTATTGTTACTTTCTGTTCTTTACATGGAGAGAAAGAAAAATATCTCCAGAATAGAACTCAGTCAACCAGAGCTTCTAGAGATACTGTAACTTGTGCCTGTGAAGCTCTCTGCTGATTGTACAGAGAGCATAATGTGACAATACTCTTCGCTTAGCCATCCCAGGAAAGTAAAATACACTTGTTTGACTTTTAAATGTTTTCAGTTCACACATTCTTGAAAAAGTCTTTCTACAGACATACTAAATTACTAAGTGTGAGAGGGTAAACCTTCCCAATTACATTTCCTCAAGTAACCTACCTAAATTTGAGAGCAAGAAAATTCAGACGTACAAGAGAACAAAAAAATCTAAGCTACCCCAAGGTAACCACAGGCACCATGTTCTTAAACTGCATATAATTTCAGAAATACTTAGGTTTCTGATTAGGCTGTCTTAGGCTTTGGAAAAAAAAAAAAGAAAAAAAAAGAACCAACAAAAAATCACAAAAAGAAGTCAACCAGCATATTGGAAGAGAGTCCAATAAATGAGAAATAACAGTTCCCTACATTTTTATATCCTTGAATGTCATGCTTTTGGAACTGCAGCCTCTGCAGGAATCCATTTTCTAAAGCTTTCCTAATAATTTCTGATAAATTGAGCAAGTTTATTGAGGGGAACTCATAGAAGGGGTTATGATCACTCAAAAAGGTGTTAAAAAGAATTAAGGTCATCAAGGACTGTTAAGGTTGCCTTTTGTAAGAAAAGAGTAGTAAAGTTCAGAATATGAAGATTGAAAACATTCTTTTTAAATATTGAAAAAAATACCTGACAGCTGGCTGACATTTAAAAAGCCAAATCCTGTGCAACAGGGGTCAGCATCACACCACCGCTCACACTCAAAAAAGCTGAAAATAGAAAAACATTGTTACTTTTAATATCATTAGTTATGTATCGTAGAGAAGGGAAAATGGGATATTGCATAGAGAAGAGACACCAAGAACCTGTAGAAATACTTTATAGTTCTTTCTGCTGTATAGACAGTTATGCACATATTCCATTTTCTAGAATATATTGATATTTTGATTCTATTTTCTGAATACTTTAGTACCTGCCCTAAAAATATCTGCATCAATTATTTCCACGTATTATAACCAAGAGATTCAACTGGCTGTCCAGCAATTCAGTAGAAGTACTAACTCACATAGATAAAATATGTAATTAAGCAAATACTTCGTTATTTATATCTCAATTATAAATTTCCTTTAAACTGTATGCCATTTTTCTTTCTTAAATACTCTCTCAAATAAGTAATGCCATTATCGTATCATTTAATCCCCTTCAGCTACTGAACATGGCCTTGGTACTTGGTTAAAATTTCAGTAAAAACAAAGAAACAGTCATGTCCTACCCATCTGAAACTGCTTTTCTGCTCATGTCAGTAACATTCCTCATGGAGATCCCGGTTGCTTTCTGGAATGGTACACGTGTGTAGAAGCTCTTCACAGTACTTCTAAGAGTGACTGGTACAGAAAAGGAAAAGAAAATTGGAAAAAAAACAACCACCTTTTCTTTCTAATTTATACATATTTGTCAAGTAATGACATTTTAAGTATAAAGCTTATGCTTCTATGCCTTTGTCAATTAAAAAGCATTTTTACACTACTAGTAGGCATTTGGTAGTTAAATCTAAAGGTGAACAAAAATCCATCAAATTAAGGTTTTAAAAGACAAGGAAAGCACACTGTCAAGGAAAAACTTCTAAGGGTTGCAGTTTTTGATCTGCATTGATATGACTCCATCATCTTGGTCCGAAAACTGGATGATAGTTCCATGTTGGAGGAATCCTGTATGTATGCTCATGTATAATCTTTTGCTATACTTTGGGCTCACCAAAAGGGCATTATTTAATCCTTTAGTTTTGTGGATCTCTATATTTTTTACAGCAAAAATATAATTCTCATTGAGTGATAACAGGCTTTTTTGTCTAAATTTCCTCATGTGAGCTCTAAAAGAAAACCAAGCATTCAAACTCCCCAAGCATTCAAAAAGAAGAAGTTAAAACCCTTAAGCCTATAACTTCAGAGTTGCTATATATATACATACATATTCAACAAGAATGCATTCATATGCTTTCACTTTTTTTGTATTGCTTAACTATCATGGAAATTTTAGTGGTAGAAAATGAAATTATTGACATCCCTATGACAGTCTGAATTCATCCATATTATAAAAAGGTGTAAGATTTGTGCAAAGATTATCTGAACTACCCTCGGTCTCTTTGAATTGAGAATAGCTGAAGCAGAGAATGGAATTTGTGGTTATTATCTTCCTGCTAGGCACTGAAGTGTGGTACCAGCACTATATCTACATCAAGAACTGAATACAGTGGAAACAAAAATCACAGAATCATTAAGATTGGAAGAGATCACCAAGATCATGTAGTGCAATCATCCACCTACCACCAACACTGCACACTAAGCCTTTTTTCTTAGTATCACACTACATGTTTCTTGAACACCTTCAGGGACAGTGACTCAACACCTCCCTGGGCAGCCTGTTCCAGTTCCTCACTACTCTTTTGGAGAAGAAATTTTTCCTAATATCCAACCTGAGCCTCCCTGGTGCAACCTAAGGCCATTCCCTCTTGTCCTATTGCTGTTACTGATGAGAAGAGGTTGACCTTCACCTTGGCACAACCTCCTTTCAGGCAGTTGTAGAAAGTGATAAGGTCTCCCCAGTGCCTCCTCTTCTCCAGACCAAACAATCCCAGTTCCCCCAGCTGCTTCCGATAAGACTTGTGCTCCAGTGCCCTTCACAGCTTTGCTGCCCTCCTCTTAACATTCTCCAGGGCCTCAGTGTCTTTTTTTTTGAGAGGAGCCCAAAACTGAAACAGTACTCAAGGTGCAGCCCCATCAGATTTCAGTATAAGGAGATGATCACCTCCCTGTTACTACTCTCAGAACTAATTCTGATGCAAGCAAGGCCACCATTGGCCTTCTTAGCTCCTTGGGCACACTGCTGGATCATATTCAGCCAAGCAGTGATTAACACCATGTCCATTTCTTTAACACAGTCTTCACTTGCATCTTCATGTCCCAGTACTCATTCATAAATTCAGGCTTTTTATTTTAGAGCCAAGATGTAAAACACCAGCTTGAATTACCAATTCAATAATAACATAACACATTACACATTCAGTAATAATGTAACACAATACACATTCAAACTCCATAACTTACCTATTTTATGGTACAAAGCTTGTGGCTGCCAGGGTAGTATAGTACTGCAGTTTTCCAGTGTTTGTTCAATGGTGCCATCACAAATCTGCGTCTCTGGATATAGAGTACACACAAAGTACATGTCTGCAGTGTTTTGGAGATCTGCCAATTGACAAAACTCATCTTCCTGTGCACAACCTAGGAGGCAAAGTCACTAGGAGTTAGTCACACTATGGTTTCTTCCCCTCTCTTCAGAGCACTTAATGTTATCAATCAGCAAACAACTAAAAAAGAAAATTTCAATATTATTCAATCACAGAGCAAATAGGGATAGATTGTGTTTCTAGTTACACTGAAGAGAAGGTTTAGTTGAACAGCACAGAAAAGGGGCTACACTACAGCTGATTGGAAAGATACGTTCTCCAGTTGTGACAAGCATAAGCCCAGGTAATTTGTGACACAAACACTGACCTGAAAATCTCTATTTTTTACTTTACAGTACGTTTGACATGCAAAACATACAATCAAAAAAATTCTGTGTCATTTATCCACCTCTTACATTATATAATGGACAGTAAAGTTAAATATTTTCTGTAATATCTTAGGAAGTTTTTGCAGTCAGTTTCTGAATTACTATTACAGAACATGAAAATAGACATGACTTTTCTAGAATTCAGGTCATTTACTTGCAGAAATTTGTGCTGAATTTTGCTCCAGAGTAAGAAGTCACTTTCAGAAAGAAACAGAGTAGTCAAATCTCATGTAAGTTTAATTCTTAATTACAGTGGCAATGACTTCTCTAAACACAAATATCAGTGCTCCATTTTAAACACGCATATCTCCAAGGACTTTCTTGCAGTAATGTTTATACATTGCATATATAGTGCTCTCACATCAGCATTTCTGGTAGTTAGAACTAGAGATTCTTCTCTGTTAATCACATCCAAAATATACATTATTCTTGAAATACCTTGTTTTACCTTCTCATTTTACCACTGTAAGCAGTGTACTTCCTAGTAGCCTAAGCTGTATCCATAACAAGGATACTCTGCCTATGAATGATGGGTATCCTTTCAGTCAATGTAGACAAAGTTTGTAAGGAAGAAATTGATGTCCCCCGAGTAGGAAATTCAGTGCAGCTGAATTCCATGAAAATTTTGTCCTGAAAAATCTCTAAGTCCAGTGTTTCTGCTAATCATTAAGATACCTATAGAAGAATTCCATTGATTTTTATTTCCTTACTGTCTTGCATAAAAGCTGTTTATGAGAAATCTTACGTGTGAGGCACCAAAGTGTAGCTTCTTCCACTGAGTACTTCTGCCTGAAGACCCAGTACTGCTGGTAAGGGATAGAGGAGTTCGGGTCGCTTCGTATCTGGCTGTCATCCATTAAGTAGAAAAGATCCTTTGTGGAATCTAAGATTCAAATAAACAATCTAAGAGCTCAAGCCCACAAGAAAAATTTAATTAGGATTTGGAATAAATTAATTTTATTTAGGTAGCACTGAAAGTATTGCACCCTATTTATTTTTTTCCCATGGAAACTAGAATAGATATTAACAGAACAATATCACAGTTTGATAGAGCAAATTCTCAGCTACAAAACACTATTTTTCAACGTGGTCACCATCATTAGCTGTGCGTTTTTGACAGCAGTGAACGAAAGCCTGTATGCCATGCTCATAAAAATCTGCACCAGTAGAGATGGTTGCTAGTGCTGAAATGCGTGACCTGCTGACACGCTATGTTCATGTACACTGTTTGGTCTCCATAAGTGTTCAACAAGCTTCAATGAATGTCAGTAGATGCCATTTTTTCCACCTGGAGAAATTCAGTGACACGTCTTTGCTTCCTATACACTTCCATACCAGATGCCACTCTGTCAGACAGCCCTTCTGCTGCCATCTGTCACACAGCAACAAAATGTAATGGAAGATTGGTGGGAAAGTTCAACCTCTACAGCCAAATCATCAGCATCCACCTCTGACATCACAGATCAACATGATAAAATGGGAGGCATTCCTTTCAGAGAAGCCCTCAACTTTACACATAAAATTCTCCCTGTCACATCAAAGCAGCTGCAACCATGTTCTAAAGCTAGCACCACCAAACACTGCTTTCAGTAACAGAACAGTTCAAGTACAGTCAGTGATGTTTGTGTAGGCAATGCCTCCTTGCTGAACTGCACTGAACAACACAGCACCGCAAGAGTATTTGGACCACCAAAACCAACCAACCAAGTAAATAAACAAAGAAACGGCAACTACAAAAAGAATCACAGCTTCTAGAAATAAGGTGGCTCTACTCTGTCATGCAAAGCATCTGTATCAGTGAACAATACTGCTCTACGAGATATCTTGACTAATCTAGTTTTATTGATACAAAATACAGCTGCTCCTTTATATTCATTCGGGAAGCATTTACACCTATTTGTTAAATGTTTTCGTAACAGTCTTAATATCTCTTACAGTTATTTAATGTATTTCTCCTGGTTTACGTTCCCACAGACCAAAGTAAGTAATTCCTTCTGTCTTCTGCCTGAGATATTTCAACATGCATTCACTGCCCTGCATCTCCTCATATCTCTCTGAAACTATCACAGGAAGTTCAGGATGTTAATTAATCTCTTTAAATAAGGGTCCAACAACAACATTTACACAAACACTCTTCTTTGATGTCTTGCAAATTCTTCCATAAACACCTTTCTATTTATTGAATGCCATTAGCGGGTCTCACAACCAGTTACTCCAGCATTGAGAGTTTATTTTTATTTGAACCTGGATGTGCTGGAACAGCCAGACAGAAATGAAATCAGAAAAACAAAGCCAAAATGCTGACGCATCAAATAACATGCTGGGAGTGCACATGGGATAGAATCATAGAATCATTAAGGTTGGAAAAGACCTCCAAGATCATCCAAGTCCAACCACTGACCCATCACCATCATGCCCACTAAACCCACAATTACAAATGCCCACAAGCATTTTCTATCATCAGAAATCATCAGATTTCTATCAGAAATATAGAAAAGATATGTTAAAATCTGCTCTAAATGTGATCATCAAGTAAAAAAAGCTCTGTAAACATTTTCCATAACACATCCATAACGTTTCTGAGAAGGTGATTTGTAAGTCTCATTACCTCTCAACACACAGTTTCAATCTCTGCTTTTCTTGAAACCATTTTTGTCACTGCTAAGATTAAAGCATAAAGGAAGAAGCCACATTCTTTGCATAACTTCAAGTTTTAATGACATTGTTGGCCACAGCAAGGAAAAAGGAGAGCCCTGAGGGTTGCTCTCATGCCCTGGCAGGCAAAGGCAAGAGAATTTCTCCCACCATATTAAGTACAGCTCTTTCTCATTTTGAAGTCTAGACTTTAAAGTACCACTAATTGTATAAAAGTGTCACCAGGTAAACAGGCATATTTCTTCATCTTCAATTCAAATTACGGAAACAAAATCAGTAATGCACTTTGTGTTAAGACTTTATACATAATAAAACACATGCTCAGACATCCAACAAGGTTACTCAGAAAATATCTGCGCACCAGAGATGTAGCAAAATGCTCTTGTCAGGCTTCATTTCCTACTTTTAGAATTCATAGCATCATGGAATGATAAAATGGCTTAAGTTGGAATGGACCTTAAAGATCCTTGAGTTCCAAGCACCATGTTGTGGGCAAGGTTGCCAACCACTAGAGATTAGGTTGCTCAAGGCAATTGGGATGCTTGATGTCCTGACGGAACACTGGTAACTTAATGCAAATGATTTGGGGTATACAAATAACTTAGTATAACTTAGCAAACACTGGAATAAAAGAGAACTACAAACTTCTATAACTTGGAAGAAACACTCCTATTAGCATCATGTTTGCAGTCATATTGTCAGGACCGGTGAAGATGGCTGTATCCACATTCAGATTTTGATCCCTGGATTTATGTATAGTTTTTTCTCAGCTGAATCATATTTCCTGAGTCTTTGAAGATCAGTAAGTATGAAAGAACAAGCTTTCTCAGAAGTTTTCCACATTTTCTCAAGTAAATATCGTAAATACAGTGGTGACGTCCAGGAGAACTACATTTTGAACCTCTTTCTCAAAATCTCTATCATATTTCCTACTTAACAGAAATCCTTTGTACTTTACAATACCTACATCGAAGTACATACATGAAAATAAGTGCTATCAAACTCTGGTTAAATTCTGCACCTCCCTCCACTGTCTTCTCTGTCTCCCCGTGCTGCAATACCTGATAACATGATATCATCCTCTGTCTTGAAAGCAGTAGAATCACATGTAGAGGTTTCAGGTCGGGTGACCATATCGGAGCCTAGAATGCAAGAGTTAAAGAATATGACAATTCAGTTCATCTGCTTATCTTTCCTCCTCTATAGAGTCTCATCCTTCTTTCCTTAACTTCAGCAAACACTTTAGAGTCATCTGTTAGGAAAACTCCTTTTATGTAGCTTCTCCAGCTGATGAATCAAAAATGAGTAATGGAAAAGCAAAAATCAGTAATTCATCTAGTTACTTATAAATGTCCAAATTATTTGTGGTACCTTGAACATCAGTAAGTCAAAGGCAAGTGTTTCCACAGAATAATTCTTCAGAGGTATATTTCTCATGTTAAACATTACCAAATAAAGTGAGAAAGATGCTTCCAGTTTAAACAAGTGGTACTCATATAACACACAGCTGCCACCCTGTGAGATGACTCACCTCTCCAAAGAAACACTTGCTGAAAAGTGGTAAAATTTCTTTTTGCCTCTTCTGACTGCTTAGATGCTAATAAAGAAGAAAATGTGTGTTAGAACAGCTAATGAAATTAAGCAAATAGATAGCACTGAAACACATAGAAATAACATTAAAAACACATCTTCAGAGCATATTTGCACTTAATTACAGCATAAGACCCCAGGAAGGATGACACAGGAGTCCTGGTGCTAGTCTAAGTCACTTGTGCCAAGGCTTTATTCAATTTTCTATCACTGTTTTTTCTGTGCTAATCTGGACGAATCTCTTTCTGCCTTTGATTCACAGTTTACATTTCTTTAAGATTATTGACTTGATTCTGCCTCAATTAAATGACAGAATTATTACAGGACAACATAGTATAAGTAACATATTCTTGACTTTCCCCAACATTTCCAAAGAAAAGTGTAAGTTCATCTAACATTACATCTGATTTGGGAGGTTTAATTCTCTTACAGTTGTACAGGTATGGATTTACTCAAGAAAAAAAAAAAAAAAAACAATGCTGAAGGTACAAGAGCAGGCTGGCAGAAAAGGCAGATTCTGTAGACAAATTAAATAAGAGTAACATAAATTAAGTTAACTCATTAACATACTTCCACTGAACACTTGCCCTCCCAGGGTGAAAGAGAAGATTTTCTCTCCTTCATCATAGTTCAGACCTTTGCATATTTCATCTATAACTGATGCTTGTGTAGGACTCCAGCCATTTGCATTGCAGATCAGCACATCTGGAGAGGTCATCAAGCTACACAAGATGGTACCTAGATTCAGAGGAAGTAAGAATTGCATCACTGCTATAATGCTGATCATCTACATAGAGATTTACATCCAAGTATCTCAATACTTTCTCTAAATGTCAATTGAACTTGTGTCACTGAGAGAGCTACATATTTTTATTGCCACCTGAAAAATGAAAATCAGAACATACTTTCAGTTTGGAGTACTTATGTTAGATATTCACGCCTTAACCAAACATCTGTAGCCTCAGTTTAAGCTCATACTATTATCACCTAATAAAATATTACTATTTTCTGATTATACCCAATGGTGTTTTCAGCAAAATGACCATTTCTCTACAGGTGAAATTTTCTAGTTCAGGTCGTTATCTCCACTGCTTCAGGTAAAACCTCACGCCTTACTCAAAATCTGCCTGCACCAAAAAATGTCAGTGGTGCAGAGATAAGCGTAGAGCATCCAATAATGAGCTCGACTGAGTTCTGGTTTGTTGTTCTTTTTAACCAAACTACTGCATTTACTGAAGAATTTTTAATTTTGCAGTGCTTAGACAATACCTCCATCAAGTTCAATCTGACTCAAGATGAAGCCATCACAGCAAGAGTCGCTGCTGCACGTCTGCCTGCAGAACAGCTGAGCATCCGTCAGAGATGTGCTAGCTGCTGAGAGAGCCATGGAGCGATACACACCAGAAAGAACGTTCTGAAAACTGGTCCTTTCAAAGGTCTTGAGTCCAGATGAGTTAAATTCTTGTGCTGGGCAGACAGAAGAGGAAAGAAATGTTCAAAAGAGCTCAGGAGGAGAAGTGACTATTTCAGAATGTCTGCAGGCTACGATTGGTTGAAAGTTTTATGATAAAAGCGAAGAGTTAAAAGACATTTCCTGGACTTTGAGCTTCAAAAGCAAGATAAGGTTACTAAATAGTTTGGCACAATTAGAGTTGACTAGATAACCAGAATATATTGTCATTTCAGAACTGTACCAATAAAGGTTATCAATGCACAAAAGAAGACTGGTAAAATTCTATTTTCAAGCACTATATGAATAAATCCCAAGTATAAAGGAAATGATTTTGTCTGATTAAAAAATAGTAAATTGTTATTCCATCAGTAATGCTGCATCTGCAATTAGGGCTTCTGTTGAAATGTCACATATGTAAGAAGAGGACACAATTCCTCTTACCTTGGATCTAACTATCAGTATTAACAGAAAATTAGAGTAGACCTGGTATCAGGATATAAGGCTTATTACAACAAATTCAGAGGACTTTCATTTTTTTCAGGTGAGACTTAGCTCCTTCCATAATGATATCTCACATGTTTGCTTAGAAGAAGAAACCCGTGAGTTTTGATTCCAACCCTACGGACTTCTGCATTTGTATTTGTTTCAAATTCATCTTAAGGCTCAAAACTGAACACAGGTGAGAAGAGATGCTTATAGGTAAAAACTGTGTACGGTTACAAGTGTGAAAAATATGTATATTGTCTCTCTCGTTAGTTCACATAAATCCATTTTATATTTACTGGAGAGCAGGGTGTTCTTGGCTAGTGAAGACAATTTACAGCTAAGATGAATGTGAACTGTTAAGTGATGTACAATCTTGTCAGTAGTAATGTCTTACATAGTTAAATAAAATGTTCTAAAGATAAATAATAGGAGAACAATATATAAAAGTATAACACACTGGATATTCAAATTTTTTGATACTAACTGCTGGACAAAGTCATCAAATCAAAATTCAACAGCCATATTTCTTAGGCGTGGGGAAGAAGCTGTGAAAGGGAGATTTACTGAGGTTTTTGGGCTACCATTCACTGTTAAGCGCTGAACAGAATTATATCTTCTTGAACAAACATGTTCCCCCACATCATCAAGATCCTATTCAGTAGTACCCACAACTTCAGGTACAGCAGGCTAACATATCTCCGATTTGCATCTGGTACCTTTCTTCAAATAGACCATCACTGCATCTCCCTCTGGATTCCTGATATAAAGCATGCAGCTGAGACGACCGATGCTAGTGGCAGCAAGATTCCCCAGAGTACCTTGCACCTGAGATAGAAAACAGGCATGCAGTGAATGCAACCTAACCAACTTCCTCTGCTACAACTAATTTTCCTTAGCCGTAAACAGAGGGAAGAATTATCACACACAGTTTATAACCGCCTGCATATGCTTTTTATCTTGTCAAAGTGAAATTCCAGCTGATCTTCACTGCCACTGTGCTATGTTTAGAAGGAAACTGTTACAAAGACCTAAAAAGCCCAGACTAGAGGAAGGGACTGAGAAGCGATGACCATTCAGGTGACGTGGTTACTGACCCAGATGCTTCCAAGTTCTGACTATTCAAATGAAAACACCCTTTAAGTTAAACTGATATCCAGACTGTGGGAGCTCAGCATGTCTTAAGAAGTGCTCTGTGGTATTCCATTGAAACACTGAGGCATTCAGTGCCGCTTTTGGGAATGACTGGGTGTAATTTTTGCACCAGCTTGAAGGAATGCATTATACAGTGACCAATGAATCAGGTTATTGCCTGCTTTCTTTTCTGATACCTTCTACATACATTGCAGTTGTAGTAATACGATAAACAGATTTTTCAATATCACAGTTTTTACCAATCCAGAGCTGGTGCAGTTGAAGTTGACTTCAGCAGCACTGTATAAATCACACAATACTTCGTTATCAACCGGGGTTACAGTTGCAAAACCGCAAGCTTCTTCCTTCTCACAGTCTGAAAAACAAAGAGGTGAAGCGAGCTAGCACTCATAGACATAGTTTATCTAGGAACGTATCCATACATTCATCATACAAAAGGATTATAGTTCTTCAAGATGTTTCTTATTATCTGTGCAGATCTTCTGAGAGTTTTCCTTACCTGATATGCATTGAAAAGTTATATTTTGCAGGTCTCTCCCAAACGATTGAGATTTGAGAATTTGAGCTTTGTCTGATCCATAAATGAATGTGGAGGCAGGAACTCTTTCAAATTTTCTGAGCACTGAAAACCAAACAAAAATACTAATATCAGTTCCCATGCCGCAGGTGGACAAGGAGACTTTAGCTAGAAGCAAAAATTAAGGACTATCACATGGAAATAAGTTAACTCTGACTCCACAGGTAACACAGGAGATGATAGGCATGAAGGGAGCCTACAGGAAATCTGAGGAGGGACTTTTGTAAGGGCATGTATTTCTATTCTGTGACAACAGCATCACAGCATCTTTCAAAAGCAGTTAGCCATAGGTGCCCTGGGAGTTTATATTCAAGTGGGACTTCTCTGCTAGCAGCAGATTTATTGTCTCCTGTTACTTGCTCGTGGTACAGAACCAACTACTGAATCAGCAGGGGATCCAACTTCCTGAGAAAGAGTCATTGAAATAGAAGTCAGCTCCAACAGAACTTGTCTAGAAAGGAAATCTGGGAACTTAATACTCATGTTTAGGAGCACACAATCTGTTGTCCACTAACTTAGGGATTTGTTGTAGGTAGCATGTTCCTTTTTGACAACTTGACTGAACATTTAAACTCCTGGCTGTCACTTGATTGAACTCTGTTCTCTCTGAGCTGAATCCACGGCACATGTGTGTTAGGAAGCCCATCAAGCAGCACAGTACACAAATCAGGAAAAGCTCAAGGGGTATACAGATGCAAATCCCAAAGTTCACCAAATGTGTCAAAGAAACCATTTAAGCTCCATTTGGCCCTGGCCATGCCCTGAAGAATTTTATAGTCAGTGAAGGGACAGAGAGACATAACAACCATTCTGCTCAGGATTTTGCTACTTGTAAGAGAAAGATCTTTTCATACAGTATGTCCATCCGCTGATAAATCTAATATCTTTCAGTGGGCACTGGAAAAGAAGGAAGAATCTGGTGACTTAGCTTCACCCTTGTCTTGTCTAGGCTACCACTCAAAATTCCATAAATTATATTCATAAAATCATCTAGGTTGCCAAAGATCCTAAAGACCACCAAGTCCAACTACCAATCTGATCTACTGAGTCCTGTTACTAAACTATATCCCTTACTGCCATACCCACATGTCTCTTTAATACTTCCAGGAATGGGGATTCCATCACTTCCCTGGAAAGCTTATTCCAATGCTTGACTATCCTCTCTGAAGAAATTCTTCCTTATAACCAATCTAAGCTTCCCCTGGTGCATCTTAAGACCGTTTCCTCCCATCCTGACACTGGCCATCTGAGAAAAGAGACCAACACCTCCCCACTGCAACCTCCTTTATTGTAGTTTTACAGGGTAACAAGCTTTCCCTTCAGCCTTCTCTTCTCCAGGCTCATCAAGCCAATGCAGATCTTTGTCTCATTGCAATAAGTACCTGATCTAGACCTTGAAGAGCTAAAAAGCAGGAGTTCTGGTCTAATCTCAGACAACATGAGATGTCTGCAGGTAGAAGAGCTGGAGGCTCAGCCCTTCACTTCCCTGCACACGCAAGCACAGAAGTTCAGCTGGAAGGTCCCAGCCCTTTCTCCCTGAAACGACTGCACAAACCACATAATAAAATTCAGGGATAAGTTCTTAAAACAATCATTTGTACTCCCGCAGCAAAACAGTCTGTCTGAATCAGAAGCAAATGTCCACTGCTGTCAGGGCTGAGTGAGCAGGTGCTTTTGATCAAACCATCATTTCTGCTCAGAAGGAACATGAGGGCTAGCCAAAAACTCAAAAAAAGTTCTTACTCTCCAGCACAACTAGGGAGAGGTGGAAGGGCTTTACCTTCTGAGGAATACAGGAAAACACAGTGTAAGTATGGCCTAATTCTACATTAAACTCAATTTTTTTATATCTGCAATGCCCAGTTGAAAACAGAATTTACATATTTTCATGAAAATGAAAAAATCCTTTTTTTTATGTTGTTTGCGATTGTTTGCTGCCCTGACTTCTAATTCAGAATTGGAATCACTTCATATGCCTCTCTATTCTTCTTCTTCTTGGTTGGTTTGGTTTGCTTTCGTGTTTGGATTTTTAATTCTAATATTCCATTGCTCCATTTTTTCTACTTCAGTAACATGGGAGAAGAGTAGAGAAGAAAGTGTCAAATTCAGAGCTCAACATAACATCAGTTTCTGAAGTGAGTATTCCATTAAATTTGATACCAATTATATATGAGTAATAAAAAATTTTGGAAGACTTATTTTTGGAAAAGGAAAAACTTTGGGTTTGAGGATCATAATTAAACCTTATTGCCAGCAGTCTGGGACTGTTTGATGGATGACTTTGGTGACAGATCTCTTGCATATGCTTACATTTATGATATCCAGCTCTCATTTTGCATCTTTTCCTTTGGACTTTCAACAAATTACTTTCTTCTTTGTCTTTATGTCATCTCTTCTATTTCATTTTTTCTGAATTCCACTCCCACTGTTCCAAAGGCTCCTCCAGAAGTACTGGAGAACGAGGTAAATGTTTTCAAACAATTTCTAGGAATATCATGTCTGGTTGTAATTTGGTTTGTGCTTTTTTTTTTTTTTTTTGGCAGGGTTGGAGTGTTTTTGTTTTTTTTTTCCCATTTTGTTTTGTTTTGTTGTTTGTTAAACTTCATTTTCCAAAACTGTTTGAGAACTGCAATTTCACAACTGTGTTCGAGCAGAAGAAAGTTTCCCCAGTTTGCAAGGACATGGTCACCAAGCTGGATACCATACGGTAGGAGCCCAGACGATGATGTTATGCCACAGCTATGAAGTCGTTGTAAAACACAGTCTGTTTCACGAAACACATAGATGAGTGATAATTTTACAGTGAAATTCATCATTCTGCTTTGTTCCACTTAGCCCATTCATTATTCCTGTTGCTGATCTCCTGAGCATAAAACACTGCCAGCTATCAGGGAGTGAAAGAAATCTCTCTCTCCTCTTACAGGAAATGACTTTCTCAATGCAGTCAAGAAGAAAACAGAAGTAAGGAGCAATGTGGTTGAAAGCAGAGGCCACAAGTATGGGAAAATGAGTAAGCTGGCAAACCAGCTGTGGAGCACCAGGTCATTTCATAAAGTAGTTACACTTACATTGGATAAAAACATATCCAAGTATTATTCTGGCACTTACCTAAGCACTCAGAGTCTGTAAGGAGATCATCAGTTTCAGTCCAATCCAGAGCTGCTCCAAAGTCATCAACGCAGAAGGATTTTTTAGTGTCAAAGTCTTGTTGGGAAGGCTTATACTGGCCATCTTCATCACACTGCAAACCCTGCTTGTTGCCTTGGCAGTAAGAAATACCTGTAAACAGGGAGAAAAAAAGGAGATTTGACAGTGTTGTCCCTGTGTTTCGAAGCATCAACAGGACAAAAAAAACCAAAACAACTTTCAGTACAACAGAAACTTTACTGAAAATTAATATCTAATTTATATGATGTTTTATTCTTTAATACATGCTTATCTCACTTCTTTGTTTTCATTGTAAATCACCTTTGGAATGTCTTTAGGATTTTCTGTATGCATACAGTCTCCCTTGTTATAAGCACTGTAAAGCAGAGAAGTATTTTCAACTGTATTTTCACACAGGCTTGTTCAGTGCCTGTTGCAGTGCACCCTTGAAATGTTATTAAGAACATCATCGGAGCCACCACAACTATTCATCTGTTACATAAAAAAAGAAAAAATAAATTTCCACTTTCAGTGGGAAATATGGATTTAACTCTATTTTCTTAAAGAATAAAAGCTTTGATTTAAATTAGCAGCATCTTCCTAACTACTTTTCAACTCCAAAGGTGTAAACAATGAAGGACATGAGACTAATACCTACACTGGGAACACAGATACAGAAATGAAGATGACAAAACAGTCTGATGTCTTCTTTAGGGAAAATAAATTGATGTCAGGGTGATTGTAAACATGCTTTTTTTTCTCATCCATGAGAATTACACAGACTGAAAAAAAACAAAGCAGTTCCTGTACTCATCCATACTCCCAAGTCATCAGTGTGACTACTTACTTTTAGCTTTATCCATGGGCTTAACAAGTGGTATTCTTTATGGAGCTAATTCCAAAAATTCATCATTAAAAATGAATACACCAGCTTCAGTGAATATATCAACTTTGAGAAATATTTGTACCAAAGCTGAGTCTTGAAAGAGCTAGAAAAAGACTCCTTTAATATTCATGAAAATGCCAATAAATTGACTATATCAGATGTTTCTTGCTGACTGAATACCCAGATGTCATTCCTCAGGTCAATGAACATGTCTGAGAGTACCACAACATCCTGGATGAGACTGACCACTCATTTCTCACAAATACTTGATCTAAACACCAGACAGTGGGTTCTGTCCTTGAAAAACATTTTTGAATGTATGCAGAAAGGATTATACGTGTTAATGGAAAAAAAAAAAAAAAAAAAAAAAACCAGAAAGGATTTATTTTCAACCTGACAGATGAAAAAAATATTCATCAGTTACTTGAAGTCAAAGTACAAAGGGAAGAATGAGCTCAACTTACAGTCATCAGCACTGAATGCCCCGTAAGAGTTGGTAGTTTTGCCCACAGGGCACTTGATGCAAGATAAACGTCCTGTCTGATACTGATAGTAGCCAAGAGGGCAGGGAATGCATTCACCATTCAAGAAATTAGTGCCAGGAGGACAAACAACTGCAAATAGAACCACACTGTTACTCTTATGGAATTCAACCATTTCAGACATTTCCACACCTGTGTATGATTGTATGTTTATCATGCTGGTACACTATCTAAGGCTTCTAGTATATGCATTTCTAAGTGGAATATTACAGAAAAATACAGAAAAATACTTCTTAAAAGTTCATTAAACTCACTCTTGTCTGGAATATATGCTACAGCTTTTTATTTTCAGATTACCCTAAAAATGCTCTTGAAATAATGCACAATATACTCTTTGGAAACCCCAAGTGCAGGTCTGATTTCCAACTGAATACCATCAAACCCGTTTATAATGAGATAATTAACTTTGTGAAAGAAAAGAAACAGGCTACAAACAGAGTTACTTCTACAAACACTACAGGCAGAAAGAGGAAGACTCCAATGAGTAAAAATTCCAAAAACACGGTACAGAAATTCACCATATGGTAACAATTTCACTCAGAATTCCTAGTAAAGAAGTTTTTGTAAGCACTTCCAAGCTCAACAGAAATGGCTGGATTAAAAGACACTAGTTGTGCACATGACAACCCCAATACAAAACAAACAGATATCCTTAGGCTGAAAATAGAATTGTTCTGAAAATTGTATCTTCAGAAGTAATATTTCCAGCTGAACTGTTGCATATTACAAAGAAAACTCTTCGTCTTCTGGGAGGTCATGCAATACTGTCTTTCCCTCCAGATCAATCAGATGATCATTAAAACAGAAGAGTCACAGATAGATTTGCAGGACAATACATTTACTTGTTATTTCACAGCTGCTTTCCAGATGCATTTTTCCTTCAAAACACTATCAAATGTATATTTTGGGACTTTGACAAGGTGCAAAACTTCATTTCTTTTCTTGCCCTGCATTTTGACAGCAGTTTAAACTTGTATTAGGGAGAAGCCTTAATGGAAAGTTGGCCATCTCCACTACAGCTCATATGATAAATTTCTGCTCTAGCCAGCACATGGGAATGTAAACAAATTTAACTTATTGAAGCACCTAAATTATAACAGACTAAAATGACAGCTAATATCAAAATGATCTTCCTTCACTTGCTTTAAACGGTCCAATGGGAAATTACAGGATGAGACAACAGAGAGGCTGAAATTTACCACTCAAGGAGTTATAATACATATCTAAAATCCACTGCAGAACCAAAAAAATCCTGGATGAGACTGCATTCCCTTTTCTAATGCATACTGCTTAATACACAAGTGTGTCTGATACATCTTAAAGACATTTTTCAACACATGCAAAAAGGATCGTAAGCATTTGAAATGAACAGCAGTGGAAGAAAATAAAATGAAATGAGTAATCCATGCCTAAACTGAAGGCAAAATGCAAAGGATAGGAGTGAATAATCAAGCAATTGAATTTTATAAAAGAAGAAATCAAGCTTTTCAAAGCATCTTCTTCTTTCTGTAGTTATAGTCATGACATAGATGTGATGTCTGTGTCTCTTACCACATTTTAAGAGAGTGGAACTGCCTTTTGTCTCACATTAGATAAACAACAGGACATGAAGAACGACAAAAAAAAAAAAAAATAGCAAAATATCAGTGCAGAGAGTGATGTTTCCTAGAATCCGTAGCTCATGAAGGCATGTATAACATCAGCTGTAAGTTAATCTCCCTGCACTCATGTTGAGTGCAAGCATGACTCTGAAAGTTAGAAAAACTATCAAACTCAACTCTTGCAAGCTTTGATGTACATATGTTTTAACAAGATAAGATAACTAGAGGCTAGACTTGAGGCTGTCTCAGAGCTACGTGTTACCACTGGACTCAAACTTAATTTCCCTGAAACATGAAAATAAAAAAAAAAAATAAATAAAAACTAAAAACACTGCAAAATTAAATCCCTGGATACTGCACATGAGATTTGTAACCTGACCTTGCTGTTCAGGCAACTAAGACTTCTGCATACCAGGGGAACAACATACTGAGTAGCAATTTCCAAGCTAAAGAGAAACTAATTGGATAATGGCAAAGCTGTTCCAAAGCAAAGGGATAACACTCTTCACAGAAGCCTCATTTTGCTTAAGACCAGCTCTCCCCACACTAAGTATGCATAAAAAATACTACAACTGATTGCTACCCAATGCTTGCAGTGCTCTTTCCTCCCTCCAGGAGGAGCCTTCTGGGATTCCAGATTCTTCGGTCCATCAATTGGTAATGAAGCCTTGAGCTGCTAGCTGGGCTATAAGACTAGCACAGTGTTTGATTTGGGTTATGCTCTGCTCAAAGCAATTCTGATAGAATTTAACAGGCATTCTAAATAATAAAAGGAGTGAGCATAAAAATTTACAGTAAAACAAGGGTAAATCACAAAGAGCTTTTAAGTTTTCATCCTAAAACAAACAGTGAGAGAGAAGAGAAACAGATCCCAGCAGGTCAGATGGCCAGATTACCCATAATGCACATAATAAAACTAAACCAAACAAAAAACAAAATACTGCATCATTGGAGAACAACAAACAGAATTCCTAAACCCAACATTTGAATAAAATATTCTATCCTACAACATAAAACAGGGTCTAGCGTGTCCTCTGTGACATTTTAGAATGAGAAAACTCTGCAAAAATATGGAAGATAAACCATCTCCTTTCCACATTTCTATGATGCTACCTTTACTGAGTGCCTTCCTCTACATCTAGTTGGTGCAAATACACATGATTTAACTTACAAGGCAAATTAATTCAGTGCTACCTAAAGGTCTCTATCCCTGGCAGGAAATATTTGGCTTTAAGATACAGTTCACTGCAAGTTCTTTTGTGATGGATTCTGCTTAATAAATAATGATAACTTTAGTCAATACAACTGTGTATCTTGTTAAGTAAAAGAAAGATGTTATTTACTCTGGATTCTCTGTAGGGATTAATCTTTTTCTGCATGCTGTAATTAAATAACCAAAAATCAGAGTGTTTCAGATCACAAAGATGAACTGAAACTGCAGTCAATTTACCCTTACAGGTCCAAGCTGAAAAACACAGTAGCTCAGAGCTGATTCATGGCTTGATCCCTTTGAAGTCCTTTCCTTAAAAGCATGTGTACACAACTGAAGGTAGGAAAGTGACCAGGTACACAAACAAAATCTGCTACCTGGTGTTCAGCCTTTGTCAGTCCAGAAAGCCACGCTTACGACAAGGCAAAGCAGGTTATCTTTTGAACTGGCTTGACTTGTCCTGAAATTATGGCGTTCTGAAATTGATATGTAATACATATATACTATTGTTCAATTCTAGCAAACTCACTTTAGTCATAAATGATATAGTTCGATAATTACACTTCAACTAAATGGTTATGCTAGTAAATTCTCAGGAGAAAGCTGCTACACAGGTCATCTTTACTCTCCTTATGCAGAAATGCAAGATCCATCCAACTCAGGTCTACCCTCTGCACAAGACTGGGAGGAAAGTTTTCTTTTCTGTGCGGAGCAGGGCAGTTTGGAGACCCATACTGGCTTTACGCCTTGGCAAACCTCACATAGAGATGCTGTCAGAGGAAGACCTTCAGGAAGAAGCCAGTAAAATTCAGACATGTAAATGTAGGGGGAAAATGATATACAACTCCACAGCAATACTCTTTCTCTTATGGACCTAGAAGACACCTTTGAAGCTAACTATACAGTTGAACCCACAGTAGGTATCACACTCTCCTTGGGTAGAGAGAAAAGGCAGAGAGGCCGAGCACATACAAGTTTATAGATTTGAAGGCTTCCCTCTCAGCATCTTTTGTTGGGATTCACATCACATAACATTTAAAATAGCAAAGAAAATCTGCCAAGATGTTAACTATTTGTAAGGTAACACCTTCAGTGCTTCACATCTGCCTTTGCGCTATTACTTATTGCACTGGTTGTTTTTTTTTTTTCTTTTTTTCTTTTCTAACATATAATCAAGAGTGGATAATTTGAGGGAAATTTAAGAAATGGAAAAATATATATATCCAACTTATTCTAATTCAAGCTACCAAGTTAGAGTCAAAAGAAGCTATGTTTTCATTTTTAATAATATGAAAATGAACAATATGATGGTAAAACTAACTGTAGAAATTTCCAGTGGTATTTTCTGTGGGAAAAATACAGTGTCATTGGTTTTATTCTGTTTGCTCTGAGATCATTCCTAAAAGATAACAGAAATGGCAGCTAAAGTAAAATGCCACTGAGCTTAGAAGATCCCTACATGATAGTTCTAATCTGCAACCTCTTTGCTCCAAAAAAGGAGCCTTCAAACCAAGCCTGTGATGGAAACCTGGCAGCATCCAAGGCTTGTGCACAAAGTGATCATTTAACTTCAGGTGCATCAGTGTTTCAGCCACAATGATTGCACTTTTGTTTCAAAACATATGAGCAGTTTTTATGCTCTCTTCCTATTATCTACAATAATATGTGCCTGAACGCAGCTGCAAAATTCACAAACATGGATAAACTCAAGCTGAGAATCCCTAGGCTGCTGCCAGCACTTAATCCAGATGGTTTTAAGTTTATAGACACAAGAGCACAGGTATTTCCCCTTTTTGTTATTATTCATATCCCTTGACAGCAGCAACTGAAAGACATTCTTGCTCTTGTAATCAGCTGAACATTAGAAAGCTCTCCTAACTTGCAGAAAACCACCACACCAAGCACAGAACTAAGTTAATTTGTCCTTAAGATCTCCAACTTAAGCTACATAGCGTAGAAGATCACCCATTTGAAAAAACTCCGTATTTGGGAAAATTTATCCCATACTTTCTGTCGTTGCTCTTACACCTATACCTACTCAGTTTACAAAAGAGCTAGACAAAATTAATGTATCCCAAACTGACATCAGAAAAGCACAGAATCATTGAGGCTAATTGGGACGACAAGAACAGCTAGGGTTGAACTGTAAGATGGTTGATGTCAATAGTGTCAACAGTTTGTGGGCTGGTTCGGCCCAGAGAAATAAGAGTGGTGCTGTTAAAGCAAAGGGCTTTTGGCAGCATGACCTGATACGTAGGGATCTTGTGAAGAGGTAGGCTTGGCAGCCCTGAACAGGATGTTGACAAAAGGACAGCCTATTCCAGGGAAGTAGACTAAACAGAAGGAAAGAAGATGAAAAAAAGGACAGAACTGCAATCACATCTGGGTGTTGGCCAACACAGAGAAAGCTTCCATGTGAGTTGGCTGGGACTTGACCCAAGAATTCTCAGACTCAAGATTTCTGCCATTTCTGTAGCTAGGTTTCTGTTCTGGGTAGTGTATAATCATACAAAGTACTGACTTCATTATTTTCATTTCTCATTAAGGATCGTGCATAATACAGAAAGATCTAATACCATACAGGTCTAAACACATACCAATAAATGTTACTGAAACCTCCCATACAGTGTCAGTGTCTTGAAGTCTACTTCTAAATCATTGGTTCAAATCCATCTACAATGCAAGGACTAAACAGTAACCAAAGTAATAATTCCTGTCCCTCTTCAGATTTATCACTCTAATTCACACTTTATGCCTTTGATCTATGTCATGGTTTTATGATTTTTTGGCATTGGTATTTCACATCATAACATCATGTAGTGCATTAAGAGTTAGAAAAAAGTAAATAAATAATCATAAAATCATGACAACGTATTAACCATAAACACAATTTTGCTGATGTGACCTTTGAATGGTACCTTTACATCAATTCCTAGCATGATCAAAGAAGAGAAAGCTAAACTGAGGCATACCGCATCCTTGTGTATTTGGGATGACTTCCCCAGGAGATGAAATTCTTCGAAATCCGCTTCTACATCCCAGCTGAACTCTTGGAGACAAATCAAACACTTCATCTTGGGGGAAATCAATGAATGAATCTGCTAGAAATTGCTTGGAGTCTAAATATAGCAGAAAACGACCATTCTCGATCTCTTTAATAAACGCTCCAATGAGTTTTTCTCCAACAATGGCATTTTCTAAAGGAAATAATATAAGAAAATCATATGAAGAGGATTCCTCACAGAGAAATGGATAAAAAAATAGAGTGATAAACATCATATTAACTAACAGCATCAGCAGATTCAAATACAAAATACAAGCATGTTAGCAAACAGCAGACAAGAACGAATCTGTATAGTGTTTACGACATTAAAGACCTAATTTTAGTATTTGTAGAGATGCTAATGCAACAATCATAGAATCATAGAAAATCCTCATTTAGAATGTATCCACAAGGATCATCGAGTCCAGTTTCTCACTCCACACAGGATCACTCAGAAATTAAACTGTATTTCTGAAAGCACTGTCCAAACATCTCTTGAACTCACACAGGCTTGTAGAATTATAGAATGGTTTGGGTTGGAAGATTATCTAGTCCACCTTCAGACCATGTCAGGGCAAAAGGAAAAGTAGCAAGCACAAAAATCGAAGTACCAGAAAATGAAACGTGATCTAATTTGTTTCTGTTGTTTCAGTGTCTATATTTGGTTTCTTCTATACCATTTTTTAATTTGGTTTTGAAGGCATTTTTAACTATACAACAATCAGCCTCTGTCACAATAGGCACAGCTGCTGAAGCTGGTGTTTAAAGCCGGAAAATAGTGAGCATCTTTGCCATGCTTTCCATATTCTTAGTTTTCCAGACAACTTCTCTTTCTGATTACTTGCTCCCATACAGTCTTCAGCATAAGAGAGTGAGTTCCCAGCTGACTGCACCAGGAGTACTACAAAGAACAGTGTTCCCAGAGGATTTTTTGTGTTTCTATGTTCTGTCAATCTCAGCAGGCTTTATGGCACTGAACTAAGGGTTGGTACAGCTCATGAAGACCTCCTGTAGTGTACAGCCCTGTAACCCAGCAAATGGAAGTCCTGTACGCTATGTATTTTGGGTTTGCAAGCACACCAATGACCTTGGACACTGAATTTTCACAGGGAGGATGTTATATGCGCAAAGAGAGAGTGAGGAATGTTACACCTCACATACTGCACAAAGATTATGATGTCGTGACTGACGTGTTTAGGGCAAATAGATGAGGGTACTGCTGCCCTCTTACATGGTGAGTTTCCCAACATTGTACTGTAGCCATGGACAGGTCTCACTCCTTAGAGTGATGAGAGAATTTCACAGTTAGGTACAAGGTTCCAGCTACTCGGCTCTATACTCAGTTTTCTGTTTCCTCCAGCTTTGAGCAATTTATTCTTCCTCTGTGCCGACACATAACACAATGAAAACATAGCATTTCATTGCATTCAACCTCAAGCCAAAATGGAACTTAGATTGTGAAAAAGTAATTAAGGATTGCCACATAACCAGTAACACTTTGCAAAGGTTTTGCCAGAAATTATCTCATAACTGAAAGCAGAAATGAGAAGATTCTTTTATTCAAGCAAATATCTTTCTGGATTTTCTAGTAACTAGCTGTGGAAGAATTAAAAATAACCTTAAAAATAAAAGAAATGACAGCTGAGGAAACTCATGCATAGGAAAAAAGCAGAGTCAAATCAGTGATAAACCACATAGGTCTGCTGAATTTCCTTTATTTAAAAAAGCCTTCCATGTTGAATTGTTCATATCAATAAATATGAAACTCCTGTGGGGGTGCATCTGTCTATGTCTATATGCTATCATTTATGGGGAGTATATATAAATAGGCATTGAACTATAATATATGTGTTCATACATGGCAAATAGACAGGTAAACCTGGACTGTCTTAAGGTTGTGGTTGATTCCCTCCAATGTCAGTGATGGGAACAGTCTACTATATTCTCATCCAACAAAAGTTAATTTTTATAATCATTTCATTAATTTTACAATCATTTTGCGTGTTGAATAGAAAAGAGAGAGAAATTTCTATGTGTTCCTCAGTATTTTAGAACTAAGTTTTAAAATGCCAAGACAAACAGCATAAGGTCTCTCAGAAAGATATTTTGAACAGCTTCAGAATTTAGTACATGAAAATATCTGTAAGAAAAAATGTAATGAAACATTCACAACTCATTATTTAGAACTGAGGCTCTTCATTGGGAACACATGCATGTTCAGTGCTTCTGTTAAGAAAATTCTTTTTTCTCAGGTTCATCACAGGAGGAAAAAAAAAGGGAAAGAAAAACTTCTCCTTTATCCATAAAGAAGTTAAGAAAAGACCAGAACTATTCAAATAATGTAGATTTTCAAATCAGAGAGTCAATTTACTCAGTCGATGCATATAAACACCAGTAATGATGCATAAAACAGCTCGAACAGAAAGATTGAAAACTGCTTTAAAATATAATGGAGATTGATTGTACCAAGTGTATACAGAAAACAGTTTGTCTGATCTCCATGGACTGGACTGCTGCCTCTTCTGAAACTGTACAGTAATTCTCTGAGGAGCAGTTTTAGTACTGTGGGGAAATTATAGCGTTGAAAGGGTAAAAAATGCAGTGTCTTCAGCGCAGAATGCTTTCAGATGTAACCTCCTATATGAAGCCAAACTAAACCATACTTTGATCCACCTTCTACAAACCATTCAATATTTATGTTTCCTTTATAATCTGGTACAATTGAATGGATGCAAACACAAACAGACTGTATAGCCAGGAACCACACAACCACTGCATCCTCTACTCAAATCCTGAAGGCTTTTGAACTTGGTTCTGATCAGGCTGTATGTCACATCACCATGTCTCAAAATTAGAGAGAAGAACATGTGCAGGCAGAGCTTTTTATATTTAGTTCTGGGAACATCATTGCAAAGCCAAGAAATTAGAGAAATGTTGGCACAGAGGGCATCTGAACTTGGGATGTGTCTTTTCCTCCTTTTATTTTAAGAGGGCTGCTTTGAAAGAAGCTCCTTACACCGTCCGTAACTCACTTTCAAACCACAATGAAGAGCCACGAGTCAATGGACTGCATACTTGCTCTAGGACTTCTGAGTTAAGGATCATTCTTTACTGTCAAAGGTAGGGTAATAAAAACAAGAGGATAAAAAGAAAACAAAAACAAAAAAAAACCCCCCACACACACACTTTGAAGGAATTGGTTATCTTTTGGGGCAATGCATGAACTGTGTTTCTTGGAGTCCAACCCAACATCTTCCACTGCAGAGGACCTGCCCAATGTAAATTAACCTCTAGATCAGTTCATCTCATAACAGTTAAATTAATCTTCTTGTTAAAGGAGCTGGGAGAGGCAGTGCTATCTGGAAGCAGTACTCAATCATATCCGCTTTTAATTCTATAGTCACAGGTCGAAAAAAGAAAGAGCACTGCCTTTTTACTGCCTCTAAAGAGCAGATAGAGGAAACAAAACCATTAGGAATAAAAGAAGGTCTGATTTACAAAAACAACAGAGGAAAAACTTACCAATGTCATGTAAGTCGGGGAGAGAAGCTGCCGGGATGTTTTCCAGCTGAGCCCTCCACGTGACATTCACCCCCAGGCGGTCCACACTCAAGCATTCAACATAGACAGAGGAATCATCACAGACAGAAACTGAGCCAGTGTTTCCAAAAGCATTTACCTTCAATTCAAAATTAAATGAAATTAAGGTTAGTCAGCCTTAGAATCTCCTAGTTCTCGGTCTATTCTCTGCTCATTTTCACTGTGATATGCTCAAGGCAATATTTTCAAAAGGGCTTGTAAAAATACAATTGTCAAAAGGTTCACTTCCATCAAAACACACTTTGATAAATACTGGACTAATGTAATATGACTTCTATGGCTATCATTAAACTGATCTGCCCAACATGGGGACAGCAATTCTAAAATATCCTGATTTCCTAGTCCATCATATGTTGTCAGCCCTAGCAGACTTCATGGAATTTTCTGCTCAAAGTTCAATTCTGTTTCATACTGTTTCTTTTTTCTTTTTTCTTTAAGCAACAAAGAATGAGGAACTGAAATTACCTGGAGGTGACAAAAACCACGAGCCTTCAACTCATCTAAAATAAATATCTGGAATGCCTGGAGTAATCCAGAGTAGTCAGAACTACAGGTCTTCTGAGGAGGTAGCAGCAGCTGAAAGTGTGTTTGAGCTTGGACCGTCTGAAATAATTGGAGCTCTAAAAAATAAATAGAAGGGCATTTATGAGCCTCACTATTCAATGTAGAAACTGACTTTCAGAGTTACTTTAAAAGATGACACTGAATTTCATTTTGATCTTCATCAATAGCATCTCCCTGTGAAAACATGGTGGAAACATGTCAGTTGTCAGTAGAAAGAGCTTGATAAATATGTATGTTGTGCACTACAGGAAAAGCCAGGTGTTATAGTTAAACAGTAAATAGACAGCTACCCCACAGAATGATAAGGGAAATTACAAAACTTGGCAGATATAAATTTCCAGAAATCTAGATGACAGCTGATGTTACACCAACAACCAAGAAAGAAACAGAAAAACAGGAATTATTGACCTTTCAACCTTTGCTTCTCTCAAATAAAATCATTAAAACATTAATACTAATTCAAATGGCCCACCAGAAGCCTATCTTGTCAAATTGGCTAGAGATCAAGCTTTGGGAGAGAATAAATTGCATAATAATAGCTCTGACATGGACATCTTCCAGTGCCTTCTTATCTTAGAATAGCAAGCCAAATCACACAAACCACAGAGAAAACGGTGGACTTGTCAATCTCAGAATGAAGATCTACTTAGACAGTTCTTAGCCAGGAAAAATAATGAAGGTGAAAATTTCTTGTCCTGTGTCCCTAATCCATGCTGCATTTCAAACACAAATTGTTGAGGAAAAAAACTTAACCTGCATTAAATAGAAGCATGAATTAAATTATTGCACACTCCTCTCTGGCCCTATAAACAGTTATTCAATTGACAATAGGCAAACACAAAAGTTACCTCATTATATTGCATAAAAGCATAGAAAATGTGATTAAGGGCAAACAAAAATCCCAATATAAATGTCAAAGCTTAAAACTGTTTACAATTAGAATAGAGATATGGTAACACATGAGTTTCAGAACTGAGTCGCATTCATTCTGGAGATGAAGAAGAGCTGCAAACTTGGCATCAGGATCAGTTCAGCAGTGATATGAGTTAATCAGAACTTATCTCTATATGAAATAAATGAAAGGCCAACATTAATACTCAATTACATGAGCTCTGAAGAGATTACAGATTCTTCCAAGATTAAAGGGTGTGTTTCTTTTTTCTTGAAAGAAAAATGATTTGAAAAACACTATGTTAGCCAATGAAAGCCATAATCCTAAAAAAGAAAAAAAATAAGACTGCTACAAAAGATGCAGAAGTAACAGTGACTTGATTGTGCAAATAAATATTCAAGTTCTGCCAGATTCAAACATCTGGTGCTCATCTGTTCTTCCAGGACTAAGTGGTTCCATCAGAATCACTTCATGGTGCCAGCATCTTTTAACTTGCAAAGGAAAATCTGCATATAGATTGAATAACTATTTATAGCTAAGATATTATGGAAAAGCTGGACTATTTCTGGCATAGCCACCCAGATGCAGAGATGAAGATGGCAGAAGACAGGATTAATCTACTGCACCTGAATTTAGAAACTGCCACATAACTGTGTCCTACCATTTCAACTCACACTGTAGCTTCATGATGGAAAAGGATTTTTGAACATATGTTTACACTGCTCTGCGCCCTTCCCAACCCATGGTAATTAGACATACTCTGGCAGGTGTGGTAGAGTGGGGCAGCTGAGATCCACAGACGTTTCTGCACATCACACTGGAACAAGGTGTTGGAAGCAGCACTGCTATAGCCTTGGCGACACACCAGCCGACACTGCTGAATGCCCAAAGTTTGCCCAGAAACATCACAGAACACGGCTCCATTGAGGATAGAAGAGGTACCAAATGGCACAGTACACAAGGGACCTATAAGCAGGAGAGGAAGGAGATATATTAGTACATAGAGTGATACACTTCTATTAGAATGCCCTCATATTTCTCACATAACAGAGTAACATGGACAGCACTTGTGCGTTTCCCACTTACATCAACTTAGAGTTGGTTGAGTGTCAGCCTGGTTCAGTTTATTTGCCTTGGTGAAAAGATTCATACTGACTTTAAAAGGTAATACACCAGGTACAGAAAGACACATGCATGGTGTATGAGAACAGATAAGTTTAAAACAGTCATGAATAAATTTAAGCAGGAAATGAGAAGGTTTGTTACCATCAACCTTCATGGAAGATATCCAGTAGAAATAGACAGGGCCAAAAAAAAAAAGTATCCCAGTTTGCTTTAGAATGGAATTTGAAAACTTTAAGTTCAGGAACTGAACAGCACCAGGATGTTCCGTGGTGACACAGAAGGTCTACCATTCAACTCGCTCTTTATCAATACAGTCATTTCAGAACTGCTTGCCTACTACAATAAATATAGCAAGCTAACTGTTTTGATTTTTAACTTCTACTAATGTGTACAAAACAACTGTTTTGTTCAATACTAGCCAAATCGCAATCTACTTCCCAATTATATGTAGTAATATTTAGGCATGCTTCTGAGTTCCAGAGCAACAAAATAGAAAGAAAGAAAATAACAACTACCTAAGTTAGAAATTATTAAGAACAGTTTTCATATCCTACAATTCATTTGCTTTCTGTACATCATTCTCCAACAATTCCCAGGTCAGTCCCAATCTCCCTGGTTGCTAGAGGAAGACAGGTTCTGCTGATGGCACACATCTGAGCAGTCTCTGTCTCCACTTCTGATGGAGTCGTGGAGATTAATTCCTTAACTTAGCAGACACTTCACTTAAAGTTTAAAACTTTGCAGGATGAATCTGGGATCCAATGTGTTGCAGTACATCTTTGTTTTTCCAACCATGGTCATCATAATTCTGAAATATAAGGGTTTCAGATAGGTCTTTCTGATTTACCAAATTCATCCTTTCCTTCCAAGACTCCTATATGACATCTTTTCTTTAATAACTCTGTAAATGGGGACACTACACTCTTCCTCCACTTTCATGTTTCTCTTTTTAGTAAAGATGGAAATCTGGTGTCCCTGTCTTATGAAACCACCAGAGATAAAAGGACTAAGATATCACTGCGCAATGGAGAGTAGTTATTTATTAAAATCAGCGCAAACTACATCTACCATTACATGCAAACTCTATTAATAATTCTTTTTTCAAAATTAGTAAATATTAATAAATAGTTATGTTCCCTTTATTTCTCCAACACTTTTTTTTTTTTACCCTGCAAGTCATATCTGGCCTCAGCCATATGCTCCTACAGTCTTGTACTGTCTGTCCCAATGGGAGCTTGTGTGTAAACTAGAAAAACAGACAGCACACAGAGCATAAAGGGGATGGATGCTTTCCTGATTTTGTTCACAGTTTCCATCCAAGACCCCATCAACTAGCCAAGAAAATCAGCAATTTGCTTATTTATCTCTCTATAGATTTAGCTTCCTTTATTATCATTATCAAGCCTTCATCGTTTAGTCATCCTATTTCTACCTCAATTTCTTGATCCTGGAGGAATGAGTCAGAATAAAATTGAATACTGACACTTGTTCCACACGTGTTTCTAAACATTTCTAGAAGCAAAGTGTCTTCTCCAAGTAAGGCTCTATCTTCTGTATCTCCACCCAAAGCTGTGGAAAGCAGGCCTGCTGATGGGAGGCGCATGTGGGGACTGCCAGGATCCTTGGCATCAGCTCTTTGTTGCATGTCAAATAGAAGACATTGGATTCTGTTGCTGATGGAAATGATTAATCTAATGAAAACCTCATTGTAAGAACTGGGCACTCAAAAGTTATTACTTGGTGTTTACAGCTGTCTGTTCTGATGCTGGAGGAGAAGTTGATTGTATTCTCCAACCACAACAGCTTCTTTCACTGATTAAGATCTCCAAGATGATAAAAGAAAACTCTTTCCATTTTACTGAACAATTGTTAGTAGATTTCAGGACCAGGCTGGACAGGGTGAGGGGAAAAATAATTTGTGCTTAATTCTTAGTCCATTACAAAGTTGTTTAGCATGAAAAAGTTCTATTGCTTTTTCAAAATCCAGGAAAATCATTGAAGTTTATTTCAATGGTATTTTTATGCAGAAAATAACAAATACTTCTCCAGGTTTCCATTATATTTTTTAAACAGCTGTTTCTCAGCTCAGTCTTCCAAAAATGGAGGATTATTAATCATTCAGTTACTGTTTCCTCTATGAAAACTACAGTATTTCATGTTTCCAAGAAGCATTAGACATGCAAGCAAATCCCAGAAAATTCAGAGCTATATCCCAGGGTATATTGAAACATTCTTTATACCATATTTCATAAACATCCCTTGGAATTTAGTGAGAAATCCAGAAAACAATCTTATGTGAAGACAAGGAGATATAAAGGAATTTGCATTTACAACTAATTCTGACTTCTCTAGCCTACTGCAAGCTCTTCCACTTTTTATGTTCACCTTCAGATTTTATCAGGAAGTCAGACTGCACTACTGAGTGCTGTGCACCATGTTGAGTTCCTCCAGCTGGTTCAAACAAAATAGTAAACAAATATTACACAGTCCAGTGTCAGAAATCCTAGCCTATTACCTGAGAGCATCATATTTATTAGACCAATAAGCTCTGCCTGTCTGAAGAGAAGTAAAGTTGCACATAACTATACCACACTAGCCCTGGAATTCATTTCTTCAGAGCTTGGTTAGGCATCCCCACAGAGCACCATACTTCTTGGGGCAGAAAAAGCCCTGTGATTTTCTTGTGTCTTCTCAAATGATCCCATCCTCAAAGCTGTCTACTGGTATAAAAGATTCCAAACAAAATGATGTAGCTGTTTTCCAAATTGGTGAAGATGTTACATGATTGATAATTACATCAATTATGAAAATGCTTTACAGCTAGTTGGGTTGACACAGTCAGCTTGGTGGGTACATTTTTTCTCATTATATAGCAGAATCACTAAAGGATACCTAAGCAATTGATTGTCATGGGGACTCGTTTTCTAAAATCTACCAACAAAATTCTCATTTAAAAAAACAACAAATGAACTATGGAAACTGTGGTGTCCTGTGGGTCCTGGCTCTGAAATTGAAGGTCATCTTTTCACATCTTTAGTTTCAATTAATCATTGCACTTTGGAACATGGCCTTATAGAAAATTTAATTTGTTTAGCTTACTTCAGTGTTGGGAAGATGTTTGAAGACAATTGGAAATTGAATTTATCCAAACGACTCCTACTTGGACATCTCACTGGAAACCAGGAGTGAAATCCAGTACTTCACAGCTCTACTAATGCCGGAAATACTCTGTGAATATCTAGTGTTTTGGCACATCCTTTCCACAATTCTAATCAGTAGCCAGCAGAAGGAATGGCAGAAGCATACATATTTAAAATTTTATTTTTGTAGGTTGAATGGCTTTTAGTCCCAGAGCCAGCTCAGACTGGATCCAGTTCAAATTTGCAGCTCACTATTCAGATTGAATTTTTAGCTTAGCTTAAGAGCTCTTTGATTAAGCCAATTTTATGAATAAGGAGGGGTCAAAGATCCATTCCATTCTCCTTTTTCCCTGACAAAACACTTGAAAAAAATGGGACACTATGCTGCCCAGGTAGGTCAGGTGTCACAGGAGCAAAAATCTCTAACAGTCTGAACAAAGAAGCTTAAACATAACAAAATACTAGAAAAATTCAGATTTGGCTCAGGTTCTAGAGCTGAACTTGCAGAGCAGCAAAATGCCTCAAGCAGCAACTCACTTTCACATGCAGGTCTTCCTCCATTTACTCGTGTCCCAGGTACCTCTTCTCCATTGTCAAATACACACCAGCAGCTTTCTTCATCCTGGCTGCACTGCACAGGTGAGAATTCCCCTTTGGCCTCTTCACACTTCGGGATGTAACCCTTCCCAACTTCTCGTAAACTAGTTTTCAGCTCCAACATTTTACAGAAACTAGGACCTTTAAAGAGAGAAAAATCATTGCAAGATGCAGAACAGAATACATGTGCTTGAGGAAGCATCCAAACCCAAGAAGATCCAAAACATTTCCCCCAGCTTGCAATAAAGTTGGCATTCACTAATTTTGTGCATCCACAAGTGTTTGAGTATACATGTAAATTTGGGTAGTGATTCAAATAACAAATATTCAACTGCTATTCCTTCAGAGAACATAGAGTTACTTATCTTCCATCAGGTATGGTGCACATCTACAACCAGACTTCTATCAGTCTGTCACCTATAAGAAGAGCTGAGAGACTTGCTGGGTCAGACCAAGGTACCATCTAACTTACTATCCCACCCTCAGTAATTATCTATCTGCTCTTGATATAGATGTTCTGGTAGACCTTGAAGCCTGAAGATTATTCTCCCAAATTTTCTATGAGAGATGAAAATCAAAAAATCACTAGCTGAGGAACTGAAGAAAGAAACACAGCAATGTTTTTGACTCTTGAACTGCCTGTACTGCTCAAAAGAGCAGAGCCAGGGGATTAACTCCTGTTAGGCATCTCTATTTCTCAAAGCAGGGCTTCTCCAGCCTTTTGGAATAATGATGTCACAGAGTCACAGATTCGTAGTATGAGATCTCACATCTGTGATGAGAGCTCAACAGATCTAACTTAATTTAAAGAACAATCTCTATCTTAATTCGAAGACAATATAAAGATTTAATTGCACTGCACAGAGCATTCAAGGACCATATTAAATGGACTCGATACTGTGATTTGCTCAGCTCCTACAGCTCAGAATTCATCCTGAAAATTAATTCATAAGCCCGAAGATTTTTTGCAGTGGCATGAGTATCAAGTGAAAATAGCTTATTAATCAGCTTTTGAACATGGGATTGTTTCATGTGATGAAAGTAAACAGTAACTATTTTCAACTATCCTCTCAAAGATATGCTGTGCTTGCATGGACTTATCACTGTCAAACCAGAAGACCTCCATATTTCCAAGGTAAGCATTCTGAAAAGGAAAATACAGAAATACATACACAGCAGAGCATGAGACATAATCACTGCCATTACAGCCTGTCAATAAAGCATTACTCACACTCAGGATTGCCATCTGAATCTTGGTTGCCAAGCTGAAATACTTCTCCTGACTCAGGATCTACACACCAAATGTTTGTATAAGACCTCTGTAGCACAGCATATTCTCCTGTCTAAAAAATATCAATTACAAATCATTGCAAAGCAACAAGTATCAACACAGACACACTGGAATCCATATCCCAAAAGCCCATTTAAAGTATTTGGTTATATTTACTTTTGTCCTTTACTGAATGTTAAGAAGAAAAACAAAATACTGAAAAAATTGGGTCAGGCCCTGATAGGAGTGGTACATAAAATGAAAGCCCACTGAGATTAACTTCTGGTATAACCTTGGTTTGAAATGTCTGTTCCTTGCCCATCTCAGGGCTCTACATCACTCACTGGCAAGTTTCAAGAGCATCGTGGACCCTGTTTTGGGATACCTGTATCCATCTCCTTCTCATCCTCTCATTCTCCCATACCTTGAAAGCAAATGCCTACCAAGCGCCAGTTAATCAACCGGCATCTTTTAAACACAGCCCTGTGCAAGGATTAAGCAGAGACACCAGTACGAGGGAAGTGTAGACAGAAATAGAACTTCTTTTTCCTGGTATTAATCTCAGAACTATTTAAATTCTGATTTATGGAGGGCAAAACCTCCCTTCTGTTTTGTTAAACTTCTTTCTTACAGTTTAATAAAAACGCACAAAGGAATATTTAGTGAGCTCAGACTGAAACTCTGGGCTCTTAGCATGGTTGTAGCAAAACCAGGAAGGTTTTGATTCACCTTTCCTCAGCCATGCTAAATTACCTCAAGGCAGTAGGGGACAAACAGATCTGCTGCAGAGGCATCCACTTTTGAGCCACTCTGTCTCCAGCTGGAGATTAAGGCATTCGCTTGAGATCTCTGACATGACGTCTGACCTATGAGAGGGAAAACACATATATGCATGTTAAAATAAAATGAAGTTCTCAAACCCAGCCTAGAGAAAGGAGTACACCTCCATCTCCTTCACTTATCTACATGAGGCTTTGCTGCAGTGTCAGGCAGGGAACACCTGATCAGTGTCAGGTAACAACAGCAGGAGTTTGCTTCCCAAATCATGCAAGCTGAATTCATACATCATGAAACAAAACACATGAGCAAATCAAACACAAAAGGCTCCTTTCCCTTTCAATGGTTAAAAGCAAGCCTCTCTTCCTGCATAGCATACTAGAATTTTCAATAAAGATTAAAACTGTTAGGAACAGGTAAGCACAGACACTTATGAAGAAAAGCCAACTGACATTTGGGACGTTCTGCTGAGCGAGAAACCAAGGAATCCAGAACATAACGTCCTCTTTCATCCACACACCAGCAATGACCTGCCCAGCAAAGAAAAACAGATTTACTGTAGATGTTGCATTGCCTCATTGTCCTGATCATCTGTCACCTATCCACCTCCCTCTAGTTTGGCTACAAGAATACAGGTTTTCCATTTCTTAGATTAGAATATTTTGTGAGGGACTGCTCACCTGTGCTCTCATAGCACTGAATTGGCTCCCAGTTTCCCAGGCCATCACACTGTGGGATGTAGGGATGAAACCCCAGCTGTGCAGCTTCTCCAGCAAAACCTTTCAATGTGAAGTGACTCCGCCAGTAGAAATGTAAGACTGTAAAATATAAGTAAGAGAAAGATGTTTGTGGCAAATACAAGAAGAGATATCTTAAAAGTGCATGTCTGCAAACACCACGTTGTTACTTTCATGTTAGAAAGGAAAAAAACAAATACTTAAGGTAGTTTAGTACCCATATCTTATCTATGCAAGGTGTCATACATATCATAGAATCATAGAATCATAAAATGGCTTAGGTTGGAGGGGATCTTAGACCCTGCCATGGCCTAGTTGCCACCCACTAGAGTGCTTAGGGCTCCATCCAACCTGGCCTTAAACACCTCCAGGAATGGTGCATTCACAGCTTTGCCAGGCAGCCTTTTCCAATGCCACATCACTCTGTGAGTAAAAAACACAACCTAAATCCCTCCCTTTTAGTTTAAAGTCATTCTCCCTTGTCTTTTCACTATCAGACTGTGTAAAAAGTTGGTCCCCCTCCTGCTTGTAAGTGTCCTTCAAGTACTGAGAGGCTGCAATAAGGTTTCCCTGGAGCCTTCTCCAAGCTAAGCAAGCCCAACTCCCTCAGCTTATCTTCATTGAATACAATTGAAATCATCTCTTGGGTTAGGTTAATTGAACCAATAAGTAACATTTGCTGAGTTGTCCCTGTCTTTCAGCAAAGCTGAATACACCTTTGAGCATTCTTGCACAGATTCCTTTATTTCAAAGCCCTCATCTCTCTCTCCCCTACCTGATTGTGCAGCCAGCTGGAGAGCGTAGTCACTGTCCAATAACAACTTCTCAGAGACCATCATCTCTGACTCGTAGGGCCGAGTAGAACGTAGGAGTTCATTGTCCATGAGCTGTATTCCCTTTGCTATCAAGAAGCTCTCTCCAAAAGGGAAGTGGGAAGTGTTCGAGGCTCGGATAAGTTGCTCTGTTTCCTCTATAAATTTCATAGCTTCTTGCTTAATACTTTGACATACACCAGGACCTGTAGAAAGCAGACAGAAGCTGACAATTGACCTATTCTTTCCAGACATCTACAGACTTGGATACAGCAGTTAACACACTGAAACAGTCCAGTGGGAGCTTTTCTGCTAAAATAACTCTGCTAACCTGTTTTATCATCTTTCTTTTTTGCCCACAGAACTGGCTTCTTCTCCACACCCTGCTCATCTGGAATTTTTTCATTCACTGTCCTGCTTCTTCCTTCCAGTTGGAAAATTATTGTATGATATGAATGGTTTCTGGCTTTAATAACTACATTTACAGTCTAGTTTGTCTTCTGAAGTAACTCCAAAGAGGAATCAACAGCTTTGGCGGAGATGCTCTAGACAAAGGGCATACCAAACATCAGCACTAGTCTCACTCTTATCCAAGTGGACTTCTAGGGTATATCTATTACTCTTGACTGAATAATAGGATACAGTAAAGAAAATTCCTCCTGTATATTTTTAAGGCATTCTTGAAAGCCCTTTACATCAGTTAGCTTAACAGTGAATTTTCCCTACAAGTCTGCACAGAATGCTTCTTAGCTCTGAAGTATCCTTTGGTGTCTGGATAAGTACCTTGCATTATGTAACTACACTCCAAACTGTAAAATATACACAGTCTTGATACAGAACTGTATTTCTCCATATTGTCAAAGCAGAGAGACCATTTATTTTCCAAAAATGACCTCAGGTGGTCAGTGATAATGGCACTATCAATAATCTTTCCCTAGACCACTGTCTCCTACTTCATTGCGCCTGAAATGATTTTTTCTCCTGTGGTATAAAATCAAAGTCAAGTGAAACTGTTATTTATGTTCCAGCAGTTCTGTTACTTACATGCTGGGACCTGGTTCACTCCTGCCCTTGTTCCTTGCAGCTCTTCTCCATTGCTATTAACACACCAACAATCACGAAGCTCAAAGTGGCTTAATGGAGCACTGAAATCAGTGTAGGCTCCTGGGTAATAGGTAAACTGCTCATTCAGAAGCTGCCAGAATGTGTATGGATCCAATAAAATGTTCTCAGATGCAGAAGTCACATTTTCCTCCAGTATTTCAGGTGGAAGGTCAGCAAAGGATGAGTATGTGGTGAAAGCTGGGAAGACATTCTGGTGCCCAGCTTCATACAAAGCTTCAATAAAACCTGAAAAACTTTTGGAAGAGGCATTTTTATATTCAATAATGATGTTCAATAGATCGGCAACAGGCAGAGTTTTGCCTTCATTGTTCTCTGTGATCCACCTTTCGTACCACTCAAAAGCTTGCTCAGGAGGACCACTGCACTGCACCTGTCTCCAGGCACCATCAGTATCACACTGGGGTAGGTAAACGGTGGAGAGTTGAGACAGAGCATTTGGGTCTGACAACAGGAGCTTCAGAGTCTTTAGAAACTCCTGTCCAGCTGTGACTTGACAAGCACTGGGGCCTGAGAAAACAAAAAACAGCCATAGCACATCTTATGAATGCACAGAAGGTATACAATGGCTTCAACCTGAACGTCCTCACTGTTATGCCATGAACACTGTTACTGATACTTCATCATTGGTCCCCAAAAAAACATTTTTGACCCATTAAAAAGGGCACCGATTTCTCATGTGTTTGGGTTAGAGTAAGATTATTAAGGGTGCATGAGCCTTTAAAGATGTACTCAGAAATTTATAGAAAATGTGAGCACATCAGATGCTTGGAGTTCTTAATTGGGAGATAGGAGTTTGATGCCACTGAAGTGACTCTAAGACTAAGGATACCAAGGTTTAAATGCACTTCATTTCCCTTAATTCCCTTTCAACTGTAGGGATAACATTCTTTTTTGTTAGGAGACAATCATTCATACATTTTCAAAAACAACCAAATATGAAGAAATAAATAATGGAGTTCCAACAATGTAAAGAATTATCTTCAAATTCCCAGTTCCCAGAACTTACATTGCACAGGTTTTCCAGTATTTCCTCTTATTCCTGGAATAGTCTTTCCATTCAAATCAACACAGAAGCAATTTGTTCCATAACACTGAAGTGGCCGAAAGTCTCCATTCTTGGTGCAAGAGGGAATAAAAAGATCTGTTCCTGCAGACAGGCTTTGTTTCACACTTTGCAAGTTTCTCCTTTGCTTCTCACAATCAGAGGGACACCTTGGACGTTCACCTTGAACTCTGGAGCCTGGGATTTCTTTGCCTGAAGTGTCCAAGCACCAGCACTCTCCTGCGTAGCACTGAACTTCCTCATACTTCCCCTCCTTGGTGCACGTTGGAACAAA
Source organism: Oreortyx pictus (assembly GCA_036925125.1). Classification (NCBI taxonomy): domain Eukaryota; kingdom Metazoa; phylum Chordata; class Aves; order Galliformes; family Odontophoridae; genus Oreortyx; species Oreortyx pictus. The sequence continues at coordinate 7,651,905 of JAUPFR010000003.1, forward strand.
CATGTCCCTTGGCTCCTCACCACAGTCTTTGGATCCCAGTGCTAGTTTCACAACTTCGCCTAAATCTTCAGCGATGCTTTTGGGGACAGAAATCACTTGCTGAAGGAAAGCAAAGAACTCTGGAAGTTCCAGGACAGAAGAAAGGAATCTCATCGTATTCTGATTGTCCTGAAGAGTAACCGTGCGGCCAAAGCTGCCTACAAGAGCTTGACTCAAAATGGAGCTCCCCTTTGATACTTCCAATGAAAATGCCTCAGCTGATTGCAGAAGGCCTTGGCTGCTATTCCTCCCTGTTGTATCTTCCTGTGTGAAAAACTGCCCAATGCTGTATTTGCCACTAGTGCCGAGAGCCCCAGTGAAGTTAAACTGGATCATATTCTTCAGGAACTTTCCTCCAAAGAGATTTTCTTGGAAGCGTTTTGGGTTGGCAGTAAATTGCAACGCCACTTGAGCCAGTTCCCTTGACGGGAACATTCCTGTAATGGCTTCACTAAGGATGGATTCTAACCCTGGAATCTGACTGGCATATGGACTTTGCATGATTGGAGATGACAAACCAGAGTCCAGAAACAGCTCCTTGAAGGATGGGGGGCAGGGTCTTGAGAAGCCAGCTCTTTTCTCTGACTGGGCTTCTGGTGTGGAAAGCAAACCAGGCTGGCTGAAGTACCCAGTGGGGCCATAAAAGATCCTTGACAAGGCCCGCTGTCTCTCAGAGATGCACATTTGTTCTTCACCTAATCAAAGGTTAAAAAGCAGATGCTTGTAAAACTCCAAAATCCATTACTTTATAGATGCCTTTTAAGTAGTTTTAGTATATGTCTCTGAGTATTTTTTAAACTTGTCTCTAGTTCCCCACCTAAGCATCAGTCATACTGATAAAGAAATCCAAAGTGCTGCTAAGTGTAACATAAAAATAAACTTCTCAATTCAAGACACAAAAGTCCTTCATCTTGTCTGAATTTACTGCTCTTATTTTTTTTTTGGTTCTATTGTTTTCCAGTGCAATTCCTCATTCCTGCTCTTATGGCTGAAACTATAAATAAAGTCTTTTTCAAATACTTTAATGCTCTGGTAGGATGTCTACTTCTAAGAAAAATTACACTTTATTCAGTTGCAATATGTGGACAAGAGAAAGGGAAATAGATTGCAGAAAAGAAAAAAAAAGTTTTTTAAATGAATGCTCACTAATGAGAAATTTATGGAGGTTTCCTACCCAGATCTCTATAGTTTCAAACTGAAAAGGAATTGTTAAAATTAGCAGTTATGGAGTGTCGAGGACCAGATGGCTTTCAAAACCGAGGTCTAAACAAGAGAAAAAATTGTAAAATTTCAACAAAATAAATATCAGGGATCTGAGGGTACCTACAGGCCTTAGTGACCCTGGCTACCCACATCTCAAGTAAGCTACATCACAGGTTCCTCTTTCCAGTCAAGTCTCTATGTTCATACGCAGATAGCAATGGTGACAAGCCAGCCTGCAACACATCTCTGAGGAAAGATCTCTGAAAAAAATCAGCTTAAGTCTCAAAAAAAAGAAGAAAAATGAAAGACTTTGTCGTTATAAAGACTCTAAGCAAGAAGCAGAGAACTTAACTATGATTATGAAACTTATTACTAGAGGATGCTAGGAAGGATAAAAGTTTAAAGAGCAACTAGACAAATCTTTGGAAGATGACTCCTTAGGGGAATGCTGAACACAATGATCCGGGTTCAACCTCCAGTTTGAGGAGTTCTAGCCTGCGAAGATAACATACCGAAGAGTCACTTTTTGTTTCCCTTATTTCTAACTCTTTCTCCCTAAAAACTACTGCAGACACCATTGGGAACAAAATGGTGAATAAACAACTTTTGTATGATCCAACATTCCACAGGATATTCCCACCTCTACCTCCACCTCCATCCCTTTTCTGCATCCACATTCCTATTCCTCATCCATTTCATTTTCAGGCATTACTATAAAACTAACAGTGCTAACGGTGAGGACAGAAGCTGGAAATCCTAAAAGCTGCTCAAATAGGTTAGCAAGTAATCCGAGGCTTTGTGATCAGCATCTTTCTCACTCCGCCTTTTAGAACCTTTGCTCTGTGCCACAGTTCTTGGCATAAGCTCAGGGCCCCTCACAGTGCTTCCTTTGTAAAGGCATTTTCTGTAGGACGGGCCCCTCCTGCATTCAGTGCTAGCTCTCAGTAACAGGGATGAAGAACATTCCTCTAGGGACCAATAAGTTAGTGTAAACCACAATCCCCAAATATGCTGATCGAAAACAAATGTAGGAACACAATCATTAAATGCTTTGCCCTCCTACTCACTGCTGAATCAAAGTAAAATGATGAGGAATAAACAAAACAGCACGGCTGGGGTGAATTTACAGTAGGGACTGAAAAGGAACATGTTCCTATCTGAACTTCCTGGTACTTGTGTGACCTGAGGTGATCCCCATACCTACATCACTGCTTCTTCCAGTGTGAACACTGCTAGGGGTAACAGCAAAGAAACCACAAAGAAATAAAACAGAACAGAGGAGATACGCACATGGCATGTAGCTGGCTGGCCACAGACTCCAGCTATATTCTCATGAAATACTTTCTCAAGGTTAGCCTGAAAATCCTCCACAGAAATATTCCCTGCTTAAATTTCCTGACCCTGCCAACAAAAGCTACAAGCAGCTTCAAGTCATGCCCCCTGAAAAATTATCAGGAAGGCTCAGCAAAGCACATGCATGGAGAAAACAACCAGCCAAAACATATGGTGAGGCCTCTCAGAGGCTTCCCTTGCAATATCCTTGGTGATCAGCCTTGGAGGCATGCAAACATTTTCACTTTATTTTAAGCCTGTCTGTGCCTGGAGCATGCTGAGTGACTTGGAATCATAACACCCAGGGTAGATTCCTCCTTTCTTTATCTGCGTGGTACAACTGCGTCCTGTAGGCAGAGAAATGAGCGCTCCCGAAGGCATCCAGAACTAAGACCTCGTGCCCCAGCCCTCCGGCGCAATCCTGAACATTGAGGTAGTACACTTTGGAGCAAAAGTTTTTAAACTTTCCTCCTCCCCTCTGGCCATTCAACATTTCTGCTGTCATTTTCATTTGGAGCACTGATTTGATGATGGATTCTTAACGAAATCCATCTCAGAGCACAAACTCAGACACCTTCTCTAAATAGTTTTCTACCAGATTTGACAATTTTTGTGGTCAAGTATGCACAGAAAGAAATACAGAAAAAAAAAAGCAGATGAAAGAGAGAGACAGAAGTTCAGTAGCACATCACCAAAACAAGTTGGTAAACCCGAGACATCACCACCAGTTTCCTTACCCTATGACAGACATTGATGGTTGGACTAGATGATCTTACTGATCTTTCCAACCTTAACAATTCTCAGATTCTATGACACTGGGACCTAGAGTCTCCTCGGGTCAAGGGACAGATTTTCTCAATATTTGAAAAACTAAAAAGCTGAAGGCAGATCATAAAGGAAAATCAAATTAATGTAGTATTTAATAATTCATTCAAATGTGATTCTTAACAGTGCTAAGGTATTTGGATAAGAGTTTATGAGCACCACAATCTGTTAGACCTAAGAAGGGAATTGGTCCTTCATTTTTTTTAATCGTACACAAAATTCCCATCATAAGTACAGAGTTTGGAGGGGGAAGGTGAATGGGACAGGTCTGAACTGAAAGCATATGTGGAAGTACAAGGCAGTGCTGCCTGCTAGCATTTTCCCCTTTTCCAAACCTCGCACATACCACAGGCTGGGGGCTGTCCTCGTCTCTTCGTGCCCTGGACCTCCTGCCCTTTGGTGTCCACACACCAGCACTGTCCTCCCTGCTGGCACTGCACTGCTGTGTAGCCCCCATCAGTGTCACACGATGGGATGTAGGCATGCTGGTAGCGCAGGGCTGAGTACCGTTCAACCTCACATTTTGAGGGGCCTGGAAGAAAAGAGGAGGAAAAACTTAAGGTTTCAGTACGGAGCACTGGAACAGGTTGCCTAAAGAGGTTGTGGAGTCTCCTTCTCTGGAGACATTCAAGATCCACGTGGTTGCCTACCTGTGCTACCTGGTCTAGGGAGCTGCTTTGGCAGAGGGGTTGGACTCGATGATCTCTAGAGGTCCCTTCCAACCCCTACAATTCTGTGATTCTATCTCTGCTTGATTCAATCCTTTGCTTACTCTTGCCAAGCCTGGAGAATAAAATGTTTAATTTCCTGAAACTTCAAGTATCGGCCCAAGATAAAAATTCTCCATCCTCTTTCACCCAAGTGAATCAGTTCCATGGTTTTCTTCTGTAGATATTCATTTCTGAAAGCTAAATGAATTTCAACTCATTTTTCAGGCATTATCAAAGGACGATGGAGTAGTAGCATCACTCGCTCCAAGAGCTCTGGCATTTAATGCAACAAAATTATGTGGTCAACAGGAACAGACGTGCAGCATGGGAGGCACAGACATATGCATGTACAGTGCAGTGCTTCTAGTGAGAATGAGGTACTGCTCCTGCAACAAGCTCTAATCGCAGAGATTTGTGCTGAGACCATCAATTTCTTTCCTCTGCAGGAAACAAAAATCTCTGCCAAACTGGGCAGAATGGCAGAGAAACACACTTTGTGGTATGACTTATGGTCTTCTAACACTAGCCTCAGCCCTTCCAATAGAAGCTTTGCTTGTTTCTATAAAGTCCCACAGCCTAAGCATTTCTCACCTTCCTGAGCATTTCAGCCTTACTCAGCTGTCAGGCTGAGACAGCGATAGCATCACAACAGAACAAACCCTTCATCCAGGGAGTCTGACAGCTTTCCTGGCAGCACATAAAGTGCCTGGCTTCAGGCAGGGGTGTAAATCCCGAGTAATTCACCGAAGCATCATGGTCAGTGGATAAAAAGTGTGGTCACGTCTCCATCTGGTGGCTAACAGCTTCATTCCTACTGAACAGCTTCCACCTACAGGCACAGCCTGCTTCAGGGCACTGAGCACTGAGAGGGGGGAAGATGCTTTCCAGACTTCCCTCCCCAGCAGGAAAATTCTCCCCAAGGGCAGATCCAGAAGCTCAGCTTTGCTGGCTCAGGCACTGCAACCTTGTGTATAGCCTCGTGGGGACAGAGAATGCTGTGGACAATGTAACATCCTTCCTATTTCTGACTGTAGGGTCATCAATTAAGAAGCATTTTCTCAGGCTTTTAGTGTAATAAAACATCTGATCTAACTTCAGAATCTCAAAGCAAGATCTACAGAGTTCACTGGCTTTCAACTAACGCAAACCTCAAGAGCATAGGAAAGCTTTCTTCACAGGTTATGTACAACCTGATGCTAAGAGTCTACAGCCCAGAGGTTGAAAATCAACTGCAATGGAAGGACCTTGATTCTTACTTTATGCTTAAATGCAAGAGATTGTTAAAACAACTCTCCGCAGCTGTCATATGCAAACTCCAAAATCACCATACCATTTTCTGGGAGTCAACTGGGCACTACTCACATCTGAAGCGGCCAGAGGTGGCCAGCTGGACCCCCAGGAAGCGCCGCTGCAGGATCCGATACACGCTGGTCTCTGAGAACCTACGGGCAGGCTCCAGCACAGAGAAAATAGTGTCATAAACCTCATCAAGCAGCAGCTCCAGGCCTGGGAAACAGAGGTGTTATTTTAGGACAGCAGTCATACGCTTTGCACCAGAGGAGCAGAACTGAAAATGTACCAGAGAAGAGAAAACCAGGCCTAAAAACTGGCCCAAATGTGAACTTAAGCTGCATTACCCTAACTCACCGTACCACACAACATGCTGCTGAGTGCCCAGTCATCAGTCATGGCCATTAATGAGCAGAAGGAACACCCAGTAACCAGCACTGGGCTGTGGTTATGGCTCACTTTGCAGTAGATACATTGAAACTATGGAATTATATCACTGATGTTTCCAAGAACCAATTCCTGACCATTTTAGTTGACTAAATTAAGCAAATGAAAAGATGAGCAGTAGTCCTTCTGTGTTTAGGTTAGTTTAGTTTAGTTCTGATTTTAGGAGACCTTTTCATACTCAAAGAAATTAAGCACTGAAGTTCTCATCTGCCATCTACCACTTTAATCCAGCATGTTCTACATTGTTCCCAAGGGTTTTGTTGTTACTTTTTTATTTATTTATTTATTTTCATTATTATTATTTTTTGTTTCAACTTTTTCGAACAGAAATATCTCAGGAAGTGGACTTGGGAGCGTTCAGCCCCCTCACTCTTCTTTCTTGGGAAAAAATAAAAAATCTGTTCTGTTAAATCTCCCATCAACTACTAATATACCCGAAAGGTAAACTGAGTCCATGAGAAAACAAAGAAAGACCATCTGAGGAAGAAGAAAATAGCACAATTTCCATGTCCTTTATATTCCCTTGCGTTTGCAATTGGACACTGAATAGGGCCCAGCTTTCTAAGATGGACAGAGGGTGGACATGCAAAAGCCCTGTTCCAGCACCTTAGAAGGGGCAGGGTTGAAGGTGTTTGCTTCTGGCTGAAGTGCTTTTCCCAAGGGTGGGTTCTGCCTTGAGTAAGAGAATGTCACAAGAGAGCTCCCTCCTTTCCCAAACACTGGCCACATCAACGGGTCTGTGTGTTTGCAAGAATGCACTTGGAACCCAAATGAAACTGAAGACTGATAATTATTACTCGCCCTTTTCCTTGGGAATTTAATATGCTGAAGCTGAAGTGTTGGGAGGTACTCACCCGTGTCTGCGAGCTCTCTCCCCAGGCTGTCCGCACAGTAGCAGTACCCAGAGACCTCTGGGAATGTCTCCCTGAAGGAGCTGAAGGTTTGGAAAACCTCTGGGAGCCTGGAAGGAAAAGCAGCCTCTTGTGACGGGCCCAGGGAGACCCACTGACAACAACAAAGCATCTGCTGACCAGCACAAAACCACTGGACAACCCTTTGATCTGCTTATGTTGTCCAGACTCCAGCATCATCCAAATCAGCATTCCAGTAGGCTAACAGGTCTCCTGCATTTTCTAATGAAGCATGGTACAATAAGATCTTTCTGACAGATTTCTTAACCTTCCTATGCACATACCCAGCCTCTAGTATTCATTTTCAATTCTCTTCTCACCACCAAAAGCCTGCCAAAGAGAGTTGAATAGGCACGTGTTGGCCTAATGTTATTACAACAGCCCTTCATTAGCTCCTTCCACAAATCTGCACAGCGTGGCAGAGAGCCTAAACAAACAGGTTGCTCCCTTTCCCTCCATGCTGTGTTGGCTTTCTGAGCTGAACTAAGCATAAAAGCTGATAAAAACATCACTAATCTTTCTCATTCAGAGAGAATGGCTCAATGGATTAAAGAGAAAAGGTTTCTGATGTATTACAAGTGAGATTGACTCCTACTTTTATAGATCAAAGAAATGGTAGCTCCCAGTAGAATATTCTAGAAGTGACAACAGACAGATTTCAGCAAAGTAGTGGTTTGGGAAGGAAACTTAATAAGGCAAGGGTTGGAAAAAACATAATAAATATGATCTTAACTGACAGACACTCCAGGGTTTCTGCAACATACTGGAAGATTTTGTTTGCTAGACTGAGGCAGTAGGACCAGTGGGACATTTTCACCACATTCCAAAACAATTGTATTACTTTACAGAGACATATCTTAGCACTGAAATATGATAAAGGCCTCATGTCCCAGCCACATGTGGCTTATTTGGAAAAATCTAGTGAAAGGGAAATGGAATATTCTGCTCAAAGCATTCACAGAATGATGAAGTCAGAGTAGGTTTTTAGCAAGGAAGGACACTTCAGCACCGTGATCAAGAAAAAGAAAGTTTGACAAGCACAAGAATTTTACAGCAAACCCATAACCTTCCACAATCGACATGAGACTAAAACTAGCCTCAATCTCAGAGCCACCCTACTGCAGTCTCAGGGCTGCTCTAATGTGCCCCGTCTGCAATGCTCCTGAGAAACACTGTGGCAGTGGCCACAGCATCAAGTTGACAGAGTTCAGTAAGTACCTAGATAATGGTCCCAGACATAGGATTTGAGTTCTGAGGGATCCTATGTAGAGCCAGGAGTTGGACTCAGTGATCCTTTTGGGTCCCTTCCAATTCAGGGTATACTATGATTCTATTCTAAGACTGTAATAGGGAAGAGCCTGCAGTGAAATGGGGTGTTACAGTGGCCAAGGTCTTTAATCTGATGAAACTTATAGCAATAAAGTAATAAGTATTGATTTTTGGATTTTTGATCTCTTCCCCCAGTAACTGCCCCAGGGCTTTCTATACAGCTATCTTAGTTGGACCTGAGCATGGCCTGTACAAAAGAAGTAACATTAGGCAAGTACTGGGGTAAGGCAGCAAATTTGGGCTTATCTTTCTTTCCAGAATTCTTCCTCTTAGGAAAATCTTAGCCTCACGCTATTCAAATTTCTCCATCATTCTATATAACACACTCATTCGTTCTGGAATAGTTGGAAAAGTGAAGCCTTTTGAGAAGGGAGTTAAGTGACACATAGATTGCAAAAATCAGTTCTTGGAGCTGAAGAAAGGTTCTCCAATGATCATAACACGATCTCAAACTTTTAAAATAGGGGCTTGAACTCCATGTTCGCTACAGTTCTTTGTTTTGTAACTTGTCACTTCAACTCTGTATCCATGCTACCTGCTTATGGGGCAAGATTATAATATTCCATGCAGGAATACGGTGAAAAATAGATATATTAATTATCTAAGGTACTCTGATCAAGTGGTTATGGATTAAGCCTGTGCCATAATTGGAAAGATAGACAGCTGGAAGTGAAATGGTCCTGCTGTGATTATTTACACGATGTGGACACAAGAAAAAACCTCCCAATGGGAGCAAATGCTAAAAAAATATGAGAAGGTGAAAACGAAAAAGAAATAAAAATATATTATTTTAAAGCACTGCTTCATTCTCTGCAAGCCAAAGCAGAACAAAACATAGCATTTACTCCACTGCCCTCCTCTGGAGAAGTGTGCCGACTGCGATGCCCTTACAAGGGCACTTCTCTAGGCCTCTTCCCTCTGCAGTTCCCTCTTCTCTGCCCTTGTTTCTCTTTATGAACATTAATTCCTCATTCCTCCAAAGGACAAAAGTTTCCAGCTCCCACTGACGAGCTTTCGATTCAGCACTTTGAAATTCTCCCCCAGCTTGCTCCAGTAACTGAAACTGGTGTGAATATCACATCCCTGTTTATCTCTCGCTTGTTCACCTGTATGAGCAACTTCAGCACCATATAAATGGACAAAAGTTTTCCCAGTGTCATGAGTAACTTGCTCTTTATGTGTTGCCACTTCTCTCTCTGTCCTTCCATATGGAATTATCTTTCTTATCTCACCTGTACATCTGAATTTCATTCTTTCTTTTGCATTTATCTCATCTACTGTTCTCTGCTTGTCTGAAAGGTCTCCCTGGCTACTTTCCCAAATGCAGATCCCAAAGTGGTAATGACTACTGTGAAGTCACACTGACCATACTACAGGGATGGAATACAAAACTTCTGCAGAAGAACTAACATAATACGGAGGCAAATGCTTCTTACTTCGTCTATTTGTTAGCAGGAAATAATATCAGACCTAATCAGCACCACCTCCTTGTTTTGGAAGCCTATGCTCTTACCTGTTATAATTATGAATGAGATCGAAAACCATCTTGTCTGTCGTGTTGACAAACTTGCATTGGACAGGCAGAAACTCTCCATCTTCTGAGCACTGTGGTGGACTCTTCTCTCCAACCCCATGCAGAATGCGACGGTCTCGGATCTCACATGTCCCTGGACCTAACAGGAAAAAAAGGAACGTTTATTAGTGCTGAATGTCCCACAGACAATCCCATGGTTTGGAAGATGCCTGGATTCATTACACTGAACATGCATAGGTGTCTTGTATTCTCTTTATAGCCAAAAGAAATAGGGACTTAATTAAAATTTCTTCACTAAGCACCTATACTTCCATAGGGTAAGTGTAGGCTACAGTGCCCAAACTGCTTATCTACCATCATTCATTCACACCAAACCTTCCATCCCTACAAAACTTTTTTTTTGTTGGTTAGTACTTACATTGTGTTGGCTTTCCTCTCTGCCGGGTGCCATAAATCTCCATTCCTTCTTGGTCTACACACCAGCACTCACCCAGCTCCACGTCACACTGTACCACATCAAATGCCCCTGAGTCCAGGCACTGAGGGATGTAGGAGATGCTACTGCTGTTGATGTAGCGACTCACCAAGACTCTTTGCTTTTGCAGCTGGCAGAAGGATAAGCCTGCAGCACCAGAGAGGGACATTGTTAGAGGAAGTTATTTATTGGACACAGAATCATCTATTTTTAAACAACAACTGAATTTTCTGTGAGGGAAAAATTCTGATTTTGTCACTCAGGAGGCATCGAGACATTGATGGAGTTGAGGTCATGGAAACTGATATCCAGAAACCCACCATAGATGGGGTTGGGACTCTCCAACTCATAAGTGAATATAATCAGTTAAAGTTTACAGTTTATGTTATTTAAAGTTTATAGCTTATGTTATTTTGACCTTCATGAATACAGACTACCTGATACAGGTATATCAAGTTTCCATGATCATCTCCAAAGAAAGACCAGATCTTCCACTAGAAAGATTCAGCAAGAAACAACAAAATAGAGACCATCTGAGTCTAGGTTAAACAGGCTCTTTGTTTCAACAGTTCAAATGTAGATTTAAATCACTGTTTAAAAAAAAATAAAAACATTTTGTAAAGAAATAAAAACCTTTGACTTACAAGATAGGGGATATCCATTCTGTTTGCTGCCAGGTACCTCAATGCCATTCTCATCAACACACCAACAGGAAAGACCATTCCTACTGCACTGAACTGCCCTGAAGGAGAAACATGAGAAACAGATTTTATTCTGCAAACTCCAAAGTCCTTAGTAAGGCACACAACCTATGGCAAACAGGCTCAAGTATTCACTACTTCAAATAATAGAATAGAAAGGATTGTATTGTTAAACCCTCTGGGTCTACCTAATTGTTCAGTCTGGAGAAGTGGAGGCTCAGGAGAGACCTTATCACTCCACAACTCCCTGAAAAGTTGTGGCGAGGTGGGGGTCAACATCTTCTCCCAGGTAACAGTGATAATAAAAAAGTGAATGGCCTTAAGTTGCACCAGGGGAAGTTAAGGTTGGATGCTGGGAAGAATTTTTTCTCTGAAACAGTGGTGATACATTGGAACAGGGCTCCCTGGAAAGTGGTGGAGCCACCAGTCCTGGAGGTGTTCAAGAAAATGTGTCAATGCTGTACTTAGGGGCACAGTTTAGTGGGCAATACTGGTGGATAGTTGGACTGGATCTTGGAGCCTTTTTCCAACCATAACGATTCTGTGATTCTATAGTTAGTTCTTTTACTGTCTTTGGAAGAAGCCCAACTGCACTGCTTAAGGAAGTGCAGATAACTCTTTAAGTCAACTTAGTACATCTGCGCCAGCTGCTCACAAGTTTCATGTTCACTGGTATGCATGGAAAGACATCAGTTGCATTACGCAGCAATCTGAAGCAAGATTAATGTTACTCCTGGATTAACCTGATAGCCCAGAGTTTAAATCCAGCAAAAGGGAATTCACTCAGGAGAGGCTGGATCTGCAACACGGCTCTATGAAGCCCCTTCAGGATATGAATACCTCACCCTTCAGCCCTTTGACTGGGAGGCCTTTCAAAACTGAAGCTAAAGATTTCAATAGTGGCGGAAAGTTACATACAGCAAAGATGAATTACCTGAACTGGCCATCTTCTGAGCACTGAGGAATGTAGGTTTCTCCTCCTTTAAAAGCCTTTTCCCTCTGAAGTTCACATGGACGCAATGGTTGAGAATCTGTCTGGTACTCTGAAAGGTAAATGTTAAGCACAATGTCACGATTAACCTGTTCTCATCCCAACCCTGTTAGTGCCACTGAAGCACGGTGAAAGACCAAGTTCACGAGTCCTCCCTGCTTATTTCCTCACTGTGCCTTTCCCATGCCTGCATTTAATTAGATTCAGCTCTGTCCTATACTAACACGGTACAATTTTCTGGTACCTGAATAGTTTATTACACTTGTTGTGGTTACTTCCACAAAACAGCACTTTGACTCAGCCAAGTCTGTTCCTCAGCAGGAGGGACATCAGTGTAATATGTTTCTGAGTATTTGTTATTTACTGAAACTCAGTAAAGTTAAACAACAGCCACTATGCAATAGAAAGACATTTCTTCTTAATCAAAAGAAGACCTAAAAAGAATCAGTATTTAGCATCAGACTGGTTGATATTAGAAGCACTTCTCAATCTCTACCACTACATGTGGTTAGCTGCTGAAGCCACCAGCTGTTCTCTTAATAAAGAGGACAGTTTATTCTTCATTTCTTAATGCATTCAAACCAAATTTGTCTGCTGTTTTAAGAGAAAAGTGAAATTCTGTAGGTTCTTTTTTACAGAAATTTTTACAGATTGAGTTGGTTTGAATTCATAGTAGTGCAAATGTATCATAAGTATTTTGAATTCTTTTCAATTTTCAATGATTTGCAGCTCAGGGACTTGAGCCAGAGGTGATTTCTGTGCACCTCAGAACTGTAAATCACTTTCTCTGTGAGTTTTTATGGTGTCCCTTTAAGTCTATGTGAAATTGCCACAAGATTGTAAGGGATTTTACATTAGCTCACCTACAGCTATCCACATGTAAACAACCTCACATCCTTTTCATCTCAACTGTGAGTGAACCAGTGTCTCTGAGATGTGTGGAGGTCCCTTTGAATAGTGCTTTGGACAGCTTACGAAGTCACTTGAAGTAAAACCTTGGTGGATTACTTACATTGCTGGTCCTTCAGGACAATCAAACTTGAGTTCTTTAAATAGACCAAAAAGAACTGAGGACAGCATTCAGTCAAGCTGATATCTTAAACTGAGACTAAAGTCTAAACTCAGGGATAGGACACAGAAATGGAAGACTTTCATACCACCCCTTTCTCTTCACTGTTCTTCTCTAGTCCATCCTGTTCTTCCAGAAAACATTGTTTCTCCACCCAAAATCCAGATGTACTGAATTCAGACAATCTTTATCATGTAGTTGCCCTCACAATTTAGTATTTAACCTGGAGCCCAAACTCAGCCTGTACATCACACAACCACCATTCACACTTGCGATGCGTGAGAGACTCAAGTTCATTATCTGCTTTGTTGGAACAATGCGGAGAGCAGCACAAAGATCACAGGAGCACAGTCACTACTGTATATGAGCAAAGCAAAAGAACAAGCATACTCACCAAATATACTGGCTGCTGCTGCACTAATGAAGCACAGAAAGGTGATCGCTGGGATGGAGCCCATCATGCGATGGGAGAGCTCCATACCTCTGTGTCATGGCCTGTGGCCTTCGACCGCCTTTTTATAGCAACTGTAGCTCAGACAGGTTCACTGTGTGCTGGTAGATTGGGCATAGAATGGGGCGAGTGACGCATTTGATGTTTCTGAGAAAACTACAAGAGGTCCGTTCACCTGGAACTGCCCTCACGGTTTCCGTCAGCAAGTTGTCATCCCTCTCCAGGGAGCACTACAGGGGCCAGCCATTGGAAAGGAGAACAAACAGCAGTCACAGGGGCTGGATTTGGACTTAGTTTCCATCAACATGCACATTAAGCACACTGACATGGCCCCGTGTCAGCTGTCACCCTGTGCTGAGGTGAAAGCACTTGCTTTCATTGGCTTGAAGTAGCCTAGCTCCTGAGGCTACATTCTCTAGGCGATATGCATGCGTAACAATTAAGCTTGTTAACAGAAGTCAGTTTTTTTGGGGGTACTTACTACAACCAAGGCCCTGAGCCTAAAACACCTCAGAAATATATTTACTTGACTCCAGAACATCAATTCTTATTGATGCACCTTTAATGTCTGTCAGCATTTACCTGCACCACGGAATTACAAGGACTGGTTTTCAGTTCTTTAAGGCAGCTGAACAAGCAGGCCCAGAACTCCAGTACCCTCTTACCGGCCAAGACAGCACCTGCAGTAATAGTGACTCGAGGACATTTGTGATTGGTAGACCTCTTTAAGTCCTACAGCACAGGTGTCTAACCTTTTGCTTGCCTGGCCACATTGTGTGAAGATCCCCAGGGAGTCACTTTCCCCCAGGGTGTTCATGAAACATGTAGATGTGGCACTTACAGGGACACATTTTACTGGGCATGATGGTGATGGGTTGCTGGTAGGACTAGATGATCAAAACAGAAAACACAGCTGCATAGTTTTTGTTGTTCACAGGGCCAATGAATCAAAATGCATACAATCATTTGCCATAACCTGAACGAGTACTGCACTGCTCCTTCACATAGGGAGGTATCCCTGCCTATAGCAGTGGTGCTGGAACTAGATGATCTTAAAGGTCATCCAACCCAAACCAGTGCATGATTCTGTGATTCCCCACGTCCCACGTTCAACTCAGTGCTAATCTCACACTGATGTTTGGTTGTTGCAAGCAATGGGTGTTGTGATCAATAGGGGTGGGCCTAGGGCCTAACTGGGACGCTCAGCGGGGAAGAGTCCCAGGACAAGCTGGGCAAAGCCGCATGCAGCCTGCAGGCTGAACATGCCTGGGCTACAGCATTTGATACACATGATAAACGTGACCTCAGTCAGCAGCATATGCTTTCTTTAGCGTGACTAAAATGAGTGGGACTATATTTGGACTTGACTTTCAAGAAACCTACTCTGGATCAGAGTGAAGTCAGCAGCCAGCAAAAAGATCGAGTTGGGAAGATGATGAACGTTGTATAGATGGTAACCTAACATACACTTATTTAACGCACTTTTTCTTATAGTCCAAAATTGTCCTTCAGGCTCTTTGTATAGGAAACAGGAGAGAGAGGCTCCTTATGGTAAACATTCACTTTCCACCTCCTTCTCTGCTGACTACCAAAGTTCATTACCAAAGTCAGTAATGAACTAAGGCAGGGAGGAAACCAAGGAGGTCTCTAGGATCTATTATTAATAGAAAAGAAGCAATGTGCAAATATCGACACGTCTACAAATGTACAGTATCTACACAGCACTGATACTCATGATTGCTTTTATTTCTTTAAAAAACAGAAAACGGCCTCTGAATTATGCTAGGGAGAAGAACGGCCAAGTCTTAAAAATCTCTTCAAGGATCAAGTGGGACATAAGTGTTCTGGCATCTGGTGTCCTTAGACTACTTCTAAATGTGTCACATGCAAGATCAGGAGAATGCAATGATCCATGGATTCAAAAAATAGAAATCAAATGGGTAGTTTACACAACAGTATAAGCAATCCACAGTCTTTAGAGGAAAAAAAACCCAAAACACTTGTGCTTAATGGTTGGTCAAATTCAAATAAAGAAATTCCTTGGTGTATAACATTTCCTTCAGTGCAGGGACAACTGTATTAAGCTCTATTTTTAGCACTTGAGACAAGATGGAAGAACATCTCAATTAGCTCATCAATGAAGTGTGAAAGAGGAGCAAATGCAGCCAATACGGCCTTAAAATTAGTTTGTTTTTAAAATCATTCCTTTAGTGCTGGAAATGAAGGTTTCATTTAATGCAGATGTCAGCAAAAAAGCAACTCAATCTAGACCATAATTGTAGGGGAAAGAAAAAAAAAAATGTCAATGTGATGAAACATTTTATTTTAATCACAAAAATCTAAAGAGAGAAACAGCTCATTTATCTAGTGTTCCAGTTTCACATACACTTTCTTAATAGAAAGACTGCATGGGCTTTTGTAAGTCCTGTATTTATATATTAAAAAACCAAAGGGTAAATGCTTCCAATAAATGAATATACAAACATTTGTACAGACTTAAAAGTTACTTTCACTCAAAACCGGAGCCTGAGAAACCAATCTTATCTTCAGAAATGTGCTTAAGGAGGACTTCTGAATGAGGCAACAAATTGGAAGTAACAACTTCAAGAACTGAAAACTCTGTCAGGTGATTCCCATATCATGTATTTCATTGATTTTCAATTAATGGACTGTTTTCCTGAGTTGAACAGGGAAAAAATGTTGGTCCATCCTCTCCTACATTTCAAGAACACAATATAAAAATCATTCAATTCTTTAACAACTTACTTCTCCTTTATCTGTGAGTGCAGTACATTTTACATTCGGTACATTTCTTCCCAAGCATAAGAATCTTATTTCAAACATCTTCACACAATTCTGGCAATTACCATTAATTAAATCCCCAAAAAAGGGCAAAAATGAATTAAGTGATGCAAACTCAGACAATGAGAAGAAAAATAAGGCGCAGCTTCACCAGATACTAGAAATCTCAGTTACTTCACACATTCTTTAAATTGAGAGTACGATGGAGAAGTACCAGAACACTGGGCTAGGTCAGAAAAGCAGGCAGAGGACTTCTCAATTGTTGATGTTTTATTACCATTTGCCAGCCAGAATCAAAGAATCACCAAGGTTGGAAAAGACCTCCAAGATCATCTAGTACAATCATCCACGTACCACCAATATTCCCCCACTAAACCACATCCTTTAGTACAACATGTACACATTTCTTGAATACCTCCAGGGATGGTGACTCAACCACCAGTTCCAGCAGCTGGCCACACTTTCAGAGAAGCCCATATGACAGCCTTTCAATTTGCCTTTGTCCCTCCAGAAATGAAATTATCTTTTGTTTCTTCCATACCCTTACAGAAGAAAAATATATTCCATATTTTCATATATATCCTACTGTAGACAGCAGTTTTCCATTATGTATCTAACAGTACCTCAGTGATGAAAAGTAGACAAACATTTGTTCTCACAAATCCCAGAATGACGAACATTAGGAAACCCCAAGCAGAACTCAACTCTGCAATCAGCAGTAAAGCAATGGATAGATTCATATAGTAAGATTCAATATTTGGCAAATGTAAACTTGCACCAACCTTCTGCCTAAAATGAAATACTGGATTCTCGACCTGACTCAGGACAGAACAGCATTTCACGTACTACTCCAAGACCTTAATTTAGCTTCGTATTGTTTGAGGGACTGCTTTGAGATGGTGCCTTTGCTAATGATAACAATATCTAGGGTTTATTTTTTTTTTTAATGTTCCAGATTATTTTCTGTCATGTGAACAACTGAGCAATTTCTGTATATTAATATCTCACTCTGATTCCACCCGATTTTGTTCACCTCAACTCCTGCTTACCTTTTATGCCCAAGTCCACACTACATCTAGGAGAGGAACTCTCTCAGCACTGTTTGTATATTGTTTCCTACAACAATGAAGAGCATATCATTTATAGGCAATGTAAAAATATAAGAAATCAGTAAAACACACTGAAGTTCTTTTGGATATTTGGAGAGTCACGTTTCAAGACAACGCCCTGCAAAACTCAAACCTTGAAACTTAAACACTGAAGTAACTCAGGAACATAAAAATCTTGAAATTCCTTTGATGCTCAGTAAGAGCTTTCGTTTCTGTGAGTATTTTACTGATTACATAATTTGGGTCTGGGCTAAGATACAACTGAAGATTCCTCACAGCTTTGAGATTCGTACAAACAAGAACGTCCATGACTGTACATAGTTCATTCACTACAGGCTAAACACACAGCCAAAGATTCCCTGTGATTGTAAATGTATACAAACACTAACTCATCAAAACTGAAGTCCACTGAACAGGAGCCCAGGCACGTAACAATCTCAACGACCTTTATTATATTAGAATGCAGCCAATGTTATTGCTATTATAAAAAATAAACCACATAAAGTATTTCACGTATCTCATAGACCTCGTAACAGTGCACTGCTGCCTCTGTCAGTGCTCGGTGACAGTACACTGTTGCCCATGGCTGCAGCTGAACAAGGTGGCTCTTGCCAGTTCTAGAACAAAGGGAGCTGCTGGTTGAAGTAAAGAGCAGTTGGACTGACTGTAGTTATTCAGTCTGGCTCGTTCATGCTAGTTCATTTTCTCCACACGGCCTCTTAATTTTTCATTTTAGTTGTTAGGGTTGGTGCAGAATGGCTGCCAAATGCTCAACCTGCTCTTTGTGCAGTGTATTTTCACAGTCATTACGTGCTCCATCATACTTTCCATACACAACAGATATACACATAGTGCATAATTCTTATTGCTGAAGACAGACCCCTACACCCAGCACTGAAAAGTAGCAATCAACCCAACACAAAGACAGCAATGGACATTTAGAGAGTGATTAAGCTTTGATCTTCATAAGCACTGTGAAATTCAAATCTCACAGATTGCAATGTTATTAAGAAGTAGAGCAAACGTGAGGTTCCAGTCTTTTAAACTGACATCGTTTGCAAATAGATGGCACAGTGGCACGCACCCCTTCACACATCAGCATCTCTGTACAACTAGGGGAAGAGCAAGGAGCTCAAGAGCAAGCAGAATCTCAGGTATTAAATGAATCAGCAGATGATGACTGCTCTACAAGAGGACTGCACCCAAGGAAAAACAGGTTCCGTTCTTGGCAAGTCAGCAAAGAAGAAATAGCAACTCGTCTCCTAAGAAAAATAACAGGGTTCTGCAGCTGTAAACCACTCCATATCTGAACAAATACATGTAAAATAGAGACATTAACTTCCCCCTGCAGTTACCCAAGAAAAGGGTTATAGGAACTATCTTCCAATCCACCTCCTGCCATTTGATTTGAAGTATCTCTATTTTATAACTGCAGCATCATCAGAAAGCATGTACTAGGGGCTACCCACGTCAGCAAGACTGTTCCATTTACGACTGTAACACCAACGACCACCATTGCAACTTAGAAATCCTGATGTGGATGCCCTCAACACTGTACAGGAAGAAGGGCTTGAAATAAAGCATCACTCCTGATATTCCCACGACAGAAAACAGGGTGGGCAAATATCTGGCAAAAACGTTAACATTTAAAGGCTCCAAAATTTTGCCATTTAGTACTGTACCTCACAAGAGGTCCTGGGGTTATTTCTCTTTTTTTTGTTATTATTACTTAAGAAGGGAGACTGAGAAATTAAAAATGCTATTTTAGTTTTCTACACACAGGTACCACAAACAGCACAACAACACAAACTACTGCGTTCTCCTCGGAGCAGTCCACCTCCTTCATCAACCATCACAAGAAACTGAAATTCACATCCAGGTAACATGTTGTAAATAGACTATGTGTGGGTACTAGGCTTAATTACTGAGGAAGCAGGACGACAGATGGAATGAGAAAACATATTTGTATGGACCAGACCACATCAGGTTTGACCGGCAAACAAGTTAAACAATCAACTGCAGGTTATATTCTGCACACAACATTCAGCTGTTTTATGGCACTTGTGTTTAAAGAATGTGGGATGCTTCAAAAGCATCCCATAGGATTGAGTAATGGAGAAACTAGGGCCAAAACTGATGTTCAGCTGTCACAGACTAATACTGCAGTTTGAGAAAGAGGAGTTGGGCAAGTTTCTGAAGCCCTCAAGCAATACACAACATGTAACAACACTGCCCATAAGGAACTATATTTTCTTAGAAGTTGGGAATGCTTGCAAGGTGTGTATCTATTAAAAATGACTGAGTACACAAGAAATGAAGGCAAAAATAAGCATTAATCAGATCAGTTGCTTTGGTAAGCACAGTCCATCCCAAATAAGGCAGGATCCTGAGAGACAGAGTTGAGAACTCGTGAAAATTTAGAGACTGCTGCATACACAAACAGAAGACAGGTTAAAAACGCACAGGCAACTTAAACTCTGAGCTCAAGATTTCCTTGTCAGATACCATTTCTCCACCTCTTCACTAAGAAGGCAACCTCATTCCTCCCCCTGCAATTTCCTCATTCACCTCCACCTTCCATAACATTTATAGTCATGCTCCATCACACAGGCACTGCATCGCATTGCTACAGTGCATGCTGTGTAAGTATGTAAATACACCCCGCTTTGTTTCAGAGTAAGTTCAGCTGGATTTACACTTCTCTTATACAGACCACACAGTAACACATTCAAGGATACGCAGCAAGTGAATAATATATAAAAGTCTCACATATCAAAAAGGAAGTAGGTCATTCAACTATTCATATTAAGCCATTAAGCATCCAACTATATAACACATCAGAGTATTTTCTTTATTAACAGTTGTTATAAAAATGACAAACACTTCTCCTGTTATATTGCAAAGTTGCCAGCTGTGATTCGACAGTTACTTCTGTACTCTGCAATACTCCCTGCAAGCTTGATGTGGCAAGATGTGTTGAACAGCAACCTCTCTGTAACATGGGCTTCCTCTTTGTTTTGGACATAAGACTTCAGACATGACAGACAGACAAGAAATGTCAGGAAAGGTTTTTTCAGTAGCCATGCTACTGTCTCAATAATGCTTTTATCATGAAAGTTCAGTGCACGGGTTGCAAAGTCTTTCCCAGTTAAACCATCTTTGGCACATTTTTTTTCAATTTTACGAATCCTCAAAAGGCATTCCAAGAATTTCTGATGTCTGTACATTACTATAATACACGTTTGTATGTAGACCAGGAAGAAAAATTGAAAATGTAGAGTATGCAGAATAGTTTTAATAAACAGTTTTACATACAGTACCTTACATATAGAACAGTGTGTTTGCAAATTTAAATAATTTTTGAATGTACAGTGGCTTGTACTCTTATCAAAAAGGTAAATTCAAGTTTACTGTCTATCGGTTCTAAAATGCATTTATACAGATAACTAGAACTGATAAACAGATGTGAGGCATAAAATGTTCAAGTATCTTCCTGTCATCAGTTAAATAGCCTCCTTTTAACAGTCATATTTTACAAATTTCAAAACCTGTACATACATTATTTTCAATTTTAGAAACTTTGTTAAAAGGTGACATTTTATGTTAACCACCAGTTCTTAGAGTCTATCGTAATAGAACTAGATGCGTGGATATAAATGTCTGTAGTATGTATAAATGTATATGTATGCACATATACATACACATATGCACATATACATACACATACAAGAATGTATGTAGCACTGGGGACAGCGGCAACTTATAAGCACAGGGAAAGTCCTGGGCTCACAGATCAGCAGAAGCTAAAAGAGCAACTAGGTTGCCTTTGGTTTCATGATGTTCCATTTACTGAAGCTGGAAGGTTTTTTTTTGTTTTTTTTTTTTCCCCCCAAAAAATAAATCTTGTACAATGTATATTGCAATATTTATTCTAGTGGTTCAGTATACCGACAGCCACAGTTTTTGCTGCTCTTGTCATTCCTCATCCCAGCTGAGGAGATGGTGAAGTAACACCAGAACAGAGCTGCCCAGGACAAAAATCGTACTTTGAATCCTGAATACTGCGACAGAACATAAAAAATATAAACTAGATACAATTTTGGATGGATTGCTGGCACCAAGTAGGAATATGGAAATAACCATCATGTAAGCCATAATGAAAACCTCATTCCAGTGGTTGTAACGTTATTTGGCACATCTGACCACTGTTCACCACTTGTGTTTTAAAGGAGCCTAAGGGTGCTGTAATAAAATCTTCTATTTAAAAAAATACTTTGAAAAGGAGACTGTGATAAGTAGCTTCTTTCAAAATCAAAGCTAGTATGCTAGTTTTTCTGAACATTCATGAGAAAAGAAAATAATCTACAAACTGTTCTTGTAGAGAGGATGCAGATCTCTCCGAGTCTTCTACTGATGACAAGAACTTTGTAAAAATGCAGTTCAAAAATTTTCAGTCAGCTTAATCCTGTGAATTTAGAACTTACTGCCAAGTGTTTCAAAATAGAGTTGTTCTTTGCAGAGTTTTTATTCAGCTTTCTTGTACGCAGGAGTTTCCTCGTTTATCATATTAAGGTATCAACATTTCTCAGTATGTAATACAGCATATTTTGAGGTTTGGACAGGAATATTTAGATTTTCAATATAACAGATTGCTTACTTTAGGTTTCCTCTCCACTCCCTAAAGCTTTATGCTATTAATGTAATCAGCAAAGAAACGACATAAATGTTCAGCTTTTTGCTGTCTTTCTATCAGTCTCGTGGCTAGTAAGAAAATTCACCGTAGAGAACCTATTTTTATTTCTTTATTCTTCCTTTTGTCATACAGAGCAAAGTGTTGCTATTTGCTGTACTTTCCCCATGTCAACTAAGAGCTGCTTAATACGTCGCTTCAGCTGAGGCAATCTTGCTAAAGGATCCGGTGGCTCCAGTTCTCCAGTGAAATCAAGCCAGCTTTCTAAAACTACAAAATGAAAACAAAGAAATTCATTAGAATGAATCTCTGAGAAACAATTTTCAGAAATATTAAACCTTCCTTTAATATTTCTAATGAGAAGGGGAAAAGGCAAAAAAAATTGTTGAATAAGGCTGTGGCTTTTCCAACAATTCAGACATATCTTCTGATTTGATTGTTACTATAAAAAGATACCCAAGAGCAATTACAACCTTGGCTAACAATTTACTGTCTACACATAAAAAAAGAAACTTCTGTCCAGAGCCTCCTCTCTGTGACAGTTCTGCAACAGAAGAAGCAGTCTGTGAATGCCAGGATCAGTGAAGCTCTAGGCTCACATCTGTCACATTATCAGGCTCCTAGTCACAAGGTTCAGACTACAGAACAGTTTTTCAGTCTTCAAACAAATGCTTTCAAATTAATTTCTATGCTTGTTGAGACAAAAGGGGAAAAGATTAACCTTGTATTTCTAGAAATACTGCCTCACATGAGGCAGTAATAAAACTGCAAACAAGAAACAAACAACTATTTGTCAAAAAATTAAGGACTCATGAATACAGTGCACTCAGGTTCCTCTCATTCCTAACTTTCTATAACTCGTGAGTAAATTTATGTGCTGCAATGTTCTCTTCTACAGAATAATTCTCATGCATGTTTTCCCAAGAAACCTGTGGTTTTTTTTCTTAACCCAGTTACACACGCTAACATAGCAAATCAAAGATGAAGGCAGAATGAACAAAATCTTTCCTAAATACTGACAGTAATAGAGCAATCAAGCCAGTTGCAGAAAAAAGGCCATCAACTTTATGATCCACATCTGGACAGAGACTAGACATCTAAAGTTTCTGAAGTCCGACATTACAGGCTTGAGCTCAAGCATCCTGAGCTCCTAAGCTACAGTGGCAATGAAATGAGCTGTTTTAGGCACATTAGCAAGTATCTGTAAATGCAGTTACCATCAACTTCCTTTTCAATAAGGTCCATTCTGCTGGTGACTTCATTCTGTACATTCTCTATGTGGGTAAGGAGATTTAGCTGCCATTGAAGATGCGTATCCACTTGTTCCTCTGAGCCTTTTCTTTCATTACAAACAAACACAGTGTTTCCTTCAGCAGAATTCTTCTTCATAGGGGCAACAGAAAGAAAAAATTGGCATTTAAGAGCGTCTATTTAATTTCTAATGTTCATTTTGACCCTTGAGTGCCACGATACATTACAATGTTTTAGAAATGTACTTACGTCTCCTTGAAAAAAAGCATACTCAGCAGCCATGTACCCATAACACATCAGTAGACTAAACCAAATAAAACGCAAATTCCACACAAATGAACATGTTTTTTACTGGGGAAGCGAGGTAAGTTTGAGGGCAGGTAAGGTTTTGTTTAATGCAGTAAGACAGATTGTATTTCTGCTTTGTTTCGTGACTCAATTCACGAAGTGCTGAAATGCATCAGTGTAACGTCAATAAAGTACACAAAACCCAAAGGATTTCTCCAAGGATAGCCAGAGAATGAAGGAAAACTGCACAAAATACACTAATACCGAATATGTCAGAAGTCATTATTTTATAAATTTGGCCATTCATCTGTTATTTCAAACAGAAATCCTTGCTTGCTTCCTACCCCCGTGATTCCCTGTAACTTGCCACCACAGGTTTTAGCCAGAATTAAACATGTTCAGGGACAGGTACGTGGCAGTAACACTGAGAGCTGTGCAGCCACATTATGCAAATGGACTGCATGTGTAAGATTAGCTTGCTTTGAAGAAACTAATTATTTCAAAGAAGGCAGCAAACATTTCTTATCTTTTTCTATCTGAGGTTTCAGCCACTGGCTATGTGAAAAGGAAGCGTAACAGACTGAACAAACACACTAATCAAAGTGTTCAGAATCTCCATTACTTAGACAGATTTGAATTTTCATTTTTATACCCACTAAGACTTCATATCTGATGGAAGTTAATTCAGTATTGATGATTCTGTTTTAGGGACTTAATTCAAAGAAAAATCAAGATACGCGCTCTCACAGAGTTAGTGCACGGCAAGTGTCGGGCAAGAAATGAACTTTATCATTTGGATACATTTATTTGGTGCAGTGCTGAAGCTCTTTCCATGTCACAGACTTCACACTTCTTCCCGTCATCAACAGTAAGAGTATGAAAACCAGTAAATGGGGAACTGATGGATCTTTAGTCACTTCCTAAGCAGAAATAAACGATTTCATTTAAGTCTTACTTTAAGTCCAACTTGGATCATCCTGCTGGCAGCTTTGGAAGTGAGTCCTAGAGGACAAGCACTCAGTATTCAAAAAGAATTATTTACCAAGATCTTTTCTGAAAGTCATAAATGCCACTGAACTCTCAAACTAGGTAAAATCTTCCATCTCCGATGTGTCAGGTTTGCCTCCCTAGCACTTTCATTATTCACACTACCTTCCTCAATAATTACACTGGAAATATCCTACATAAATGATTAAACACCTCATTCCTGACAATTTCCAGACACTTCTGTACACTTACAAGAAAATAACGCTGTTCTTTCCCTTGCTGAATGACGCTTCATTTACAAAACTCTAACATCAATATCATCTGTTACGTGAATTTTTCAGATGCCTATGGCAATGAGAAAAAAATCTTAAAGCTGAGAGACAACTACAGTTTTCAGTAACACAGTTTTCTTTTCCTACCATAAGTACGTATTTTCCTTTTTATGACCTTCGTTTTACTGAAATGGTCACTTCATAAAATATAACTTAAAACCAAACAGGCCCTGCTCTAAGCTAAGAGACCAGGAATCCAGACCAACGGAGGCTACCAAGGAGTGCTGAAGGAAATGGTTAGAAGTAGAATACAGAAAAGCTTTTAAAGAATAAGCAAGTCAGATGACGCAAGCTCACACTTTCAGAACGAAAAAGATAATGAACAGTCCAAAAAGGGATCTGAATAAAATAATCTAGTCATAGCTTGCAAAAGAAAAGATCTGCAACAGATCTGTAGATTTTAACTTAAGCCATTCTATGACATTATGATTCTATGACTGGGAAGAGATAGAAAGCTACAAGGGAGAATGCAAAGTCTGACAAGGAGAAGTGAAGAGAGCTCTTCAGATAGAAGCTGCTTCATGTGAAAATGGCACTTCAGTGCCAGTATCAGCACAATCTTAACTTAAGTATAAGTAGCTCATGGAGAAACCAAGAGTGCTCTTCAACACACTTAAGTGTATACAGAAAGCCTTATTTTAGTACCAAGGTTAACTACTGACTGGAAAATGAGCTAAGGCATCCCAAAGGAAAGAGTATTCCGACACAGTCCCAGCACATCTCCTGGTTTGGAAGAGAGAGCACCCAGCTCTTCAGCTATATGATTTAGTCTCTGATGGAAACATTTTTATTGCTATTTGTGCTCATGTTTTCCTCTTAATTCTAAATAAATGGTCATTGTAAATATTATAAATTCTTGTAGGAAGGAAACCCTATTTAACACCGTTGCATGTCCATCTACTACACAAACTGACTATAAACATGCAATTCAGCACAGCCAATTCTAACTAGAATGGGCCAAAATTTTCCATTCAGATTATACAGCTTACATGCCACATTTAGAACTAGAAGAAAAAAGATGCATCTTACTCATTTCTTCCACATCAGAAACTGTATTTAGAAAAGGGGATGAGTTGGGCGATTTATTCTCACAGATGGTATCGTAGAAAACAGAAAGGTTTGTTTTACTTTCTTTTTGGTTGCTTTTTGTTGTTGTCTTGTGGGCTTTTTTTTCCTTGAAGAGAATTTATGACTAACACCAGACTAAAACGTTTCAACTCTTTTCCAAAATGTAATGGATTCAAACACGTAATACAAAACTAAGAAAGAGATACTACATTACCAAATATAATCCTGACTAAAAGACTGTGAAAACTTTAATGAGAAGAAATATGCAGTATTAAGACTCAAAAGAAGCTGCACACAACTTTTAAACCAGCTAATTATTACTTGTGGACTTCCAGGTAATATCATTGTTGAGAGTAGAGTATGATAATAAACATTAATTCAAATCTCAGTTAATTCTATTTTCTACTTGTATTTTTTTTTGTATAAGAGAAAAAAAGAAAACTTGCTCTATTTTCCTCAGCTCTCAGAAAACACTAAAGTTCTGTTTTGTTTTTTTCCTTTCGTAACATTGGAAAGGAACAAATATAAATAATTTCAGCATAGGAAATACTTTAAACATATTTTGCACTTCACCAATCCAAATACATCTACTTTGCTCAAATGATTTCAGCAATCTTACTTTGCTCTTACAGAGCTGTGCTGACTTATTTGATAGAGTATGTTGAGTTCTAACAATCATTTGTGAATACTTACGTACTTGACCTTTATCAGATTAAGTGTATTTGCCTGATAAAGAAACTTCCCAGATGAAGGATGGTACTTACCTGCTCATTCATGCCATCATCCTTAAAAGAATATTGTAAACAGTTTTTGTTCTCTGAACAAAAATCCTGGTCTTCCTCAAAACTACTTGTATCTTCATCATCTGAGCTCATAGGGTCAGTGACTGCTTTGCAATCTTGACCAAAACTCTGTGGCTTTTGGTAACTGTGCTCACTTGTGATATATGTTTCTTCCATTTTCTGGGGTAAACTAGGTGGCTCTTTATGGTTTTGACTGTGACACGTCCTTTCAGTAGGATTAACAGCATGTGGAAAAGTCACTATCTTTTTCTCTACCCCAACAGTTATTTGTTCTTGTTCTTTTCGCTTTCCCGAATAAGCCCAGAGATGAAGGTCTGGGTGATGTTTATTTCTACAACAAAGATAAGAAAAAAAAAAATGTTACACAGAACTACCTCTCACAGTGCTGTACTACAATAAACCCACTTCTGTTAGACCACAGCTAGAGATAAGGGTCATCATCAAACATAAGAGAGCACTGCTAGGTCAGTTATCAATTATGAATAAACCCACACTGCCCCCTTAACACCTTAACAAGTCAGCTATTTAAAAAAAAAAAAAGTAGCAGAAAAAAAAAAAAAACATACCACGAATAATCTCAATATACCATCTCTGTGCAAAACCTAACTCCTGAAGCAGATGAAGGTACACGCTGCACTGGAACTATTTAAACTATTTTCTAAGAAACAACTTAAACATGATAAAATAATGTCAATCGGAATGCTAGCTTCTGCTACTTAAATACATATCAAAAAAATGAGAATAAACCCTGAACTGATACTTACTTTAATATCCCAATCTTCAACTGCAGTCCATGCAGTATTTCTGTTACACCATACACATCTGCCAGTAGATGATGCGTTGACACAATCTTTTTGGCATTAAGATGAGAGTAGTTTTCTTTCAAAAATGATAACCCGCACATGTGTCCATTGTTTAGCCAGTCTTTATCGTAAAGATATTTGGCACTCCACCTCTGACCTGGGGGTAAGCAATAAGCAAATTTATGGACACCTAAAGTCACAGCAAAATTGCATTTAAAACTAAAGTGCTATAATTATTTGCTGTATCTCCTAAATGCCTCCTAACATCCATGACAGAACGATTCAAGACCTTGTTAATTTATTAATAATCTAAAACTTAATTTTCTAGGATTTAA
Organism: Oreortyx pictus; assembly: GCA_036925125.1. Classification (NCBI taxonomy): domain Eukaryota; kingdom Metazoa; phylum Chordata; class Aves; order Galliformes; family Odontophoridae; genus Oreortyx; species Oreortyx pictus. The sequence goes on from JAUPFR010000003.1 coordinate 7,679,680, forward strand.
AGGGAAAATAAAGGTAAAACTTGTTACTTTACTGTCAAAGCAAAGCTGAAAACTCAATGTCTCTAAATGGCATTTGGAAATGAATAATCTAATTAACTTTGTGATTAAAGTACAAGTTACAGTGTACGTCAGTCTAACTGCAAAAAATCTTTTTAATTAATCGGTACTTCAATTTTTTATTTTACCAAAGCTGCAAGAGTTAAAAAATAATTAGATTACTGATTGAAGTGTTAGAGAGTGGATTTCATATGGTTACATCCAAAACATCTAGGTGATTTGGGAAAGGCTAACAAATATTTTGCTTCAACAACACACTCAGTAACTACTTATCAGAAGCCAGGAGGCTTTGTGAAAAGAGAAAACTCAAAAGCATGTGACAGCAGAATTCTTAAACTCTTCTTCGAGGGATCTTTAACCAAACACTGCTAGACAGGATAACGGTATAAGCAGCCACTAGGTATCCCATGCTACAATATCATCTACAATTTTAACCCAACAGGCATTAACGAGTTATTTAGCTAATGCTTCTAAAGTAACTTAATCACAAAAAAAAACAGAACAAAAAAGAGCAATATATAATGGCAATTATTTTTGTTTACAGTGATGAACCCAGACAAACAAACTGACTAAGACTGCAATATCTTACACTCAATTTCATATCAGACTATCATCATATACAGAACAAAGAATGGGTTGATGGAAGCCCTTCATACCTTTCAGGAGAATACCCTGTCTATCTCCTTTCTGCCCATTATCCCAATACACTTTAAAATACTGACATTGTGAATGACCTTTTTCTCCTGACATAGAAAGAAAAGAAGTAATGGTTAGGAAGGGAGAGAAGATAAAATTTAGGGACACAGTCTCCATATAGCAGGGGATAACGAAGTACCTAGTACAGTGCAAGGAAAGAACACAAGACAAATTAGTTGTTATAAATAAGAAAAAGCTTGATTGCTCAGAGTACACCACATTAGGAACTACGAGACATGACTTTATATCATCAACCAACACTCAGTTTTGGGCAAATGGAAGAAGTCACATCCGTCCAGCTCTAATTTCTAAATTTTTCTTCTCAGGAAGAACTAATGAAAACAGTGTTATTTTATACTTCTGCAAATAGGCTTCAGATACCCTGTTGGATAAATCACTAGAGGACATCTGTATTAATTGTTAGGCAAATATTAAAACCTTTCTCCCAAACAGTATAGTTTTCCTCTAAATAGCTGCTAAGAGTAACAGTTTTATGAAAGAAATTATTTTTAAATCAAAAGCTTCTTAATACTAAGTATATACAGCTTAAACAGTAAACAGATTTTTCCTAATGTTTCTTTGTTTCAAACTTAGGATAAGAAACCCAAGTTTAAGATGCACTGTTCTTGTGCCATTGTTTAACCTAAGTGTCAGATTTCTGCATATACATTACACTTATTTACACAATTCCAGGCAAACACAAACATGAAATCCCAGTTAATATGAAACAACCACAGCATATATGAGCATAGTGTGGTAATTACTCCTTTTCTCTAAAAAAAGAGTATTTAAACGAATAGATCCAATTCCAAGCATATGCAAGGCAGATCTTTGAACAAGAATGTTTCATTCGCAAAGTCTTTTCAGAGCACAGTGACATTATGAAGAAAAAAGGCTCAAGGAAATTCGACTGAACAAACAAAGCTATGGTGATCCCAATCACGATGAAGATTTATCAAGTTTAATGAGACATTACTAACAGGAAAGTAAATCTCTGCTTACAGTAAGACTCAGAAGACCTAACCATGAAGAAGTGTAACATAAACATAAAAGACATAGCTTTAATAATCCAAGCAACAGGTAACATGGCTGTTTAAAAATCCCAAGCACACAGCTGCAGATAAAGGTGGTTTATTCATACCTGGTGGATCTCTGCAGATATAACAGATGTATTGCTCTGGAATGCTGTCCTCTAACAATCCCATGCATACACTGTGCTGCCAACACAAGCATTCTTCACACTGACATCAAAAAAAAAAAAAAAAACAAAAGCAAAAACTAAAACTAAGCAGATTCAAAAATCAGAAACCATTACTTGTATTGTCAAAATTCAATGAACAACAGTTTAATTTAAATAGCTGGTTTGAGTAAAATAATTTTATTTGGGTCATCTGTGATGGGTAGGCAAAGACATAAAGCTAAAATGTATCTTCAGTTTCCTCAACCACAAATTCCAAACTGGAGAAAAAGAATGCAGACGTGATATTTAATAGTATTTTATTACAACACTCAACACTTAGCACCTAGATATTTAGTAGTGCAACATAAGACAGAAATATATTACAGTAAAGTAGAAAGATAATGTAATACATTACAGCATAATAGTGAAAAGTAGAAAACTCTTCAGTTTAATTATTTATATTTACAAAGCATCTCTCCAGTGCGCTAGAAAGATGTGTTTTTAATATCGCACCAATGGAAAATCTAAAAGAAAAAGAAAATGAAGAGAAAATGAAAGAGGAGAAATAGGAGAACAGGAGAGCAAAATAGAAGTGGCAAGACACAAAAGGCTTAGAAACAGCAAACTAGTTGCTCTCAATGACACGAAGTATGGAAATGAGACGAGTGGCAAACATTAAGCTGTCACTGGATTTTAGAAAGGGGCAGGAAACTACCACTTCCAGGTACATTCCCCTTTCTTAGGTCAGTGTTCTGCCTGTTTTCTAAATACCTGTTATTTTACTCTTGAAAGGCTCTCCTTTGTTGATGTGGTATGTTGAGCATCAGCATATTCAAAACACTGAAGCCATCTTTCGTCTCATCATACCACTAGGGTTACAAATTTCTCTCCTCCCTCTGAAGACTTCTACACTGGTCCATTTTCTCCTATGTTACTATCACCACTGCTGAACCACTGCTCAATTCCTCCCAACACACCGCTGCATTTCAGTAATGCACTTCCATGGATAGCCTGCATACTTCTTTTTCAGATCTTCATTTCCAAAGACTGACTTGCAAGTCCATTAACAGGACAGTCATTCTTGCTTCCTTCAAATCTCAAAGGCTCAGTATTTTTAAAAGAAACAGTACCACACTGATAGTGGAATACATACCTGTCCTTTAAATGCAAAAAAAACCACAAAAAGTTCATGAACTTTTTTAAGTTACTGACAACCAAGTTGTTCCTCACTTTTCCTTGTAATTGATCTAATCACTCCTACAAACTCCTTGAGATAAATACTTCAAATTATTCATTACTAGATGGAAAAAGCAACCCCTCACTGCAGTACAAACATATATGAAGCAGCAGTAGCAACCTGTAAACAGCTGGATGCCATACAGACACCACATACTCTTCAAATGACAATTGTTCTTCTATTTTTACATTGACATAAAATCTTGCAAGTTTCTAAAATGGGTGATTTCTTGCTTGAAAACTCCCGTTTTAAAGATAAAGCATAAACTTCGCAACACAAAGATGCTGACACATACAACTGTATGGCAGAGATCTTATAGAGAGATTCATTCATGTTGTATACAGCTGAGGTAAACTGAGTGCACAGTTGTGTCTGTAGCAGGTACTGAGAAGCGCAAGGACTAAACCAGAAATGCTGGAATAACTACAATGATCTGTAGACAGAGAGAATGATTTGTGTGAGGAAAAGCATTTTTTCCAAACAAAAGGAGAAAGTTCAGCCTTCCTTAGAAACCTGTTCAGCATACTCAATTGTTTAGAGGAAACACTTCAACGAGAAAGTGTCCCGCATAGACTGGAGAATCACATCAAGTGTAAAATATTTTATCATTACTGATCATTTCTATTTACAGCTCTCTACGTAAATTCAGTCTCCAACACCTCAGAAGGGCACTGTCAAAAGCACAAATTTTATGTGGAAAGTACACCCCCCAAATTTCTTTACCTGAATCATAAAGCCATTTTCTTCATCCAGTTCACAAATGCATCTAACAATTTCATTGAGAGCATCATCTTCATCCTGAGATTCTTCAAAGTTCGTTGAATCAAAATCCTGATTGTATTCATCACCACTAAGTAACAAACTCTCTGTAGAGGAATCATCCAAGAACTCCATATCTGAAAGATCTAGTAAAAAGTCATACACATGAGACTGTGTGTGCAAAGATACTCTAAACTTAAAAAGAAAAGCCAGCAAACTTTGTCTGTTAGAAATCTTGCACAGCTCAAAAAAATCACGCTCAAATTCACTGCTGATATGTTAAGATTTCTTGATCCCTCTAAAATGGTTTTAATCTAATGTGATAAAGCACAATACAGAACAACTTGAGGAGTCTAAACACTTATGCTTCAAATACTTAAAGTCAGTCACAGTTTATAGCTACATTAAGATCTGATATGAAACATTTTCTTTAAAATTTCCTAAGGAACTAAACCTACAAAGTTTTGGTTCAGCCAACCTACTTTCTCCACTAAGGTCAACAGACAAGATAGCTCTTGGATACTGGTACGATGTATTCTTCTCTGAGAACATGCTGCGCAAAGTCAGCGAGCTTCCCGAGGATCGCGTCAACGGAGAAGAGCACCTGTCCAAGAACTCAACGGAACTATCTTCATAGTCTGAATAATCTGAGAAGTTAAACAAGACCAGTTAACGTTACAAAAAGTAAAACTTGAAGTGTTAGAAAAAAATTAAGTGGAGAAATAAAGAACTTAGACACTGAGATATCAGGAATGACTGAACTGTGAACACGGAAGCGGTAAATGCTCTTCATTATGTTTTTTCCAGAAATTTCCAATAAGAGACATTGAAGTTTAGTAGCTAAGACAAGTACTAAGAATACCAACACATTTAATGCTACCCCCATACCTACCAGGCTCATTCCTACACAGAGGAATACATTTTCATACAACGTTTTATCGTTGTATGAGTAAGAAAGAACTCGCACAGTATCTTTTTTTTCCCCTCCTAAGTTCATCCATTACCATCTGTTATTCTTAGAGATTCTTCTGATAGATCTCTTTTCCTTAGATCTATTTGCAACACTGTCAACAATGTTTCCTAGAAGTACTGCAGATTATCCTGACAGGTTAAATGATAAAAAGCCCACCTACACACCCACAAAGGAACACAAGGACAACTGCAGGGCCCTGCTGGACTCCCACAGGAAACCTGCCCTTCAGTGGCTCATCTCCAAGAACGCAATAGTAAGAGAGCACACCTTGATCAGATCCCTCCCGGGGCACCAAAAGGCCCCATCTCACACAACAAACCTCTGAAATTTAGCAACAGATCAGATACTAGATTTATTGTAATATCCAAACAAGATAAATGGTAGATGTATTTACAGAGCTTCAGATGATGAGTCTAAAGAGACAAAAAAAAAAAACATTACCTGCATATACATAATTTGACAGAAGACAAAACATTACGAAATCCCTGTGTCTACCACATAGAGGTAAGCTTATAAACAGAAACGAGGTCACAGACTCAAGTTTACTTATAACATTAGGGCCACAATCTGCTCTCTGAAAACTTTAATATTTTTATTTACGTTGTTGAGAAGTAAATTTTAACATCTGATGTCAGAAACGCACCAAATGGTTTGGTTCACCTTCAAAAATTGCAGATTAAACTTACCATGCTGTTTAGATTTCTTCTTCTTTTTCTTCTTCTTTTTCTGTTTTGATTTATGATCTTTTTCCTTTTTCTCTTTTTTCTCCTTTTCCTTTTCTTTCCTTTTACCTGAAAAAAATATTTTAAAACAATGTCACTCCAAACTGCTGATTCTTTTTAGCTCATCATTTTCACTTCAAACTATTCTAGCAGCATAAGCAATGTTAATTAAACAGTTTACAACTGTTATTTAAGTTGCAGTTTACTAGAAAAAGCTTTCAGTGGTACAAAACAAAAAGATGGCATCTTAATAACGCATTTCACACTTAAAGAAAGTGATTTAAAGGAAATATCTTTATCACAAAATTGCTGATGTTGTCAGCACTTTCAAGCAGTATCTTCATAGAAAATTAATTCTGACTAAAATTTATGGTGATCTTTGGCTTTGCAGTTCACTTATAATCAGCACTGTTGATATATGCATAAGGACAAGTACTTTAACTTCAAGAAGCTCTATTTAACTTATTAGTTCTCCCAGACAAAATATATCTCACAGCACTGTCACTCCGTGGTCATTTTCTAAGTAATCAGCAGCAAGCTAAGAAAACTGAATTGTTACAGAAAGGAAATCATTAATGTCAACGTTTAAGGATTATTTCTTGTATATATATATATATATATATATATATATATATATATATATTGAGTCTTAGTATCTTCTTGTGTAGTTCAGAAATATAGCTCTTCCCTCAAGAAAAGAAAAAAAAAAAGAGGCCAATTCACAGATAAATTCTTATTCCACCTAAAATTTTAATACTTGCACTGGGAAAAAAAAAAAGACCTCTTCAGATTTTCTTTCAAGAATTACCAAATGTTTTGCTATTAACACTTAAAATTTTCCTTTTTTACCCCTGTTTTCAATGGCTACCATATCAAAATAAACACAGTATCAGTGCAGTATTAAGCTGGAAAACAGAAAAAAAAAAAACAACCCTCATCAACCAAGGACACCCACCTTTGGCTTTGGCCTCTCACAGGTACTACACAAATCCTTCTTAAGGGAACATCAGTTCTCTTACACAATTACCACTTTACTATCAACTTTTCACACACACTAACACAGCTTTCAAGATCTGAACTAAGTAAATGCAGCTGGAAATATTTTACACTCTTACATTTGCACTTCAGAGGCATCAAGAAAATGTTACAAGACTTTTACTTTTTCCCTAAATGTATCATTGCTGTATGCATACCGTATGTTGTGGAACTCTTCTCTTCCATTTTTCCTTTTCTTTCTGCTCTCACTGCACCTGAGAATTTAAGAACGTGAGATGTCAGTGCAGTGCCTGACTGATGACCCCACTTCCTTGTAAAAACCATTAGACTGCAGAAGTTTCTATTGGTACATAACAATACATACAAGCAATATGATGTTTTGAATGTCAATTTACAGTTAATTTTATTCTCTAAAGCACTGGAAACAAAAAGCATTGTAGTTTACCAACTTCTGAATGCTTGTCCTTCTCAATCACGTTCTTTAATATTTTCTCCTTCAGACTCTCAAAACATTTGTCCTTTACGGGCACAGAGTACTGTATCTCTGTACCTTCAGAGCTCACTGATGTGGAAGACCTCTTTTTTTTACTACTCCCTTTGGGTAACTTTAGACTATTGGTTAAAGGCAATTCCAGATGTAAGGCATGTACATGAGACGAGGGTGCTGAAAACAAGAAGACAGATTTACTAGGCATTCAGTAAGGATTGCAGCCAGATCCCTGGCTGAGTTAAGATCACTTAAACATCAAATATTGGTAATAACATAATCACACTTAACATAAGTATTGCATATGAATGCCTAGATCTTAGTTTTACATACAAAACAATACATGCCAAAGAAGTTTCTTGTCTATTTTGGAATTTGCATTCACTTCTAAGTTATGCTTCTGCTTACATTTTATGCAATTTTATTTCTGCTCCTACTTTCAGCCTTTTTGTTTCCTTTTCATTCCACTGTAATAGAAATCATTGTCAACAGCAAAAGTGTTGATATTGTTAACATCATTCAAGTTATCTCATTCCATTCTGCATGTTCTCATACATAATTTTTGTATGTATTTACATTTCAGTTTGTGTTTTCACTGATTCTATGTATTTGACCCACATGTGAATTAAGTGCAAGCTACTGTGATCATCTGTCAGAAGTCAGAAACATTTACTAATACTTATTTTGCAATATTCAGAAAGTCCTGCTATACTTAGATGGCAGTTTTTTCTACCTCTGACAGATATAAGTGAGGAAATAACTTAGCATAATTAAGCCCTAAAATTACAAATTCATTGCTGATGTTTATACTCCAATAGGATAATGTAGCTCTCAAATAAAAACAGAAAAAAGTTATTGGTAAAGAAAAATACTAATACTGTTAAAAGCTTTACCTTACTGTTTTCATCAATACTGTGACAGCTCCCCTCACAATAAAAAATACAAATCATAAAGGACACCTGCTATAAGTCAAGATAAGGAAAAATACAAAGCTGATTTGGAATAGGCAATGTTAAAATAATTTAGTGAATTCATCATAACTCTGGAGGTAAGGCACTAACATTTTGTTGGTGGCTCTACAGGGCTGCTTTCAAGGCTTGGACAGGCCAATGTAATTCTACTATGGAACTTTACATGAAACTTACTCCAGCTCCTACACAGCCTCCTCTGGAAAACAGTCAAAAAGCCAGTGTGAGAAGGCTGCAGGAGCAGCTTCATCTATCACACCACACAGCATTTTCAAATGTCAGATGCTCCCAGTTGTACAATGCAAGACTTCACAATACTATGCAATCAAGCAAGCAGTCAAATGCAGCTGCCCAATTGCATAAGGTCTTCAACTCACGAGCTGAGCCTTCAACTGCTGAGTCTACTTGATCCTTCCCAGTAGCTTGAATTAAACATCACACTAGTCCATAATCATATTGAGTTTTGTGAAAGCTTTGCCTTCCTCTATTTCAAGGGCAATTAGCTCACTAGGATACTTATCGACATGAAACACTGCACCAAGTACTCCTTTCTTTGTTTTTTTTTCAGTTAACATTTGTCTTTGTTAAAGAACAAATTGTTCTGCCACCTGCCACCCAATGAGTGTATTTGATCAACTCAGTAAAGTGACTCTTCTCCACATCTTGATGCTGTTAATGCCTTGTTTCATTTCTAAAGAGAACACAAAAGCATCACCCAATTCACCTAATTTGGCTTGCTATTTTGATGAAAATTTCACTTATTCTCCCTTTGAACAATTACTAGAATTATTCAGTTTCAGTCTGTACATTTAGAAGAATGTAGTATTTAATTATTCAAAAGAAATCCTGATCAAAAACAGTCTGACACACTCTGAGTCTGCTAGTCACAACACAAATTTCAGTATCTCAAATTTCAGCACAAGTACGTCTGATAGGAGCAGGCAACTAGTAATTAGGTAACTGTTTCAGGGAACACTTTCTATGGGCAGAAAATTGCCATGGGCACACAAACTTCCATCTCAGTGACAAAGCACTCTAAACTGCCTTTGTACAACTATCCAAAAAGAGAAATTACTATTGAGGTTGCATATACTGCTATATTCTTGTCATAGTTCATACACATCTAATATTCTTGGTTTCAGTTACACTAACATTACAGTAACTTACACTAACTTAATCTGTACTTTCTGTAACGTTACATAATTCATTACAGATTGTAAAGTCCATAATTCTCAAATCCCAAATGAAATGTTAAGTTTTACAAACCAGCTTTTAACTTTGTAATTATTAAGCTTTACAAATAACTACAAAATTAGACAAAGAAGACAATCACAGTCCAGAGGACAAGAGAAACAAGGCAGATATGCATTTTTAAAAATATATCCACTATGGAGATATTACCACAATAATTATTATTATTTTGTCAATCACCATTTTATTCCTACTCGGGAGTCTACTCAAACACCTCCCACACAGTGAATTGTGGGAAGACTGCAATTAAAAGCAAAGATATTTCAAGATTAGACTTGCCAAACTAATGATAATGCCATACCACAAAATAAATTCTGTTTCTAGCACAAAAAAGACTGAATACACGTAAAAAAAATAATGCAAATCATGCCTATTTACAGCTTCCCTTCCAATGTGACTGCAGCACTACTTTTCCTGGGCTGGCGTGGTTCAGGTGGCACAAGTCTCACTACCTCACAAGCATAGGGAGAGAACAGAATGCTGTGCTACAAACTCAGCAGCACTCAGTGGAACCACTTTTGTCAGATGAGAAGATCAAAACAAATTATATGATGTTAAAATAATATATTTTGTTGCACAACGCTTCACAGCTTTTCACGTTTCAACTTTATTTGAAACAAAAAAATAAAAATAAGTGCAACACAATCAGCATAATTCAGGTTTTACTTCAGTTTCTATTAATACTGGTCTACTTGTAAGCAACAGTACTTTCCTTTGAAATTTAAAATCCAGATTGCTTGCTCAAATGACATCTACTCGGCAGGTAACATAACAAATAATGCAGTACTTGTGTTCAAAAATTGTACAGAAGCATACCAGTGTCTACTGAACTACAAAGAACTCTCAAGTAGACTACAGAGTGAAGGAACTGATCACAGTGTTTTTGTGTCGACTTTGTAAAACAAAAAGGTCAATTAAGTGCAATGATTTAGTGATGTCTGTGCTAATACTGTGAGTTTCCATTTATGTTTCTATAATCAGCACACCTCATTCCTTCTCTTTGAAGGTCACTAGTCTAGTATTTTTTAAATAGAGAAGTGATTAAAATGTAGAATTTTTGATGAAATACATTTATTTTTTCAATATGCTCAACAGGCAGACCCCACTTACACCTCCAGGTCTAATATACAGTACCTCCTGACCTCAGAAGTACTTCAGAAGGGCAAGTGATCCTAACAGGTCATTTCACCCTAAATACTTACCTCCATAATTTCTGAAACTATAGCTAATTGTTTCACTGATTACAAAAGTAAGCATGTTCAACTTAAACATACTTAGTTAATTCAACAATACCACCAAAGTCTAGATCGCCAAGTCTGTCCAGACTACTTCAATAAAAACTAACAGCAGAAACACCAATAAAAGGATAGGGATTTTAAAAAAGTAAAAAACAAAACAAAACAAAGCAGTTTTTTAATCATAAATGAAGCCTATAAGTGAAATGTTATTTCTCTGCCTAGACACAGCTGGCCTGGACTACGACCCGGCTTGATGAACAGAAGAGAGGTTTACTCCCATCTGAAGCCAGTCTCATCACAGAAGCAAACAACAAACTAAATGCCCATAAGTATTACCAGTTACATTTTAAATTATCCACCAAACATACTAAAAAAAAAAAAAAAAACAAAAAAACACCTTAAGTTAAATCCCTACTAATCGAAATGAGTTTAAGAAATGAAAATAAATGACAGCAACTAGAAGCTGATGATTTCTATTATAATATTGTTCCCTGAGTGGCCAATAATACACCTCCCCAAATCAACTCTACTGGCCAAAAACACGAAGTTAAGAGGACATTTACAGAACTGAATTTTCCATTAATCTGTGATCCTATTACTATGCAGTATATCAAAAATAAGCAGAGATTGTCACGTGGTTTGACTTAAGAAATCATATAGCATTTCTAAAAGCTTAAGTAAGATTCATTAGAAATCTCCACAACCTTCAGTTTGACAAATTAGGTTAGAAGATTAATAGGTAAGTATTTTTCTTTTTGGGCGGGGGGGGGGGGGGAAGTGGTGGGGGAGACGGGGGAAGCAGACAGAGAGAAGAATAGAAGGAGAGAGGGAGGTAAGGGATGTTTAAAGTCATTTAATTTAACCTACACAATATTGATCCAACAATCCTATTCAGACTTTTCTGCACCAGATCAGAGTAGCTACGCTGGAACTCAGTAAAGCAATCGATCACCTCTTCCACAGATTTAACGGGAGTAGGTGAGGGCAGATACCCCAGAAGGCCACTCACGTACCAAAGACATTTCACTGACCTAGAATCCTATAACTACACAGGCAGCTCTGTGAAAAGTCATAATTATGGTTTTCTCCTAAAATAGGTCTAAGTTCTATTTTCAGAACAGCATAATTGCATACCTGATGGTCACAGTACTTGCTCCTTACTATCAAACACATTTATCAAATAACTTACCAATAAGTGTATAATCAATAATTTGACTTTCCTTCTCTTACTTTATTGAATCATTTTCCTACTAAAGTCGATTTAAAAAAAAAAAAAAAAAAAAAGGTGTGATACTCACTCATGTAGGAGCCTTATTTATGAAAAAAAGGCATATGGACATCTAACACATACTAGACTAAAAATAATTTTTTTTAGGGTCTGCAAATCGTAATGCAACCTCTTCTCCAAATCTTCCAACTGCTTCTATCCAAGCGATTCACTTAAATGACAGTGCCCAGTAAGCTATTAAGTAGTGAGATAGATATAAGCCCCAAGTTCCAGTACAGGGCTCTATGCTAGCTCTGTGAGGGTGAACCAAATCCACATAAACTCCAGAGGATTTCAGCAATATTTTCAAGTAACATTTCCTGGCAGGAAAATGACAAAATTTCTACTGCAAAAAGAAAAGACAGAAGAATGCTGAACGCCTCTGAAAATTTTACTAAATTTAAAGCTGAAGACACAAGATAAATGAGTATGTGTAGAGGTAGCACATATTAGTACATTAGTAAACAGCTATATATATATATATATTTTACAAGTTTAAAAAATAGAAAGTATTTCTGAAAGAAATACTGCATGTTATATACCAACCCTCTCTGCACGATTAAATCAGCTCCACCTTAAGGTATGTTAGAAGAAGTGCTAAGGCAGCTTGAAGCTAGCAGAAGGCAAGAATATCCAGACAGATGGACCACAGGAAGAGATGTAGGTTTGCAAGCTTGCAGAAAGCAAAAAGCTTATCTCCTCTTTTCATGTGACTGAATACATGCACGTTTTTAATCCTACAGCTATAAGCCTAACTGGCTGTATGCTGGATCTCTTTACCTGACGCTGTCGTAGCTACTCTTCCATCAGTTACTGCTTTGGAAGAAAGATACGTAATCATCTGAATATCTTCCTTGTCTTTACTGGGATATTCATTACAGAAAGTGGATTCTGTGGATAGTGGCGCTGGGACTTCCGAACTACGGCTTAAATCAAGAGGGAGACAGGGTCCACGCTTCTCAAGTGACATATGAGCAACATCGGGTACTACATAAAAGAAAGAATGTAATATTAAAAAAAAGACTCAAATGCCCAACAAATAACAGTTTGGGTTGCAGTGTTACATAACAAGGGAGCAGCATTCAGCTTTAGCTACAGTAAATCAAAACATCCCATTAGATGAAAACCACAAAAGGTCTCATTTTTATGATTCAATTTCTCTTGGGCAGTTCTTTATTAGATTAAGATACATTACCCTCCAATTTTGATGACTGTTGATTTTGAGCACTGATGGAGAACACTTTTCCATCAGTAACTGAAGAGGGAGAAGAAACTTTTTCTACAGAATCATCAGGCAACGAGCAAGTGGCTAAACGTTGTGATCTTCTTCTCCGTTGGCTATGTTTGTAGGATCTAGGGGAATTCAGTGGCTGTGATGGACCTAAAAAGAGATCTTTCAATGTTCATGAAGCAGAGAGAGAGATGATAATCTTACCGCAGTATTTTAGAGATCTAAAGATGGGAAGTGCTTTAAATAGCTCTTATCTGCAGAGCTGGTAATCACAGCAGGACTGGTAAAGTAATTAGAAACTGTGACTACCAGAAAGAAAAAGTTACGTTCAAGACATGATTCTGCTTTTTGCTTATTATTCATTAATAGGGCATCTAATTCTCCACTGATAAAGACTATTGTTTTAGAGCAAACAGTGTATTTATCATAAGCAACCCTCCCCCCACCCCACAGAAAACATAAGAGTAGGTCATTTATAATGGATCTCAACAGGACTGTATAGTTAACAGAACAAATGACCACAGTTAAAGATCTAAAAACTCACTGATACTAATAATATACATACTAAATAAGAAAAATCTCATCTCCTGACCTGATATCAATACCCCAACTGTACTCAAAATGTGTACTACCAATGCATGCCACAGCAAGAAGGCTCAAGAACATACCTCACTTAAAATCAAAAGTGGGGGGATTGATACAGGATAATACAGGCCTGATTCATTAAAAACAAAGCAAACACTCCCCTAAACCTTTCTGGTTTCGTACAGTTCCACAAACATTTGCCTTGGAAAAAATCATTTATGTCGTTACGCTGTAAATCACTGTTCTTTCACTTTATGAACTTTTAGAGCAAAAGGTTCACAAGTATAAAAGTAAAGATGTAACAGACAAAAAGTGATTGGAAGGCAAAGATTAAAACACAACGCTACCCAAGATCTAAGTTGTGACATAAACTGGTAAATTTGCTATTTTTAAGTGCGTTGCTACAGAAACTCTAACTTTCTTTGAGGATGTTTTCATTTTAAAATAAACTACTTACCATCTTGGGGTGGGAAGACATTACAAACACTTTTAGGGGGCAACTAGGGCAATTATTTAAATCAGCATTTCCTGAACAAATAAAGACAGCTGAACTTACACACTTCCCTCTCCCATTCCTTTAAAAATACGTGTGAGAAAAGATCAGAAGAAACTTATCTTGAAAGGAAAAATACCAAGTGAAGTTAAGGAGAGCATCCTTCCACCCTTAAATATCTATTCTAAAAATGAAACAGACTCAACTTATTATTTAATTCTTGGCCTCATCATCTAGAGTTCTTCAAGCAACAAATAGCCCCGTGTGTTTTTTTGTTTTTTTCACAAGGTCTGACCTTAAGCAGGACTAAAATCTAACAACCTCAAAAAAAATTGCAGAAATATTTCAATATCTACAAAAATAATTAGCATATTCAAAGAGGCATGATAAACCTGTTCTTCTGATGACCAATGTTCTGGTACTTTAATCAATTACACACACTATGAGGCTGAATACCTATGATACACTTCACGGGACAGTGAAAACTGATTTATGCATTTCCCCACTACAGATCTTGAACGTAACTTCTCTTTCACATGATACCTACGGGAATATCACATTAAGGTGAGAAACGTCACAGCCAACAGATACACCATCAGTCTGCTGAAGTCAGAGTTTCCCAGAGAAGGAAAGATCCACAACCCAAGTGTATGTGTTTTATTTTTAATGAATCAGGCCCCTTCAGAAGAGAGGTTTGACTTATCTTGTATCACTCTCAGTACTAATGCTAGAGAGGAGGTCAACCATTAAAAGCCATAACTCAAACAATTGTATTATTTGTGCTAGAGTAATTCATCTGCCTTATTATGTGACTTCTTAAAAGTACTAAGCTACCCCTGATTCTCCCGCTTGGGCTTTATTTTGTTGTTGTTGTTGTTGTTATTGTTTTAAAAGCAGATTCATTTTTAAATGCAATATCCATTTACAACCCAAAAAAATTATTTTCTGTATATCTCTCATAAGTAATTACGATATGTTTTTTAAAATGTCTGTGCTCACTAGTTTTATTTATCACAGAAGAAGGAAGCTGAGAGACCAGCGTCAAATCCTCGACTTGTATTAATTCTGGGCAAAGTGGTGATTTAGGGGGTTTTATACACCCAGAAGAATCTCCAGATTCTTGTTTGCATTTCTTGCTGCGAGCCTTTCCTGAAGACAAAGTTGAGGATAACAGTGCAGGTTTCTGAATGTTGGCAGAACTGCTAATATCAGCTTCATTTTTTTTCTGAATTTGTGGTTTAGGTGAAATCTCCTGAATAAATAATAAAAAATTGATACTTTTATTTCAGTTTCTTCACTGTAGTTCGTGTATTCTATATTGAACTTTTTAAAGTAATGTTAGTACTCAAATACATTTCAAAGCAACATCACTTTCAGTACAAATGAAAAAATATTTTAAATGCATCACAAACTCATTTTTTTTTAAAGGAGCACTATCAATTGTTTTCAGTATTCATATCACCCTTACTTCTATTTTAAATAGTTGCAAAAAGTCTGAAAACAAAACTGTTTCCCTCTATTTCCATTTACAAATCCATCGAGGTCATGTTAGCTTGTCTTTTCCATCTTCGATACACCGGGATCATCAAACGCTGTATCAAACTATAACTTGGGGGAATGCTTGTAACACACCACAATACAGACACTCATCTACAACGGCAGCAGCAAATAATTTTTAACCGTTTCTTGGGAAAGTTTTGTTTAATATAAGCTTCATTTTTAGACAAGAACCTGAAAAAGTCGATAATGCTCCTTTGCAGAACATCCGAAAACAATAAAGACTTTCCAAATATTGAACACACTCTCACACAACCCCTTCAGTGCTGGGAGTCTGGATTTCAGCACGTTATATGCTTGTGCAAACACATGAAGAAATCACAAATTCTAGCACCACAGGGTTAAACAGATTGCTTACTGTGGGAGGAAAGAAACGAGCAGATAAGAGTTAAACAGTTTTTGAAGAAAAAACAATATATGATGCAACTTTCCAATAACATCAATTTTCAACCTTAACACTCACACTGAGGTATTTTTAGACAATTCATATGAGCTCACAGATTTAGCATCTTAGATTTCTAGCAGGAAGAAATTCTTTCTGCTTAACTGAATAAACTGTGCATGTGTTACAACTGGCCCAATAGTGGCAAATTACAATATTTGAAAATAATTTCTTAAATCTGTCCCATCTTGTTTCAGTTACAACAGTCAGCATGGTACCACCTGATAAAGCCGTAATTATGAAAGGAGAAAGACACTTCTAGAACTTTTATATCACTTTATCCAAGCTAAAAATAAGTGTCACACTTCTGATTATTTTAGGTCTTGAAGACTGATTTTTTTTTTTTTTTAATGAAGAGCAATTTTATTTTCCACTGGAACATGAAGAATTCCAGTGGAAATAAACATATGTGCACATTCTATGCATGTAAAAGGGTACCCCTGAATGCTACATACTAACTTGCTGGAAGTACCATGTAAAATCCAGTGCAAAGCATTCCATACAGAAGATAGCAGTTCTATCTTGAACAATACCGTAATAGACATGTATTAAGTGCAGTTTATTCATTTAAATAAAAAATTGCACGAGCTGAAGAGTATACCTATGCTGGTTATGAGAGGTATTACCAGAAATTAATTAGAGTCATAACTTGTAAATAAACAATTTTATTGTTCATCTTCACAGATGTGAAAGACATTACTACAGCATCCATTACTTTCAAATTACAAAGTTATTAAAACAAGATTAAAAAAATTAAATTAATATCTTGATAAGGTGCTTAACCTCTTAACAGGACAAATTAACATTAAAAACCTTAAAGAATTAATGTTATTAATCTAAGCATGTCTTGGTCAAAAGGAAATATAACATGTCACCCTAATACAGTTAAATAAACTACTGTATCTTCAACTAATTGTCTGAGATCCTGGGCTTAAGACAATTGTAAACTAAATATATATATATAAATATAAATAAAATATACTTCAACAAAGTAAGTTTCCGGCTATCAGTCTGAATACTTCTATCATGTTCTGTGTTACAGTATTAAAAAAAAAACCTACAAGATATTCGATCCATTCAATTTTATAGCACTAGCAGACAAAACACCTCTAATTAAGGAGTGTCAGCTTTGCCATCCAAAAACCTTTTGGGGAGGTTTATAAATTGGCCGTTATAAGTTGAATTTGGGTAAAAAAAAAAAAAAAAAAAAAAAAAAAAGAAAGCTTTAAGCTCAAATTTCCCTTCCTTCAGTCATTTAAAAGCTTGTCAGGTTTCTCTTTTGAGTTAGAAGGGAAAGAATAACGACAATTTAGGATTTTCGATGCCTCTTTAAAAGAGCTCAAGCAGTATTTCCCCAAAAAGAATTTTTTCAGACCACCAGCATGTAAACAATGACAGAGACATCTCTTTTCCCCTTCATCTAATCAATAAAACTAAAACAGTCATTAACTACCATGTCAAAGAAATAAGAGATTTCTTCTTTAGTAAATATGCACCGTAGTTTATACTGTTGCATACACAGTCTATGTAAACCACAAAGGCCCATTCATCTTATGGGATTTCTGCATGGTAAGATTTACATTGTAATGCTTCTTCCAAAAACCACATGCTGTAAGCCATTTCACAGTTTTTGTTTTTTTTTTTTTTTGCACATTGCAAATATCACACACAGCAGCAAAAAAAGAAAAAAAAAATCACAGCATCTTTAATATGCAAAAATTTGAGAAATGGAATGTCAGGTCAACACACCGTAAACTCCTATGCAAAATATCAATGAAATGCATTGACACTGTAGTGGCTTACACAGCCATTACAGGTGCAGCATCAAAAACAGAAAATATGTGCCATCGACAAAACTTGCACCCAATGCAGCATCAGTGGGGAAAAAAAAACCCAAAAAAACCAAAACCACAAAACATAGCAATGCAATTATGTATCAGCTCTAAAGAATCAGTACAACCAAAATATCAAGTAAAGGTTTGGGCAGGGACTGTTCAGAATGTGCCAGAGCTTAAGAACAGAAATGCTCTTTTAGGAAGTGTGGGCAGCAAAGCTATTTTACTCAAACGTTCCCTCTAAAGAATGAAAATGTATACAAAAAAGTTGCATTAAAACTACATTAAGGCTCTGATTTAATGACTGGAAAGAAAAGATATCCTGAATCAACACTACCATCCATCCTTAGCTTGTTTCATCATGTTTAGGCACTCAGTCCTTTTAATACGCACAGAGTCAAGCAATGCCTGAACAGAATGGAATAAGTCAAAGATAAAAAGGCAGCTCTCAGGTCCTGCAAATATGCAGGCTTAAAAATCAGACCCTTAATATTATTTAAAAGTTTCTTTTTTGTATTTATTAAAATACACACCCTTGCAAAATGTATGGCTCATTGAGCAGTTCATAAAACACACACAAGCCTACAACATCAAATTCTTACAATATAAAATAAACTTCTTATATAAGAAGTTCTACTTGATGTCAAAAACCCTGTTTCAGACACAAACTAGATTTGTGTGAGGGCCTTCTCCTAAGCCAGTCATGGTCACAGTTCCAATTGAAAAGTGAACCCTGGGATGCTATCTCCTAGCATTTCCTGCATGGAGACATGATTTCTTTCTTTCATTTTTCTGCAACAAAAACCTCATTACTAAAAATCAAGTTAACGCTGCATTTTGAGACAATTAAATTCCATACTTCTGGCTCTGCCAGACATGTAAACGTAAGATAAAATTTCAGTTCCCTATTATATCTGAGGGGCAAATTTTATGTTGTAGGTACCACATCTCCACGGGCACACTTCAGTGGGAACCTTGCAAAAGAATCAAACTCTACCATTTCATACCTGCTCCAGGACTGGAGCTGTTTCTTTGTTGTCTTCCTTTTTTTCAGCACCATCTGCAACAACAGCTTTGGATGCCAATAAACCTTAGGAGAAAGATTGCAGAGATTTTAGTTAGAATCTTGCAATAACAGTTTGCGGAAAAGAGAGCAAAATTACGAGCCAAGAAATACAGTCTGCCAACAAATACAGTTCAACACAAAGCTACACGCCCTCAATTGAAGCAAACAGCAAACAGACACTCCCACAACGTTGACCTTCCACAAGAGGTACTTGTGTGGCACTTCATTAACAAGCTGAGAACCCAGCAATCCATTGTAAAATAATAACTTGCCATCCATTTAAAGCCCAAGTGCTCAGACTTTTAAACCAAACCTAGGTTACCTAAGTGAACTTTTATAAAATCAAAATAATTTATAATTCTCCAATCTCTCTCTCCTCTCCAATGTTTAAGAATTCCACCAAAATTTTACTACATCTTCTTAACTCTAATTAGACAACATAAAACAAAGGATTCAGTTTCCAAAAGAATCCTCAGCAGCAGACCATAATGGAAACATTTAGGTCAGAATATGATACTCCATTCACAGAGCAAACAAAAAAGTGAAGAAGAGAAGGTGACACAATTGTGAAACAAATTCTTAGAAATATATCTGGTTGTTGATTAAGAATGCAGTAGTAGCTGGAGTTGTATTTTACAAGGTAACTTCAATTACCTAAAAATGAGCAGAACCTAGATATGTCATAAGACAAAGTAGAAATGATAAAACCTGAAGAAAAAGTAGGTAAAATTTTAATTCTATATTAGACTTCATAAAAAATTTAAATTCATGAACTTAAACAAAAGATGTACGAGGTAGCACAGTGAAATTGAAGAGTTTTGTTCTATAAATCTATTGCAGGTGCTCTTTTACATATCAATTCAGCAGCAGTGTATGTGGATACAAGCATTCCAACAGAAGCAAAAACCAAATTAGAAAAAGACACTGATACATGTTTAGCAGAGGACATTCTCCATTTTTGGGAAATGCAATCTCCCCCAGTAGTGGAAGAGAAAGTGTAGAGAGTGACTCTGTTTTGTTAAGTGGTGAACAAAGAATACCAGATGCAGCCCTATGGGCAAACGAGAAAATTTTCTGCAACAAACAGTAGCTATGGAATTTCAGTTCACAGGAGTTCCCTTCCAACAGCTGTCTACAACCAAATCACTTGCTCTATTTTGTCAATTCAGTCATAAGCCACTGCACAAATCAATGTTTTCCTAACAGCTACGTTATTTTATTGTTCTTTTGTAGCCATTTCTAAAAATGGCTTTAAAATCAGAAACTAAAGATAGACGAGTGACAAAATACAAATATTCAGGCAAAAGAAATAAGCATGTAAGCAAAAGAAAATTTGATGCCCAGTTCATTTTCAAAATGCTCTGTTGTATGCAGCAATACAAAAAACAATTCTGTACGAGCTGCAGAAGAGTGCTAATTAGAGAACAGTTACAAAGAATAACTACAAAGCATAACAAACCTCATCTCGTAATTAAAGAATTAATTCACTTTCATTGAACTGTAACATTCTCAACTGAAAGGGGACAATTTCATGGAGACAAACTTTTTTAGAACAGTACTAAAGTCAATGCCAGCAACATTATGTGTTCCAGTTATTTAGTTCAGTCCGTATGAGTCCATTCCACTGCCATTTTTCTCAAAATGTTCCCTCAAAAAGGAAAATCCACTGGCACTGAAAAATATCGATTCTAGAGACACTGGTTTTTCAGTTTGTTTTGCAGTGTTTTTCCAATAACATTTCAAAGACTATCAGGAAGCAATTCATATAGTGACACATATTTACAAAGCCCTGAAAGCCTACCCTTTTACTTCTTAAGGCAGCAATTAAACTGGGACTTCACTGAGTGTATATGCAGTATGGTCAGGAGAGTAGAAATGAAGCTGATCAATCAAACATCCAACTACTAAACTGAGTACTAAATAGGAGGCTTTCCAGGAAAGGGTATTCCAAAGACCACAACCTTCACACAATGCAACGTACTGAGCCACCTATTTACTGCTTTATTCTGCAACAGAAACATGCTCATTAAAAACCTGACTGTCCTCAGCACCTGACACATGAAAGGTGCACAAACCAAAAGAAATCTGAGAAAAAGTTAACTCAGTTTAATAACATCAGTTTAATATTTTTGCCTTATTTCTCTAAGTAGGATGCTTTACAAAGAAAGAATTTGACTTAACTACTAGCAAAAATACTATTTGTAGCATAGTACAGTTAGCAGATTTCACACGACAGGTACACAGATTGTAATACCTTTCCTCCACGTTTACGTTAATTTCCTCTGAATTTCAGAATCGTGTATAATTTTCAACTTTTAATAAGAACAACTGCCAATAATAATCTGATTTCAATCCATGATCAGCGCAGATATATATTTTTTTAATATAAATTCCTTTAAAACTTCAAACAAGTAAGAGAGACTGCAGCAAATACCTGCCAGATGAATGTGCTTTTGTGCATCTACTTTAGAGCAATGTAGGTAGGCATAAGAACAACAGAACCAACATCATCAACAAAGAAGTTTTACCAGTGATCTTGTTAAGACGAGCTCTCTTTGCCTGAAATGAGTTGCCTAGATTACTTTTCCTCTTGTGTGACAATGTGCTCTCTGCCTGCACAAAGGCCATCTTTGGAACATCCACTATAGGAAATCCTACTTTAAACAGAAGAGAAATCTCAAACTCACGTTCCATAAACATGTAAGAAAACAAAATTTTGTAATATTTCAAAAACTGATACTAGCATATCAGAAAACTTTACAGATATTAAAAGTGATATTGAGATATTGTAAAGATTAAGTGTTATATACTGACTATAACCCTCAAAAGACAATGACAATCACCCTCAAAACTTCTAACTTTCATTCATAATTATCCCAGAATGGTTTGGGTTGGAAGGAACTTTTAAGATCACCTAGTTCCAACCCCCCCAGCTATAGGCAGGGACACCTCCCTCTAGACCAGGCTGCTCAAAGCCCCATCCAGCCCAGTCATCAATTGTTCCAGGGCAGGGCACCCACCACCTTACTGGGCAACCTGTTTCAGTCTCACCACCCTCACAGTAAAGAACTTCTTCCTGACATCTTGTCTAAATCTATCCTCTTCCAGGGTAGATAAGAGAAATGCAGACATCATAACCTATTGAACATATTCTTATCAACCCAGAAATTGTTTCAACTATTCCCGAATAAGAACATAGCATTCACATTGGAAATATTTTTTTTCCACAATACTGTGGATTATCTCCCAAGTAACAGAAGATTCAGGAACAAGAACCAGAGTGTTCAGTGAAACCATTTAAGGATTCACAATACGTTCCTGTTATAGATGGTTAGAACTTATGCATAAGTAATAAATGTTTACAGAACTAAGTTTTGACTGATAGAAAATGTCTCCTAACTGATAAATGTTCAGAACCATAACTGTTATCATATTAGCAAACGAGACACGTTCCTCTGGAAATGCTAGTAATTACTTAATTACAAAATTAACAATGCACATTCTAACTCAACAGTACAAAAATAAATCTACTTTATCTTTTTAATAATCTGTTTTTACCAAATGTGTCACTAGATGTAGGCTCCTCTTCCTTTTTTTGGACTTCCTGCATGATTGTAGAGGTTGACGTCTCTTCCTTTTTTGAAGGAACTTTTAGCCATTTTCTCTCCTCTTTATCTTTATTGCTGTTTGCGCTGGTTCTAGGTTTAGTTCCTGCTTTGTTCTTGGCTGCTGCAGCAGCAGCAGCTTTGACCAAAGCTATCCAATCCTCCAAAAAGGAAAAAATGGTAAGTAAGCATTAAAAAAGCATCTGATACTTAAATAGAAAGCACTTATAAACCCAAAGCAACTTCATTTTGAAAGATGCATCAACATATGAATGTATTTTTATGGCTAGTACACAAGGAGTGGTAAAGAGTTTCCCAACTTGCCTAAATAAATCTGAAGTATCAGTATGTCACAAGGATAAAAAGCAAAAGGCCTTCAGAAAAACATTTCAGATGGAGAATGTCTACAGCCAGTATTCTGCTACTTATTTTCTGCAACAGAGCTTTAGAAATGTAGAACACTGACCTTTTTCTTATCCCTCTGGGTATGAAATACACCGTTGCTCAAATGTATCTATTATTCAAAACAAAAATCAACCCAAAGTACACTCCAGCCAGCTGTAGGACTCGACAGAACTGGTCCCAAGTTAAACTGATAACACAAGGACAAATCTTTTCTAATTGTATCTGTTTCTAGAGTAATACACAGTGCCGTCTACAGTTACGTTTCCTAGGTTTCCTTCAATAACTTCAGTGAAGTGTTCTATACTATAACTGAACATTAAAATCCACGTTTAAAGGAAATAAAAAGTACTATTTTGGATAATGCCTTATTTGACCATGCAAAAACATCCAGCAAGTGAACAACAATCTACAGTACAAATTCATATACTTCTCAGCACGTAGATGAAATGCATTCACCCTACAGTCAATGTAAAGAACTGTAAGGCAGAGCAAAGCTCTTTCCATTAGTTTGAAGTGATTACACTCCTGCCTTTTGACCCCTGAGTTTCAAGGAATCAATCTGCAAAATTTGAGTTTATCTTTGAGTATTTTTTTCAAATATTCTATAATCAAGGCATAGTTTTTATGCATAAATTACAGAGGATATAAGACTCAGCAGCAACACTCCCCCTTCACCACTAAGAATAATGCACCTGGATGCATTTTGAACATTAATAGTTTACTACATGGCAGTTAGGCAAAAGAGCATTGTCAGATTCATGCTAGCTAATTAAAAAAAGAATTTTTTTGAAGTATTTTACAAATAGCAAAACTGCTTTTTCCTAACTTTAAATAAACTGTATTTTACTCGAGTGTTTCCTTGTTAACCTAAAATATCCTTACTTTTATAAATTGTAAGCCTTGTTCCAAGTGCAACTTTTCTCCCACGTTTAAATCAAAAATTTGTTTTACTGAGTTTTCTTTGTCTTCTTTGATGTATGAGAGCATAACACAAGAAGTATTAATTCTGTGTTATGTTTTATCTTCTCCATAGCTAAACATGTTTAAATCACTGCTTTGCATGTTATGCACACTGTGTCAAGCTATTCACTCAGGAACATCAGCAGTTTGATTCCACTAAAATGGTGTTTCACACCCCAGCCGTCAATGCAAAATGCACACACGAGCTCAAGTCCACCCAGAGCCTTGTCTCCAACAGGACAAAAATAAACTATGAATGAACGATTTGTCCTGGTGAGGAGTTAGGAGACCTGAGAGAAGTCCTATATTGTGGCCAAGGGATGAATAGGATCAGTAAAATGGCTGGAGCTTTGACTTTATGAAGCAAGTGGGAAACAAAGCGCAGCCTGCAATAAAACAGCTTCTAAACAGCCTTTTCGCTTCCAGTCAAGCTGAAGCACACTGAAATCAGCAACTTCTCAAAGATTCCAAGCTTCGAGGATCACACTGTACTAAGTAACATGGTTTAATGGTAGCTGTTCCAGTGCAACAAGAAGGATTTTTGTTTATTTCATTTTACGGTTATTTTCTTTAAAGCATAGAGCTTACAAAGACTGGCAGGACACATAACTACAAAGCAAACAAAGGTTAAACTTTCAGAAGCCAAAGCAGAGAGATTAACTGTGGTGACACTTTTTCTAAGATAACATTTAACAATTAAACTCAGTGAGGAATACCTTGAGTTGGGTGTGGACAAAGTGATCTCAGAAGGTCCCCTCCAACCTCACTGATTTTGTGACTTTGAGTTGACTGATGCTCAGTAGATTGGATTTTTATTTTTTCTCTGATGTCAACATATAAGCATTAAAGACATACAGGTAATTCCTGGTTTGTTTGGTTGCTTTCTTTTAACCTTGAACTAACAGCTGAGTTGCACCTATAAGAACCACTAAAACATCTGAGATGGTAAGGTGGCTGTATTTCTTTTGAAGAGCACAGTAACCACTTCTTCAAAAAAGATGTGTTTGCAACTGCTTGAGAATTTTCAGAAAAAACATCAAAAAAAGCACAACAAAAAAAACAAACAGGAGAAAAACAGTGGGAGTCTATAGCAGGGTGAATTCTGAAATCTGCTCTGGGCTACTGAGAAGCATCTACTCTGTCAGTCACAGAAGTAGAACATTACATATCACAGATAACACATGAAGTAGCCAGCAAATCTTAACAGGACATCTTAATGTTCCTGGTGCACTCCGTGTACACAAACCAAGGGGTCAGATATAAATACATTCTAAATGAATAAAGAAAATACACTCCTCTTAAGATACATTTCATGACTTTGCCACTTTTCTGGCTATGGTTTTGTAACTGCACCAATTTCACATGCAGTTGATTTCCCTTTTTCCCCATGGTGTACCACTCAAGATAGTATTTCTCATTCATTTACTGTTTTAAGCAGCTATATTCCTTTCCTTTTTATTTTAAGATTCATCTTTCAAATAAGTTAAGAGAAATTGGCAGGAAAGAAGAATTGGGACACTGTAGTTCGAAGACAAAATATTTAACCGCTACTGACAAAAAAATCACCGTTATGTCAATTAGATTCACTAAATTAAAGCACAGGAAATTGCAGAATAATATATTTATATATGTTAGTAGAAATTACCCAACAGCCTTGCACATCAGTTAGTTAAAATACTTAGATTTTAAAGTATTCCCTTGCTTAATCTTAAGCCCACAGAAGGGGGAATACAAGAACAGTAGAATTCCTAAAACCCGACCCTTGTGCCAATAACAATTCACACACACCATTCTTCCTTCACCTACCTACAACCAGAAACTCTTCGCTTCTCCACAGTCCTACAGATTCAGCTGTTTTTCCCTCTCCTGACACATCACAATTCCAAAATCCCACACATTCATACACACGCATACATAAAGCACCATGAAGCTATTGGCTGACTGATTCCAAAGCAAGTCTGGATTCCTTACCCTCACCTTTCAGATACTACATAGTCTGTCCCACCTACATCTCTGCTCACATTGTCTCCTGCCATCTTCGTTTTTCCTGTGTCCCAAGTGCAAATCCATGCTTTTTCCTCAGCTTCCTCTTCCTGCGTGCCAAGTCCCCTCCCTCTCCTTCAAAACCCTCCTCAAAACTCACTTCTTTTGGTTCGACTTCCGTCACTAATCTCAGCTCCGGCGCTATCTGCTCCCTCTCGCGCGCCTAATTACATCGAAGATAAAACAAAAAAACATGAAACAGAAAAAGTAAGTTATCTTAATACTTCATACGTGCTCTCACAAGGGCAGTCTAAAACACCCCCACCTTAGTTTTCTCTCTTTGCTACTTAACCCACATTTCTGGGTGATTTCAATAAGGCTAAGTTTCTCTGCAGAGGAACCTAATTCATGATCTCATCGTATTGGGCTACACAAATATTATCCACTCTTTTTAAAAAACGTATTTCTGCCCTCACAGCTAAGTCTTGTACAAACACATTTCTCCACTGTCACTCAGAAATGGAAGTTGAACATTAGTGTTTGAAATCTCTTACAGACAGACTAAACTCAAATAGAGTTCTATTACTTGCTTCTGAAAGCAGAATATACTGCCTTATAATTACTGAAAAAATACACGTACTCAAACAGGCATTTGCCTCTGAAGGGGATAACCACTACTCCTGCTCTGGTCAGGTAAGTTCTGTCACACACTTCCTTTTAAGTTAGTCAAAGTATTTAAGAGCAATAGTTACATAAACATGGCTATTTATTCATTTGCAAAGTATTAACCAGTCCCTATCTTTATTTCTGTCCAATTTTAAATTCCACATGCTTAATACACCCAATCAAAAAAGTATCTTAATGTGTTCGATACGCTCATGTGCTAGCCTTTAAATATTATTTTAAACAGGTACACTCATGTGATTAAGTGAACTTTTCTTCAGAAAAAGACAAAAAAGCCATAGCATGAAGTGTTGAATCTGTCCAATCATTTTAAAAAAAAATCACAGTAATATAAAGTATCTTTATTTTCTAAAAAACTTAAATTATTTCCATAAAATGGTATCTCAGAGTAAGCAACAGAAAAACCAGAAACATTCATGCGGGTTCCAAGGCCTAGTTATAACTCAGTTTCAGATAACTGACTCTGAAAGGAAATCTTAGATGACATTTACCTTCTTATCAACTACAACACTATTTTAAAAGGAACATCTTTGCCACAGCGTAAAGGTGCCGCGAATGTTTAAGAAAAGCAGTATTCCTGCCTTTGAAAGCTACAGTTTTGTGCCTCCCTATAATTTTGATGAACAAAACATTGAGCATTATGGAAAGCTTGTGTTGTTCCTTCTGCAAGACACTCCTAAAAATTCTAAATTCATCTCAAGCGTAAATTTGGCCAATTTCTTTTTCTTAAGTCTTAATCGAATCTACCCGTGTTCAGTCCCTGAGATGAGACTGACACTGTATCTCTTTGCTAAGAGCAGTTAACTCTGAACTAGACACCTTACAGCCCCATGGATAAGATATAGGGCAGAGTAAGGTACTTGACGCCACTGTCAGAAGGACTGTTTTAGATCAGTTACAACCGTATTACCTAAGTTTGCCTTTTTGTGGAGGAAAATGAAATATTCCAGCTTCCTAAGTTAACATTAAACTGAAAAAATTGTTTTAAGTATTACTCAATGGGGTCAATGGAGTTACTGTAACATCACAACAAGAAAACACTGACAGTGCAGCAACAATTTTAGTTTAATCTTTATGGAAAGGCAGTTTAAATGCTGTGGGTGTTGCCTGCAGAAAGGCTTGATGCTCATTCCACAGATGATCAGTGCAAGTATACAGCCAACTGCAACACAGAGGCCAGAAATACAGAAATGCTCTCAGGTCCATCTGCTTTAACACATGAACAAAATAGAGACAGGCACAACAGAAATTAAATGCTGAATTTTGTTCATCAAGTTAAAATGAATATTCTGTAGAAAATTGGGAAGAAATAAGAACCATATTTTAACATTTTTCTATCTAATCTCAAATGGTTTCAGTGATTTCCTCACTAACTACAGTTACCATGCAAGACGAACACAAAAGCATTTACGCTGAAAGCATGTAAAACAGTGTTAAATGTTTTTCTTCTGCAAGTGAAGATATGCCTAGTGACTAAAATATATCCTTCTCTTCACAGCCTTTCTCCACTTCTACTTCATCAGTGACAGAGCACTGATTAGAGATTTATCTGTATTAAATTCCATAACTTCTGACAGAGGGGAGAAAATCCCACTGAACTGTCACGTTAACAAGATCACATGGGCAAAAATCTACCACTGTAGCAAACAAGAGGGTAAAAATAAATAAATGAAAAAATCACCATCACAAAGTAACAACTAGCTAGAGCTTTTTCCTGAAAAGACACAAGACAGAGGAAAAAGTCTCTGGATATTTCTGCTTTGATGAGCTCTGCAAGACAAAACTCTTGAAACAGATAAGCCAGCAATGGCATATACAGCAGCTAGACGTCTCTAATAAAGGCAGGACTACTTGAGCAGCACATTCTGGAGTTATCATCCACAAAACTGCCAAAGCAAGGCAGTACAAGTCCTAGAATAAAGACTGCAGAAGAACTAGATGTCCTAGATAACATTTTCACTATCTCAAAATACAAAAAAACTATATAAAATTAAAAAAATAATAATAAGATATCTAATATTATTACCTGCCCTTTCGCATCCTCAGGCATAGATTTGATATGCATCCTCTTAAGGCATCGAATGACACCATCATAGAACTGTACTGTGAATGTCCCTAGAATAAGATTAATGTAATAACTATGAGTAGTTAGGAAACAACCCATTATAATGAAAGTTTTATCAAAGTATTTTGTAGGCAATGTGAACAAAGCAACTTATCTGCACGCAGAATCAAGAACTTTTCTTAAAAGTAAACGACAACACTAACGAAATCTGTCAATTTTCGTCCACATTGATAGCTTCAACCACATTTACACTGCCATGATACTTCTGTCCATGATCCATTGAAACTATTACACATTATTTAGACCAACACAGTAAGGAAACAATTCACAAATTCTAATTTGCATTAAACTTCAGGAAGATTTTTTTTACTTCTACTCCAGTTCAGTGGAACTACTGCTCCATTAAGAAGCACTGCACCTAAATTACAGTGTTCTTTTACCTTCGTGCTGTCACTTTTATTTCAAAAACAGGCATTTTAAAAAGATCACTTCCTAAAACAACCAAGAGAATATAAATCCAGTGATGGTAGCCCAATCAACAATAAGTGCACTGTATTTATAACTGTAAAAGTTATATTCTTCCACTGCTGAGCAAACATTCAGCGCATTATCTTTGAGGATAAATCTCAATACTCATAATTCCAGGCAGATGAAAGACTCACTAAATTTGACAGAAACATTTTCAACAGCACATCAAGGCAAACAGGAAAACTTCCTATGTTTGCATGGATTTTGTTCTGTGGATGTTAGTTTTTTTTGTTGTTGTTTTAAGCTGACTACAGCAATACTTAGTATAAGCAAAGTCCTTATCGATGAACCGTACATGAACACGTACCCTCTTTATTAATTGCTTCAATCTTTGCAGGGTAATATCGACAGTCTGTCCAACGAGCTAGGACTTCTTCTCCAGGCTTAAAATCCTATTCAAAAAAATGTAGTTATTAATATTTTAAGCATTTAGACTTTATAGGAAAAAGACTTAATGCATACTAGAGAGATTTAACACAGGGAAACAGGTAATACAGTTTAAGAAGTGATAAGCAAAACAGATGTACCACTTACAACAAACTCTTCGTCGTCTTTCAGCCCTTCTTTCCTCAATGCTGGTCGCTCCAAGGGTCGCAACCTGTTGCTGTCCCAGTATATCCACTCATCATAGCGATGACTCCAACGTTCAAAATGGACCAGCATCTTCCCCTCTTCATAGTCTATCTTCTCAATACGAGATGGATACCTTGAACAATAAACATAAACTGATATTCAAGAGTTTTGGTGCTTTAGGCTTGTTTGTTTCACATACAACAGCACTTACGTGACTACTGAAGAAGTTATACTAACACCTTGTACTGAGAAATCTCCAACTTTGAGAAAAAAATAAAATCAAGATACTAAACTACATGTTGCCCTACTATCGAGTTTAAGAGTCATCTATAAACTTCAGTGATGCCATCAGATTTATCACAGGACACAAGTCTGAAACCATCAGAAGAAGGCTGCCTGAAATGGACATTAGAAGTTTGTGCCTTAACAGTTTTAAAACCTGCCACTTGATGCAAAAGCCTGTAACAGTTTTTGTTCAGGTGAGGATAAATAACATTGTTTTAAAATTACATTCATGACTTCTAATAAATGAAATACTTTAATTAACCATTTCATGGATTTCAGACAAATCTGAGCAACTCATCAAATCCAGAGGACAACAGAACGCTCTTACTTCATCTAAGTCACTTATTAATTTATGGATCAGCTTCGATGATTTCACTGCCATTAAATTTGATCCTCAGAGATGAGCTTTTTTTTTTTTTGTCAATCATCATTTTCTGAGCAGACGTGTTAAAATATGTATGTCACTTAATTAAGGTATGGATTTTCCTCTCAGCAAACACAGCAGCATGCACTCTGCAGAACTAATCGGGACAACCACACTGAGTCTTCAACATCTATATTTGGGTGCGGCAGATGCAACAGATTCTGACAACTCTGTATTTCAGGAACCATAAAATGCAGATAAAATTGGAATGAAGTAGAAATCAGCTCTTTTTACATATAATAAGAATACTGAAACAAATTCAAAAATGCAAATAATCTCTGAATTAGGATATCATGTTTTCTCCAGAGTTCATGATCTCGTTAACACAACTGAACAAGAAATAATTTCTCATGTTCAAACAACTAACGTAACAGAAGATGGGGATGGCCTGGAGGTAATAAAGCAATGCATTAAAAGAAAGGTCACCACAAAAAGACAGCTGTCTTCCACCTTTGTTAAGAGATAACCTGTTCCTCAAACAATATGTCACCGCTGAGGAATAATAGAGGTGCAGAGTTTGAACAGTCAAATTCCAGTCCTAATGCACACCTGAATAGCAAGAAATGCATTCAACATTCAAAATGAAAAAACATTCAGAGTTATTGTACATTTTCTCTCTCAAGATACTGAGGATGACAAAAAAGGAATCTTTAACACTATGTTCCAATTAAGTATATTAAATGTTCCGGCAACTATAAGGCAAAGGGCAGTAAAACAAAAAGCATCAAGCCCAATCTGCTCCTTCATCCAGCTGATTCTCCCAGTCTTACTTCATCAGTTGCTTCCCTACACACAGCTTCCCAAAGTCTAAACATCTCAGAACTGGGGACAGAAAATTTCTTTGATTTTCTAGGTTATTACCACATCGACTTCAGTCCCATCTCATTCTTGGACAGAAACACGTGAAGAGTCAAATGTCTTAATTTCATTCGTATCATCCACATAGTTCAGAAACGTAACGCATTTTCATAGCCAATTCTGCAAGTTCTTCACAGTTTCATTCGACTTTCTTTCTGTTCCCAAGTCCTATGATTTCAGACTTCAAGCAATTAGACAAGATGTG
This sequence comes from Oreortyx pictus, assembly GCA_036925125.1. Taxonomy (NCBI): domain Eukaryota; kingdom Metazoa; phylum Chordata; class Aves; order Galliformes; family Odontophoridae; genus Oreortyx; species Oreortyx pictus. The sequence continues at coordinate 7,711,295 of JAUPFR010000003.1, forward strand.
TCAGAACAAACATGAAAAGAAGCAAAGGAAAAAGTAGCAGGGACATTTGGATCCATCTGGTCCATTCCCTGCTCAAGCAGGGACACTCAGAGCAGGGTGCAAAGGAACACATCCAGGCAGTTTTTGGAGTTCTCCAAAGAGACTTCACAGCCTCTGGGCAACCTGTACCAGGCCTCAGTCACCTGTACAACACAGAAGTGCTTCCTGATGGTCAGACAGAACTTCCTGTGTTCCATTTTGTGTCTCCTGATTCTTTTAATTTAGTTATTTTTAAAGTAGATTTATTTTTAGTAGAGGAAATTTCTGAGGAAACACGAAGTTCCTATCCCTTTGAGGAGCACAGGTACTGCTAACAAAGCCTAAGACACAGGTTTCAGTCAGCTAAAACTTACAATAACATCATCACACAGTGCCTTTATAGCAATAAGCTCTGCTTCTTCAGTGCACATTAAAACAATGGTGTCAAGCCGAATGAAGCCAAAACCTGCACTGAAGTCCAGACACCAGAGATTCATGTTTCCACATATCCCTGCACTGCTCAAGCTACACGCCACTGACCACTAGGCAAACCAAAGACAACACTGTATGGATTTAGCAACAAGATGTTGCCCTCAATATCAATTAATTTAGCCACACAGCATGCCACAATGGTATAAACAATTGTGCATACACAGTACCATTTCACAACACCAACCCCAGAGTGGAAAAAACAAGTACATACATATTACAGAATTTACTATTGCAAACATTGCACAGAAACCATCTTCTGGCATTACAGCTTCTGTGCTTTTAACAACTTCAAAAACTGCAAAATTACACAAGTATATGCTTCCTGATAATAAAAGACAAAATGGCAGCAACATCAACTTCCAGTACTAGCTTTTTCAGAATTCTAGTAACATACAGAAAAGCTCTTATTACAGCTAGGAGAAGTGTTAAAGATTTATTCTACAGAAAGATTAACGTGACGATGGGTACATCTCACACACATGAGAAAATACCTGCAGAAGTTCCTTAAATCTTAAACCCCACATTACAAAGCACTCCAAGAGCAAATAGAAACGCTGTGCTTTCAGTACTGAAGCATCACGTCCAGACATGCTAATCAGAGAACTGTAGGGGTTGGAAGGGACCTCCAGAGATCATCTAGCCCAATCCCCCTGCCAAAGCAGGCTCTTGAGACCAAGTATATACCACCAACTCACACCAAGCAAGTACTCCGCACTTAGATCACAATGAATTTGTGACACAGCAAAGACATTCCATAATTCATCTAGTGTAAAGCATAAGAGTGCAAATGAACAGTAAAAATACCCTCTAAAATATTGAGACATTTTAGCAGAAAAGAAAAGCCACACTCCAGTTCAATAAAGAAAACGTTTTTCCTGTGGTAGGGAATAATAACCTGCAAAGTTTGTTGGCTGGTTGATTTTATTTTTCACTAGTGTGCAAGCACACTTGAAACAGTATTAAATCGTCTCAAAAGAAGTCTCATCCAGTTGCTGATTTTAAAGAGAGAACAGGGAAACTTTTGATAGTTGATGACATCTACCCAGTTTAAATATTGCATGTCCTCTGTTCTCGAGCTCCAGAGATCCCAACTTGAAGGAGTTCTGCAACATTTCTGTGAATCTGCAAAACATATATGGCTTACACAACTTACATCACGAAACATGTCAAAAAATTGCTCCAAAACTCAAATAGGAAAAAATAATGTGAAAACTTCCAGTTTTCATTTCCAGAAAATATTTTTTCCAGTCAACCAAGAAATAGCCACAATTACAGTGTCACTTCTACATCAGCTCACATCTGACCCTTTCAAAAGTGACAAACAGCCAGTGAACTAGCACATGAGGTAGGAAAATAGAGACTTCTGAAAACACTATGCGATTTGTCAAAGTTTGCACCTAGGAAAGACATGAAATAGATGTGTACTTCCTGTTTTCACAATAATGGTATAAGAAATGCTTCCTTCTGCCTCACAGAGGATAGAACAGAAAACATGTTCCATTTCAACCTCTCTGCAAACAGTCTTCTTGTATTTAAGTAGTCTGCAAAACCTATTCTGACCTCCCCACTTTTTACCCTATGTTTCTGCAACATAAACTTGAGTTTTCTGCTCTTTCAAAGAATCAAACGTGAGGTAATCCAGTCAAATGAAATCTAAAGTGAGCTCCAAAAACTAACATTTTCCAAAGCATTACAAGGAAGAACCCTCCCTTCACGTGTTCTTCCTTCATACATCTTTCCCCATCCAGAGGAACTGGGGGAGCACTGCACCTCTCGCTGTAAGCAAAGATCAGGTTAGTGACTGCCTGAAGAATGTGAACATCTGTAAGGCTGCATGTCCTGATGAGACACATCCCAGAGACCCAAGGGAACTGGCTGATGTGCTTGTGAGGCCACTCTATGAGATTTAAAAAGTCACGACAATCAGATGAAACCCCTGGTGACTGAAAAAAGGCAATGTCACACCCACTTTTCAGAAGGGTAGAAAGGATGACTAAATGAACTACCAGTTAGCCTCACCTCAGGGCTACGTAAGATCACGGATTAGATCCTCCTGGAAGTTATAATAACACATGCAGAAGAGAGGAAGGTCATACAGGATAATCACTATGGCTTCAACAAGGGTAGGTCCTGCCTGACCAACCTTGTCACTTCTTATGATGGTGTAACTGCATCAATGGACAAGGAAGAGCCACTGATACCATCTATCGACTTCAGAAAAACCTTTTATGAGGTCCCCTATAACACCCTTCTCTTCAAATCGGAAAGATACGGATTTGATGGGTGGTCTCTTCAAAGGACAAGAAAATGTCTATAAGATTGGTACCTGAAGAGTGGAGGTCAACGGCTCAATGCCCAGACGGAGAACAGTGATATGTGGCGTCCCTCAGGGCCAGTAATGGGACTGTAGCTCTTTAGTATCTTCATCAACGACATCAACAGCAGGGTTGAGTTCACCTCAGCAAATCTGGGGATGACACCAAGCTGTGTGGTGCAGTCAAAACACCCAAGGGACAGCTCGCCATCCAAAGACCTTAACAGGCTTGAGCACTGAGCCGGGTGAACCTCATGAGTTTCAGTAAATCCAAGATCAAGGTCTTGCCCCTTGGTCTCAGCAATCTTTGCTATCGGTATAAGCTGGGGGACAAAAGGATTGAGCACAGTCCTGCAGAAATGGACTGAGGGTACTGATGGATGACAAGCTGGACAGGAGTCAGCAACCCAGAAACCATTTCCTGGTCTGCCTGCGATAGAAAAATGGTTTCAAACTAAAACAGATGAGATTTTGATTGGACATAAGGAAAAAGTTTTTAACACTAAGGGTGGTGAGACCCTGGAACAAGATGCCCAGAGAGGTGGTGGAAGCCCCATCCTTGGTCAGCCTGGACCAGGCTTTGAAGAACTTGATCCCGCTGCAGATGTTTTTGTTCACCGAGAGGAGTTGGACTAGATCACTTTTAAAGGTTTCTATCAACTCAAAAGAGTTTAAGATGAACTTCTTCACAGTAAGGGTAATGAAGCACTGGCACAGGCTGCCCAGAGAGGGGGCGAAGCCCTCTTCTCTGGAGATGTTCACGACCTGCCTGGACGCCTACCTGTGCAACCTGGGCTAGGGAGCTGCTTTGGCAGGGGGCTGGACTCGATCATCTCTAGAGGTCCCTTCCAACCCCTCCAATTGATTCTGTGATTTCAAGATACTGGAAAAAATAAATAAAACACGCCAATTCAAAGCACTATTATTCTGATAGCTATCTTATTTTACTGCGTTTTTTTCATTCCAGGAGAGCCATCTGCCTGTATTTCCATCGGAATCTAACTTAGAGCTTAGATTTTCTACAAACAATTAACACACATTATGGTTTCAGAAAAATAACTGTCTTGAAGGCAACGTCTGCAACTTACGGGACAACCAAAAGAGATCTGAAGCCACAGAAGTCACAAGAAAGTTGAATAAAAAATCTACCATTAGATACACCAACTTCACACAGACTGTGTACTAAGTCTGTGTACTACTTCATGGAAGCTATCAGCCTAAGAACTGCTCTTACAAATGGCCCATAATTACAGATATACAGTTCTACCAATGTTTCATTTGTTTGGTCAGTGAGAGGTACTGGTAGTTGTCTGTATCAGTGTTTATCAGACTGCAGGATAATTCAAGTTGTAAGCTTCCAGCCCAACCGCTCACTCAAGGCAGGATCACTGGTGGGATCAGAGCAGGCTGCCCAAAGCTTTATTCAGTCCAGTCTTACTAGCTCCAGCCCTGGAGACTTCACAAACTTCTCTAGGCAGCCTGTTCCACTGCCTGTACTCATGAAGAAAACCATTCTCCTTATACCTACCCAGTTCTACCATCATCTCTCTCCTCCCATCACAGTCTACTGTAGAGAGATTGGCTAAGGGTTCTCAGTCATCTGTATTGAAAACCCACTGGCTGGTCACCCGAAGTCTTCTATCCTACGAGCTGCACACACCTCGTTTACTCACCTCACCTTTGTGGGTCCTACACTCCAGGCCCCTGATTATCCAGAAATTCCCTACTGTCAGTCAATCCCACCTCCTTTACTACTCACTGACAGACGATCACGTGGACTTTGTTTAGAGCTGCATTTCATAATGAATTCACCTTCATGAGTTAAAATTTAACAAGTGACAGAAATTCACTGTCTCAGGTCACCTCCCCTGTAACACAAGGTTTTTTAGTTCATAAACAAGCAACTGGGATCACCTCCAAAATAAAGCAGAACGCCAAACATAAACCCTCTCACTGACAGCCTGCCTTAGCTGATGAGTTCGTCCATGCTTTCTCCTGCTCATTAACACCAAACAACATCAAAACACTGTCTGCAAGAACTTCTTCTAAAGCAACAAATAGTCAAGACACACAGTATCTCAAAAAATTTAAGTTCAAATAGGGTATCAGTTTTCCTTAGGTAAATTTCAGCAACTGCTGAATATTTACATGCTGTAGAAATGTCTCTGAAAGCAAAATTCAAGCAGAACTTTAAGAATTGTGCTCCTCTATAACCATTTCTTGATTAACATTTAAAACGTACTAATTCATGAGCATTAGATCTCTATATAACGATAAGCTTTCTCCAAAAAAGAACAAACCCCTTTTAGAAGTTACTTTTGAGCAAATGCTTTTCTCACTTTGGTTCCTGGAGCAAGTAGCACTACTGTTCTTCATTTTCTGCTTTATTAAAAAAAGAAAGATTGCACGCACACTAAGCAACTTCATATTCTTTGAGGCATGTTCTATTTCTGCAGGCAGATGAGGGAAATGCCTACAGTGTACATACACAGAAAGGACTTAAAAAGCATCCACCACACCCTCGTGCAACAGTTACACAGCTAAGGGCCTGTTACCCTAATAACAACATGACAGTAGGTCTTCTCCAATCAGCTTTTTGATTATGTGCACGAGTACTTTTTTTGTTTGAAACAGAGTCCTTTTTTCAGTATTCTGCAACTGCAAAATCTGAATATTAACTTCCTACTCCTACATATGGCATCACTGTTCACACGCATAAAACACGACCTGTACTGTCCAGTGGTCCAGATGGTGAATCAGTTCCTAGAAAATTTAGAATAAATCCCATTCTGCCTGAAAATACCAAGCACCCACCTACAGTTAATGCTGTGAAACGTAAAATCAGTTGAAAAATAAATCAGTAATTTGGAAATCTTTCTACAGCCACACATGAGAACTGTTCTTTAAAGCCTATTTTCCTTTAGAGACTGCTTGGCTGTACTTACACCCCTAAAGAAAAAGCAGCTCTTTTATTTTTCATATAGACCATTGAATAATTACGGAAATACTACAGTCACATAATTCGGAGTTATCAGGATCAGATATTCACATGAACATTAGGACGCTCCATTCTCCAAAAAACCAACAGAACAGTGTGTACAGGACTTTACACTTCTTTAGCACAGTCATGCCCACAGGTTTCCATTTTACACTCCTGGCTATTAAAAACACACCTGGGTGGCAGTCAAAGTTCTAAGCACTTTGCTCCTCCAGCTGTTAGATGCAACCAGACCTTACCTGCTCCGTGAACTCTGATTAAAGATGCTTCCCTGTTTTAAACTAGTTTTGCAATTCTATGAGGTACAATAAGGGAGTAGAAAAATCTACTGGCACACTTTCAAATTTAAAACAAATGTAGTCTTTAGCCACAAAAGTTTGCAACATTGACACATCTGATTATTTCTGTGCATTACGCTGATGTTCCACACTAGTCAGTAAACGTTCTTTAACTGCTAAGGCTTCACAAGCAACTAAAGCCATAGATCCCACAGAAAAGCGTGGTTTGACTTCTGAAGAGAGAGTCCTTTCCCAAACCTTAAAAGTTTTCTAAGAAAAGCATCCACGAAGTTGTAAAGTCGTTAAGCAAAGCAGTCAATTAGTGGATGTACTACAATTTTAGTTCGGCATCAAAGCACACGCTACGCACAAAATAATTTTTCTGCTGGCAAATATTACACAAGGTCTTCCATACCATTTTTGTAAATAGTCCAGTGCCTCCAAACGAGCACCAATCTCAAACGTGATTCCAGGACGATTTGGAGGCTTTTTACTCATCTTGATATTTTCTTTTTCACTACCTTTGGAGGAAAAAAGAAAAACTGTATTAAAAGCACATAACGTTGTCTAGAAGGTGTCACTGACAGCAAACACATGCCAGAAGTTGGAAAGTGTTATGAAGTCTCTCTGCTGATTTTAATATTGACCATTTTGCTTTCGGAAGCGTATCCAAGGCCCACACACAACATTCAAAAATAATTCATGTTCTTGATTTCTCCCTGCCCTTCTCCAAAAGAGGGCAAAAAACAACAGCCATCAAGTTGAAGCTCAACTCAATAAGACAAAACCTGCGCTCATGTCTGAAGCGTTACGCTGTAGACCCCTGACACGTTTTCGGAACACGCTTATCAGAGAGACCTAAACACTGAATACATCATAAGAAGAGAGACAGAAAACCAGGCATTACAAAGAATACTAATTAAAAAAAGGAAAAAAAAAAAAAACAAAAAAAAAACACGGCCTAAAAGGGGTAACTGAGTCACCGCCAGAAAATTATTTTGCCGTCCTACTATATGACCGTGACCGGCTGCTCCCACCACCTCCAGCCGGACTCCGCTATCTGAAGCGACAACGCGACCTCAGAGGGAGTCGGCCCGAGGGGCTGTGCTGCTTCCCAAGGACGGCGGGCACAAAGCGGCGCCGAGCACGGGCGGGCCCCCACCGCGCAGGGCCCCGCTGGAGAACGCGGCCAGGCGCAGCCCGCCGCAATCCCGGCCAAGGCCCCGCGCGGGAAAGGCTCCGGGCGCGGCCCGGCCCAGGCCCGGAGTCCGTAAGGGGCCGCGGGAGCCCCGAGCCAGGCCAGGCCCTCCAGGAGCGGACCGGAGCCCGGGGCCACCCGCCCCGCCGCCCGCGCGCTCCCCGCACTCCTTACCGCCTCTCTCCGACTCTCAAGGCAGCGGCAGGGCCTGTGGCGACCCGCAGCCCCGGGGGGGTGTCCGGCGCGGTGGCCGCCCTCACAGCCCCATCCTCCCCGCGCCCCGCCGCCGCGTCACCGCTCTGCGACGGCCCCGCGAAGCGCCACACGGCGCCGCCATGACGCCCCCGGCACGTGACTGCGGAGCCGCTGCCGCGTGACGAGGGAGGGGAAACGAGAACCGGGGGGGGGGGGGGGGGGGGGTTGCCGCGCGCATGCGCGGCGCTGTTTGATCGCTGTGGTGGTTGTTTGAGGGGGTGTTTATCGCTTCGGCTTGCGTTGTATGGGAGATAAGAGCCTTGGCGTAGTGGTAGAGGGCGTTGGGGGTTTTGTAGTGCTGCTCCACCTTCGTTTTCTTGATCGTGGAGCCCCAGGGTGACAGTGGTGGGGACTCTGGGCCCATCTGGCTCTACCCCTGGTCAGGCGCGGAGCTTGGCGGCATGAGAATCCATAGACTCGGGACAGCTTGCACCTGCACGGCATTAGAAGTGCTTCATGGTGTTTGGAAGGAGCCTCCTGTGTTCCAGTTTGTGCCTGTCCCTTCCTGTCTTGGCACTGAAATGAGCCTGGTTCTGCCCTCTGCGTGCTGTTGTCACGCTCCAGTACAAAGGAGGGAGACGGGGTTCTTAGATTATGTGTATACCCAGCGTGAGATTAAGAAGCAACGGTTCAAATGTTGGTCTGACCAGTTTATTACCAATATTGACCAGGGAGATGGGGAAGGGGATGGCGGACACTGATACCAATGAGGGTGATGGGGAAGGGAAGGCGAGCGATAGGAAAGAGGCAAGGATTTGTGCAACGCAGGGAAAGTCACCAGCCAGGATCCCAGGGGCGGTCCAGTTTACAGTGGCTCCGACGGTCTGAGGCAGAAGATCAGGGGTGGCAGAAGCGGGGAGAACAGCAGCAGCGATGGGCAGCCTTGAGCAGCAAGCAGTTGTCCTGGAGAAGCAGCACTGGGTCAGCACCAGAGAAGCAGCGAGAGTGATCAGCTCATGAGGGTTCAGATGGTAGAACACCTCGAAGGAGCAGCGAGGTCCAGGAGAAGGTAGCTTGTCTCAGGCAGCAGGCCCAGGAGGGAGTTCAGCAGCAGGGAATCAGTTCATGAGGTTTCTGATGGAAGAACACCAGCCAACAACCTCATGGTGGTCGATCCCTCTTTTATCCTTCATTTCTCTTGTCTATGTGACAGATCCCATGCTAGCGTGCCAGGCAAGCATCTCCAGAGATGGCTATCTCCCCACGGAGATGAGTACCACACAAAAGAGTGTTCATCAGCCATTGAGCTGCAGCTTAACTTGCTTTCATGTCCCCAGGACATGCCCATCTGCTTGTCCCTTAGACAAAGAATTTCACAACCTTGTCCAGGACTTGCTTGGACATGTTCGGACATGTTCATCAGCAAGCTTTGAGGCAGTGGTATAAAATAATGGTCTCTTGCAGCTGCCTTCAGTTATTTGTAGCTATTAATGATATTCCACTTGAGCTTCGTCTCCTCCAGGCTGAGCAGTCCCAGCTGTCTCAGCCTCTCCTCATGCATGAGGTGCTCCTTCACCTCATGCCGTCAGTTGGTCTCTCCAGTGTGTCCGTGTGTCTGTACTAGGATACAGCACTCCAGCTGTGGCTTCACAGTAGAGCAGAAGCATTGCCTCACCGAACATGCTGGCAGCACTTTGCCTAATACAGCTGAGAATACTGCTATCCTTTGTGGTAAGAGCACACTGCTAGTTCATGAGCAACTTAAGAGTCCATGTGTTTTTTTTCTGCAAAACTACTTTCCACTTGCAAGACCTCCAGTGCATCCTGGTGACTGGAACTGGTCCTCCCTGGGTTCAGGATTTTGCAGGGCTGGATGCTTCCAGCTTCGTTGCAACGGCAAGAACAGCATCATCACACTCCTACTGGTGTGATGTTCACATAACAGTCAAGTTCCTACAAGCTAGCAAAAAAGAAACAAGCTTCCCATTACATACTGTGTTTCTGGAGAATGCATAATCTGGGTTACAGTCATTCTGTGAGCAGACTTAATAGCAGAGAGCTATTAAGTACACCAGAAGATAAATATATTTTAAGTGGGGCTCACCTTTGGGCCTTTGACAGACCAGACAGGAGACAGTTTGTGAGGCAGCCTGTGGGTCCATCCAGATGGAACCAGCTGTAAGGTGCATGCTCTGCACCGCAGCCTGGAAGCACAGATCACCCGGAGCCTTGACAAAAGACACTTGGAGAGACCTGAGGTCTACCTCTAGGGTTTTGTAGCTGGGGTGTAGAGGAGTTTGAGCTCCTTCAGAAGTAGTTGGTACAGAAGCACAGCTCTTGGCACCAACAACCGTTGGGTTTTCATAGGACAGGTCCCCTCTGCACATCGTGCAAGGCACGCTACATTGAGAAAGTGGGTAGTGTTGATCATGAAATGGGCTCAGAGAGGAACATCAGGTACCCACAAACTCTGGAAGAGCTTTGCTTAGTCCCTGCAAGGCTTTCTCCTGTTGTAGGAGGTGTAGTTTTGATGCAAGTTTTTCCTTGCCAAGCACTTATAGGTGGTTGAGTCAAGCCAAGGGTTGAAAGTCAGAGAATGTGTGGGTTAGGCTTTGGTTTGAGAAAGCCTTCCGGTGATGCATGGCAGCATCACATCACCTCACTGCTGGAGATGGAGGCCAAGCTAGTAGCAGGCTTCAGAGGCAAGAGGCGTAGGGTATTTGATTAACTGATAAAAGCTTATCCACACACCCACAGAGGAGCACAGAGAGACAGTGGCAGGAGGGAAACCCCAAACAACACCCTCCCGTAAGCCATCAGCCCATCAGAGCCCCATTTCCACTGAGTAGGGCCAAGCTGCTGGAAGGATCTACGATGTATACATGTATATATTGATATGCTCACTCATGGACCTCCATCCCGCTCAGCCAGAGAGAGGAAGATTATTCAAGAGCTTTTTCTAATTTTTAGCAGAAAAGCATCTCAGATATTTAGTCTAATCTCTTAGGAAAACAGTATACTTTTGAAACTTCTGTCTTTACTTCAAGCTTGGCAGAAGGACAGAGGCCTTACAGTATTACCCCAGCCTGTTTTGTTAAAGTGCTCAGGAGGGCAGGGAAGAGCAACTGAGTTGACAGAGAAGCTCTGACCCTCCACCCCTGCAGACATCAGAGCAGGCAGACGGATGCCCAAGAGTAGATCTCATTATTTCTGCTGTTCACAAAATTTGATGCTGAATTTTTTTACAAAGCACATCACTGGCATTGTGAATATTATAAAAGCCATAAGTTGGAAACCAAACTAGATGGGAGATTTTATCTTGCCAGTCAGTGACTCACAGGCTTGGAGGAGAAAGAGAGGATTTCATAATCAGCTGAGCATGAGCTCAGGGTATGTTGTTGATGCTAAAACGACTGTTGCAGTCTTTGCAAAGCACATGCACGTAGAAATACTGAGTGGGAGTGGGGAGGTGACATAATCTATGTATTTGCCTCTAGTACATTGTTATTAAAAAAACCAACTGCTCAGGAAAGGCATCCAAAAACTGGAAGGGTTCAGAAAAGGTTTGGGAAAATGAGCAAACAAGTGGAAAAAAAGGTATTACAGTGAGAGACCCAGACATCAGTTTTCTTATTTTGCTATTTATTTTAATTGTGAGCAATTGGAATAGTCTGTGAAAAACTACTGTAAATGTCAGATACCCTGCCTGGCATCAGTTACACCAGTCCCAGGCTCTTCCACTTTTTAAAGACACTGGAGCTGGATTTTTTTTTTAATGCTTTTTACCCAGATGCTCTCTAGTTCTTTGCAAAATGCATGTAGTTCAAGAAATGGCTTCTCCCAGTGAGCTGGCTGTTTGCTGTGCAGCCACATCACTGTATTTTAATGCATGCTGGAGAGCTGACATGGAGTTACAAACCAGGTTCTCTTGAAGCAGTACTATAAGTGAAGTATGCTAAGGTGAGGTTGCTGAGGAGTGAGAACTGCTAAGGCCAGGTTAGTAGCAAAGTCTGCTTTTATCCAGGTAATGCTGACATCAGGGAGAGAATCCCACATCCAAAGAAAGAAGAAAGGTCCCAGGAGGCAGGTAAAGTTATAGGTTACCAGCCTGTTACCTCCTGATGCAGCAGCTCTGGATAAAGGCAGCTTTGCTGGGCCATGCTGCATCCCAGCTGAAGTGCTTCCATGCAGCCTTTTGATATTTCTTGTGGGCACACTCAGCATTCACTGCACTATGAATATTGTTTTCCAGTCAGTGTTAGACCTCCTGAGATTTCACTGTGTTTGTGCTTTGGAAGCAGTGCCATGCAATGTGTTGCTTACTTCTGCCTTCCATATTGCAGCCATATGTTTTTGGGCTGTGTTTTGGTTTTGGAGGGGTCTGTAGATTGGAACACATCAATAAACATTTTACTGAATTTATTGAAGGTCCTTGTTAAGGACTGTGCCGAACAGAAAATTCACTTATACCCGCTCTTGACTGTGCACTGATTTCCTAGTTTATTTCCCTGTGAGGCTGAAATTTAACTTATAATTTGTGGTGGACAAGCAGGGCAGTTCAGTCAGAAGCATATCCCAGTGGCAAGTTTTTCACAGTCTGCCATTTTTAATAGCTGATCTCATGGGTGATGAGGGAAAGGGACAGAAGAAATGAACTGCCAAAATGACAACTGTGTTGGAGTCACTTTTTGAGTGCTCAGCAGCTGGATGTTTATCTCAAACATGGAGATATTGGGAAGCAATGCTGTAAGAGGAAAGGTGAGTTTAATGGCGCAGTCACTACAAAACACACAGTCTAGCGGGGAAAGTTTTGCTGTGAAGTTACCAGTACAAATGTGTAGAGGATTTACAACTTGGAGTGAAGGAGATTGTAACTCCGAAACTCACATCTGTGCAACCCGGTGTAGTCCAGCAATGAGAAAAAAAACAAATGTCACATCTGCCAGCAGGCAGTGCTGATCATCTTGCGTCATCACTGTTACATTTTCCGATGTCCCTTGTAGTCCTGGTGTGTCTGCAGGGACTGAAGGATGGTTGTCAACACAGACTAGCTCTGAGTGTCCAACTCGGTCTGTAAATTCTTGCAAAACATTTCTTTATGGCATACATTTCTTGTTTATTGATACTTGGCCATTAGATCTGTGCTGACACCCCATGGACAGAATTCTGGAAGTTTTGGTCTAAGTCCTCAATTCCTTGCTAGGTCACATTCAAATCCTTGATCTTTATTCAGTGCTGGATAGCTTCCAATCTCTGCCTCCAGAATGTCGTGTTCCTCTATGGTATACCAAGGCTGCATGTGCCTTTTCCTCTCCCTAGCAGTTTAGTCCAGAAAAACTCCTTCAGTTCAGGTGGAAATGTGACAAGTATGACACAGGCACAGCTGGAAAAGCTGCACACAGTTCCTGAAAGGCCTGCAGACTTTCTGTACAAACCTCACAGCTTCAGATTTTGCTTAAGTACTGGCATATAGACAGGAAGGGATTCAGTCACTGTCAGTCTGCAGTAGTGATACAAATAGAGAGATGGCTAATAGGGATGTTTTGTAGAACAGCATGCAAGACAGACATTTCAAAGAGCATTATTAGAGTACTGCTGCCAATTGCTCTCTGTCTTCATTTACACATTCATCACTATGATTTATTATAGAAATGACCATGATATCAGTACCATCAGTAGTTTGCCAGTACCCATGTCTCAGGTACTAGTAGCCTTCCCAACTATATATTTTCAGTATATATTGTGAGCACTAGATCCTTTAGAATTTTATGATGTCTAGAAGCCTTCACTGCACAGCAGTACAAGACCCTCCCTTGTTTCATGCAGATCACATCTGCATGACTGTCACAGAAATCAGCCAGGGTCTCAGGTACACTGCTAAGCAGTACATCACTTCCAGAGAAGCATTAATTTGGATTAGGGGATTCGTAAAGTAGGTAGGCATCTCCCAAGCAAAAGCTCAGATCTGTCTAGATAGACCAGGTAGGTGGTACACAAAAGATGTGTGTATCTAGGTAGCCTGCTTTCAGGTGAGTCTGTGCATGTGGGGCTGCCCCTGAGTTGACATGGAATACAGGTAATATAGACAACTGAGTCTTCACCATGTCTTGTGGTTTCTTCCCATGTTGCCACATTGTCCTTAGGTTTGTATGTGTCCTTTGTACTCTGCAGAGCTGACCGTGATCCATCTCCCCACAGTGTTCTACTTGGCTTACTCCCTGTTCCTTCCCTCTCCTTTTGCATATCCTGAGTTGCTGCATGTAGATGTGTTCTGGGAGCTTGTTGATCTGCTGTCAGCACGTTTCATCTGTATAGTGCCTCCGCTGCCACCCCAGTTCCCATTCCCACTCATTCTCCGTTCAAACCAGCAATCAGTGCATCAGTGTTTCTATTGCAGTTATTGATACGAGATGCAGCTAGAGACTTTTGGCCAACAACTCTGTCTGTCCTGGACACCTCTAGTCACTGCAGATACTCCTGAAGTCCCAGTTGGTGAACTTTCATAATCAGTCTAAACAATCTTGGTTCCCTTAGTCACTGCTTGTAAGACATATGCTCCAGAGCGTTCACAGCTTCGTTGTGCCACTCTGGACACGCTCCAGGATCTCAGTGTGTTGCAGTGAAGGGCCCAAAACGGAATACAGTTCTCGAGATGTAGCCTCACTAGTGCTGAGTACAGAAGGTATGTAGGGTGTGAATGAAGCAACTGGAGTCAGATCCCAAGTCAGAGTTCCTGTGCATCTGTGGAGCAGCAATAGGAGAGACCAGAGAGAGAAAAACAGAGCAGCAGCCATTAGGGTGAGAGCACAGAGTTGCAGTATGTGACAACTGATGAAGATCAAGCTTGACCAACTGGGAGAGGAAGCCTGATAGAAAAGCAGAAATAGGTGTGGGGCTCACTGCTGTAATTTCTCTCATTTCCTTTCATCAACTGAACTTGCAGTGTATGCAATAGACGTAAAACTACTGCACAGCAAGACTGCTGGTGTATTAATTTCTTATAATTTAAACTAATGAGACTGAGTTGGAGCCTGGGTTAGGGTAGGAAGTTTGAGGAACAACAGGGAGGGCGGTAAAAAACATGCATGTGAGCCTTTGATTACGTAAACTATAGGCTGGCACCTACCTGCATAACATTCACCACTGCACAAAGTTTATGCTGCAAAAGTTGGTGGACCTGTGACATTCAGATGCGAATTTTAGTGATTAAAATGATACACCTTTAATTCCTAATTTGATATTTACAGAATATATTTTAATTATGCAGGCAAAAATAGAAAGCCAAGATTCTTCAAAAAAAAAAAAAAAGCAGCTAAAGCTCACAAATGCTTTCTGTTGAGAAGAATATGAAAAGAAGTAAAAAATAGAATAGAAATATCCTGTGATGATAACAAATTCATGTATAGAATTTTTCATTAGGTGACCAGTTTTGTAGACCATTGGGAATTTATGATCATTGCCTTCGTTTTCCTGCAGGGAGACAGGGTGACCTGGGAGATTCTCCTGTGGTGAAGACCATGCATCCATGGCAATAGCGTTGCACTGCATTTTCTCATTGGCATTATCCTGTTAAATTAAAAGAAGTGATACGAAGAAGGAACATGTCCTGTGATTACAGTTTTGTACAAAAAGACCTTAAAACACTCATTTTAGATCGGCTATCATACAGAAGGTTTTTTTACGTTATCCTTATTGCCTAGTTCCCATTTTGTCTGCTTTTCTGTGTGGTGGGAATTTTCCATTCCTTTGTTATCAGTGGAATTACTTTTCCTTGTCCAAGGAGAAGGCCATAATTAAACCACTTAAATCATACTAAAGGCTCATGCTTTCTTTTTGTCAGTGATGCAAACAGACTACAGGAGAGATGCTAGCATAATTTTACCTGTTTTTGTGGAGATCTAAGTTTTGTTCTATAATGCAGTAAAATTCTTAGATGTCGGGTTGTTAGTTTAAATTATTTTTGCATATGTAGTAGTTCTAAAGCTAATCATTTTGAATGACAGGACTCAGAAAGTTTCTTAGTTAAATGAATTGCTCTCAACGTCACATGATATAGATTTGCAATAATGTTTTGACTATGGAACGTAAACAACTGTGAACTCTTGCCAAAGACTTCTTTTGTATAATATCTTGTTATCTTTTTGTTATCATTAATATCTTTTGTGAAATATCTTGCTACTACGTGTGGATTTCGTGGTAGTTGTCTTGCATTCCTGTATCAAAGCCTGTCAGGCTCCCACGTCAGCTCACTGTCTGTTTCACCAAATACATGGGCTGACTCAGTTATACCACTTTAAAGTTTTCTGAGTAAGATACAAAAGTGAAGCTGAAACAAAATTCTGTACCACTTTTCTTTATGAGAAAAGGCTTTGTCTTTCTTCTCAATGTTGTATTTGAAACAAAACATTATTTCTAGTCAGGGTGCTTGCATTTCACAACGGTCTGCAGGAACGTTCGTTCCCTGGGCTAATCTTAGTCTTCATTTTACTCTTCAAACTAAATGCTTCTCATGTGAGGCTTCTTGACAGGAAGCATGACCTCATTCTGCCTCTGTGCTTCTGATTGCATGGGCTGTTTTCAAAAGGAAACAAGGGACTTCACAGCCTTGCCTTTCCAAAAACTCAGTGCCATTCTGCTCCAGGAAGCTGCAGAAAGAACACCCTACACACACGTCTCAAAGGCTCTGGTGCTGATGGGAAACTTTTTGTCATACATTTTTCCATAGTGAAATGGATTTTCCAGGTTTGGAAGATTTTACATGTATTTATCTCTTAGCTGAGAAATAATTAACCTTTGAATTATTGATGTTCTGCTCTTTGGGAAGTTTTGCATTTTTCTGGCTGTTGTTATCATTATTACCTGCAGGGAGAAAAGATATGAATACTCTTCAGTAATTACTGATATGTGTGAATAAATAAAAATGTTCTGTTTGGTAAGTACTGTAGAATAAATCTGGTTGCCTGAGTTTCAGCAATTTTAATAGTTAGATCTACATTTTAATACTAATGTAAATATTTACAGTGTATACACACAAGGGTTATTGTTGGCTATCAGCTGAAGGTGTTAAGGATTAACTTAATTTGGGAGGGGAAGTTCTGGTTTGCACATTGACTTTTTCTTTATATTATGACACAAGTTTCCTGGTGTTTTGATACTGATATTGAAGGAGAGGTTGCCTTAAACTTTGCTTTGAAATTCTTGATACAAAACAGTGCCATGTTCATCTTCAATTCAGTTCTTTTGAGATTTCTCACAGGAGTTGGACTTCTTTCGTGCCCTAGTTAAAGTTCTGTATTGATGCTCATTGTATGTTTTACATACACTTCTGATTAAATGTGCAGTGGTGGTTCAGGAACTTTGTTTTGGCTTGCCTGTATTGTTACTGTGCTTCTCACACTATTAGTAGCTTGCAAATGGAACTGAATATTAAATGCAACAAGAACACTGCAGCATTGTCTGCAACATGATGTTTACATGTCTTCTCCAGCACTGAGTTAATTATGGCTTTCAAGAACCCTCTTCATTAATGCATAAGCCAAAAATCGTCGTTGGAGAAGGTAGAGGAACAGTCTGTTGCACTGCCTGTTTATCTGTTACATGCCTGTTTATAGAAGCTTGGCATGACCGTTACTTAAAATAGTTTAAAAGCAAATTACAGCGGCTCAGAAACTTCTTCAAAGGAAAGCAAGTTGTTAGTGGTTGCTATTTACATTAACATAACGAAGGAAGCAAAGTGCAATACAGTGATGACACAAGTTTCAATAGCTGGAAGGAAGTTTAACGTTTAGATTATTAGAGAACTGTAATAGATACAATTGATGCAGAGGTGTTCTTTCCTGCTCCTTTTCAAACAGATTTGCCATACAGCCAGTCAGTTCTAAGTATGTTCAGTGGAGTGTACTGTAACTAATACTGTGTTATATATTCATGTCAATGCTTGACACTTCCTGATTTTAAAACATTGCAAAATCAATCATACCTCCTTTTCCTTTCAATTCTTTTACAGGCAATCTGTATTACTTATTGTCCCCAAGTGTATGAACCAGTCCTTTTCAAGATGTATGGAATACCACATGTTACATCGACACCACGAGCAAGTAAATTTGTGCAGATTTGTCTGGGCTTTTGATAAAAAACATTTTGGTGTGGAAGGATCATGGGTGGCTGACAGAACTTGGGCTGGAATCTAGTAGCTGCCTCTTGAGTATTTCATTTATTTTCACTTAGTGTCCAGATAAACCTCTTTTTCTGAGGATAATAATTTTGCATAAGTGAAAGTCAAGATTGTGTGCATGGTTTTGCCTACGGTAAGAAAACATCTTGCAGGAGCTAACTGTGTAAGAAACATAGCTGTACAGCCTGTCAGTCAGTGGAACACACACAGTGCCTATCTTTTGGGTAGTTCGCTGTGTGACATTCTGGCTGATGCTGTCTGTCATCTTGTACCACCTCTCCAGATTGTTTTTGTCTGGAGAAAAATATAGGCTAATGTGCAAAAAATACCCCAGCAAGTTTTACTTCCCTTTTGGCAAACCTGCTGGGTCCCAAGGCTCAGTCTGCAGGCAGTGCCTGGCAACTGAGCTCTGAATGAGGGTAAACAAGACTGCCAAAGAGGGAAGGCTGACCTTTATGCCTTTTCTTTGCCTCAGCTTGTACTTGAACATTTTATAAAAATCCCCTTTCATTTACCTATCTTCTGTCATAGGGGAGTGACAGGCATTTACTAATAGTGTAGTAAGCATGATGCTCTAAAGATACCAGAGAGATAAGGTAATATGAGGAAAGATCACATCCTCTGTAATTCTACGTAGCAACAAATATAAATTCCCCTCTGGACAGCCATTGCTCATGTTTTGTGAGATTGACACTGACAGCTGCTAAACATCTGGCAGCATTTTGCAAACTTGAGCCATGGTAATCCAGACAAATCCTATTTATTTCCTTAGTTTCCTGCCACAGAATTGTTGTCAGTTTTTGTCACCGTCCCTATCCCTATTCCTGCTGTGCCACGTCAGCAAATTCTGTCTGAAAAAATTTACCTTAAAGATAGTGTTGGCCCTTCCATTCCACTCTGTAGCTATAACCAATATGTGCACTATTTTCAACAAGAACCAGATCTCTGGGAAGGCAACATTAAAATTACTGTAGCTATTGCTTTTGTGCCAATAATTATTTATTCCAAGGTAATTACCTGTACAAGTATTTGACTGTGGCTGGATCTGATTCTGTGCTGTCCTGATTTAGGTGACGTTAAACAATCTTCCTAGAGTCACTGTGGCTTTCCTCCATTCTCTCGTATTTCATTCTTCTCTTCATTTCTTTCTGTCTAGCTACTTTTATGGTCTTTTGATTTGCACTAGGTACATGTCAGTGAAGACCTGTCAACTGTGGAAGCTGTCAGTGAATATGATAATGACTCTTTCTTCTTTGGCCTTTGCAGATTCAACAGCATTTGATGGAGAGCACAGACACAACCTCTCAGAACATATTTTTCAAAGGTATGGAGGAAAATTCTACTTGTTTAATTTTATTTTAATTTCATTGGAGGTTTTCTAGAGTTTCTAGACATTAAGTGCTGAAACTAGTTTAAGAAGTACTTCCACAGAGGGTTAATAGCACTAGCTTTGCAACTATGAGGTTTTGGAATATCTCTTTTCCACCTTCTTTCCCCTCCACTGAAATCATGGTAGCCCTTCACGACATGCTGTATGGGATTCTGAAACCTGATACTGGAAACCATTTTCAAACACTGAATTAATCCAGTGTCTTCGTTGCTTTTTGTGGATGTCAGTGAATGGTTGCTTGGAACTCAAAGCTGTTGAGAAGAAAGGAGTCATGTTGTAAGTGATTACTTGAGCATAACAGTAGCTCCAGAGCAAAATGCTGGAGTACTTGTAGTAGGCCCATGCCAGAGTAGGTCTGGCAGAACCCCTTGGCCGAAAGCACTGTCGCAGAAATGGACCACGTACTTCTCAAGACAAACTGTCTTAGGGCATTCATGAAATGCTGCACCTGTTGTTGTGAAGCCCTCCTGTAGTCTGATGGTCTGTAAAGCATAATGCAGACACACTGTCGTTGGCTGAAATGTGTTAGGCATTATCTGCACGTTTTAAATCCACGCCAGCTCCCGTTAACTGAGTCAATGACATATGTACATTTATTATCATTAAAACATGGTTTTGTAATGTCTAGACATGAATCAGAGGATTTTCTTTTTCTCCTCCTCAGTTATGCTTGCACCTTTCTGGATAATGTCACTGCCTACAGGTGCTGTTCCACGAGCCCTTTGAAAGGCTCTGTCTTCACGTGTCGCCACAGCCCTCGGCTGCTTTCCAATGGTTATTACATTTTGACAGAAGACAGCTTTCTGTCTGATGAAGATGGCAACATAACACTGACACCATCCCAAACAAACATTACCTATAAAGAGAACTTAGTTCGGTAAGCAAACTACATGCAGATTTTACTCCATGCTGGTGACAGGCTCAGTATCTCTGGACTTATCCGGACATACTCTTGTTTTTTCTTTATTCATGTATATCATAAAACCGCAGAATGGCTTAGGTTGGAAGAGACCTTATAGATGATTTATTTTTAACCCCCTGCCATGATCAGGGTTGCCACCCACCAGATCAGGCTGCTGAGGGCCACATCCAGTGTGGCCTTGAACACCTCTGGGGATGGGGCATGCACAGCTTCTTTGGGCAACCTGTTCCAGCGCCTTACCACTCTCTGAGTAAATAGTTTATTCCTAGCATCTAACCTAAATGTCCCCTCTTTTAGTTTAAAGCCATTTCCCCTTGTCCTGTCACTATTAGGCCATGTAAAAAATCAGTCTCACTCCTGCTTATAAACTCCCTTCAAATACAGGAAGGTCACAATGAGGTCTCCCCAAAGCCTTCTTTTCTCCAAGCTAAACAAGCTCTACTCCCTCAACCTTTCTTCATAGGAGAGGTCCTCCATCCCTCTGATCATCTCTGTGGTTCTCTTCTTGAACCATTCCAACAGCTCCACATCCTTCCTGTGCTCAGAGAGTCGTTTCTTCATTACAATGCACTGATTTAGTTTTGAGAGTAAAGTGATTAAAATGACTTGATTTGCAGTTACGCTATCCCAAATCTGCACAGTACACAGTTGCTATAATTGAAGTAGTGTGAAAAAAAAAGAAAAGAAAAATGAGAACTACAACTCGTTATACCAATTGGATGTTATCAAGATAAGGAATAAGAAGGAAAGTATTAAAAGAAAAGTTTGAATCTGGCATTCTTAGCTGGAGAAAACTCCCTCCTGCATTCAGAAAAGTCATTGGTTTAGGGTGGGATATAAAATGTAGTTCAAAAAAGTAGTACCACGGATCCAGGCTGTGTTGGACTGGGATATGGTAGGATGAAACTTGTGGGGAGCATGAGACCCCATACTCAAGCAGTATTAAAGTCTGTCAACTGAAGTGTCATTTGGCACCATAATGTGAAGCATCACAGTATCCTGATGCATTACTCTGCTGTTATTACGTCCTCTGACATCACTGCAGTATGCAGTAGTGATCCTTGGTGATATACCAAGGGTCCGCAACGGAGTTGGGAGTCCTACAGAAAAACTGGTTCTTTCCCTTTCAGTTCTGCAAGCTTTAGTGGTCTCCCTCTGCTTGTTAAGAATAATTAAGTCTATCCCTCGACAATGGGACTTTTCTTTCTAGGATATTCAGGCGAAGGAAGAAAATCCGACGCTCTCTGGCCAACTTGTTCAGTCTCAATGCCTCCAGCCCGTGGCTCAGCAGCACTGTTCTCGACAGTTTGGATTCCTCCCATGTAGACGACCCTTGGCCTGACAAGTGCAATAAACCAGTGGCCAGTCAGTCTGATATTGGTAAGCTCTGACCACATACAAAGTAATCTAGCTACGTTATAACCTGTATTTATCGGGAATTAGTATCTCCTGTAGGTTTTGTTTGGATTGCCTGCCAAAATCTGTACGTAAAGTATACATGAGCAACCAAATTGTCAGTGGTGAACTGAGCTCCTGGCGTTAAAATTCAGGGACTGTGGTTCCACAACTACTTTTGTGCCAAAAGGGCATTTTAGACTGAGTTTGAATGTAAAGACATTTACCCTGAAGTCATTCATATCTGTCTCAGCCTGCTTTCACCCGGTTCTATTAATACCGTTGTGTTATGTTCTACGTAGTTTTGTCTTTGCTCTGCTTATTTTCTCCTGTGTACATGGAACCTGCCTGTTCTGACCCCTGACAGTTTGAAAACCTCCCTACAATTAAGGGTTTTGTGCATGTGTTGTTGTTTGTTTCACAGTCTATTACCACAAATTCTCAAGGCTCATTTATTGTGCATTCTCATTTATATGTGCACTTTTTGCAGGTGATTCAGACTTTTCTTCTGAATATAACATCCCAGTGCCACAACGGCAAATTCCAGCAGCTGTTAGAGCCTCTCTGGCCAAAGATGTGGAGTTTATTGAGCCTGGGAAACCACTTTGTGCCTCACCATCCCGCTCTCAATTTATGATAAATGGAAATGAAGATGCACTGAACAAGGCAGGTATGTTACATTCTTATCCTGATAAACTTCATTTTTAGGGCGAAGCAGAAATATTCACCTTAAAAGTGCTGATGTGGCCCTGTGCAAAATAGAAAATATACATTAAAGAAGTAAATTAAACAACTGCTTAAAAATAATCAAGTCTTAAGATTGGTATTTATTTATTCATTTCTCCCTGCTTCCTTTTTCCCTCCTGTTTTCAGCAATAAATGTAAAAAGAAAAACATAGAGTGAAGAGGAAAATGGAAGAAAAGGCATGGGACAAAAAAATGAAAAGGGCAATTATTCAGAAGTGCTTGTTTTCTGCAAGCATTGAAGGGCACAGAGTCTCTATGGCTGTGGGGGAAAAAGACTCCTGGGAGCATGAAAATTAGGTTTCTGCTTTGAACCAGTCTAGGTGAATTCTCATAAAACTGCTAGCCTCATAGGCTGAGAGTGCTCTTTACAAACACTTTCTATCATGCATTTACTTTCTTGAAAATCCACGAGAATTGTTTTCTTTATTTTATTTTTTTTCAGAATCCAGTACAGTGCCAAATTTTCTGGCTCAGATCACTGCACTGATGGTGTGCTTAATCATTTCAGTATATATAAGGTAATCCTTTTTGACTTTGTAGTTTGTTGCTTCTTATATTAATGCTTACTGTATTTCACCCAGTGAATAAAACATAAATTAAGAGTCCATTTTGCAAAGCTAGATCCATCTTATGTTATTGTATTTTCACAATAGCCAATGCAGGCAAACATCTCAGCCGTGAGTATGCAGAAAATAAGAAATATGTCTGCAGCTGCCTACTTTGTCAAGCATGTTTTTGTCAAGAGTTGTGGAAGCCTGAGTAGAATCAGAATAGATCTGTATCTTTCCAAGTGACTCAGGCTGGCAATGTTGATGTCCTCATTTCTAGGTGGTTTCCCGCAGTAGCTCAAGTAACTTAAGGTTTCACATTGCCGTTCACCCAGAATAGGTCAGCTGGTTCTCTGCAAAAGCCTTCTCCTTCATCCAGGCATTTATTCATGCATCCCCTGCCTTTCTCTAAACTTGTTATGTTCACAGGTATTTTCTGGGAGGATTGTCTGCCACTTTGTTGTTGATAATTTTAGTGTGTAAGTACAGACTTTCTTTATATCCGACACAATCTTTTGCTGAGTGATATCTGCGGACAAAAATCTGTCCTTATATAAAAATCCACAGCTCTTATTGGTTCTGATAAGATCAATATGTGGGCGTATGGGGACAGAATGTAGCCTTCAATCAATTACAGGATTTTGCATTTAAACTTCACAGTTCTTTTGTCCCAAGATGGTGCTCTGTCATCTTTCTTCAGTCTTGTCACATCTTTCAAAACAACGAAGTTAGGGTAAGTAGTACTAATGTGATGAATAATGTAATTTAGAAATTTTATACTGAGAGAAAAGAGAGCCTCCTTCTGTTGTTTTCATGGCAAAAGATAGAAAGCGTGATCCGATGCAGATTTGGCTTTTTGTGTTGCTGATCTGTATACATAGAAACTTTCTATTTACGTTGACAAACTGAGTTTTAATAATCTTCAGTAAATGTTGTAAGAGTTTGCAGAAAATGAAGATGAACCTAATATGCCATAATATGAACATGTGGAGACATAACATAACAGAAATGCAAAGTCCAATGAGTTGAATAACGGTGCTGATGTCGCTCTTTGTCAAGACTGATTTATATCAGAGCTTTGGACAGCTATACCTTCCAGATCCTTCTGGAGAAAAAGGCTTGCAGAGTCATCGGTCTGAACTGCATCTTCAGAACAGCTCACGAATATATCTCCTTGTTGTAAAAGTGTATGCACATGCTGGATTGATTATTATTCCACGTTCTATGCAGAGGAAAGTTATGAATATGTCAAAAACGTTGCTAAGGCAAAATGTTGCCTTTGGGCTTATCTGAATGTGTAGAGAAAATAAAGCTCAAAAGGACACTGTTTCAATGTACAATGTCGGGTTCAGGAGTTCAATGTATGTCAAGGGCAACAGGACAAAGATGGCAGATCTCTTCCATTTAAAATGAATATGTGGGAAGTTAAAAGCAGCAAGACAAAACCTGGAGAGCAAGAACAACCACATCTCAAACACTACAGTATGCTACCCTTTGTCACTATGTCATTATTCAAAATGAAATCAGGGCCACCCATGCTCCAATGTATGGCTTTCTGACTTTCTGAATAGTTTAGCCCAGAGTCATAAACAAAGCTGTTCTTCACAGGAAGGAGAAAAAAACACTGAGAGCTTTTCAGTCTCTGGGGTACAGAGAATACCTCTTATACATCATGTGAGAGAAGTTATCTGCTCAAACAAGCAGTCCATAAGCATGATGATATTTGGCAAATTAGATCAGAGTGTACAAAAATTTATGTGGCTTTTTTTTTCCCCTCCACAGGAATAATTGAAAAGAAAGAATAATTGGTGAGTACATGTGTAAGTTTAGACAGAATTTCTCACATTTTGGGAAGAGCCCTTTTATAAAACAGGGTTCAAGCATGCCAGGAAAGTTCTTCAAATTTTCATTAAAAACAGGTTTAGCTGTAGGGCCCTTGCCTGTTTCCACTGCAAATTATTCCACTTTGCCTCCTCCTTGATTTTATCTAGATGATTCTTTTTTTACTGTTTGAAAACACTTGTTAAGCTGTTAAAAACCACTGTGCTTTAGCCCAGAAAAAGCATTCATTCAGTAATGGACAAAGTAAGTACTCTTTTTCCAAGTTGATTCTGAAGAGTAGAGCTGGGTACTCACAGAATCACAGAACTGTAGGGGTTGGAAAGGACCTCATCGAATCCAACCCCCCTGCCAAAGCAGCTCCCTAAACCAGGTTGCACAGGTAGGCGTCCAGGCGGGTCTTGAATATCTTCAGAGAAGGAGACTCCGCCACCTCTCTGGGCAGTCTCTTCCATTGTTCCATCACCCTGTGAAGAATTTCTTAAAGCACATTTGTGCAAAAGTTCCTATGCATCAGTTCATGGCCATAATCCAGCCTCGTCCCTTTGCCTCCGCTCCTTAGGTAGTCCCTATAGATAGGGAACACCTCCCTTGACCTGCTGGCCACAGTCTTTAATTCACCCCAGGATCTCATTTGCCTTCTTGGCCACGAGGGCACAGTGCTTGCTCATGGCCAGCATGAACTGTACTGTACTGCTCTAGTTTGGTAGCACTCCACTGAATGAGTAAACCAGGATAACTATTTATCAGTCCAAAATATCTAAGAAACACTTTTTTTTATTTTTATTTTTTTCTGTCAAACCTTATCCTTGTATAAGTAATTCTTGTCCTTATATCCCAGACCTAGTGCCTGATGGAGTTGTTGGCAGCCCTACCCACAGCAGGGGACTTGGAACTAGACGGTCTTGGAGCCATTCTGTGATTCCATCTAATAATTAGTTTCCAGCTGCTGTTTATCAAGCATCTCTAAGTCTTTGTGTAGCTCAGAGCTTTGAGCCTCTTGTTCTAAACAAGAGCACTGACTTATCTCTTCTGGGATCTGGTCATCCCAGTCTTGGTCCCTTTTTTCATCCATCTCTTTGAGCTGAAAAGACAAAAATGAAAAGAAGGAACTCAGTGATGCTGTACCCAGGTTTGTGTTCCTCACAGCGTGGATAAAACAGCCTTGCTCATCAGTTCCTGGACGAGACCATTCAGCTTCTGAGATCTAAAGGCAGCTGCTCAGCTGCAACCTGGAAAACCTTTGAGAAAGTCCTCGGAAAGAGGAGTCTCATCCTGAGAACAAAACTTTTCAGAACTTCGTGCAGGCACTTGATCATTCTGCACAGCATGAATGCCTGTGATGAAAAATATAACCTACTCAGCCACAGCCAAGCAGTGGACAGTAGATATGGCACTTCTCATAGTCAGTGGGACTGTTTGTTCACGGGCTGCAACACCATAGCCTCAATGCTGGTGTTTATTTTGAAGGACAGAATCAATATTACCCAAAGCAGGCGCTACAGGATGGAGCAGTGCTGCTTCCACCATTTCAAAACAAGCTCTCTTCTTGCCTTCTACAGAAACTTAAAGGCAGAGTAGTTACTTGTACATTCCATTACCAGTTCGCTGACCATTTTCATTTTTCTATCTCCTCAAACTTCTTTCTCTCAGCTCTTTAGAACCAGGCTACGAGATACTTCCTATGGCCACCATTACACAAGTTCCTATAGGAAAGAAATTAGAATTGTTTGTGTTCTTCCTTTAAAATACTAATCATTTTAGCGTTATTTTTATTCTTTTTATTCTGTGTGATGTCATATTTCTTGGTGATCATCTGTAAGCAGTCATGCAAAACCAGAGACCTCTAGTCTCTGACGTCAATGAGGTGCTACATAAACATAGAGTCCTATAAGCACTTTGATAGTGAATTGATTATAGAAATGTTTGGCAATCCTCCCTAATTTTGCATTTGCTGAGCAGCTGATGCCTTCACATGCTTCATATATGTTAATTTCTTGTCATGATATGCTGTTAAAGACAGTTGGTTTGGATAGAGACTGAGTATCAGTGGTAACATATTTCAGAAGTATGATTGTATCATGTGCACATTTTAACCATCATACCATTATCCTGAGCACTATAAAAAGAGGGAAAAGGAAGAAGGAAACATAAGAATACATAAAAATTAATGGGTGTCAAATTAGTGCCTAATTTTTAGAAGGAAGGGACTCTTCAGAAAACTAGCAGCCAGAATGTGGAAAAGCAGTGATGAAATTCATTCAGTGATTAAATTCTACCTGGATTCAGGTAGAATAATACAAGACCTGCAGCTATTAACTGTGCTTTGGAAACACCGAGCCTTATTTTTTAAGCTGGATCTTTGCCACCACATAGACTAAATTATACATAGATCCCATAGGCAACCAAAAACTGCTATCTTGCGAGTCCAAGTATTCAATAATCTGCTTCTTTAAATGCCTCCCTGTATTCCAGTTTGGCTAGGAGAGCATGGATTTCATCTTCCCATGCAACAGAATGATGATATGTGAGCATGCTATTTCCCACCAGATCATTCTATAACCAGTGCTGCTTCTCATCTACTTGTCCTCTGCTGTGCTAAAAGTGATGTTAGCACAGCCCCAGGTACATCAGATACAAAATAGAGGCTGTGGAAGGAGCAGCACTGCTGACAGGGTACAATAAGGCTGGCAGGCACAATGATGGGGATTTCGAAGCTGCACCAAAAAACATACAATAAGGGTGCTCAACAAAACTCAAATGCCACTGTCTTTCCAACTCTCTGCCTAAACCAAGATCAAGCACATTATAGCAGTATTTCTTGCATTGAAAATCCAAAGCATGGCAATGAGGAAAGTGTACGTCCAGTACATTAATACATACATTTCTCTTTCAAATGATAAATAAATATGTGCTGGTTTTATTTTGAAGTGAATCATAAGGAACTCAAGCAGGGAAATTTCATCCAAATTAGAATTTTTGGACAGTAATTTACATTTGCTTAGTGCATTACACTGATCTTGTGTGAATGAAGTCTGTATGATTATCATTGCAATAAAAGGTGACAGCAGTACACTTCTTTAGGACTTACGTACTGTGTAGGTAGTTAGTACAGTATTATAATACTTGTTCTTGTATTTTCTTCTACCTAATGCACTTAAGTCCATTTTATTCGGCTTTATTCTTTAACTATAGAGACAAATGAGGGTATGATAGTGTAATATTTGTAAGCATTTTTTGTTAGCTTTTTTATGTCTAGATATAACAGGTCCTTTACTAAATGCATATTAAAAAAAAAAGGATTAAAAGATCTTTTGTATTTAAATAATACCCTGAATGCTGAATGGATAAACTGGAAAAATAACATCCTGTACTGACAGAAAAGCCTAAGACTGCAACTATCCTTGTAGTTACAGAAGGGATGCACTGAAAAGAAGGAAAGCTTAAGCTCATTGTAAATTAGAGGAGACACAAGAACAAGTGAAGGAAAAGCTGATGTAGCTTGCCAGAAATTTGGTGTAGCATGAACTGCTATAATCTGTCTGTGAAAAAATATAAGCTGTAAACTACAAGTGTTCTGATGAGGAGAGGGGGAAGTTGTGGAACAGTTTTGCAATCAGAGTTGAAGGAATAAAAATAAGCTGTGTGGGATCTGCTATGAGATACCCTTTGCAATATTCATCAATGTTGAGTTAACAAAGTTCTGTTCAGTTATCAGACTGCTCGTGTTTTGCTTGTTCCCTTCTATACTGTCCAATGGACTGAAACACACCTGGTGTAGGGAACCTGCTTTGGCAGGGGGCTGGACTTGATGATCTCCTGAGGTCCCTTCCAACCCCTGTGATTCTATGATTCTATGAAAAGTAATTCAGGAAAACAGTTCCCTGAAAAGAAGAACAATAGTATGATATGTTCAGTCCTACCAAATGATAAACTGAAACCAAAATGTATGTGATGAAAAACTGAAGAAAGCATTTTCTAGCCTAAATGTTTGAACCCAGGCTGTCAGAGATAATTAGTATTTGCAACATCTGCTAGCTGGAGAATCAAGCCTAGGATAATTCCGAGCAGTAATTCTAGTAAAGTAAAGCCATTTTTAATTTGGTGGCTAACAGATGCATCTACAGAGAGGACTACTGCAATTTTATTTCTGTCCTCAGTGATTAAATCCTTATTCAGCTTTAATATAGCACCTTATTTGAAAACTACATCAGAGAAGAAGCTCAAGATTGAGATTTATAACCCCTTGAACATTATCTCATACCTTCTCTTCCAATTATTTTTTATCGCTATGCCTTGTCTTTTATTTCTTGCTGTTTTCAGCTGAATTCCAGGGGCACTCTTGAGTATATATCACGTAATGCTTAACAGTGAGAATGTTCGTGTTGAAGAGAACAGCAGCAAACAGAATGATAATAGCTTATAATATTGCTAGCATGCCACCAAGTCTGTTTAGTATCTGTCCTGAAAGTAACACATACACAAGTCAAACCATATGGAATAAGATTAACATGTGGTATTAAATGATGCAGAAAATAGACATGGTCATTCAGCCCATTTCTGCAGAATCTATTCCTTGGTGTATATATATAGATAGATAGATGTATATATTTTTGTGAATAGCTGCAGCATTTTGTATACAATCTTGTATATTTTAATAATATGGTGCAAAACTGTTACTTCATTTTATATTATTGCTTTTGTACGTTTATCATGCTTCCTTTTGCTTGTCCTCCAATTGTTTACATGGCTGTAAAGTTGTTCTTTTTCACATTTTTTTCCTGTACTTGTGTCATCAATAATGCAGATGATTATTAGGAATTGCATATATTCCAATTAATCTGTTATTTGTCCTTTTCTGACCTCTCCTGTAGGCTGAATGCTCCTCGGATGGGATTTATTGGTACTCTGGTGTGAAGACAAAAACCTAATTTTGTTAGTTAATACGTAACTGTTATCAACATAGCATGGAATGATAATTACAGTAATAATAACAAAAACCACAAGAATGATAATTAAATAGGAGAGAAAGAAAAAGTCACAGTTCCAGATTCTAAGTGGATATCAATCAGCTGAGGTTTCCACCTCAGCCTCTGACCTACAGCATTTTAAGAGTTAAGATTTGTTCATGGAAATCAATTTGCTAGGGTTAAAGCACTTTACATGAGTATATTCTGCACGTATTCAGGATGCTTCTGATGCACTGTAATGATAATAAAGCTAATTTTTATTTGATGTGGAATGATTATTTTATATTGCACTGCTTTATGCATGTAACAAATTAAACTTGTAGTTCATCCGCTTCAGCCTTCCCACGAAGCTCTTGCAAGAACATCTCTTTGCAATTGCCCATTTCTGTTTCTTGCTGTGCCATGTTAGCCTTGGCTAGCAGCCAGACTCCCACCCAGCCGCTCTCACACCTCCTCTGCAACAGAACAGGAGAATGTAGGATGAGAAAGCACATGGGTTGAAGGAGGGACAGGGGGATAACTTCTACTGTCACAGGCAAGAAAGACTCAAACCAGGGAAAATTCTGGAGTGCTCAGTCTCTCAGAAACATGGACCTGTTAAAGCACATTTGGAAAGGGCAACGAAAATAATCCAAGGGAAGGAGCACCTCTCCTAAAATGACAAGCTAGGGCTGTTCAGCCTGGAGAAGACTCCAGGGAGACCTGACAGCAGCCTCATTGTCTCTAAAAAAGGCTGTAAGAAAGAAAGCAGCGTACTCTTAAGCAGAGTCTGCTGTGACAGGACAAGAGGAAACTGTTTCAGACTAAAAGAAGGGAGATTAAGTTGGATAAAAGGAAAAACTTCTTCCAGGAATGGTAATGAGGCAATAAAACTGGATGTCCTGAGGGAAGGAAGCCCTTCCCTGAAGTCATTAGAAGTCAGACTGGATGGGGCTCTGAGAAACCTGATTTAGCTGTAGATGTCCCTGTTCATTGGAGTTGGACTAGACGTCCTTTAAAGGTCCCTTCCAACTCTAACGATTCCATGACTTCGCCAAATTCATTCAGATAACGAGAAAAAAATGACCAAAAATATCTCATCTCCTCTGTTTTTCCCAATCTCAGCAATACCCCTTCATACACCCAGCTGGTGTGTGGGTGTATGCCTTGCCCCCAGCCCTCATCTCTGTGGCTTTCTAGATCTGTCTGAATCTCTGTCCAGTCAAACAGGGGCACATGCCAGGGAGCTACAATCCGAACTGCTTAAACTTCACTTTGCTCCTTCGTGTCTCATTATCTCCACAGAACTTTGATCCTTTCTTCAACGTCGGTAGCGTATGTGACTTTTCTGATAATAGACGAGTTTTAGGCTTCTAAGTGCTTTGTGGACCACGATGACTGTCCTGATGTTTACACCTTGATTTGATTACAGCCGTGCCAGTTTATGTTCTGTACCTGAAGTTTTGGAGTCATCGACTGTGGCTTTTACAAGGTCGTGACCAAGGAGTGATGTGTCCATGATCAGGATAAGTAAACTTTTAAAGAAGAAAATAGGAGGCTCAGAGCTATTTCGAGACTGGGAGAATCACAGCTAAAAGGTGAAGGACAGCAGCGGTCGCTGCAAGGCGGTTTAGGGCAAAAACGAGGCGGACAAGGACGTCATGCGAGGGATGGGCAGAGCTGGGGCCGACGGCCCGGCCCCGTTGCCATGGCAGCGCGGCGGCGGCGTGTAATGGCGGCGGCACGGAGCGGCGGGAAGCCATGGTGCGGAGTGAGTGTCGCACAGAGCCCTCAGACTCCATCCCTCCTTTCCCCACTCCCCACACTTGCTCCCCCTTCCTCACCTCTTTGCCTCAATATTTATTGTTTTCTCCTGCAAGCTTGTTTCCCCGGTTCCCGCTAAATTCATAGGTAGCTTGCAAAATGTCAGGTGTTCACCCCGTTCCCTACAGCAGTTCCCAAAACAGGTCTCTAAAGGCCCACTGATTGAGAGATTGATCTCAGTGCTTTGCAGACGTTGGCTACAGAGCCTAAAGATGTCTCCAGTGTGTAAGTGTGCGCAGTTGTGCACAAGTGATTGCACAATTGCTTTCTTGATCGCAAATAGCTGTCCTAGAAGATCTGCCACTATGCACACCATTCTTTTCTGTCATTTCCAGCATGCTTGCAAAGTAAGGTACTGGAAATGCTGATGTTTTTCATATTTTTTTCTGTAAATGCTGAAGTATTTAATCACGATTATCGCCGTATTTCTATTTTCCCTAATGATTTAAGCAGTTCTAATCGATTTATTGTTGAACAGAAGGTGGTTGTTCAGATGCAGCAAAGCTACCCACAGTGATTCAAGAAGGGGCAGCTTTCCCAACACGCTTCCTACGCAGACGGGATCCCCTCTTGCACCAGTTCCAGCGTCACTGTTCAATAATGCTGTACATCTGTAAATGTGGCGTAAATCCGAATCCGATGAAATTTGGGTGAAAGAAGGGAAAAACCTAAATCAGATGAAATTTGGGTGAAAGAAGGGAAACTGAACCCTGCTCATTGGCAGATAATGTAACATTGGTGCAAAACCTATTTTGCTGCTTTCCTAAAGGCTGCGGTTAGAGGAGCTGCACTGACACACACAGATTTGGGCTACACAGGTGCACGGATCACGCAGCTTTTAGCAGCCCAGTTCATGTGAATCCATGCAGCCATTCCAGGACCAGTAATAAAGACAGACGATTTATCAAAACCTCCCTGAAATGAAGAAGCAATGAAAGAATATCTTTAATAAATGCATCCCAGGACCAATTGGCTTTCATTGATCTCTGTATGTTTGTTTTTTTATTATTTTTCTTCAGAGTCTTTTTGAAAGGCTTGCTAGGCTTCTTTTAAGATTTTAAAAGCTGAGCAAGTATCTATGCTCATTTGCTAAAAATCCTGGTTTTTAATCAGTACTTCACTGTAGTTCACTGTTTATCAAGGAGATGAAAATGTTAGTGCTCTTTTTGGTGCAGTGGACTGGAATTGAAGTACTAACATCTACCTCAAGAGTGAGCTCTAGTTCTCATAGAATTTTTGTATCTTCATTATACAGTGCTTTTTCACTTTTAGAAAGATTGCCTGGCATTACAACTGCTAAATGAAAATTTTGAAGCCCAGTTTCTAGCAGTTTTCAGCCACCAAAACTCTTCTGCTTGCTGCTATTGAACTGCTGGTTCCTACGAAATACCTAGGATTACATTTCATCCCAACACAAACGTTTATAAGCATGAATTAGTTATAACTTTGCCTCAAGCAAGGTTTGCGTTACACTTCTATGGAAGATTCAGCAGTTTTCGTATGTATTTTTCTAAGTGTTACAGGTGGCTTAATTACGTTTTATAAATTATTTTCACTGCAGCAGGATAAGCTGCGGTTGCTTGGCACTTGTCTTTTATAGCACATTTTCTTTTTGTTATTTGTCCCAAGTATCAATTTATTGTGATGGAACAAAAGATTTTAATGATCTTAAAAATAGTCAGTAAATCAAGTGATGGAGATATTTTCCAATGACCTCAACTATTTTTTCAGTCACTGAAGATCTCGTTAGAAGACGTGCAGAACATAATAACTGTGAAATTTTTTCACTGGAAGAAATTTCTTTACATCAGCAGGAAATAGAAAAATTAGAACACCTTGACAAATGGTGTCGTGATTTGAAAATTCTCTATCTTCAGAATAACCTCATTCCAAAAATTGGTAAGCATTTTCTGGATACGTTTCTTATTAAATGGAATTTCACGTGTAGTAAGAAATATATCTATATATATCTATCTTTTGTGTTATTCTTCATGGCAGTGTGGAGTGAGTAACTACAGAAAGGTTCTTTCTGACTATACACCCACAAGCTTTTATTTCCCTTTCACGTTTGCAAATTTCTAAGAAGCTTAGAAATTTAAGTGAAAAGTAATGAAGATGCAAGTCACTAGAATATGAGTGTAGAACACCTGGATTGGTTAAAATCTCAAATATGAAGGGATAACTGAAAGATCCTTCCCTTATAATGAAGAGAGACAGTTCAGTGCATACCATGAAGTGCAGTACCTGAGAACTAGCTCTCTTCAAGCTCATTTTTCAATTCAGTTCTTATATAGCTTTTGTTACAATGGAAATAATCTTCATTCAGATGTAATAATTGCTTTTGTGCATAAGGACAACTTACAGAGGAGTCTGAATGATCTTCCTAAACCACAGGAAGATACAGTTTCATATGAGCTATGTTTTGTTCTGTTGTGATACAGTTTTAAGTTTTCTTGCACATGGAATGATCTAACATCTGGCCTGGTCTGGAAAAGCTTAGATTATACAGATACTCTGTAGAAAGAGCAGACTGGTTCAGTTGGAAGGGACCTTCAAAGTACATCTGCCTGATGTCCCTGGAGCTACCTAAAAGTTAAAGCATATTATTAAAGGCATTATGAAGAATGGAAAGCCAGAAATGTTCAGGAATGATATTAGCATATTTCTTTGAAGTTCTTTAAGAGGCAGAAAAAACAATCTAGAGTTTTAGGGTAAAATTCTGTGCTTATGATTTGGAGGCTAAGACTTTAAATCTTCTCAAGTCCAAGCTGCCCTGAAGGGGCTTGTCAGGAAATTCCTAGGGAGTATTTGTATTGATAACATCTGCATTTCTTGGAGTGGAGTAATCTTCTCCCAGAAAGATTTTTTTGAACTGCTTTATGCTGCTCTATCCCATCGAAATTAGATGAAAAAAAGTTGTTTTTCTCTCTGTTATTTTGTGCTTAAGGCACAAGACCTTATCACATTCTTTTGTAATGCTCATATCTCATAGAAACAGTACTGAATTCAAAAAGTAATCCACTGTGAAGTAGACAGCAGTGTGCCCATGCAGAACACACAACAGGTAGTCATTAGTTTCAGGCACACTTCAGTACATCAAAATATCACAGCCATGTGTCTTATATTGCCTCTGTCAGGATGTGTCTCTTCTCTTAAAGGAAATCCTTACAGCACCCTAAAGATCAGACTAGCCTGCTGTTCAGACAGCAAGCTGCATGGCATCCATATGCATAGAAGGTAAAACTGACAAGCTGTATGAATGAGTCCTTGTTCTTTTCTTTCTTATAAACAGGAAGAAAACACAGCGTAACATTGTGCTCCACACTGCCTCACACATGCACGCAGATATTGCAGTTATAGAAACAGCATAGGAAAAATATACACCAAAATAAGCAGCACGAATCCTTGCTGAGGAATTAATTTCATCATCTGTGAATTAAGAAAACACCTCTCCAAGGTCTTAGTAAGCTAAGTGGAAGAATCCATGCACCAAACTTCTAGGCATCCATGTCTTAGCCAGGTAATGTAGCCTCCCTCTGGAAGAAGACATATTTTCGAGCCTGATTTAGTTCACTGGTTTTAGACAGCCAATTTAAGACAAGACAGAGTGCACCTTGAATAACCTATTTCTCTTCATCGATTATAGAGGAGCTCAGAGAAGTAGCTCAGCTACAGACATGATCAGTATGTGTTAGATGAATCTTCCTCTGCTTGAATTTCCTTGTTTGCCACTGTAGGACCACTATGTACAGCAGTTAGTCAGCCCAGCTTGTGAATCAGAGTGTTAGGTAAACTTTCTGACTTCACTGGATAGGTTTTCCAGTCAGATCTTCAAAAAACATGGTGGTTAGGGAACATGAATAAACTGCATCACGAGTTAAAGCATATATCTTAAATAAGACTTGAGTCTCAGGTTTGTGTGTCACATCTCAAATGGCATTTGCATTTCCCAGTGACTTTGGCACTGGTAAAGTTTACTATTCCCCTATTCCCCATGTCTCCTTTGTGTATGCAAAGGAGGAAATGGTAGCCATTCTGATAGTAATAATAAAGCAAACACTGTGGTCCTGCTAATTTCAATAGTTTGTGGTGAAAATAACACATTTTAGATCACAGATTATAGAATGCTCCTGTCCTTGGCTGAGAGCTGCCTGTTATCTTCTGTTTGGCCTGTGGAAAGAGGAGTCCTGCAGCTTAAATAAGTCATTGTGTGTATTCCAGTTGTATCACAGTGACACTACGGATAAGTTTGAATCACTGTGTTTAATGAAGAGAAGCTTCACTCGTTTATTTCCATCCAATTGTCTTAATCTATCAGGAAATATTTTTTGGATATATCATTTACTGTATTTATTCTTTCCTTGAAACAAAGTGATGTAGAACCTTCTCTTGTACCCTTACACTACCGCACATTTTCTGTGATTAAATCAACTTTCTAATCCTTTTATCCTCTTAGAACAAACATCAAACAGTACTGCACTCTTTCAGTGCTTTCCACTCTGAAGAAAGACACATTAGATAATGCATGAGGTGGAGTTTAGGGTTTACATAATGCCTTTCTGTAAAGAAAGCCTATAGAAAGCTAGTGTAAATCAATTCAAGCCAAACTAATATTTGTTTTGAATCCAAGAAAGGAATTCTCTCATGTGCCAGTGAAATCTTATGCAGCGTCAACCACAAAATGCTTTTGACACAATGTGTGATTGTCTCAGGGACAACAAGGCTGTAATCCTAACTTCCTCTTGGTTTTCCACTTCCATTTAGTTGAGGGAGCTCAGTCTCTTTGAAGAAGCATGCAAGTATTTATGATCTCTTTTGCAATGCAGATCTTAGTTATGTTCCTCTGCAGTTAATCTCCAGATCCCAAGCCCCTAACTATCTAAACCGTTCTACAACTCTTCCATTATTCAGCCTTACCTCTGTTTGTTGTGAACTAGTCCATGCTAAGCCAGTTTCACTCAGTACGTGGGCATGGAGCAGCGTCAAGCTTTAAAAATATACTGCAGGCAGATGTGCAACGGTGATGGGCGGTGTAACACAAGCAGAGGACTAGCAAACTTCCTAGCTCAGGAACGTGAGCTCTGAGGAAGGGAATTGTTAGATATGGTTTTTCTTTTCCCTAAATGCTAATGCATGCCTCAAGGTTGTCTTTTAGGCTTATGACAGAAAGGCATCTCAGTTTGAAGTTGATTGTCATTGCATTTACCATTACTTCCATCAGAACGTTGTGTTTGTGTATTCATTATGACACCAGTGACCACAGAAAAGATAATGGCTAACCCATCACTGTGGGCCAACCCACTATTGCTTCCTCAACTGAACATGCATATCTGAAAATCCTAGTTGAAAATGACGTTATTGAATTTGTTAATCCCTCCATTATTTGCTAATGTCAGGAATTAGAACATATCTTTAGTACAGGTTTTCCTAAAAAGTTGCCACAAAAATTCCAGCAGAAAAGGAAGCTTCTTCGACCACATTCTCACCAGAATGAACTCATACTATTTTATGGATAAGGCATTAATTGCAGGTAATGTAAGATAGTAGTTCAAGGCTTTATTTCCAAACAGGTAAGTTCTGCCAACTGTAATATAACATGGATTTATTGATTGTTTAAGTTACTTGTATTAGCCCTGTACATAAAAGACCTTTAAAAAGTGATTGTATTCTAAGGAAAACAATCTTTTCTGTATAACTGAGTTTAAAACTCTAGATTTATAAAGCTTGACAAAATATAATCCAATCATTCCTGAGTTGCATGATGAATGGAATGTTTCACCATGTATTTTATCCAGTCCTCTTGCATTATATACTTGTATTGATTTTATTTTTTAATAAAAAATGTGTTTGTAGCCTTCCTTATTTCTTTCTTCTAATTTTAATTTATAATTCTCATAGAAATTCTGTTTTCACCTTTTTATGTGTTAAAAAGGTGAAATGGTTGGACTGATTGATCTTGTAGGTCTTTTCCAGCCTTGGTGATTCTATGATTCTATGATTCTATGATTCTATGAAAATAATAATCCCTGATAGTCTAATACAAATTCGGATTTGTCCTTCTCGTTTTTCTGCTTTATTGTTTGTTTGAAGTTAAGCAAACAAGTAAAAGGATAATGCCTTTGAAATGAAGAAAGTGAAATAATGGATCTGTATTTTGTTACAGAAAATGTGGGCAAGCTAAAGAAGCTAGAATATTTAAATGTTGCTTTAAACAATATTGAAAGAATTGAAAATCTGGAAGGTAAGATGTTTCAATGAACTAGTTTGCTTTTTCTTACTGAAAAACTTGAGACTTATTGTCAGGAAAAGTGGAAGCTATTAATTTTGCCCATCAGTAAATGTACTTTGTTGACAATCAGAAGGAGCTGGTTTGTGTGAAGTGTTTCGGTATTTCTTTGTAGTCAGTGCTTCTGACTGCTGAAGTTTTGTCACTGTTGGTTCTTAAATGTGTTTTAACTTGCTCTGTGCATACTCTTTTACCAGTATTGTTAGCTATGAAAGCTCTATTCTTTCATAATTTACAAAATAGGATGAACCCATACAGGATTGTTCTTGCCTCACTGTTAAGATAAGATGATCTGTTATGCAGCTAATCCAGAGCAAAGCAACGTGTTTTTCTGTTTTCTTTTATTGCTATGATGTCTGTTAAAAGTGTCTCTTGTTATGGGTCAGCAGTCATCTTCACTTCAGCAATCACAAGTCTCACAGAAGGAGATTCTACATTGTGCAGAAGTTGCACTGTCTAGAGTATATAAATAGAGTTTTTCAGATCAATCTTTTTTGCTGTCTTTTTACATAAAATTTTACCTATGTAAGATTTGGGTTAATCTTTTAGCCTGTCACTATAATTGTCCAAAGATTTACAATTTCCATGAGCAAATCCTAAGACTTAGAGCTATCCATAGACACATTCTGTATTATTTGAATCATTTCTGACTTCTGACTTATTTTTTTTTCTTTCTTGATTACCAAGTTGATGTGCGCCTTAGCATGGGGACAAAAAATAATTAAAAAAAAAAAGCTGTTTTGTTTTCTTTTCTTTTAAATCGTATGCAAGCTGATTCAAGAGAATGGTTTAAATCAAATGGAAAAACAAACAAAGAGTTGCTGAACTGCATTACTTTTTTGGCAGTTTGTTGAGAAATTTACATCTGTTTTCATGCCTGCAAATTTTAAGTTCCTCTAGCAGAATGCATTATTTATTACTGTGATTTGTCATTTACTTAGATGCCAGAAACTTTGGGGGCGAGTGTTGCAAAAATTGAGGTTGTTTTAATCCCCTAATAAATCATTTTGCATTGTTTATGCTCTTTCAGTTCCATTATGCATAGAATACTTGCCAAGTAGACCTGCAGAGGAAAAGAGCTGATTAAAATGATGAGCACAGAAGTCGAATTTGCTCTTAGCTGAACTTTTTTACTCTTGGAACAAGGTTATGACCCATGGACAGATTATGATAAAAGGAGTAGCTGATAAATTCTGGATCCAGATTTCCCAGACTAATTTGTTTGCAAATTTAGCGTTACTAATTATGATGCATGTTTCTGGTTAACACGCCATTTTCTCACCAATTTGTGCAATTTAATCAGTGATAAAATATTCATAACAATAGCTGAGTCCATAAAGTGGAAAACTTCATCTCAACTTGGAGTGGATTTTTAGAAAACATTATATCAACACTTCGGTAATGTTAGTTAAGATTAACATTACATGGAAATGAAACCCATATGTGATCTTGCTCTTTTGAAGCAATTAGACACTCTTTAGCCACGTGTAGAAGACTTAGCTAAGGATGGTACCAGGATGATCAGACTCTTAAAGCTGCAGTTTATCTTATCTGGAATTAAACACTTACTAGCTCATCTAGTGTATGACTTCTGACCACAAAGTTCTTACAGTGATGAAATCAAGAGTAAGTATGCACATGTATGTTATGAACAAATTGAATGATTTTTTTTTTTGTGTACTCAAATAGGCTGTGAAGAACTGAAGAAGCTTGACCTGACAGCAAATTTCATTGGTGAACTGTCCAGTGTTGAATCCCTAAAATATAATATACATTTGAATGAACTGTTTCTAGTGGGTAACCCATGCACTGCATTTGAAGGTTATAGACAATTTGTGGTGGCAACACTTCATCAATTAAAAGTAAGATATTGATTGTTAATTTTATGAACAAATTAATAACCAGCTTTGTTGACTCAACATACTAAGCCAAAACAAAATAAATGCTCGTGGTAGGAAAAAAAAAAGGAATCTTTTTCTTACTGTGCTTGGGAAAGTGAAGTCTGTTCCCAAGAATTTTTACTAAACCACAGGCATTTCTTAAAGCCATCTGACATTCTCATTGGAGATGCTTTAACAAAGTTCCC
Source organism: Oreortyx pictus (assembly GCA_036925125.1). NCBI lineage: Eukaryota > Metazoa > Chordata > Aves > Galliformes > Odontophoridae > Oreortyx > Oreortyx pictus. The sequence continues at coordinate 7,750,948 of JAUPFR010000003.1, forward strand.
AAAAGATAAATACACAGTACAGTTCTGGCTTTTTTACTCATTTGTTTTTATACAGACAATTTTTAAAAATATATATTATCATGATTTTAGGAAGGCACCAGGTTGTTGGTAATGTACTGACATTATAGACCATACCAACAGTGTGAGGGAACAGAAGGGTAGAATGTGACATGAAAATGTACTATACTGCATTTGATGTAAGTAGATATATTGAGACTGAGGTTCTGTGCAGGGACAGACCTAACAATTTCCTATCATTGAAGGAGTCCTCAAACACACTCTCACTTTCCCTTCGAGAAGTACACTTACTTCACTTGAAGTGAGAAGATTCAACTCACTTTGTCAGTAGTAAATGAAGACATTAAATCATTTTGTAATAGTTTCCCTGAGCTGAGTCAGAGTCAGAAAAAAATGCCAGAAATGGCTGAAGGGATTCTTCTTGCTCCATTGTAATAAGACCAAGTAAAATTCTGAGAAGATGCAAAAGGCAACTGTCATGCACAGACACGTTTTCAGATCTTAATAAAAATGTACTGTTAATTCTTTTTAATATACTGTTTCTTTAATAGTATTTTGGAGGTTTAAAATGAACATTAAATGAACCTGAATTTATTAACATGAATATGTTTAAAATGTTTCATGTATTTGTATGGATTTTTTTTTCTCTCTCTGGAAAGTATTTGGATAGTAAAGAAATAGAACGTTCAGAGAGGATTCAAGCACTTCAGTACTATCCAGAAGTGAAACAGAAAATCAGAGAACAGGAACAAGCTTACCTTCTCAAAAGAGCCAAAGAAAAAGAAGAGGCTCAAATAAGGATGCTTGAAAGAAAGGATAGGAAAGAAAAACAAATGGAAGCTGAGCTGGGCCTTGACAGGTACCAATAAGCAGCAACAGTTTTTAAGTAATCACCTAATCATCATTCTTCTCTTTCTTCATTAATAATTTTGCTCTTCCTCTTGAAATACTTGTTATGTAATTCTACTTAAAGTCTCGTGTTTGCCCTTATCACTGATTCTAGTAGGATTCTAGTTATTTATCCTCAAGCATTTTAACCCTACTAAAAAATATGATTAATTATAAATGTCATTAATTACTGACTTGCAGATAGTACAAAAGAATTTTGGCCCTGTATCTCCAAGGTAAATTGTCTGGATGCCAAAATGGTAGTATGATTGATAGCTTCTTTCAGGAGGACAGCTGGAAATTGTTATTTAAAGTAGTACAATTGCTTCAGAGAAAGCTGTTCTTCATCTATAATTTCTTTTGCTTCAGACTTAATAGGAATGAAACAGAATTTGAAGATCTTTCAAGATGTAAAAGACTATGGAGTGTTTACCCCTACACTTCTTCAACCCCGTGTTACTAAGATTAAGACAGCAGAAGGATTTTTCTCTTTGTATCTTTCACAGTACTTGACCTTCATCTTTAGTCCATTTTTAGTCCAATAGAGTCTGATTTCCATCGTTCATAGAATCAAAGAATCATAGAATGGCTTGGGTTCTAAGGGACCACAAATATAAAATATCAAGTTCCAATTCCCCTGCCACAGGGAGGGTTCCTAACTGCTAGATCAAGCACTAGATTAGGTTGCCTGGGCCCTACCTAAACTGGCCTTGAACACCTCCAAGGATAGGGAATCCACAACCTCTCAGGGCAATATGTTCCAGCACCTCATCACCCCCTATGAGTGAAAAACTTCCCCCAACATCTAATCTAAATCTTACCTCCTTTGGTTTAAAACCATTCTCCCTTGTCCTATCCCTACCTACCCATGTAAAATGTTGATTTCCCTTCTGTTTATAACCTTTTAGATATTGGAAGGCCATAATGAGGTTTCCCTGCAGCCTTTTTTTTTCCAGACTGAACAAGTCCAATTTCTTTATCATATCATCATAGGAGAGGTGCTCCTGCTCTCTGATCGTCTTTATGGCCTTCCTCTGGACCCTTTCCAAAAGCTTAACATCTTTCCTGTGTTGGAGGCCTGGGCGTAGGAACAGTACTCTAGATGGGGCCTCACAAAGGCAGAGCAGAGAGGGACAGTCATCTCTCTCTCACTGCTGGCCACTCCTCTTCTGGTGCAGTCCAAGAAACTGTTGGCCTTCCAGGCTGCAAGTGCATAGTGCTGGCTCATGTTGAATTTTTCGTCTTCCAGGACCCATAAGTCCTTCTGAACAGGGCTACTCTCAGGGATTTCTTCACCTGGAATATATACACATCTGGGATTACTCTGACCAAAGTGTAAAACCTTGCTATGTTAAATCTCATTAGGTTCACAACAGCCCACCTTTTGAGTTTATCAGGATCCCTCTGGATGGCATCCCTTCCTTCTGCACCAATTACTGAGGGTGCACTCAATCCCATCATCTGTGTCACTGATAAAGATGTTAGGGAGTACTGGTCCCAGGACAAACACCTGTGGGACACTGCTTGTCCTCAGCCTCCACCTTGACATAAAAACATTGACCACAAGCATCTGACTGTGACCTTTCAGACAATTCTTTATCCACTGAATACTCCAGCCTTCTAATCTATATCTTTCTAATTTAGAGATAAGGATGTGGTGCAGGACCATGTCAGATGCTTTGCAGAAGTCCGCATAGATGACATCGGTTGGCTCCCCTTTGTCCACCAATGCTGTCACTCCATCATGGAAGACCACTAGGTTGGTCAGACACAATCTTCTCTTGGAGAAGCCATGCCTTCTGTCTCAGATCACTTGCTCATCCCTTGTGTGCCTTAACGTGTCTTCCAGGAGGATCTGCTTCATGATCTTCCCAGGCACAGAGGTGTGACTCGCTGACCTGCAGTTTCCCAGGTCCTCCTTCCTCCCTCCTTTTCTTTCCCTTTTTCCAGTTACTGGGGACTTCGCTTCACAGCCAGAACTTTTCAAATATGATGGAGAGCACCTTGGCAACCACATCGGCTAGCTCCTTTAGGACCCTGGGATGCATGTTTGTCCATAGACTTGTAGAAATTCAGTCTTATGAGGTGATCTCAGACTTGTTCTACCCTTACAGTGTGGGGGAGTTTTCTCCACCAGCTCCCATCCAGAGGTTCAGGAATATGAGGTTCAGGGTTGTGAGAAATATGAGAATCCTGGATGCCAGTGAAGACTGAGGCAAAGAACTCAGTGAGAACCACAGCCTTCTCCATATCTGCTGTAGCTAGTTCTCCTTCCTCATTTATCAGGGCAGGTATGCTTTGTTTCACCTATCCCTTCTGACCTACGTACCTATAGGGAACCTCTTTTTTCTATACCATCCTCTGTGGTGCTCATTCCATCTGCACCTTGACTTTTCTAATCCCATCCCTGCATGTCCAGACAGCATCTCTGTATTCTTCCCAGGTGACACATCCTTGTTTCCACTGGTTATGGAACTTTGTTCTCACAGATCAGAGTTCTATCATATAGTTTTCACTCTGCATAAATAGCTTAGTGCTAGGGGAAAAAGAGACTTATGTTCAAAAATGACACTTGAAATGTGTACGTAAAAAGTTGCTATCTTATAAATTTCTTATCTGCTACTGCCTGATAGAGAAAATATTTAAGCATGACGGGGACTGAAGATTTTCTTTCACCTGAAGGTTGTAAGGGCATCTGACAATTTTGCTGCTGAAATTAACTCTTCTGAACTATCTTTCAGGATTTTTGGATGGCTTAGCAAAACTATTTCTTAGTTGTCAGTGAAAAGTATTTTGTTGAAGTATTTTTTTATATTATTATTGCAAAAAGAAGAGCAGAATAATTTATCAAAATAATTAAAATATTGTTCTTGCTAAGATTTAATATTCATATTGGGGTAAAAAATACATTATTGCAAGAACTCATTATCAGTGCTATTACTCTTCTTTCTTCAAACAATATTCCATGTGGTTTTGTGTAGCCCAGAATCCCCACAATACAAAGAAAATCGTCAGACAGAAGGAGAAAGAAAACAACAAATGTGGAGAACAACTCAAGATGATGAAGAATACAGAAGATTTTGGAAGGAGCCAGCACCATATACTCCAGAATCTAGATTAGAAACTCACAGATACATTGAAGAAAAAAGGAAAGCTAAAGACAGTATAAGGTATATTTTTTTGTTTGAATATATTCTGAGAACTGATGAAGAACTACTTTTTGGAGGCACAGAGAGGAGGTTGACTGCCTCACATTAAATATTGCTATTACCTGTGCTAATATGCTTTAAAAATGTGAGTAAAATATTCCAGCTGCTGATTTTGTTTCATTTTCTATTTTTTTTATATTGCCCTTTACTTTATTTTCCTTCAAACAGAGTTTTTAAATGTAATTTATCTTTTCAGCTCCATTGCTTGGTTTTCAGAATTTCCGTTGTTCTGCCACCTAACTCATGTTTGATATGTTTGATAATGAATACTCAGGGACACACCTATGAAGTTACTATCTATGTAAATAAAGGATACTACAAATCATTTGCTCAGCTTTTGATGATGCTTTTAATGTTCAGCTGGACATATGACATAACCTCTTCAGTTCCTGAACTAAATTGTGTCTTTAAAATCCAGTACCAGATAATCCTTACCTTCCTGACATCTTCTCCTTTCTGTTTTGCTATGCAAAGTAAAATACAAAATTGTGAAATTACAATCTGTTTTTCTTTCTGTTTTGTTTAGAGGGTCAAAAAAGAAAGAGAAGCCTCTTCCAACACTGGTCACTGCAGAAGGAAAAGTTCTGAATGTCAATATGCCTAAGTATGTAAGGAAGCAATGCTGTGAAGAATTTAAACAGGCTAGCTTGACAGTTGATTTAAACTGCTATTTTGAGATATGTGACAGTACGAGAATAAGAGAATGGACAAATTCTGCTATATACTATGGTATTTTGAGTGGGGAAAATTACTCCTAAGGTTATACTCTGATGCTGGAAAAATAGTTTTCAGTGAGTAAATTGTTGAAGGTTGTTAACTTTTTATCGTGACATTTGAAAATTGAAGAATTTATTTTTCTCTATAAAATATAAAACTCCTTACTCTTCTTCCCTTCTACAGTAAGGCTCTCTATTGCTAATAGTGGAAAAAGTTTACCCGAAATATGACTGTTGAATATATATGTGTATAAGGTGAGGCCAGATCACTGAGCATTCTTCGCCATTATGGCTTCAGCAGGAAGTTGGCAGTGTACTGGAGAGATGTAAATAAAGACTAGACAGATGGTGCTATCTGAACTTTTATTGCATAAGTCTGATGTCTGAAACAATATCCAGGCTTATCTAATGCTGGAAGGTTATCAAGAGGAATGGCTGTATGCTACTCAGAAAAGAAGAATATCTGTCTTCCTCGTTTCTACTTAAGTTTTCACCTGGAAAATTTTACCCTTTTGTTTTAATGCATTCTTAAAATTTGGAGTGTAGTAAGAGAAAGATACACGAATGGGCAACAAAGCTGTTTGTACTGTCTGCAGTATTCCCTTCAAAAATATGCATAAACTAAAAGCTCCATAAGCTTTCTTTCAATTAGTCTGTGTCACAATAAAGGAGAGAAAGGAGTTTAAAAGTACATCTGGCAGATTTTTTTATTGCTGAGTGGGTACGTGCAAATTGCTAACTGTTTAGCTTTTTTCTATTAGATGAACCCAAAGTATCTAAGGATTCTAATGTCAGTGTTTGATCAGAATGTGTCACTGTAGACTTTATCTCCTTATAGTAGAAGTACAAGAGTTGTATTAAATTTATAACTGATAAGATTTGTCCAGAATTTTTAGATTGAGAACACACAGCTAATAGAATCTGCAGTCTTATTTTTAACAAATATGACAAATCTTGAAGAATCAAGTATGTTATCTAAATAACATCTAAAATTTTGAAGTTAGAATTACTGAGTTTCAGGCTCTTCGTGCTTTTCAAGAGCTGGTTTTTTATGTAGACATCCATGAAAAAGACATTTTGCCAGCAGAGGTCTCTCTTTCTGCACTGACAGATTGATTTTATATTTAACTAACCTTCAGCATAATTTTTATTTGTTTCCTGGGGGTTGGATAGGGAGAGTAGTAAGTGAATGTAAGAGTGACTCTGGCTCAAATCTCAGTATGTCAGTAGGTTTTACTTCTTATGAGGAAAATCGTTTCTAAAATGATCACGTGACTTGATCATTTTTATGTATTTTTATTAACCTAAAATTGCTAGTAATTGAATTTGAAGTGGGTCAGAATGTTTGTCTATTCACCCCAGTTGTACTGATTCGGGAAGTGTCTTTTCATTACTATTAGGCTTAATTTCTCTTTGAAAGATGATGAAGAAAACAATCAGTTCATCTTGGATCTTGCTGTTTACAGGTCAGATTTATTATGTAGTTTTCCGCTTCATTTTTGTCATTCGTGAGTTCTAATACACAGAATTCCAAATATACTCCTTTTTGTAATGGGAATTGCAAGAGGAAAACAGATAATACAGGGGCACATAGAATCAAATCTTAAAACCTCTGTCAAGGAAATGGAGCTGTATAACTCAGAGACCCTTCAGATTGATTGAATGAGCAACTGTGTCTTAATTGGCTTCCTCCAACTCTTGTCCCTTTTTACTTACATAAAATTCTTTCCATTCATTTATTGACAGAATAGAATTGTAGGCAACTGTATTTTCTGTCTGTTTTCTGGCCGTAGAAGGGCTCCATTACACTTCAGGTCCTTCTAATTATACTCTTCTTGAAACAGGGTAGGATATCCTTGTCCATAGTGCTTATTGGAAAGAATCCATGGTTTATGCTATTTCCTAAACTATGACAGAGCATTCTCTGGAAGAAATTTGGCTGAAACAGACCAAAATATGAGAAGGAAACCTTGTAACTCTTTTGTAGTATATACTATATACACGTACTATATGTAAGTACTAAGTGGCTTTAGTTGTGTCAAAAAGGCGTTAGAAAGCCACAAGATTATTTACCCCTAACAGGAACTTGTTAGAGTTTGGATTAGAATTCACATCAGGTGTTCTTCCCTTTAAGCTTGTTAATTTCCTTTAGAACAAGCACACTCATTTTTTTCTGAATTTTAAGTTTTAGGTTTTTTGGAGCCTTGCAGAATTCTTTTCATGTGCAATGTTGGATATTGTGTAATAGTCTGTACTCTTCTGTAAGGAACGCAAACTAAAAAGTTTGAAAATTTCACCTTAGAAGTACATTATAAATGAGAGAAAATTGGAAATATGTTCTCATACTTTCACTAGCTGGCCACAGGAACAAGAGTATGCTTCACATGATGAAGAGCAGATGTTATAGTGGAGCCTATACAGGTCACAGTCTTTGTTTGCCAATACTGAAATGTAAAAATACAGTTTTCTGGAAATATAAATTATTTATTTTCAGTTGATGTAAAAAGGGTCCCTTTATTAAAAATTTACCACTTAGCAGTAATAGCAAAATACTTCTACAATTTTAAATATCAAGTAAGCAAATCTTCATATTAATGTAAAGCAGTAAACTATCGGAAAAACACACACACAAAAAACCCTCACTTTCCACAAAGATTTTGAAATGCTATGGATATACAGTAGCTGTACTGAAAGACTGATGTTGTGGACTTGTTTTAGGCACTATTTTATGTGACGTTCTGTGAGCACATAGGAAGACCACGTCTTCCAAAAACAGTTCCACCAAATCCGAGTAATATTTCATTTAACTTAATAACTAAAGTTGAATTTTGTACTTTAGAAACTGTCAAGTTATTTCTACAGGGTTAAATAATTGGAAGTGCTTATTTACTGAAATGTGTGGTAAAATGTATTAATTTACATGTATTTCATTTTGAAGACATCTGGACACTTCTCTGCTTGATGTTGATGTCCAGCCAACTTACATACGAGTAATGGTGAAAGGAAAGGTTAGATTTTTCATATTAAATTTGTGTCAAATCACTGCTTAGCATTTACCATGGTTATTCAGTGTGCTCTGTAATTGACTTCCAGCAATTGTCAACTTGTGTGCACCTGTGCAGAAAAAGGGTTCTTTCATACTTGCATTATTTTGAAGTATGTATAAACTATGGAAGTCTTAACCAGAAGAGGTGCAAAGCCTGCAATGAAATTCCATTCTCTCTCTCTCTCCTTGTTTTTTATTCCCATTATAGTGTACCATAAATCACTTACGAGAGCTTATTTGTTCCCCAGGCTACTATTTAGCAATTTCACAATCTGGAATTTATAGCTGACTGAAACAAATGGATGTGTATTCCTTTGAAGGAGTGTTTAAAACATCATTTTACTTTTCTCCCTTCTCAGTGGTTGTATTTTTATCATCAATTTTTTGCAAAATTTGAAATACTTAAATGGTAAACTAAAGTCTGTGTTTACGACTTTACCAACTACATAAATAAAATTTCAGAATTAATTTTAAAAAATGGACAGGATAAGCTTTCCTGCTTAATTGCTAATATATGTCAGGCATCATTTTATAACATTTTTTAGAGATGTCACTTCAGAAATGACAGCAATTCAGGAATATACATAAAACTATTTGTCCTAGTAAAAGCTGTTTAGCATGTTAATCATTTATTAGAAATACTATATTTAAAGTGAGAGGATTCAGACATTTACTGCTGCAAAAATCAAAGAATGTATTAGTTCTGTTTATGGGTGTGTCCTATCCAGGTCAATAAATAAATAAATAAAATAAAGATATTTTAGCATTATATACTTTAACTCTGTGTTTTCTCACAGGCATTCCAGCTTGTGCTCCCTGAGGAAGTGAAGCCAGATAGCAGCTCTGCTAAAAGATCTCAAACAACTGGTCATTTAGTTGTCAGCATGCCAAAGGTGTGTAAAATAATGTGAGGCGGCGTCACAGAAAGGTATTTAAAATGTTTTGAGTACACTGGAAATGTTTCTAAGTTGCAGGTAACAATTAGGTACCTAAGGTTATTCAGGATATATTTCCCAAACAAGGAACATTCCAGAATGACAGTGTAATCATAGAGCCAAAAAGTGTGATTTAGAATTCCTTCAAAGAACCCTTAAGGAAATCATTGTCAATAGAACGCTTTCCTGTATTTTCAACAGATACAGCTTTTTGTGTATGAAAATATCCTGTACAAAATCAGTCATGTTCTGAAGCCATGTTTGAAGAAGTATTTTAAAAGAGCTGAAAATAAGATGTTCTTTTTTATCTGTGTGAGATAATAAAACCAAATGAATTTTTCAAAGTTTGTGTGGCCCACGTATGTATGAAAATTACATTTTTGGAGTACAAATCCTTTTCAAATGCTCTCTATCCATACAAATCATATTAATAGGAAGAGAATGTATTCCAAGAAAGTAACATAATGAATAAAATTTGGGAGTAGCTGTAAGGCCAGTGCAAGCATTTCTTCCAGAACATTATGGTTGAAGTTAATAACAACAATATTTGATAGCACTGATTTTATATCATAAACTTTATATTAATTCTTTATTTCAAGATGAGAGGAAGGACAGTTCATGCAACTCCTTTTCTGTTGTATCAGTGATTAAGAAAAACCTAATGATTATACTGCACTATATTTAACTTTCTGTTCCTGATAAATAACTAGTCTCAAAATAAATTTCTTTCTAACTAGATACAAAACCTAGCACATTCCATAGGTATCTGAAATTTAAAAATGCTATTAAACTGTAAAGTAGACTAAGACAGAAGGCTTCTTGCAATGCTATCCAGAAAAGATCTCTAACAGAAAGCGAACTGAATTCAGTGCTTTTTTCTTGCTTTAGTGAGTTTCTGATTAAGTTGCTAAACATTTCACTGCACATCTTCCAGCCTGTTAATATTTTCCTAGCCTTTAAATTGGAAAATAAAACGTCTGCTTGCCTCTCTGATGGTCTTCCATACCATAGATGCTCTAGATAGTAAATTCCACATAAAGCAGAAGAAAGTAAATCATTTTCACCTTGTCTGGAAATACTTTTCTTAAATGTACTACTTATTGCACAGCAAATGAATGCAGAATGGGTGCTAGAAATTTCTAAGGCACTGTCTTCAAACAATTTTGGATGGTCACTGAAACAAAGCTGAAGGACTCAAGATTCAATGAATTGTTAAAGTGACACTTTTCAAGTGTGATGTTCATCCTGTAATAATCTTAAGTGTCCATACAGATTTTGTATGAGCAAGGAGTTGATAGCAGGTACATTGCATGTGTGCATGCTTTGTTTTCTGGGAAAAAAAATAGTGTCATGAAGGTTTTTAACCTTTGAACCTCTATACTCAGTGTCATCATTGCAAATTGTGCAGGGAAGTTAACTTTAACCAAAAACGGGCATATTCAATCACCAGTTTTGTAAAATGCCATCAATAGATTATACCAGTAACACATTAATTACTGTTTGAGAAACAGCAACAAAAATCAGTGTTATTAGCAAACATTTTTTATTTTGGATTCTGATATGTTTGGTATAATGCTTCATGTTTTAAAATTTAGCTTTCCTTATTTTAGTAAATCAAAGGGAAAAAAATGGATTTTTTTAATTAACCCTTCACTGTATAAGCAATAGTAAATGAATTCTGACAGCTTTTTATAGTGCAGGCATTCAAAAGCATTCAAAGACTTAAACGTCATTGAGAATTAGTTACCTTACTATGAAAATAGAAGTGTATATATCACACATGTCAGTGTAAGAATTATCTGATGAAACTGCATAAAATTCTCACTCAGCTAGGTGTGGAAAATGCAGTAATATTTCATTGCCATCAAGAGCACATGGAGAGAGATATACAGCTATGAAAACCTACAAATCAGTTCTTCCTTCAGAGTAAATGTGTTTCAGATAAACTCTTTTACTCAATGGAATTCACGTTGCAGGAGAAGAAAGCCAACGTAGGAAAAAATTGTAGGCTGAAAATATGACTCAGCTTAAAAATATTGTTTTCACAAATTCCTTCTCTTTTCTGAAAAATATGACAGATTCTGCTTAACACATCCATTTTTAGAGTTATCTGCTAATGTTCTTAAAAGACCTCTATTTTCTGGTTTCCGAATAATCTAAATATTAACAATAGTTTCATAGAATCACTTCCAGAAAGCTTCACCTGTATTCACTTAGACTTGCTTCCTGCATATCTCAGACTTCAAATTTCTGTCGTTTAACTTTCTCCTGAGCCCAAAATCTTAATATTGAGCCAAAGTTTAACCTCTGTCAGTTCTGTTTTCCATATTAGTTAGGCTCACTTCCTTGACTTCTCTGTGATATCAACATGCAATCACTGTCCTGGTGTACCTCATGTACCATAGTTGCATGTTGTTTCAAAACAACAAAAAAAATCAGACAGTGTCACGTGATCTTTTTTCTTAAAATAAAGGGAGAAGGAAATCTGAGAGAGCTTTTGAGTAAAAGAAAAAGAATGATGATCTAGTACAAAATCCTAACCCTTCTCTTACTTGACAAACCCTTGACAGCATTTTATCCTGTCAAGGAAACCTTTTCTGTTGATTGCAGGACCGGTGATTTTCCTTACTTTCCTTGACAGTATGTGCAGAGGGTGAACTAAGGAACGTTAGTGTCAGGGAAATCAAAGGAAAGCACTGTAGGTGTCCCTGTGAAGTACAGGAAGGTTCAAAGAAAAAAATTTCCCTTCACCAGGGTATATATACAGAATCAGAAGGGATCTACCTTTTGGCAGTGCATCTCCGAAACAAATTATAGAAGCTATAGAATTATAGGTCTATCTTATTTCTTACACAATTTGGAGCAAAGACTTTAAGGGGTCTGGAACAGAATGCTTTTGAGTCAATTTTACTAGAAACTATTAGATAAAATGAACTATTAGTTTAATTCTATTATAGTTCTGTTGTAGTTCCTGTTCTCCTCCTTTCTTTCAAGTGCTTAAGGGATCCCCCTCCTATGATGTTGCTAAGAAAGGAAAGAGATATTTCTTCACCATGAGAAATGAAATATGTTCCTTCCAAAAAATGGTGATGGACATGTTTTCTTTGAGGAAGGGAATTCACTTAGGTTTCAATCTTGAAATTCCATTTTGGTAAAGTTGCTGAAAGACTTCGTAGTCACTCTTCTTTTTATTAATAATGAGAAGTCCAGAAAGCAGCAGATTTTTGATAAAAATTTCTGATCTAACATAAACATTAAGACTCAAATACAAGCAGAAGACACATCAAGAAAAAAGCTCATTAGTTACAGAGAATATTAATGTGAATTATTCACATTGTACTAAAAAAGACAACATATACTTTATATATATATATCTGCACATATTTAAACGTTTAAATATAAATATATACACACATATATATATTTGAACATGAATCTGTTTAGATCATTTGGTTAAATGGCATTGTATATGCTTCATCCTCAGTGAAAAGTTTTACAGTCTGACAGAAAGACAGAATGTCACAAGAGAAAATTTATTCACATCCTCTTAATGTTTCATTTTCTGACAAATAATTTAAATGCTTTTGAGCAGAAATATCAGCGTTTGTGGGACTTATTTTCCTGTCTATTTTTATTTTAGGTTAAAGAAGTAATCCTGGCTAAGCAAAAATTATCAACTTCAGTCAAACCTTCCGACAGCAACACAATGCAGAAAAGTACAAGGTAATTCCTTTTTTTTTTTTTTTTTTCAGGTTAGTTTTAATCTTTGTACATTAGTTATTCAATTGCCAGAGTATTTGCATCTTACTGAGTATCTTGATGTTGAAAGTACAAAAATATTGATTTGTATACATTACAACTGTGTATAAAATCCTTAGACTAATGGCCTGTCTGGTGCTGTTTATGAAACGATCTGCTCCAATTGCAGAGCCAAAAAAGCACTTATTTCTGTAGATCAGTTTTGTTCCATCAATTCATTCAAATTATTGAAGTAGTGCACCTAAACCTATACCACCACTACTGGGAGTTGTCTCTGCAAAACTCCTTGTTGTGTAGCCTCTCAAAACTATAAAAAAAAAAAAAAGATTTTGAATCTGTCTCACAAATGTATTTGCTCACTGATAGAGCATACACATTGAGCTACTGCACTAAGTAGTTCCAAAAAGCAATTCTGCAAGGTTTTTGTTTTCTTGGGGTGCATTAAAAGGATCATTGCCAGCGAACCAAAAGAGATTCTCCTCCCCCTCTCCTCTGCCTTGGTGAGGACGCATCTGGAGCACTGTTTCCAGTTCTGGTCTCCTCAGTTCTAGAAAGACAAGGAATTCCTGGAGAGAGTCCAGTGGAAAGCAACAAAAACACAGAACTAGTGGGATATGTGGCCCCGTTCTTATGAAACTAAAGCATCAATGGCAGTGGCTGCAATTCCTAGTGGCCATTAGTGCAGATAGACACAGGGCTCGATGGCCACATGGCCTTACTAAATACAGACACTTTGATATGTGTTGATATATTTTGCTTTTCCTCATTCTGTAGGCAACAATATTCATACCATTATGAGATATGGTAACTGCAAAGTTTGTTAAGGAGCTTATTTGTACCGGAAATGTTAGATTTCCTTTTGGTTTGTTGTTGATAGAAAGGCTAAGCAGTCAGTAAAGATTAGCATTACAGATCATGACTGTTCTTGGTCTCAAGTATTCAGGATGCTTGCCAAATGGCACTGCAAGTATCTCTCATGTCATTTTTCCTGCTTTTTATTTCTTAATTTTAATGAGGATTATTTGTGTCTTCTTTACTTGACTGGCCTGCCTAGTGAGAAGACAGTAAGATGACTGCAAGAATTTGTTGACATTCCTAATGAGTCACAACCACTGTACATTTTCCTTAGGCAGCAGTGATTACAACAGTTCACCTTCTTAATTACTATTTCAATTATTTCTTAAAAGATCCAGACCAAATGATGGGCCTTTGTTATGCAAAAGCAATGGTTCTTTCCAGCAGATGCAAAAGCTATAGCCTTTGAACATTAAAATAAATCAGTTAAAATAAATTAATTAACTTCTTTCTCGGAGAAAATTAGGTATTTCTTCTTTAGATATGTGATCTCTCTTCTAAATGGATTCTTCCAAACAGCAAATGAGCTGGCAACTAGTGGGTTGCTGCTATATATTTCCTCAGAACTCTTTGTGTACCTTTAGATTTGACTACAAAGGATGTGACTGAAGAGTAATAATGAAACAGGCCGTATATCCAGCCAAGTGGTGAACTAGAAGTACTCCATGGCAAAGTGCAGATTTGTTCAATTTCAGAAACCTTTTCAATTTCAGGAACCTTTTAAGTAATTCTTAAAATATTTACCAAAGACTTTGAAGGAAAAAACAGTTTTTACTGTTAAAATATTGCAGGACTGCAGATCACAAAAGAAGTAGGAAAGAGGCATTCTGAATTACAGCTCTTACTAAAAATACTAAGTTTTCACCTCTTAATTTGAAAAAGCGCTGACTAGCCAGATGTTAAAAACTTGCTGAATAGTTGTCTGGTAGATTACAGAAGAATATTCATTACAGTGATTACATTTGACAACTACAGATGTCTTTGCTAAATTCCGTCAGACATAATCTGCTGAACTATAATATAGTGCTTTAAATTTCTTAACTCGTTAGCTGTATTAGATGATGATGTTTATTACTTCTGCCACATTCTGTGACTGTATGTAAAACTGTATTTCAAACCTTCTAAGAGATAAGTTACCTTAGCAGGAATTTGGTTTCTTGATTTATTATACTTACTGAGCATCTACTAATATAGCAGCTGCATCTGTCAGGCTTAACTGTTATTGGCCTCAGAATTCATTTATGAGGAAAAGAAGCTAAGTTTGCCATCATTACATAGGTGAAGTTTATACATAGGTAGGAATTGACTTTTATGAAGTTATACTGGAAATTTAAGAGTAACAGTTACATAAACTTAATGATTCTTTTCCTATACACTCAGCTTTAGACTGTTCCTCCTATATCATACTGGAAAAGAAATTAAAAAAAAAAAAAAAAAGAAGAAAATGGGAAATGTCTCTAAGTGTTAATACACACTGTTGATGTTTGACATGGCAGGCAGCTCAGCACCACTCAGCCATTCGTTGACTCCCAAGAGGGAGAGAACTGGAAACAAAATAGAACTTGTGGGTTGAGATAAAAGCTATTTACTAAGACAGATAGAGAAATGGAAACAAAAAATGCATTCTAATTTGAATCCTTGAAATAATCTTTCCAAGTGTAGGACTTCTCTCTTCTCCACAAATCTTTCCCAGTGCACCTCTGCAGTTTACAGAAAGAGAAGTGACAAACTGGAAAGGAGAGAATTTAAGGTTGCAAAAAGGAATACCATAGAACAAAAGGAATAATTTCCAAACTGGAAAGGTGAAGTAAGAGGAGGCTAGAAGTTCCTTGGAGCTGTAGACAAAATAACCTGAAGGAACTGCAAGAGGATTTATGCAGTTTTTCAAAACCCAAATTCACCTTCATTTCTGTTCTGAAACCAAGAATGAACATAGAATCATAGAATCACTCAGGTTAAAAAAGACCTTAAAGATCCTCTAGTCCAACCCTGACCTAATCATACTGCCCTAACTCTAACAACCCACCACTAAATCATGTCCCTGAGCACCACATCCAAATGGTTTTTAAACACATCCAGGGATGGTGACTAAATCCCCTCCCTGGGGAGCCTATTCCAGTGCTTAACAGCCCTTTCTGTAAAGAAGTGTTTCCTGATATCCAACCTAAACTTACCCGGGAGCAACTCGAGGCCATTTCCCCTCATCCTGTCACCTGTCACCAATGAGAAGAGACCAACCCCGCTCTGCTGTAAGCACCTTTAACGTTTAACATTTTAACTAACAGACAGGTAAGCACAACTGAAACGTGACCTACAGAAAAGATGAATAAATGTGTGGAAAGATCACAACTGGCAAATCAGTTAACAGTTCTACTGAGATATCACGAGGATGTTCTACAGAGAATTGTTCTCAGATGTGCAGAAATAATATTTTCAGGCTACATAGTTTGATATCTTTTATGAAGATTCTGATAATTATTGCTCTCAATGCAAGTTACATTGCCTGAAACAGAAGAAAACATAGTAACAGTAGTACAGTTGACTTTTTAAACAGAAAGTAGATCAGGCCCTACTAAGCAACATTTTAAAAAGGCTTTTTTTTTGCTGTTAAGCTTAAAGTGTAGATTGAATTCAGTTCTCATGGAGGCCCAGAGCTAATCAAAATATAGAGGATACACCTAACACAAAAGAAAAAAGGCGGGATGCTAAGAAGCAATTTGAAAATTAATTTGCTCACACAAACTAATAATCCATACCTTATGGGTGAGGACACTTCAAAAAATTATTAAAAATGCTGTTCAGTTAGCTCTTGGTCTCTGAAATCTAAAATCATCTCAAGATGACCATATGTGACGAGGATAAAAGACTGAAAGCATAGGCATACTTTACAGTGTTTTTATAATGATTCAGAACTTTGTAAACAGGGTCTTAAGAGTTTGTTAGAATAAAGTGTTTTTAGTGTAAGCTTCTCTGCTGTTTATACAGGACTCAGCTTTGACTAACAAATTCAGCAGTGCTTTTTATTTTCCTGGGACAATTAAGGAGTAAAAATATGATTTAAGATGGATTTGTATATTGGACATATTGGAGCATGTTTCTTACTGACAGACAAGGTCAGTTTGATATTTGGTGTCTTGAAGTGATTGTGAAAACAAAGGTGAGGGACAGAACAGTGAAGCTGAAACTTGCATGCTAGTATTGTCTCTTCAAAACTGTTGGTAATACCTTGTAAATATCACTGGAAATGCTGATGCAAGAAAAAAAAACTTTCAATCAGATATCAGATTGTATTTTCTGGATCACAAGTATGTAAAAATCTTTGGCAATTCAAACTCCTATTGAAATTTGGAAGTCAAAACCAGAAAACGTAACTGTCAAACCATTAAAATATCAAATATTGGAATTAAGAATGGTGTGAACAAAAGTGTAAATTATATTAAAAAAAAGATCAAATTATCAGATTTGTACTCTGTCACACTCCAGATTGATCAGCAGGCTGCTATAGTCATGCAAAATTGAAGGACTGTCATTTTTTTTTTTACTGCAGATTCTTTTTTAAATCGTCTTTCAATTGTGTTGAGATAGAAAAAAAACTTTCTTAGGGAAAGAAACGCCAGAAAAAAAACCAAAACCACTTAATTCAATACGACTTATTTATATGATGATCTAATAATCTTCAGACCATCATTATTCTCTGAGTAGAAACCACTCAGCAGCAGATATCAGTGCCTGAAATTGAAGTCATTTACAAACATTGAGGATTCTAGATATGATGTAGTTGATCCTGCAAAGAGCTGTTTTACCACTGCTTTTGAAAAAGTATTAGCAACAAGAATATTTTTCACTCTGCTGGAAAAAAAATTCTTCAGATGATCTAAAACTCATTCTTTCTCCCACATTTTGTTAGATAGTCATGACATCCTCAATAGTCATACTATCTTTTGCATAGATGCGTGATGAGAAGAGCATATTTCCAGGAGATGTGCAATGGCTGTTCTGAAAGTAATGCCTCCTATTCAACTATGTTGGCTCACAACATCAGAGGAAGGTACTGGTGGTATGGCAGTACAGACTGAATCTTCCCAGCAGTATTCTGTTACATTTTGTTGCCATGTGACAGATGGCAGCAGAGGAGCAGTCTGACAAAACAGCATCTGACACGGAAGTGCATATGAAACAAAGGTTTGAAATTGCATTCTTTCATGCAGAAAAAAGGGCATCAGCTGACATTCATTGACGTCTGCTGAATGTTTACAGGGACCAAACAGTGGATGTGATCACAGTGAGGCAGTGGGTGGCATATTTCAGCAGTGGCAACAATGACATGAGACAAAAACCATGTTCTGGATGGCCTCGAAGATATTTACAAATGCAGCATGCAGGCTCTTGTCCATAGCTGATGAAAACTCACAGCTATGGTGGTGACTATGCAGAAAAATAGTATTTTGAAGCTGAGAGTTTGCCCTGTCAAATAGTGATATTGTGCTCTTTGCATCTGTTGTAGTTTCTGTGGAAATAAATAGTAAACAGTAATTTCGGAGTGACTTGTGTATGCATCATAGATGCACTGACTTCAGCATAATTAAGTCATGTAATTGTCCAAACATTTCTATCATGATAGCTGAGAGAGTATCATGATGTGTACTAAACAAGTACAGAATATCTGACCTGTGTTTGACTTTCAGTCTTTCCTATTGTTGTTGCTAAAAGATAATTCTAGATAACATTTGCTGATTGCACTTTGAGAATGACTGGTGACTAGCTTGTTGATGTGGACTGTTAACTTATGATACTCGTGGTTAATTAGTTTTTGGTGTATTGAAATCTATTCTGCTTCTAAGCAATGAATTATTCAAAATCCATAGTGTTGATTGTATTTTCATGACTAGCAATTTGTACAGTTTTAGAACAAATGTGAATTACCACTACTAATTACAATACGTCAAATAAAGGTAAATCTTTTCTACCATGTGACTGAAGCACATGCTGAGGTTGATTAATTTTAACATTTACACTTCTTTACTTTTTTTTGAGATGCTTAAAATTAGTGAGTCACCATTATTGATTATATTAGTATTCCAGACAGACTGTGTTCTTTATGGAATCCCCCAGTGGCTACTTATAAAATCCTTCAAGGTGACAGCACTTTCCACAAATGGCAGAGGAAACAGAAATGTTTCTTAGCTCAAAGGGATGAACATTTTCTGGAATGCTGCCACAAAATGAATCCACTTTTGTATCATTCAACTGTGTAGTATAGTTAAAAGTCTAACCTTATAAATGGAAGAACATTCAGAGTAAATAAATAAATTTTCTTATATCTTTGTTCATAACAGATTTTCTTACTAGCTTTTGTTTTCATCACCTGTGGGAAAAGGTTATTCTGATCATTAAAGGCATGGGCTTCTCCAGGCATTTCCTGCCCAGCAAAATGAGTAAATAATTCCCTTAAAACAGTAAAATTCTAGTGGTGTAAGGCTGAAAGAGGTGGGTAGGCTGACTACTGCCTCCTCTGTTAGTCATGTTTTCCTTAGCACTAGCGTAGGAGAAGAAACCTGCCTCTTCATTTCTCCAGTACTTGGGGAGAGATACAACACACGGGCATGAGCTGGGAGACCAATGAATAAGCACTGGCAGACTTTGGAAACTTCTTGACAAAACTCCTACTTTTGTAATAACTAAAGATGGTGTATTTCCTTCCCTCCTTCCTTCCCTCTCTTTCTTTCTCAACAAAGAGAGTTGTTTTAAATGCTGCAAGACAAAGTATATTTCAAATCTTTGATCATCGTGTGGTGTTCACAGAACCACAGAACCACAGAACTGTAGGGGTTGGAAGGGACCTCTAGAGATCATGGAGTGATCTCCCCCCTGCCAAAGCAGCTCCCTAGCCCAGGTTGCACAGGTAGGCATCCAGGCGGGTCGTGAACATCTCCAGAGAAGGAGACTCCACCACCTGTCTGTGCAGCTGTGCCAGTGCTCCGTCACTGCACTGTGAAGGTTCTTTTAATAAGTGGACTGTATGTACATCTCTAAATGTGATCTAAAAGACCTTCCTTAATAGCAGTTGAATCTGAAGATTTTTTATACTTCTAGCCTTTCTTCTACTATTTCTTCTTTTCATAACGCAAACGTTGTTAGTATTTACACTAAAAAACCCACAAATTAGCTGATATAAGCACACAAATTAGTACAATTACATTTTCTGTCTAAATAAAGGAGTATCTCTGCTTTCCAAAGATGAATCTGTCATGTTGTAATTAATAATCACTTAGTGTGGTAACAATGAACAGAAAGATGAAAGAGCAATTACGCTTGTAAAATCCTGTCTTACATCGGAAGCCAATCATTTATAATATGGCACCAACAATCTTCATGTCTTGATTTTCGGCAAATTATGGATGCCAAAAAATTATCTATCAGTGTTCATTCTTCGTGAGGTAGAGATTTTTGACACTGAAGTGAAGATTGTTTTTGTTTTTGTTTTCCATTTGTTTCCCTCTTGTTTCAGGAGCAGACAAGTTGAGAAATTGGAAGTGGATCCTAGTAAATATTCATTCCCAGATGTGACAAAGATAATCCCAGAAAAGGAACGAATTGGACAGGGACCTATTAAGCTACATCCAGAGAAGATTACAGGGACAACGGAAAATTATGTTGATTTTGAAAATAATGAAGAAGTGCCTCCCTTAATTTGAAATGTTCTTAATTAGTCACTCCATTTGTAGTCTGTATACCTGAATTGTTTTCATGATCCTATGTGTAGAATACAATCTAGCTGAAATTGGAAATTACATTACAATTCTTACCATAAAGTTCATGATACCTCTGTATTCTGGTGTATTTTCAGGAAGTATATTGCTCATATATATGTATTTTTCTTTTCTAGGTTGTTTTCTCTGTAAAGCCCAAATGAGTGTGGGAACCGTTTGAGTCACGTTTTCATTTTTTTCCCAAAGAATTACTGTTTAACTTAAAAGATGGCTTATTTGTGAAAAACAAGTTGAGAATTGTGTTTATTCTGACTGAACTACAGGTAGCAGAAAAATCTGTGTATTCTTCCAGTGCTTTCTTTTTCACTTGAAGAATGTGACGTATTCTGGGAGTGAGAGACATTGCTTTACTCTGCCATACACAAGTGCATTTCCCAGCATAATACCGAGCTCCTGTACTCTGGAGTTTGTATACTAATGTCACTCGTCGAAAATGTTGGAAGAGATAACTCTGAACAAGGTGTTTCAGACATGTGGCACTGTGGGGAAGATGAGAGAAGACAGAAAGATTTCCTGTTCTTCTAAATACAGCTGCTCTGAACTGTTCCAGAATTTTCAGGCAGGCACCCTTTAAAGTGTCGAGACTGATTTTTAGCTGTTGTTAGCATTGAAAAGAAATAAGACTGTGAAGCAGGAATGGGATGAGCCGCTACTTCCCTAATTTATAGCTGATTTTTAGCAACCAGAGACTCTGCCATCATATTTTCCCCCCAGCTTCTGAATTGCCCTGGAAGTGAAACAAGTGGCATCAAAGAACAAATGTATTCTGAATTAACATTTCATAATTGAAAATGATTGAAGTAAGACCAAATTTCCTTTTCTCTCTCCAGTTTCCCAAGATAACAAGGTTCATATCATTCTTACCTCAGTTCTGTTTTCAAAAGTAATTTTGGTTATTTTTTCCCTGTTTGACAGAAGAGTCCCAGAAATAATCAGCTCCTCTTCACAAGTGAAAATGGCCACTAAGTAGTAAGAAGGGGATATTCCTTATGCTTCAGCCATTGGGTGGAGAGAGCTTAGGCATTACTTACTCTGTTAGTAGTCACTCAGCTTTTCAGTATGTCAGTAGCTCTTTGGGCATGTTAACATTCTTGCTTAGGTGGTAGTTATACAAAGCAGGAGACGTGGAGATGGGGCTCTGAGAACCTGGGGCAAGCTGACAGGTGTGTAGGACATATTTACAAAATATGCTTAGACCTTGAGTTGCTATGGAAGGAGATGGTGGACAATGAGAGGAATAAGAAATCTTGCAGGAGGGTCATACCAAGTATTCCCACGTTGAGCTGTTGTCGAAATGTAAGAAATCCGTGGGGGACATGTGACATCAAATCAGAGGAAACCAAGCCTTAGTAACTCTGTTGTCTACAGAACAATTGATTTCAGGATGAATGTGCCTGAATGCCTCGTTTGACATTTTAGGAGGGGAATTAGCATTTAATTCTACATTAAAATCAATAACTTCCCTTTCTTTTTTAAGACCAACTTTGTTTAAAAAAGAGAAATGAGAAAAAAATCAGCAACAACAACAACAACAACAAATACACAAAGAGGAACTACAACCAAAAAAACAAAATAAGTGATTTAGGCTACCTTGCTAATTAATTTGAAACTGTTTCTCTGTAAAGAAAGACTTCTTTGGCCCTGCAGAAAGAAAATGCTTGATTCAAAACGGCTTTTACTTCTAGCCAAATGGAATGAAGCGAGCAAATTAAACTCAGAAAGTATCAAAGGGTATTTTGTGGTTAGATTTTATTTTTGTCTTTAGGATAGAAAATTAATAAGATGTATTTGTAACGGAACCACTAAAATGCCACTTAAAGTATGTTGTTTAAGTAGCAATCGAGGTTCATGTAGAGCCCATAATATTAGTCGATGAGTAGGAAATTTAATGATTTATTCTTTGAAAGTGGTCTCTTTTTTACTTCGAAAAACAATGCAAAAAATGCAGTGGTTAGAAAGAAAACTTTGCTATTGAATTCTGCCTTTTTTAGCCTCTCTGAAGTGCTGTATGTTTCTCCATAGTTGTTCAATGTAAGATAAATAGTCTTTATTTTTAAAGTGTAATGGAGAGAAATAGAATATATCCATCAACTCAGGCTAATGGGTTGAATTGATGCATTTTCTTCAGTTGCAACCTGAGAAGGTTAAAAAAATTGAGTTTCATACTAAAGCTGCATACACAGAGAGATGAAAAGAAGATGTATTTATCACAGAGATATTCACCAAAGTTGGATTTGGACATGCGTGCTCTATTATAGGATCATCTTGGATTGTTCTTTTCCCATCTTGTACACTGATCTCATTTTTCCAATTCCTGAGAAAATTCATTCAAGATGTAATCCTCTCAGCCCTGAAATCTACTTAATTAGCTCTACTCTTTTAACCTGAGTTCTAAATGCTCATGCTATCTTATGCAAATGTGTATCCATATTAGGAGACCAGTCAAGCACAGTACAGTTTTCAGCAGACTGATAGGCAATTTATCCATTGATTTCATTCAAGTCTACTTTTTTTTTGGGCGTGAAGGTATGAATTTTGCTGACCTTGGGATGGTGAGGAAGAGAAGCTCCATAACCACTTTGAGACAGAACACAGTTGATTTTTGGCAGCAGATCCAAAACTGTCTATCTTGTATCTTTATTGATTGCTGTGGGGATTTTATGATGTTCCTAAGAGATGCTTGTCTCTGAAAATCTGGTAGGGCCAATCCACATTGCAGACTTCCAGCCAATAGATTAGCCTGCTGAGCTTTAGGAGTCATGCAAAGCAAGCATCCATGCAGCCTGGTAATATAAGATTATTTCATTTTTCCTAAGGAAAATTTGACCTTTGCTGTCAAACCAAAGGATAATACAATCTTTATATATTTAAAATAGTTTATATTACTATTTATAAACCTAGTGAAAACTCTCTTTTATTATTTTATTATTATCCTCTTAAATCTCGTCAGGTACTCTCAAACTTGCTTTTTACTTCCAATGTGTGGGATTTTGGTGCCCCAATCCCTGCATAGAAGTTCAGGGATGTGAGAGGTGTAGGAAGCCTGACTGGCAGTGAAGGCTGAGGCAGATAATTTGTTGAGTACCTCAGCTTTCTTTGTGTCCAAGGAAACCAGTAATGACAGCTCTAGTTGGTCTGTCCAGTACCTGGACTGGACAGTGAGGATATCCTCAACAGACTCCAGGAGTCTCCTGGATTGCTTGCAGCTCACCACGTTGCTGTCTTAGCACACATACATGTAGTTGAAATCCCCCATCAGGATGAAAGCCTGTGAGCACAACGCTTCTTCTAGCATCCTTATGATAGGAATATAATAACAACAAAATCCACACTGGGACTTCTACTGATGCTACCAGGAATACAGTTTTCAGCATAGCACATCCTTGGCATCTGGGGAGAAGTAACTCAGAAGTTACAGCATGTGTCATAAAGCAGGAACACTAAAAAGCTCTAAACTATAAACATTTTTTTAACTCAGAAACTTCACAGAAAATATGTGGATAAAAGAGGGGAGTGGTGAACATTTGGTTAGAAAGATGTGAGTTGTGGCTGTGCTTTGACCCCTGCTTTTGTGTTCTCAGTGCTAACCATCTGCAACTCTACTGGCAGCAGAATTATTCCTGTTTTACAGTGTACATAAATTTGTGTTGGCTCCTTTGGTGTTGCAGCCAGGCAGGCAGCCATCTGATTTTTTTAATTAAAGAGCTCACTGAGATAGATAGTATTACAGTATGCTTCCAGATTTAAATGAAAGTGCATCATCAGTACAAAAAAATTCCAGGAGAAAACATCCACAGAGATTTTTCAGTTACTTGTGAGGCACTGCTGTAGTGAAGCATGCCATCATCTTATGGAAGAAATCCAGACTTACTCGTTCTGCACAGAAATCCATTCTGGAGTGGGTTTTTTTCAGCAGTCACTTTATTTACTGAACCATGAACCCAAGGCTTTGTATGAGTAACAGTTAAAGGTGCTGATATCCTGCAGGAATCTCTGAACTTTTTATGTGCTCATCATCAGCATCTGGTTACATTTTCAGATGTTAAGTGCCCTCCCTTGTGTCTATAGGAAGAGATGCATTGATTTCACTAAAATTATTCTCAAGAAAAATATATATCTGTTTCAATATATGCTTACCATTCAGTTTGATCTGGCAGTTCACGTATGAAACTGTATTGCTTTCAAGCATTATTTAAACTTTTTCAGATCTTCCCACAAGTGCTGAGATTTGGTTTGACTGTCCTCAGAGTGTTAGTAAAGTATCAAAGGCCCCTGAGATGTATTAATCTGTAGCACTGAGATCTGAATGTCTCGTTGGATTACTTCGTGCTAACTGTGTTGGGGTGATTTCTGTGGGGCTGAAGGTAATTTTTCACACTTTATCAGCTGTGATGAGAAACATAATTACGTCTGTGATCTGTAAAGCAATTTCTCCCTCTTTATCAGTGTTTGACAGTGGATGTTTAACAACATGGCTAATCAAAAACAGATTGCACTACTAGATTTAATGAGGCAGTGAAAGGGTTTAATGACTAATGAAAGTTTTATAAAGTTTGTTTCTTAGTTTAATATTTGCTTCTAAGTAGCAGAGAAACGTTTGGCATGGAAGTTGAACTTCTTCAGTCAAAGATTTTCCCTGGGTCTGCTCAACTCTGAGCTGAAATCTTACATCTAGTTCACGTTCTCTTGTTAGATAAAAATACGCTTCTTTCCCATTGTGTCAGTTCAGGATTTGATGTATAAAATGTATCCAAGGTCAACTGGAAAAATGACTTTTTGAATCAGCTTTGGAGGCAAGTGGGAGGGACATTGTTGAGAATCAGCCAGCTGTGGTATCTGAATTGCAGTATGAATCAAATCACTACATACCATCATAGGTGGAGAAGTCTGGCTTATATAAAGCACTGAATGAGTTTCAGAACCTGCTACCTCCTGAGATATCAGAACTTCAGTTTGCCACGTGACCCTTGAATCAAGAAATGAATGGATCCTTTTGGTTAGACTGAGGTTCCAGGTTT
The DNA here is from genome assembly GCA_036925125.1 of Oreortyx pictus. NCBI lineage: Eukaryota > Metazoa > Chordata > Aves > Galliformes > Odontophoridae > Oreortyx > Oreortyx pictus. The sequence goes on from JAUPFR010000003.1 coordinate 7,776,162, forward strand.
TGCTCCCTGGCTGTAAAAACTTTGTGAAGCGTTTTTTGATACGGAGCCTCTTTCCATCTGGAAGAGAGGATCCAAAAATTCGGTCTATCCAGTGAATGAGTGCCTGTGTATGAATGCAGGTATAAAAGTTTTCCCTGCTGCTTGTGCTCTCACCACCTTTGTATTTCCTATTGCATACTGGGGCATCTGTGAGATAGTTTTTATCCAAAAGGAATCAGTTTGCACACACCGAGGTTGCTGGCAATGCACGTAGAGAAAAGCAGGAGACCCACTTCAAAAGTGCCATCGAGTTTTGGATTAAAACTCTGATGTAAGCAGACTTCTCCAGTCCATTTACACTGCTGCTTGTCTGTGTGGTAATATTTTGTATCATTCATGCTGATTTTAGAGTTCTTGTTTTATGTTCATGGGAACTTGCCATTTGCTTTTGCAAAAGGAATTTGAGTAAACATTTTGATGAGCAGTGTAACTCCCTAATTCGGCAAGGCATTATGGCTTGAAGTCAAGATCAGTGTCACTTAAGGTAAAATGCCTTTGGAATAAAAAGCCCTCAGCACTCAGAACTGCAGATTCTTTGCTCCAGGTCCCTGTAATTCAGACCTGACAGATTCCCAGAAATATCAGAGCTTGGCTGTTTTATTCAGTCTCTACAGTGCTCCTGAGGAGCTTCATTGGCATTGAGTTTATTGGCAAACCAAGAATAAAAGACGGTAAAAGATTTTTCTCCGTGTCTTCTAGAATGCCCCAAACGTGGAGGTGTTCAAGGCCAGGCTGGAGCAGGCTGACCTAGTGACTGGATGCTCTGCCCGTGGCAGGGAGGTTGGAGTTCAATGATCTTTGAGATCTCTTCCAAACCAGGTTATTCTGTGATGTTACATAAGGTGACATACCTCAGTGTACTGATAGGTCAAGCTGTTTGAGGCAGAAGTATTTTCCCCTTTGCATTTAGAGGCACTAAACTATTGTTCCATTCAATCACCCATCCACTTGTGACTTTCAGAATTTCTTACTTTTCTCAGACAGGTTGAGCTGTGGATCTCATTTTATAGCCTCAAAATTTATCTCAGCAAATACCATCATCTCACTATTCATCTCTTTTTCTGTAGTGTTTGGGAAGATGTTGAACCACCCAGCTGTGAGCGGAGGTCGCTCTGGGGATCCACAAATAATCCTCTTCCATTGTGAGAGCTGGTCATTTATCTTACACTATTTTCTGTCTTTGAGCAATTCTTAAACCTTGAGGTGACCTTCCTTCTTATCCCATGACAGCTTCATTCCCTTCATAATCTTTCAGTCTTGTCAAAAGCTTTCCAAAAAAGGTGAGTGCATTGGATCAAGTAGAACATCCTTTTCCACATGCTCACTAAAAATATTTCTTTTTAAATTGAAATATTAACACAAGGATTTTCAAGTGAGTGATGATGTCAGTTGTTTCCATTTTTTCTGCCTTTTGCCATCTGCTTAGAGGAATCTGTAACATATAGGATGATTGGTTCCTACTTATAACTTTTGTTTGGCGATGTGGGAATACATAAAATAAGTAAGGAATTGGATATTAGGAAAAAGCTCTTCTCAGAAAGAGTGGTGATGCATTGGCACAGGCTGCCCAGGGAGGTGGTGGAGCCACTGTCCCTGGAGGTGTTCAAGAAATATGGAGATGTGGCACTGAGGGACATGGTGTAGTGGAGCGGTGGTGATGGGTCGATGGTTGGATCTTAGAGTCCTTTCCAACCTTAATGATTCAAATATTTGATTCTACAGTTCTAAATTCCTAGGTTATTTGCTAATAGGTGCCAGACAACTGCCATCTTCATTTTCAACAAGTACGAGCAGCAATGCATTTCTCAAAAATATTCTTTTAAGTGGAAAGTCATTCCAGAAGAAATGTCTCCAACAGCTGGTAGCACAAGTTCTTAATTTTGCCTTCAGGATCTCATTTTCAAATCCATTTTTATTCTTATTTTTTTTCCAAAGTCAACAAAACCTTATTCTACACTGAGCTGGAAATAGCCAAATGTTCTCTTGATCCTTTTAGACTTGATAGAACACGTCATTTGCACGTCAGTATTCTTTAGTAGATCCACATCGTACACCATTTGCATGCACTTGACTGCATGACAATTAACAAATGAATACCCACGTATGATGTAGTTTTCTCGGAAATGGTGAGATGTTAGTGAGGAGCTTTTCCATATTCATCATTTTCATTGGCATTCTGGGGAGAAGCAATTACAGTAGATATACTGAATTTATCACTGCACTCTGTTGAGTGTGCAGAATTTGACCGTTTACCCTTGGATACAGTGATAGCCTGATATAAAAATATGGCAGACCATAAAAACGCAGGAGTTTTTTAAACTTCGGTCAAGAAACTCACTGTGAATTTCATTGTAAACAATTTTGGAGTTAAATGGATCTCTGGAGTCTAAACATATTCTTTCAAGTGACATTAGCGTATACATCAAAGAACCTGAGAACATCAGTCAAGAGAAAGAGTTGTGGGCTGAATGCAGGATTTACAAACCTATACTAGTCCTTTTTCCACTATTTGTTTGGGCTATTTTCATTTCTTTCCTCCTCCATCATATTCAGGAAAAGAAAAGCCACGCACTCAAAAATTCGTCTGCATCACCAGGCAGATGTTTTGCATCCTTGGAAATAAGATACAAGTCTTTTGCAACACCTATGCATGTAAATCCAGTTGTGCACTGCTAAACCAGTGTTAAGTGTGTATTTATCAAACCCATCATAAACAGGCCATTGGTTTTTAATCCTGTCACAAAGCAGTATTTCTCAATTGGTGGTGTACAATGATGCAAATAGCACTGAGAAGATTAGAACTCGTGGCACTGGGAAAACTAAATCTCTCAGTCCTCTCTGTTTCCCTTTGCAGCACTAAGGTAGGAAATTCTCCTGTACCTATTTCAAGGCCACATATTCCATCCACATTGCTGCACAGAGCCCTGCAATCTTGAGATGAAATCCTGGTTGAAAGCTCACCCATCCAAACCAGTTTGAGGAAAACATGAGGCCCAGCTGTAACAGGAGGTGAAGCTATAGTAGCAGCGGATGAGGAAAAAACAAAGCAGTCTTGCTTATCTGAAAAGAAGAGGACTTTCATTCCTTCTCACAGATTTACTTAGAGTTTAACTGAGGACAGCAGTTACTCTGTGCCAGATTGGAGAAATAAAATCCTGCCTGTGGAAGTTAATTCAATCTATCTGTGAGATATATGGGGCACTGCTGTCTTGACCTGTGCTTGCTGTCGTATCTCAGAAATTGCACACACCAATGCCATCTTGTTTCCCTACTCCAGGCTGCGGATGCAGCCCTTCCTGTCCATGACTTGGTGACAAATGCATTTTTCTCCATCATGCTTGAGACAAGCAACACCCTAATGACACATATTTCTCTCACTTTTTGCTGTGTCAGATTTATTGCCTTATTGCTCTCATTGCTCATTAAGTAATTAATTTCACCCTTAATAGGGCCTAGAAAAGAGAAGAGTTGACTTTTCTTCCTACTGAAGAACGTTCTCTCCTTGTCCTGCCTTGTCTACACACCCCTGCAGGGCTGATCAGTTTAATCTGAAACCTTTAATCTGCTCTTTGCTTCTGTAGCACAGCCTTTGGCCCTGTCCAGGGATCAGAGTAAACCTCTAATTGTATTGGTTTTGCTCTTAAACTTTTCTAGTCTTTTCTGAAGCTTTCAATTTCTGAAAAGTGTGAATTTCATTTCGAAAATGGGCGGGTTCCGCACAAGATCAAATGGCTGTGCAGGAAAGCTGGTGATGTTTTGGTCCTCTGTGGCTCAGGATTAACCACCTCGCTGCCAGGAAAACCGAATTCCTGCAGCCCAGTTCCCATTTACAACCCTTGCCACAGCATAGCTAGCAAAGCTGGGTTGTGCCGAGTGCCAAATCTGGACTTTTCTTTGTCATTTCAGCACTGACTTACTGTCCAGACTGCTCTCCCTGTGCAAGACAGAGAGTGCTTTCTGTAAGTAGATAGATGAGGATGGAAAGGGACACCCTAGACAATGACGATGAGTCCAGGGGAACAATGATGGGGCTGGGGGTGAGGCAAGGGGCTCTGCAATGCATGCAGCATGGGAAACAAACAGGAGGAGCTGGAGGCCACTGTGAGGCAGGCAAACTATGACCCAGTTGCCATTACAGAAATATGGTGGGATTGCTCCCATGTCTGAGCTTGTGACTGGGGATGATAATGCTGAATCTCTATGGGTAAGGATCAGGGGAAGGGCCAACAAGGCAGACATCCTTATGGGGGTCTGTTGTAGACTCCGCTACCTCCCTTGGCAGCCTGGTCCAATACCTCACCCTTTTTTCTGAGAACGTTTTCCTAATATCCAACCTGAACTCTCCCTTGTGCCACTTGAGGCCATTGCCTCTTGTCCTATCACTGTTGCCTGGGAAAAGAGGCTGAACCCCACCTTGCCACAACCTCCTTTCAGTGGGTTATAGAGAGAGCAATATGGTCTCCCCCAAGCCTCCTCTGCTCCAGACTGAATGATCTTGTTTCCCTCAGCCACTCCCCATAAGATTTGTGCTCCAGACCCTTCACAGCTTCATTGCCCTTCTCTATGCATGCTCCAGGACCTCAGTGTCTTATAGTGAGGACCTGCCTGCAGCAGTGATAGCAGAGAGCACTGTATCTATCTGATAGATTTATTTTCCACTAGAAAGCTTCCCCAGCTTGCTTTTAGATAAAATTTTGTCCACAAACTAAATTTGCAAGACTACTACAAAGCAGAAGGGTTTACATGGAACAAAAATTGTCTCAACAGTTTAATAGGCTGCTTTTGAAAATATGGCTAATTATTCATTTGCTTTCCAATTCCACATTTCTTGTATAAACGAAGGTCTTTTGTGATTATGCTCTGCTTTTTTGGACATTATGTTTCATTGGCAGACAAACCTTTAGTGTACTTTTTTTTTTTTTTCCTGGAGTGAATCTAATGCTCTCTATAGATAGTGGCAAGTCTGGCATTAAGATCGGGAGCTGTATGTGCTACATAAAGGAGAAAATAAAATCTGACACAAAATGTGTCAGTGGAGTGCCAGAGCACATAAAAGTAATGGTCCAGGAAATGCTGGCTCCTACCCTGGAGATCCTGCGAGTTTAAGACTTGGTTACTTGTGAAAAACATCTGCACATAATCTGTGAATTTATGTCATTGTGTTTACCCAAGCAAAATGAAATCTAGGGAGTTTGGTGCAGGCAGTATCTGAGACACATTATTCAAAAGTCAGCACGGAGCATGTACAGAACTCACTGCATACATTCTTGGGAAATTCATTTCCTGTGAAGAAAAATTCTTCATGGGCAAGGCAAAGAAAATCAGATACAAAAACAAAATGAGGTCGGAATATCACTTCCTCAAGAGAGCCAGCTTTAATTCTTGCCCCACGTCTGACTTTAGAACAACAGAATGGCTTTTTCAAACAAGAAATGTGTGGCTTACCTCATCTAAATTTAAGTGATAAGTCCAATACCATTCAGTATCAATGGAAAGAATCTCCAGAAAGTTTCTCTGTAGGCTGAACACACTCCTAACACTTTAAAATGAATATACACCTACCTACTTATACCTGAATATTGTATGACTGTGTAACTTCTTCACAGTGAAGGTGACGGAGCACTGGCACAGGCTGCACAGAGAGGTGGTGGAGTCTCCTTCTCTGGAGACATTCAAGACCCACCTGGACGCCCACCTGTGCAACCTGGGCTAGGGAGTTGCTTTGGCAGGGGGGTTGGACTTGATGATCTCCAGAAGTCCCTTCCAAGCCCTACAATTCTGTGATTCTGTGATTCTGTTAACATTAAGCCTGAAATTTCAAGTACTCTAGAGTCAAGGAATGGCAGAAGACATGGTTCTTTTCAGAAAATTGCCTCTCCTTCATTGCACTCACCTGGCAATCTTTATTGAGTCTTTCTTGTCTTTATATACAGAGAGACAAAGAATGAAAAGGCAGGAGTGAATTTGCACTGAAATGAACCATCACAATTGTAGAAATTCCTGGCTCTTTCATGCCTAAAATATCTTCTTTGAACTAAAACTTGTGTTAATCTTATTTTTATTTTCAATTCATTTAATTCTGAAAAATGCTTTAAGCTCCAGATATTCTGAAAGAAGGAGCAGACAATTATATACTCTAGCTTAATAATCAGAAGGAAGAGAAAAGAATATTAAAACTATCCATGGTCTATGCCAGAGCCCCAAACGTTTTCCCTGAAAACTAATTACATCTTGGCATATGGAGTCCTGGCAAAACCATTGCAATAAAAATAGAGGACAATAAAAAAACAATTCTCTCCATTTAAAAAATAATTCATAGAGCAAATCTCCTTGGCCTCCTGCTGCTTGCAAGCTGTTAATATAGAGCGGAGAGGAATGGTTCTTAATTTAGTCTGGACTTTCTTCTAAGAACTGCCAATTCTTCAGATGCTGGGGGAGAACTGGAGTAGAAGAGCTGTCCAGAATATCAGAATTATAATTGTTTTTTTTCAGTCTCTGCTGCCTATCTCCAGAGCGGCTGGCAAGTAATCCAATTAAAGCAAGCATCTCTTATTTGGAGATTTGAATCCTAACAAGGAAATCCAAGTTCCAGTGACAACAAGGGGAGTTTGTCATCACCTTCTGTGGAACCAATATTAAAAGAATTGTCCTTAGTTTAGAAATATCCATTGGTAAGAAGGACATTTGCTTAAAACTATTAATCAAGTCCCATTTGATTTAATTTGGGGCATTATATATGTTGGACACTTCAGGGAGATTGACCTCTACATCTCATCTACTGGTAGAGGTCTACCATGTAGATGTTTCTCTCCCAGTTACTCTTCATGCTTTTTCAGTCATAGAGAGAAATAAGCGCCTTAAAGATGTAAGTTGCCTATCTCCACTGTTTGTGACAAGGTGCCTAACTCTTCAGGCAAACTAAAGGGAATTGTCAGACTACGTTTTTGCTAAGCTAACAGTGTTGGGTCTCCCCACTGAGGCTGTGGAAGGTCTTCTTGATTTGTTTTCTTAATTCCACTTATTTTCCCAAGTAGTCCAAAATGCAAGCTGGGGATTCTCCCCAAGGGCAGTCTGGGTGCAGCTGTTCTACTTCACGGGGGAAATTTGTTTGCACAGATGTGGGAAGTTTTGCTTTGTAGCAGATAGTATGCATGTAAATAGAACCTTAGAGACCTGCTCTGGTTTACAGATCAGCTCTGCAGATGTCCACATTCAGCAACACTGAATCATAGAATCATAGAATGGATTGGAAAGGACGTTCAAGATCATCTCGTCCCATCCCCCTGTCACAGGCAAAAACATTTCCCTCTAGACCAGGTTGCTTAGAGTCCCATTCATCCTGGCTTGAATGCTTCCAGGGAGGGGGCATCCACAACTTCACGGGGCAACCTGTTTCAATGTCTCACCACCCTCACAGTAAAGGATTTCTTCCTAATATCAAGTCTAAATCTACCCTCTTCCATAATGACGGGTTTTTTTTTGCACCTGAGAGCAGCCATGCATGCAGGAAGTCTAGAAAACAAGCTCAACATTTGGAACTGCTGTGCAGCCCTGATCATTATGACTTAGAGTAAATGAGCAATCAGTGGTATGGTGAATGCATGGCTGCCTGAAAACTTGCGATGTTTATTTTCTTACCTCTGGCTGTTACACAACTGTGGTATAATTAGTGTTCAGATATTCATACAGAATAAATCAGAATTTAAGATAAATGATACTCTCATGCTGTCCTGTGGTGTCAGCACATCCCTGAAATTTCTCAAACTTCATACACTTTGTGCCTTTTAGTTTTAAGTATTTTTATTCCAAGATCCATACAAAAGAAATACTTGTAACTTTAGGCAAGAACTTGTGAAGTTCACTTGAGGTTGAATAGAGTCACATTAGTATACCTCAGGCAATGGCAATGGTGAAGGTCAGCTTCAGTCATTCCAGACACAAATCAGCTTACAAGAGTGTGATTTTTCTAGAATCTGAGTATATGCTCTATTTAAAGGATAGGAAGAATACTTTACTTTGACCGTTTGAGATATTTGAGAGTTTTAATCGGCTTAAACGTTAATATTTTCTACCTACGTTACTTGTCACCAGGAGTCATTTGTGAAAGATATTCTGGCACCTTTAAACAATTTTCATGACCACAGAATCATGGAAATGTTTGAGTTGGAAGAGATCCTAAAAGGTGATCTAGTCCAACCTCCCTGCACTGAACAGGAACACCTACAGGTTGCTCAGAGCCCTGTCCAGCCTGACCTCGAGTATCTCCAGGGTCAGGGCAGCCTCTCTGGGCAACCTGGCTAATGATGATGACAATTAATGAAAGTTTATAATACACAACTAACATACAAGTATGTTACACATTTTGAATCTAAACGAAATATACATTAAAGAAACTAGTACTTACTGTGTGCTTGGAGATTAGATGAGGCCGTGTTGATACTTTCTACCTTTGCTAGTGGAGGTTTTGATCTATTGCACTGGATTTGTTTAGCCTGAAATTGAGAGAGTCATACCTGCCATGCTTAAAATTAAGGGGGTGTGTACCTTATTTAGCTTAACAATGCCTGCAGTAATGAGGATGGCACAATATGTTGGAACATCGTCCTGAAGAAAATCCTATGAAACCAGACGCTTCTACTGACTAGAAAAAAAAAAAAAAAATCAAATTTACCAAAGTTTTATCAAGAACGTAGTATTTCTACAACTTCACCTTGTATTATCAAGAGCACTTGTAACAAATAACCTGAACAGCATAATTTATGTAAATGTTTTCTTTTTACTTTGCTTTTCATTCAGGAAACAATGTTGTATTAATCTTCCTCAACAACAGGAACACTTGGGTCTATTAACAGAACTAGAAAGCAATCAGCAGTTGTTAAGCATCTTTATTATTCCAGAACTAAACAGTAATAAAAGCAAATAAAGAATAAAACAATAAAAAAAAATATATTTACATTAACACTATGAATGGAAATGACAAGCTCTATGAACATTTCATACCTAGTGACTTTTCCCCGGTTTACAAGTAGTAGATAGTAAAGCACCCATCAAAGTCAGAGAATGGAAATAACCTCTGGCCCTCTAATCCAGAGGGTATAAACATGTTGAAACCTCAAGATTATAAACTGAAACTGCACTGCCAGGAATGAAAAAATTGAGCAGATGTTTAACCAGTAGGGTATCTAACCATCCTATCTTCTTGACGAATTTGGAAATTGCTCAATCTTTTCATGCCTTTATACAATATGTCTTCTGCTCTAAAAATTACAGGCCAGCTCTCTGTTACGGCATGTGTCGTGTCTCATGATACAACATTAACTACATTACTATTGACTCCTCCCAGAGGGATGATTTAAGATGTTTTTTTATCATTTGAATCCCACCCTTCCTCCTGCTATGCTATTTTCTTATTAATGGTTCCTCTTGAACTCCATCATGAGCTTCACTTATGATGGTTCAGCCAAACTCCACTGCTCTTCTGCAGTCTGCTGTGGGAGTCCCTTCCTCGGGCAGAGCAGGGGAAGAAGTCACTTCTTTTTAAAATGGAGAATCCAGAGTGTAGTGGAGGTCAGACACACTGTGGTTCTCTGACATCCAAGACCTTTGACCAGAGGATTATTTATTCTGAGGACCACAGGAGTAATCTGGTGTGAAAAAGCGACAAGACTAGTGGCCAGGGGCACATGTCAGTTGTGTTAAAACTCACACTCTCAGTAAAGCCCAAAGGCATCTAATCTCAAGAGCAAAATGGTTGTGCATGGCATTTGGAAATGGCAAAATAAGTAAGAGCAACTAAACAGGCATGCCGATGACTCTGAGAGACTATGCCAGCAAAATAAACCTTGGTAAGGCAGTGTTGGACTCTAAAGGTCTGTTACCTTGTCCATTGTGGGACAGCTACTCCATGGAGGATGATTTGTGAGCAGCCACCAAGTCTCTGGTTATTATTACTCAGACAGCACTTCATCCTCAGCTTCACTTGCTGATGTGTCTTGCATTCTGCATCCCAGCGTGGCCCTGCTGTCATATACTTTCCATGCCCGCCTACTCACTGTGGAACCAGTTCAGCTTCTGGCCCCCAGCGGTGCTGGAGGGTCCCCCCGAGCCCTTGGGAATGAGGGTATTGAGAACATGATGGAATTAATCTCAGTTCCCCAAGGTCAGGGCACAGACGAAATATTTCTCAGATCCTTGTCCAAGCTAGTATTTATTGCTGCCTTGTTTTCTTCATTGTAGATTAAGTCACTGCTTGTACTGCACTCAGAGATCAGACAATGCTGCTTTGTCCTTCCACAGCAACTTCACCTCTATTCTACAACTCCTAAGAGGCCCTACCATCCTCTACCACTGCTTCCCAGCATTCTTCTCTTTGGACATCTTGATCTATCCTTTCTCTTTCCAAAAGCTGGTATTGGAATTAAATTATAATTAAATTAATAACATTATTTTTCCTAAGGGCTATACAAATGTTTGTGGGAGATGAGCTCAACTCAGCAGCCAAATGTGCACCCACCTGTGATTTTCTTCTGTCTAGAACTAGGTCTTCATTTGAAGTGGTACTAGGAAGATGAGTAAGGGTTTGTTCTATTAAAGAAGATGAGACCAATAAGTAAGGTCATTTATTATCATTGCTAGTATTCAGTAACTATATGGGAAAACAAACAAACAAAAAAAAAAACAAAACAGGAGTAAGGAGATGTGATGACTGTGATGACTCTGTAGACATCCTAATAACTTGACAACCAGTACAGAGAAAAGGGCAGCAAGTGAAGGGATTGATATTTTAAAAGCCAATTTTACCAAGGATACAGATTCAGACTGAAAAGAGCTGTCCTACTTTGGAAATTGTTTCCTAGTACACAGATGGAATACAAGAGAAAGAGTTTCAATTAGGATGCTCTACTTTCATTAAACCCAGTTCAGGAAATGCACTGATCACAATTACAAGTCTCGATGAGATTACAGAGAAAGCTGCAGAGCTTGGAAGCGTTTAGGGCCTTGTTGATCCCAGTAATGACAGCTGATGGGTGTTCAAGAGGCACTAAAGACAGAACTTTTCATTGGTTAAAGTCCTCTTAGAGGTTAAATGTAAGAGGAGAAAATAACAAAATGAGACCCAAGTCTATATCTGGGGAGAAAGTAATCAGCTGAAACACTCAGTAGGAAAAAGACACGGAAAGAAGTAATGATGAAAGAGACATAGGGAATTGCAAGCAATGAACTAGATACGAGCTTGCAAAGCTGTACAGAACCTACACTTTTTAAAAGAAGCCAGCATAATTTTGCACTGGATACTCAGGTTTGTCCCACTCCAGGCTGTAGCCACTGAGCAGCAGATACTGACATTTAGTGTTTCCATATTCTGATCTCAGTGGTCCTTCTGCCATTTACCCATTTCTGCGTTTACGACCCTACTTACACCATCAGATTTTAGTTTGCAACCCTCCAGTCAAAGCCAGTGATGGACTGATTTCACTTTAGGCATTTTTATTCAAATTGTTCACATACTAATACTTTTCTGAATATTCTACTCACATGCAAACCTGACTCTCAAGTGGTGGATGCTCCATCCCTGGAGACATTCAAGGTCGGGCTGAATGGAGCTCTGAGCAACCTGGTCAAGCTGCAGGTGTGCCTGTTCATTGCAGGGGACTTGGACCAGATGACACTTAAAGGTTCCTTCCAATTGAAATGATTCTATGATTCTACAAGTCCATATAGTTTAGAAACTTCAGCTGAAATTTGAAGGACTTTCATTTTCATGAATCATTCTCAAAATATGTTCAGAAGGTTTATTGTCTTTGATGCTGGCCATAATGGAGTTCAGATGGGTTTACAACAGGAATATGTGCAATTGTGGACTAAGCTTGATTTACTTTGACTTCTGCAGAAGGCAACACACTGAGGATAACACTGATTTCTCTTGCTCATTATGCACTTGCATTGCTTTACATTACAAATGGAGCTGCATTCAGGTAAGCTTAAAAACTTTTGGAGAAGTTGGAAAAAAGTAATAGCATAATGCTTGAAAGATTTTGGCAGAGAGAAGCGAGTTTTGAAGGGGAAAGCAGTCGCAGTGAGAAGAGACTGAAGCTGATATAAAAAGAAAAAAGAAAAAAAAAAAAAGAATATTGAATCTACTCAGTCTTTAAATTGGAATTTATCAGTGATCTCCCAGGCAGCTGATTTAACAGTAGACACTTGGAAGCATTTGGGGACCTAGTTCACTTTCATCAGACACCTAAACTTCTTTTGGATGAAAAATAGGTTTAGGAAAACATGAGAGCATTTAGTTCTACATTAGTTGATGGAGGAGATGATTCTTTGCTATAAGGCTTCAGATTAAGGAGTGCTGTCCCAGAACAACATAAGGTTACAGTCCAGAAGCATCGCCTTATCGCTGTGTTCTGTTCTGAAGGGATATGAAGAATATGTCATGAATTTTGATCCAAGGCTGCGTGATAAATAATAATAGTAATAATAATGATAAAAAAAAAAAAAGAAACCTAGAAACAGGACTTGTCCAGATTGAGGTGTTTATACTGCCTTCATGTTTGATGCTTAGTCTACATAGTATGAGCAGCCAAGTACGTCTTCATATAAGCAAATACCAACATATCTGCCAACATAGCTTCCCAAATCCAAACACTACTGCAGCATTATCGAACTGTTCTGCAGGCAGCACCGAACACCGACTCTGAAAGATGACTTATGATTTCTCTTTTTAATAGCTTCAGCAGTATTTTTCCATTGGAACAGCTTTGCTGACCTACTACCCTTCAGTATGCATTGCAGACAAAGAACAATAAGGTGATAACTACCCCAGAAAGCATCAAATGAGTATTTGAAAAATTATAAACATGTTTCCTATTTGAGGCCTGGAGCTAATAATTGTAAAGCCTCATTTTAAATCTAGAAGATAATATTAATGAGCATTGTGCTCCTTACTGCATTGCCAGCTGAGGCAGGAAAGGAGGCTGGCTGAAAAGCAGGGTAACAGAAGGAGGAGGCAAGGGAATCTAAATCAGACTGCAAGGGAGGAAGGAGTAGGATGATGTACTACGGAAGATATTCTCCATTGTAGCAAGAAAAATATGCTAGAAATTATCATACAGATATTTCCCAAGTTTGCTTGGATTATATGATATGATTACGTCTATAATCTCTGTGCAAATTTTTATTTGACATCAGTGAGAGATCCCTTTGCTGTCTTTTTCAGGTTGAGGACCATCACCAAAGAGGACTTTTCCAGTCACCTCCTAATGTCAGTCACTGTCCAAAGCAGCACCACTCTGTTTAAAAAGTGTAATTTTTTCCCCTGACTGATACACGAGTCTAATGATAACAGATGTTCCCAAACAGCCTTGAAAGCTTCAGCTCTTCCCTTTTAACCCAGAAAGATCATGGGCAGCTGTGGTGCAGAAAGTATCTGCTCTTCTACTAATATACCTTATTCCCCAGTGCCAGGAGCCTGCAGGGTGCAGAAGGAATTGAATTTCTGCCTTCCCTCTCTTTATATTCCTCATGAAACAGGCTCATGAACACATTCCTTCTGGGACATAGAAAACAATTTTTGAGAAACAAATTTAAGAGCATAGCTCATTTCATCTAGGAAGCTCATCAGTGAAGACAATCACACATGATTGAACCTCAGGTAGCTTGCAGCCTTCCTCTGGGTGATTTGTTGGGAGGGAGGGGAAAACTGTGATGACAGGAATTAAAGCAAGACCCCGAACATAACTCTCTAATCTGGAAAGAGAGTCAGGCATAACCAGAACGTGTTGAGATAGAGGAGCATGGACTGGAGAGGTAACCAGCATATATTCAGTGTATATAACATACACCATACAGCTAATGGCCTCTTGTCTTTCACTGACAAAATGGACAGGTGAGACGGGTTCCAATCCCACAGCAGTCTTCCACCAAACATGACAGCAGGAAGGGGCAGGGCAAAAGTTCAAACCTTGATGACACTCAAGGTCAGGCTGGCCCAGGCTCTGAACAGCCTGATCTAGCTGTCGGTGTCACGGCTCATTTCCATGAAGTTGGATTACAGGGCCGTTAAAGGTCTCTTCCAACACAAACAATTTCATAATGATTCTATTCTATGATTCTATGACCCTCTGAATGCCAGTTCTCCTCTGTACTTGATAAATCCTCACTTGGATCCCTTTTTTCACTGCATAAGCCTTACTTTTACATTTCTTCTTCACTGTGATCCTGATGTCTCCATCTCGGCTACAGTCAGGGAAAGCCAAAGTCTGCTGTGCTCTCAAAAGCTCTAAATGGAGGATTCTTATAAAGAGTCTTCCTAAGCACACAGGGAAAGCAGTGGCCTTGAATTCAATAAAGAGCTGAGCGTATTTTCTACGGAGAATATAAAGAAGAAAAATCGATGGAGACATTCCTCAAATCTTCTTCCTTCCACCTCCTAAGAACCACTCTGCTAAAATGTGTGCGTCAGAAACATACTAGAAAAATAAATCACTGTTTCGTGTGCATGTGTCTGAAGGGCAGGAGTGCTGTCCTTCATCTGGAAACATGATGTCTCATACCCAACGTGACAAAGCAGGCTACTGTGAACAGCCCCTGCCAACAGCATCTGAGAGCAGTCCCTTCAGAGCACTGCTGGAAACACATACTTGTGGTAAGCCAACCAGCCACTAAGTGTCATCTTTGCTCCACAAACCCAGCTGGAAAGTACTTGCATGTCAGGAAAGAAAAAGGATGTTTGACCCTCAAGGAATACTCAGACATAACAACTGTTAGGAGCTAGACACAACCCTTGTTGTAAACTAGCAAGCTTTAATTAGCTCACCTGCTTTAGTAATGCACTACTCAGCCTCTGTAAGCTGCAGTTTCTCTCTGAAATAAAGTATTTAAACCTAGAGATAATTCCTTGCTTCTAGTGAAGGGAAGGGCTTAATTTCTCTCTGCTATTGCCTATATTGACATCAGCTGTGTTAAACTAAGGAGGGATTTGACCTGGTGAGTCACAGGGCTGAGCTAGTGGTCACAAAAGTGATGCTTTATATCTTCCTCTTTATAATTAGTAGTTGGATCTCACAATACAGCAATTTGTCTGCTTCCTTCCTCATTAATTAATTCCTGTATATGATTCTCCTGTTTTGGCCTTTGTCTCTTTTGTTACAGACAACCTGTAAGTTTTCCTTTGGGCAAAGCTTTCTGTCCAGGGATCATCTCCTACGTCATTTGAACCAAGCCTCCCTACTTAATGATCATAATTCTTCTAATGGACTCAGCCTCCTTTCCAGCTCCTGAAGGAAGGGCTTTTGGGTGGTTCCAGATCCGTTCCCTGCCAGTGCAGAGAATGATGCCAAGACTTTAGGGACCTGTTACATATTTCATGGCTTGCCAGGAGACGTGCTGTCCCAGTTTAATTTACAAGATGACTTGAAACTCTGGGCAACCTCCAGCATCTCTCTCCCACACTCTGAAGTTACGGTTCTCACATGGGCAAGACCATGCAAAAATCCATTTCCAGCTGCTCCAAGGTTCACAAGTCATTTTCATCTACCATTAGTTATGCTGACTGCAGAGAGCTATGCCTTTGCTTAGCCACGGGGCTCTCGGCACCTTGCTTTTTGCTTCCTAATCTTTCTCCTCTCTAGGAGGTCCTAGGCAGTACCACAAGACATGGGTAAGCAAAACTGCATTAATCAAAATGGATTTAAAGATTCACTTCTTGGTTTCTTGATTCTATAAATATATTATAAATTCTTAGGAAGCTTAAATCCCCGCTGGGGCTGATCAGGAAATCATTAGGCTGAAGTAGAATAAAATTAAATCCTAGAGGATACTGTTCTTCCTGAACTGCACCACAAGCACGCAGAAAAATATGGAGATTCATGCAAAAGTAAGTCCGTGGATACGAGAGAGACTTTCCACCCCCAAGAACTTCTGATAGAAGAAGAAACAGAAGCATGGAAATGGCTGTGGGTTTATTTTCCATTTCACTTTGATCCATGTGTCTTCTGTGCTGACACATACTGAATTACTGTGTTGAGACGGCAAACAAATAGTGTCTGCTTTCCCCCAGTAATTTGTCTTTGGCTAATTAAAACTGTAAACTCTGAACATCCAGTGGGACTACTGTTCTCCAAGAGAACAAATGTTCCTCTTGTCCAAACAATGACACTTGGAGATGTCTGAGGTATGGGGCTTTATTTCACTCAGTAGGCAACAGACAAGCAGAAAAAAATTTATTCCAGTGTCAGATATAGTGGTTACATCTCACAGGCAGAGTTCTGAACACAGTCTTGAATACTGGCTTTAACTTCTAGGTCAGGTACTGACACACTGTCTCTCTTAACTTGCCTTCTATCTGAGTAAAATAATGAAAAACTTCATGTTTAAGAATTAAATGTGCTGAAGATTTGTGCACGTCTGATCTGCAGTACAAATCCTTAGGTATTATTTGGGTTGGAGGTAGTGACCTTGAAGTGTGGCTTAAAAGAATTTGTTCTGTTTGTTTTATTGAAGCACCAAACAAGGCCCTCCTGACACTCTTTCTTTTATATGTATATCTTGAAAATGTAAATTATACAGTCACTGGCATTCAACCAAAGGATATGTGAATATCTTTTTGCATCCAGTCCCTGGGTGGGTTGGGCTGTCTTTGTTTCACAGAATCATGTAGTAGTTGAGGTGGGAAGGCACCTCTGGAACTCACCAAGTCCAGTTCCCTGTTCAAAACAGTCACCTGGGACAAGATGCCCACGGCACTGTCCAGCAGGGTTTTGAATAACTCCAAGGATAGGTAATCCACAGCCTCTCTGGGGGACACATTTCACTTCACAGTACAGAAGTTTATCTTTTATTTATTTATATTTTAAATGTAAATGGAATTTTCTGTATTTCAGTTTGTGCCTATTGACTCCTGTCCTTTTCACTGCACACCACTGAGAAGAATCTGAGTCATTCCTACCTCCATGAGATATTTACACAAATAGAAAAGATTCCTTTAGCCTTTTGTGCTCCAGGCTCAGTATTGCCAACTCTCTGTCTCTCTTTACAAGGCTGATGCACCAGTCCCTTCATTATCTTTGTGGCCCTTCACTGGGCTTGCTCCAGCATGTCCATGTCTCTCTTGTACCAGGAAACTCAGTACTGTACACAGCTGTGGGTGTGATTCAGCAGTGCTGAAGAGAGGGGAAGGATCACCTCCTTTAACCTGGATATTAAGTCTTTGCCATTTCTGCATAATGGTGTAAAGACTCAGCCTGGTTCACGTGACAAGAGGATGAAGGGATCCACAGATCCACGCACTGGAAAGCATGAGGGAAAGCAGGTAAGAAATAGGTAAGAAGCAGGCAAGAGGAAAAAGCAGGGAGATGAGTCTGGACCAGAAGAAACAGCAGCAGTGAGCTAAAGGGAAAAAAAAAACTTCCTTCACTAAATACAGTAGCTGAATGGGAGATAATACAATATAATACAGTAGGATTGAAATTGAATCTAATAAATCAAATAAAATGCAAAAGAGAGTTTCCAAAACAGAAGTCCTTAGTCTAATGCTGTATGTGAAGTGGCCAGAGAGCAAAAAAGGGAAGTCTCGTGCCTCCCAGCCCTTTTTATGTTTCCTTCTGAAGGGAAAATGGAAACAGAGATGAAATTTTCTGGGAGCTGTAGTTCGTTCTTCTCTTCTGAGACCAAGAGACCAGAAATATCAACAATCCATGGAACTGCAGCATTAACTCTTTAACTCCCAGTGCACTGCATGATGTCATGATGTGGGGTACTGATAAAAAACATATCATCTAGGTCAGTAAAACAAATGTTGAACAATATTTGTTCCACTATCAGCCCCAGAGTGACAGGCCTATGGCCAGACTTTGTGTCACCGATAGCAAGTCTTTGATTCTGGCAGTGAACTGTGTTTCTCCTCTGAATGATATTATAAGGTCCTCTTATAAGGACCAGAGGCAGTGAATTCAACCACAGATCCTGATCTGTAAGCTCATCATCCAGGTAGAGCTCTATGCCTTTTTGCTGCTCCCACAAACAGAACACCTTCTCTCTGTCCTTCCTGAAGGGCCACTCCATCTACTACAGAATCAGTCAGGTGAGCTTTCTCATCTCAGTTCTGTGAGCACAATGATTTCACTTGATCAGTTTTCTAATTCGACTGTATTTTTATTGCATTGAAGTAAAGCCATCAAGGTCAGCAGCCTTCAAATGCCTGCCTCTGTGGAGGAACTCTGTAGGCTTTGAGGTCCCTTCCAAGCACAGCCATTCTATGATTCTATGATTGTTATTCACATATTTTCACATTCTCCCTATGCAACTTGGTGAACACTCTTTTTTGAAACAATGATAATAATTAGAGGTATGTACTAATTATGACTGCATCAGCTTATCCCGAGAAACTCCAAAAAATGAACCCACAGAGTCATGCCACTGATCCAACAGCTGCAAGGCAGAACGATCCAACTTGCCTTGCTCACCTTTACACCCAAGCTGTCTCGCCTGGAGCATTTTTTCATTGTCTCTGATTACTTAGTCAGAAAGATTTAAGGAGTAAGAACAAAAATCCTGTCTTCTTGGTGTGTCTCAAAACTGGTACAGAGCTTGCAGATATTAATAAAGGGTTGCAACAGTTCAGCTATTAATACATTTTCCTTGGCAGAGCTTAGCAGAATATGATGAATGCTGGGTAGAGTATGTTATGCAAATTAGCATAAATATAGGAAAGACCTTTTCCCTTCTGAATATAAGAATATACAAAATGAGTACTGTAGTTACCATATGCACACAGGAACGTAAGATTATGTGTATCACTGGCAACATCATCTTATTAGCTACTAACGTACAGTGTATGTGAGGCACAGCTTTGTTAAAGAAAGGGCAGAATACTGCCATATGAGGAGAAAGGTGAAAAGAAAGAACCAGAAGACAGGAATCTTTGGGTATTTTTCATGTAGGCAACAGAGAGGCTCCTGAGATTGAAAACTGCCTGTTTTCATGTAAAATGTAGGTCTCCCTGAAAGTAATGACTCCCATTTATTTCCATGGAACTACAAGAGATATGAAGAGCACCATAATACCATGTGTTAGAGCAAATTCTCAACTACAAAGCATTGTCTTTCAACAGTCACCACCATTTTCACCAGCTACTGACAAAACCTTGCATATAGCATTCCTAAATATGTTCTTGGCCATCCAGAATGTGGATTGTCTTCCATATCATTGTTGCCACTACTGAAATGGACCACGCACTGCCTCACTGTGCTCACATCTGCTTTCGGCCTCTGTAAACAATCAGCAAGCATCAATGAATGTCAGTAGATGCCATTTTTTCTCCAAGAAGGAATTCAGTGCATCAATGAATGTCGGTAGATGCCGTTTTACCTTCATGAAGGAATTCGGTGCCATATCTTTGTTTCATAAGCACTTCCATGTCAGATGCTATTTTGTCAGACTGCTGCCATCTGTCACACAGCAACAAAACATAATGGAATATTGGTGGGAAGATTCAGCCTCTACTTTCATGTCACTAACATCCACCTGTGACATCGTGGGCCAATGACAGTAGGAGGTACTGCTTTCAGAATAGCCCTTGTATGTGGAACAATGTAATCAAGGACTTCTGTAGGAAAAAAAAGACTATGACTCTTCTCCTCTCACATTTATATCAGATAATTAACATGGACTTTCTTTTTCTTTCTTTTTCCCCATTTTAATAAGAGCAACCTTGCAAGAAGAAATACTAAAACCAAGCCACCTGAGTGTTTTTTTTTTCCCTGAGTGTTCCAAGTGAATAAGAACTGTCTTGTCTAAAATAATTAAACCAAGAATATAATAATTCTATAAGAATAAATGGTTGTTGTTTTTTTTCTTTTCCTTTCTGTCTTGAAACGAAAAGTCCAAAGCTTTTGTATTCAACCAACAGAACAAGATACTGTTTATGAAATATTTCTTTCAGAAAGATAACTAGGGCCATGTCACAGCAGGAGCTACAGTGGGATAATGATGCACAATCCTTCTAATTACGAGACTGAAACAAAACAAAATGCTAATGCTTCTCAAATCACATGTACTGCACAGACACAGATGTTGTTAAAG
This sequence comes from Oreortyx pictus, assembly GCA_036925125.1. NCBI lineage: Eukaryota > Metazoa > Chordata > Aves > Galliformes > Odontophoridae > Oreortyx > Oreortyx pictus. Next base: position 7,796,283 of record JAUPFR010000003.1, read on the forward strand.
TGAAGTTCTTTATATTTTTTCCCCTTACTCTTAGTATCTCTTTAAGCCAACAAGGATTTCTGTGCTATTGTTTGTTCATGGAAAGCAGATTTTGGCCAGGAGAGGACTCGATGATATTACAGGTCCCTAGCAATTTGGGGTGCTCAATGATTCCATCATTCTAATTTAACCACCTAGTTTAGTGTTTAGTGTTTAGTTTTTAGTGTTTAGTTTTAGTTTTTTCTAGTTTAACCACCTGAAAGAAAGGTGGGGATTTGATGAGCAGTGGGAGTATTGGATTTGTAGACATGAGGGGTGTAATGTTGGGAAAAGGGCATCTGTCAGAAGTGCAGGAGTACTTACCACTTCTAAAATTTGGTCCCATTGCAACAGCACAGAGCTTGCTGTGGGTTTCAGTGAAACTCATGTCAGGCATCTCATAAAAAAGTCCACTAGGAGTAGTGGAATTGCTAGGTGGATTTTGGATCAAGCCTAATGTAAAGATCTATTTAGTTACTTGAAATTAAGCTGCAATTTCTCTGAGCACTTATGAGCACTGTAATATCTGGATGCAATGAGAGAAAGTGAAGATAAATGGACAGCAGAAGTTCCTTGTATTTTTCATTCAGAATCTGCCAGAAGTCTGCTTTCTTTATCTCAAGGTCAAGAACTGCACTTAGTGCAGTTCTTTTCTTCGAGAAAATATCGAGGATGTAAGCAGTGTGATCTAGAAATGTGCACAGAACTCAAAGTTCCCCACTGACATCCTGAAGTTGTCCATGGTGTTTTGAGACTGAATGTTTCTATCTGACCTGTGCTGTGGTGCTGTATGCATTATAAAAAATTAAGATGATACAAAATATCTTCTATTATTCAGCAATACTCTGAAGATGCACAAAATGGGGTATGTTTTCCAAACACAGGATGGCCTCTGTGTTGTAATGTTGCAGAAAATTCTCCAGAGGATATATTATATGACTCAGAATCCCTTTGAAATAGCACAGTCCCATTTGGTTCCTGGTAATCACATTGTGGATGCACTTTGCACCATCCTATACACAGAACACATTGTCTTGTTCAAATACATCTTTTTAGCCTCTGCTTTCTTTCAAGTACACAGAACACAGGGACAGGTCAGCAGAAGTTCAGGTTTTGGTGAGACAGCCTTTGTGGTTATGGTTCTAGCTTGTGTGTTTATTTGTTTCCAGTAGAAGAAATGTAAGTATATATAGCTACACAACAAGGTCAGCATCTTCAGATTTATCTTTTCTCTTCCAGGCTGAAGGAAGAAGAAAAGGGGGGGCAGAAGTTAATGCAGATTTTCAGATATAGAATGCTAGAACTTGTGGGATTATTTTTCATGCATTCCTAGGTACTTTGCTTACAAAATTCCTGAATTTTCTATCCTTAATCTCACAAGTATAGACTTCTACATTTGATAAAATGTAAATTTAATAAAGGAAAAAATGAGCTCAAAACTGTTGTGTAGATTAAAAATCATTCATTAAGAGATGTATGATGCTCCACCTTGTAAAAGGCAAGACATACTTCAGAGGACGTTTCTCCTTCTCTCCCAGAAATGTTATTGAAGAAACTGATAGTGAATGTCTTAGAATCATAGAATCATTAAGATTGGAATGACCACTAAGATCATCAAGTCCAACAGTCAGCCCATCACCACCATATCACTAAACCACATCCCTCAGTGCCACCTCTACTCTTGAACACCTTCAGTGATACTGACTCCACCACCTCCCTGGGCAGCCTGTTTTAATTCCTCACGCCATCTCTTGAAGACATCAGATTACCCACATAAGTGTAGCTTCTCTAGTCATATTTTGGATCGTTTTTAGTAACAGGATCCAAGCATTGGACCTGCAGTGCCCAGTGCAGTGGGACCCATCCTGAACTGCCTAACAACTCTTTTGAATGTATTTGCTCAGAAGAACATAAGATTTTTTTATACATTACAGAAATTCTCTGCATATTTTACTTATTTTCCCTTTACATTTGTTCTCTGTCAACCAGATTAAGATTTCCTGTATCTCACTGTTGTACTGTAAACACTGGTTAACTGAAGAGATGGAAGTATTTAATTATTGTGATAGTATGAGGCCATTATCTCCCATTGATTGTAGGTAGGTTGCTCTAGGGAATACACTGTACAAGCTTCTGAAGTACTTTACAGATACTAATTATTGCCACAAGTCTATCCTTCCCATTATAAGGGAAGTTCAGACATGGATCAGCAAGCTTGGGATTTTCAAACACACTAACTCCCAGTCTAGACTCTAAGATCCATATGTTGAACTAAATACAGTGTTCTGCTGTCCGTCAGGGAATTACAGAAGTCTTAAAAACACCATTCTTTTGGTTTGGCTAAGTCATTCTTGCTGTTAGAAAGGACTGTTTGTCTTCTGGTGGTTAATACACCTTATACCTAGGTGATTTATAGGCAAATACTGGAAACCATGGACCCAGAGGCTTTCTCCTGTCTGTGCTCTGAGCTGGTGCAACGAGACCTGGGGATTCCAGATCTGACTTCCAAAGTCTCCTTGCTTTCCAGCTTTCAGCCCTCAGCAGAAGCAAGTCATGCTGTTACTTCAGCAGAGCTGCAGACAGAACCACCAAATATGGCTGAGGTAGTGAGGAGGAAGGCAGGCATGCATGCAAATATGTAACATCTCACTAATGCATTTAAATTCACACTCCTGCAGTTTCCAGCTAAGAATAAAAATATCTTGTGGTGTGGGCACTTTCCCTTTTAGTGAAGAGTGTTGCTTCTAAAGAATGAGGTCCTGATAGTCTAAAGGAGTTAAGTCAGTATTCAGGCATAAAGGTCAGCTGCAGGTGAATAATGTGCACTGAGAATACCTTTAAACTATTCTGTCACTCACCTCCATGACAGATTGCTGGGAGCTCTTTATCCAGGGTTGATAAATTTAGACTTCGTTTGATAGATAATCCTTTAAAGGTAGAATGATAGGTCCAAGGTATAAGCAGAAGAGCTCTAATATGGCCTAAAAGTAGGTAATGAACTGGCAAAACAGCTCTTCACCTGCAACTCTTTCCCTTTTCCCTTTTTTGTGTAGTAAATCTACTCCCATTCACTAACTGGCATCTATGCCAGCTCTGCTATGCTCAGAAGTACCAGCAGGATTCAAAGGAACAAGAGAATGCCCAAGAAGACATTTTAACAGCTTTAGATCTCACTAAATGCTGGGATTCAATCATAAGCTATGAAAGTCTGCCGAACTGGAGGGTGCAGAGTGCTTCCCTGAAAGCAGCAGCAAAGTCTTGGGAGATGCTTTGGCCCTCACACTATCCAAGGCTTCTATGCTTTAAGGGACTGCAATTTCCAAAACCTCATGTTGTGACATTTAGAGAAAGCAATCCTTTCTGAAGAATCCTTAAAGTATATTCCTTTGCATATCTCTGGCTTTTTTTTTTTACCTGCTTCCTCTACTCCTGAGTAGTCAGAGAAGTGGATTTGAGGTGCACATCTGAACCTACAGAGAGGTGCTCAGCTCCTTCACCAGGGAAACATCTCTTCACAGTGGTAGAAAAGAGAAGCCATCAGATTACCCAAGCTCTTATGTTGTCCTGCATATTTTGTTTTTACTCTGCTGGTTGCAGAAAGACACCATAAAGAGTCTCATGAAAGTTTGACTCCATTAAAGAACCTCATGCAACTTCCACGAAACAGCAAGCAGTCTCCGAGTACAGAAGGAATGTAGGAAAGGACAGTGGGAAAGATTTGTTTCTGTCTGTTCAAAATGCTGCATATTGGTTTTGGCCAACTTCCTAGTTTTATTACTTCTTGTTGAACCTCCAGAAGAGAACTCTGAAATGATTAACCATACTCATCAAATAAACATTCAAATGAAAGCATTTGACTCTGTCTGAACTTCTTGAGGTAAAACAAAAGTTCCACACAATTTTATCCATGTTATTGTGTTCCTGTTAATATGTTTTGAGTTTGACCAAAAGAAAAATGTATGTTTTAGCTTAGCTTCAAGCCCTATCACAAAATCAAGAGACGTATTCCATTCACCTGATGATACTTCTGTTCTTATAGCTTTCTAAAAACATTTATCAAAGACTTCAAACTGAGAGTTTGTAATGAATCTGGCTGCCACAAATTATCTTCTTCATATCTCAGAGAATTAGCTGGGAATAAGACCGAGTGCTCCTCAGTTTGGCTTCACTCTCCTTACAGACCAACTTCCAGACACATCCAAAACCCAGGCATGCTGCGGTGAAAATGAAGTGGGACAGACAGATGAACATGTGAGAAAGAAAGATTTTATTTATATTTTGAACTGAAAGCCAGAGAATAAAACTGATCTTTAACTTAGAAGTCTGGGAGTTTCTGACATCCTCTTTAAAAGGTGCAACTTTTGTAAGACTGAGTGTGATTTCAGGCTGTCTAAAGATTCAAGGATGCATGCAGAATATGTGGCATTGCAATACTGTGCCTAAAAATGCATCAAATCTTCTCAGTTTACACTGCCCACAGTTCAGAGAGCAAACATGTGACTGACTGGGAGAGTCCTACCCATTCTCTGCTGCTCAGTGATGTTGCCATGGCTGGCCAAGGCCCTGAGGAAAAAGCCATGCTCTGCTATAAGCCTCCCTGTAACTTGGAGATTCAGGAGCTGCCTAGATGCTTCAACTTTGAGTTACTGTTTGCTCAGACATAGTTTTAACAGACTCCTATCATCTTTGTCTTTTTTTTTTTTTTTCCTTGCTCGATTATTTTCAAATCGAGGAACAACCAGCTTTCAAACTATTTATCGAAAAGAAGCGATTTGCTTTCTTCTTCCCAAACGTATTTCCAAGATAGAGTAATAAAAAAAAAAAAGAAGAGTAATTAAAAAATTGCATTTCAATCAAAAAGACGTATCTCTCTTCTTTAATCTGTTCATAACCATCAAAAAGAAGAAAGCTGCGACACTGGCTTTAACTTTTTTTCTGGAAGAATTTCCACAGATTTATGTTCCCAGCAAAGTTTTCAGACCATGCTCTGGTATCCAGGATTTGTCCACTCCTCAGCAGCCTCTGAACAAAATTGCTGATGAAATAAATGACAGTAACTTCAGGCACTGAAAGGAACCATCTGGTGCAGATGAGATGAACAGATGTGCATTCACTGACACTGCCTCCAGACACATACTTAAGAACTTCACTGCCATATAACTCCTTTTTCATCTGCTTATTAATAATACAGCATTTCTGTTTGTGAAGCACCTCCACACTAAGACCCTATGTAGAGCCAAACATCGTAGTCTCAGAGCACTAATGCCCTGGTGCATTGGCCTGGGAAGAAAGTGGAACATGGGACTGAGTCCTAAGGAACTGAGACAAATAATGACTCCCTTGGTGTGGACATGGAGTTGTACTGACCACAGCCACTGCATGTTCAGAGAAGGGCATTGAAGCTGTGAAGCATCTGGAGCACAAGCCTTGTGGGGAGAGGCTGAGGGAACTGGGGTCGTTCAGTATGGAGAAGAGAAGGGTCAGGGGAGACCTTATCACTCTCTGCAACACCCTGAAAGGAGGCTGTGATGAGGCAGGAGATGGCCTCAGTTCAAAAGTAACTGGTGATAGGATGAGAGAGAATGGGTAAGGTTAAGTTGCACCAGAGGAGGTTCAGTTTCAATATTAGGAAAAATTTATCCTCAGAAGTGGAAACCAGTCCATCAAAGTACGACAAGAGATTATGGCTTTAAGTTGTGTCTGGGGAGATTCATGTTGGATAGTAGGAAACCACTCAGAAAGAGTGGTGAGGCACTGGAACAGGCTGCCCAGGGAGGTAGAGGAGTCATTTTCCCTGGAGGTGTTCAAGAAAAGAGTGGATGTGGCACTAAGGGATGTGGTTAAAGTGGTCACAGGCATGGGTTGTTGGTTAGACTTAGATGATCTTAGTGGTCTTTCCAACCTTCATGACTCTATGATTCCATGAGAAAAAAAGAAAAGGAAAGAAGAAGAAGGAAAAACAAGAATCTTTAATGTGCTACATCTATTCAGTAATTATCAACACAATGCTCTTCCTGAACTTAGGAGAGCAAATTTTACTCTTTCCTGCTGTATTAGACACACCATGTCTGATCAAAGTTTCTGAAATCAAACTTAACAATACTATGATTAAAGTAATATGTCCATATTGTCACTGGAAGGGTGCCCTGAACTCACAGAGACCCACATTTGTGACATTCAGGGTGCGGACATTTCCTCTGCAGAGATCTGGAATAGTCATTCAGCGAGCAAAATCCCTGTGTATCTCCCGCCAGATGAATAAGCATCATTGTGATGTAGCTGGAGCTGCAATGATACTGTATCCACACTGTGGTTTCTTGCCTGCAGTTGACTTTGGTGCTGTGTAAGCTGATAAACAGAATTGTGCAATAGAACACAATTTTCTACAGTCAATGACAATCTGCTTGTCCTACTGAAAACAAGCACTTGGTGCAAATTATGATGTGAAAAGGCAACACTTCAGAATAAAAGAAACCGTGCATTTGAGACCATCATTCAGAGGGGATACGTGTACTCAGGATGGTCTGTTCAGCTGCAAATCAAGTAGTAAATAATAACAAAAATCTGAGCTCCTGGCTTTGTGCAGATTTCTGATGTCTTCAACGTGAAGAGCCTGCAGGTTGTGCTTTCCCCAGAAATACCATCTGAGAATTGAGATATGTGCATGATGAAGGCTTTTGCTGGGCCTGCAGTCATTGGAAAGTCATCAGGGCGCTACTTGTCAGAGATGGCTTCTGGTGAAAGGAGAAATTGGGCATAGTTGTGTCATGATAGAGATTGCTGGGCAGGAAGAGAGAGGTTGGAAACAGCTTGTGACTTTTAGATCTGTGAAGCCAGAAGCTGTCCTAACACAGCACAACTTCTTGCTGTGATTGGGGAAGGTGATAAATGGCATCTTCGGAGGACTGGAGTCTACCAAAGATTGTGGGGACAAACTTTGCTAACAGGATCATTGCCAGTTCACAGGCTCTTTCAAATGATGTTTTATTCCAAAGGGCTGAATACAAAATCGAGGTGGGATAGCTCTGCAAACCAGTGTTGGCTTTCACATGGGAAGGGCTGATATTTGTGAATCACAGTGCACTTCTAGGTTAAGTTTCTTGAAATTAAAATACATGGCTGGCACTTCAGTTGATCCTGTGCAGCTGGGTGTTCAGAAGTCAGACACAGCACTGAGACAATACCTGAGGACTGCTTTTTGTCCATGAGAGAGCTCCCACTGAAGTTATTAGGACTCTGCTGGCATAGAACTATTGCATACTGCCTAGCAGACCATGTACAGTCATAGCCCGAAAAACAACATCTCCATGCCAGTTTGTGTGATGCTTTGTATGTTATGGTCCTACCCAAAGATGGTGCTGATTTTTCTCAAGCATTCATTCATCCTCCTACTTGACCGACAGTAATTGGAATATCATGGAGAAACATGACTCTGGCATTCAAGATACCCAAAGCAAAGGCCTCTCCTACCTACCTCCACTAAAAGGAATTGTAATAGCTCAGTTTATGTCAAATATGGATGAATATTCAAAGGTTTCTCCCATATGTGGCAACTCCTTTCCCTTATTTTATTTTGCATAAATTTAGAAGCATAAATATTTCCGAAAAATACCCAAGAGATAGTGGTTTGCTAAGGGAGGGTATTTCCTTGTTTAAAAACAGAAAGCGTAAAGGAAACCAATGGATGGTTTCCTTGTGTGACACACCCTTGCAAATATGAATTCTCCAGGTCTAAAGGCAAAAAATAAATTTGATGGGATGTCCTTGTGAAAGCAGGCACAAACTGCACCTCCTAGTAACTCTAGAACCATTTGGTGTTGAATCCACAGTATGGTCAGACTTTCAGTACTGTTGTTTTAATTCATTATCTTCATGGCTGGAGAACGTATTCCATTGATAGATTCACTTGGACACTATATTCTAATGGGCACAATCCGCAGGCATAAAAACTGTCTGCAAATAAATAGAAAAACAATTTCAGCTAGTAACAGTTCCACAACACATTCCTCAGAGTTATCAGTTGCTGCGATGGGAGTTCAAACATCAGGACTTCAGGTTGACCCTGTGATGTCCCAGCACATGGAGGTGAGATCCCACCTTGTTTTCCCTCACTGACAGTCAGGAGGGGAAGTGAGAAATTCCACATGGCTGAGAGAAAAACATAAAACGTGAGACTGGATGAGGGAAAATGAAAGACCCACGAACACCAATCTTTATTTGTTTGCATTTGTGAACTGTGATAAGGCAGATTCAATCGCCTGAAAAGGTTAAGTGTGCTCTGCTCAGTGGATTGAGAAATAAAAGATTTTGAGACAAGTGTTTTTTGAAGAAAGTCATAGACTAAGATGACTGAGATTAGAAGGACCCAGAGTCCAAGGTTTGGAGCTACTGATAGATAAGGCCCATAAAATGCATGAAACCTGCTGGCTGAAAGCCTTCCTCCTGTCTCAAAGACAAGGACTATGTGAAGTGTTGGGACCAGATTATGGATGCGCACATACTTTCTGTACTGTGCCACAGATCCATGGAAGTGAGCACAAGTGAATTATGGATGCTCTTTTGATTGGTTTGAGATATTCTTTTAATGGCATTGAGACACCATGAAGATACATTCTCTTGATTTATTTTGTCCGTGTTATGATTTCTATCGGTGAAGATTTATTATCTTTTTTAATACTCTGTTTTTTTCTACAGATCTAGAAGGCAGTGGAGCCAATGGCATTTGGCAGTTGGCCTCCCATTGCCATGGATGGCACAGAAGGCCATCTAGTGCCTGAGTGATCATTGAGTGGTAGAGCCTTGAGAGAGGAGAGGTGACACAGGTCATTACACAGAATCATTAAGGTTGGAAAGACCACTAAGATCACCTAATCCAACCACTGACCGATCACCACCATGCCCAATAGCCATAACACTTATTGCCACATCTCCATCTTTCTTGAACACCTCCAGGGATGGTGACTCCAACACCTCCCTGGGCATCCTGTTCCAATGTCTCACCACTCTCTTGAATCTCCCCAGCCACAGCTTAAAGCCATAACCTCTTGTTCTATTTTGGTGGACTGGTTTCCACTTCTGGGTTTTTCTGCCAGGTCAAAGCAACTGCAGTTGAAATCCAGAGAACATCCCTGCTTTCTCTCAGACCAGCAGACCTCAAGTCTTTTCCTCATATGAGCATCTTTCCTATGGAGGTATTTAACACACACACACATATGAGTTCTTCCTATTTCCTCCTATTTCACTAAGATAAATGTCAAGTCCAAAAGTTGGACACTTGCTAGTTGTGGAGCCGGGTCATTCTCCAAGGGAATCAGTGGAATCACCCTAGAAAATGTACAAGGAGGAAGAAAAGGACAGGCCTACAAATGGACAGGCTTTAATGCTTTGAGACCAGCACCAGCCCCACAGTTCCTCAGTCCCTGGACAGGTGCTAATACAGGCTCTGACTTTCAGCTGCACCTTGTTGCTGCAGAGAAAAGGAAAACAGCTTGAGGCAGCAGCAGCTAATTTCATCAGGCTTATCTGCAGTCTGAGGAAGGAAGAGCTGGCTGTCATAGCTACCTTTTATTTTTCTGTACAGCTGTGAGATTTCACAAGCGTCTCCTCCTCGCTTCCATGGGCAGTTTCAAGGAGCAGATGTTGTTGTCAGTCTCCCCAATAAGACTTTTGTGTGCTCTTTTGCCTGGCCTGATTTCTTGGAGGTCACACAGAAGGAAGCCAGAAGGTGACATTTTGATCATTTAGACCATCTGCAGATCACAGACTGTAACTTTGGCTTAAACTAGGTCATGGCTTTTTAAAACAAAGATCAAACCTGGAACTATGACTGAAGACCAACGTTGGGAGTGTTTTGTGTATAACTGCAGGCTGTTCCACTGATGGACTATTGGGATTCATTTTGTGTTCATTTAGCAGGCAGAAGCAATAGCCCAGCTTATACTCCCTCAATGCTAAGCATTATAAACCTTGAAAAAAAAAAAATCCCTAAAAAAGCTGATATTTAGTTGCATTTAGCTGTAAGGAAGGAGGAGAAGATGGATGCAAAGAGATGAGAGAAGAAACATGTGAGCATATCTGCTGCTGAACACTGAAACTGCAATACACGAGTTATGCTGAATGTTGGAACGATGACACTGCAGCAGCACAGTGCTGTGTTTGGGGCAGCAATACCAGAAATCCGCCCCCGTGGAGCTTCAGGATTTCTTTTAAGGCTAGACTGCTCCTGAATGAGTTGGGTATTGGTCCTATTCTGTGCTTACAGTCTCATTTGTCATTGATCTATTGACGCTTCCAGATGTAGGCAGGTACGCCGGATCATTCTGAGAACATACTGACAGTGAGGGTTAACGCTTGAATAGAACCACGAGGTAGATTTGGGTGTGGATGGGGCTTCACTGAAGCCTTTGGAGAATATGAGAGTGACTGATGCAGCATCTATGAAGGGTTGAGTGGAAGCTGGTGTTAAAAAGCAGCCAAAAACGGGATTAGATCTTTGCACTCTTTGTGAAAAAAGAGATGCCCTGAAACACCACAAATCTGCCAGAAGGATAGAAAGAGAAGGACAAAAATACTCGACACCATCAACACAGTGCTGACACTGAAACTGAGATCCCACTTACCTCTGCAGTTAGAGATCTTTACCCTCCCATACACTGGGTCTTGCTGTATCGGGGATCGCTAGGTCAGGAGGTCCTCAAGCTTCAAATCTTTCATCTCGGAGAATGATTCCAATGGTTTTGCTTTCCAGCACTTCCCTCAGAGCATGTCCTACTGAAACAGAACATGGCATTTTAATGAGTTTCAGTCATGCTATGGACAGTTTGATGGTTTTGACTCCTGGATATCCCCTTGTCCATTTTATTGAGTGCCGCTTCCTCACCCCTTTGCTCATGGGCACTTCTGGTCTGTTCCACTACCAATATTTTAACAGAGTAACTGAATTTTCCTGAATTTGTATTTGCATTTTTCCTCTTGTAAACATGATCCAGATGTTCCAGGTGAAAGTACATGAGTCTACTAAAACATAATGTATCTGTGTGTGGTTTACCAAGCGCTCCTGTGCTTTGTCATGCACAATAATTCAGCTGATCTATGAATAAGCCAAGGCACAACCGTGTTATCTTGACCAGCAGATGCAGTGCTGTCTTGTTTTCCTCTACTTTCAGATTGCCACCTATCTGACTGAACAAAGCTCCTTTCTGACAAAGGCCAGCACGACCCATGGGAGATGTTTATCAGTGGTCCCTCCACACTCCCCCAGCAGAGCCTGTTGCTGTTTTCTGGCTGCTCGCTGCAACTCAGCAGAACCACTTGCTTTTGATTATTACAAAGCCCTCCAGTGTCAGCCAAGGAGGTGGCTATCAAACTTGTGTGCATCGAGTGCTGCCAGCAACACATCATAAATAACAGTAATGGAGCGTAATTGCTCATCAAACCAAATCATAGCCTGGAGTGCTCCATCTGTCCAAGCTCCCTTTGAAGTCGGTGGGGGCTTGTGCCAGCAGGTGTGCAATGGGACTAGGGGCCCAAGCAGCAGTGCCAACAATGAGATTTTCTCTAGCACCACTACAGGATCTGATTCAGAGCCTCATGAAACTGCTGGGTGTCTTTGCCACTGAGGTGGAAGGCTCTAGCTAACTGTTAAACTGCTTCTCAGTCAGTACGGCCACTCCTGTGCAATGCTTACCCCAGATGGAGCGTGGAGGGGAAAATTCCTGACCCTAAGCAAGGGTGTTTTAAGTTTGGAAAGCAGACGGAAACTCAACCTAACCTGGTCCTAATAATGAGTTTGCATGGAGGTAATCTGGAACCTGGAAAGGTCTGAAACCCTTTGGAGGATGCCACTGAGAGAAAACAAAAGAAAAGAAAACAAAACAAAACAAAGCAAAACAAAACAAACAAAGCAGCTTTTAATTGGTACAGAAAAGCATTGTGTCCCTGGCCTAAGGCCTACAAAAGCCAGACAGGCTGGTGAGCCTGCCTGTCAGTCACCCAATGCTATCTGACACTGGTACAGCCCTTCGATAATAGAATTTACTGACCCCTCGTAAAAATAACTCACCATCCCCATTTCACTCTGAACACTGTTATGGTTCAAAATTGTGATTAACTGGTTGAGCTATAAATTTTCTTCCCCCTTCACCTCCCACTTCTCCCCGTGTAATGCAGGGTTAAGGCATAGCGGGTTATGTGTTCTTTGTGCCCCACACATCCTTGCTAATGCTGACAGCTCTGCTGTGGCATTGGGAAGTATCATTGCTGTTGTACTGAGGTGGAGCAGGAGCTGGAGAGAGAAAAATGGCCCAGTTAGCAAAACTTCCTTGCTTCCCGCAGCCCTCGTTGGGAATATGGCTGTAAATGACATTCAGATGCTGCCGATAGATGGTAGAGCAGGTGTGAAGAAGTGTGGCCCCTCCATCTCCAGATGTCTTTCCATGTGTCTTCCCTCCGGCTCTGGGAAATAGAAGGACGGCTCCGAGCAGAAATCCTTTGGGGAGCAGTGCGGGAGCTGCTCGAGTAGGTGGCAAATCTGTTTCCCTGTGTGCCTGGAAGGGCTTTTGGGTTTGTTGGCATCTCTTCAGGAGACACCAGGAAAACTCCCCCAGATGGGGGAGGGAGACTTCTCATGGAAACAACGTGCAATCTGTAAGGCTTTGTCTCTTTTATTTAATTATTATTAGCTGTCAAAGAAGGAGGATTATATTGGACCCTCTGTAAGCCACCAAGGTGCAGCCATATGAATACTCAACTCTGCGGGGAGGTTTTCACGGATCAGCTCTAAGAGAAAAGGGGATCCTGCTGCGGTGTTGTGGCAGAAATCCCAGGGCAACAGGGCTGCAGAGAGCACAAAGCAGATCCTGGCTTCCTCGCAGCCAGGAAACCAAAAAGGAACGGGCTGACGATCCCATCCCTTCTGGATTTGGGTCCTGCTACACATGTCAGAGCAGGAGGGGGGCTCCAGCTGAGGTCCGTGGCTCAGGGCAGTGGCCGTAGCCGGGCTCGGCTCTGCTTCCACGTAGAGCCACCCACTTCGGCGACTGCTTTGAGGACCGCAGCCTGTGTTACGGTGGTAGGACCGGAAACCCCCGCAAGAAAGCCGCTCAGAAACCCCAAGTCCGGCGCTGCCGGGGGATGCACGGCAACGCTGCCCCCAAACCCCTTGCCCGGGTGGAAGCTCGGCTCGGCTCGGAGCGAGCCGCATCAGCGAGGCAGAGCCCGCATCCTCCTCTCCCGGCATCCTTCATCCCCATCCTCCCCTCCTTCCTGCTCCGGCGGCGAAAGCAAACCCCCGCGGGGGGCTGGGGATGCCCTCCCCTTCCCCTCCCTCCCCTCCAGCCGCAGCGAGGCGGGGTGGGCTGTGATGCTGAAGGGGTTCCCCGGGTGTTCGGAGGGGGCTCCCCTCCCGCCGGCTGCCGGGATCTTCCCGCTCGGCGGCCCCAGCAGGGGGCTGGCAGCCGGGGGTGGGAGAGGCGGGGGGGACGATAGGGACAGCCCCGCGGCCCCACCACGCAGCCGATTACGGCTACCCGGGGCTGGGGGAGCGGAGGGCGGGCGCCGGGCTATTTGCTGCCTGCATACAATGGGCCACTCCCTAACGTGAGGGCTCGGGGGGAAAGGGAGGGGGGGGAAGGCAGGAGCTGGGAGGAGGAGGAGGAGGAGGAGGAGGAGGAAGAGGAGGCGGGGGGGGTGGAAGGAAGGGGCTCGGGCATCGGGCTGGTAAATAAACTCCGCGATGATTTCCCTGCCTTGCGCCGGCCCAGGTGCTGCTGCCCGCCGGTGGGGATGACCTGAGGGGGATGCGACCGCCTCCCCCCACCCCATTCGCTACCCCCCTTCCCCCCCCCCCCCCCCCCCCCCGTCTCATAAACATATATATATATATATATACACACACACACGCTCCCATGTATATATATATATAAATCCGTAAAGAAATCCTCGTCGGGTGGTGGTTGGGGGGGGGGGGGGGGGGGAGGGGCGGGGAGCTCAGATCATGGCCTTGGGGCTCCCGGGGCTGTCGCCGCCGATCTGCAGCTCGCCTCGGGGACCGGGAGCCCACCATGGGGCTGAAGGCGCGGCGCGGAGCGGCGGGCGGCGGCGGGAACGGAGGGGCGGCTGAGGGGCGGCGGGCGACGGTGGGAGGCGGCGGGGACCCCGAGCAAGGCTCGCTCGCCCTGGGCTCCGGAGCCGATCGCGACGGGACGCTGCTGCTGGAAAGCGGTGGGAAGGAGGAGGGAGGCAAACGGAGCCCTCCGGGTTTGGGGTTGTTGGCTAAGACCCCCTTGAGCCGCCCGGTGAAGAGGAATCACGCCAAGTACCGCCGGATCCAAACTTTGATCTACGACGCCCTGGAGCGACCCCGAGGTTGGGCGCTGCTGTACCACGGCTTCGTGTGAGTAAACGCGGAGCGGGGCTGCCCGGGCTGATGGTGCTGGCGGCGGCGGCGGCGGTGATGGGGGATTGAGATGCGCCGTTTTGCTTTATCATTCCCGGCCGGGGGACTTTTGCGACTCGTTCCCAGCAGCTGTGGGTTGGGGGATGGCAAGGAGCTCAATACGGAACGCGCTGCTGGTTTTCTTTCTTTCTTTCTTCGCTTATTTATTCATCTATGTATTTATTTTCTCCGCTTATAAAAGACTCGAATGCTTTTTTCGGGTTTTCCAGAATGAAGGAGCTCTGGCTCCCTCTGGCACGTCCCCCGATCCACTGTGCCCCGAACGTGTGTGCCCCTTTAACACCGTGCCGAAGGGGACCGAGCTGTGAGCGCCTTTAAGGTGCGCGGTGCTAGAGGGGACACTGCCGGCTTCAGTTCGGCGTAAGGCATTGCATGTGGAGGAAGTCGGTTTTCTAAAAGCCCCCGGTGAACCGGCTCTTAAAAACAAAAAAAAAAAAACTGTCAGATGAAATCCGTGGGCTTTTGGTCCGGTAAGCAACACCCTGTGGTGCACGAAGCCTGAGCATTGCAGCACCGTCCGCCAGAAAGTTAAGCCGACTGCCAGCGAACTGGGATGGAGCAAACTCATCTTCTGGCCCAAAGGGGATGAGTCAGGCGCCGCTGTTTTGCCTCCCTGAAAATTCAGATCCCTGAAGCTTTCATAACAACATAAGAAAATAAGTCTGCTTACAGCTTGCAACGTAATGTGGCAGAGCCCTGTTCAAATTAATGCGTTCTTTAGTGTCGTGAACATGTGTGGAAACCCAAGGGGCCATCGGTGATCACAGTGGTAGTGCTGTTCTTTAAGGCTGTAACATACGCAGGGTTCTGTGTGACAGAGGGTTTAACTGTGATTTCTGAAATCGGTTTGTTTGCCAAAGACAAACAAAGTACTGTAGACTGTATGGGCTGGGAGCCTGGATCTGGATCTGTGGAAGCCCTCGCTTCTCACTGGTGCTGTCTTGCATTTGAAAATAAACACTTGGAGTACAGGGCTGGGATTTTACCTTCAGGCAAATTTCTCGTGGATGTTTGCAGGGATTTAGCCCTGGGCAAGAAGCAAAAGGCAGCACTACAGATGTGTTGCTGTGTACCGCTCACCTATTGCTGCCCCCTTCTTTTTCAGTGTTTTCATAAAGTGTTTCTTGGGATAAAGGTTCTTGCTTTCCTGCTGGATTTCTGTGAAAATGTGGACATTGGCTGCCATCATTTTATTTTATTTTTTTCGTTCTTTTGCCCCTTTTTTGCTTTAGGAAAAATTGAAATAGCAGGCAGGATGAGGTAGTGTTTGAGGCTGGGAAAAGATGCTGTGATGGGGAGGGCTCTTTGGTAGCGAGATTGCTGTAGGGTTGTGCTCAGCATTACATAACGATGCTCCTGCTTGGGGTGAGCCGTGTCTGGACAGTTGCACCCCAGCTCGTCCTGCAGAGTCAGCCCATGCAGGCTCCATAAATGCACATACCAGAGCCTTACAAGCACTTGAAACCTCTGTTTGTGGACAGCTGTGGCAGCTGAGTCAGTGCACGCCTGGCCTCGTAGCTGGGTACAAGTGGATGAGTCTAGAGAGGATCAGGTGAGCTGATTCACTTTTATATGGGTATAAAAACCCAGGCTACAACACGCATTTTAGCCAGCTCTCTAGGTGTGAGATTACCCTTAAGATCCTTATGCAGTGTGGGTTGTAGCACAGTCAAAATGTTAGTGCTTTGGAAAGGTTTGCTCCTTCTTAGGAACGGACCCAAATGCTCTACGTGACCAGCTCCTCCTTGGTGACTACACAGAGCTGCAAAACACCAAGATGCGAGGCTCAATTGCTCAGTCTCATCACCTTTTGAACTCAGTAGAAGGTGTGAGTTTCTACTTTGCTGTAGGATCAAACCCTACAAAACAAATCTGCTGACAGTGATGCAAGAGTGTGATGCTTTCCCATGTCTGGAGAGCAATGACCTGCTTGAGAGCAGGAGTAGTGCATCAGGATAGCAGCACTCCAAGCTGACAATGGAAGTTCTTGTTCTTTTTTTTCAGATGAATTGTCTTTTAACCTTTTTTTTTCCTTCTGAAATGGAGTCCCTCTCGCTCTGGAGGTGCTGTTGTGACACTGTGTGATACTGTCCTGCAGTCTTAACTGCTTTTCACATGAGAGCATTTTACACTCTCCCTTGGGTTGGTGAGAGATTGCCAACTTTTCTGCAAAAATCTACACATTTGCCATTGTACTTACGAATAATAGCCCCATTTATCCTAATAAAACATCACACATGATCTCATTCAGAGTAACTTTTTAATAAATGCCAACATTTTTGGCAATACAACCAAACCAAGAATAAGGCAGTTGCTTTCATACCTGTAGAACTGAAGACTAAAAGGGATTGCAACATCTGTAGGTGTGATGGATTCTTTATAAGCCCAAGGTGTTTAGGGAAGAGCTGATGCAAATGCTTCAGTGCTTCGTATCTGAGGATTTAGGAGGTGAGAAACTGCTGATGGAAGAGGGTTGCATCTTTCAGGACACGCCAAGGCACATGTGTGGGAGCAGGAAGGGGCCTTGCAAAGATTTCTTCAAAAGCTTTGGATGCCACAACTTTCAAAATGGTAGTACAGGTGGGATTCCATTGAATTGTACAGTGTTGCCTATATGGCTGGAAGGGGCCTATGATCCTTCACACATCTCGTTGTTCTGATGTGCACGTAAATAAGGTTTGACACAGCCCCTGCTGTAAATATTTTGCTCCACATGCAGTTGGATCTACTGAAATAGTTGAATCTATTGAATGAGAATACAAAGACACAATCAGGCCCCAGGGACAAAGATACAGGGGGCAAAGGGAGGAATTCTTGATGGCAGTTTCAGTGTTCATCTTTCAATGGCAGTGGTTTGCAGAAACGACAGGAGAAGATTTTCTTGTGATTCTTCCTCTTTCCTTGTTCTTCACATCTGATTTTGTCCTGGGTTCTGCTTATAGCAAAAACAAATGTGATTTGCTATCAAAGAAGCTGTTTCTATCTCCTTCACCTTTTTAAAACATCTAAACATCTATTCCCTGGACATTCTGGTAGGCAGAGTTTACCTTACTGCATGCTAAGATTGCCTTTGCCAAGACATCAGTCTTGTTAGACTTCATGGCTGTATGGCAGTGAGGTAGCTGGTAAGAGAAAATATGGACTTTCCTATGAAAAAATTACCTCTGGGAAGCTGAACTCCTGAATATTTACAGTAAAAATTAAATAGATAGGTATATATGCATTAAAAACAACAACAACCTGATTTAATCTTTGAAACTTTTTGTTTGGAAATGGCTCCCGAGGGTTGCAGGTCAGGCCACCATCTATCCCTGCTCTTTTCTAAGCTACTCTGCCTGTAGGTGTAACTACAGCTTCCTTAATACAGTGCGTCTGTTGAGCAGTGCAATATGTGGCAGGAATCCCCTGCTGGTAGGCCTCATGAGATGAGTGATTTGGCCAGGGAGACCAACTTGAGCCCTGCTCATGAAATATCCAAACACTTTCTTTATGCACAGAAGCACAAATGAATTGAATGAATCAATTTCCAGATTATTTTTAATTGCAAGCACAAAGAACATGTTGGATAACAGAAAGACTCCAGAAAAGAAACAAAATGCGGCTCAACTTTGCAATGGCAGTTTCTGGTAAATTTTCAACCTGCCTTAATGAAAAGAGACCGAAGGAGAGGTAGCTAGGAGATATTCTTATTTTCATGCCATCCCCTGAGACAACTGCAGCCTTCACTTTCACAGAAAAATATGACTAGGAAAAGGCTTGGGACTGCGTTTTCTTTCTTTTTGTTCGGACGACTGTGCATTATTGGCTGGACTCTGCTGGTGTAGATCACCTCAGCCTTCCTGCTGATGGGAGAGGAAAACCGTGGTCAATGTGTGAACGCCTGATTGCCATCTAGCCATCTTGCAGTAGCACTTAGCACCTGGAACAAGAAGAGGAGGCAGATGCATGTGGGCTGTCAAATCATGAGTATTTCAGGGGTGCACAAAAATGCACCTTTTGCACAACTGAGTCTGGGTGTATTTATGGAAAAGGGCACTGAGGAACTCAGGAATCACTAAGATCGGAAAGATGGTTATGATCATGTAGTCCAACCATCAATCCATCATCACCATGCTCACTAAACCACGTTCCTCAGTGCCAAACCTACAAATTTCTTGAAATCCTCCAGGAATGGTGACTCTACCACCTCTCTGTATAGTCTGTTCCACTCGCCCTTTCTGAGATGAAGTTTTTCCAAATACCTAACCTGAACCTACCCTGGTGCAACTTAAAACCATTCCTTCTCATCCTATTGCCGTTACCTGTGAGATGAGGCCAGCACCCGTCTTGCCACAGCCTCCCTTCAGGTAGCTGTAGAGGGTGGTAAGGTCTCCCCTGAGCCTCCTCTTCTCCAGACCAAACAATCCCAGTTCCTTCAGCTTCTCCCATAAGACTTGTACTCCAAACCTTTCACAGCTCTGCTGCCCTTCCCTGGACATGCTCCAGTGCCTCAGTGTTTTCCCTGTAGTGAGAAAGCCAAAACTGAACATAGTACTTGGGGTGCAGCCTCACCAATGCCAAGTACAGAGGGACAGGTTGATGTCTGGGGACTTTCCTCTGCCCTTTGAGAGACATGCTGAACTACCAGCCTGTGCTAAAGTGCTGGGTGAGTTAGGTACAGGCTTGGGGTAAGGAGAAGGATAAGTGCAGCCCTTCCTTGGACTCCTTGGCATGGACTTGTTTCTAAGTGAATCCCGGGAGCAGAAGAGCAAGCTTAGTCCATTAGTATGTTCCCTTTGCTTATCCGTTCACCAGTGCAACCCCCATTTTAATTATTTATGCTAATCTGTCATAGTGCACAGATAAACATTCTGCAGCATACTTTGTAAAATATAATGAAGTTTCAGTCATTGGAGAGCTCTCTGCACACCTCTACTGGTGTGGCTTTGCTGAGGCCTGTGAATCCACTCAGTCCGGCATGCTGAATGGTGCTCTGGATGCTCAGTGCTGGTTTAAGCACACAAAATCCCTTGAAACCACAGACCTGGCTTAATGACGGCACGTTTTCAGCTCACTATCACCTGCAGCCTTGTAACTCCTCCTTAGGGCTTCATGTCAGCACAGAATTGCTGTGGAGCAGCACTGCCAAGGGTCAGTCAGACTGTTTGCTTTGCGTTCCCATGGCTACACCATGAATTTGCCAAGTTTTGGGACTGCTGAGGCCTGCTAGGGAGGACTTTAGGGAGTGTAGTGCAGATGGGCTCCTCTGTGTCCCTTAATCCCCAGGGATGAGGGTATCTCAGTGTCTGTCTGTAGAGAATAGCTTGGAAGAGGTGAGGTGTCAGTGAGATCAGCTATGTCCAGCGATGCACTGGGGAGCATCTGCACCACCAGCAACAGCAAAGCCCTGTGCCATCAACTCCACCAGCAGTGAGCTTCTCAGAAAGAAGTCAGAGACTTTGCTGTAATTGATGATCCTTGGGGTCCCGCTAACGCAAGCCATTCTATGATTCTGTGATTCCGATCTCCTGCCACAGGCAAGGTTGCCACCCATCAGATAATGCTGCCCAGGGCCCAGCAGGATCTGCTTCTCCCATACCTCACACTAAAGGCTAGTTAGTCACCTGGCATCTTCTTTCTTTGGAGCTCCTCATCTTCAAACGTCACCTGACTAAATACTCTGCATTCATAGATTAAGCCAAGGTACAAAACTGTGCACTGACTTGTGTGCAGGGTCAAGTGATGAATACGCACATTCAGAGACAAAGTCTGGACTGGAATAGTTTGAATCTTCAGCAACTCTAAGAAACTTTCCAAACAAAAACAGTCAAGTGTTAAGATAATTTATATGTTGTTTTGAAGTATAATTGATTGGTGACCTTAGACACAGCTAGATAGCTGGGTGTTTGGACACTGCCTTCTATGGTATAGAAAATAATTATGTTTATTATTGTATTAAATAATGCTATGTTCCCTTCTTATGCATGGAACATTACAGAAGGAATGGAGCCATGGAGACTCTGCTATTGCTTCTGGCAGATACTTTATCAAAATGGGTTTCTTAAATATTAATAGCTTTGCAAGGAATGTGGTCCACAAGAGCCGTTACGTGTATGCCTCCTCCTGTCGTAGGGTGGTAACTGGGAAACAGCATTTTCTGTGGAGGGAGGGATATGCCCAGGGATATTTAGGTTCATGGTAACCTACTTTGGAAAGAAGCACTTAGGGAGAACTTTCAGGGTGGAAATGAGTTAATTGCCTTTTCCAGCCTTAAGCAAGTAAACTACTTAAGGGAGTGTTTAACTTGGAGCAAATGGAAGGCCCCACAGAAGTCAGAAGAAACCTACCTGTGGTGTCACTGTGGAGTATAACTAAGAATTGGTGGAAGGCAGCACTTCATCATCATCATCTTCTGCATTACCAGCCTGCTGCCCTGCTTGGTCATGTTAAGATCCTTTTAAGCCTCACTTCTCCACAGGATTCATCACAGGCCTTAATTCCTCCTTTACCTTAAGAACCAGCTCTGGTTACAGTCGCTAGGACAGCACCTTGACCTGACTTTTCCTGGTTTGTGGGCAGGCTTCATAAACCTCTCAGAAGCGGAGTTGCATATCTCCCAACACTGCTAAGTCTGTTTGGAGAGATGCTGAGACCCTGACACTAGAATCACTGTGTGTCTCTTGAGGGGTACATGTTCTCTTTAGTCCCTTCTGTCCTTTCCACAATCTTTCCTGCTATCTTTCTCTTACATTGCTGGTGTATGGTGGTCTATTGTATTCGGTGACAGTGGAGGAATCCTAATCCTGTCTGTCAGCTGTTGCCTTTTGCTTCTTTTGGCTTTCTAAACTTTTTTTTTTTTTTCTATATACTTGCATTTTATTGGTCCATCACATTTTCAGAGTTGTTGCTGAGAGCTGTGCAGATGTGCTGTGCATTCCCTTGCCAAGCTGTATCAGTTTGTGTTGTTTTCTGATCTCAGATGTTTTTCATATTTACTTTTCTTCCGTCCTCGCCGGTGTTTTGATCACCTTCCAGATTGGAATTACAAAATTTTATTAACATTCAATTTAATTATTTTTATAGATCATTAAAGAGGCTTTTAATAAGACCAGAATTAAGAAAATTCATTTAAAACAACTTCTCCCCCTCCTGGTTAATGCAATATCGTTTGTTATGGCTTTATTTATAGCTCAGAAGCCAGTTTTAAACTGAATCTGGTTTCCACCAGTCACCTGAATTAACACTAGAATGATTTCGTAAGACACTGCACCTATGTTCAGAAAGTGGATATTTCCTAATTTCCTTTTGTTCATACCTTGCTGTTGGACTGAGTTCAATTGTATGTTTTTGGTTATCTTTCCATCTTGGATTTTTCATGATTTTGCCACATTAATTGTGTAACTCATATAACCATTCAGTGTGCCTAGTGCCATCCACCACCAAAGCAGAACTAAAGCAATGCTGAAAGCTTTAATGCCCCAATCCATCCAAGTCCCAGTTCTTATATATTTTATAGCAGCCATTAGATTTAGACTGTACCTAACTGTGGGTGAAGGACAGAGATATTCTAAAACAGAGGACTGTTTACAGAGCATTTTCCAGTGACTGTAAATGCAGAGAATCTAAAAGTTTCAATGGGAATGGAGAAGAATCAAGAACAGCTGTTGAGAGACTGACAGTGAAATCCCTGAAGTGCATGGTGGGGAGCTGCCCACCAGGCTCTCAGCAGTGCAGCATCATCTCTGCTTATCTTTTTTCCCCTCGTGCCTCTCTGTGCACTGTGCTGAGTGTTTATGAGGAGGGATTACACCTTGAGGAGGGAATGTCAAGAGCAGCTGATTGAAATTACAGGGGAATTAATTTAGGAAGGCAATTATAAGAACTGGAATTTGCTCTTCTACCCTTGCTAATACTGCTGCTTGTTAAGATGTTGCCAGGAGAATATCAATGCACACAGGTGGCCAAGTCTCCCTGATCAAACATCAGATATCATCTGCACCATAACACCAGTGCTGGACTGTGGCTCTGGACCATCCTTGCCAGACAGCAGGATTTTCTTCTGTGCCTAGAGCAGCCAATAGGCAAAGCCATGCTGGGGATTTTCCCAAGGAGTGGTGCCCTCACTGGCCAATAATACAGCATTTCTAGATGACCCATGCCATGGTTTTAGTCTGAGACAACTGAATTCCATAGACTGTGGATCTCTCCAATAGGAGTGCAGATGGCTGCTTACTGGGATGGTAAGTGAGATCAATGTTTGAGACACAGGTTGACCATCCTGGGGAGAGAGCAGCACTGAGTACCTTTGGGTTACAAGAAGAGGCATAATCATTACATGAGAGATATCACCATTTTGAGGATATCTTTCTGGGTCTATGCAAAAATATATTTTTTGGGGGGGTTAAGACTCAGGAAATCATACCCCAATGAAATTTGGATTTTACCCTGCATGTATCATCGAATCAAAGAATCATTAAGGTTGGAAAAGTCTACTGAGATCTTCTAGTCCAGCTATCAAACCGTGCCCACTAAACCACGTCCCACAGATGGCATATTTACCTCTTTCTTGAACATCCCCAGGGACAGTGACTCCACCACTTCCTTGGGCAGCCTGTTTCAATGCATCACCACTCTTTCTGTGAAGAAATTTTTCTTAAAACCCAACCTGACCATCCCCTGGCACCCCTTAAAGCCTTCTGGTCTATCCTGTATATCTACTAAAATATCTTTTCTACATCCTCTCCTCTGTCTCTTCATGGAACATCATCAAGGCTTTTGCCTTTTCATTTTCAACACTCCTTGTGCTGAGAGGACTCCCTCTGAGGTTTAAATACCTCAGCCCCACATCAGCCATAGCCAAATAATTTTCTATGGTACCAATCCAGGAGAAAGAGACAACTGATATTTTGTCACCAAACTTATCGTCTGTGTAAAACACAGAAGAAAATACTGCTTCATGCTTTGTTGTTAATATTTGGACATTTCTCCCAGTTTTGTCTAACTCATTTTAAATGTTGTTCCATTATCATGTCAGATCCTGTGTGCACTGACACTGCAGAGGTAGGGTCCAGCAGCCGATGTTCGTGGCACTTTCTGCCCTCAGAATATGGTATCATCACATAATATGTATATTCTCAAGTATGCTACTCTTTCAGCACTGAATTTCTTGAAATAACTGATTTTCACTGCTTTCCCTCAGGATTTGAGAGGCTGTTTCTCAACATTCACAATGGGATCCGTTCATCTAGTACTTTATCCGAGGAGCTGTATGGACTTCTTTTGTAGTCACGGAAGAAAAATAGGAAATTGAAATTTCTGGAGTGCAATTAATCTCATCCTGAAGGTAGTTCTAAAGTAGGTGAGATTAATCACTTCTTGTAGTGCCTGAAACTTTTCACTGACCTGTGAAAGTGTTTGGTAACAAACCTGAATTTATCTGTCTACACCAAAAAATGTCTGACAGACATGAAACTTTTTACCCAACCTGAGGGCTGAAACTCAGAGCCATGCTAAGGTAACTGAATTTAGATATGTACATGTACAGTTCTTTGTGTGCAATAGGTATTTCAGTTCTCTTTATAGTGGAGTTCTGGTCAATACAGTCAATAGATTCTACAGTGCAATTCATCCAGCCAGTTGTAGGGGTCTGCTTTATGTGGACCTAAATCACAGCTTAAGCTTCATTCAGCAGCTCTCCATTGCACATAGTGGAAGTCAAGGTGACTTAGTCTCTGGTAAACTTCTACGTTTTGAGACAGATGGGTCCTGTTTTTAAGAGCAAGAGAACCTTTAGTGTTGTTGTTAGATGGACTTTTAATTAATTTTAGGCTCTACATAAAATACTAATTCCCTTTCTCCAAGATCTGCATATATGTGGCTACTTGTTATTTCAGGACCTGACAGGCCTACAGTCATCCCTGACATTATGCCAAGGGAACGTGCGGCGGTGTAATTTATGTCCTCACTTTTGGTATCCTAATTATACTGCTGATTTCAGTGGCTTTGAGGTGTTCCCTTTGTGGGGGATCTTAAGTTTACCTTTCTACCTTCTTTTTTGTTCTCTGTTTTGCTGTGGGATCTGTTTCTGTCAGCCTTCCCATATATGATGCTGCTTGGATTTATTTTATAATCACAATTGCAGTTATCTTGAGGTTATATTCAAACCCAGAGTTAGCTCCCTTTTGAACTGATCTTCCAATCCAAGGGCTGTGATTAACTGGACTTCCCCTAACCTTCTGTGGCCATCTGTTATTCCCCAGGGCACAGGAGTTACTGGGGTGGGAGTTTGCCAGCAGCAGTCCTCATTCTTCCCGTTCCTGAATTTTTGTTCATTGAAATTGCTCTTCCTCAACACTCAGACTCTCATTCTTCCCGTTCCTGAATTTTTGTTCATTGAAATTGCTCTTCCTCAACACTCAGACTCCCAAATTGATGAACAGACAGCACTGCTTTCTACCATACCCTATAGGAATGTGAGCAGTATTTTTAAAGGGCATACTCATTTTGTTAAATCAGCATAATCAGTACAGATAATTGAACCTAACATTGAAATCATCAGTTTAATATTTGAATGCATGAAAATGCCTTGAAATAAGGAGGTGTTATTAGGTGGTGGAGCATTCCTTTACAGCAGCTGCTTGTTTGTATTTTGCTTGTTTTCACAGAAATACTGAGCCAGCAACCTCCTTATTCATGTCAATACAACTGTAGAGTAAATGTATTAAAGTCAGAAGAACAATTGGATTTGGCTGATGAAACATGAGCGTTTTCTGGATGTAATACAAAACCTTTGTATTTTTTTACTGCTCTTCTGTTAGTGCTACAGGCCAAGGTCAAGGTCTGTCACCTCTGGAGAGGTACTTCCCTGCCAGAACAAACTCATTTAAAGTAAGAGAGCTTGAGGAACGGGGTACTAGGAAATGTCCTGGCATGAGAGTTAGTGAGCACCAACATGTCCTAGAGTCACTGGGGATTCAGCCATACTCACACCATGGTGTTTGTGGCTTGTTTCCTTTGCTTCAGGAGCTGGCTTAAAGAGACATGCAGTCTTTCCTTCCTTCCCTGCTCTCCAAAGTTGAGAGAGGATATTTTTCATAGAATTATGGAAGCGCAGAATCATAGAATTGTTAAAGTTGGAAAAGATTACCAAAATTCATCTGGTCCAGTTCCCCTGAAATGAACATGGACACCTACATCTAGATCAGGTTGCTCAGAGCCCCATCCAGCTTGACCTTGAATGTCTCCAGGGATGGGGCATCCACCACCACTCTGGGAAACCTATTCCAATGCATCGCTGTGCTTGACTCATAGATGTTACTATTTAGTTAACAGATACACTGCAGACAGCTTGGGGAAGGTGGGCAAGGAAATCCTCAACTTTCCATCCATTTTTTAATGTAGATCCTGGCTGACATCAGAGCTGATGATTAGACCATAAAGCCGTTTAATATAGAAGGGAATTTTAGAAGTCTCCAGCCCGATCTGCGTGACAGGGCTAATTTCAATCAAATCAGGTCGCTCAGCAGGGTTTTGTCACGTTAATTTAAGTGCATCTTTACACTTTAGATCGTTAGAAGTTATAATTATTAATTTATTTCTTAGTTCACAGGATATGTTGCTTTATGCGTTTCTCATATTGAGACTTCCAAACCTAAGTCATGGAGGAGTTTTGTTCCCTCCCTACTCCATTCAGTCCTGAACATGCAAGCAGAAATGAACTTCAGCATCTGGAAAGAGGTGTTGGGCAGGTCAGCCCAGCATGAGGTTGACAACTCTCATGTTAATCACAAACAGAGCTGCTTGCTGCTAGGCTAACTAGTACCAGTGTTGTCTTTGTTTGGAGCAGTGACACTGAGAAATGCTGGGAATAATCTTTAGTGTAATCATCAATAGAGTTCATTGAAAAGAGAAGACCTTTCCCAAGGACTTACGAATTTTCTGACTGTGTTCTAATTTGACATTTCCACTGATTTTTCATCAAAATCTCCAAATACAGGAAGAAGAATCATTCAGTCTTCAGTTAGTTATCCCTCATCTACAACTCTTCCTGAATTTCTCATCTTTTTTACCTGTTCCTTCCTCACTTCCTCCCATCTTCTTCCCTTTGTGGCATTTATCTCTGCACTGCTGTAGTGCAGGTCGGTGATCACTCAGTGGAAATCTGCAGTTGTGCCATTGTTGTATAGTCATAGGACATCCCAGGTTGGAGGGGACCTATAAGGATCATCGAGTCCAACTCCTATTTGTGGGACTACTCCAGCTGTGCTACTTGAGTCTCATGCTCTATGTCACCATGATGTGAGAATTCAGTCATTACTGTCTGACTAAGATCCAGGTGGCCTAAATGCTGACTGCAGGTTGACACGACAGTTTGTCTCCTATCTAGACTTGAATAAATAGCTATATTTGCTTTTTAGTCTTTTTTTTTTTTTTAAGAAAACTAAAACTAATTAGCCTCTGACTGTACATTCACTTCAGCTACCAAATATGCTTCAAGCATAGGTGGTGCTAACACACCCAGGAGACCTATGTCAACATTAAATCTGGGACTAACTAGGAATTAGTTTGTCCTTAAAGTTAAAGTTGTGATTCAGACCCACACCCTTCTGAGTGTGGGTTCCTGGTCACTCTTTGCTCTAGGGATGATGGTGGTGTTAGAGAACGAATGATTTATTGGCCAGGTTGGATGGGGCTCCAAGCATCCTGATCTAGTGGTTGCTAACCCTGCCTGTGGCAGTGGGGTTGGAATTGGATGATATTTACTGTCCCTTCCAACCTAATCCATTCTGTGGTTCTATGATTCTGTGACTGAGCTAATATCTGTCCCTGGAGTTTATTCAGAAATGAGTAAACATTCCTTGTCCTAGTTGTAGGAGGGAAGGGGACGCCTACCTGTGCAACCTGGTCTATGGAGCTTTTTGGCAGGGGGGTTGGACTGGATGATCTCTAGAGGTCCCTTCCAACCCCTACAGTTCTGTGATTCTGTGATTTAGGAGCACCTCTCACAAACTAACCCAACATCTGAATGTTGCTTAATAACCAGCTTGAGCCAGCTGTTGTTCCCAGAGCAACATAATGCAAGTCCTGTTGTATGTGCCATTTGTTGCCAGTGTTGACAACCAAGAGAAAATAAAGGATGGGAGCTCCTGGTGCAACAAGACACAGACAACAACTTTCTTTAGTGAATTAGGATACAGCCAGGGATGGATGCTCTGTCTTGCTGTCTGAATTACAATGTTCCAGCAAGTGAGAAGAAAATACAAAATTGCTCCCAGAGACCACAGCAGAGCATTATCACCTGAAAAGCAGGATTTTACTGAAGGTTCTAAGATGACTCTTCTCATAGTGAGTTATGACTTACAGTTTTCTGGAAACAGTAGCTCTAAAGAAAACATTATTAAAATGAGTGACAAAAGGAGTTTGGGGCAGGTGGAAATGTGTCAGTGCTCATTGGCAGCGCTTGTTTTCATGTATTCTACCTTGAGTTAATTTCCAAGCAACTCGAAATAGATAATGTGCTTATACACATTAGTCTGATTGCTGCATGAGTATTTGTTCCAGGCTACGAAGACTGGTAGCTTTTGTTATTAGAAGACTTTTTAATTGCGTAAACGATGATATAGTAACAGTTGGAAGATGATGCAAGATAAATTCAGACCAGAGATAAGGTCTAGCAGCTGAACAGAAATCTACTGGAAGAATTTGCACAAGAAATTATCAATTTTCCACTTATCATTTTTAAAGCAAGCTTGGAGCACTTCCCAAACAAAAGCTGAAGGCTGTAGTAGGCTGCAACGTAGCTGCAAAAGACAGGCTTAAATCATGAATTCTGGGAATTCTTGGCTGTTAATTAAGCATGACTTTGAGTTATAACTAGGCGTGTGTGTGTTTTTAATTTAGCAACAGATAAACAAATAAAGGAGCGATGAAGTAACTCAGGAAGATGAGATGCACTTGTTTCCTAACCAGATTGTTATCATCACAGTGTAACATCGTGGAAGTAACAGCAGCAGTAGTAGGTCTGGGGTTCATGGGTGTGAATGCAGGCTTCTTCCCTGGAGGTATCTAAATGTGGTCAAGTCATTTCAGTGACCTTAGTTATTGATACAGACCACAGAAATAGGTGTATTGCTGATGGTTCGACTCATTCTGAAGTGTATGACATTGATAAATCGCATCCTGAGAAGTAGAGGTGATATCAAGTAAATAGATCTCCTTTGACTGTAATAGTAGCATCAGTACATGACAAAGATGTAGACAACTACATTAGAAACATTAAATTAAAGTGAGATGAGCCTCATCTTAAACACACTGTTGAAGGCCTTGTCGGAATAACAACTTGCATCTCTTTGGTTCACCTCATGTTCCAGTGGGACTCTGCTGATGTGTCCCAAGCTCCTTGTGCACGCAGAAACCAAAGATCATGTAGCATAACTTTGCAGGACTGTGGTTAGAAATTATTGCTGGAGGCCCTACCGATTAGCAGATAATAATTGCAACATTTTTTTTATTTAACTTTTATTCCTTCTGTCTGGAAAGGGTCCCAACTCAGTGTTATCCTATCCAGATAAAGAGCACAAATATCAGCTTGTACCTCTGAGTTATGTAAAAAGTAATTACAATATGGCCAGTCCTTCAGACCTGTTAGCACTGCTGAAGAGTGAGATGTAATTTTTGGGTGTCCATGCAGTCTCTTTGCAACTGATCCTGCAAGAAGAACAGATGGACCTGTCTGTTTTCTGCCTTGTCTGGAGGGAAAAAGGGATTGGCCCGTTTAATTAAAAACAATAATAATTAAAGCAAATGGAAAAATAAAGCCTACCTAAAAAATAAAGCCAGTGCTTCATTAGGGTAAGGTAAGAAAAGAAATTGTGCAGGAAGAAGTGGCTCCACTGATAGTGATAAAACAGCAGGCAAGCTGGGGGAGGAAGCAAGGAAGTGGTGGGAATAAAGCTGCAAAAAGGAGGAGGATGAGGAGTTAACTGTCTGTGAAATAAGGGGAAATAAGAAGAGAGGAATTAAGGTTTCTCTGGGTGGTGAACCTGTTAGCAGCTGCTTAATGGAGCTGCTGTGTCAGTGTCCTGTGGGTGTTCTGTTGCCCATTTCAGGTGAGCTGTCAATCTTCCTGTACACGTGAGGTTTAAAACCTGTTTGTGCTGCAGGCCTACATGGCAGAACTCATGTGCATAGCCCACAGAACTGAAGTCAGAGGGCAGTGTACTTTGTGCTGACTTGGGAACTTTCCTCTGTTCCTATGTGTTTCTGGTTTAGCTGCAAATCCTGAGGAAGGTCTGAAGAGGAAAACTAAAGGAGCAACGTATTCAAGGAGTATTGAATGTAACTTCAGGGGAAAAAGAGAGGAATAGCTTTATCTGCTCTTGAGCTATAAAAACAGATGCCAATGAGGCAGAAGTCAGACAGCACTTGTTCTTAAATGTCCTCAGGAGTAAACTCCCTGTTACCTCAAATAACAACCAAGCCAGGATGCCTAGAAAGAGAAAAGGTTAGAGCTTTGACCTCTTGACCCACAAATAAGACAGCGATGGCATAGTGCTTAGCCCTCTCCCTACAGCTGTGTGATAGCTTAGAAAAGCTTAACAATCCTGCCTGCTGCTAGAGTTTTGGTGGCATTGGTGGCATAGTCCTGGAGAAACATCTGCCACAGTTCCTGCACCCTTCAAGGGAAATCAAACCTAAGAACATATCTGCTTTAAACAGTGTTCCTCGTAACTGACTAAGAGGGGATCTTCTTAAGTGCTAGGGTTGTGGCTCTTCAGGCTGGTATTGCATGGTCAGGTTTTCTAGCTTTTCTTTGCAGTAATGAATCAAGAGTTCTATGTTCTTCTTTCTTTATTGAGAGCTGTGACCACCATGAGACATCCACGAGCTGAGGAACTGAGACACACAACAGTTTGCCTTCAGCACTAAGAAAGGAACATCAGTGGGATGGTGGTTTTAGTGAGAACACAGCTGTTCTCTCTGCTTACATATATAGAAGTACCTTCAGGGACAAGCAGAGGTGAAGGCTCTTTGAGCTATGCAGAACCACCATAAGACATCTGTGTACCTCTCAGAGTACTCCAGGCTCCTTGTAAATTCCTTTCTGTTGCTTCCATAAAACATCCCATCTTCTTCCTGGTGAGACTCAGGCATACTTCACCTCCTAGGGGGAGTGCCAGCTGAAGCCAGGTGTAATTTAACAAGAAAATAGCTGTGATTAAAGCAATAAGCAGTAGTCTGGGTATGATCAGTAGTCTGCATGTGTGGCATAGAGAAGAGGGAAGACCGGAAGGGATGTGGTGTTGGTTTTGCTGACTCTCACAGACTGCACTTCTGTTGCACGGGGGATAGAAAAGGAGTGTGAAAAAGGTGGACAGTAAGTAGGGAAAGTTGGCATAACTGGTGGAAAAGGTAGTGGTGTCACTCAGGGATAACAATGGGTTCAATATTAGTAAATGTTCCTTGAGAAGTCAAATTTCAACCATTTAGGGTGTGATATGGGAAGATACTGGGTATGAAATCAGCTACCAGTGTCTGTTCTCTCTGGCTGCCTTGAAACAACACTCCAGTGCTATCCCTATGGCAACTTTTCCGGCTTCAGTGATTTCAGTGAGGTCACAGATTAAAGAACTTTCATAGGTACCTCTGCTTTGTTGCTTCTCCTTAGAGAAAAGTCCATGTGAGTCTCACTGATAGCAAAATATGTGGAAACATTAACTGTTGTTGCTTATCCAGTCCTGAGAGAGAAGACAAAGCAGGTAAAGGCTGCCATGTCTCAGGGCTGGTATTTCAGCTTCTTTTATTCTAATACAACTTGCAGTGGATGAAGGAGCAACTGACTTTGGGGCGTGGGTGCTACTCCCCTCAGTGCTGGAGAGATGGAAGCAAAAAAGTGACCACATTTCTGTTTTGTGGCTGAATTCTCATATGCAGTCATAGTACTGACTGGTATTCCTGCATAGCATATGATGGGCTGGAGTATTTACGTCTGATAGAAGTATATGCTAGAGCCTGGATGCTCTATGTTTCTGGTTGATTTGGAGGACCCATACATCTGTGTTCCTAAACCGTGCTTTCAGCCACATCTCACTTAGGTGTACATGCTTAATTCACATACCTAAACTCTGCTGTTCCCTCAGTTTTACCTGGGCCTGACGTGGAGATTGAGAAGGCATGAAACACAGCCTATGTGCTCAATCTCTTCTCCTGTTTGTGATCTGTCTCATCTCTGCCCTTCTTGGACTGCTGAACAGCAGTGCTCCATCAGTCCTCCAATACAAAGTATTTAGGGAGGTGATTGGGAACAGAGAATTGTGCAATACTGATTTTTAATTCCTATTCTGGGCCACTATGAGCTAGTGAGAAAAAGCTGCTGCTGCCACATTTGGGAAATGTAAGGGCTGAATCCTATGTGAAAATCTCCAAGTAGGCTGTGATTCCTCAGCTGGAAGTTGCTCAGCTTGTGGATGTTGTTTATGCTGTTGATATATGTAGGTAGGCTGTGGTTGGATTTATTTCTGGCAACTCTGGGAAGCAAAAGCAGTTCTGCATATGTCTACATCCCATATGCGGTGCCACCGCTTACAGGCAGTGTGGGAAGCAGTTAGGTGCTGGGTGACCCCTGCCTGTCCAGTTCTCATCAACAGCAACCTGTATCCTCTCAACAAGAGTCTTTGGTGTCTACTTTAAATGGGGAAAAAAAAAAATTATGGTGAGGAAAGGTGGCCCAAAAGGGCTGGCAAGGCAAGGCAGTGGGATGATTTTATAATTTTTATGACCAAAATGTGCTGTGGCGGGATGACATCTTAGGATGAGAGGTAAGGGCCTTAAGTTGTGCCAGGGGAGATTCAGGTTGAATATTAGAAAAAACTTATTCTCAGAGTGGTGAGGTATTGGAACAGGTTGCCCAGGGAGGTGGTGGAGCCAACATCCCTGAAGGTGTTCAAGAAATGTGGATGTGTGGCACTGAGGGATGTGGTTTATGGGGCATGGTGGAGATGGATTGATGGTTGCACTAGATGGTGTTAGAGGTCTTTTCCAGCCTCAGTAGTTCTATGAATCTATGATTCTAAGGTTCTGTGACGCTGAAAATCGGAACATGAAGGTACAATTTGTGAACTAATTTTTTAATAATTAGGGAACGGAAGAGCAAGTGTGCAAAATGGAAGGCCAGATCATCAGAAGTAAGGTTTCAATTAAAGAAATCTGTCTTACAGTAGCAGCAAGAACCCAGTTTTAGTCTGTGATCTCACTGGACTAAAAGCTGTTTAAGCATAGAATAAGTAACTGGTCTTTGCCCAAAGACTTGCAACTTCAGTGTAAGAGAGAAATAAACTATGGAGTGGATCCAGAGAAAGAGAAGTGAAACACAAGCACCATTGGCAGTACTCCCAGTCTGCCCTCAGTATAGACTATTATTAATGTTGTACATAGTACAGGAAAGAAAAATGTGAAGAAAGTCAATGAGGTAGCTTCATCCATCTTTGCATCTTGCAGCTTATGCCAGTGCATCTAAAGCACAATGAAGGTCTAACGTGATCCATAGGAGCTGAGACAGATCTGGGACAAACAGCTGTTCCCATCTAGAAGCAAGAGAGAAAGCACAGGGGGAACCGTGACTCAGAGATACATTTCTCAATCAGGATGATTTTGGCTGTGCTCTGGTTTCAGAGCTGTGCTGAAGCCCAGCCCTCAGTGGCAGAGCTTTCCTAACAACATCATGCTGTGCTTGGCAAAAAATAATGAGGTCTTCCTATCTGGGCACCTCCGCTCAGTGCATGGGCACCTCACTCTCAGCTGGAAAATATTGGGAAATCCTAGCTGAACCCCACAGGGCTCAAAGAGCTCGCTTTAGTCATGTACAAATCAGCACTTCATGCTGCAAGATGTTTGTTGTGTCTCAGGGAAAAAAACGATGAGCCCCAGCACCTCTCTTGATTCAGCTGCAGATGGTTTTTCCAGAGTGATCCTTGTCTAGCCTGTTAACACGTTGGAGGTTATCACTGACAACGTGAATGGAAGGGAAAATGAGTTAGCAGCTCTGAGTAGCATATTGAATGGGTTTCTTCTCAGAAGAAGCAGTGTCATTTCCATATGACATAAGTTGAGCTGGAAGCTGGCTGGGTCTTCTGGTAAAGATGATGTGAATTAAGGAATAAACTCACTGCACAGAAGTCTGTAATGCAAAAATGCCAAAAGATACTTCTGGCAAAGCCATGAGACCTTCTGCCTCTCAGCATCTCTCAGTGTCACATCCCTTGGCTCTGTGGTCTGACTGACACAGCGAGGAGCAGAGGTTGGAAATCGGAACGATCAGTTTGCCACTAATTTTAGAAACGCCAATATGGCACATCACTGCTCACTGCTGTATTTACATCTCTGGCTAGAAAAATACTGTTTGTGTGGGACTGAATAATGCTCTCATTCTGGTGACAACGACTGAAAATATGAAAAGTAAGCTGAATGAAAACGTCTTCTGAATTTCCAGGAGTTCTGATGGCAATCATTCTATTAAAAATAAATAAATAAAATCCTTCTCCAAGAAAACCGAAGAGTCCCAAGAAGCTGGAAGTTTCTACGCCACGCTTTTGCCTTGGCAAACTGAAAAGGTAGCAGGACAACCTGCTCAGTGCTTCTGCATATGGTTCAGCTTGGAAACGCAACCATTCTAAATGTCACCGTTGATTTCACAAATCACTCTGTTGGTGTTGAACAATGTGGCTAGGATAGCGCGTGTACTGTAAATGACAGACATCCACAAGACATCTTGCACTGATTTTTTTCTCCATTTTGGGTATTAACCCAAAAACTGTTTTAACTGTCATTAGAACAGTTGTTATCCTCCACTGCTACATGTTATGTAAGCAAAAGTTCCCAAGCCTATAACATAATGCTAATATCTCACCTTAGATTTGATCCATGAGACCTTATTTCCTGGCGTGTAGTGTACTTATGCAAGCAGTGTCCCTGATAGGAACAGCTCACAGCACTGCAAGGCACAGGCTCAGGTCAGCCTCTTCCATCTCAAACTGCAGAAATACTTCCATATTACCATCTCCCCATCCACGCTTTTTAATCACCTCAGTCTGTTCATGTGTCTGTATTACAGTCACCTCTTGGGTCTCTTTCTGGCTGTGCAGGCGTGGGTGGTGAGCTGCAGCAGGGGCTCCATGGGATTCTGATGCAACCCAGGGCAGTGCTTCCTTACCACCTTCTATCTGATAGGATGCTTAATTTAATGACATTGTTGCCATGGCATGGAGAGCTGAATGGGTGATTATGTGAATGCTGGGGATTTGCTAGCTTTTTTCACTGTAAGTGATGTAAGCTTCCAATGCAAGGAATGTTTTACTCAGAATTTCTATTTTCTCCTTACAGTTGTCACTGCGGTTTCAAATATAATATTTTCTGTAAGTCCCGTTTTTCTTTGCTTTTTCCTGGATGTGTTTTTTTCTTGTCTTTTCTTTTGGATGATCTTTCCTCGTTGTTTTTAGATGTCTTAAATCCTTTGGTATCAGAGTACCTGAGCACCTAAATTCAGCATAATGTAGAATACTGCTAGCAAAAGAGTTAGATAATCCAAATTTGCTGATCTACCCAGGGAACAGTAGTCAATAAAAAAAATGTGGTTACCAGAGAGAGGGAGAGGAGAGCATGTAATGGAGCACATATCTCTCACTGTGATTGCTAGATAGGTAGAGGCTGGAAACAATTGGCTATAATTGGTCTGTTGGGATTTTAATAAAACCTTTAAAGCAATTAAAATGCTTTTATTGAAAACAGGTTTGGGCATCTTTTGCAAGGAGGGACTTAACTGGAGCTGCTGTTTTATGTGTTCACTATGGTTTTTCGAAGCATCCTTTCACAGTACGTGATAGTGGTGTTGTGTGCTTTGCATATGGGACCAGATCCTACAGCGGAGGAGACCTGGGTTGGCTGTGGGATAACTGCCCTTCAGAGCACGGAGCTCCTTTGTCATTTCTCCTGGTCCGTGCCCACGCCCTTCTGGAGATTCAGCCAAGTCAGGAAGGAGATATTCATGGCCTGCCTGTACACTTCACTGTGCAGCCTGATGTAGGGAACCACCATCAGCAGAGGGGTTGAACTTGATCCCCAGAGGTTCCTTCCCACCCCTGTGATTCTCTGATTCTGTGATCTGCAAAAGTAATCGGAACATCTTCTGCAGATTTGGGCTATTTACTGCCCATAGGTGCACTGGGTCATGTGAGCGAGCGCTGCTTGTAGCCAGGAAAAGTGAATATTCCTGTTATTCTCATTTTCCTCTTATAAAACTGCTGTTTTGTTGTTGTTGTTGTTGTTTTGTTTGTTTGTTTGTTTTCTTTTTTTTTTTTATCAGAAAGGCACTGTTTTTAACATCATTCTATACTTTCCTGGCGTCATCTGCACCTTCGTGCTTGCAACAAGCACAGACATAAATTCTACAAAATTAGTTTCATAACGGCTGATGCTAACACCTATTCAGTGCTTAAAAGTTGCAGTGACATTCCCAAATAAATGCCTCTTTTGTGTGTGCTCCATAGCAGAAAGAAAAAAAAAGGAAACAAAAGCATCCTTTTAAACCTGCAGTGTCTGTATTGTAACACCATTAGGCAAACACACTGAACACATTCTTTTGTTGAATTTTGTATTACAGGTGACCTGACTGTTCTTTCAAGAAGTGGTCCTGACTCCCATTTTCAGTACAGACCCCAAGAGACTTGCAGTGTTTCTTTCAGCTCTAGCTCACAAGAGTCCTTTTGGGCTAATTATAGCAGCTTTTTTACATGTATGTTAATCTTCTTTATTTATTCTTTTTGCCTTTGGAAGGTTTACAATTCCAAGCAGAGACATATGCATAAGCTGTCCAAGATACAAAACTGGAAAGTGAATATTTCCAGCTCTCTTAAAAATGCATTTTTTAAAAACTTTGATAAAAAAGTAATCATATTCTCATTTCTCAGAGGAATTCAGTTCAGATTTTGCCTGCAAAGGGCTGTTGCTATTGCATCTTTCTATAGCAGCAAAAACGCTGTTGGTTTTTGAGACATAACAGGTTCATGGTTTAAAGAAAATGGTGTGGGTGAGATTTTGTGGAGAAAAAACTGATTTCTTTAAGTAGATTTTGTGTGAGACAATATCCCAGTTAGTTCTGTGTTATTACAGGAGCACCTGGGAAGTGTCTTGTTGATTGAGAACGATGTTGGGCTGCACGATGTCAGCCACAGGGCAAAATTAGATCCTCCTTTGACATGCCTCAAAAGTTCTGCTTTCCTTTGGACATCAGGATGTCTTTATAACTGTCTGACTTTCCTTCGCAAGCTCATAACTGAAATATTGAGATGAAGGAGTCTTTACTTTCTTTCTCTGAAAAGAAGCAGCCAACAGTGCAAGAATCCAGGACAGGAAGGAAATTTTTGCAGTGGCTGAGTTCTGTCCTCTTCCATCTGAGTCAAGCACATAATGTGATCTTCTCCTTAAATGAATAAAGTCTTTGTGAAAGCTAATTAAAGGTTGTCTGTACCGGACTCTGAGCAGGACCGCAGTGCAGTACTGGACTGGCACTAGCTGTGAATGATTAGCTCAGGTATCAGTAGCAGCTACAGAATGGTACTCTACAGGGGTTCTGAATGAGGCTGTGAAGGAGTCAAAAAGGCTGCAGTACTCAACAAATTGGCCTGAACTGAGGTCCTTTCTCCTGTAGCCAGGCAGTTCCCAAGAGCGAAGAGTGTACAGGGAGCCCCGGTTCATCTGTACATCACTGCCAGGTACATGAATCCCACTGGTTTGCTCCCACGGTTGCTATTTGAAGGTTGTTCAAGGCTTTTGCTATTTTAGTGGCTCAAAACCTTTCAGTTCCATATCTATATTTATGCACAGCCTGTGTATATTCATTTCTGTCTTTTGCCAATACTGGTTTTTGCTCAAACAGCTCTTCTGCTTCCCCGTTCCTTACTTTCCCAGCATAATTAAAGGGAGCAGTCATCTTCTATCCTAACAGCTTACTGTATAGATAACACTAAGAGGAAAAGACTAAAAAAACAACCTTGTGACTTTTCTGGGGACCTCTTTACAATTTTTGCTGCCTTCTTCTACAATATGTGAGCCAAGAGTTAATTAAGACACTCTCTTACTGTCTTGTGATTTATCTGCATTAATATTTTTAAGTCTTCAGTCAAGATCAAGCTTTTAATTTTCCAAGGCACTGCATAAGCACACAGCGCAAGAACTCTCCTCCCACCTGCCTGGCTTATAATTACAACAAATGTGAAAGATTCCAGAAATATGGGGCATAAGAGACCTTGTTAATGGATGTACTTCATCCTAAAGGTTGCTTGAAAATAGCTAGTTCAATTTGAACTTCGCTTCTTTTTTGTTCCCTTATGATTTATTATAAGAAAAGCAGGATAGGCAGGAAGAGTGCCTAAAAATATTTAAATTGCTTTTTTTTTTTTCTTTTCTTATTTTATACCTTAAAATATTGGAAATGTCAAAACTAGTAGACTCTGGCATGTGTTGGATCCCAGCCACTGGAAATTCTTGTCATATCCTTCCAGTTTTGTTACAGTGGCACCAATGAGGTGCCCACTGGCCTGTATGCCACTGACACTTCTATGACTCCACATCAGCCTACAGGTTTGGTTCACCTGCTTTACGAAAGCTGGATACAGCTTTTGTTAATGAAAAGCCCCTTAAAATGGTGCCAAGGAGAGTTTGCCTCTCTAATTAGCAGTTCCCATAGAGTTGCCTCATGAATTCCCTTAATTTCCTTTATGAACTCTTCCAAACTGGTTGAAGATGTTCTGGGTATAATTCTGTTGATGTTTTGCACTTTGCTCGATCAACTCCTTTTTACATCTCTTCTTTAGATCCCTTAACTCCTGATTTCCACTTCTCCTTATTACTGAAAACAAATCAGTATTTTCTCTAAGTGATAACGTGACATTTACTTTTTTTTTATTCTTTTTTTTTTCTTTATTTGTTCTGATATTTAGTATCACATCTTGAGGATTAAATATGTGAGGTTGTTCTATGAAGCTAAGCTCTAGCTCTGGGAAGGGATCAGTCAAACAGACTATTTTATAGTCTTCCTTTACCATAAACTGCAGAATTAATCCCAGACATGGACTGAGGTGTGACTCGGATTCACTGATGATTCACAGCCAAAGCGATTCATGTTTGTAGCTATTCTTCTCTGTCACTAGAGATGAGGTTGCTGGATGTTTGTGATAAGGCTGGGCACTGATCTTGTGGCATTAATTTCAGACAGTGGAAATGCATTAATTATAGCCTCCTCCTTGATTTCTTCTTGTTCTTGTCAAAAGGTAGTTGCAGAGGTGGGGAAAATGCATAAATTATTTTGCAGGAGTGCTGAAGATTCCCATCAGAGAGATTTAACAAGAAAAGTGGGACAGGTGATGAGATCAATGCATCAGATGCTGCCACGTACAGCTTTTGTTTTTAAAGCTGTGCAGATAAATGATGACAAAGAGATCAGATAAAAATGACTGTGATTGACTAGCTTCTTTGTGTTAAGTTTGGGGCCAATGATTTGATGGGGAAGGAGGAGGAAGAAATCCCAAGTAACTAAGAGATCCAGGATATTTTAATCTATTTTTTAATAGCTTCTTAAATTTCATTAGAAACCTGTGGATGATTATTCTGTCATTAACAAGCCTTACTAGACGTCATGTGGAGTTTAAGAACATTAAAAAGTCACTGCAGTGATACAGAGCTGAGGAAAACATATGGGAAGTAACCTTTTCTTGCCTCTAGAGTTCAGGTTTATTAAACCTTGGAGGGTATTTTTCCTCTTTGTAAGGAAACAAACTGAGAATAAGACTGTGAGAAACCCCTGAGTTTGTTATCTTTTTATACTCCTACTCTGAACTCCCCAAAATCTTTTTATTTTCATCCAAACACCAGGAGTTGAGGTATTCAGTGTCTCACCTACCGTCAGTATAACCTCTAAGATTGTGTAGGAACTTGGCTGACCATCTAGTCCATTCTTAAACCAAAAATGAAAACAGGTCAACATAACTGTATTATTTCTGAAAGCTGTTTGCCAGACATGTTATTAAAAATCTTAAACAATGGTGAACAAATAAAACTTAAGACCATCTTCATCCGTTTCTCTACCTCTCCTGTGGCTATTTGCCTCCTTATCTGTTTGAATTTTCGTTCAAACTCATTTCTTCTTATGTTTGTCTCTATATACACTCCGTTCCGTTTGATACTGCTATAAATCAGAGATTACCTTGCTTTTATTACTTTATTACTGCAGCAGGAGTTCATATTGTGACCATAATGCATGAAGAAATTACATCTCCATCACCATATTTGGGTTCATGGTTGGTTTTCTACCTAGTGCACGTTGGTATGTTTTGTAATAGTGACTTGTTCTTGTTGCTTACTACGGACTCCAAACTTTACTGGTAAGAGTGTTTTATCATTGATCTAAATGATAAAAATGAAAACTGTGCTAGACCAGCAGACCAGTTCTTGAAAACTTCCACTAAAACGTATCTTCCATTAATGTGTCTTTTGAGATCTGCCAGTAAGCCAATTGTTGCATGTTACCTCAAATTTTAAAAATCAGAATAGTGTGTGATACTACTGAGTCACATTATTTAAATCCAAGCACTATAATTGATTGATTGGTTCTTTTAATTCCAAAAAGGAATGGTTTGATGAAAGTCGCTTGCCATGAGATCATGCTAACGGGTTTACTTACATTTTTGCTTCATATTTTTTTTTTTTGTCGATACAGTCTAGAATTCATCATTATATCATTTACTCAAGATCAAAATCAGCTTGGTTGCATTGTTATTACCTTTTGTACTTTTAAATATTCAAATAATACTGGCAATTCTGCTGTTATTTGAAATTTTCTTTGTTTCTCAAGATTTGTTGAAATTAGCACTAGCTTTACTAAGGCTCCTTCATCCCTTAAAATCCCATGGTGAAAGATGTGTGTCTGTTGTTTTTATAAATGTTTAATTTTAGCAAATGACACCTCACATCCTTTTCATCACAGATGGCAAACTTTCTGTTCTACTCTCGGTATAGAATTCCTGCTCAGTTTAAAATACAGACAGAAATATCTATCCTTTGAAAATTCCAGCTCTTTCGACTTGCCTAAGAGCACTTCTGCTGTGTGCCTCTAGCAGTACCCACAATGAAAAATGTACAGTAATTATTTTCAGCTTTATTGGTCATTTGTTTGCTTCCTTCACTTCCCCATTATTAGTCACACGTTTTTAAATTTATATTAATTTCCACTTCCTTTCTGTTTTCTGGCAGATTCTATAAATATAAGTCATATAAAAAATTAATGCCTAACAGCCACTTCCATATTCTCTTTTAATATATAAGATTTTTCTTTTCATTTTTCTTCAGGGGAGCAGTGCCACGACTGAGAATTCTGGCTTTTGGAGCCTTAAGTAGTACATTTGAGGACAATTCAGACTTTCGTTAGGATTTCTTTCCTTAGATTTGAGCCCCCTAACAGTCATGCTGACACTCTCTGTCAAAATGTAGCCCTTTTAAAAACACCTAAACTTCTGGTCACTGACATGTTCTATTTGCTCACAATAAAAGTAATCAGATCATCATCACAATCATCAGTATCTAAGCAACCACTCATTTTTAGGTCTTTGGTTGACTTTCCTTTGCCAACAAAATGAGGTGCATTATTGAGTTACACACTGCTGGGTGGAAGATTTCCTTTTTCAAGAAATTACCTACTATTTTTAGAATATCTGGGGAAGTTTTATTACTGATTGCACTCATCAAAAAGTGCTCTCAAGTGAGGTCATCTATAATGACTTTTTCTGTAATTTACCGGCTGATGCCTGAGGATTAGGTCACTTAACTGCAGTGAGATTTAGGAATTGATAACATATTGTAGTTTCCTGTCCTTCTTCATGGGAACGTGTGAACCAAAGAGGTGAAGGGTTGTATGCAGACAGTGAGTTGGTAGCAAACACAGAAGCGTGTCTTACTCTTACCATTCAACCGTCCTACAGCTGGGGAATAAGAAAACACTGAAGTCAGAGACTCTAGTGTCAGATATGTTTTTTTCAGGGGGGATAGGCTTCATACACGTCCTTGAGAAGGACACATCAAGCTGACAGGTTTCTGAAGTTTTTAAGGGCCTATTTCTCACTGCAGCAAATAGGCCTTTAGAACTTTGCACCTAGAAAGCCACAGAAAATCCCACCAACTTCCTTGCTGGAAGCTGTCTTTTCAGCCTTCTGTATTTCAAATACCTCTTTCAGGCATCTCAGCGGCATTGTAGTGATGCTTATTTTACTTGCAGAATGCTTCTGTCATGGCAAATCAGAGCCACCTGCAAGCTCTTGAGAGCCTGTTGAGATACTTTATTTTTACTTCTCTGGGTGGGTTACTTTTCAAATTTTGTGCAGTTTTTTCAGGTGTGCATTAAATATTTGCCTAGGATCTGCGTTAAGAGCAGACACTCTTCCTTGTGAGCCAACAGCAAGCCTCCAAAGAAGGGTGTGGAACTGTTGGGGTGGGTACAGAGGAGGGCCACAAAGACGGTAAAAGGCTAGAGGACTTCTCCTATAAACAAACGTTGAGGGAGTTGGGCTTGTTTTGCTTTGTGAAGAGAAGCTTTGGGGGGACCTCACTGTGGCTTTCCAGTAGAGGAAGGGAGCTTATAAGCCGGAAGAGGACTGACTTCGTACATAGTCTATTAGTTATAGGACAAGCGGAATGTTTTTAAACCAACAAAGGGGAAATTTAGGTTGGATGTTAGGAAGAAATCCTTTATTCAGAAACTGATGAGGCACTGTCACAGACTGCCCAGAAAAACTGTGAATGCCCCACTCCTGGAGGCATTCAAGGCCAGGTTGAATGGGGCCTTGGGCAGCCTGAGCTGGTGGAGGGCAGCCAGCCTATGGCAGGGGGTTGGAAGTGGATGGGCTTTAAGGTCTTTTTCAACCTATGTCATTCTGTGATTCCACAAAAGTATTGCACACCAAGAATTTTTGAGACCTGGAATCCAAAGGTGTGGGACAGTATATCCATGATAAAATCTGAAACATGATGATAACGCTCCAGAACTATCTTCTGATACATCTCAAGGCTGTGTCTGAAGAAAACAGGAAAAACAAAGCTCTAGGCAGAATGTTACAGATTCACGCAATGTTTAAGGTTGGATGGGACTTCTGGAGGCCCTGTGGTCCAACTTCATGGGCTTCACATTTTCTGCATCAGGAACGCCCTCCAGAAAAGAGACAGTCATCTTGAGGGAGCAACTGGAACAACTTATCATGTGCACAAAGTGCTGGGTTGGATTGTGACACTAAAACCAAAGCCTTCTGCTTCATTTTTAAATAGCTGCAGTTTGATGAGCTGGCTGATGCATCCCAACCTGTAGGTCATGAGACAATTTGAAGGTAGTACTGAATGTCACCATGGAGCTGCTATTCATGCCGAAGTTTCTTGATGCAGACTAACATAAATCTGGAGTCCCTTTTCTCTTACACTTTTTTATTTGCCCTGGTTGTTGTACATGGCTCATAGAACTGTATTTGTGCGTGTACTTGAGTATGGTACTCTGTCTTATCCTCAGTGCACTTTAGGTGTGGAAACCTTGTTCTGTTCTGCTCCTGAAACTCCCAATAAATATTTAAACCCACTTTTTCCTTTTTTTTGTTAGATGCTAATTAATACTATGGATAAAGAATTCTAGGGGATTTTGGGAGGGGAAATGGTTTTTTTATGGGCACATTATTTCATTTAGAAGTACATTTACTGTACTTAATAGTGGATAGTTTTCTTATGGTCCTTTGCAACTTCAAAGTGCTTTGCAACTATTAATTAATTAACACGCGTGCTCCTTTGGAGGTAGGAAACTAATTATTAACAGCCCTGTCTTGCATACAGGGAACAGAATGATAAACATTCATGTTATTTAGCCATTGTATTGCATGCCTAATTTGTCTTTGCAAGTACCACTTGTTCATAGATAATGTGGACTAATACATATGCAAATGAATAATTAAAATAGCTGCATTCATACAATGCTCAGTGAACAGCATGTGTAATTACATGCCCAGTGCCTTATATCCTAGGACTTCCTTAAAACAAGAGCCCATTGTTTTTCCCTGTGTT
The DNA here is from genome assembly GCA_036925125.1 of Oreortyx pictus. NCBI lineage: Eukaryota > Metazoa > Chordata > Aves > Galliformes > Odontophoridae > Oreortyx > Oreortyx pictus. Next base: position 7,839,871 of record JAUPFR010000003.1, read on the forward strand.
CCATGAAGGATTTTGAGATTGATATTTATCCCTGACTGGTAGGTGATGAAAGACGTTGTGAGCCAAAACCTTTAGGGAGATGGTCCCTGGTCCAGTGTGTCCTGAGATGAATCCTGTGAGGTGGTAGGGATGCAGGCTTGCACTGTCCAAATTTATTCAAAGTAAGGTTGGATGGGGCTCTGATCTAGTTATACATGTCCCTTCTCATTGCAGGGGAGTTGGATTAGATGGCTTTTGAGATTGAGAAAAATTAGATATTATTCTATTGGTGGCCAACCAGAGATGCAGTTGCTCGATGTGCTGCACTTGAAATCAGGTTACTCATACCTTGTGCTCCCATTTCTTTAGGCAGTGTGAGCTAATGCTTACATTAGCCTGTGCCAAAATCCTAGCAATCAAAGAATCATAGAATATCCTGAGTTGGAAGGAACCCATAAGGCTCATTGAGTCCAACTCTTTGCTCTGCACAGGACCACTCAAAATCCAAACCCTGCATCTGAGAGTGTTGTTCAGATGTTTCTTGAACTTGGGCAGCTTGGTACTGTGAACCCTGGGAGCCTGTTCCAGTGTCCAGTCACTTTCTGGTGAAAGATTTTTTCCTGATGTCACGTGGCAGGCAATCTCAGGATAGTTTTAGGGAGCCCTTTTCTCTGCCAAACATCAGCATTTCTAAGGAGGCAGATGGGACAGGTGGTTCTGCTGGAGCAAAGGGTGAGCACTAAGTGTGTGCCTCAAACAGGGCACTGTGCTCCTGTGGATCATCTGTAAAAGATACACTCCTTTTGCATGCCCCCAGAGCACCAGGCCATCACCCTGGAGCACATGCTATGTGTGGACAGACAGCACATCTAGGTGTCCCAATTAGGGCACTTGTACACACAGGCTGTTTCAAGGGAGTTCCTTATTTCCCCCCAACCATTTGTCCATCAGTTGTAGTGAGAATTTGCATCACAGACATGGCAGATACATGCTCCTCGTGTAGTTCATGCATCCTCCTGCTGCTGGGAGCAGAAGGCAGCGAGTGCAGCTTGTGGTGCACTTCCCACCTCTTGGTGAGGAGAGGAGAAACTGTGCTGTGGGATGAAGGATTCGCTGAACAGAGCAGCAAGGACACAAGCAAAGCTGAGGAAAGCACCCTTGGGAAGGCACAAAAGGAGTGTGACAGCTGAGGGAGGAGAAGCAACTGCTAAGTAAGCAGAGTGTTACCAGGCTTGGAGACTTGCAGACATTAAAAAAAGGCAACAGGAACAAAGCAGCTAGGAGTCTGCGGAGCCCATGGGATTGGAACAGAAGTGAATCCATGCAGATCTCCTCAGGCTCCCAGGACATCCAGTCTGTGGCCAGCATGCTCTCCTGATTCCTGCTCTTGGAAGGTGGACCATCCTTATATCAGCTGCTGGACGCTTGACTAACGTACCAGTTTTTCACTTTGCCAGAAATTCCAACTTCTTCCTCATGGCCTTTTCCCTCTCAACATTGCCACCTTATTTCTTCATGTTTAACCCACCCCACAGAGAAAGCCATGGTTAGACAGTTAATGACATTTGCATCAGACTTGCTGCTGTATGCTGTCCCTCTCCAGCATTTCTCCGCCTCTGCTGCTATTCCTGGTGTTTTTTACCACACTCTTATACAGTTACTGGTGCTCATGTTTCCAGACCCTGCTGATGTCTCCAGGCATTGCCTTCCTACTGCTATTATTAACAGTAACAGCTACGTAGCTTTCTAATTTGTTGATACGTTTTTAACAAATCCTGTGTTTAGCTCTTAATCCCGGTGTAGATGATGTATTCTTATCAATAATTGGCCTATTAAGTTATGGGTTCAGCTGAGTAAATTTCATGCTTATAAAAACGTTTGAGCAGGCACTGCATTTAGCTGACTGCAGGCTGGTATTTATGTAGTTCCAGGAGAGTAAATAATGCCCGTTCGGCATCTGTCATTACAGCATTATTTTCTCTCCCTTCTTCCTTTGCTCTCAATTTGATGCAAAGACCCAACCTCGTGCGCAGCATTGTGCCTCCCAGAGGGTATTGAATTTCTTCAGCTACTACCGAAATAAGTGGCACTGTGGACCTTCTCTGCCCTCCAAGACTGGGCTCCAGTTCCCAAAGTAAAAGTCAGAGAGGCTGTGAGGATGTTTCTGATATTAATTCCCATCATGGCTGGTGGTGTTCAGTGCAGGACTGATACTGTCTTTGCCATTCAGCCCCTTTTGTGGACTTTATTGATGAGATTCATTATCTGATTCATATATTAATATACATGCCATGTAGGGGAGCATTTGGTATACACAGTAAAGTCAGGATTTCATATTTTTTTCCTTCTAACCTTTATGCTTGGCATAAATTTTCTGATTCCTTTTTTTTTTTTTTTTCCATGCAATTCATTTACAAAACAACCTTCTGCAGGAAACACTTATTTGAAAGTCTTTGAAAAAGGCAGCTACACACTGCTGTAACCCATAGGACAAGACTACGGTGATACAAGTATTTGAAGGCCAGTTTAAAGCTGACATTTTAAAGTCTTAAAATTCAAAGGTACGCGAGTGAGCCTCTTTAAAATATATGGGTAGGCTTAAAATTAAGCCCATCTCTGTAATCAGTGTCTTCTAGCTTTTGTTCTCTGAAAAGTGGTCCCAGGCAAAAAAGTGAGCAAGTGGTGGTTCCTGAGAAAACACTATCATCTTAGGAAGAAAGCTTTTATTATTGAGGATTTTATTTGTCTTAATGCTAAAAAGTAAATGATAAAGAAAGAGGTGAAAGCAGATGTATATACTAAAATGCATTAAAATAACATTAGTAATAACACAGAGTAGAGTAATTAAAAGAGTCTGACCCAGAGTCATGGGCGGTTTGTGGAGTTGATGGGACCCTGGAAGGCATTCATATTTTGGAAATGAGCCCTCAGTGGGGATCAGTAACTCAGTGGCTTATGTCAAAGCAGTTGCTTTGTTTAGAGTCTCCAAACTGCAGACATGTCATGCTTTTATTGGAAAAATAAACTGAAATTGGGATGCTGAGTCATGTAAGGTGCTTCTGAAAGAGTAGGTTGAGCCTGAGGAAACAGGAGAGAATCTATCAGTCCTTCGGGCAAGAAGTCAGTTGGAAGGAGAGCAAGCCTACATAAATAGGCAACAAACCACACAAATACACGGCAACACTAATAGCATCTCTGCTGTAGGTTACATACACTTGATTTTATGTTCCCAGAATTTCCCAACCGAGCATATCCTGTGGTAAGGATTCCTTCTGCCTTTTACTACATTGCACCAAACATGCTGCACTGACCGACTTCAAACTTTTTGGCTTCCGACAGTGTTCAAACTTCTGTTTTCCTCTGCATTTTATTTGCTTCAAGACTTTTCTGTCTTTCAGCAGCTGCTATGTCATCTCCACCAGCGAGTGAAGTACTGCGCTGCAGTAAATACAGAGTAACTGTAGGGAGAGATGTCGTTGTAAATAATGATGGGCAAAGTCAAGTCAGTGCCACTGGAATGTTTAGGAAGAAAGGTCTATGTGTGAAGAGAGAAATGGATGCATACTGAAGATGTGTGTGATCAGCTGCAGACACTGACTGCCAGCAAGTTCATGAGGTTCAGTGAATCCAAGAGCAAGGTCTTGCACCTGAGTCATGGCAAGCCCCGCTATCAGTACAAGCTGGGGGATAGAATGCAGGGAATATCAGTACAAATGATGGAACACCTCCACTATGGGACAGGCTGAGGGAGCTGGGGCTTTTCAGCCTGAAGAAGGGAAGACTGTGGGGAAACCTCATTGCAGCCTTTCCATATCTAAAGGGGGGCTACGAGAAAGAAGGGGATGGACTCTTCAGAAGGGTCTGTGGTGACAGGAAAAGGAAAATGGCTTTAAAGTAAATGGGGAGATTTGGATTGGACGTGTAAGGAAAATGTTTTTCTTATGATAAGGGCAAGGAGGCACTGGAACAGGTTGCCCAGAGAGGTGGTAGATGCCTCGTCACTGAAGACACTCAAGGTCAGACTGGATGGGGCTCTGAGCACCTGATCTAGCTACAGGTCCCTGTTCATTGCAGGGGAGATGGACCAGGGGACCTTTAAGGGTTTCTTGCAACTCAGATGATTCTGTGGTTTTGCGATGTTTTTGCTGAGGGTTGCTCTTTTTATTTTGCCTAACTGAAATAACTGAATTGAATCCTAGAACAAATGTGTATTAATTCCTGTCCTGCATTACTCTATACATTCAGGCCAGGTGATCCTTTTATTCCCTCAGAGATTTTCCTGCATTCCCCCCATTATGATCAATTAGTCTGACCTCTTCCCCGGTGCAGACGAGGGATTTCACTGCAGAGATTTTCTAGCATCAGATCAGTCCCTTCTGCTGCTCTCCAAATCGATGCCTCTGACTCTCCTGGGCTGACACAGAGACAGTTGGCAGTGCTTGGAACAAGTCATCCAGATCTCCGACTCCCACACCCCGGCTGTGATGCCGCGTTTGCCATCCCTCATATAGAGCAGAGCTATAGGCGGTGAAGCAGATGCTCAGATGAGCTCTGCTGGCTCCAGGGAGCTGGTGGTTCCTCTCTGGCTGTGCAGTCTTAGAAAAACCAGAGCGATTTTTTTTCACGATGAATAATTCAAAGTGGTGAGCCTTTTTGACCTCATTTTCTATATGCATCTCCTAGCAGAAAGTTGAAGCTGAAGTCATTTGTCATGGCTGAGTGTAAATCCAAGGGGAGCAGATGGGGGTTTCCCTGCCATGTAGTTGTGCAGGCACCGTGTGCATGAAAATGGACTGTCTGGGATGAGGCAGGGAAACCTTCATGAAGGGAAATGTCGCTGTAGCAATAAAATCAACTCCTTGAGTTTATTGGTGGGGACTTTGTTTGGCTGTGAACCTTGTCTAGGTTTCAGTTAGCTGGGGGGCAGTGCCTTCCTCAATGAGTTCAACTCATTCATTCATTTTGTTCATTTTGAATGTCTATCTCTGTTCAATAAACTGCCTTTGTTTCTGTGATCTGCTGGTAACGACTTTGGGGCACACCATGAAAAGAGCTTTTGCTGCATGGCTAAAACACACTGAAGAGCTCTGGGTGGTCAGAAACAGGGTTGAGTTGGAGGTCCTCTTCCTCCTGCCACCAGGAGCACTGTTTGACCTTCAGGAGTCCCTTCATCTCTGGCTCTGTACATAGAGGTTTGTGAAATGGGTGCAGTGCATTTGGTCTGGCTAGAAGTGCCTGAGGCTTCGGAAGAGCATGGAATATTTTCAGTCACTTGAAAGCTTTACATCCAGTCCAGCATCTTCTTGAAAGATGCACTGTAGCTCCACGTGTGGAGTGGATGAGGAAATTACTAGCACGTTGTTAACAACCCTTTACCAGTGGGGTCCTGCTACTAATAAATAGCTTTCTATTTTTCCTGGGAAGCCCCAGTTACCTTCTTTTAGCTTCCATTGCTGTGCATAATTGCTCAACCTGTCAAACAGACATATCGATTCCGGCGTATTGAGCAGATCAGGGCTGTGTTCGTTGTGCTTATAGCAAAACAGCAGCAGCACTGCAGACAGCAGGAGCAAAACAAGACGATGCTTGGTCACAGGCATGTGAATTTATTCGTGATGCCTGATTTTTGCAGTGCAGCACGATGAGCTGCCTTGGTCTCAGTGCATGTTTTCCATAGAAGCCGGAGGCACTCTGTGCACCACGGGGGCTCGGGCTGTTTGCTGCAGAAAGCAGCTCTCGCTGGAGCGTGGCCTCAGAAAGGCTGACATCAGCTCTTAGGGATGAATTATTTAGACAACCTCACAAGCATCTCCTAGCCAAAGCTAAAGATACATCTGCTTGTCTCGGGCGGCCATAAATCTGTGACGAGAGCAGAGGGGTTTCCCTGTGACACAGCCCTGCTTGTTGCCGGCTGTTGCAATGCTGCGTGGTGCAACTCAGTGGAACTGTGAGAGAAGGAATACTTTCCCCTTCCAAACAATTTGATTTTGGTCATTCTGTTGCAGGCAGGATATATCATGCCCTGAGCATCAGCTAGATCAATGTTTCACACAACTTTTTCCTAAAATTCTGGCAGACCGACTGCAAGACTGAGGTTTAGTAGGAGTCCATTCCTTAGCAGAAGATTGGAAAAGGAGGTAGAAAGTAACCACCGAGTTAATAAATCCTTATGACATGTGGAAATCACTGGCTGCTGGGGGGGAAGTCACTCTACCCCAAGAGTGAAAACAATGTGGAAGTGGGGAAGAACCAGATGTACTTCAAAAGTTCAATTTGGAAGTTAACCTGATTGCAGGATCCTTGTACTCAGCCACCCTGCCATGCAGGACATGGAGCACAGCTACATCATGGGGGCTGGAAAACACAAAATCCTGCGAGGTATACATTGTGTTTCAAGAAACATGAGGATGTGGCACTTAGGGACATGATTTAGTGGCCATAGTGGTGATGGGTTGATGCTTGGACTTCATCTTAGTGGTCCTCTCCTGCCTTAGGAATTCTATGTTTCTAGCACAGGTCTGAGCTAAAGGTGTTGGTCCTGAGTGCTGGTGCTTGTGCCACCCCGTGGGCAGTTTGTACAAACAGGTGGTGTCATTTTATCTGAAAACAGAGTCTAGTAGAGCTTGTAGCAGTTTAACCCCTACACCAGTGCAAGTGGCTGTATTATGGAATTTCCACTGCTGCAATAAGTATGTAGGTATTTTCTACAGTACAAACACGGTCCAAATTTCAAATGCCTTCATCACATCATTTAGCATCCCTATTTCCTTCAGCTGTCACACTGACAAGGTGCTACCTGCCTGCCTTACATGAGTATCAGAGCCTCAGCTCTCTGGCTGTGGCTCCCAAATAACATAAGGTTACAAAGAGAATTGCCTTGAGGTTAGATTCCTCTGCTCTGGGAAGCTGTGAGGCTTCTTGCCCTGTCCTCTGAAAAACCCTGTTCAGGGAGGTGAGTTGTTCTTGCCAGTGAGACCTAAGGGCTGATCTGAACTGATACTTCTTGCCATCATTCTGGTCTGAGGATTAATTATTGTTATTACTATTTTTTGCTGCATACAATGGTAAAATGTGATGATTAGCTGTTTCATCACTAAGCTTGTTTTGAAGGAAATTTGTTGGTGTAAAGCCTCTTCTTTGACTGCTCAGTGCTGTATGGTACAGCCTGGAGGATTTCTAGCAATGACAATAATTTCTGGCTCTTATATAACCCTCCTTTGCAAGGCTTCCCAAAGTGCTCTCCAAAGGAGGTTAATGTGTAGCAGAAAAGGAAAATTATTTTCCCTGTCTCTCTCAAAGCTGGACTGATGCAGGTGGGAGAGGAAGCAAATTATTTAAGGTCTGTACACTGCCAGGCATCACCTCTCGGGACCCCAGATAATGCAGGTCAGCTCCCAGAACTGAGACCAGGTGTCTGGCCTTCTTGTACAGAGAGTTTGGGCAATTACTGCAGATTGGAGGTTGAGAGGAGAAAAGGTTCATTGATGTCCAAAATGCAGCTTTTGGGAACAGAACAATGTAATTTCTTAGGTCTCTTTGCATATCTCAGTCTTTCTGGGTCCCAGTACTGTTCCTTCTTGAATAGGTACTTCCATAGTTTGGCTCATTAACATCCTGGGTGGGAGGCATTAAGTAGAGCAATAATGACTCTGGTGCCTGAATCAGTTTGATGTTGAGTGTCAGGAAACAATGCATTTTCATTGGAAAATGATATATTCTCAAAGTCAGTCTTAAGTAGGATTAACTATAGGACCATGCCCCACCAGTACAAGAACAGTGAAAAACAGGCAGAGGGCTCAGTTATGTTGGTACTCCTGGACCAAATAGGCCCATACATTTCATGAACAGTCACAGAGTAAGTAAGTGTTGGAGATATGATTAGGCCTAATCCTCATAACAAGTTTTATCTCAGAAACAAAGTAGCTTGAAAACAGAGTGAGTCAAAAGACCCCCTTCCTTTAGGCAGAAGAAGAGACTTGGCATAAAATCACTGGGAATCTTGAAGCTACGACTCTAAGTGAGGTGGCAAAGTTCTCTACACCATACCACCTCACAAGGGCTTGAATGCTATGAGCTGCCAATATGCTGCTCATTAAACATGAAAAAAGTGAGAAATTGTCAGTCTTATCTGTGGAGATGATTTTCATCCATCATGGCCCAGCAGCGATAGGAGAAGAAGGATCCTTGTGTGTTTTGAAAAGAACATCTGAATTCAGCTCTCTCTCGGATCTACTATTTTGCCTTTTATTCAGTCAACATGTTGGTACTTTGAATGTTGCATATTAAATACTGCAAACATGGCTTGTAAGTACATTATGAGTCAGCATTACCAGCAGATATACGTTGCAAAATTCATACGGATCAAGTCTCTGGTTTTGTAAGAGCTATTGCTTCTTCCTCAAGAAGCACACTGTGGTGAGATACATTTCCTGTCCACAGAGGAAAGGAAGATAAATAAATTTGAGAAATTTTATTTATTGGGAAGTGTCACGCTCCAATATAATGGAGGGGGACGAGGTTCTTTGATTACGTGTATACCCGGCGTGAGATTAAGACACAACGGGTGCAATGTTAGCCCAACCAGTTTATTACAATTACTAGTTGCTGAGGGATATGGGGGAGGGAAGGTGAACGATAGAAAAGAGATGAAAAGCAAGAAGTCTTGGCAGAAAGCAAAAGAGATATAATCACCACCGTGGATCCAATGAGGTTCGTAGTCTCAGGAACTCGTCTGGTCACCACTGGGGATGGGAGATGGCAGCAAGCAGGCCTCAGGGTCTGTCTTCAGGAGTTCTCCTCAAAGATTTTTTCTTTGGGAGTTCTTCTCCAGGAATTCTTCTCAAATCCGTGGTTCAGTGAAGGCCTTTTATCCCCATTTCTCAGGTGTTTTTTCTCTTTGTTTGTCTTTCTGTGGTGGTCAGCTTCTCCAAGCCATACCCCCCCCCCCCCCCCCCCCCCCGAAAAGACTATTTGCCCCTATTTCTGCTTATCTTTACAACCATAAGCAGAGGCAATGAGGCACTATAACACCCATCTGGATAACCGGCAGTTATCAGTCAGAGTCCTGTCACCAGAAAAGGCCTTACTAGGCAAGCTTTGAGACAAAAGAAAGGAAAAACAGTTTCTGTCTTTCACAGGAAGATGAACCATTTGTGGCTAGTGTCTTAGGGTTTCTATCCCCACTCAGTAGCAAAACACACATCTGCCAGCTCTTGCTGTTTAGAACAGAAATGAAATACTTTCTGGAAATATTTAATATATTGCTTTAAAAACCAATTGATTTTGATCTTTTGAGGAACAGAGAACATCTGACAAGGTTTCAGTTTCATTAAATAATATTTTTATTTGTTTGATCTTGCTTTTTTATTAGGATATTGCCAATCCCTTGTTATGCTTTATTAAAAGAGATAATAGGATACAATTCTTGCTCAAGGGAATTTTCAGTCCTTGTAACCAAAAACTTTACAGCCAAAAAAACTGCAGTTAACAAGGCAGGCAACTGATGGAAGGAAGGAAAACATTGTTGTCTTCAGTCTTGCCATGGGAAGTTATTTACAAGGAGATTAAAGCTTTATGTTAGTCAAAGTCTTAAATGCATGCAAGATGTGCATAGATTCATCCCACAAAGGTGTCTGTTAGTCCTTCTGACCTTGGGTGGCTTCCCTAAAATTTCCTAAAAGGGCCAAGGTATCCAAACCACATAGGCTGACATGAACTTTAATTACAGAGATGCCTTCAGAAATCTGATCTTTAATGCTCTATTTTATGTATATATTTAAACACCTGCTTGAGCTGGGATTGGATCAAAGAGATTTGGACAGGCATTAGAATAAGGTCCATTTCAAGTTCTGATGCTGTTTCAAATAGTGACCTGCTGTATAGGTACAACTTCTGTGAGTGCTTCTGTTGGGTCCTCTTATTTTCTAGGCTCGCTTGCCAATAAAACAAAGAACTGTTCATCTCCTTAATGTTGTTATCCTGTCCTAATGCTCCCTCTTACTTCTTTGTCTACAGAAGAATGTATTTTCATAATTCTGCGATTTGATTCAGCTTAACTTGACAGTGTCTGCAAATGAGGAGGTCTGAGCCTGTCTTAGTTATACAAGAAGCATGGCTGTCCACATCAGAAGGCCCTCTTCTTTCAGACTCTTTTCCAAAGTGTAGGTCCAGCTTACTGGTCTTTTCAGTTTGTTAGTCCTGTGAATGAATTTTGTCTACTCCTCTCTTCCAGAGCTTTCAATTCTCTCTGGAAATGTCTTGAAATGGGTGAATCATTGTTTTTTTTTTTTTGTTGTTGTTGTTTGTTTGTTTTTTTCCGTCGAGTCACAAAATTTCCTCTGGATGATTTCTGCACTTGTAGTCAGTGCCTGTGTGGGAATTTGCCTTTGTCATTGGGTCTGTAGACTTTCTCGTTAAGTTTTTATCTTCTTTGTAAAGGAAATATCAGCTGCACAATCTCTGCAGCAGGACTGGCTGAGTCATTCCTGCACACGAACAGTCTCAGACCTGCTGTGCATTGATAATATCTGTGCTCATTGATGACCATAGCTGAGGCCCCTGTATTTCACTCCTGCTGGTGTTCTGTTTTCTTTCAGATGCTGCACAGTAATTCCAAATTTTCTTTTCCTTCTGCATTTTGCAGTCTGACCTCTGAAGGATTTTCTTCTTTAGGGGACAGGACCTAAAGAAGAATCACCCACTGGTAGTCAGATGATGGGGGAATGGCCAAGCACTGAGCTGTCATTGGGAAGTGATATTTGGGGAAATGGCTCACCTAGGAGGGAACTCAAGTGGGATCTTCTGAACATGAGGTCTTGCCATGTGCTGAGCTCCTCTCCTACCACAAACACCACTTCTCTTGAGATCTTGTCCCTTATACACTAAGGGCAGATGGTACGAACTTGGCAAAGCTGTTGCGTTAATTTTGTGATATCTGGGGACAGAAGAGAGGTTATAACTGTGCATCTGCAAGCGTGTGAGATACAGGGCATTGACTGGAGGGGAAGAAACAGTTCTGTGAGCCTATGCTCAGCGTGTGACCTCTAGTTGCTTTGTAGGTGCTGTAGGACATCAGTGCTTCTTTATCTGTTGGGCCCCTCAGACCAGAGGCACGAAACAGTTGATGCACTGAGACATGCTCCAGTATGGCAAAGCCCTGCTGGCGAGCACATCAGCATTAGGGGCTTGGTTTGAGCACTTAGGCCTTGTAAATGCAAATTTTGATTGAGAATTGTACTGCAGCTCATGCTGCCGTTGTTGGTCCCAAATTCTCTTACTAGTCTGCATGATTCTATTCATTAGCCTAAGGATGTTGCCCCAGGAGCAATGAATGGTCCAGCAATCCTTCTAGCTTTGCCATTTCTATAGCTATTCTTTCACCTTATTTCTTCACCCTGTCATGCAATTTGACAGCTTCTATCATAGTGGCTTGGGCTTGTAGCCACTCTGCTACGATCTTCTGTATTTTTCAGAGACTTTTATGCCTTGCTTTCTAGACTCATAATTAATTTCTAAAGATTAAGTGAAGAAAGTCGATTTCAGTGTGCCCTTCAAAATAACCTCATTTGCAAGAAAATAGCTCAAATATTGTCATTAATCATTCTTTTACGCAATCACTCAGGCAGCTGATTTTCTTTTTTCTATTTTCCCGGTCAGTAATTTTATAACAGTTCACCGAAAAGCTGTTCTACTGCAGACTGCTGTCTGGGCTGAGAGAGTTGTCATGTCATTGCATAACGAACAGGAACAAGAAGTCCTGATGACCAAAGCAGAGGATGGTGGAGGGGGTGCTAAAGGACCAGGGGGCAACTGCATCCTGCAGTACCGTGAGGAGTGCTGCTCGCTTGATGATTTCCTGTGTGCAGATCAGGTCCCTGTTAATCTGTTAATGGAGAATTTGCCTCTTCAGTTGGAGTGACACCATTATGACCAGTGATGTTAAACTTCAGTAAATTGGGTGTGAAATGTGAGATGAGTTGGGCCTGCAGCAATCCTCACATGGAGCATCTAGGGCAGTATCATGCGGCTTTTTGTTATTTTCCAAGTGCAAACGCAGCGGGTTGTTTTCTCTGATTATTTACATAATTCCACTGCATTATTCTGAGAAACATCCTTCCTTCTTCCTCTCTATTTTAATCAGTTTGTTGGTAGCAAACGCAGATTTCCCAAGCTGTTGTCATGTGACATATGAAAGGGATAACCTCTGTATCTCAGTTTAGTTTGTATTTGAAGCTGCTTGCAGGTTTCTCTTCAACCACAGACACAGTTAATTCTTAGCATCTGGATGTAAACAGTGTTTGCTAAGGCAGGGAGAGAAAGGAGCCCAATTAATGCAGCCCTGAGTACCTGCTAGCTTGCTTCAGACTCATTTATATTTTGTGTTGGAGGGCTTAAAGCACAAATTAAAAAAAGAGATGCAAAATAATTTGTTTATGTAGTATCCTCTCATTTAGCTTAGTCTGGTAAATATGGAAGATAAATATTGTTGAATTAATGAAGCAACTCTTTCCCTACTCAGTAATATAAAGGTGGTAGTTACACGTGCAAAATGTAGCAAAGTGCTTGTATGCAAACACCACCATGCTTCTAAAAGTTCAGAGCGTACCAGTCTTTGAGATGATAGGCTAAATTGCCTTCCTGTTTTCCAGAAACTGTGACAGCAGCACAGAGCAAATTAATCCTAGCGTAAAGTTTATCCCTGCATGTTTTCCTTTCATTCAGAAATGTGATGGAAAGTCCCAATGTCACCTCTTCAGCGCAGGTAAGAAGATGTCTGTGCTGCAGGATCAGGCCATGCAATTGCAATTCTAAATCTGGGAGGTGTTTTTACATTTTGGACATGGATGGCGTTTATAGGTTGACCTTGACTCCTCTCTGTTAAAGTTCCATGACACTGATAGACCTAGTGAGGATATTTCTGAAATGAGCAATTTCAGAAGGAATGTTTCACGGAGCATTTCCTATCACAGAGGACAGAACTCAATATTCAAGCCTGACATCATTCATTCAAGGGATCAGACCTATTTTGAACTTTTCCCAGAGAAGGTGAGAACAGCAACTCCTTCGAGTTGGTTGCACAAAAGTGTTCCATGTCGGAGTAAAACAGTTTTACTGAAGCATCGGTCCCATTTCCCCTTCTTGCCTTGAAAGCTTCTTATTGGAGACTGAAAGACAAGTCTTTTCACGGTAACACATGCTGGGAAAGGATAAAAACTCAGAAAGTGCCAGTGGTAACATTATGATGAAAAAAATATTGACATTACAAATGATTTTGGATGAGATTATTAAATTCTCCATCATCCTCTTCCCTCCTAATTGCTATTTTTTTTTTCTCTCAGCTTGTTAAGTATTCCTCAATCAATAAATAAAGCTCATTAACCTGAGCAAGAAAACCACATGATCCTCACTGGTTTTATATTAGAAGATTGTAGAATCGTAGGCTAAGAGAATAGCTTAGGTTGGAGGGGACTTTAAAATCATGTAGTTCCAGCCCCCTGCATGGGCTGTGATGCTAACCACTAGATCAGGCTGCCCAGGGAAGGTACCAGCAGCTGAGCTGAAGGAAAAACAAAGCTTCTTCACTACGGCAAGTTTCAGTGTTTTCATGTACTTATCCTTAACTGGAACTTAAAGTTAAAACTACAAATTTTTCATTTCAGAAAGTACCTGGGAACATTTTGAATAGAAAACATCAAATCAAGAAGTATCAAGTTATTTTACCGAACTGAAAAGGATTGTTGACTCATCTCTGAAGAATAAACTGCTTTCGTATCGATCTTGTTTTTCTTATGTCAGTGTTACCAAAGCAAAGCTTGTGCCTTCAGCTTCCTCTTAGTCTTTCAAAACACATCAGTCAGAAGCCCACCAGTACTCAGCTGAGATGTCCCAAAGTTAACTAAGCCATAGCTGAAGCTAAAGATGCCACCTGTTACATCACCAACATTACTGGATTTCAAGATTGATTTCAGAGCTCTAAAATCTAATATCGGCTTAAAAAGTGAATCACAGAAAATAGCTAAAAGGCATCAGTATTTCAGCTGTTTTCTGTGATTAGTTGACAGGAATGAAGCCTTCCCAGTGTAAACCATTTGACTGATGTACTATTTCAGTGTGGCTGGAGAAAGCCTGTGTGTAGGGTGGAATGACAGTATTTATGTCTGTGGGTTTTTACTCACACACACTGTCACATCGATTGCTGATGTCAACAAACATAATATATTGCATTTAATGTCTCATTTTGGCATCCTCAGATGACTGCAGCTGAGAAGGCGAAGTGATGAAGGAGCCCATAGCAGGATGTGGAAGTCCTGCCCTAGAGAAGCAATTCACACCAGAGACCCCAGCTGAGTCAGCCCTAAGGGCTACATCTACACTGCTATTCCAGGTAGAGGTCACCTGGGAATAAACTGTGACACTATGCTACCTGACAATCTAAATGTACCAAAAGGGGCAGGACAACAAGTATATGTAGAATATTTTTCAGGTGCCAGCTGCTTTTTGCACGTAAGTTGCGTGAAAGTAATACCCACCTCCCCTGCCAGTGTCTGCCTCTCTGTTCCGTGCAGACATGAATAGGGCTTTGTACAGATGCAAACAGCTGCCTACACACATCCTGCTCAAGGTTTACAGTATAAAGCATTAACATATTTTAACAGATAACAGATTAGACTTTCTTTTCACCTCTCCCTAATGACTGATTCATAGATCTTATAAAGGTTATAGAGTTTACAAAATGGAGGACTAAAGTTGGGATATTCCACAGGCACCTCTTTTCCCTCTGTTTGGATACTCTCCTCCTTTCACTGTCCATGAAAATCACCAGATCAACACAAGCTCTGGCCACCAGCCATCATGTACAATGTGAACATCCAAATGGCAAGGCAAACCAAAATACTACATGGTGGGAACTATACACTGGCAAAGAGCTTCACATGGGAATACCTTTTAATTTATGGGAGATGAGCAGGAAGTGCGTTGATGGCGAGATAATGGAGAGCACTGCACTGATTCATTCTTACTTGGGCTGGTTGTAAGGAAGAAAGTATTTACAATAAGGATGGTGATGCACTGAACAAGTTGCCCAGAGAGATGGTGGATGTCCTGTCCTTGGAGACATTCAGAGTCAGGCTGGACAGAGTTCTGAGCAACCTGCTTCCCTGTTCATTGCAGGAAAGTTGGACTAGATGACCTTTGAAAATCCCTTCCAGCTCAAACAATTCTGTGATTTTGACCATTACCGTAACATAATGCTCACCTTTGACCCTGCCCTACCAGCTATCCTAGAGCATGGCATGACTTCCCCAGTGTAGGTGGGATGCTAAGCTGTCCTTTTCTGAATGCTTCAGGTGTGCTGATGACAAGTGCAGATGAGGGCCCATGTAGTATCCTGGGTACACTGCAAGGAGGTAGAAGACATTTGTTTAGCCCCTGTGGTGCACCATCTCAACGTGTTTATTGGCCCAGACTTGGTGCTCTGCCAGCTACTGCTAGCTGGCTGATGATTGCCTCAGGGTGAGCAGAACAATGTTGCTCCTGACTGGAAAAGACTATTAGCAAACCCACACATGCTTTGGTTTGCAGACCTCTCCATGTTGCCTTTGGCTAGCATACACTGAAGACACAGCATCCTGCAAAACACCAAATGCATGCTGAGAACAGAAAAGTTCCATACAGAGTGAGTCAGACCTATAACTAGAAACATTGTCGTGATAATATTTTCCACGTCTGTTTCTGTCAGCACTTTGCAGTTTCTTATCTGCTGGTTTAAAGGTGACTGTAGGCATGCAGTTCCTCACTCTTTGCCTCCTTGCAAAATCAAGGAGAGAACTGCCTTTTACTGAAGCCTCAGCTGGAAGTTAATTAATGAGCTGAGCCTAAGCCTGAAGAAAAAGTCACATGTTGTATTTCGGGGTGGTTGCATCAACATGAGCAGTAGGAGCTGTCAGGAGCAGGTGGTGGGAATGTGGAGCTCACCCAGCCCTTCCCATCAGGATGCAAAATCCCCTTAATACCCTGTGCCTTGGAGCTTCAGAGCCTCAGCTTTTTCCTGCTTCTTGAAATGTAGGTACCAGCTAAAATGAGAGACTTAATGGCTCGAGCAGAAACCTTAGTGTTTTTTTTTTTTTTTATTCCCCCCCCCCCCCCCCCCAAATTGCTGCATTTTTATATCCTCTAGTGGCACTAAGGTTCAGATGTTCTGAGCTCATTTTGTATCAGGTGTAGGCAAAGCTGGTACTAATGTTGGACATTAATTAATATTGCCAAAATGACACATGAATTAGTGAAGTGTTCTGTATTTTTTTTTTTCCCAGGGGCATAGTGGAATCTCTGTCCATGGAGATGCTCAAGAACAGAGTAGACGTGACAGTGAGGGATGGTGTAGTGAGCATGGTGTGGATGGGCTGACGGGCTGATGGTCTTAGTGGTCTTTTCTAACTTTAACGATTTTATGAAAATGTTGATGCATGGGTTGTATTTCTCCAGCTGGAAGTCTGCTATGAGAATTTCTTACATTTTCAGCAGAAACAACAAGCTATTTTTGAAACTTAGAATTCTTTCTTCCTATATAAAAAAAATAGATGCTACATGGGAATTTATAGCATCTTTACAAATATGTGTTTGGTGTTGATAAGAAACTTTACTTTTAGGTCTGGTGTGTTCTGTTTGCTACTCCCATTGAATAGTTCATACAGGGAGAAATGGTGAGCTTTCAAAAGTGGTGATCTCTTAGAATAGAATCATTTGAGTTGGAAGGGATCTTTAAAGACCATCTAGTCCAGCTCCCCTGCAATGAACAGGGACGCCTATAGCTAGATAGGTTGCTTAGAGCCCCATCCAGGCTGACCTTGAATGTCTTCAGGTGCAGGGTATCCACCACCTCTCTGGGCAACCTGTTCAGTACTTCACTGCCGTTACTGTAAAAAAAAAAAAAAAAGTCTTCCTTATATCCAGTCTAAATCTCCCCTCTTTTACTTTGAAACCATTTCTCCTTGTCCTATCACCACGGACCCTGCTGAGGAGTCTGTCTTCTTCCTTCTTACAGCCTCCCTTTAGACACTGAAAAGCTGCTCTCAGGTCTCCTTAGAGCCAGTACAGTTCATTTAAATTGGGCAGCTAACTTATTCCCAGATTCTGGGAGCTCTACTTTTGCTGGATCTGCGTGGATCTAGTTGAACTCCCCTGGAGGTGATTTCTTCCCAAAGAGTGTCAGGAGGAAGGAGAAGAGAGCAGGATGGTTTCCAGCTTGGTGCCCTGGAGAGTGTAAGAACTCAGCGTGTGCGTCACTTCTTGCGGCAGACAAAGTCAGTAAGAGTTGTGCTGAGGACTGATAAAAATTGAGGAAAAAAATGAAATGCTTAGTGCTTATTCTGAAACATCAAAAATTAAATTGTTCTTTTGATCCAGAGCTCAGGGCATCAGTTCTCCCCTTAAATAAGTCTGGGACTGCTCTTAAGTGGCAGCAGATTGATGAAGAGAAATGTGTGTGTGTCTGTGAAGCTTGCAGAGGTATGCAGTGCTGGGCGTGTGGAAACCAATAATCTTGCTTTCCTAGCAGGATTTTGAAGAGTGCAGCAAGGTTATGCATGGTGCAGATATAAGGAAATGCTGTGTAGACTTCTGTCTGCCCCATTGTCTGGATGCATCGAGTTTGAACACTGTAAAAGTAACACATGTTCATTTGTAATTAAAGGCTTCATTGCAATGTATGAGCACAGTAGAGGCAAATGAAGGTATGTGTGTATGCAATTAATGAATAACTGTGCAAATTATATAAAACAACTAGAGCATCAGGCTAATTTAGTGAGTGATGGAGAAGGTCTGGAATGTCATTATAGATATTCTTATGCCCTGCAACATGACTTTATTTTCTTTACCAGCTCTCATATTGTATCTAATCTGTTCTAAGTTCCAGAAAAGAAATGTAAAAATAATTCTAGCCTTTTCTTCAGGGTAAAGCTCAGTTGCTGCTCTGCATTTTTATATGACTCAACACCAAGAAACCATTCCTGGTGGCCTTTTGGTACCTTGACAAAAATAATAAGTAGTATTCTGAGCTTCAGATCTCAACATGATTGTATGTTTGTGCATATGGATAAACACATGTGTTTTAAAGAGCCCTGTACTGCAGTTTATTACAAGTTTGGTCACATTTAATTGAAAAATAGAGTTATCTTTTTCTGTGGAAATTTTTAACATCACTTTCCTCAGAATGTATGTGCAGTTTAACACTGAGTTGATAGAAAAATCTCAGAAGCTGAAAATATGTCTGTACATCTCATATAGACCATTTGGGTTTAATGTTTACTTCTCCATGGGATGCAGTATTGGAAGAAAGAAACACAGGTGAAATCTTAGCTCCCTGAAAACTGAATTTCTTCACAGCCTTAAATGAAATTGGAATTTTGCCTAAAGTGTGGGAAAGAGCGTTTAGCTGTAAACGCAATGCCTTTGTCTCTTACATTTCATTCTCCTGAGAATGTTAGTGCAGATATTTTCAGACTTACCTGTAGGTTTTTATCTTTGGCTTATGAAATTGCTGCTGTTAATGCAAAAGCTGTACCTGCCTTACACTTTCCATGCACAGCAACCTCTAAAAAGCTGGGACGTGCCAGAAAGGATATGAAAGTGCATCCATATACAGTGGAGGCATCTGGGCCTTCATTCCCTCTGACTCTACATAATGCCCAGAGTACATCCTATAATCAGTTGCTTCATTCCCCTACCCTCAGTGGACGCTGGAGATGTCAGTCTTTACTCTGAATTTGAGCATGAAACTCCAGTTTTCCTTGCTCTAGGCAAGGTCATGTCAGCGTAAATTGTATTGGAGCAAAGACTGCAGTGACCTTTGCAGTGCTTGAAGAGGAAATCACTGTGCTGAAGCCTCTGGGTCAGTGTAGGTGAATTGGGCACAGCTGACCAGCTATGCAGGGATTCTCCTTACTGCTGTAGCGTGCTGAGTCCAGCAAGGACAACTTGCCACACCTCTTTGAGTCTCCAGCAGCCACCTGTTGGTTTCTATTTGATAACAGCTGATAGCAGAATGAGAAGGCTCTACTAGGAAAGGATAGTGAAGCAGGGGAGTTGTAACTGGATTGACTTTACAGTCCCTTCCAATCCAAACCATTCTGTGTGGTTCTAGGATAGTCATGTGGGCAAATTCTGGGGCATCATGCAGTCAGTTTGCAGTTCCCTCTATGGCCACTGGGTCCACGTGTCGTCTATACAGGAATGTGAACATTTGGGATCATCTTTCCCACGTTCTTGTCAGATAAGAAGATCCTTCATAGAGGTAATTGTATTACATTACCCTCTGTTCCTGTTTTCAAATTAGAGATGGAAAGACCAGCATATGGTGGAGAGGAAAATAAGATTTATATGCCTGACAATGCTGCCTAAATTTGTTGACTTAGGGCCTAGTAATGCCTTTCAAGGATAAAGAATTTATCTGATGGGCACTATGCAAACAGTGAAAAATATTTAACACAGTCCCTGCCCCAGGGATCTTACAGGTTAAACACAACTTACAAGGAATTCAGGTATCTGGAAGGTGAAGAGAATATAAGAAGTTAATCAGTTTTCTGACTGCTATTCCAGTCTGAGGAAGCAGGCAGTTTAAAGGGTCTTAATGTTACACTGTCAAATGATAAGTCTTTTCTTAGACACAGGGCATGTCAAAGTACTGACTTAAGTTTGTTCTTTGTACTTCCTGACTTAAAGTATTGCTTTACTTGTCTTAATAAACCATTAGAAAGACAAGAAATGTATTAGCAGTGTAATTCTATTTTTTGAGTTCCAGAGGTCCAAAATCTAATAAGAAAGGAACACTGCTTTGCATGTTATTTGTCTGTGTTGGGCCTTTGATCCTGACTAGCTCCGACAAATGAGATCAGTTTACAATGAAGTAAACAGACTGGCATAAAAGAAGAAGAAACACTGCAAGGAAATGAATTCCTGATCTGGGCACAAGTCGTATTTGTTAGGTTATGTTAAGGTTATGGACAATGAGAAAATACGATATCAAAAGCAAGTTTGCAGTCTGTAAAACTGTGGAGGATAGGCTAATTGGAGAGAGTTTGTTCCTAAATCGTGCAAATGGGCTTGCTACAGATAAGACTAATTTTTTCAAAGCTGATTAAAAGCATTCGTACTTCAACCATGAATGAACATTCAGACAGCGGGAGCTTCAAATGTCCACGCACTCACAGCATTGGAATGCATATTGTCCAGCAGATCATTAGGACATAACTAATTGCATATTCTCACTTTAATAAAGTGCGCTGAACTGGAATAAGAAATCTGTTTTCTGTCATTGAGCCCTTCATTCATCAATTTATTGAGTATTAGAACTTACTTGCTATCTTTCTAAGCCCAGTTAGTGTGTAGAGAGAGACTCGTGGTTGAATGGTGGCCCAAAGAAAATGTCGTTGACACCAAAGGACACGGGTAGAATGCTGTCTTCAGCCAACCGAAAGAAGGACTTTTCTCCAATCCTGTTCAGCCCCAGAGTGCGGGAGCATTAAGGGAAAAAACGCTTTGGGAGGCTTGAGATTTCAGAGGAAATAGTACAGATATTTATAATGTCCCTTTTGGTTGGTTGAAAACCCAGTCTGACATCAAAAAGATATGTTGAGGGAGAACTTTTCACCAACTGTTCCTCAGGCTTATTGAAAGAGACAGGTAGTTCCTGTGAGTACTTGTAGAAGCAGAAGACAGCAGGGAGGGTATAATCATTTGTGGATTTCATATGCTGTGGTGCCTCCAGGAATTCAACTCAGTGTTACCCTCCTACTCCTGGAAGGTCTTGAGGCATGTATATGCATGCTGAGACCAGAAAGGTGAATAGTTCCTGAGGTGTCAGACTTCTGCAGATTCCTTTGAACTGTCTTTCTCTTCAGTTTTGGTTGAAAAAAAAAGAAAAAAGAGCTGATGAAACTGAAGCATGATTTGTGTTCTAATGATATTATGCTTCCTTAAAGTATTTCATTAATGAATTCAAGGAGTTCTTAGGTAATAAACATGGCTGAGGATGCTTTACTGGTTGCTTTATTTCTGTGAATAAGTTCCCTTTTAATGGGAGCAGAATATTTATTTTCTCACAGAGATATTAGTATGGCATAATATAGTACAGATTTTGTCACATAACTATATTCAGTGCCACTATAATCTGATTTGAGATAAAATATAGAATTACATCAAGGAACATCTGGTTTTATAGCTTTTAAATTTAGTATAATATAAACTCACTTCTCTCACTGAGAATTAAATGCATTTGAGAACCAAATTTTTTTGAACAAAGAACAAATCCATTATTCAATATGCTGGGCCCCAGAAATAGTGTTTTTCTTCAGATTCACTGCTTCTCTGTGATGCTGCCTTTGTTTAAGAAAGTGGTGTTTTTGAATAATATGAAAATAACTTCTCTGCAGAGCTGTTCTTCATCTTTTTTATTATTATTATTTTTAACTCCAGGATCACCTAAATGTGATATGGAGAAATTAGCTACATTTGAGACAAATGACAAGTTATGGGTGGCATTGCAATTTAGATAGAAAATAGTAAAGCCTGTTAATTAACCCATTCCTAAAAGAAAAGGATAGCAAACACATCTTAGGCTTGGTTAAAAAACTGTAAAACCACATCAGAACTAGACGTTTAGAAATCACCCTAAAATGCACTAAAAGCTGCAGAAGTACTCCAGTCGGTGGGATCAAGGCTGTAGAGCTCAATGAAAGAAGTGGAGCTTCTGGAAACTTCAGCACATACTAAGGACAAAAAATGCTGTAGTGGATCAAATGCTTGATTTTCTATGCGTAGGTGAAACAACTCTGGTGATCGTGGATCTGATTTTGGTGTCCTCTCTAGACCAAGGTTATCGTAGAGACCGAGAAGAAGCCATGGACCTTGTTTCCCACCCCTGAGCCTAGTGGTAGCCCTCCTGTCAGCGAAATGATGTTGGTTTCTTCTCCCCTTCACCTAATTTAAACATAAATACCAGATACTTGTGTATAAGTAAAACACAATGCTTTTCAGTCTGCCTAATCACATCTTGTGCTACAGAGGGGAAAAGAACATATCTGAGGCAAAATCTTTGTAAAGGAATGGCACATTAAATGTTTGTTTCAACTCACAAATGGCCTTCAATTTATTTTTTTGTTTTACTGTAGAATTATTAAGGTTGGAAAATACCACTAAGATCATCTAGTATATCAAACATCTAGTTTTAGATCATCTAGTATATCAGCACCATGCCCACTAAACCATTTCTGTCAGGATATGAGGATATTTTTACATTATCCTTCCAGTCTGAAACAAGAATGCCTTACTAGAGCAAATACCCAAACCATCTCAATTTATTGTCTTTTTTAAATTTTTTTTTCATAGGGAAGCAGTCATGTGTGAACTGGATTTTACTCAAAAAACACAATCTCTGAGCATACACAACACTCCACTCACCAACAAACATTTAATTCCACGAACCAGACTGGAACCAGTCTAATGTAAAACCTTCTAAAAATGTGTCAACATCAGGTTCTTGGCATCAGTCTGCCAGTCTGATCTTCCTGGGCTTGCTCTATTGGTGTGTGACATATCCTTAGAGATTGTTTTGCAATTTTCTAGTAGATAGTCCCCCACATTCATTACACATTAGGGTCCTTGTGCATATTGGATCATATATTTCAGTATATATTTAGATTATTTTTCGCATGTGAATAATGAGGTGCATAATGGCCTCTGAACTCACACAATTATAGAGAGGCTGAATTAAGAGTTCAGAGTCAGAGGTCGATGAGAAACTGCAAAATGTGTCACCGAGGTCTTTGTCACACCCATGCTCATTTAAGTCACAGAGCAGACATTCTGCAATGTGCAGTGCAAGAAATCCAAATGTGGAACTCTACACAAATCAGATGAGAAGTTTTTGATAAGGATATGAATATTCTGTCCTTGGCACAGTAGACTTGTCAACATTTGGGGACATTGTAAAAAGCTGAACAATAGTTTGAAAACTATCTTGCACTTACTGTTGTAGAATCATAGAATTATAGAATCATTCATGCTGGAAAAGACCATTAAGATCATCTAGTCCACCCATTAACCAATCACCACTGTGCGCACTAAACCATGTCCCTCAGTGTCACATCTACACATTTAATACAGTAATATCTCCAGAGACATTGACTCCACCATTTTCCTGGACAGCCTGTTCTAATGCCTGACCACTCTTGGAGAAGAATTTTTTTCAGACATCCAACCTGAAATTCTTCTGGTGCAGCATAAGGCCATTACCTCCTGTTGCTGTTATCTGGGAGAAGAGGCTGATCCCTACTTTGCCATAACCTCCTTCCAGGGCGTTCTTGAGAGTATACTTTTAGATAAAAGAACAGCTTGTTGCTGGGTCTGTGGTGTATCCAAGGTCATGTTTTACCCTGTAGTTACCAAAAGGAGGGAGGAAAATCATTGTAGTAGGATGGAGTGAGCAATGTGAAACAGCTCATTGAACTGCCAAGTCAGGTATGCTTTGTGGACCAGTGGCAGAACACTGAGAAATGGCAACTGCACTGCCTTGATTGTGAAAATTCTTGGGAGCTACGTATGTAATGGCCAGTATCTGTTTTGTTGTCACGTGCATAAATAGCTGTAGTAGCATGAAAGGTTTCTAAAGCAAAACGAAGAGCTGCTGTTGAAATGGGAAATCACATTTGAGTGGTCACTGAAGATCAACTTGTCTGAACATGGCTTTGGTTGAGATAAAACTAGCTGAAAAATTCTTTAAAAATTCTTTTCACAAAGCAGGCAGACACTTTAAATCACTGCTGTTCAGGGGGCTCCGTAAAGAAGCTTTTGTTGTTGTGATTGATCTGAAATGTTTAGGGAAGCATTTACCTTCTGAAGTTTTCTTCTTCGTTTTGTTGACAGCTTTTTATTTTCTACTGTGTTCCAAGCTTCTGTTTTCTCTACTTTTTGGTTCTGTTTCATCACTGAGAAAAAAAAAAAAAAAAGGATGAGACAAAAAAAAAAGAAAAAAGCTTGCAGAGGAAAAAGAGATGACATTAATTTAACATTTTGTTAGAAACCTTTTCATTTTTAATGCAAGTTTTTTTGACACCCAGAGGAAATACCGCATTTTTAACAATCTGTAGTGCACAGACTACTGCTTTCAACTTCTCCTATGGAAAAGAAATGAAGTGAACCTAAAGTACCTCCTTAATATGTGCTATAGTGAAGTCCATGAGATTAAAAGATGAAGGGATCCAAACCTCACAAACAAAAATCTTATGGATTGCTTTGCCTCAGTGCTGACTCCACTGACCAGAAATGCCAGGGGCACTCTTCAGCCCTCTGACACATCAGTGGTGCCATGACACATCCAGCCCAGCCTCTAGCTGCCTGTCTAGAAGGATGCAGCTGTCTCAAAGGTCCTAGAGCATCTAGATGGCACTAGCAGCCTATATTTAGGCACATGAACTGAGCCCCAGGGCTATAATTGAGTTTCAGTTTCCGACATTTGAATGTCTACAATATGTACTAGGTGTGTGCATTTTCATACTGAATTACAGAATCATAGAATGGTGTAGGTTGGAAGGGACCTTAAAGATAATCTACCTCCAACCTCCTTGCCAACCACAGATCAGTCTGCCCAGGGCTCCATCCAAACTGATCTTGAACACCTTCAGTTATGGGGCATCCACAGTTTCTTTGGGTAACCTGTTCCAGTGTCTCATCCGTCTTTGACTAAAGAATTTCCTCCTATCATCTAACCTAAATCTCCCCTCTTTTACTTTAAAGCTCCTCCCCCTTGAACTATCACTATCGGAATGTGGAAAAAGCCACCCTCCCCTCCAATTTATAAGCTCCTCTCTGAAGCCTTTTGTTTTCCAAGTCAAACAAGCTCAACTCCCTCAACCTTTCTTAAAAGGAGAGGTCCTCCAGCCCTTTCATTATCTTTGTGGCTCTCTCCTGGATCCACTCTAACAGTTCTATGTCTGTCTGGCACCAGGGGCTCCAGGCCTGCACACAGTACTCCAAATGATACCTCACAAAGGCAGAGTGAGGGAGACACTCATCTCCCTCTACCTGCTGGTCACCCATGTTTTGATCTGAAATTGCTTCGACTCAAGTGCAGCACCTAGCATTTGGTCTTGTTAAGCCTCATTAGATTCTTGTGTGCCCAATTTTTGAGCATGTCCAGGTCCTTATGGATGGCATCCCTTCTGTTGTGTCAGCTGCACCACTCAGCTTTGTGTTGTCAGCAAACTTGCTGAGGGTGCACTCAATCCCAGTGGTAATGATGAATGGAGATCTAGATTTGTATCAGTCTACACAGTAATCTAGTGTTACCTGAAATGCTCAGTGATATTTGAGGTATATCTGGGGGCTGCAGTATTGCCCTGTGAAGGGCTTTGTCTGTGTTGTGTTTCCAAACACTGCTTCCACCTCTGCTGTGGACATTGAAATGGAGTCCCAGTCTGGAGGTCGCATTCTCCCAGGCTGCATCCATGTTCTCATAGCCAGGAATAGATGGAGAAAGCATGCATGGTGAAAACCAAACCCTTACCATGAAATGGCAACTCAGATTAATGACAACCCTTTTCTCTCATTTAACAGCAGTTCTTGGTACATCATGAAGAAGGAGAGCCAGGGCAGCACGGTGATGGTCTCACTCTGTTGCCAGGAAGGACTGTCACTATTCCCTTGAGCCTGAAGGTTATTGACAAATCACAGTGAGGTGCTGCCACTAGCTCTGACCACCTTTTAGCCCTGCTGCTGCTTGGCAGGCAAACTGTTCGTAAAACTGATTTATAGGGGAAGAAGTCACAAGAAATCCATCTTACAAAATATGGATTATACAACCTGGCCTCTAACTAGGAGACGAGGGCAACACTGGCAGCTCTTCACAGCCCACTGTTTTAAATGGTGTGTGGGTAAATGGAAGGGCATGGAAGGAACATTGCACTGTGCAATGATCTGCTTGTAGATACTTGCCTGATTCCCTGAACTGCATCAAAGATAGTAGTTCAGGGTTGTAAGACACCTTCTAGGCAAAAAATGGACAGAAGTTGAACTTTAAGTATCTCAGAAGTTTTGCCCTAGAAAGAAAATCTTGTTCCTATATTTGCAAGGAGAAAAAATTAAATGTGAACAGCTGGGGTAGAAAAAACTTGAAAATTTGTGTAATCCAGCCCTAGATCACAACTAGTTTCTGTTTTCTCTTGCAGCAAGTGGGAAAACAGGCATGTCACAACTGCAGACATGACAAGAGATGATGATGGGAGCCTTACACCTGCATCTGTAACCCTCCTCTATGCAGAAGTCAGGCTGATACAGAAGTATGTTATGGCACTCCACTCTAGCAAACCCTGAAAGGAACTACATGAATGTGCACAGTTAGTTACTGAATCTCATTTAAACTTAGCAAACCTCCTTAGTAAGAGTACAGAAACACTCCAGATTAGGAACCCTAACAAAGAAAATGCACTTATTTCCATTACTGAATGAATGGAATATGGTGGAAACGGTCTCTCTTCCCCATGAAAATGATGATGAGGAACAATAAAATGTAACCTCAAGTCTAATTTTCTGTTTAAAACTGTTAAATATCACACATGTAATATTTCTGTAACTTTGTAACCCTCCAGCACAGGAGAGGAATAGATTATGAGAATCTGCTCCACATTATTCCTGATTTATACCAATGTGAGATTAGAGGCTGTCACTGGTATCCGTGGTTCACAGTAAAAGTGCTGACCCAGGCACTTGTGGGACTGTGCTAAATATTGCATGAGCTAACCATACATGCAGAAACTTAGAACGGAACATTAATCACCGTGAACTTAATGATGTGGGATGTTTTACTATTTTGTGAGTATTAAATGATTCATTGAAAAAGCTGATTGACTCGGAACTTTGACTCAGACTTTTGGTAGGGTGAGAATGCAGAGATGCAAGAGTAGCAGAACTTCTTTATTTTCCAGAACAGGCACCGTGCAGCAAACAGCTTCTCTCTCTTTTGTTCAGGCCCTTTTTCTTTGGCATAAGCTTTCCCAGGAGATCACAATCTAAAGAAGAACTTATGGACCACTTAGAAGGGCTTCTAGCTATGGAGGGTGAATGCTCACCCATTTAGTTAGTAATGCTGGACCTCAGGCAGCACCAAAACACATTTCATTTTCCCTTAGTTGCAAGTTGTTACTGTTCTCAACATTTTTTCTTGCTTCAGGCTTAGACCAAGCCTTAGGCAATGTTCATCTGAGTGAAGGCAAAGCCATGATTCATCTCAGCAAAGGCAAGTGTCTACTTTGAGATACATGGCAATAAAGTTCCTGTCAATATGACAGTCCTTTCTTCAACTAAAAGGGGAACAGTTTTGTGCTTCTGTGAACACAGATGTGAGCTTTCAGCTTTTGTAGCCACTGGCACATAATGCTCAGATGTTGCATGCCTCCATTTTAGGTATTCCACTTGGAGTTGGACCACCTCACATCTGAGCTTCTTGTCTAATCAGTGAGGAAAGAAAGATCTTTGGGGAAAGATTTCTCAGGCTAAAATAGGGCAAAGAAGCTGTGAAAACTGTGATCTAACTGCACTTATTTTTACAAAACGTTTTTACAGTATTTTTCTTACTGTGAACATAGGAGATTAGAGTCAAAGTTAACCTTCCTAAGCGTGATCTACCAAAGAAGTGGCTTACTTTTCTCTTAGTGGCAATTCATGCAACCCAGTTGCAGACCAGTGGCACTGAAGCAAGAAGAATTCTGTCTGTTTGTGTTATACCTGAATTCTGGTTGTACAGGATCTTGAAATTTTCAGCATCCTGTGGACCATAGCTGACCTTCCCATGGTTGTTTCATTCCTTGGCTGATTCTGCTTGTTTGCTTCTCACAGTTTGATTTCCTGGGAAACTGTAGAAACTTTCTCCTTCCTTTTTACTGCTGCCCCAGCAAGCAACATCTGATCAGCTGCCTGCAGCTGCCAGCCAGAGCTGCTGGCACAGATCTTGCTGAGCAGGTGCCTTCATTATAGTTCCATGTAACAGCTGAACACCTGTGTGGTGTAAGTCATTCAAAGGTGGAAAGTATAACTATATTTATGTAGAAAAATGCCTCAGCTTTCAAGCTTCGTCTTCTCTAAAGCTTGCTTTAATTTTTGATGAAAAATATAGAAACAGAGACTTTGGGTGTCACATGTATAGCTCTTTTTTTAATTATTATTTTTTATTACTTATTTTTTCCAGTGGGTATTTTCTTTGGTTACAGAAGGCTAATGAAATATTTGCACACCTAAACCAGCAAGAGTTTGTAGCTGCACCAGATTAGGAAACATACAAACCAGGAGGATGAACAGAGCTGCTGGAATTTCTAACTTCATGTTGTAAGATGTTCAATGTATGTCATGATTTAGATTTGATTCTCCACAGAGGGGTAACTTGACCACAGAAAATCTGTAACAGAAAATAACTGCATAAACGTCCTCTTATTTACTTGTCCTAATGTCCTCTTATATCCTAAACAAGATTTTAAAGATAGCATTCAAGCCAGACAATGGAGAGAGAAAATGCAGAAAACCTAGGCTGCATTTTAGCAGTTCTGGAAACTATTCCTTTTCTTATGTTTTCCATTTTCCTGTCAGTATCTGTATTTTTTCTGTGTAACTACACACACACACACACACAAAGTAAAAAAACAACCCTCTTACATTGTGTTAGCTGAAAAGAAAAGTAACCTTGTAAACATTTTGCTGGAGATTTTAAATGTTAATGAACCAGAGTGAAGTTCTTGCTGTGGGCAACCCACACATCTCTGGAAAGTGTGAACAGCAAGGAGGTATGGGAATTACAGAGGATGTTACAAGGTGGTATAATTATTTACAGCAGGTTGGAAGCAGTGAAATGAAGATATAGGCAGGTTGTAGGGAAATGACAGGGAGCACAGTTAAGCTGCAGAGAATCCCCTGGATTGCTGGGACTCGTGTCATTTAGGAAACAGTTGCCCAGAAACAAGGTGGTAAATTACATTTAGTGAGTCTATGCTCCTAGCCTTCTTTTTTAGTCCCATTCCTGCCATGGGATAGGTTTGTGTCTGGTAGCCAGTGAATGGGAGCTAGGAGTTTGTTACCACCACTGAACCAGTGTGTTTCACCTACTCCTCTCTGCCTCGCTCCAAAATTCTCTTAAGAATAAGCCTGGTGTTGCTGTTGAGGTCAATAGAGAGCTCCTATTGCATGTCCAATACATGTGGTGTCAATTGGATCTAAATTCAGGTCTTCTACTTCTAAATTTGGATTTACTTAACAGGTTTACTGTGCTGTTCATATACTATAGATCTAAGTAACCTGTCATGTAAACTTTTATGCCAATACAACTTCACTAGCGATCCTTCCCAGAACAAAAAGTGAAGTATCATTGGTCAACACTAACATCATTTTTTTTTCTTTTTTCCAGAGTCTTTATTCCCTTAGATGTTTTTCTGTAATAAGGAGGAAACAAATCAAGAAATCTTATGAATTTCATGTAAATTAGTTAAACAGAAACCTCAGCGACTATTATGAGAGTAAAAGAAATGCTTGTGCTTGTACAAAGTTATAAATACTTGAAAAAGACATTCTGAAGCTGAAATCAGGCTAGACTGGAATCTAGCTGCTAATGCATCTCTAGGAGAAATTAGAACTTTTATGGTGGTTTCCCATGTGGGAAAAACAAAACTTCCCTGCCTGCCATCAGAACTACCTAAAACCTTTCAGAGATGGATTCCTCTTCAATTACAAATGGTAAGAGATGAGTTTCTGCTTCCTGATCTGTGGGTTCAAACTGTGGAATGAACCTCACCCCCAAGCTACAGCTTCTCAGCTAAGGCTAAGGAACAACAAAAGCAAGGTGGAAATAACCCTGAACTAAACATGGGAACCATGCCGTGCATGGCTGGTATGTGTGACAGTGGTCTGACACAACTCTGGTGTTCATTCACAAAAGAGGCCAGGTAGTAAATGACAGCATCTCTCCCTCTGTGTTAGCAAACAATTATATTTGTGAAGTGAAACAATTCCTACATGCAGCTGGAGGCACCAGGGAGAGCTTGACTGATGGAGGGGCTCACTGGCCAAGCTTTGTGCCATATCTCTTTTCATTTTAATAAAATGTTTTGTTTCTGTTGAAGTTGGTACAAGCAACCCTAAAAAAAAGGCTTTATTGTGAATGCATTTCCTGCCAAAAGTCATTTATTGGGAATGCTGGAAAATCCTTTTGTTCACTGGCAGTCCCACCTTTTGGAAAAGCAGCTGCTCATTTCTGTTAACAGAACAGGTCTTGATTCCTCAATATTAGCAAAGCCTGCGTAGATGCAGGAAAACCACCAAGGAGGAAGATGAAGATTCAGAAAAGTTGGGTTTTGGCTGCAAGAATGCCTGTCTTTGTCTAGGGAATGACTCAGAACCTCATGACATTATGAACAACAGTTCCTCTTTCTGTTGTTACGAGTTTTTTTGTGACACCTCTGGACCTCAGCATATCAACTGTATGATTCTATGGACTGTTGTTATTTCTTTCTCCAAGCCCAGAAGCTTTTAAATGACACCTAATTCACCCATTTCTCAGAAAGGAGCTGTGAGAAACAAACCTGGACAGGCTAGCCTCATGGGAAGAGACAGAGTTGGTTGATGCCATCTGTACCGACATTATACAGTCATCAGTATATCTATGACACCTAATGAGACTTTCTCACCAGTAGCTTCTGCTTTCCTTTTATCTGACGTCTGATTTCCTGCCCCCTCTTCACTTTCCTCTTCCCTCTTCTCTCTTTAGTCAAAAGTAACCAGAATTGGTTTCTTTGCTTTAATGTGCATATTGTCTTGGGAAAAGTGTGTTTCATCAGTCAAGGTAATGAACCCTTAGTTAGGAGCTATGGTTTTTAGGAGTCACTTGTGTGTATAATAGAGTCGTAGAATCATTTGAGTTGGAAGGGATCTTAAAAAGTCACATAATTCTGCTTTGCATTCCCAGGTATTTTATAGCACACAAGATTTTCCAGAATTTCCAGATTCTCCTTTTTCCTTTTCTGATAAATAGGCATCTGTTCCATCAGCAATGTTAAACTTAGCTGCAGAAGCAATAACAGTGGAAATAAGAGACCAAATGGTACCAGCAATCCTATTTTCTGTCTCCCCACCAAAGCTGGAAGAGAATCTTGAGACTTACTTAGGGGAATTTGAAGAATTCATATTCCCAGAAATCTAGAAAATGTCACTGACAGTGGCAGCAGCTGACTTGCACTTAACTCAGTGAATGCTGGACTGCTTTGTTTCCTAGAGGAATTGACTGAATTAATAAATAGCTGTGTTCTATAAAAATAAAGCCTAATATGCAATTAAAATGAAGGATTTTCCTTCTGAGACTGTGGGGAGCTGCTAGATAAAATTATAGGAGGACCAGATGTGAAAGTACTGTTGTTTCACATATTTTAAAATGAGGGTAATTAAAAGAAGTGAAACATATAGAGTCTGTCTTTGGAAATGTGTTTGTAAGCCCCCATGCTAGGATCTGTGTCATTAGGGAGAATGTAAGGACTAGTTATGGTATGTGACAGATAGAAGACTAATTACAGAACACACACTTGGATTTCATTAATACAGTAATGAGAGTTCATTAACCAGTGGCAGTGAACAGCAAGATCAGTACTGCAATCATATTATTATTTATTTCTATTACAGTGCTGCATGTAGGAATCAAGTGAAATGGGAACCCCTATTGTGCGAGGTGGTGCAAAACCACAAATTAGGTGATTGCATCCCACAGTTTAAACACCACTTTTCCTAGCCATTTCCTATGGGGATTAGAGTCCGTTTCTGATGGTGTTAAAGTAGGTAGATTTTTTTTTTTTTTTGCTTGAACTTGTGGAAATTAAACTGTTAAGTACATTAAAAACTCATAATGTTGATCGCTAGCAGTGGGGCCACGTAGAATTGGGGTGTGAAGGGCAGAAGTGGAAGTTGCACTGGGTAAGCAGACAGTAGCACCGGAATACAAACTGAGCTAATCAGAATCTCTGAATGAGGAGGTTGGGTTACTGCAATAAATTCTTATTTTAGAAGAAAAAAGGAAAATTGATAAATTCAGATTTCCTAGGATTCCATCTCAGAAACTATGAAACACTGAGCATAGTATCTGCATGTTGTAAACAGTTCCCTAGCCTCTCACACTGGAAAGTAGATATGCAGATAAGGATCTGAAGGTCCTGGTGGGCAACAAGTTGACCGTGAGCCAGCAGTGTTTGCCCTTGTGGTCAAGAAAGCCAGTGGTATACTGGCCAGCAGATGGAGGGAGTTGATCTTCCCCTTCTGTACAGCCCTGATGAGCCCTCAGCTGGAGTGCTATGCCCAGTACTGAGCTCCCCAGTGCAAGAGAGACATGGATCTTCTGGACCAAGCCTCAGCTCAGGCTATTGAGATGATGAAGGGATTGAAGTACTTCTTCTGTGAAGAAAGGCTGAGGGAACTGGTCCTGTTCAACCTTGAGAAGGCTGAGGTGGATCTGATCAGTGTGTCAAAGTATTTGAAAGGGAGAAGGTCAGGAGGATGGGGCCATACTCTTCTCAGTGGTGCTGCACAATAGGACAAGAGGCAACAGGTACCAACACGAACACAGGAGAGTCTGTCTGAACATTGAGAAAAACATTTTTTACTGTGAGGGTTACTGAGCACTGCTGCAGGTTACCCAGGGTGGTTGTGTAGTCTCCTTCAGATATTCAGAGGTTGCCTGGACACAATCCTGGGTAATGTGCCCTGACTGTCCCAGCCTGAGCAGGGAACTTTGCTTGGCAGAGTTTGTCTGAACCAATCATTTCCTTTCAGAAATCTTGGAATTATCATAACTTCTTGAAGATTCAATGCTGTTTGATGGAAATGATTCAGTTGTGTAAACATAGGACTACTACAGGAAGGTCTAGGTTATTTGAAATAGCAGAAAAGAGATGACATCTGAAGGGGACCAAAACTTTCTGGGATAGTTCCTCAAGGACAGATCAGAAAGCAGAGGACATGTCAGATGCCTCCATTTAGGCATGTGATTATTTTTCTGTAAGTTATGATGTGAAAGACAGCAACTAAGTGTTGTCATATGGAGTTCAACACTTCTATGGAGTGACATGAATTAGCTTTGAGGCAGACTTCACCTCATGATTCTTGAGGAATATGAAACTGAATCTAACGTCATATAGGTGTAATCTTATTAGTCTTGTCCACTTCAAGATCGTGAGTCTAGCCTGATTTTCAGAAAGCAACTGAGAAACCAGGAATGGCCAAAGCAACACCATGATATAATAAAAGGCAATCTTATCACACTTGCGGATCATCTTGAAACATCAAAGAAGTCTTGCTCATCAAATAAATGGAGGCAGCAATATACTATTTTATTCCATTTTATCCAGGAGCTTATATGTTTTAAAGTAATAATGAAAATATCATTCTATAGGGTTTGATAATTGGCCCTGATTAAGGCCAAAACCAAAAGATATAATAGATATTTAGAACATTTTGTGAATTCGTGAAACCATTTTACAGTACTGAAAATTAGTATTTGTCTGGGAAGGTACCCAGTTAAGGAATTAGGTGCTGACTTTAAAGTACTTCAGTTTAAGGAGGTTGTAACCATGATTTTCACTTAAACACAATTATCATTTCTCTTTTAATCTATATGAATAAAGGGAATTCTAGGTATTCTGTAAGCAACTGTTTAGTGATTCCACATTTTATTATAATTGTTCTCCTTTCTCTGGATATTCTTATGTGGGTTTATTTGTATGTTCTCATTAAAGGAAGTTAGAAGCTCTTGGATGTCTTCTTTATTTATGCATTTTTTTAATTAGAAAATTCAGTAGTTAAGAACTGGGGCACGTGAAGACACAGCCATTTCATGTCCTGCTGTGATCTTGTTATGCCTCCCAAATTAATTGATATCGAGCCAAATTTGAACTTGGATAAAAATGGCTTTAGGGACTGATCCTGGGTGTATTTGCAGGTCTCATAGGTGATTTAGTATGTGCAACCTCTACAAAGCCACAGAGTGTTGCATTTGTTCTTGTCAGAAGGTGCACCTCGAGTCCCCGGACACGCCTACTACAACAGGTGCAGGACATTTTTATTTCTCGAGACGAGCAATCATTAAAGGATCTGTAATACATTTTCCCAAAGAGGAGGTTTCTGGACCAGTTCATTTCCTGCAGAACCCATAACCTAGAGTTGCAATCATACTGGTGTCCATAGGGAATGCCCTCATACTTTGCCTTCAAGATCAAATTCTCCAGGTTAAAAAGGGAAATTCTTGCAGCCAAGGTAGCCATACAACCAACAGATAAAGTGGACTGTTTCAGATAGCTTCATGAGTGTTACATCCAATTCCCTACATAAGAATCTTTAAGAATAGTGTTTTTAAGCAGCAAACCTACAATAACTTTCTCTTACAGAAAGTGCCATTTTCCTGTTTTTGTGGGAAACATCAGGTGCTCACAGCGGTGATTTGCAGACTTGTATTCTTCTGTAGCCATGGATGAGTGAACCTTGCAAACAGTTCTCACAGCTGCTGCTTTTTAGACGGAATGAACAAAGGTGTGGATGCAGGGCTCATCTGGTTGAGCATCTATTTACTCCTGTGAAAATTAGGAGAGAAAAGGGCTCTGGGACTCTCACGGTTTCCCAGACATTTGCCTTTCTAAATCTCTTCCTTCATTTGCAGCCTATAAAAAAGAAACACACTGATAAATGTGACAGAAGACAGTCCAACTTCACAGCAGATTTCCTACAAAGAGCTGAATTTTTATTTTTCATCTTTTCTCTTATACTACATCTGAAAACAAATACAAAAATCCATTGTTTTTGATGAAGCTAAAATTTTCACAACATATTTTCTGTGTAGCACCAGCTGGAAATTCTGCAAGAGCAGCACCGTGATGCTATGCTGTCTATACAAGCATGAGGCCAAATGAATAAGAAGTTCTATCTAAGATTATTGTAACCTTACTCAAGAACTGACAGTATGTGATACTCGTACTCACAGATGCAATGCAAAGTCAAAAGCTTGAACAGACAAGAGGCATGCTCCTCATCTTGTCAAGGGAAGAGAAGGCTCAGGGTTTAATAATGAAGGTGAATCTTGAATCTTGATTGCTAATGCCATATCTGTTGTACTGCAGTATAGAAATGTGAAGAGGGAATAGATGGTGAACAGTATTTCTTGCCAGATCCTTTTCCATTGTAAAATTCTGTTCAGCATATTCTTCTGGTTTTTGCCTTAGAACATCTCTGTTGTAAAAACAAGTAACCTCCCCAGTGTTGTCATGCAACTACATGTAAAAGCAACAGAAATTCATGGACTTGTGGTCAGATTTGCAGCAACACCTCTCTGTCCTTTTCACCATCAGAGAATCTCAGCCTGTTATGGTTTTGTTACCTAGATTTGATTAGAATTCCCTTTCTTAAAGCTTCTGTAAACATTCATTCTTCAATTCTATTTTCAATTCTCAATAGAAGAATGTGTCTAATTTACCCGTACATAACGTGGCTCTTCTGTGCTGTGTAAAGTGTTTCTGTGCTGAAACACTTTAAAGAGCGTCCTTAAAGCAATTTTTGGAGGCACTAATGAAATTTTCTTCCTTTCTACCCAGCA
This sequence comes from Oreortyx pictus, assembly GCA_036925125.1. Taxonomy (NCBI): domain Eukaryota; kingdom Metazoa; phylum Chordata; class Aves; order Galliformes; family Odontophoridae; genus Oreortyx; species Oreortyx pictus. Next base: position 7,875,497 of record JAUPFR010000003.1, read on the forward strand.
TTCCCATTTCTAAAAGTTCAAAAATATACCAGCCAGCATAAAGCAGAGGATGATTTGCTTAAATTCAGGCATCTTTAACCTTCCCTTCCGTCATGAAAAGCAATTTTCTTTTTAAATGTTTCAAAATTTGCAGCTGTGCTGCTGTAACAGGATGTTCTCAGCTACAGGAAACATGTGAGCATCTGCATGCTTTCTGACTCAAAATTTTTAATTCAATTTTAGTGTACACTTGACATGATGAATTCAAACCTTGTAACTATTGAATAAGCTTTGGGGAAGATAGATTGAGTTTGGATAAAGTAATGTGTCATCAAATGACACACTTTCATTCTGTCTCAATGTCAGGGACACAGAAGAAAAGGGATGAGTTAGTTTGGACAAATATACTTAGAGACTCATATTCCATCTTGCCTTCGTTGCTTCCAGTTTGAATTCAGACTGTCAAGGTGGTGTTTGGGTACTGAACTGAAGATTTTCTGGGAAGAGTTATTAACACTATGGTAGAGGTATGAAACACTGAGATCTTTTTGACCTCTTTGTAATATTTTATTTGCTCACTGGGGTTCTCACTGTTGGCATTTGTTCAGGTTTCTTTGGAAGCTATTATAGACAAAGGACGATCCAGTGACAGGAGTGCTTTCAACAGCCAGGAGAACCCTGCATCCCATCCATTTTTCTGCTACAGTATTTCCCTGTGACCTTGGTCTGACTACACAGCATGGCTTGCAGCATGGTCACAGGAGAGGTGGGGAGTGAATTAGTGTTGCTTAGTGAGCACTGAGGTGGGCTGCTAGTGCATGGTCAGGTTTGCACTTTGGTTGTCCCTACCATGAAGTATGATGTGTCAGCACCAGCCCCCAGGAAGTGCTTGGGAGGAGCAAAGAGCACATTTTGTGCACAGTCACCACTACACACTCACCTGTGATGCTGTGGTAAACAATAACTCTGAGTAATACAACAGGATAGATTATAATACATTGCCAAAGTAGTTATCAATTTGATTAAAAATAAAATGACCAGAATTATATTTAAGTTTGTTTTGATTTATTAGTTACTTCCTGACATGCTTTAGTTTCAGCAGGTGAGGAAGCAGACAACCATGTATTTTATTCTTTGAATGACTGGAGCCTAAATTCTAGTTCAAAGAAGAAGATGATTATTTAATATTCCTCTTTAGTACCTAGGTCTGCTATAAGTCCATCCTTAGTTAACTGATAGTTCATGTTCAAGATATATTGCATAAGAAAGTAAATTAAATAGTTTCTGTTAGATTAGTATTTTCTTCTGGGACCAGATGAGCTTTGGAGGCTGCATGACCTCTTCAGGAGATGCTGGGGGCATCCACAATGGTCTGCACAACCAGACTTTGACCTATAATGGATTTGCAGTAATTAGAAGAGCCCACCATGTCTTTCTGAATGTCTAAACTGGTACTGAAAAGCTTCATAGGAGGGGAAATGTGATAGGGAAAGAGTATGATTCTACACTCTATGGGTTCAGGAAATTAGTCAGTATACAGTAGAGGACTACTGACTGAGTTGGAAGGAATGAAATGACCACTGTCATGCCTCATCTCTCAGCAGCTTTCTCCTCTGTGAATTTCACCGATTGCCTTTCTGAGAATGATGAGGCTTAGTCCATGTTTTGTAAAATGCTTTGCAATCCTTCACTGAGATGTATTAAGTGCCCGGTATTTGCAGAAATTACTGTTGCTTAGCAAAACTTGTCATTTTCTTTCTGTTACGGCCTTTATTCACCAGCAGTAGAAATGTCTCAATTCAAATGCACGCTTAGCTCAGACCATACTTTCACAGTGAATTTTTTTTTTTAATTTACCAGCTCCAGCTATTGTTTTAAACTATACTCCTTCTTAACCTGTTGGGCTTTTCGTTTTGTTCAACTTTAGTTTATTACCAGTGACTGACAGGAGTTTTGAATGAAATGTCATGTTTCAACCTCCCTTTTGCCTGCTGCTGCATCTCTGTGTGCAGTCAGGAGACATTGGGAAAGTACCTGTGCAAAGATGTACCAGTAGATGCAAGAAGCATCCAACTAGAGGGATGTGCTCAAGCAGAGGCTTTCATTGTTGCTTTCAAGAAACTTATTTTGGTGCACATGAGTTGGGGTATTACCAGACTGAATATTTCACAATTTTTTTTTCTTAACTCCATATCTCATTAATGAAATTTATCACTTCATATAGTTCTTTTGATTATTTTTAAGTAAAATCAAATTCAGCCATTCTCCATCCAAAACCAACAGTTGTTCTTTTTGGAAAGATATATATCTCAGTATACCATATAAGTAAGTAACCGGAGTTATAAGAAAATCTGATTCCTGTCCAGAAAAGACAAAGAAAAATGGTAGAACTGTAACAGTGAAGTGTCCCATTTCTGATCAAAACCAAAATCAGAATGTATATTCAATTGATGTGTATTTTTAAGATGGGTTTGGAAATGTAGCCCTCAAAATATTGCTTATACTTTTTATGGTTTCTGCTGCAGATTCATTCTTAGATATTGCATGTAGAACTGTTTGAGGCTTACCCATTCTTTGACCTTCTTTGCCTTACAGTACAATCCCTGTCCCTTGGCACTCACTTTGTGCTTTGGGTTTAAGGTTCAGGCCAAAAAGGTTTCTGTGAATTTTTATACAGACAGACTTCTTCTAGAAGTTCATTATGAAGATACAAATCCATAGGCAGGAGGGCTTTGCCAAGTCCTTAAAATGTTAGATATCTGCTAGGTAAAGCTGTGGGCTAACACATGTGAGAAATGGTGTTAATTGCAATCCCATTTTTTTTTAGGTTAACATGTTCAAACCATTTCCCCCCTTCAAGGTCAGGAACATAAAAAATGTCACATACCCCTCTTTAGACTGCCTAATTTGTATTTGAAAGTTTACAGAGTGACAACTCTCTGTCTCTCTGGGCTTGTTATGCCATCAGATACCCTTCAGGACCACTCTTGATGTTGTCAGCATCTCTTGCATAGGCTGGTGGTTTTTGTTTAGATAAAGTGCACGACACTTTGGCAGCACTGTCTTGGATTCTCCATACTCACTGCTTCAGCAGCAGCTGTGAAGTACAAAGGGTGGATTTGCTGATGCAGGGGAAAGAGCTCAAGCATACAGCTGGACTGGGCTCACTGCTGCTGAAAAAGTGAGGTCCTGTTCCCCAACCTCATCCCCTACCATCCTTTTGTACCCAGACACCTTCCTCTCAGATCTCTGTCTGACCTTCTTAACTACTGCATCCAGAAAGTAATATTTCTTTTTTTTTTCCTTTTTTTTTATTTTTGGCCTAGGGTCATGTCTTGAACAGATTCTTCAGTGTTAACCAATGTATTTGCTTCATTTGTAGATGTCTCAACTGGGACCAAGTGCACTAAAGAATTCACTTTGTAGCCCCATTATAGTTTGCCAAGTTGGGAGAGGTAGTAATTCAAACATTGGCTTTCAGTATTTAATCTCTGTTGAGTTCTGTGCTATTCTAAAGGTTATGTTCAAAATGTCTGAAAAAGCAGTTTACCTATGTGCATTTTTTATCATTATCAATAGCCTCATGTTTTTCTTGTCAGCTATAATGCTAGATCAACTCTCTAAGGACTTCGCTGTTCCTATTAGCGGTAAATGTTGAAAAGTTGCATTGGTGACATAACTTGATTTGTTGAGGAAGCTGGTAAGAATTGGATTAAGTCTACTACCAAGACCATCCATCTTCTTTAATTTTATGAAGCAATAGCTTTTTGTTGTTAGGCTATTCCTTGAAAAGTGTACATGCCAAGGCCACTGCCTTGTTTGAAACTGAAGTAGCTGATTTAAATGCTTCTTGACTTTTATGGACATAGAAAAAAGATTTCTGGGAAGGTACGTATCTTTAGCTGAAAGATGTGAATTTCAAAGGTCTTCACACTTTATGACCCTCTTCTATTTTCAAGGTTTTGTTGTTTTACTGCTAACAGTAGAATTTGATCATAAAGAGTACTGGGAAGTGATCCTAAAGCCTACTTCCATGCCATGACATGAATAAGCATGAAGGTCAATCCCATTACTGAGGCAGAACTCCCTTCAGAGTGAAGTTTAACTTCCTACAAGTTGCAGATTCAACAGCAAGTGAAGAGCATTTTCTGAATCTGGGTTGAAAAATAGAGAGAATCCAAGCAGTCATGACAAAATGCAATGCTGTCAAGGTCTGAGGCTTGTTCTACCTCTGTCTTTGAGGAGCTTGATTTCACCTTTAGATTTTGGCACCTACTATCACTATGATGGGTGGGCCTCATCAGATCTGAGCATTTTGGCAACTTGATCTTAAAACTGTTACGGGGACTTTGTGCTGATGGCAAATTTTGAACAATTATCTAGCTATATCATTTCATAGTAACTAAAAAGTCTAATTTCCAGAGTACTTTTCTTCCCCCACAAGTCCTCTGTCCCTCTGATCCCAGCAATGCCTACGTATACTGAGTTTTTCATCTCAGACAGAATATTTCAATTAATGTCCCACATTTCCTCATGCTGACTGGGCACAGGGCACAGAGAGCATCCCCTAGGAAGGAATGTGCTTACACAGACTATTTAGCTTGAGTTCATGCTTCGTGGTCATGGATACATGTTTGTATAACTTGACTTTGTTAGGTGAGTTGTGAATATAGCTTTTTCCTCACTGAAGGCCCTCATTCACATCCCCTTCTTCTTCCTGGAAACTGTTTCTCAGGAACACTGCATGGAGTACTATCTTCAAGATTATCTCTTTCATCTTTAAATCTACTGGAAATTGGAAGAAGATTGAGTGGGATAAAGAGTGGAGGGATGTCTGGCAGATAGATCATATAATCTTTGGTTTCACATGAAGTCCAGCTAAGAAGTGAGAATGTAATAATTATCTTAAAGAAGATGTTTTCTACATTAAAAAAATTAAATATGGTTAAAAAAATGTTGTTTAGCACCAGTGTAGGTGATAAAAAAGCCCTGTTATTTCTTTTCTGTCTTGTATGTTTGCAACTGTCCAAACTTTTATTTTGTATTGTTCCTTGCCTGCATTCCATTTTGTTTTTACACAGATTTGGTCTGCAGTAGAAAACAGGCACACAAACACGTACGATGCCTCAGATCAACAGCACTGGACACTGCTGTAGACGTAAGTATTGCTGTGTCAGTCTAGAAGTCTGACTTGCAAATCCTGCAAAAGGAGGATGCAGTGTGAATGGAGTGGTGAAAAATCTGCAACCATAGCAAGCTGCAGTGCAAAACACTCCTTTAATGCTTTCAGAACCAATGTTAACAGCATTTACATGCTCTATGGCTTATCTTCATAATCCATATAATGCTACTTCAGGGAATTTCTCTGCTGCCTGGTGAAAGTAATGCTGAATGTCACCTTCTGAATCCCCAGAACTGCTCGTCTCACCTCCCGATAGCTCTCCTTGAGAGCAGACCTAACCCAATTCTGCTTAGTTTGTAAAGCTTGACAAGATCACCACACAAGGTGCTATGTTTTTAAGGTGCGTTCATTTTTCATTTTAAATTCTGCCTCTCCAGCTATCTATAGTTCAGTATTTAGGCTGCAAATAAAGCTGTTGCTGGTGAGTGGAGGAAAAAAAAAAAAAAGAGATGATGATAAATGAGTTAATACTGACTTTGTCAGAAGCCCATTTGCTGCATGAATTAAAACACAAATTGGCCTATGGGTTTCAGGTTTACCAGCCTTGCTACAAAGCGTGTTACTGCAGAAATCTGATGATAGTGTGTTTGAAGGTCTATTTTTCTTAAAACTAGGCAACTTGGCTGTCCTCTCTCTCACTCTGGCACAAAGTCAAAAGAATAGAGAAGAACAGTGTGTTAATATGAGTGATGCTTTAAAAGAGGAGTGCCACGTATACATTTAATTAATTTCTTCAGGTCAGGGGAGCTGTCTACATGGCAGCATCTGTCCGTAACATATTATGTACTTGTGGTCTCATTTCCTGACAACTAATTTATTTTAAGGCTAAATGATATCCCTAGCTGGCCTTTACTTCTTTTGGTAGTCACAACTATCATTGCTGTTAATTAAAATAATACCTGGCTCCATGCTAGGCAGCAGGACCACATACTGTAGGAACAAAACATTCCCACAATTCAGAGCAGCCCTTATCACAATTAATAATCATAGAATCATCATAGAATATCCTAAGTTGGAGGAGACCCATAAGGATCTTTGAGTCCAATAAGAAAAGCCCAGTCCCACGGGAGAAAGAATTTGATGTGGTAAAAGATGAGGTCATGCAGCAAATGCCACATTCAGACATTTTTATTTCAATTTTACATGGAGCGTGGTGCTGCTTTTGGTTAAGAGGGCTACCTGTAGCTCACCCTTCACTGCTGCTCATGCAGTCTGTGAACATCAGGCTGGTCCAGATTCATGGTGTTTCCATCACAACATCTTTCCCTCTCAGAGGCAGTCTCTGTATGGGTGCACTTCTCAGCCACAGTCTTTTGTCATTTGGTGCCCAAATGTTCTTTCTTTGTCCACTTCTTCAAAGCAAAACATCTTTTCATACAAAGGTGCATGGCAAACTGAATAATGGGGAAAAGAGCAGAGAGGTTGTAAGTGTACTTGGCTAATGCAAACCCTAAATTTCCTACTGTATTCTCAGAAATCCCAGTCTCAGCCAAGTCACCTCTGTTCCAGTGCTGGATCAGGACGTCATGAACCATTTTTACCTCTTCTATATGTCATCTAGGCTCCATGTTCCTTCACAGCACCCAGTACTAGCATCTCTTTTACTACAGTGCAAGTGTGGTAAGGCATTCCCTCCCGTCCTTGATGTAAGCATGGGAAAAGCAGACTGCGTGGGCAGCAGCAAGCAGCTTTCCACTCTGTTATTTCACAGAGAATTAATGGTTGTCCACTTAACTTTGTCATGCTGCATTTGCTTTATTTTTGTTTGAATATACCTAACCATCCAAGGCAGTGTACAAACAGATAAATCAAAATACTTGTAGTAATGATAAAAATAACATGCAGAAATTCCCCACTCACCTGTCTGACTCTTGATTTGCCAGCTGTGCTACCAGTCATCATTCCTTTATCTTCCTTATCCTGACATAAGGTCAGGGAATACCACCTTTATCTTACAGATGAGGAACTGAACCAGTGTGGGTAATGCCTTGATCTTCAAAGATATCTCAGTGAAATTTTGATCCAGTTGGGAGCTGCCATTTAAACTGTAAGCAGATTCTTAAATAACTTTGAAGCCCTGTGCCTATGGGATTTCTCAAAGTCATAAAAGGAAGGCTATGGATGAGCAGGGACTTGAGCCAAAATTTCTCCATGCTCAGGCAAATACTTGGTAATGACACCAGCTTCTACAGTGGAGAGCAAGTATTCAAGTACTAGATTTTCTTACCTTCTGAGTGAGCTCATGAGGAGTTTTGCCCTTGTCATCTGCAAATCTGAGGAGTAAGCCCACATAAAGAGGTGATGCTTTTATATATTGCACCCTGAGAACTTTCTAAAGAAGTAGATCAGAGAAAAGGGATCTTATATCTTTAAATGCACAGCAGCTGTGGTTTTAACCTCTTGTTTGGGTGTCTTGCCTTTGTAAAAAATTGTCTGAACCTATCAAAGATCTGAGATCTTATTTTCTGCAGTCCTCCTGGAGACTGTGAGCATGAATTCTACATTTCTGACTGTGCTAACCTTACTCCATCCTCCACTTCTTCTGCTATGCTGTCCCCAGGCTACAGAACAAGCACCAAGTCAGATGTCTGGAGAGAATTGTCCTTTGGGTTTCTAATCCTTGACACTAGGATTTGTCTCAGTCTCTCATTTTGGTCCCAAGATTCTGTGGAAGAAAGGGGAAAGATCTCTGTCTCACCTTTGAAGAGTATGGATACTAAGGCTTCTGCAGGCTTCTAGTTGTTCAGTGAATAAGGCAGGGGACAAGATCACATGGTTAACCAGGTGTTCATACATGTAGCAGATTCTGATTCATCCTTAACACATTCTTTGATTCAAGATTTACAAATCACACCTTGCCAATAGTGATCTTCTTTCTTGGGTTGTGCAGCACATGAGACTTGAGGTTCATCTGGAGAAAAGTCAAGCAGCTGTCACTCCAGGTGAAGGCAGTGGGAACTGGTGGCAAGATTTATGGAGCTGAAGTTACTGATGAGTTAAATGTGTGAGAATTGAGTTGTTCTTTAATTGTAATTGTAGTGTAGCCTGTGTGTTCACACCCACTGTACATAAGTTATTCATTTTCCAGACAGTTCAGTTCAGGAGCTTTTGGCTAGTCATCTGTAAAAATATGGTAGTGGATGGTAGTGGTATACTTGAAACTAGTTGTTAATGGAACCACCCCTAGTAGCTTCTGCTCTGACTAGATCCAACTTGTATGCTTAGATGTGTTGCTTAACACCCTGGGTGGAATGACCTGGCAGGGGACACCCAGCAGTGATAAAACTGTGCTTAGACAAGATATTTGCAAATGGAAATTATTGCTTGTATGGAACAGTCTTTTTAGTGTAGTTGTGCTATAAGATAAATGTTTTATATGCAGTAACAATACAGCAGTAGTGATGAGTTATGTGTGTGCTGGGATGGTCATAGAACAACAGGCCAGATGAAATAAAGAACAGAAAATCCTTACCTATCCAAGCCAAAGATGTTCCTGCAGGGCTACTCACAATGGAGTTGTCTGTCATCAGAGGACAACTAACTCCCTGTTTGAGAGGTCTGATTCCTCACATGAGCACATTTTCTTTTTGACTAATATTTTCTCCACAAGTGTCCATGAATTGTGAATAAAAATGCTAACAAAATGTCAAATATTCAGAAAGGTCAGTGCACTGGCACAATAAATTGGGCTCTCAAATCTAATAGCGTGTCTAACAGCATATCTCTCAGCCCCAGCACCTCCTATATAAAATGTGGACAATAGTGCTCTTGAAACTTATCTTCATAAGTCCCTCTTGAAGCAGATAAGGATAATAATGATGCACTCTGAAAAAAAGTGAATAATGAATTGAAACTACGCAGAGATTGAATGAGTCATGACAAAAATTATACAGAATTACTGTTAAAAAGTGACATTAATCTGGAGTATTAAATAGATGCCTGATCGTTGCACGTCATGTCTTATGTGCAATGAACGAGGAAGGGACCCAGTGGGAAAAGTAGTTAAAGGCTGTCATAGTACCCATGAAGAAGGGATGTAGAATATGAAGGTGCAGATGATAAAACGGCTGTTCCATTTGTGGTAATTTCTTGACTTTTGATTGCTTTGACCCTAAAACTTGCTGTTGTGTCACATACTTTTCTGCTCATGAGTGGTAATAAAAATAAGATCATTAGGGCTTAAAAGCTCATTTAGAGTATCCTGTTAATACTTCTTGATAGAATGGTTTGCTTCCCATGACACTAACTTTTTAAGAAGTGCAACATTTCTATTTGTAAAGCTTTATCATGACACATAGAATAACAAACACTGCACTACACCAGTATGTGTTAGTGTTTACTCTGTTTGAGATTCCCCATCAGCCCTCACCACTGTTAATAATTCTGTCATCAAAGCTGAGATTGCCATGGGAAGCATATTGACAAAGTTAAACAAACAAAGAGAAGGACTAAGGAAAAACAAGCAACTTGCATCATGGAAATTTGTGTCCCTACAGTGTTCTAACAGCATACCAGTGTATGGACGAATTGCCAAGAAAGGAATTAGGGAACTACTGTGTTCTTTAGAGAAGAACCCAGGAAGGCAGATCTCACTAAAATGGAGACATTTTTTCTTGTGGATCCAGATAGTTTCTTGCTCTGTGCCTTTCTACCTTCAGTGTGACTCTTATCAGCCCTAATGTATTTCCATTCTGGCCTCTCCATGCTTTTAGAGTTACTTTGGCAGTGTTTTATCTGAGCTGTTATCTCTGTAGTAGCCGAAAAAAAAGCACCACAAACAGAAAGCAGTGCTCATGTCAAACCTGATTTTAGAATCAAGTGGAGATGGAAGGAATCAGGCCCATAATCTGTAGGCTTCTGTTACTGTGAGAAGCAAAAAAACATTCCAGAGCATCACGGCACTAAGCTATTCAGGACCAACAATGAGATACTTGTAGGTATCAGTGGATTAATGTTGAGTTACAACTTCCCCATGTTTTACAATTAATCCTGTAAGACAGGAAGGGATGTATTGTCATTACTATGTAATTATGGTGGTGAGAGTCTTTCATGAACTCTTCAGTGGCAGCTGAGACCTCCTTATTATCATGCAGTAATGATAGAAGGGGAGTGGTTTTAAACTAAAAGAGGCGAGATTTAGATGAGATATTGGAGGGGAATTTTTCCTAGGGAAGGAGGTGAGGTGCTGTCCAGAGTGGTGGTGGATGCCCCATATGTGGAGGTGTTGGAGGCCAGGCTGGGTGGGGCCCTGGGCAGCCTGATCTAGTACCCCACTTAGTGGCTGGCAGCTGTCTGCATCAGGGAGGCTGTAAATGGATGAGCTTTGAGGTTCCTCCCAACTCATGCCATTCTATGATAAAGGAGGTCAAAGATATTACAAGTGATGTGTCTTCATGGAAGGTCTCTCTGGAAGTGGTGGTCCTTTGCCTATCCCCACTCTCATCCTGAGACTGAGATCTGTCTGAGCAGCATCTTTGTTCCCGGTGCTGCAGATAGACCTGGCAGCTGGGATCATTGCATGTGCCATCATTTTGTCTTTCAGAGCAGCCTGGCTGGAGGTATCTGGGCCTTTTGAAGTCTCATGTCACTGACATGCTGGAGGCAGTCTTCTGAGTGATGTGTCTGCTATTTATGCTGCAGTAACAGCCAGCACATAAAGTACCTGGCCGTGGGGAAGCTGACCCATGGCCTTTTCCCCTGCCCCTGAGAACGCCAGTGGATCTGGTGTCATTATCTTGTGCTGATAGAGTCTCTCAGACATGACCTAATATAAACTGATGTGCACTTATCTGCACTGGTCTGGCTAATTAGGATAAAGTCTGAGGAATGGAAGGGCTGCGTGCAAGATGAGAAGAGGGAGTGGGCAGCTTCAGACTTTGTCCCTTTGCAGGTTGACTCCTGGGAAGTGTGGGCAAAGTAAAAAGGCTGAAGAGAGAGAACTGCCTCATGTTACCTTTTCCTATCATCCTGTATCTAAGCAGGCTGAAGCCTGACAGTTACAGCAAGACAGAACAAGCTCTTCACTGGAGCTGTGCATTTTAATGGTGGCTGGGCTGGTGTGTGATATAAAGCAGCCTGCTTATCTAGACTTTGGAAAGCTGATGCTCTACATGGGGAAATCTCCCATTTCAATTGTGATCTTTGTATGAGTGCAGGTTCAGGCTGTCTTTAGGTATACATTTCTTACAGTGGGAGCGTTCAGTTTTGTATGTGCTGGATCACACAAGTGCCACCCAGCTGAAGCCACGGGTCCTTCTAATTGATCTCAGCAGCAGATATGTTCTGGCTCGAAAAAAAAAAATAAAATTGAAGTGTATAGAAGTGAATAAAGGAAAGAGACTGGCAGTTTTTAGCTTTAATTAACTTCCATTTTAATCCACAAAACCTGATTTTGGCCTTCCTGATTTACTGTGTTAATTAGATAATCTATGGCTAAGTGTGGTCAAGCTGATGGGAAGGTTTGCTTTAGTATGAGCCTGGCATTAGAGACAGCATTACTGGGTGGTTTCTAAGAAATGGAGACCCTCATGAATATTTTCCTTCTGCTCTGCAGGGAGACGTCTAAGGGCTGTTGCTGCCTTTGTTTCATCACGACGTTCCTCTGCCAGCCTCAGTGCTGTCACAGCTTTCTTGCAGGGGAGGATTCCAGCTCCAGCAAGTGATTCCCGTTTCTTTTATTTTTAGAATCAAGATGTCTTTTATTCTGGCTGAAGGACAAAATCCCTTTTCACAGGGGCTGCTTGAACAGCAGAAATGAGTGGCTATTAAAAGAAGTCTCACTGTAAAATAGGATAATAACCCAGTTATTTTGCATTTCTAAGCCAGCCTTGCATTGATATTTCCTTTCCTACAATGCACACCAATTAGCAGCCGCTGAACAATAAAAAAGCAGTCCGTACAATAATCTCACAAAGAATCAGGAGCTGTGAAATGAAAGAATTATTTTGTCACATTGATGAGAAGATCCACAGCAAATTCTTAAAAAAATGGACTTTGAGTATTGCTATGAATGCCCTTTAAGTCTTTGAAATATTTTGTATATTTTAATGCCTTTCCTGTACAAATAAACAGAGGTGACACACTACATTTCAAGGACAGCTCCTCCTTCTGTCTGCATGCTCCTTCAATGTCCTCCATATTTTATATTTCTACTTGTGCACAGGTATAGGGCTGAGCGCAGCTCACGCTGGATCAGTGTTGACAGTAAATGGATATTCTTCCAGAGAGGTAGAGGTTTTTTTCAAGAGGGCAAAATGTTGACAAGGAATGGGAGTAGGAGCAGGATATTCTCCTTCAGTGCCTAACAGTTTGTGGGTGCATCTTGATGCCCCTAAGGTTAATGGGAAGGTTGGGACAACCCTGAATCAAGCTACTTAGCATTTATCATTAAAAACATGCCATGGCTGCGCAGATTTGAATGCAAGAATGAAGGAGGACAGATGAAGCTGGCAAGTAGCAAAGGCACTCATTATGCTAACTTGATTGTAGCTAATTAAAAAGGGATATTAGCTGATTGGATTACAGGGGATGGAGCAGAATGACCCTTTGTTAATGCCTGTGCTTGCATCAGTAGGATTCTTTGGGCTGTCCAAGAGTGCTTCTGCATCACACTCACTCTTGTTTCTTCTCTTCTGCTTTCCGGGGCAGATGCTCCCACACAGTCTGCTCATCAGACCAGCATGCCAAACTTCCCAATAGCTGTTGTGCCAGGCTAGCTAGAGCTCTTGTCACTCTGTTGTCAGGCTGTGGAAGGGAGCAGGAGCCGCAGTGCACGGTTGTGTTCTCTCACTGTTCTCAGTGGGTGTGCAGTCTGTTGTTGCTCTAATCGAATCTTGGGCTAGAGAGTCAAGAAACCACATCATGCTAAGCAGGGCTCATTTCATCCATGTTGTTTCCATAAACAGATTATCTGCCAGTTCTTGTGAAGACTTAAAAAAAATAGCTAGGGAGAATTACTGTGTGCCTACTGAATGAGGCAATACATGTATTTATTGAATCACAGAATCACAGAATCATTAAGACTGGAAAAGGCACCTAAGATCTTCTAGTCCAACCATCAACACATTACCACAACATCTGCTAAATCACATCCCTCAGTGGCACATCTACCCTTTGACCTACAAGTAAGAAAAGTAGGAATACTGTGGTATGGATTTGAGAATTAAACCTGCCAAAGGCTGAAACAAAGCCTCATACTCCTACATATAAAGCAACAAGATGCTGTTGTATAGTCTTTTTTGAACTTAATGTGTGGCACCACGTCTCATAGATGTACAGTCTTGGGTGTATACTAATTCTGCTCTTGACTTTGGTAGGGCTGAACTTGTTATGCTTTGTCATGGTTGCCTCGTAGTTTAAATTCAGAGTAGAGCAGTAGACAGACAAGGCTTCCAGAGCAGGCAGTAATATTAGGAATCCTGAAGAGAGTGCTGCATATGTACTGGGCAAGGAGTGTGAAGTGTATTTCTGCAAAGAGATGTCAAGTGAGTCTGTTTGCACATTTCCTAGATAGTCATGCACCTCTCATTCTGTTAAGCAGGCAGACATCACATCACAGTTGACACTAGAAGCTGTTCAATTCAATTAACTTTTGAAAATAGGGTGAACACCAAACTTTCACAGAAGTTAGTAATGCTATGAAAAATAATATGGCACATCTTATTTTTTGAGGAAACATATTCCCAGTGTAGAACTACACTATGGCTCATCCTTCGTACGCAATCTTTTCTAAAAGTATTTATTTAATATTCGTTACCTCTTGATTTTAAAACTACAGGTTATTTAAATCTGCCCATGAAGTTTGCTTTTATGCAGGGGTTTGGAAATGCAGAAAAAAATATCCTTTTTAATCATGTAGGGTCAGGAGGTGTGACCAAAGGAAAGCCTTCAACACAGAAATGATTTCAAATACAATTCCAAGGATTGGCTATAACGTATAGATTAATTTAATGCTGTTAAGGGAATCTCAGTCAGTCTCGGGAGATGATACTAGCATAGTGTTTATACATGTGGGATGACTAATAATGTTGTTCCTTTGAAATCACGGCAGATAATTGCATACCTAGGAATCACAAAGTAGGGCAGACACAGTAGGAGCTAAGACTATTAGCAAGTAGATTTCTGGCTGCCCTGGGACAAGTGGAAAACAGCAGATTTTCTAGTTGAAAAATAGGGCACACATACAGCAGGGAGTCTGATGTCTTACCAACGGCCATTTTGTTTGAAAGGAAACACAGTCATTGATGTTGATTGAAGTAGCAATGCAGACAAGGGAGACTATGATAATTTGGATTGAAAACAAGTATATTTATTTCAAAAAGATTTTTTTTTCTTTTTCTTGTTTCATTTTTCTTTTTTTTCCTCTGTTATTTTTCTTTTTTCTTTTCTTTTTTTTTTTTTTTTGAAGAAGAAGCTATCCTCAAAAATTCCTGTGTTTGGTCCATATAGATGCTTGTTTCAGGTTAAAAATGCAATTTACTTGCAAACCTAGTGAATGAATACTCATTGCTTTGGTGCCTGGAGACTTTTTGGTCTTGACTGTAAGTTCATACTGAGAATTATTACAGAAATCTCTGTCTTTCCTTCCAGTGGGAAAGTGAGGATAGAAATAAAAGGATGAATGTGCAAAGTCTACATGCACTGTTTTCTGTTCTGCCCCATCTTTCATGGTCAGCAGCGTCAATAATACCACATACTAATTCTATAAAGTCTTCCCCAAGTTTGCTATTATTTAGAAACTTTGCAGTCTGCTTGGAAGTACATCAAGTCAGTGTTCTATGTTATGAAATTATGAGAAATGAACATGTGAAGACATTTCAGTAAGAAGTTTTTAATTCAGTAAATATGTTGATTTCATATTTTAAACTCAACTGAAGGTGAGGACCTTAGAAGATTACATTACAAAAGTAAAATAGCCTAATGTGAGAAGAATATTAAGGGATTCATTTGCAAACCCTAACTTAGAGGAATGATTGCTCTTTCTTCACTTGCTTACATTTTGCCAAGAACCTGACACATACAAATAATGTATTTTAGTGATTGCTGTGATTGGAAGAGGTTTAGATAACAGTGAATTTTGGTGCGTGAATGAGTATAGATGACTCCTCAACAGCCTTACAAGT
Organism: Oreortyx pictus; assembly: GCA_036925125.1. Classification (NCBI taxonomy): domain Eukaryota; kingdom Metazoa; phylum Chordata; class Aves; order Galliformes; family Odontophoridae; genus Oreortyx; species Oreortyx pictus. The sequence goes on from JAUPFR010000003.1 coordinate 7,890,779, forward strand.
TCTCCTTTTAATGCTTTTCCATGTAAAATGAATTGGAAGGCATGTAAGCAATTTGACTGAAGACTCACATAAAAATAAGCTTTCTGAAGTTTTCCTAACTGTATCTGTAGATAGATAAACTTGGACTGAATCTAGAACCAGATTCCCTTGAAGTCAGCAATGAACTCAATGGGCATATAGGCTACTTTAGCTGCTCTGGTGATTTAACCTGGCAGGTGGCTGTCCACACAATTGTTTGCTGACACCCCAGTGGCTGTGGGAGGGAATCAAATAAAAGACAGTAGAACTCATGGGTTAACATTAAGCTATATAATAAGATAGAGAAAGGAAAAGGGTGGTAGTTACGAGTATATGTATATGAATTTATATAACAAGTGATGCTCAAGCAATTGCTTACCACCCACCAACCAGTGCCTAGCTAGCCCCACTGTGGGCAGAAGAGAATGAGATGAAATTTCCACCTCCTTCAAAACTCTCTTTCCACATGATGTCATATGGTATGGAATATCCCTTTGGCCAGTTTAAGTCAAGCTGTCTTGATCCTGACCCCTCCCAGCCGTTCATTAGTAGGAGGTGAGAAGCTGTAATGGCCGTGGCTCTTTACAACACTGCTTAGCAGCAACTATAAACATCAGTGTGTTAACATTGTTTTTCTCCTGGAACCAAAACATGGGATCATACCCAATACTCCAAAGAAAACAATTCAGTCAGAACTGAAACTAGAACAGCTATCAAAATTATCAAATATGTGGCCTAGTTGCCCTCTCAATTTTGAAAAACAAATGTCCTACAATTGGCTGAAGAGTGGAAATCAATAAAGGATGTCATAATTTACTAATATTCAACTTGGGATTCATTATTTAGCTTTATTTTATGTTAGTTTTCTTACCTTTTTTTCTTTTTTGTATTTTAATTAAGATTAATTTATACATTTTGTTTTATTCTACTGGCTGTTTATAGTCACCTACCCCCCAGACAAATCTTCTGGTTTACTGCTTTTGAAAAATAGTGTACGGGTTTTACTGGGTGTTAAGTAAAAATGCATAAAACCAAACTGAGAAGCCAGATTTTTGACAGCTCTCAGAATTCAGTCTTTGGGATGCCATGCTGTATGTATGAGATGCAGAAACAATTATTTTGGTAGTGCTATTAGCCATTGCAAGAAGTTCTGCAGCCTTCCACTGTCATTGCAGTCGTTGTCTCACAGAGAGGTATGTATTTTTTTTTAACTTCTTGTGAGTTAGTGCTGTGCTTCCAATGACAGAAAGATAATGTCCCCAAATGTCTGTAGCCATAAATCAAGCTTCTCTGCATTCATGGATTATTGACTAAAGAGTCTAGAGTTGCCATATGATTCATTTTACCATTCTTGTGAATCTTGTTATCTTCAGTGTATCAGTTGACCTACATACTAACCTAGGAAACTGCTTAGTGAAAGATGTTCAAAGTCAGATTTTGCTTCATTTGTGTTAACAGCTTTCCCTATAGATTTTTATCACACAGTTGATTAATTTATTATTAGAACACATTATAAGCATCACTGTTCTTCTGTTTCTTTTGACCTGTTTTGCCCTCCTTTCGTTTCAGTAGTTTTTCTTTTTTCTCTCTCTGACTGGTAGTTTCACCTTAGATTCATAGTGCCCGCATTTGAAGAATTTTTATTAGGTCATCTAAAACAATTTTTTGTTATTTGTAAAGCTTCTTTAGGTAATAGATAGGTAGGAGATTCTGTAGCAAGGGTATGTCAGTGCATTCAGCAGTGAATTCACGTAAAGAGCAAAGTTAATCAGACAGCTGTCCATCTTCTCTCTTCGTTAGGTGTCATATTCTTGAATCAGTCACAGGGCAAAAATTTAGCTGTCTCTCATTTGACCTGTGTTACCTTTCTGAACTGTCTTGTTGAAGGAGCCGAACACAAATCATACAAAAAATCCCTGTAAAAATAAAAGAAAAACCAGGAATCTAGGTAAAAATAGCATGTAGTGAGTCATTAGATCTGGCTTTTCTGTGTGATTCAGTCATATTTCTTGTCTGCCACAGACAGAATCTGACTTTCACAGAGTGAACACATCTCTAGATGAGGGAGGTGATGATATCCTGTCCCATGGATTATTACAAAAAAAACAAAAACCAAAAACCAAAACAAAAACAAAAAACAGGCAAACAAACAGAAAGCAAGCAAACAAACAACAACAAAACAAAACAAACAAACAAAAAACCCACCAAAGCCACATCAGCTAAATTCTAATCACAGATATCATTATTCTTGGTGAAAGGCAAGGAGACAGAAAGGTCACAATTTTACTTTCAGATCTCCAATTACATTTGCAAGGCTGGCGTTCTGTGAGTGTATGTCGGGATAATTTCACTTGCAAATTGAACATGTTTATTGACATATCTTCTTATGTCTGCCTCTCTCATACATTTCCTTGTCCATCTCATTCAGACATTCTTGTAATAAACTGCATGTTTAAAAATGCAGGAATGTGTAAGTCTAAAGGAATTGTCCAAGACTAGTCTTTGTCTGGTTTCTGCTAAGGCTTGAACATGTCTAGGAATAGGGATATTCCTTCTTTACCGGATGCTTTCTTTTCTTTCTACCATTACTTTCTATTGTATTTCTTCTGAACATGTGCTTATGAAAGGATCATGCTCATGGAGCACTTGGCTGCAAACTCAGCACCAAAAAGGCAGCTGAATAGCAATGCTGTAAAGAGCACGATACTTACATCAGTTTGGTGGATCTCCAGGTGACCTAGAAATGTGTTGCATCTTTCTCCTGCAGTGAGCATATTTACAAGAGTTAGTATCAAATTCAGAAATTAGGATTTTATCCTTACTGTTTTTCTCTGTCCACTATGTGTATCTTGCTGTTACTCTGTCCAAAGAAACTGATGTAGTTCCTAAATCAGAGCAACAAAGTGCGTTCTTTGACCCTAGAGTCAGCTCTACTCAATGTAAAAGACTGTAGAAATCACCTACAGGTGAAAGAAATATTGACATATTTTGCTATCAAGAGTTTGTATTGTTGATATTTTTTTCACTTTGGTTTTTGTTTGTCTCTCCCTCTTGACCCAAACTGTCAGTCTCAGGAGAGCGTGTCTGCAAATCAGGTCAGGTGATGTGGACATACATCACCTGGTGACAAGAGAGAGGCTGAGGCAGTGACAGTGAGGAGGAGTGGTCATTTCTGCAAAGCTGTTCTTCCCCATTGCAGCCCTCAAGGCACCATGGTAGCCCACAGAACACCATGTCTCCATCCATGAAAACTTCTCTTCCGATTTTCATCCCTCCAGGCCACCACCAGGAGATCACTTGTGGCCTGACAATTGCATGTGGGACAGGTATTCCGAGGGACAGTAAGATTAACTGTTGCCTCTCTCCTGCTCCCTCCAGTTTGGACAGGAGAACTGTTGACACAGTAGTCAACAATGCCTCTAAAATTTTAGCTTGGGGACTAAGGAGATTTAATTCTCAACACTCTGAAATTTTCAGTGTCTTTAGTGCTTGTCCCTCAAGAATATTCTTGTCCCTCATCAATTAAGACACACCTTCCAAAAATTGAGATTTTCTATATTCAATTATCATGTTTAACAAGAAAAGAAAATGTAAACAGAAACTAAACCACAAAGAAGATAGATTCACAGTGAGAACTGCTGCTGCAGCCAATTATTATGGCTATAAAGATGTTAATGTTTGTGACTAACACATCACTGCCCAGGGCGTGTATGTTTTACTTGGGATGTGTACAAGAGTGACTGTGTCTCTAAATTTCTGGTGTGAAATCATTATTTGAGATTGAAAGAGCAGGTTCAACTATTTCTAGAAATAGAAAGGTTAGAGAAACACACTTTTCATCCTGAGGAAACCACCTGTACTGTCTAAGTTTTAATTTCACAAACTAAATCCAACACTACAGAAAGGAAGGAAAAGCCTGTTGTCTTCCCAGCACTTTGCATCTGGGCTTCTGTAGGCCAGATGTAAATAATTTCTGATATTACACACATCCACAGCATCCATCTGGCTGATATCTTCTGGGGAGGATCAGGAGGAACAGCTATAAAAAATAAATCCGGGAATGAGTACAAAGATACTAAAAAATACGAGGATTTTATGGGGCTTTTAACATTTAGATTTACCTACTGCATATATCTGAGAGGCACAAGGTGCTGGTTGTTCCCAAGTGGTGAATCATGGTGGTTCTCTGGGAGCAGCGTGGGCCAGATGCACCTGGCTGCTTGCTTTCCCCTGACTCAAAGCAGGAATAAAATACCGATCTAAAATGCTAGAGATGCAGCAGAAGTTGAGCCAGAGGGAACCTTTTTTCTAATGCTTTCACTCATCTTTTTATGACATGTTGTGTATCTTGGTTATCTTGAGCATTTTCCAGAACTGTGTCATGGGAACCTCATCTTGTGACATGAATAAGCCCTTAGTAAATTGACTTTAACCCAATATATTGACTCAGTTCTTCTCACTCTCTATTGTTTTCAAATCCTGAATGCAGTCCCTCATCTCATTACTTGCATATGGCCATATGATGTTTCCTCTGTCCTTACCAAATGCAAGTGCAATATAAAACTCTCGTTCTCTATTTACCCAAATGCTCTGAGCCAGCCTGGCTGGTCTCTTACTACAAATTAAATGAAGAACTTCCTTGGCAACATCAGCATGACAGAAACTGTTTGCATTTGTGTGCTTGACTGTTGACCTTCATGAAAATTGCTGTTATTTTGGGTGCATTCAGTACATCAGCAGCATTTGCACAGAAGGGAATTTTCAGGAAGAAGCTGTTTCTAGCCAAGCCGTTCCAGTGCCAGCCACCCTTTCACTAATCTCCTAATGCCCAACCTGACCATTTCCTGATGCAGTTCCATGCCATTCCCTTGGGTCCTGTCGCTCATTAGGCTGATACCTCTTAGTAGAATCATAGAGTAATTAAAATTGGGAGTAATCTCTATGATCACCAAGTCCAGCCATCAACCCAACCCCACCATGCCCACTGAACTGTGTTCCTCAGTGACACATCTCCACATTTCTTGAACACCTTCAGGAATTATGACTTTACCACTTCCCTGGGTAGCTGATTCCAATGCCTCACCACTCTTTCTGAGAAGAAATTTTTCCTAATATCCAACCTGAACCTCACTGGGTGCAAATTAAGGCCATTGCCAGTTGCAGTAATAAAGTGCAGTGAAATGCTGCAGTAACAGAAAAAATGTGCTCTGATGATTCCCTGATCCTGAAAAACTGTGAGTTGAATCTACCATTGCTTAGAAAAAAAAGTCAAGAATGAATTTCTTTGCAAGCAGATTTCTGTCTAATCTGCAGATAAAATCACTTCTCCTGGTCCAGGTAGGTAACAGCAGTGGTATAGGTATTTGTAGTATAGGTCTTGCAGTCTATCCTTTGTTCTCCTTCACTTGCCAAAGTTTTTGAAGTGCAAATTATGTTTCATTTTGCAGTTGATGAGCTAATCTCATGCTTCCTGGAGTGGCGAAATCAGATGCTGGATACATTTCTGGTCAAGTATAGCTTATGTAAGAGTGAATGTGTGCAACAACTTAAAAAATAAACATCTGAATATTGAAGTCCTGGTGTGCAGTAGGCAGAGCAAGAGTCAGAGATGGCAGGAAGGAAAATTTGCAGCATACAGGGCATAGCAGATAGATTGAGGGACATGATTATTCCCCTTTGCCTGGAAATCATTAGATCCTATCTAGTGTACTGTGTCAACATTTGGGGTCGAGTACAGGAGAAGTAATTGCTGTGGAAAGTTACTTGAGATGATGGGGTTTCAATCACTTGCCCAATGAGGAGAGGCTGATGCAGCATTGCTTAGTCAGTCTGGAGAAGGGATGGCTTTGAGGAGAACTATTAGCAGCCTTCATTTCCAGTACATAAGAAGAGGTTATCAAGTAGATGAGGCAAGGGTCTTTATTGAGCTGCACAGTGAAGGAAAAACAGACAATAGCCATAAATTGGAGCACCTGAAATTCACTATTGTGAAATGCACTATTGTTTTTTGTTTTGTTAATTTGATTGGTTGGTTTTGTTCTGTGATTATTAAGCAGTGAAACAGATTGCACAGAGAGTTTCTGTGATCTCTGTGCTTGGAGGTTTCCAAGACTCAAAAGACTCAACCAGACAGTGTACCTACTCTGATTTCAATGGTTTGAGAAGGGGCTTGATTCAGACACACCCTCAGGTTGCCACCCACTGGGTAGTTCCATAACACCATGGCTCTTCTGAGGTCACCTTTTTAAGCTGTGACTTAACCAGGTCAGATATATTTAAATGGGTTGGATTGCTATTTCCTATGTTACTGTTCTGGTGCTGTCTATATTCCCCAGTTGTTTAATGTTGCCTGCAGTTGTAGTTGTAAGAGAAAGTATGTATTTTAAAAATTATAATTAATTAGAAGCAGATAAAACCGTCAGTTCCTCTTACTGATGTGCCTCTGCATTCCCTTGTTCCCAATCTGCCCATGTTTTTCTGGGTCTTGTCAATGCTTACAAATATCTAAAGGATAGGAATCAAGATAACAGAGCCAGACTCTTCTCAGTGGTGGCCAGTGATAGAACAAGGAGCAATGGGGACAAACTGGGGCACAGGAAGTTCCATATGAACATGAGGAAGAACTTCTTTACAGTAAGGGTGACAGCACTGGAACAGACTGCCCTGTTGTGGAGTTGGGGTTGTGGACTCTCCTTCTATGGAGATATTCAGAGTCTGCCTGGATTCTGTAACCTGCTGTAGGGAACTTGCATTAGCAGAGTGGTTGGACTCAGTGATCTCTACAGGTCCTTTCCAATCCGTATGATTCTGTGGTTCTGGAACAGCTCTGATATGCTGAAAAAAACAATGTGAGTGTGCTTTCAGCAGCTTATTTTAGGGAAAGGTGCTATCTTCATATCATGTGTATATTTGAAAGCCAGGCAAACCAGTCAAGACAAAGAACAAATTTTAACTATCTTTCCTTTGGCTTAGGTTGTCTTCCTCAAATCAGGCTATTCTCAGGCATTTGTGGATACACTAGAGATTTCAAAATTAAACCTATTTCAAATGTGAGCAATGTCAAGATTTTTTTTCTGTCCAGGCATTATTGCATTTGACAGTAGGCAGCAGTGCACTGGTCCAGACTCTCAGCTTAGGATTTGATTTTCATTTCTCTTACACAGGCATTAATTCTTAGCCACCATTGCATCCCTCAGGAACCTCTTATTTTCCTATTTATTCAGCAAATGCAAACCACAAGCACTTCTCCAGCACAAATGCAACTCATTCTAAATTTCTGCTAATCGCACAGGGACCAGGTTTTACTAATAATACCACCTTGATTAATTAAATTTAAATTCAAATAACTTATAATGCCATTTTCTTCTGACTAGGAAGGTCATTTTAATTTGTTTGCTAACCAAGTTTGAAATGTAAAACATGATCATTCTCCTTCTATTAATCAAACTCGTATTGTATATTATCAATTCCCTTTCCTTATTACCTATTCAATAGGATCATATTTTTGTGTTTGCAATTTCAGTAATGATGGGGACTGTTATCTAGGGCCCATACTCCTTTCTGAAGAACTCATAAAACTCACATTATTATTCTGCCACCTATTAGTATTGGCTTTCAAAAGACTTCAGGCCCAAGTTCAGATCTTATTAAAAAAGTATTTTAAATAAGAGCGTATTCAGGGAGACAAGGAGGACTGTCACCATCACATTGTTTATTTATTTATGTACAGAGAAATACATTAAGTGATAGGATTGACAGTTTAAGAGACTTTTCCAGTTCATCTGTCCTACAACTCATGTCTGCAAAAATGCCATTAGTCTCTGGGAGTGCTGGTACAGCTTGTCAGTGTTGTCAACAAGTTCTGACTGCTCTGAACATGTCTGTATGCATTTATTGCACAAGATTAAACTGTTCTTATCAACTGGTCTGGTAACACATACCCTTATTCTAAAAATATAAAACTAATAGGCCAGTCATACCATTAGCAATGTGATCCAAAGCCCCTTAAAATCAACTGGTAAGACTTCCATGGATATTTATGGAGTTTGAGTCTCACAAGTGTATGTTATGTTGAGAAGCTGGTGTTTTAAAGAGAGAAAATGCTTCAGTAGTCTCTCCAGTGGTACACTATGAGTGCATTAGGATAGCATCAGAAGTTTGACAGCAACAGCAGTTGTGTTGATGTACTTTGATCACAGTGCTCAAAGGATATGTTGGCTTTGGTTTTATCTCTTACCCTCCTCCACACAGGCCTTAAGAGGGGGATTTAAAGCAGCTTCTAGTGTCTGTTTAGCAGGAATAATTTCTGAATTTACTTTTACAGGGTTTTAAAAATTATTATTAAACACTAGGAATATCTTATTTGACATGTCAACAGATTATTAGGTTTTGGCTTACAAATCAAAAGCCACAATCCTTGGCACATTTCAGAGCATTGGGGAAATGTTTGAAATTTGCAGCAAAAATAAAATATTCAAAAGATGATTATCTAATGTTCTGCATGGAAACTGATGGGGAGGCGTGCTGTAACTCAGCCCTCTATTCTAGCTGGATTAATAGCTTCTCATTTACTGATCCTCTTCTACCTGTGGCAATATTTCAGCAATGCCTTGAAGCATACCTGAGGGTATCTCAAACCCCTCTGTCCTTTCATCCTCCTGCCTCTTTGGAAATGTCCTCTGATGAAATAGGTGTGCAGGGTCTGCTTCATGGATTCTTCCTGTCTCATCTCTCTGATAGTCCAACAGACCCCCAGTGTGATCACAGGCAGCATCCTCCTGTTAGAGAACATCTAAGTCAGTTGACCAAACAATGAAAGAAGTGGGACAATTCTTTGCTCATACTGATTGTTCTAGGACTGCTGATTTCTGCAAGACTAGAGCAGCTTACTTCCTCTGAGGATCTGCCTGGATATTAGGTTTTAATAACACACCAATTCTTGAAGCCTTTTCACAGATCCTTATGGGAACTCCAATCCTTGGCAGTCAGACTGGAGTTCAGGCATGTTGGACAAGATCCACAAAAGCACTCTTGCTCTAGACTACCATTAATTTCATTGAAACCCAAGCAGGAAGATGTCATTATTGGTCTGGGTATTCATTCCAAAAATCTGGAAAATTTGAGTAAGTTTGTTTAGCACGCGCAATCCTTAGAGGCTAAGAATCATCTGTGTGTCAGAGGTGATCATTCTTTCACACAGATAATATACAAATTAATGGGATGATATCAACCAAGAGAGTCCATAACTAACATTGATAACTGTTCTATTAAAAGCATATGACTTGGCTTTTGGCGTAAAAATGGGTCAAACCTCAGAAACAGAAGTGCAAAGACAAGCAAGATAAAAATTTGAAAGCTATTCTTGGGGGAGACTTCATCAGAAACTCTGAAACTGCATTCACTTCTGGAAGCTGTTTTTTAAAGACTACCTTTTTTAAACAAAATGAAGCACCAGTTTGTTGTATTCTTCACTCTATCAGCTCACCCTGGCTTTGTATACATGAATCTGTGTAAAAATGTCACATATACCCTAGAGAAAGGCTACAAAAATACAGTTTTGTTTTCCTGATTCAATTAACAGACCTAAGGGACTTTCATCCAAAGAGAGAGAAGAAAAGTTTTATCTTTATAGGACTGCATGCACTCATTTAGTGCAGAATGAGACACCCCAACAAGAAGTAAATGAAGAGTACCCTGAATCATCTCAAGTGACATTGTTTAATAGTGTAAATAGGCAGTTAAAATGAACCCATTGTGTCCAGGGATATGCAGCCACTAATGTTGATGCAGCTTAGAGAGTAATTCAGTTTACCTTAGAGTGGACAGCTAGTGTCTGGTGGACTGAATCACTCTTCAGGCCCTGTTGGTTCTATTGACTAAATGTCTTGGTTCTAATAAAAGCTTTAAATGCCTGCAGTGCAGGCGTACACCTGTGTATGTCTTATTCTTGAACTGATTTTCATCCAAGGCAATATTAGCTTTTTCAGAGGATATCAGGATGCTTTCAAGCCACAGGCAGTCTTTCAGCAGTGTGTCCAAGTCAAACTAAATCCACGCCAATAACTTACCTTTTTTCTGCATTAAGAGGTGTTTATACTGTAGTGTTCTATCTGTAATGTAAAAAAGAAACGAAAACAAACAAAAAAAATTAACCCAACAACAACAAATTCTATAGTCAAAAATTTTGAGCTAGGTTCTCACTTGACCTTAATGCAAACAATTTGGAAGTGTAAAAACAAGGAGTAAGGACTTTTTGGTGGACTGAGTGAGACAGTGATTCGCACTGATACACATTGATGCAACTTTCATTTTGGTTAAAGGAAGCCTGGAATTCACAGGTTTAAGTATCTTCACTTAAAATTTTTATAGTTAGAAATAAAATGTTTCAAATTCCATTGTGGCTTTCTTTTTAGTTGGCGTTACATCTCTATTCCTGTATGTGTGTGAACTGTAATGCTGAACGATGAAAGTATTGCTTTCCTAAGTCTGCCATCGCAGGGTGACAATGAGTGATAGTGCTGCTGTTATGCCAAACATTACAAAAGGAAAGCCAGTACAAACAGAACTTCATATTTTGAGAAGTACTTGTTTAATTTCTTTTCAATGACAGTATAATGGCTTTCTCTAGCTGTCACTTTCTATCTCATTCTTCCCAGTCCATGCCATTTTTAACTCATAAGTATTTTTAACTAATGTAACTCCAGAATGTTTAAGAGAGAGTTAAGGTTAAATAAGTACTAAAGGGCATTGCAGAATGTTAGGGAAAATTTTATATATATATATATGGAGAGAAGGATGCTACAGACAGCAAATCACTTCTGTATAAAACTGATTATGCTCTAGAACAACCTCTGAAGTTCCTTGATAGACATTTTCTGATGTTCGCATCTTGTTAATGGTGAAATTTTATGATATGTAGTTACTTTTCAGCACTGAATTAGTGTAAATATATCCATTTTGTCTGATTAAGTGTAAAAGACAGCAGCCTACTGGAAGGATAAAGCAGAGGACTAAGCAGAAAACAAGACATAGCTAATCAGTGTACAACGCTCACTAGATCAGTAGGATTTTATAAAGTGATTTCATGCAGTGTAGGTAGTCCTAAATTATATATACTCCTCAAAAATAGAGTAAGGGCCATAGAAAAGTTTGTATTTGCTGAGAGGCCTTTACAATTTATCTAACCCTACAGGCTGCTCTGTTTGAGTGCTGGCCAGTTTAACAAGCTCAAAGGCATAAAAAGTTTCTGTTTTAGCTCAGCTATGATGTGGAATTTAATTATTTTGCGACCTCTTGATACTCCATCAGTTTCATGAGATGCTGTGGACATGGATCTGCCCTTGATTCACTTTCTAATGAGGTAAGACACAAAGGCTGTCAAAACAAATAACTTATTCTAGGTACCCGAACCTGAAGTAATGTATTAATAACTTCCCCATATCTCCTATATCCTCATTTATAACTGTGTTGGGCAGACAGCCCCTGACTGACAAGGACAGTGCATATCTAATCTTGATCTCCGAACAGAAACAGAGGTTTTTAATAGTAAAGCTTTGGTTGGTTTGTTCTAGCTGTTTCCTTGGCTTCAGGAGTCTTTCCCTGGGCCTTATTCAGTTCTCAATGATTGAAAAGCAGTGAGTGGACAAGATAGTGACAGGCTGGGAACTTGGAAAGATTTCTCTGAGCTTTTGCCATGTGTTTTGAGCGTACACCACCTCAACTGAAGTACAGTGGAGGTATCTCTGAGTCCATCCATATTACCTTTGTTGTCCTCCACAGAACATGAAGCTCTTGGTATAAAAAACAAATGTAATTGTTGATACTGGCATCATAGTGGGCCTAAAGTGACAGTATTCTTAGTTTAGACTCTTTAGATAAGTACTTGAATCTACCTGGTTGAGTCTTGGTTCAGCTCTGCTTGAATATGTACTGACTGATGTGAATCTTTTTTTCCTCACAGAAGTCCCTTTAGGTTTACATTATCTAGCACTGCTGGGAGTACCGCTCAGGATTTTTGTTTCTCAAGACAGACCAAGTGAAATCCCCAGTCATCCATGGTGTGATCATCAGGGAAATCCAGTTCTTGAGAGTGAACTGAGAAAATCCAGTTCTTGAGAGTGAACTGAGAACATCGTGTAACCCCTGGTACAAAGATATCCTCCATATGAAGTCAGGTGCATTGAATCATGGAATGGCTTAAGTTAGATGATACCTTAAAAATCATTGAGCTCCAACCTCCTGCCATGGGCAGTGTTGCCCCCCACCAAATTAGGCTCCCCATCCAGCCTGCCCTTGAATGCCTCCATAAATGGGTCATCCACAGCTTCTCTGGGCAGCGTGTGCTGGTGCCCCATCACTCTCTGAATAAAGAATATCTTTCTAACATCTAACCCAAACTTGCCCTCTTTATTTAAAACCTTTCCTCGTTATCCTATAGAGCATGTAAAAAGTCAGTCCCTCTCCTACTTATAAGCTCCCTTCAAGTACTGGAAGGTTGCAGTGAAGACTCTCTGGGGTCTTCTCCAGGTTGAACAAACCAAACTCCTTCAGCCTTATTTTAAAGGTGAGGTGCTCCAGTACTCTGATAATCTTCACAGCCTTTCTCTGGACCCACCCCAACTGCTCCTCATCCTTCTTGTGCTGTCTGAATGTCTGTTTTGACTTTCTCAGCGGTGCTCCAGGGTAGAAAGAAACATCATGTTTTATTTTAAAATTGGCATAGTTAATTTTACAGCCAGAAGCAAAATAAAACTCACTTCTGGCCCAGTTTGTCAGTGTATTTAGAAAGGTAAATTTGGAGTCACTTCATAAAGCTTGTGCAGCTGCATTAGTGGCTAGATGGGGAGAGAACAGCACACCCTGCATTTTAGGCATATATCTCCATTATATATAGGGAAAGATTTGACCAGTAAGATATCATAACTTGCCTTCTGTGTTTGGTCCTAGTTGACTGTTGATTTCCTTTCAGATTCACTAGTGAAGGCCTGTGCTACAGCTCAGGTGTAACAAAGCCAGGACACGTATGTTATGTCAGCTGTATATTTTCAAACAGCAAGACAATAGTTATTTGGTGTGTATGATGTAGTGAGATGGCATCTGCTGCTGCTCAGAAATAAACTGAGGCATTGTCAGCCTGTTTTTGCATGGTTTGTAGCTCTCCTGGAATTAGAGAGGAGCATTTGTATGTGTCAGCTCCGCTGTACAATGACCCCCCAAGATCTGCTGGAAGTGCAAAGGCATTTCACATGTAATTAGAAAATTTTGAAATGGGCTTAGGCGGGCTTATTTGTCTTTGCTTTGAGTTTATTGGCTTCAGAGTGAGCTGTGGGTGCAATTCTGAAAAGGTCAGTGATGTAGCAGGAAGAGTGAATCACTTTTATAGCCAAATAAAGGCTGACAGTGTCCATGGAATGATGCTTCCTATCTGTGAAGTCCTAGATGTGTAACTTTGGTAGGATTGATCTGGAATTTGCAATAGTGAGGGCTAGCTGCAACTTTGCTTTACGAGCAAGAAAGGTACAATATGCAGGAGGCAGAAGGGCCTATAATGCACAGGCTGACAGAAATCTCTCTTGGACTAAACTGGTGAGATGACAAATGTAAACAGGGAGAAGCAAGCTGAAAGGGTCCTCTGAGCATAAATGGCAAATGCCTTCTGCAGCTGCCCTTCTTGCTGGCACACCACATGCTGTGCTGGATCCTGACCTCTAGACTTTGTGGCTAAAATGAGTGACAGAAATTCAAATCCATTAAATTTTTACACTAGATCCAATGGAAACCAATTCTTTTTCTTTTCTTTTTTAATTAGTATCTGGTTCATTGTTATATATAGTTATAAAAAGGTTAAGTAAAAATTAAGAGGTCTTAAAAGCATATAAGGAACTTTGTATGCATTAAGATCCTATCACATTAGCAGATTTGTTGACCTCGTAGACTCGTAACTGTCATAACCACTGACCAACCATTTATTGATAGTCATTAATCATTTATTATCTCTGCCTGAATTCTTTCTAAATGTTCCAGTAATATAAATTGCTCATTCTTTCAGAATTCAATAATGGAGCTGAGCTGTACCTGCAGTACTCCCTTTGCCCAGCATTTAATATGTTTCAAATCTCCTCTGCATAGAAATTCCTGTAGAAAGTCATTAGAAGGAAGGTGTTCTTTAGCACAGTAATCCCCCGTGTATATATCTCTGTTAATTGAGCTACTTTTCGAGACAGCACAGTAATTATAGTTCATTCAAGAGTACCAAGGATCTTTGATGTTATTTTACCCTGACGTTTTCTCAATCAGTGCGCAGTAACAGGGGGATCTCCTTCAGCTCACAAGTACGGGTATAAACTGGGTTATCTTGTCAGCACTGGGACTTCATGCCGTGAGCATCAGCATTTTTGATCCCCTCTCTCCATGAAGGCACATCCCAGAGCCTGCAAAGCCACAGCAGAGCCATGCCTGGGAGCCTGCTTTGGGCTGGGAGTGCACCCTGAGGCTGAACCCTAGCACTGGCCAGAGCCTCAGTGTGTCAGAATAATAAAACCGGTGCAAAAAATACCTCTTACTTTTAATTTTCTTGTTCTTTTCAAGATGTGAGATTTGTAAGTGTTACAGTCTGGTACCTGCTATATTGTCAGGCTTTATGTTGTTTGCTTTAAATGTAAGACAATCCCAACAGCGTGGCTTTGTTTGCCAAAGGCAGTGTTTGGACCCCTGTTGTTTTGACCAGTGGCTGGACAGGGAATCAGATTCAGCAAGCGCAGCATGCTCGGTTTCCTGAGGATGGAGGTGTTCGGTTTCATATTGCAAAGACATCACAGATGAGCATTAGCAAAGCATGAAAATCAGCTTAATTAGAGTGCAGAAGCAGGATGTGAATGCAAGGCTTTCTGTAGTGAGCTTTCTGAAATGTTAAACAAGTCAATAGGCTTTTGCAGTGATTTGTTTTCCAGGTCTCATATTTTGTTTGATCATTAAAGCTGCTTCTTTTCCTAAGTTATGCAGCTCTGGATGAGAATTCTTCAGCAGAAAAGCCATCTGTTTACTTATGAATATACAGTCTCCTCTTAACCTATCAATCCTGAATTTTTGATAAAACACTTATCTGAGCAATGTTCACACATGGGAGAAGGTTTATTAGTAGACAGATAAATATGGGATGGGATTTGGAGGGGAAAAAATAAATTTTGGTAATAAAAAAATGAATAATTTTCAATATGAATTTGATAGGGGCCGCATGCTGTTTACCAGCATCACTTCAGAACACCTCCCTGGTATCTAGTGCTTTTCCCATGAACACAAAGAAGGGATTTCAAAGAGGAACTCCCAGCTTTGAATGCGAGCTGAAGCTTGACTGAGGACAGTGATCGATACAGTTTATTGTTTTCTAATGCTCTACGTGAAATGTGGTGAGCTGGATTCACTATGCTAAGATTAAGCACATGGCACAGTTAGCAGTTGACAGGTCTTAACTTAATTCCAGGTGCAAGTAAGGAAGAATGTTTGGATGTGAATTTTGTCTTGGAACATGGCAAATGTCCAGGAAAGCTCTCCACAACTCGTCAATCCCCTCAGCAATAAGAAAGGTACTGAGCAAGATCTCCACTAATGTTGATCCTCCTATTACTGGGATTATGCTTAGGGTGAGGAAGCTTTGCTGTCACTGGTGCTGTTTCCTGCATACCCTGCTAGCTGTCTGTGCCTTTCACTGGTGTTTGCCTCAGTAGCACTAACTACTGCCTACTTATCCTTGCAGAAATGCTGATTCCTTAGAGGAGAACAAGGCAGACTATACATCTGGGCTCCAAAGCTTTTGGAGCCTCAGTGAATTTTATGATGAAGTGGGTAAATAAACTATTTGCTTGCAAATGAGCTGGTGTAGCTGGCCACCGTCCTGCTAAATGGGCCAGATCTCACACCTGCTATTCTGCCTCATGGTGATTATTGGCTGAAATTAGTTTGGAGTGGTTCTCAAGACGCTTCCATCCATACTGTCACAGAATCAAAGAATTGTAGAAACACAAAATGGCTTTGCTTGGAGAGACCTCAAAGATCCTCTCGCCTCAACCCCCCAGTGTGGATAGGATTGCCAACCACTAGATCAAGCACTGTTTCAGGCTGCTCAGAGTCCCATCCAACCTGTTCTTGAACACCTTCAGGGTTGAGGCATCTTAAGGAACAAGTTGAGATACAAGAGAAAGAAGATAAAGTGAATCTGGCAATAGTGGATGTTCATTTCACTTAGCATTTATATTAACCTCCATACAAGTTCTCCATTTCAACTTCTGTCTGCTGAAGGAAAAGCTGTAGCCTTCCCCTTTTGAACTTGTTTAAGCAAATGGAAAATTGTAAAGTTTCTTTTTTTTTTTTTTTTAATTTTCCTTTAGCCAAATGAAGCCAAGACCATCAATGCTTTGACAATAAAAACACATTTAGCATTTGCTATCACCTGTTGGGTCCTAAATTGACTCTGCTTGCCAAGCAACTCATCACAGAGCTGACAGTTTTTGCCCACTCCACTGTAACTCGTGGAAGGGCAGTGGAGAGAATATCTGAAGTTCACAGCTGAAATTTTTAAGGTGCAAACAGACATGGATTGCTTTGGCCACTGCATTTCTAAGCTGCATGTTAGACAGGATGCTGTTGAGCTGCCTTTCTGATTCCCACTTTGCAGCTCTTAACCTTTCACCTGTAAACAGTAATGTGTTTGGAAGGGAGATCTGCGAGGGAAGTTACAACAGTGCTTAGCAATTTTAAGCAGCTTTTAAAGAACAATTTTCTAATCTGATAACTAAGCAGCAAAAATGGTACTCGGGATCTGTGGTGGGTCTTATAATTGTAATGTTTTAGCTTGGAAAAGAGAAAAAAAAATAATGAAAACATTTTGCTTCATTATAGTTGGTAATTTGGACTTTGCAAAAAAAAAAAAAAAAGAAAAGTGGAGTGGTGCTTTGTACCTTTGTGGTATGAAAGATTAAAGGCTTCGTGAACATGTCCATATGTAGTGTTATTCTGAATGCCGGATGATGAAAGTCTCCCTGTGTTCAATTTGACAACTGAAAATATAATGGGCTCTGAAGCTCCCGTTATGTTCCATCATGTCAGTGATCCATAGATTAAGAACTGGCACAAGCATGCAGAAGAGCCCTAAAGGAGCTGTAAGAGTCTATCTTGTCAGCAGCCAGGCACTGCAGATTAAAGTAGGAGAGTGCTGAACCATGCACACTCCCTTCCAGTCCAGTGCTCTTTTGCTTCGTTTAATCTGGGAGGATTGTTAAATTCTGGAAATAAGATGCTCAGCAACCATTGGTACAAATTGGAGGGCTCTGCATCGTGACAGTATCTTCAGTAGGTCAGCCAGGTGGAAAACTATTGCTAAGTACGGCAATGGCTTCTCCATTGCAAATGTGTTTGGCTCCAATCATTAAATCATTCAACTGGGATGATGCAGACAGCTCATCCAACCTTGGTTTGCTCATTGGGCTGTCGACTAAAGGGGCTGCAGTGCTGGTTCCTGCTTGCTGGCTCTGTTATCCACCCCACCCAACTGGAGCTGTGCTCCTTGCAAAGTCCTTTGGGATGGAGGCAGTTGCTGTACAGGATCTAATCCAAATCCTGCAGGACTGGAGCTGAAAGTTAATGAGCACTGCGGGACCCAGGCTGACTTCATACTGAGCAAGATGAATGGCTTTGCAGCTTGTAAGTGTATTACCAATCCTTTCTGGTAACACAGTTATCTGAGTCCACCGTTATCCTGCATAACTGAGAACTGGTCTTTAAAACAATAACCTCTATGTCATGACATTGTGAAGACATTTCTAGACCTAAGCTAAGAAATCAGGTAAAATAGCAATCGGCAATTTAAAGTTTTCCACGGGATCCATTTTAGGATTTGTAATAGGACAGCACTAGCATTTGTAAACTAATGATGTGGAGGAGACCCAGTCCTCCCACCTACATGGGAAAGCATCTCTATCAATTGCTGAGCATCTGAGCTGGGCATTCCCCACTGAGATGGATTTACAGTCCTTAACCTGTAAGGAAACCCCAAAAAGCAGAGTTTTATGATTAGGCTGGTACTTCTGAAGTCAGTGAGGTTTCTGTAAGAAGAGGCTGGGGCGTTGCTCTGTCCTTTTGAGTAGAATGACTTATGCATTTCAGGTTAATGTAGAATACTGTAGAACTTTCTGTGATTCAGATTCAGTGTTTCCAGGGCTAGGCAGTGCAGTATCAAAGTTTGATCTCTGCTATTTGTATCTTAGCAAAAGCTGAAATCTGTCATATCTGACCTCATTCAGAAGTTAGTTTTGGTTTCCAGTCACATATTCTACTTCTTTCATTTGCTGTTATGGATCAGGTAACTGAGCCACAATAATTTCATTCCAGATTCACAGCAGTTATACCCATGATCTCTTCTCTCTTTTTTTTTCTTTTATTTATGAAGCGAGATTAAATTAATGCCATCTCCATTAATCTAGTACCACTCATAATATCTGTATTCCTTGGAGAAGACAAGAAAATTAATTGAGTAATTCTATCATTAATATATTTTTCCTCACATTCATAGGCATGAAATTCAAGGTCTGAAAGGATCCTCTAAAGCCTTTTACTGAGAGACAGATAAAGGAGACAGATCTTTCTGCAGTGGGAAATCCAGTCCACCCATCTTAGATATCTGTCTCACTCCTTCATGTTAAGATATTTGAATGTTATTTCCAGTCAGATACTTATGACAAGTCTTTGATTTTGCTTTGCATTTTTCTAATAAATGAAGATTTTCCTACTTTGTCTTCCCTCTCTTAGAGCTCTCAGTTAAAACATGCCTTATAAACCAATATACATTTACTGTTCTTTGTTTTTCTCAATTGAAATCATGCAGAAATTGCATAAGAGAAGCAGGTATAGTTAAGTAATAAAGTCTTTCACTGTGGAAGAATAATGTTTCACATGGTTTTCAGTACAACAGGATTGAAAGAAACCTTGTTTTTATAAAGTGCTGTTACACTTTATAGGCCTCATATTGAAATCATGCTATCTTTGCTTCATTTGACTTCTCTAGAATTCCTTCCTGCTGCACCTGTAATTCTACTGGTACAAATTTTGTAGTTTAAAATTTTCCTGGCCAACGTTTACCTCAAACAAACTAAAACGCTTGTTTGTGTTTGTTTGTTTGTTAATTGTTTTTGTTGTGTTTTTGTTTTAATTCTCTGGCAGGATGGTCTCGTAACCTAAACAGCTGATTTTTCTTCTCAGTGTTTCTACCAGAGTTATGATTTTCATCTCTCTTGTTCAGGGGATTGATGGCTTCTTCTGTCAAGTAACGCAGGTTCTGTCATATTGATTTATACAGCTTTCTTCAGTAAGACAAGTTTATAGGAAATGCCAAGATTGTAGTGTCAGTGCAAGGAAATGGTTCTGAAATGCCATGCACTTCAGAATTACGTACCCGCTCCTTTCTCACTGCAGTCTAACAATTTGATATCTTTGAAGTCTTCACCTTTATACAACCCACAGGTCCCATACTGGGTGACAAAGTGTCCCCAGTGTGCAGATGGGACCAGGCTGGACCACTGTTGGATCAGGCACTGAGCAACCTTGCGGGGGTGTTGGACTTGATGACCTTTAATGGTCACTTCCAACTCAAACAATTCTGTGAAATTAAAGTTAAGCTTAAAATTGTAGAAGGAGCCCCTGATGGCCCAGGCAGTTGCAGCACACAGATGTCCTGGCATTTGGACTCTCCCTCCCTTCTGAAGTTTCTGTGGTTGCTTAAGGGATTTGATTCTCAGTTCTCATTAAATTACATGGGATGAGGGCATCCTGTCATCTGAAGTTGCTCTGAAAATCTCAGCTGTAAAGGAAATCTTATTAGGCCATTTCTCCCATATCTTCCAAGCAGAAAAAGGAGAGACATTTTGAGTGAATGAGAGACCAGCACATCATAATAAATAAGAGAAATGACTACTACTTTGTAATTCAATTGTAACTTCATATTAAATTTAATAATGCATACACTTTAACTTCATTTTGCTTTTATTAAGAGAAAAGAAATTGGTCAAGGCAAGTAAGCAAATAATGAAATAGAAATATTAAGAAAATGCAAGAACAGTATGGAGCTGAAATGTGTACTACTTTTAAGCAGCAGACATGATTTAGCAGTTCAGTCCCTGAAAATGAAGCATTCTTCAAGCTTTTGAGAACTCTCAAGGAATTCTAGCATCAGAAATGAGTTTTCACAGTGCCAGTGACTCTAGAGACATGGGATTGCTTATTATTTTATGGTCCCCAGTACAGGCAATGTTAAACACATGGACAGTGATAGAAATTCTGTGCTAAGTGATAGAAAAGAGTACAGCATACACTGGAACTACCTCAACTGCTTTTTAAGTCAGCTACCTGAAGTATCAGCACCCTGCTCCTTAACAGGTGAAGAGAAGACATCATACCGATGTCCAATAGTGCCTTTGAAACACAACAGAAATCACTGCAGTGCCCCGCAGTGATGGTAAATGGACCAGTTGTAATCAAGTAGATGAGGCCCAGCACTTACATTCTCAAAATAGAGATATTACAAAAACTACAGCCAAATTCCAGGGCTCTCTAAGGGCCTCCATGCTGCCTGAAGAGCTTGAAGTGAAGCCAACAGAGCTGATTTCAGCCTGTTTTGTCTTTATAAATACATCCTAACTTGACCTCTCTGAGGCCTCCTCGCATTTACTGCTCAAAGATTTTCCAAACTCCAGAGGTTTCTTTTTCCACATGCGTATTGCTCCTTCATCCTGAAAGTTTTCTGTACCCACTCTGGATGGAGAGAACAGACAAGACTAGGATGAGGAATATTTAAATATGAAGAGAGAAATGCCTGTTTAATTTGACTGACCTCTCACTAGTATGCCTGTTTAAAGCTTTCCTATTCTTTCAGTGAAATCTATTTGCAATAGTTAAACATTGTCTGGATGTTCCAGATCACAGTAGAACAAACAAACAAACAAACAAACAAAATCCTTCACTTTGAAATGGCCAGAATTATTCCATTAAGGAGAACAGGAACACTGAACATTATTTCTTTAGTATGCCTAAATCTTCTTTTATGTGTGCAACATAAGAAGTGCTATTGCAGGATCAGGGAGATAGGTAGGCAACAGATGAGGAAACCTTTGTTTCTTCAGTGTCACATAGGTGCTCCACAAAAGCACCTGTATTCTATTTGATGGCTGAAATAGGCTTTGCATTACCACTATTATTTTCTATTTTCTTTCCTCTGCTGGGAAACATTAAATTACATACCCTGAATGCTTTTCCCTCCTGAAATATTCATGCCCCATTCTATGTGTTGATTTCAAACCCATGTAGGAGAGAACATTTTTTTGAGACTTCCTAGGAACTGTGACCCTTTCTGCTTTACAAAAAATATCAGTTATCCCACATGGAACACAAGCACTTGGGCATAGATATGTAAACTTTGGCTTTGAAGCTTGTTTTCCTAAGCATCACTACTTGTAGGCATATCTGTGCTGTTGTATCTGGAGGCATTCCTTTGCAACCTAGAAAGGGTAAGATTTTTACTTGAAATGCCAGGAAAAGGGAGCACCAGAAATAGTAACTACTATTGGCTTCTAGTGTTGCTAAATGGGGTAAGATGAAGTGGTTAAAGGCAGCCAATAAAAATATCAAAAGTAGGTCAGACAAAAAAAATATGCAAAAAAGCCAAATTTACTTGATTCTTTGAAGGAATCTCTATAGTGGACAGGAATTATTTAAACTGTCTATCAAACTAAATGTAACACCAAAGAGAAGAGAATCAGTTTTAAGTCAGAATCTTTTACCACTGGCAAGCTGCTGTGCTGGACAGGTTGGTGGTGGAATTGACAGTTCTTACCATTACACTGCAGAGCTGGAAGTTGGATTGGCTTTCAGAAGGCAAACCTGTGCCGTATTTGCCATGGACTGAGCTAAGCATTCAGCTAACCACTGATAAAGAGGTGAATCCAGTTTTGATGTGTCAACGCAGAAGTGACAGCATAAGCCAGACAAATGATTTGTAGGTTGTTACTGTAGTTAGGGATGAGGTTAGAAGACTTCTTATCACTTTCTTGACCTGGGTGGGATGTTATTTCTCTCAGTGGCATTGTGTTTCATTGCTGTAGAATGCCAAGTTTTGACTGGCTATTTGGTGCTGAGTGCAGAAGGTTTAGAAATAAAATACAGCACTTGATTTAGTGCCTGTACCTATGAACAGCTTCAGAATTCCTAACAGGTGATCATTAGCCTTGACAATACATGGCCTGAACGTGAAAGAAAGGAGCACATGACTTCATTTCTGACTCAGTCTCACAGTGGAACAAAAAGTAAAAGTAACACAAGTGAAGCTGAAAGAACAAAACCACAAAGCCGTGGCTACTTTGCTTCACCTCACAGCAAACAGAGCACAGGGAAGTCCTTTCCAGCATCCACAGCAGGAGCAATATTTTCTTGTACTTTATTGCTCCCCATCAAAAAATCAGGACAACCACTTTGTTGGCAGCGTGCTCTGCTATCACCTAGACCTGAGGTTGACTAAAAGCTTCAGAATGTTGGAAATGTGCAGAAAAGCTAATGTTTAAATGGACATAGGGCACATTTAAACCTGCCCAAAACAAATGGGACTCTTTATTTACCTGAGAGTGTTTTGGATTAAGGCAGTGGGAACTAATTTATCCCAGTACCTTCATAAGTTATCTTAAAAAGTTTTATGGAGTTTAATTGAGAAAAAACAACCTCTGAGAAACTGGAACATTGTTTCAGAGAAACAAAGATGCTTCTGTGTATGTCACTGACCAGAAGAGTTGATTATTCAGGTGTTGCTGTCTCTTGTAATTTTGGTACGGGAATTTGTTAAAAGTAGATGAGCATCCAACAGTAACCTACTAAACAATTTTTCTGAGGGGATCCTGGTACTTCTGCTTTCAAAGTGAAACAGATGGGAATTAGGTACTTATGGAAACATCTGTTGTCAACTAGGCACATATAAACGTAAGTAGCTACTACTGTATGATTCCCATCTTTGTAGTCTCACCATCACAGATCCAGTGACATGGCAATTTAGGGAGGTATGTCTGATCCACTGATTGAATATAGCTCTTCACATATTGTGGGGCAGCTGTTGCATCAAGGTGTCTGAATTGCTATCTTGAGCCTACCTGCAGATGCTCATTTACTGAGGAAATTGTTGGTTTTACTGTTAAGGAGTAATTTTTTTTCTAGAATTTTGTGTCAATGTGAATTCAGCCATTCTCTGAGTGTTGCAACATAAATTTTAATTTGAAAATATTAGGATTTATTAAAATCAAAGAGTATATCAAGGAACATACAGATGCTTTAAAGTAGATCATTAATATTTTGATCATATACAGTTTATTGCGGTATATTCTGGAATTAGATCGAAGGGCAGAAAGACTGTGGTTTCACCTGTAAAAATTACAGGTCATCATGTAAGTTAACGTGCTTTGAGAAAATGCACTTATATTCAAAAATAGCTTACTAAAATAGAAAGTTTCTTTCCATGATGCACAGCTGTAGCCTGTGATGACATCTGTTGCCTCTGCAGTTCTGGAAGTAGCAAGACCTGAAATCAGTCTGTCTGAAAGCTATGCCAGGTCATGATGACATAAATCAAAAGCTGGATGAAGCCAAAATGGGGTATTATTTAGCCCTTTCCAAGCACATTTGCAAATTTATTCCTTACTTTATTTTGTCTGGTCTAGACTAAATGAACCTCTTCTGAATGCAATGGTTAAGCGTAAGTCAGCTTTCAGGATGCTTTCCTGAGGGAATTTGTTTCTCTCTTTTTTTTGTTTTCTGTGGCATATCACTGATTTTCCATTGTTTCTTTTCACTGGTGACTAGAATACAGATTTTTTTTTTTTTTTTTTTGTAAAATGCAGCATTATACTTAAATTCTCTCTGGATTTACACTTGTTTCTTCTGCCACTGCAAGCCAGGACTGGGTGTCTGACCTACACGGATTTAATTATTTGTTCCACCAAGTCTCTTCCCTACTGAAGTAAGAAAGTCAAACACGTGCTTCAATAGTGAGCTCTGATTATAATCCTCTCTTTTCAGTTTATGTTTATCCAACAATCTGTGATTTCCCAAGTATGCTACTGTCCTTGTCCTCTTCCTGCTTCTCTGTAATTAATGCTGCAGTTAGTAATTCTTTTCAGCTATTTTAGCTATTCCCTTCATTTAAGACCTATTTTATACTGAAGCTAACAAAGCTCAAAGAAGATCTCTGGGTCTTACGCTGCACTATAACACATCTCGTTTCCATCAGAAAGGGTGAAAAAAGGCAGTAGGCAGCCTGTACACATAGCAAAGTCTTCAAATAACCCAAGGATTTGTTATAATCTATGATCTAGATGTTAAAGAAAAATAAGGAAAACAACTGTGATACTGAAATAACAGCTTGGTTTAGCAGTTAATGGAAGGCTGAGGCTGCAGCACTGACACTTGTGAATTACAGATAAACACTGCCTTCCTCACTTGATCCCCAGCCCCTTTTACTCTCATAATACCATGTAAAAAATATTTTTCCCCAGTATTTCTTCCAGATAAGACTCCATTAGAATTTGTATGGTATTCTAGAGGTTAGGAAAAAACAGCCCAAGAACTGATCCTATAGCAAATATCTGAATTACTTGTATTTAAAATGAGGGATTTTTTAAGGACAGACTTGGAGATCAGAGGAATACTGTTCTGTTCCCAGAAGTCATTAAAACATTGTTTTGCGCTGTTCAGGGCATACTTGGTCAGGGAATTATTACTTGGTCAGTGTATTAAGTAGCTGGATACCGCCCCATCCTTTTTGTCAGAGTGGGCGTACTGAGACAAAGCGATCCAGAAAGGTTTTGGTAGGAACCAGCAATAAGGAGTATTTGCATCTGTGCTCTTTTCAGGAAGTGAAAAGTACTTCAGGTCCAAACACGGGAGAGGTGAGGTTGGAGAAGGCTGATCTAAAACCTGTATAAGTCAATGCTATATAAAATAAATGTTTGATAGGCTCATTCCTGTGTTTGGATTTACAGTGAAAGTTTGCTTGTGCCATGCTCATTCCACGGAGTTTGGGAGATATTACCTGTACAGAAAGCAATTGAAACTGGAAATGTTAATTAAACTGGAAAATGTCATAATGCAGTTTGGATACTCATTCAAAAGTTGATGACAATGAGGACAGCTTTCTTGCGTCTAATTACTATTACATGGATACGCCACGGAGATCAGATGGAGTATCCTTGATGAACTTCATGCATTATGTTCAGACCTGTGAGTATTCACATCCTACATCTCCACTGAGAATCAGATTGGTAAACTGAAATACCAGTGGATTACAGTGGATTGTATAAGGGATGTAGGCCCTGCTCTGAGTACTTTTCATTGCTTCATTATGCAGCATTAAGCAATTAAAGCACAGCGCCAGTTTGAATAATCCATTTGATGGGCTTTGAGGGAGATACAGGCTGCAAATGAACACACAGATGAACACAGAAAAATACACAGTCACAGTGGCAAAAATTGACCCCTGCACCAACAACAATCCAAGTGGAAGCCAACACACTTGAAGTGAGCACTGGAGTTCTTCAGTGTGAAATGTGGTAAAATCCCAGCTGCCCACATGAAGCACTTTGTAAGACACACGCTTCAGTTCTGACTTCCTGACAAGTGTTTCTGGAGCGTACTGGTTGAAGAAGAAGTGATCTGTGCTTCAGTTAGGTTGACTTAACTTAAAGTAAAGGTATTTCCTTCTAAACTTATGTTTGTAGAACTATCTCAGTAGGTTGTAAACTTCAGTTTAAATCGTATAATTCTCTATCTGTCATTTATGTGACATCACTGTTGGAAATGGCACTTGCCAGTTTGTTCCTGAAACTACAAAATCAAAACAGGCAACAGGCAGAAGATGTATTCTTTGTCATTTCCTCATGGATTTATTTGTAATTATTTGAATTAATTGAAAAATATCACAATTGCTATTATCCCAAAAGACCTCCCACCTGAATAATCAAAATGTATGCTTTTCATTGAATCACAGAATCGCAGAATAATTTGAGTTGGAAGGGACTTTTAGAGGACATCTAGTCCAACTTGCCTGCAGTGAACTCAGACACCTACAGCTAGATCACATTGCTCAAAGCCCCATCCAGCCTGAGACTGAATGTCCCCAGGGATGGGGCAAGCAGCACCTCTCTAGGCAACCTTTTCAAGGGCTTCATTACCCTAAATTCATAAAGGATATTTTTCAAGGTGGAGCAGTGTTTGAGTATAAATTGCTCACAGTCCTTAGAGTTAATAGCCTTATTCATCCTGTAACCATTTTGGCTGTGGTATCAGAGACATTAAAATATGATGTACAATGTTCAGTTAATGGGCACCAATATATTATCGAAGGAATATTTCTCTTCGGTAGCTATGTTAATAAAGCAACTGTGAAAGACATAAACTGCAAGGGTGGATTTTACACCTGTGCAATGTTCCATGGAGGAATTTGAAAGAACTATTAGAGTTCCAGAACTATTAGAGTTCCAGGAATGTGAGTCATTTCTTTAATCAGGATAAAAAATATGCAAATCATGATGTGATCATATGTGCTGAAGAGAAATAAAAATTCAGTCTTGGGAGTGGCTGTCACCCACTGAAATTTGTATGGCAGGTGTGAAGAAGCACTGGAACACGTTGCAATTAGCATACAGATAAGTGTGAGCTCCTGCCCTACCTGCTTTGTGTTGCAGTTTCTGAGGCTGCTTTAGGTCAGAGCTAGGAGGTGATCAGCTCTTTCCTGCTGCAGACTGGGAGATGTGGGAATAAAGTACTCTCTCCAATCCAGACAGGCTCTGACTGAGTTTTCCTGGGGTTATGGTTGGATTTATTGCTCTTATAGAATCATAGAACCTTTGAGTTGGAAGGGACCTTTGGAGATATTCTGGTCCATTTCCCCTGCAATGAACAGGGGCTAGATCAGGTTGTTCAGAGCCCTGTCCATCCTGACCTTGAATGCTTCCAGGGATCTAATTTTCCTATTCATATCTAAAGAGGTTTTCTCTTATAGAGGTAAAAAATGTTATGCAACAAATAATTGTATTATGATTAACGGTGTTTTCTGCACAGAATTTAAAGTAGAGCCACGGTGGGCAGATCTCTTATGTTAGACCTCTGAAGACAGGCCTCATTTTTTCAAATGCCAAATCATAGCTCTGAAATTGCATCTGCCTTTATACAAGAATAAATGAAATGTGCATACGCATCCCTTAAGCCCCAGTATCAGTTTTGATAAAATTTAATCTGGTAAATTGGATTCAGGAGATCTGGGATTAATACTGAGTTCAGCTGTTGCCAGATCCTTGGCTGGATATCTCCCAGATGGGCTTATGGTGAGCCAGCCAGCAGTTCTGTGGACTCCCAGCTAGCTCACTTAATCCACTTCATGATTTTGTTTCTCTTCTGCAAAATACAACTCATACCTGATTAGCTTCCTTAACAAAGGAGTCAAAACCATCAGTGAATGATTATTCAGATGTTAGCTGTGAGACTGTACAATATTTTTTTTCTTATTGAGCGCAATAATGTTTGAGAAGGGAGTGATCAGTTATCAAATTTTATTCTGGCTGGAAGATACCACATAGCCAAATCGTTATCATGTCAGTCTTTTATAGCCCCTTTCTAGGAAATCTTAATTTACCGAGTTTTCTCTCTTCCATCTCTTAGTAGTGTTGATGTCCTGCTGGGTATTTCAACACTTCTCCCCACTCCAAGTTCTCAGAATGTTTTTCATTTCCCTGCTTAATTATCTTTATCTTTGGTGACAGCTGAGAAAGTGCAACAACACAGAGATGCTTCCGCTATACATCCAGCTGCAAATATGCAGTTTTTTTCTTTCCCTGTGGCCACTGGAGTTTATTCACATGAAGTGCACAGATAATAACATTAAGCACCTGTGTGTACAAAGTGAAATGGAGTGTCACGGAATTAACATGGGGGCTTTTAACAGTCTCATGTTGGCTCTTTGCATGTGAGCATTGTCTATCTTTGTTTGTTTATTTGTTTGTTTAATTTTATTTATTTCAAAGTGTTTCCTCTACTGAATACATTTTGGTTACTTTACTGAGCATCCTTAGGCTTGTGGAAAGAAGTCTGACAGACCTCCAATTTGTAGCCTCCCCTCTCTGAAACAGGTCTGAAAAGGACCTGGAGCGGTTGTCTTGGCAGTCTTTTGCCTGAAGGAAAGCTTAGCATCACAGAAAGTACTTCTGACATTGCCCATGCAATTTTCCAGTGGTGGAGATGGTCAGTGCCTCTGAAAGAACTGTGTTTATGTCCCTGCTATAGGACATCCCTGGTGATGTGCAGATGTTGTTTGCTGTTATTCTCTTTATCATAACACCACGGACCTCTGCCAAAATCATTTCTCTTTTAGTGTTGTGCAGGCAGGAGGCAAAGATTCAGGTTTGGGTACTAGGTCAGTGCCTTATATGCTGTGACAATTAGCAATAACAATGATCAGATCCAGTGAGGATGGCAGTAGCCTTACTTACAGGCCATTAGACAGTAACTACTTTTTAGCAACAGCTTTGAAGGATGAAGTTTCAATCAAGTACTCAAAAAGGAAATCCAAAGAAACTGTATGTTGGGGATGCATTGTATTGTGGAAGACATACCACGTAAACCTATGTAAGACCTTGAACTTCTGCTTCTGTTGGACTGTGGATCACCAGATGGGACAAAAGAATAAGTCCTTTTGACAGTGAGTTTTTTTGACTCTGCCAGCTATCTTTCTTCATAAATATTCTGTATTGACCTTACAAAGCCTGATTTAGAGGTGAAAGTTTTCTGTTCTCATTTTTTTTGTCTCCCCAGTTCAGTCACATCTCTCAATGAGAATATATAATGTTTCTGTGCCAGATTGCAAGCTCATGGTTATGGATGTATTCTTTGCTAATGGATTGCTTAAGAGAGGTTGGTTTGAGTAAATTATTCGTGTTGGGCTTGCTTTCCAAAGCATAGCCGTATTATGGCAATTGGTGTGACAAAGAGTTCATATATTACTCAGATGTGAAATTATGGGTAAATGCAGAGAAAATTGTAGAAATACACTTCTGTATGAAATGACTGAGATTTGGAGAGGAAGGAGGTGTGTACAATTAGGGAATAATCAAGTACCGCTGAGGAATAAGGAATTTGAACTGACTGTTGCTTGCACTGGAATAGTTCAACCAAAGAAGAATAGAAAGTCTGCTAATCACATGCAGATCAAATCTGACAAAGTGTGGGCTAATAAATAACTCTTTTTTTTTTTTTCCTTGCTGTTGAAGCCGCAGTTTATTCTGTCTAGATTTCAGCATGCAGGCTGTGTATAATAAGAACACTTCTGTGTTAGGATCCTCATGTTAATTGGTAAAAATGCAGGCAACTCAAACTGTTTTAGGGAATGGGCAGGAAGTGGGCAGGTTTCTCAAAAAATGGGCAATGTTTTCCCCACTTCTTTCTCTTCATTTACTATTAGAAGACCCTAAGAGAACTAGTAATTTTGGAGTCAACCTAAGAAATAGGGCCAGCTTACCTGTATGACCTACTGCTTTTGTACTTAAAACACTGACACGCTAAATGTCTTTTCCCCACAGAGGAAAGTTTTGTTAAAGTTCTTTTCCACCAAGGTGATTTGTTCATGTTAAGGTTGATTCAGCAGAAAAATAAAAAAGAGATCTTAAATTCTTTCACAATAGTAAGCAAATCCTTAAGTTAACCCAGCTGCACAATTAAATTAGTAAATATGCCTGGTGGAAAGCATGTAAGTTAAGCAGGCTATGAAACTTGCCAAAAGACACACACAGTAGGCTGATAAAACCAACAACTGAACCTACAGCAGCAGAATTTCTTCTTTATACCATAATCACAAAAACTACCTTTTCTGACAAGACAAGCTTTAGCTATTTTCCTCATCTAATGTGTAGATGTGACTTTTCTCCTTATATAATTTTGTTTTGCATATTAATGGGTTTTTCATGAGAATGGATGTTTTGAAATGTAGAAGCTTGAAATATCTTTGAGAATCTGTTTCTCTTCAGTGAACTTTTTTGAACTTGACTGCCTTGTGTTTCACTCTGAGAAGGGCTAACTTTCTTTTTCCAAGGCTTTTAGAGTTCACTTTTCTAGAATGAGGGGGTTGATGTCATTAAGTGTTTTCCACCTCTGAGTTCCTGCAGGAGAGAACACAAATTGTTAATACTAAAAATTGTTCAATAGCTTCTGGTGTTCTGATGGATGTCAATATCCTTGCTCCTTGTCTTTCAGCACAGCAAAACACTTCAGCTGAATAGGTTTTTAAAAATGTATTTTGTTCACTTGAATGCACAAGTTTTATAGTAACAAACAGCCTTCATACCAAGGTTGTATCAGAATAATTGTCACTAAGCTGATTTGTTAGTGAAATCAAGGATTTTTTTTTCTTTATATGGGAATGATAAAAAAATGTTGTCCTGCACTATTGATGCTTTTGCTGTTTACTGGCAGCATACAAGAGACTTGGTGGAATTTACTCATTCCCCTTTCTTTTCCATTTGTGTTATCCACTGAAGGGGCCACAGTCTAGATCTTATAGCTGAAGTCCTGCCCTCACAGTTACCAAGATATACTTAGGTACCACACCTTGATCTAGCTTTATGCTATGAATTGAGTTCAGCTGAGTCTCAGTCAGCTTTTATGTTATTTACAACATTTGAGAGGATGTCCTTCGCCCTTTTCACATTGCTTTGTTACCTAGAAAAAAGTGACTGTCAATTTTTAGGGAAACAGCAGAGATTGGCTACAACAGGAGGTGGGATGATGGTCAAAATGGACCAGTTCCTACAGGGACAAGTTGGAAGTCAGGGAGGTGATATGGGAGAACAAGCATGGCTTCACCAAGGGCAAATCCTGCTTGACCAAGCTGGTGGCCTTTTATGATGTGTCACTGCATCAATGGACAAGGAATGAGCCACTGATAGGTGATATCTTGACTTCATTAAGGCCTTTGACATGATATCCCACAAGATCATTCTCTCCAAATTGGAGAAATATGGATTTGATGGGTAGACTGTTAAATGGACAAACAACTGGCTTCAGTAATGAGTACAGAGAGTGGTGCTCAATGGCTCAATGTCTGGATGTAAATCAGTGACCAGTGGTGTCTGCCAGGGTTCAGTGCGGGGGCCACTATTCTTTAATACCTTTATCAATGACATCAACAGTGAGATCAGGTGCACCCTCAGCAAGTTTGCTGATGACACCAAACTGTGGGGTGTGGTTGAGACACCAGAGGGACAGGATGCCATTCAGAGGGATCTAGACAGGCTTGAGCAGTGGGCCCAGGTGAACCTCATGAGGTTCAACAAATGCAAATGCAAGATCTTGCACTTGGGTCAAGGCAATCCTCATTACCAATACAAGCTAAGGCATGAAAGGATTTAGCATAGCCCTGCTGAAAAAGACCTGGGGGTACTGGTGGATAGGAAGCTGGACATGAGCCACCGATGTGCCTTCACACATAAATGTGCCTCACATAAAGCCAACCAGACTCTTTAGCAGGGTCTGTGGTCATAGAACAAGGGGAAATGGTTTCAAGACTGAAGAGGGTAGATTTAGGTTAGATATAAGGAAAAACTTTTTTCACAGAGGGTGGTGAGACACTGGAACAGATTTCCTAGAGATGTGGTGGATGACCGGTACCTGAAGACTTTCAAGGCTAGTTTGGATAAAGCCCTAGGCAACCTGATCTAAATGTGAATGTCTCTGTTCATTGCAGGGGAGTTGGACTAGATGACCTTCAAATGTCCTTTACATCTTTAAGGATTCTATGATTATATGACGTCTTGCCAGGTTTTATTCATGTAATCTGGATTTAACTATCAGATACATAGTTCGGAGGAAATTTTTTCTTTTTTCCTTTTCCTTCTCCTTTTCCTTCTCCTTTTCCTTCTCCTTTTCCTTCTCCTTTTCCTTCTCCTTTTCCTTCTCCTTTTCCTTCTCCTTTTCCTTCTCCTTCTCCTTCTCCTTCTCCTTCTCCTTCTCCTTCTCCTTCTCCTTCTCCTTCTCCTTCTCCTTCTCCTTCTCCTTCTCCTTCTCCTTCTCCTTCTCCTTCTCCTTCTCCTTCTCCTTCTCCTTCTCCTTCTCCTTCTCCTTCTCCTTCTCCTTCTCCTTCTCCTTCTCCTTCTCCTTCTCCTTCTCCTTCTCCTTCTCCTTTTCCTTTCCTTTCCTTTCGCGCGGCAGCATAATCCACTACTGACAAAGAATAAGGTATTTTTGCCTACATGCTTTTGAAAGTGAAGGAACTAAGTCCTCAGCTTCTTTTGTCCTCTTTTGCTGCATTGTTCTATTGACTTTTGATCCTTTGTACTTCTGCATTGTTACTTTGTGCAAAGAGGACTTATGGAGCTGAGGCTTGGTAGGCACTTCTTGATGAAATATCTCCATAGTTACCTGCATTCGCAAGGACCAAGTGGAGACCCAGCTGGTCTCATCCCATCCTTCCTTCCTTGTAAACCTACATACATACCCCTAGAAGCTAAAAAGCATATAGTTATTTTCAGAAGTCTACCTGAACATTTATGCTTAGACTCTTCCAGTCTAGCCACCACCTGCATTTCTGAGTGGAGACGTCATTCCTATGTCTTATTTTATGTAACTTTGTAGCATTGCTGTCATTGTCCTCTGTGAGGTGTTGTGTAAGGGAATTCTGTGCAGAGTTTTAAACACAGACAGAAAACTGAGCAGGTAAAACATGAACATTGCACAGGCTATGCCTTACTTTGTGGTAAGTCATTGCATCATGCTCGTTGTCGCTTCAAGCATTTGCTACCCAGCTGAGCCATCTAAGACGGGTGCTTTTAATAACAAGGTTTTAAGGCCGGAGATGTTTCCCAAATCATGTTATTATAATGCTTAATGAAATGAGACAATCTGCTAGGAAAATAAACAGTACTGCACCACTGCGCCGGAGATCTGTGCAGCATGAGCTCTCTCACATCTGAAATAGATCCTAATTAGCTGGAATATGTTTATAGTTCTGTTTTTTGGAGGATTGCAAGTGTGCTAGATTCTTCCTAGTGACGTGCCCTAGATGACCAGCTCTTTTCCCAAACCTGTACTAAAGGATGGTCTGCTGAGTGATCAATTTCTTTTCTGCAATCCTGATTAAATGCAATATGTGCAAAGTCTTATTTCCCAGTGGCAGTAGTCAGACATGAAAGGGCTGTTCTAAGCCCCAGTGCTTAAGCTAGTAGCTCCTGGCTTGGGAGGCATCAGCTTGAGAGCTTTGCATTGGTGTCATGCTATCAATATGTCTCTCTTGGGTTGCTGGTTTCCATGTTATTTTGTCCTTCTGGTCAGGGGCTGTCCTTTGATTTCATATCAAAGGAGTAATACACCCGAGCTGTAGACAGTTACTTTGAACTTATAAGATACTGCTACTCTGTAACCATTAAAAAAAAAAAAAAAAGAAAAAGTGAAAATTCCTTGCTGGATCAATCTGACATAAGTCCATTTACAAACTTCATAGAATCATATAATCAAATGGTTTGGGCTGGAAAAGACCTTTAAGATCACCAAGTTCCAAACCCCCTGCATATAGGGGGTACTGCTATAGGCAGGTACACCTCCCTCTAGACCAGGTTGCTCAAAGCCCCATCCAGCCTGGCCTTGAATGCCTCCAGGGAGGGGGCATCCACAGCCTCATTGGGCAACCTGTTCCAGTGTCTCACCATCCTCACAATAAAGAATTTATTCCTAATATCTAGTCTAAATCTACTCTCTTCCAGTTTAAAGCCATTTTCCTTCATCCTGTTGCTACCTGCCTGCCCTAACAAAAAGTGTCTTCCCAGCTTTCCTTTAGACCCCTTTCAGGTAGTGGAAGGCCACTGTATGGTCTCCTTGGAGTCTTCTCCAGGCTGAAGAGCCCCAGCTCTCTTAGCCTGTCCTCACAGGGGAGGTGCTTCAGCCCTCCGATCATCTTCATGGCCCTCCTCTGGACCACTCCAACAGTTCAATGTCCTTCCTTGGGAGCCCCAGAACTGGATACAGTACTCCAGGTGGAGTCTCACAAGAGCGGAGTAGAGGGTCAGTATCACCTCCCTTGACCTGCTGGTCACACTTCTCTTGATGCAACCCAGGATACAGTTGGCCTTCTGGGCTGCAAGCACACGTTGCCAGCTCTTGTTGAATCTTTTATCAACCAACATCCCAAATCCTTCTCCTCATACCTGCTCTCAAACCATTCTCCACCTTTACCTTTACCTGTGCTAGGGATTGCTCCAACCCAGATGCAGGGCCTTATACTTGGTCTTATTGACTTCATGAGGTTATTATGGGCCCACCTCTCAAGACTGTTCAGATCCTTCTGGATAGCATCCCTTCCCTTAACTTGCATGTTAACAATCTGAACCGTTACATCTTTGGTTACACAAGACATTTCATTCTGGTGGATCTCAGAATGATTTACAGAATTGCATTTTATAGGGCACAGGTGACACCAGAAATTCCATTTCATACAGCTGTATCTGGCACAGTAATAGATAACTTAGCAAAAACATTTATGTTGAAGTTTTTAAGAGCTTTACAAAGATTTTTTTTCTAAAACACTGCAGTACTGTGTGACTGCGATGTTTGGGATTGAACATATGTTATATAACACATATATAACAATGTTATAGCAGATAAAGGCACAAAGATTAAAATTATCTCTAGTTCAGACACTTAAGCTTTACAAAATTAAAGCACACAGGTGTCACTCAGGGGAACCTTTATATGCTTGTGCTTCCATAACTGCCAAACTCTTCTTGGATCAAGCCACAAATGAGTGAATTATTTGTATAAGGAACTGTTATTTAATGACGTCTCCTCTAGAGAAAATGCCTCGGGCTCTTTGCATAGATAGGTTGAAAGGAGCACTCCTCTCTTCCATATTATAAAAGAAATCAAACAAATAAAACCAAACAGACTGTTTAGGCTGAACCAAGTGATGGCAGAATCACTGTTTACTGCCTTTTAGGTCCTTACCCTTATCAGTGGGTTAACTTTAGGAATATACGTCCCATATCCAAGCATAAGAAGGGCATACTCCTTGCTGTAGACATAAGAAAAAAATTTTTTCAACCATTACAGTTTGGTGTCATTGCACTGACTGAACTGTTTGGCATTGATTAGCCCCATTTAAGGAGTCACTTTTGTACAGAACTATCTCATTTCATAGAATCACTGTAGAGTGAATCACAGAATGGCTTGGGCTGGAAGGAATCTCAAAGATCATCTAATTCCAATCCTGCTGCAGTGAGCAGGATTGATATCCACTAAATCAGGCACTAGATCATGCTGCCCAGGACTCCATCCAACCTGGTCTTGAACAACTCCAGGGATGGGTCATCCACAGCTTCTGTGGACAGCCTGTGCCAGTGCTTCTCCACCCTCTCAGTCTAAAAGGTCCCCCTGACATCTAATCTAAATCTCCTCTCTTTTACTTTCATGTTATTTAACCTTGTTCCCACCCCAGTGACTGGTGCTGCTACTTCTGGTTATGCTCAAACCCGTGTTCTTGAAATGAAGGGCACAACAATCAAACTCATAAACAGTTTTAACCACAGTTAAGTTAGCAAATTCTCTGAGAAATTTAAAGTATCAGAGGGAATTTATAGTGATGATATCTCTTGGAATCTCAATACTCAGCTGGGAGAGGTGGTAGAAAGAGGAGGAGAAGTAGAAAAGTGCGTTCCTAGTGTTTGGGAGCCACAGGAGTAGGCTGATCCAGCAGGGAGGTGTTGGGAACATTCAGGAGTGCTGGCTGCACAGACAGGGAGCACAGTTGCATTCTTCTATTCACTGAACTATGGGGGAAAGCTATTCCAATTTCTTCCCATTTTGAAACCCGTTATGAGTCCTCAGTGCTCCAAGGGCCAGTTTCACTGGTCGTGAATGGTGTAGCCATGGCACAAACCATCCATTTTAGAGTTCATCCTCATGAACAGAATGCCAAGCATGAAGCTGCTCTGGGTTGGAAGGCATGCATCAGTGCTCTCCATCACAGAGTTGTAGATGTCTTAGGATTTTTTTTGTTTGTTTTTGTTTGTTTAGGAGAGCATATTTTATGGCTTATAGAAACTGAACTGAACTGCTCTTCAGTTTCTGTGACGCAGAATGAAGATTTGCAGGTTGAGTATATTTAGTGTTTCACCTGTACAACAGTGATGCATAGGAGGAGACAGTTCATCATGTGAACAACTTTCACTGGCTAGATTCCTGCCATAATTTGCCCAGTGCTCCAGGGACGTAACAAGAAGATGAATGTAGCCACCAAAAGATTAACAATTTTTTAGTTGTAAAATTTAAAACCAAAGAAAGCCATCAGCTTTTTGAATTTGGAGATTTTATGTCTGATCTGCTCAGACTTTTCTGTATAGCTGTCACATCAACAGTTTGTGGGGTTTTTTTTCCCCTTTATTTTGCCAAAACCAGAGATTCTTTTGTAATCACAGAACTCAAGAGGTGGTATTTAAGGAAAATGCTGAATATTATGTTCCATTACTTCAGTTTGTCAGAAGAACTGCTTCTCCAAGCAATTGAGATCTACAGGGGGCTTCAGTATTAGATTATTCAGAATAAATTTTCTTCCTTAGACTGAGGATACAAAAGAATATTTCCATGATTATTATTTTTAAAGTAGGAATTTCCTCTCTTTCCTCTTGCTCCCCTTAGCAGAGGGTACTCAGCTCTTTCTGGAATTCAGTTAACTTCTTTACAGGGATTCCCCCCAGCCATGAACTGGGTTTCACAGCTCCCAGGGGCTACATATGCTCAGTTTTCTGCTGCAATTGATATGTGAGCAATAAAACAAGTACTGCACTTTCTGGAGCAGATTCTCAGTAGGTGTACAGAGTGATCAACACCTTGGGCTGTTTTCTATACCCTCAATAACTGTGTTAGGCAGAGGCTAAATTTGGAACTGGGGAGCAGTTGCAGGGGGGTGTATTGCAGCCACACCTCCAACACTGCAGCAGCCCTTGCCAAGGGACATGATGCAGGACCATTTCCACTCCATGCTAAATATCTTCTATTCTGCCAGAAAAGCTGAAGAGCACTTTGTCAAATGGAGAATCAGCTCCTCTTCATGCAATTCAGAACTGTTCCCAGGTGCACAGCTGAAGGCTCTGCACACTCTCCCCACTCCGATCCCCAGTGGCCATCCAGAGAGGAGCCAGTGGGTCCCTGTTGCCCAAGTGGGGAGCCTTGTCAGTCCACAGACACACATTTAATTCCCTGCCAGAGCCCCAGAGGGGCAGTATTTTGGATCCAAAGAAATCAGATGATCAGAGACTGCAGTGTGTAGCCAGAACTTGTCAATTCAGTTGTCATCTGCTGATGACTCACTAGATGCCCAAGACTAGCAGCTTAACTTTCTTTCTTCTCTGTTTCTATTTCCAAAGAGACCACCACTCTGCATAACACCAGGAGACTGTTGTGAGTTTGAGTTAATATGAGACTTCCAAATTAAAATTGCTGCAATACAGTAACTCATTTCACCCTATGAGGAATATCTAAGATCTGCTGACTCTCCCTGTGGAGGCACCTGTTTCTATCCAAGGAGGACATCAGCCAACTATCATAGACATTTTACTGAATTAGGAACTGATTTTTATGAACTCTATGCAAGTGTTAACTGCTCTTTTACCATGTCTGGGAAGCCCAGGGGCAGAAAACAGCACCTTAACTTGTGTCACGGGGGAAATTAACTATTTCCAGCAAGCACAGGCATGCTGCTGTTCTATTTATGATCTAGGCTACACATTTTCATTTGAAGATGTCATTAGAGACTTAAGCACTGTAGTTAGAAAGCCACTCGGTAAGCCAGGCATGGTAAGTTAGGCTAACCTCCTTACTTTACCGTGTGATCAAATTCATTATTTTCCAACTCCTACAGTGATTGCCAACAGTCAGATTCGAGCAAATGGGCTAAGGATATATTTATATCAGGACAATAATATGAGGGGGTTTGTGGAATGGCATGCTATGACAAGCTCAAGAAATGGTGTAATTAAATTATTGTTTACTGAAAGAAGACTGACACTTCTGGGTAGATTATATTTTTAAGCTCTCTTGAGAAGAATTAGAGTATGGAATAGCCTTTACATTCAGAAATTAGAGTTCAAATACTGGATGAGAAAGTAAGGATACAGAAGATTCATGAGCAGTACATAAACGTGCACACAACTGCACTCATATACAAACATATATGACAGCTCCTGTTTGTGCAGATGGCTCATTGGCAACATGAGAGCAGCTGGACAATCTGTACAATCAAGGCATCATTCACTCAAGGCTGTGTGTACA
Source organism: Oreortyx pictus (assembly GCA_036925125.1). NCBI lineage: Eukaryota > Metazoa > Chordata > Aves > Galliformes > Odontophoridae > Oreortyx > Oreortyx pictus. Next base: position 7,929,170 of record JAUPFR010000003.1, read on the forward strand.
GATTCTAAACTAGCCATTCAGGGGCTTTTAGAATCTTGAATGTACCTGAATTGGTCATTGAAAAATGACTAAAAGATGGAGTTGCTAATTTTTTGTTAGTTAGTTAGTTTGTTTGTTTGTTTTTTGGTGGGGGGGAATGGGGTGAGAGAGGGAAAAAAGGAGCTGCTGGTTTGTTGTCTACATATAGGCACCTAGCACCGTTTAATGTGCTCCAAAGTAACAACATGGGATGATAGACAGGATACAGGAAAAATTCCCTATGACAGCTCAAATAGTGACCATGGCTGCGCAAATAAACAAAGCCATAGATCTCCACTGATGGCAGTGGGAATTTCAGACATTACCAGACCTCTGTAGCACTTGCAATGTCCATCAGCCATATTTTTACAACTAGAAAAGGAGAAATCTTGAGATTATTATCTGTGTTTAGTCTCAGAAGTAACTCTGTGCTGATGCTTGTAGAGACAGATGGGCCTGCCTCTAGATCCGGAGTACTGAGACACCTCCGCTACCATTTCCCATTTGTAAACTCTTCCTATTTCAGAAGAAACTTGGAGCCTGCAAAAAATACACTGTCTGCCATGCAAACCCTATAGTATAGCTCATGAAATCCAGACTCATCTCTTCTGTACCTGCAGCCACTGGGATACCAAGTTCCTTCCACTTTTTCAACTAGACTTATCAGGTCCATGACCCAAAATATCAGACTTTACTGTAGGTCAAGCACCATCTCTCTTGATATTTCTATATTCCGCTTACTATCTCTGGACCTTGCTGTCTTCTCGGCAATCATTTAGGTGCATTACCTTTTCCAATCTCAGTTTGACAGTTCCTACATAACATCTTCTACTATTTCTGGAAACAAAACATAGATGGACAGTTTACTAAGAAGGCACTTCTGTGATACTTCTTTCAAGATCACTCCATATTCAGTCAAGCTACATGGCTCACCTGGAAAATGACTAGGGAGAAAATGTGGGGCTTTAAAAATTGTAAACAACATGCTTTCCAAGTACTTACACTGAAGAAACAGGTTACTGCCTTTTCACCCACCTCAACTTAATTCTCACCTCCCACCTTGACCTGGAAATCATCACCCTGTCAGTTCTGCTATAGGATGTGGTATGAACTATCACCATCCTACCTTCGTCAAAATGGCCCACAATAGCACGTATAAATTGGTTTCCCTGGGCAATCTACCACATTTCAGTTTTCCTTCCAAAAAAGGAAGTAGGTTCTATCAATTGGATGAAGATTGCTGTCATTGAGAATAATCTGGGTAGATTGAGGGGTGTGGTTTGAATCTCAGATCTGCACGAAGTTCTGTTGCCATTAAATAATGAGAACATGATTGTGGTATGTAAAAGGCAGATGCAGAACAGCTCAAGAACATCCTGATGAAATGCTCATACCTGTAGAAATGTTACACAGCAATTCAAAGAAGTTTTGGCAATCACAAACCACTTAGATTGGGCAGAAAGCCATTTTGTTCTTAAACCAAAACAGAGCTGATATCATTTATGTACTAGGGAAGGTGTGTAAAAAACAGCTTACAGATTTAGCATATTTTGCCCCTTTTTTTCAGGACAATTTATAGAAAATGCCAAAATGGAATAGCATATTCATTTACTGTTCAAATGTAAACTCATACGTTCAAAGAATTTAGGTCCTTCATTTTTAAGTCAAAGAAAGTTCTTTCTGACAAACTAATCTAATCAACTCCTATATCAGAAGGAAGCTCACAATTTTATTCTATGAAATTACTCTGTGAATTATGTTTTTTTGTTGTTGTTGCTGTGGTTGTTGTTCGTTTTCCAAAGCAGAGCATCTTTCTTGTAGAAACAAATCCAATTCTATTTTTACTGAATTCTGGGAAGGATAGTTCTCTCAGCATAGTTCTTTCAGTGTAAAAGAAACAAGTTGGAAATAAAGCTGTCTATCCTTTGTAATCCAAATGCAATTGGTCATCTGAAAACTTTAGATAATTTCTTTACTTCTAAGATGATAAGTCTCAGCAACTTGATTTACTGTTAGAAATTGGAACATAATCTGCAAGTCCTGACTCTCAACCCCATATTAAATCCATGGGAACCAGAACTATCCCTGAGGAAGACTTAAATTAAGATTAATTTCTAATGCACTCGAAAGGCCACAAGCCTGTGGCTGTCTTCATTACTAAGTTGTTAGCGATGATCTGTTCCAATTTGGAACAGAGGCTAAACGACAATTATGGTTCCTAACAAGTCTTGAAACAACTTGCTAGTTTTAAGGTGCTACAAGAAAATTATCTTTCCAAATATAGTTCTTGTCTGGGACTCCAAGGATCCAGTCCCCTTTCTCTGCAGATGTCCCTCTGGGCCAAATTCTAATTGGATTCTTAACCATTCTGTGACTGTGACTGTGACTGTGATTCTGTGATTTCTTAAGTAATGTGAGAGTACTGAGAGAGAAACACAGAAACATAAGCATAGCCTTAGAATATATTCTTCAGCACCTATCAGACCAGCTGAATTCACAGCTTACATGAGGCCCCATAAGCACTCTATGATATGTGAAGAATTAGGTGCCCAATGGCAAGGTCTAGTATTGCATGGAGATGAACAGGTGAATTTGTCAAGAAAAATTGATGAGAACATTGGTAAAAGACAACTACTGTCCTATTTCTGGAACTATTTTTTTAATGGTGGGCTAGAGATACTCCCCTCGTTTACAATCAGCTATGAAGCTTGGGCCAGAGAGAGGTTCTTGCATAAAATTAGTTCTCCTTTTTCCACAGCACAAGAGGGTTCCCATGGCTACAGCTCCTTTCACTCAGAAGTCCATGGTTAAAGTTCATTATTGGATCTGGAAGAGTCAAATCCATCAGGTCCTTTAAAAAGTGAACGCTGAATGACTCAGAGTTCTGCAAACCTGTTTGGTCTCAGTTAATCCTGAGCATGAAGTGGCACCAGGAGTGCAATGAAATAAGAGAGCACTATGAAAGAAAGAGTGGAATAGTTAAAAAGTAAACTGAAACTTCAAAGAAATACAGATTAAGAGATGGAAAGCTTTTAAACTGCAACTTTTGAATGGCACAGGAACTAGTAAAATGGAATCAAATGTAGTTCTGAAACTTGGTACTTCAACTAGTTTTCACTTAGTGCTCTGTTGGAATAGGCAGCATATGAAATGTTGTTACAGGAATCTGCACTCTAAGTGGAAGTTAAATACATGAGCAAGTAGGTTCTGAACAGATTGTACAAAAAAGATGAAGTCATACAAGGGTGTGGTTTCCCTATTCTTGAAGATCTAAGCATGGTGAGAAGAAAGGGGTAGGAAAAATAAATTCTTTCAGAGAGATCTGTAGGTCCAGTAGAAAGCTCTATTATGTAGAGATCAGCAGAACATGACTCAATCCTTGAAAAAGCAAGCAGAATTTGCCAATCAGGGAAAATATTTTAGTACCCTCCAACTTCTGAATATGATCCATGCTCTAAAAACATAGCTTCCGGAAAAAAAAAAAAACAAAAAAAAAAAACCCTCAGTAAGGAAAGAAAACTGAGGTAGAGTAGCATTTGAAGTTTGAGATCAGAAGTTTTTGAACCTCATGAAATTATGGATGGAGGCAACCAAAACTGTACTCCTACTTGGACAAGGAAATGAGTGTAGCTAATCAGGGAACGTAGTCATAGACACATGCATTCATGCTCTTTTGAAAATGGAAGCAACAGCTCAGTCTTGATTATTTACCAGGCAACAAGTGGGCACATCAAATTGGTCATAAATGTTTTGGACGAAACAGTGTTATTTCTAGCTTGATCCAGATAGGGAGAGAAACTTCTGAGATGTTTGTTCATTAAATCAGGCAGGACGAGATAGTCATAGGAGCCACTGATGTGGAACAGAAAATCAACAATATGAGAATAAAGATGCACTGGAGTTGCTGTAATGACTGACATACAGGCATTGAAGTCAATTATCTGTTCAAGGATTACAGGCATAAAAATAAAGGTGGCGAGTATTTCTATACAGTGATGACTCACTAAACCAGGCACTTACACTTCTGACTTGTATTTTGCTTCTCTGTCCCTTGGCTCCGTGTACACTTCTGGTACATCTAGGATCTCCAGTATAATCCTTCAACTAATGCTGCTATATGTCTTTTCAGTAGAATCACTTGCTGAAGCTACTCTGTTCCATACACTCCTCTTTGCTTCCTGCTGCTCTGAATACAAAGAAACAACTACTCTAATTGGCTTTGTGTAATAGCATGTTGGGGATGACTCTATGTAAGATTCTTCTTGGGTGGTGCTGAGATTATGTCATGAGATCCCTTAGGTACATCCTTCTCAATTATATATACAGACCACTGTGAAGTTATTAAAGAGGTGAAAACTCCTAAGGGTGAACAATAAAGATTTTAGTATCTTCAGTGCACTTTTGAGAAGAGCTGCAGTTAAAAGAGAAAGTTCAGGCTACTCCTGAATGCGTAGTTGATGTATTTCTTCATCAAATAGTCAATGAAATAGCAGGAGGCAGTGTCACTTTAGATTTTATGTTGTAAACATTGAGATCATTATGGAAGGCTATTTTTGTCTTTTTAAAACAATACCGAATCAAGTGTTTTGTTGTGATTAATTTTAGAGTAAACTGAAGTAGACCTGTCCCTAAAGAGCTGTGATTTCAAGAGATATTTCCTTGAGAAGAGAGGGAATATTGTTATAATAGTCATTGGGAGAAGGAGAATCCTGAAAAAATGGCCTATTGATTGTCACATGAGTGTTTTTAGTAAATTTCAAACTGAGTGACAACTTGTGCATGAGGTTATCTGTAGTCAGATGCAGAAAAGATGAAGTATGAAGATACCACCATCAGTCTGGCCTCAGTAGCACTTACAGTGTCCATTGGCCATATTTTTACGACCAGAAAAGGAGAGATCTTCAATCAGAATGTTGCTCATTAAAAATACTGTAGGTCTGTATTTTTTTATTTGTGATCCATGGACTACTTGTAGGAACTGAACAAAAAGCAGCTGATAAAATCAGATAAAAAAGATCCAGAACTCCGTTCAAAAAACTTCCACAGGTTCAAAGATGAAGAAAATCATGACCCATGTCTGTAGACCATTCCAGTTGTCGTTCAAAGTGGAGTTCAGGCTAGGTCACTTGCAGAGGTGGGCTATGCAACAATGAAGGAAACAGATTATGTTATTATGAGGACAGAAAAATTGAATCAACTTATTTAACTACAGCAAAGTGGAGGCTGCAAAATGTATGCTGTCTGTCAATGCATCAGTGTATGATCACTGGGGAAGCAAAAAACAATTTCCATGCAAACAGAACAGTGCTGGCAGAACCAAATGTGAATATATTGCTCATGAATATTTTAAGATGTAAACAAGAAGGGCTATAGCTTGTTAGGGAGTGAGATTCTGTGGTACTCTCCCATTAGAAGAACTAAAGGAAAAGCAAACAAAGCCACCTAAATGTTAGGTGGCTACACACCTATCATGTTCTTGTACAGGATTATGTGATGTCCTGTGATACCAGGGATGTAAAGACCCAAGGGGTCATTTTCCCTCAGATGATTTATATTCCTGTAATTTGCCTAGCTGCACACTGGTCCCTGAATCCCTTACCTGTCAGATTGAAAAATCCTACTACCAACAAGGTCAAGGCTGATGTTCTGCTACTACAGGATAAAGAATGTTGCCTGCCTGATTGGCTTTACAGTTTATGTTTTGCACAAAGCTTCATAGTCTACTTTTACATCTCCACAGAATGCTGCATCTCTCTGGGGTCCAGAAGAGAATGAAGCTCAACCAATGCAGTTGGAGTTACTATTAGTAATGATATTTGCTTTCTATACCCTTCATGTCGTGGTTCAACCACGTCAATTCAGCTGGGAAATTAAGTGTGTCAGAATTCAGTTCTCAACAAAAGGTTGCGTGGGCACCATCTGTATATGTGAATTCAATCTATCACCATCGAAATGCAAGCATATGGAGAATAAAATGTGTCGCTATTACACCATGGTTTGAGAAGACAGAAGTTAAAGCAGACCACCTATGATAAAGTTTATGAAAAGACACCAGAATGAGCAAACCATGTTCTTCCTGACCACTAATTGATCACAGTAATTGAGAACTCCTTACCAAAATGCAACATGTGCAACCCAACACAGTGCTGGGAAATTATTTCATAACTAGATCAGAAAAAGAATAAACTAATCTATGTTTGGACAATTCACACGTCTCATGCTATGTTTCTGAGACCTCCAAAGCCTGTAAGACTGAATCTATAGTCGTTTTTCCAGAAATCATAACATCATAGAATGGCTTGGACTGGAAGGGACCTCAAAGATGATATGGTTACAACCCCCCTGACATGGGCAGGGTTGCCAACCACTACATCAGGCTGCCCAACCTTGCCTTGAACACCTCCAGGGCTGGGGCAGCTACAGCTTTTCTGGACAACCTGCTCCTGTGCCTCACCACCCTCTCAGTGAAAAATTTCTTTCTTACATCTAATCTAAATCTCCCCTATTTTAGTTTAAGACCATTTCCCCTTGTCCTATCACTGCTGACCTATTAAAAATAAATAAATCTTAAAAGTTGTAGTTATTCAACCAGATCCACCAGACTTTCCCAATCCAGGAAAGAAAAAGATATGTTTGGTAGAAGAGCAAAGAGTAGTCTAGATGGTAGCCAGTTTATCAACCTCTTCTCTCTATTTCCTTGTGTTGTTGGCAGAATTAAGGTACCACCGCTGTGAGTATAGCACAATCATAATGTTAAAGATAATCCCCAGACCTAGATTTTGTGACAGAAATAGGACAACTTAATGCTAGAAGGGCGTCAGTATTGGTAGCAGAAAATATGACTTCAATAAATTAATGCATTTTAGAACTGTTTTAGTATACATTCACTTGAAAAATGAATCCATTAGAGTTGACAAATTTTGAAACATTAGTGAAAATCAGTTGGAGCTCTGCAAGCCTGCAGGTGACAAATGACAAGGTTTTCTGTTGCAGATTTTAATCTGATCTGTTAACAAATCAAGAAGAACTTTGTTGTGGCAACACGTAACCAATAAAAGGACGTAGTCCCTCAGACTCCTCTTTCATGTGGGGGGTTTGTTTTTAAGATCTAATTTGCAGTACAGATCTATAGTGACATATCAATTTGTTCATAAGATACATTTCCTGCTTATTACCCTCTTAAACTTTCCTGAGACTTTTATCAGAAAAATACAACAAAAAGTCATCAATCTTTACTATTTTTTCTAGTCTCAGATGCAGGTAACTGTGGTGAATACTTTTCACTTTTCTCATTTCTGGATGTCAGTAGTAGAATTTATAGCAAGGTTTCAGTTTGAAACCATTCATTATTTCATCTCTCTTCTTCAATTACACCCTTCCATATTTTTTTAACTTGCACTTTCCTAATGCAGACTAGCATTATCATTGTGGTTTTGCCAGCACTGAGCACTGAACAGATGTTTTCTTTGAGTTCTGCGCAGTCATATCTAGGCCCTCTCCCTCATTAATTACAGTTAATTTTAGGAATCCTTGGTGAATATTAATAGTGGAAATTGTTCTGTCAAATATACATAGCTCTGCACTGAATACTTTTCGACAATGCACTACTCAATTATGCAGATGCATTACATCATCCTGAAGTTGCATGTAATTTTCTTTACACTTAATTAGCTTGAAGGACAGCGCCAGGAGGAGTGGAGGTGTGGACAATAGATTCATATAAATCCTTCAAACACATGACACCATACACTCAGAAATGTACTCTCTTCTAATGATCCCCTCTAATTTGGGGTAATTACTACATATTTTATCATCTAGCATGATGAGAAGCAACTAGTTTTCTTAAAAACAGTAAAAATTTGACTTCACTCCCTCCACTGTTTCTTCTGTTTGACCCTGCAGTAAAAACACGTATCTGTTCTTCACCAAAATACTGTCTATGTCATCGGCTGTCATTATCACAAATTTAGCTTGTGACTTCATCCCTGGGCCAGACAGGGGAGGGAAATGGGCAGTAAAGGAGAATGGCCTTGATTAAGTACAAATCACCAGAGCAATTAGAGAACGTGATCAGACTGTAAAAACACCGGGAGTCAGTCATCTCTCAGCCCAGTGCATGCACTGGTTTTTTTTCATAGATACAAAAGCCTGTTTCCTGCCTTCTTTGCTCCCGCTATAGTTGAGGAAGGTTGGCTAGACATAAAGAAGAGCTACAGAGGCAAACAACCTGGCCTTTGTAGACAGGTCATGTATGTAATAGCTGTAGCACTGCAACCAGTGTTGGAAGGTGGAGAGACACCCATCTGATGCTCACTGAATTCTACAGGACAATACTTCCCTCTTTGCCTCAACTTGAACAAGCAACCCAACTTACAGATGTCTCTCTTTATTGGCCGATTCACTGGAGGAACTACCCATAATGATTCAACTTGTTCACTTACCACATCAGGCTCTCAGTGAGATGTGAATTTCTTGTAGTAATATAGAAATCTTGCCCGTAAAGATGGAATCATAATGTAAAACAATTAGCCCTCCAGGTAACTCATTGCAGATCATGCAGTTAGTCATTAAGCAGAGCTGATTTCTGCAGAAAGTATTGTGGAAACAGGACACATGGTTAATATGATAAAAATTAGACTAACGGTGTTCCAGATTAAAGAAGAATGACTGACTGCAGAGGTTGAGACAGAAACTGAAGAACTGTATGGAGTGGGGGTGTCTTGGAAACACATCTGGACAGATCAGCTTACCATCATCTACTGTCATGTTTTTCAAGATCTGTGTCCTCAGAGTGGACTACAGAAACTGTCCTATCAAGTCAATCTCTGATGCTGTCATTCCCAAGAGCCAGGTATAATACATGATGGGAAGCTACGAAGTTAGCCAGCCTCTGGTCCAGTGTCTACAGTCACATAAGTGCAACTGAGTGTGTTGTCAAGTGATAGGAGCGACCTTCTGTGCTGGGAGACATGGCGTGTGCTTAGAATTCATACTTTGTAACAGAGCCAAGTATGCTTACCATGTGTTGGAGAATGCTCACACTCGGGTCATGGACCTATCACATCAATGGACATACGCCTATATGCCCATATGTGACCAGACTGAATGCACCTTATTAAGATGTTGTCACTTGACAGGACAGAACACTTTTTTGATATATCATTTTCTAGTAGAGAGCTTGGGATTTAAGGTCTCCATGTATCTCTGCAAGACACTGCATGCATCACTTTGGGCAAAATGTGGGGTACCATAGATATCAAATCATTATTTTTGTGAAACATTTAACTGGTGTTAACTAGAGTCCTTGTTAAATGATGTAATGATTCAAGGATTCTGTTGCAATTATGCTTATCTCAAAAGAGCTGAGAAATAAACACAGTTCCTCAATGTTAAGCTTTGCACTGGCACAAGGCTGCTTTCAACTTGTGTGTGTTATGTAACAGATTTTACTTTCTCATATTAGTATTAATCAGGGTCCTTTAATACCTTCCATCTATGTGTCCCAAAACAGTTGAGAAGTATGTTACCAAAGATTTACACCAGAAGCAGAGGGTAAGTGCTCCATACTTTTAACCAAGGCATAAAATTGCAAAAGTAGGTTACATGACTTGTCCAGTGTCGGGCAGTGTCAGAATGGAAGCTGGAAGATGGTACCTACAAGTTATCCGTCTGCTGTTGCTGCAATACACACAAGGACAGGCAGAGGGGAGTTGTCTGAATAACATTTGCTGCAGCTGGTGCTGATCTCATGGCCCTTTAATCTCAGTGCACAGTGCTCTCAGGAGCTGAACTACAAACATGGACAAATATATGTTCAAGTAGTGAGAACATCCCAGAGAAGTTCTGCAGGTACTGTTGGGAGGATTCCTCAGGGCTGACGAATGCAGAGAATGCTTTTAACAGGGTGCAATTTCAATACAAGAGGGAAATGAGTACTGTGAACTCCTTATTCTGCATTTTCAGAAACTTCTTTAGGAGAGATTCTTTGTTGTCGTGATTCTTTCGGATAGGAAGAGACAACATAATTTCTTCAGTAATATGCTGCATGACTAACAAAACAGTAACAACCCAAATAATACTCTTATGTTCCTTGATATCATCTTACATTGTTGAAATTCAAACATTTTGTTGCTATGAAATATAAATAAATCATGGGGTTTTCATTTCACAACTGAGTAAACCAAAGCTAAGGAAGTGCACTTGTAGCAGAACAGAAAATCCTTCGCTGACATTATGCAGCTTTCTTTTAGTGGTGACAGGGAAATTTTGTAGATACCTATGATGAAACATTGAGATACTCTTCACATTCACCCAGAAAATATTTGTCATTGTGCCACTTCCCTGCATTATTAGCTTTTATAAATGAATCTACTCAGACATTACCCTGGAGACTGACACTAAAGTCATTGCCTAAAAAGCAGCACAATGAAGATCATTACTGTAATTATCAACCTAGCCAGGACTATTACTAAAGCCAAAGCATGGGCTGAAATCATTGATAGCTCCATGACTCACGGGTTCCTGCTCTATGCTACGATGTTTTATTTCCCAGCTGTAGGTTACAGATGTATGCATGGCGAGGTACCACAACCAGTTGTTATCATCCTTTTAATATAATGATGAGTTTATTGCTTTAGTTTAAGGACTCACTCAGAAATCTGGTGTAAATTTTGGCTGTATTAAAATATCCTTCATTTACCACTTTTACTGTCATTGTAACTGGAGTTTGTGCTTGTCCCATATTACACACCAGGCAGTGGCTGGTCTCCTCCTGCTGCCAAATGTGTATTGAGAATAAATTTTTCACTGTGTCATCCCAAAATAAATTCTGCCTAAGTCAGCCATAAATTGGTAGATGATTTCCGTGGCACTCTGGCTCCATGTTGTTCACCCTACACAGATACAGTGTAGGGCACAATGCCACCCTGCTGCTAAGATATGAATAAACTACCAGGAATAATTTACAGAGAAATTTAAATACTGCTGACTTAGGGGAAATAAAATCACTGAAGCATTGAATGATGCTGGCAGGCTTGAAGCCAAAATCACATTTGCTTTTGTTCTGCTCTGACATGGGGTGTAATTGGGTTACAGCTACAACTTTGAAATAATGAAATAATCTATCTTTTATCTTTTTTTTTTTTTTTTTTTGCAAGGCAAAGAACACAAAAACATTTATAACAGTGCCCAGTAGAGCATGAACAACACTAATTGTTCATCAAGGACGAAGTAGCTTCCGGATGCTTAAATACATGAAGCTTATCTAGAATAAATGCCCCGATAATATCTTCCAGGCTGTACCTGGGGATCTGCTCCAGGATTCCTGCTGTGAGCTTGGAGCTCTCCTCCTCCTCCAACCTAAGGCCCCTCACTCAAGGCCTGTGGCTGCTGTGACCATGCTGAAATCTGTTTTCCTAGAAAATCTGTCTTACTAGGAAATTCTAGAAAGGTGATGACTTAGAATGGATTTTGGGCATGTTCACAAATGTATTTTGTGTTGACTGGTTTGGGGACTCTTGACTTCGTCAAGTTTCATATATCACTATGCTCTGTCTGAAGGAGCCAAGTCAGATTCAGCTGTATCACCTCTTGGAGCCAATCCATCACAGCAAGTGACAATTTCAAAGGATTTCACTTTGAGATTTACTTGGCTTACCATCTTACCATGAAAGCACTTCTGGTGCTTCACACAGAGAAACACAGGGTGTTGAAAATGCATTTGTACCACCTGCCTGAGCACTAACATTTTGCTTACAAGAAATGAATATGTGTCATAAAGGTACGTGATTTATTCCTCAAGCCTACAACGTGCCCTTGGTCCTTCAGACCAACACATTGAGCTGCTCATCCTGGGCTACCCAATAAGTCTTCTGATAACCTTGGAAGGACTTGCAAAAGGTGTTGAGTTCCTACCTTCCCCTGAGCAGACATAATTTATTGATAAATTAGATCTTCACTGACTATATATTCTTGGGTTTAACATGAAATTAGATATACAGGCATAGCAGCCTATATGTCTAGTGGTTGAAAGTCAATAAAATGCTGTACCCCAAAGAGGGAAAGAGTCTGAATTTTACTCCACTCAAAATTGCAAACAGCATATCTTTCCTGATAGCATCAGAGCAGTGACTACTGTAAGAGAGCTAGTAAGTGAGGACAGACTTCATCTTTTTGAGTGTTGAAAAGCAAGAAAGTTGTATTTTAAAATTAAAAGTAAATAAATATTTAAATTAGTCGAGGAAGGATTCATCTTTTCATCTTGATGCTTTGAAGGTGGTAGCACTTTGTGGCTAAGGTGAGAAAAGAGTTGCTGTGAGAAGCATCTTGGCTTTGTGTATGTCTGTATCTATATATATCTATTTATGTATTCAGTAAGAATGTTTATTTTTTACTAGGACAAACTTTATATCTCTTTGTAGTGTAAAGTACAGTGTGTCCTTAGGCTGGGAAGGAAGAAGCAGCAAGATGGAAAAAAAAAAAAAAACCAGTGGGCAGTTACAAGATAAATTTCAAAATCTTTCGGCATTGGCAAGCCTTAGAGGCAAAAAGCACTAAATTACCCTTTGTGTATATCCCAGGAGAATGTTTTCTCCTTTGGTGTGTTGAATCCGTGTGTTTGCTCATGTATTAAAATTACTGCTGGGCCTGCAGTATAAAGATAACATAAAATGAATCCTAAATACCAGATATAGGTTTATAGCCTGAGATGCTCTCTTGGGGCTGTCATCAGTTCTGGGTTGTGGTTGTGATGTAATGTTTTGTGCTCTGCAGCTTCTGGACAAAGCCAACTACTAAAGGGATTTAGAGAAGCTGACCAACATAAGCTAGGAGACTGTTAGAGAAAACACACAGCAAGTAATGAGGAATTGCCAAGGAGGATAGAAATGGTGCAGAGGGACAAAGCCAAACCTGTGGTTTAAGTTCCCCTTGCAAAATTAATCCTGCCTTGTGTCAAAAGCAGTGCTATAGACTGGAACTGATGAGGACTTGGTGGCCGAGGTGACCTAATGCCAGGCTGTCATAGAGGATAAGAGAGGGACCAAGTCAAGGTTGTGAGACAGATGGAAAGTATCATTGTTCTTTCACCAAGGTCACAGCTGCCGCCATACATAAATTGCTGTACCTCTGTAGTCATGGTATCGGAGAGGTGGGCTTACTTCAGTGGGTCAGAGAATGGTAAAGCTCACAACAGGATGGGGTGACATCCAAAGGTGGCAGTCTTTAATGTGGTCCTGGATAATTAAGAGTAACATATCTTTCCTCACAGTGAGATTACCTGTAGATTTCTGCCAGCATACCCTCATCAGCACAGTTGAAGGGAAATCTTCCTGGTCTGAAATGCCACACAATGTACTTGAGACATTTTTTGCCCCATTCCAGAGGACAGTTCCCTCCTGGAAGTGGGACAGGCATGCCAGCAGCAGCTCTGGATATCAGGATGACCCTGTGCTGGCAGGCAGCACTTGGGTTACATGGTGCTTGGGAGGGGAGGTGAGAGAGGAGTCTGTGCCCTCACCATAGGTACACATAACCTTTACACTGTGATCCACTGTCTCTTTCATTGCAGGGTTTAATTTGTGATTGGTGTTTTATTTCTGGCACCGTTAAGAAATTCAGCAGAGTTGTTGACTTTGAGATAACATTCAACTCCAATGCCTACTTTTGGCCATGAGGTTTATCTTCAGACACTGAGGTGATAAATGCTGGAAAACTGTGGAAGGATTTAATTTAGGCTGTACAAAGAGACAAGTTACTATGTAGAAGCACCTGTATGTGTTTGGTATTGATAGGATTAGCATAAAGTAATTCATATTCCAAGACTGTAACCTAGCTTCAGATTAAATAATATGTTCCGCAAAGGAAATTACTATGTGTTAATAACAGTGAACACTATCGTTCTTTTCTTTCTTTTTTCCTTTTTCTTTTTTTTTTTTTTGTATTAGTTTTGAGTACCAGCCACATGCCTCAGGTCTGTCTTGACAAGATATTACACTTCCTTTAATTAAAGTTTTGTTAGTATTTTGGCTCCTTGAAATTTCTAGTAGATACCAACCCTGTAGTTGGTGTACATTTGTACTTTCTGAAGTCTGCCTTTTAGCTGAACTCCAGATTTGTGCTGTGTGCCAATGTTACTTGCATAACTCAGCAGCATTAGGAATGCCCTGACATCACCTAAGAGAATTGTGAGCACATCAGAGTGAATTTCTTGTGTTATTTCCAATAGATACCTTCTTACAGAAATGTTCACAGTAAGGCAAGCAGAAATATTGTTCTTTTATGCTGTTTTGGGTGCTGTCTCTGCAGAGAGACTCAGAATCAAGGGAGCACTGTGGGTCTGTGTTCAGAAACCACTCGTGATTACATCTCAGCTCTCCATCTGCAAAATTAAATTACTGAGACCTAGTGTTTTAGGAATGCGTACAGGTGGACATCAAATTGATAACAGAAAGACATAAGCTTTTAAGTGATGTGAGTCAAGCAGATTCTTTGAATTATTTTATCTTGAACTGTGTCACCAGTCTGATGTTCGTAAGGCAGAAAAGTGTTACTGCAGGACTTTTAGCATGTGTTTAACATTTTTCCTTACAATTTCAGTTCCTCCTTTAGTTTTGTCGTTAGTGAGAAAACTTAATGGTGGGCAAGCTAATGTTCTGTCTCTCATTTGTCAGTCTGCGGAATACAGCAGAATAAGAACCACATAGATGTTTGGTAGAACTTCACTGACAGGTTTAAAATTCATTCACATGCAGAGTAAGTGCTTCATTTTTGCACCAATTGGTGTAAAAATTGGTTGCTCATTCTGCATGTAGGTCTGTCTGCTGACCATCTGTATCTCTTTGCATTGTTCTTCCCTTCTTCTGTCATTACATACAAGACTGTAGAGATCTTACCCAACCTAGATTATACATCTCACCATAAATTTGTGCACTGGATTTACACAGAATCACAGAATTATTTTATAAGAGACCTCTAGAGATCACGTCCAAATGCCCCTGCTAAAGCAGGTCCCTACAGCAGGTCACACAGGTTCCAAATGGGTGTTGAATATCTCCAGAGAAGGAGACTCCACAACCTCTCCAGCAGTCTGTTGGAGAATTTCTTTCTTGAATTAGTATGGTACTTCCTGTGTTCCAGTTTTGCCTGTGGCCCCTAGTTCCATTGTTGCTCACTACCAAAAGAGCCTGTCTGTGACAACTTTACTCCTGCACTTTAGGTGTTTATAAACAATGATGAGATCCCCTCCTAGTCTTCTCTTCTCTAGGCTGAAGACCCGGCTTATTTGGTCTTTCCTCATATGGGAGATTCTCTGGATCATCTTTGTGGTCCTTCACTAGACCCTTTCTAGAACTTCCTTCTTTTTTGAACTGGGGAGCCCAGAACTGGACAGTACTCCAGATGTGGCCTCATCAGGGCAGAGTAGATGGGGAGGATCACCTCCCTCAACCTGCTGGCCACACTCATTTTAACAGATCCCAGGATACCCCTGGCCTTCTTGGCACACTCCTGGCTCATGGCCAACCAGTTGTCCTCCACAACACCCAGGTTTTTCTCTGCCGAACTCCAGCCGGTCATCTGCCAACCTTTATTGATGCACACAGTTATTCCTACACAGGTTTAGGACTCCATACCTGCTTTTGTTGAACCTCATCAGATTCCTCTCTGTCCAGCTCTACAATCTGTTCAGTCTTGTTGAATGGTGGAACAGCCTTCCAGTATGTCAGCCATTCCTCCCAGCTTTCCATCAACAGCAAACTTGCTGAAGGTGGGCACTAGCCCTTCATCCAAGTCAGTGATGAAGATGTTGAACAAGACTGGATCCAGCACCAATCCCTGGGAACACCGCTAGTTACAGGCCTCCAACCAGACTGTGCCACTGACCACAGACCTCTGCCAGCAGTTCTTAATCAACCTCACTGTCCACCCATCAGTCACACACTTTCTAAGCTTTCTTACAGGATGCTTTGGGATACAGTGACAAAACGCCTTGGTAAAAGTCAATGTACATACACAAAGTACACAACATCCATTTCACTCCCTCTATTTAATGTGATTGCAGAGAGACGTGGTAATAGAGATGCCTGAGACATTCTGGCTTTAAGTAATTTTCAGGTCTTCTTAGCAAATGTTTTTTGCAAGTGCAACAGAGTGTTCTTAATGAGTGATAATCAGACATTGAAGCCCAGGCCAAAGAGTTACCACTAATTCTCCCTTCATTTTTCGTAACTGTTATTCAGTTTTGTTTCCATTGCATAATTAGATAAAAAAATCCACTTACATGTGTCTCTTGAACATTTCCTTGAAGGTGAATGGAAAGATTTACTTCAGAAATCATTTGCAATTCATTTTTCCTCAATATGGTTCAGCTTTAAAAACAGTGCAGTTCTAAATCAGTGTTGATGTTTATAGAAAAATTTACCCCATTAATCTGCTGTGTTGTGCCATCCTTCAACCCAATGAAATGATTCCCATTTTTCTTATGTACTGAATCACTGAATTCTAAATGAAAATAAAGCTTTTCCCAATTGTGTGTGGCCCGTGGTCTCATTTATTCTCAAACCATGGCAAAGACCTCCATTTGTAGCCAGTAAATTTGATCCAGTTTCATTTACCCAAAAGCATTCACAAGCCTCTTATTTTCCTATCATCCTCACATTTAAGGTGAAATATTCTCCCTATTCTCTAAATGTCTGTGTTCTCTCCTAGAACAGCTGCAGTGTTTCAGTGGTTTTCATTTTGTTTTATTTTTACGAAATGGTTAGTGATGCCAGAGTAGAAAGAGAGGGGTGAGATTCCTTCTCCTACCAAGGGGCAATGAAGCATGTGAAATTTTCAACCTTTTCATTAAATGGTTTGGCGATTTTGCCTTCTTAAGACAGCATGTTTAAAAGTCTGCTCATCAGTGACTGAGTGGGTGAAGGAATCTTGTCATTCATGATGGCTGTTAATTCATTTGCCAAATCAAAATTAAGATGAATTTTCAGCCATCACACAGCCATCATCCTTCTTGCCTTTTCAGTGGGTACCAATGAGATTGCAGTCAGTTTCCACATGACAAACCAAAAATAACCCCAGCAGTCTGTTAAAAATCTAACTCCCCTTAAAGGATTACATCCTAACAAGCTCTGCAGCCTAGTGCAGTTCAGCTGATCAATGGGAGGTGAATCATATGCTTTTTTTTTAAAAGAAAAATCTCAATCAGGAAAGAATTGTGTTGTGAACAGGGAACAGTTCAGGGTGTTGTAATAGATGGTACAGGTTGAGTGGTTGAAGTCTTTGTCGGATTAAAGCCCCAGGCCTTCACAACTGCCACAGTAAAATTCAAAGCTAATTCTTTTTCCTATTACAACCTTAGTTACATCCTGTCTGCTTCCAAGCCTTTTATTGTTCCACCTCATCTCCTATTCTGTACATATCTGTAAGTTGGAAAGCACAAGAAAAGTTTAGTATTAGCTAAAGGGCTTCTCAATTTGCCATCCATATTCCAAGCTATTACAATGTAAAGGTTTTCTTTGCAGTTGTAAGATTTCTCTTTAAATTGGTCTTTAAGACTTCTTTCATTCAGCAGAGAAACAGGTATTCAGAATTGGTGGGGTAAAATTTCTTGAGCTGACAGCAGATACATCGTGAGAAAAATAAAAGACAGAAAACGTGGAAGAAAAGCAGTAGGTGGCTTTGAATGCCTGGAGTTCAGTGCATAGCAACAGTATATTTGTGACCATCTACCCCAAAGAGGGAATGCACTAGACATGAAATGTGCATAGGTCACTGAAGAAATAATCTTTCAACAAGGAAATGGCTATGAGCTTTTCTGTGTGATTATCACCGTTTCTCTGGGCCCACTGTCTTTCATCACACAACTTTTCATTTCTTTATCTCTTGGGCTAATTCTTTGATCTTTCTCTGATCTTTCACTGTTCAAGTTACTGAGAACATTGCCAGCAATTTCTGTAAGTATAAGATCAAGCTCTTACTTTCCTTTCATACTATTTCTTAAGTTTCCCAAATGTTTCTTTCTAGGCTTCATTCCCCAATGAACAGATGTCACTTCTGTCTCTCTCCCTTCTCTTTTCAATTTTATTTCAAGCATTTGGGGAAATCCTCTTTAAGGTAGGGGTGATGATCAAGTTTGTTCAATTTGCCAGCTCTTGTAAAGTGAACAAATCAATGTTGGTACGATATTTAGTTACCAGAAAATAAATTTGGACGCACATGCATAAGCACATTCCCATAGATAAACCTGCCTGTAAGTAATTGGGTATTCATGTTAAAATAATTCAATCCTTTCTGGTTGCTCACATCTAGCCATGTCAACAACTCATGCAGTTAAAGCTGCAAATTATACCTTCTTGATGCTGTAGAGCTGATATATGAAGCAGATATATTTTGGAGTACTACCCACTGGCATGCTATCTACATGTAAAGAGGAAAGAACACTTCTGCAACACTGTCTATAAATATAGAAACTGAAATACAGTCTGGTTCCAAAGTTACATTTGCTTTGAGGTTTTGAGCTTAAATCAGAACTAAAACTGACATAAAAGTTGTTAAAATGATTGAATATACTTTCTCAATTTAACATCTTCACAGCCCTATTTAATTTCCTGTAATATTTTTAGTTCACATAAAAAATATTCTCCCTATTCATCATAAGATATTTTAATCCTGATAAAGGGGGTGAGGGGAGTGGAGAATGGAACTACCCATATCTGCTTCCTCTCTTTAGTCCTTTACATTTGACACCTTGTGCTCACACATCACTTTCTTACCTATGTCCTGGGAACCAAGGAAAAATTGCTGGGGCAGTGGAACTTCAGGAAATGAAAGATGGAACAAGGAGACAGATGTGCATCTTCTTGAGTTCATGTCATTGGCATGGTCGCTGCATATGCTGGAGTTAACCACAAGAGTCAGGTTCCCTACAAAGATAGGGTTCTCCGTTTCTTTAGAAAAGGCTACAAGGACAACACCTTCAGCCACAAGCAATCACAAAAAACAGATGTTTTCTCCAGTCAGTATCTGAGACTGTCTACTTATGCACATTACAATGACAAAGACATCCCTATGATAAATCTGAAGCATTTTAAAATCTATTTTATTATTTATTTTTGCCCTATTTAAAACAAGGAGTCTCAACTATAATGTGCATAAGGAACAATGGGACCTTTATCAACTGCTGCTATAGCAAACCATTCCTAGATAAGCCTAAGAAAAAGACAGTGTCTTATGTTCCAGAGGAAAAAAAAAGAAAATACTCAGAGCTAAGCTGACACCCACTGTCAGAGTGATGTGAAAGAGATATCCTTTCCTGATGTCAATTCTGGTGCTTAACTTAGATCCTGCAGGGGCTCTCCATGGGCTGCAGCCTCCTTCATGTCACTGCTGCACCTTGCGGTCCTCCATGACTACATGTGTAGACCTGCTCCTTATGGTTCAGGGAACTTCTGCACTGCACATAGAGCACCTCCTCTTACCTTGGTGCCTGCAGGCTGTTTATCTCATTTCTCACTCCTCTCTCCCCACCTTGCTGCTGGGCACCATTCTTTCTCAAATCTGCCCTCACAAAGGCAGAACCAGCGTCATTCATCAGCTGTTCTGGAACCAGATGGAACTGTCTGTTATTTAATGTGGAATAGCTTTTGGTCTCTTCTCAATGAGGTCAGTCCACAGCCCCCACCCCATACCAAAACCTTGCCCTGAAAACTTACTACACTGGCAGAAGGTGTCTGATATTCTATCAATTAGAAACTTTAATCGAAGCAATTGTTAATGTGGGCCCAATCTGTTTAGCTTTCTGTACCATGAAAACAGGTGGAAAGCATCAGTGTCCCTTTATTCCAACCTGTTTTTCACTTTTGCTTCTTGTTTATTCTTTTATCGTCTGTCTCATAAAGTTTGGGCCTGTGAGACATCAACTGACCGATAGGAGTTGCTACCTAATCAGCCTTTGAAGTCATTGCTGGACGTGGAGCATGTAATGTAAACCATATTTTTGGGATATGCTTTTGGGTACTGGAAAGGTTCCTGCAGTAATAAAGGATGAATGAGCATACGTGCGCTCTGTTAACTAGGGAACTAATATAAGCTGTGTCAGAAATACCAAACACATACTTTTGGGAACTGGAGAAAAATGAGTATGTGACAATATCACAGAATCACAGAATGGCCTGGGTTGGAAGGGACCTCAAGGTTGATGTTGTGCATTAAAGCACTGAGACAAGGTAGAAAGATGCAACTGAATGTACAAGATCATTGCTGCAGTATTAAATTCAGCAGTCTTAGTTGCCCAGATCCAAGGGAAAGGCTGTTCCTCCTCTTATGCAAAGTGTGGCACAAACAGAGCATGAACCGTGTCTTCTGCAAGGATAATGAATTGTAATCCTTGGCCCCTCAAAAATAATAACTCACACACTCTTATATCCTTCTGACCTTCTGTGAAGGAAAGAAGACAGTGATATTTGCAGGAGGAAGAAGGGAGCACAAGTTCCCTCCAAAGCCCAAAGCATGAAATGTTTCTTAGGCTTCTCCACAAGTTCAGTAACAATGCATGAAGAAATTAATTACGTGCTTTCTATTACAGGCATGTTGAATCATTTGTGTTATATAAACAATATCCACAGTCACATTACAGCTGTTTACCGTACACTTCAAGTAGGCACCTTGAGATACATCTAATAACCTTACAAGCAAGCTGTGTGCTAACGTGCTTATTTTTTTAATGTCACGATGACTGAAATGGCGCTGGTAATTTAATGTGAAGTGCACACCACAAAAACATTTCAAATTTTGTCCTTGTGAGTAATTAACTTTATCGTCAGACTTTCCACAGCACTCTCTGAATTCAAACAACTTGCAAGCTAGTGTTTCCTAGTCTTACAATTTTGCTGAGCGGGGTGGTAATTGCAGTGCTTGTTTCTTCTACTTTTCTCTAACTATAACTTTGCCTTCATAGAAGAAACTAATCTTGTATTCTTTAGAAAGAATTACTTTAATTTTTGTCTTGGCCACGGAAAAACACTAGAATGCATGCACCCTAAGGGGCAAAAATAAGAGAGGGGGAAAATATTTTTAAGAACATTTCATTATCAATTTTAGTTTAATCTAATCCATTTTCAGTCTTGACTTTGTCAAAATATTTGAGTATCAAACATGTTATATATATGGTTACATTGCTAATATAGAGTATGAAAATGGACCCCCCTTTTTTTTCCCTGCTTATTCAAAACTTTATTTAGATGTTTGTGTCTTGGAAACCAATGGAAAGCTGTCTCTTCGCTTTTACCCTCTTTTTAGTATTCCAAACATTGCAGTAGAATGCTAGGTTTGATTTGTGGCTTGCCATCTGAAATTGTGAGTGAGACTGATCTGACCTAGTCACTTTGGGCACTTTATCCTGATAGTGACATAGTCACTTCTAATACATGTCATCTCATCCAAAAACAGATACCTGGAATATTCTAGATGAGTCATGCTTCTAAGGTCTGCAGTTTTCCCCTCTGCTTTAAATGGAGCCAGACACACTGAGGTTGCACTGGCAATGACTGCTGTAGGCTGAGGTGAATCCCAGCCTGTGTTCCATGTGCATCTGGGCTGATTTTTATTGAACCAAAATGCAAGCAAAAACCTTAAATGGCAAAAGGAAAAGCAGAGCTCTAGCATTCATTGAACTGAGTGAAAAATCTCACATTGATTTAAGGCAATTTGATCTGCACCCCAATAAAGAAATATTGTCCAGTTTATTTATAAGCTTTCATTTCTTGTTTAATTAAACTGGACTGTTCTGAGTAAAGTCCAAACTTCTAAGCCTCTAGTGTTGCTGGTAAGCAATTTGTCCATGTATGATGAGAGCTCTGAGTTACTGGAAAGATTGTTTGATTCATTCATTACATCTCCCACCCAGGAAAGATTTATTCCTACTGCTCACTTACTACTAATGGTTTATTTTGTCATGTGTCAAATGTGTGACCCCATCCCTGGAGATGCCTTGGTGGAAGGAAGAAAGTCTGACTTCCCATTTTCTTTAAAGTCTATGTCAACCACCACTGTTGTCTGAAAGGTAAATAAAAAAGGCCAAAACTGACATCAATCCATCTGCAGCATTCTTAGTCTTACTGTGACAACTGTTTAAGTTCAGCAAAAAGGAAAAGCTCTGTATGTTTGATGAAAACTTCCTCTGTCATCTCAATATTTGGAACCAGCAGAGGCTTTGTGAGTTGTGAGCATACATCAGCATTGTTGCTTTCTTCTTCAGGCTTTCTACTTTTGTTCACCTACACAAGATGAGATTCAACTTTTCATTAAGATATTAAATTTAGGAATCAAATATTTGTGTTCAAATATCTACAGTCCTAGTAAAAAATATAAGCAGTTATTGGAATCAGCGGACTCAGAGGCAGTTCAGCTCACTGAATGAGCTCTATTGGCTACTGATGGTCAAGTCTGTCATTCTCTACCAGAAAATGGATTTAACTCTCCAGTCTTACACATTGATTATAACATTGACATTCCAGCCCCTCTCTGCTTTGATGCCACAGCTGAAGGAGGTGGGAAAGCTCACCTTCGGAAAGAGGAATTTCTATTCACTTGGATGTTGAATAAGAATGGGAAAGTAATGTCAAGGCTGTGTCACACTGTGCCCAACATTCCCCTTTACAAACGACCTTCCTTCAGTCAAACCAGCTGTTCCATTTAAGAGAGAACTGAATGAAGATTCATCTTTGAGGATATAAACATATGAGTCTCAATAGAGCTGCTTAGCGAAGACCTAACTGTTTTGCTAGATTTAATTCTGCATGCAGAACTTCTCATTACAGCAAATTGGGTTTTATTTTTCTGAATGTACTTACATATGCTAAATTCTGTTCTGTTTCAGATGACTTCACTAAATAGAACTCTTTCTTTGGAGAAAAACAAATAAAAATGTTCCCTTCCATATTGCCACTTCTTTTTTTTTTCTGAAGGTTTGATAGGATTGTCTGTATTTGAAACTGGTAGGTTAAACAGGGATAATGTAATCTGAGACATTAACAAGTCAGTTGAGCAAAAGGGCCATCATATTTAACAACATTGTTACAGATGCTGGTGAAACACTTCAGGAATAAAATTGGGCAGGTCTGGAAAAGGCTGATAACCTCTTCCAAAGACTTCATCTTCAGACTTCAAATGAAATATCACATGCTTACAGATGATCATTCTGAATTTTGAATGCTGATTAATTGCTTATGGTAATTAAAAGCAGCAAAATTAGTTTAAAACAGCATCAAATTTACATAGGTACAAATACCATGTGCAATTGCTTGGTTTTATAAATCAGTAATGATGATACAGTGACCTCTATGGTGCTAATCCAGAGTTCACCTTCAGGGAGGACGTGATTCATTTGCCATGCAAAAGCAACTTATAATTTACTAATGAACTTGAACTAGAGGTGTAAACGAAACACATATAACTCATCAGCTCTCTGTGCTTCAGCTGTTCCTATGTTGACCTTAGTGGTTGTGCTAACACCATAGGTTTTCAACCCCTGGGAGTTGCACACGCTTTAATGATCTTTCCTTTGAAGGTGCAGATCCTGTAGAAATACCACATGACACAGCCTCTGTAGGCCCCATTACTGAATCACTTTAAAGTTATTGATATACATTACCAACACCCTCGTTAGTTCAAAGATGAAACATTGGCAAATCACAGTTATAAAGGATTTGCCTCTAAGCAATTGAATGTACCCCTCACATTTCTCTCCAGACCACATGTATTTCCATGTGTTAAAGCATCAAGACATCAGCTGACATTTACAGTTGAATCCATTTTCTATCCCTCTTCTTTCTTCTCAAGCAACATAAAATAAATAAATAGATAAATCCTTGCAATGTTTATATAGAACTGGGAGAGAATGTATTTTGAAAAGTGGGTAGGTTTTAAAAGGCATACAACCTTGCAGTCTTGACTGGTGTGAAGCTGGGTGACAAGGAATGGTTTCATTTCTGCACAATAAGAAAGGTATGACCAGCTAGGGTTGGTGTAATTAGACCACACTGCTCATGTCAAAGTCCACACAGCATTGTTCAGTGCCAAGATCACAATCTTTAGTACTGACCTGATGCTCTCAGTGGCTAAAATGGCTCCTCCAAAAAGAAAGAGCACTAAGACTTCAATTATGTGCACCCAGTGTGTTTTGAGACATTGCAGAGGATCTTTGTTATGCACACAGGGCTGGAAAATACAGAACAGAATCAATCAGGGGTGATCTAGAGCTGCACAAGGATGTCCATGGTTAGCTGATAGAAGTCCATGCCTTGGGTGGGACTCCAAATGAGATAGTACACCTTCACTGAAATATTTACAAATGGCAGTTATCATACGACATTTCAAAATATGGAGACATCCCCTGTTATTCTGTAGAAAAGGATCTTCAAGAATATTCTGCTTTCAGTACTCTATGGCCTTCCCCTTGCCTCCAGTTAATGCTGGACTGGCAGTGGGCCAGAGTTGTGATGCCTCGCTGCCTAATGGATCATGAGTGCCAAAGTACAGTATGCTTATCTATGGAGCATAGATAAGAAAAGGCTTATATCAACAGCATCAAGTGAGATTGGAATCAAAATTGGGCTTGATTTGTAGTGAAGTTTGTTTATGGTTCTTATTTCTTCTGTGTTAATTTTTAAATCCAAAGTAAACATTCCTCCACAGCACCACCTTTTGTTGGTTCCGTGGCTGCTGTATCTTGAGTTTTGCCCTTGGATCTTCTGGCACAGATACTTTCTTCTTATTCTCTTTCTCTTTTCTCCCCATGAACAAAGTGAGAACAGCTCATCTGCAAGCTCGTCTGCTCTGCATTCCACAGTTTAATACATTCTTTCCCCACTGATTGATACGGATTCATTTTGCAGTACCACAGATTTGTGAATTGAACATAGATCAGTTGGGGAAAACACAGCAACAATATTGCTTGTAGTAGAAAACCCACTAAAATGTTAACCGACCCTGGAGTGTGCTGGCAGTGTTTCTGTGGGCTTAAGGTCATGTGTAGCCGTGCTCCTTTTTCATACTTAGTTGCATACCTTTAACTATCCAAGAATGTCCATTGGGAATGCCACAACATAACTTTTCTCATGAATGTCCTACTCCAGGGGAAAACTGAGTTCACTGCATCGAGAGCTCATGTTCACTCATTGAGGTGAGTGTGTGGTGAAGACTGAGATGACACAAAGAAGAGTTCAAATTAGAAACTGCCTTTTCGTTTGATGACCTCACATAACTGAAAGTGTTAGATTAGGTTGAAAGTATTGGCTTTATCTAAAAAAGCACGCTCTTTTGCAATGTATTTTCTAAAATAGAAAAAAATAAATAAACACGCTGTCAGAGCTCCAAAATGGGTCAAAGTAGACAGAGTAAAGAGTAAAGATTATCTTTTCACCTCACTCTAAGAATCAGACTAGCTGCCAAATCTTTTATCACTCCCCGCCTAGAAACCCTGTATTAGAGACTACAGGGAGCATGCATAATGGTATATTCTTGGTGTTAGAAATTCACTCCTAGATATATTGCTTGTGGAAAACGTAATATATTTGTCGTGAGTGCCTGTTAGAAAAGGGAATTTCGTCAAGTGGAAGAAAGGATGGGTAGATTATTTTACTGTTTGTTTTCTTTTGTCCTCTACAGTCTTTTGATTTTCAGTGATATCAGATGGGAGCACAGAAAATAACACAGCAGCGTGTACAATCAATGCAAATGACAGGACAGTGGGCTCACAAGTTTCTCCACTATCATGTTATCTGAAGCTTACTAAAAAATCACTGGGAGTGTAAGACATTCCTTTCTTCCCATCTAAAAAAACTAGAAAAGTTGGTGAGGTACAGGTGCCTGTCTATCTGGGAAATGCTAACTCTTGAGTATCACAGTCTGTTGCTTTTGGAATCAGTCTACTTGATCTTCGTCTCTCTGGACACAACAGCACTGATGAGGTTTAGAAAGGCACTTTCCTGGAAATTCCAGCTAAGGATGTGTAACTGTTGACATGGATGATTAATGTTCTTACCTCAGATTCTTTACATACTATAAATTCACTTTACTTTGTTACAGAAGACTGGGTACTTGATTGCTGAATTTAGAGCTGACTTTCAAATGTTTCACACTCCTGTTTCACAAATTTTTGCTGAAACAGATGTATAAATCTTAAAGTTTACCTTCAAATAATTGTATACAAATTTGTTAATGTCATTTGGATAAAGTTTTATCAATTTCTGAAACCAGTTTGATTTGCTGTTATTGCAGCTGGGGCTGCTGGGTAATGCAGTTTGAATCTGTGGTGTTCCTGCTTTGCTGTGCTCCATGTCTTGCTGTGCTTCGTGGTCTGTGTGTGTCAACTCAATTAGCAGCGTGCTGGTAGAGAGAGATAAGCCCATGGACAAGCATACTAGTCATGGCAGATAAAAGGCCCAAACAACAGTTCAGTTCAATGTCATTGCTTGTTATAAAAACAGATTGTAAAGCCACTAACAGAGCAATTCAGAATTTAGTTGCAACAGTCAGAGGTTTTTCCATCTTTATTCAGTCCCTAGGAGGATAGGAGATGTCTATCTCCTCAATAGCTAAAGCTATTACTGCTTTGCTTTTACTTCTGCAATTTGCCCCAAATCACTCGTGTTAAGGTACCCAGCTTTTTCTTGTCCCCTATGTATGCTAGAACCTTCTGACATCTATAATACTTGTCTCAAAGTAAAGACAAGGTAGTCATGGATTTTTTGTGGATGACTCTTGTTTTCCAAGCTGAGAACAATCTGACAGGGTTTTCTCAGGATTTTTATTTTGCACTTGTGCAAAATTTAACGATCCATTGTCCTGAAATATCTTCCAGAGCAGAAGATCCACAGTGGTGGTGTTCATCGTATCTGACATTGCTTACCCGAGATATTTTGTGTTGGCATGCCAGGCTCTTTAAGGAAGCTGTCAAAGGTGATTAAAAAGGGTGAATTAAAAAGGGGAATTATAGCAAAATATTTTATCACTGTACTTGAAGAAAAGGCAAGAAGAGGACAAGGCCTTAACCAGACTTTTGGCTTGTACATGGAAGAAAGAAGGAATTATCTGATTTACGAGCTTTTCTTTAGAGTCTTAAATGCATTGCTATGAAGCACAACTTTCCTTTCCCAGATTTTCCTTTTTTAAAAGCTTTCCAAACTTAAGGAAACTTCATTAAGGCCTATTCAGAGGAATTCCTGCCAGTGCAGAACCCATGATCACAAAAGAGTATTTTGGCATGAATATGGCTCAGTCTTCTACCAGTAGCAGTCCTCACTTCTATTTTCAATGGGCTGGAGTCATTCTGGGCCACCACTCCATTGCTGGATATGCTAGCCTGTCACTGAGACTAAGAACCCATTGAAGATTTCTCCTTACTTCTTTCAGGGTTTCCTCTAGTTTCAAGTGGAGATTCTTCCTCTGTCACTGCCATTGCAGTGGAGCAAGAGTGCAGTTCAGCTTGTTGAATGTGGCATTTTCACCGTGCTCTTGCTGTATAGTGGCATTGGGCCAAGGACTCAAGCTGCGAACATCAATGTGTATTCAGCAGAATTTGTTGACACAGTGAAAGAGAAATGCAAGAGGTACAGGAAGTAAAATATCAAATAGTGTGTGTTTTGAGCTCTGAGAAAGTCAGGTATCCATTCTCCTCTCTGAAGAGTTGTTCTCAAATATTTGGGAATGACTTCTTTCTTTCTAGTGTTAAACATCCCAGCTCAAGCCTCTTAATTAGCAACCATGAAACGATCAGTGCAAGATACTGCAGATGCACTGTGAAAACTGAAATTTGGATGCAGAGAGGAAGGTGGTGGGTAGGAATAAGAAGCAACTGAAAGAAGTGTGAGAAAAGATCCAATTTTAACCTTTATGGGTCAAAGCCAATAATTGAAAGAAAAAAAAAAGGCTGTTCTACTATGAAGTTTTGGAAAGCTTGTGAGAACCCAATTCCCTGATTTTAAGACTGTGTTGTATTAGGTACTGAACATCAAAACAATTATGCAAAACTTCACTATATTTTCCTAATTTAATCTTAGATAAATCTATTAGCACTTACCAGGTGGTAGAACAGAATTAAACTAGATTGCAAGTTTTAAGGAAAACAAGAGAGGACTAAATGAAGCAAAGCAGAAAAATCTCAGATTGAATTGGAGATTTGGAGAGAAAGGAAATTCCAATGGACATGCAAGGAATGACAGTGCAAATATGAAAGTGAATACAAGTCTGTGCACTGTTGATCAAGAGGCGATATCCTCATAGTAAGTATGTAAGAATCTATCCTGCCCAGACCTTGGGTTACGATCTTGTAAGTGCGATCCTGGACCAGATGTAGATGTGATACCAAAGTTGCAGCAAAGGATTTCAGAGAAACCTGATGGAGGAGAGGAGGGGATAGGAGGGGAGTAGATGTTCCTCTCTATTAACGCTAAGTCTACTTGGGGTGTATGATTGCGTATGTCCACAGTGCACCCTTAAACACCTCACACTATAGGAGACCATACAATAGAGGATCAAGACTCCATCAGTGTAACTGCTAGCTTGATTAATATGTGTTGTAGAAAAGAGCTATGCAAAAATCAAACATACTGTATGTAAATACATGCTCAAAAAAAAAAAGTTTTGCAGACAGATTGTGTTATAAAGGCAAAAATCTTCATGCAGGACAAAAAAATGCCAAAATGATGGCAGATGCAAACATTGTTTGACCTGCATGTGATGTTTCTGATCCTCATGACAGCTTCAAAAGAACTGCTATGCTTTGGAATAAATTATAGGCAAACCGCTATGTGATCTGTTCCTAAAATTCGAAGGAAGAGGTGCTGAATGGGATACATGACAAGCACTTATATATAGAAAAAATATAAAAGATCTCAGCTATATTAGCATCACTTTGGTTCATAGGAAAGCAGATAAAGAAGAAATGCTTAAAGAATCTGAAACATAAATCAGAATTTATCAGCAAAACAATCCATGATGTTCATCCAGGAAGAATTAGTTTCATAACCTAGCGTGGTCATAAATTATTTTTTCTTTCCTGGAAGAAGTATATATTGGTCTTGGAAGATTATTTTTAATACTCCAAAATAGTATGATTTGAAAATATGAATGTTAAATGTGATTCCCAATGGCAAGAAAATTTATTACTTAGAATAGCAATATTAGTTGTGACAGTGACAAAAGAACACTGCCATTTGGTGGTCTATAAATTACACATCCATCAAAATAACCAAGGTTTTAGGAATAATACTGCAAATATGTACAACTGACTGGGCCATATAACATTACATGAAATGATAGCAAGGTTAATTTTAAAAACCGTGGAGGTGAATTCAAATCCTTATTTGGCATATCTGAATTAGTCTAGAGGTGCAGACTGCCACCTGCTGAGACACTGCTGTTGGAAAATCTGGGCTTCAGAGGGCTCAATTTTTATGATTAAACCTTGATTTTTATACTACGTCTTTCTTCTAACCTTCAGTGCTCTATGCCTTTTGATAGCATCACTATAACTGTGTGTAAATTTCAGATGCTCCCTCCACTCATTCCCCATTTTGCCTCTCCTCTCACAATCCCCTGTGATTTCAGCACTCTGAGTCACCTGTTATGATTTTACAGCCAGACTCAACCACTAGACCCACATTCAGCCTTTAAAAGATGAAATTAGAAAACTCAGTTTCTGTCCTGTTTCCATGGGACAATGCAGACTGAGCAATGGTCAAGCAAGTTCAAGTCTTTCAGATTGTTTAGCATCCATACGGGCAAAATTATGGGTATGGGTGACACTCTTGATGAAGATGTACCTTGTTGTCATCTTTGCTGAACAAAGCGGGGGGTTGATGAAAAAAACACGATACCTTTGTAGTATCCTCTATAGAAAGAAGACTTGAGAAGACTTCTGGTCTTTGCAAACACCAAGACTGGAAGGAAACAGAATAGAAACTGGTGGGTTGCATGGCATGAAGAGAGATTAAAATTCACAGCGTGCTCTGAACACGGTCATCATTTCAGATGCTAAATGAGGACTGCTGAGATGTGATTTGATTAACTTGCAGCAGGTGTTTATCCTTTGGAAGCAGGGTGGTAGAAGGAAATCTGATGTTTCCAAGACGGATTGTATTTACGTGTTCCAGCAGAGGCTTTTCATCCCTGTGCACCCCAGATTACTATAGAAGAAGCAGCCTGGCTATGTGGGATGTGCATTTTGGGGGGGATTTTGGTTTCTGCTCAGCAGTCAGACCTCAAGAGGCAATTTTCTGGACTGCATGCACATAATTCTTAAAGCTACCGGTTCAAACCATGTTCCCTGCTGGGATTGAAATCATTTTTGGTGACTTATGATCTCCAGTCTCACCCTCCCACCCTCTTTTTCCTTTTCTGGCTTCCACGATCTGTTATTTTTGCAGGTGGGCTCCTGCTTGGAGGAGCGTGGGCTGTGCTGCAGAGCAATAAGGCAAGAAGCATCCCTTGCCCATTCGTGCCAATATGTGTTTGGTTGTTAGAGAACAAGGAAAAGCTTTTTCACTGCAGTGAGACTCATTTTCTTGCATATCAAATACACCTGAACACCACCTACAATTCATTTGTTTCACGTGGAAGGAAAATAGGATTGAGCAGGATTCTTCTGCTGTGTGGAGTGCTGGTACCCTCTAGTGGTAAAACTGCACTCATTTTTAGGCTGCTGAGTTTCTGCCTTCTTTTTGAACAAATATCTGCGCATCATCTTTATATGACAGTGCCATTCTGTTTCATATAAAGTGAATTCATGCCTTAAGTTTAAGTAGTTGATAATGTAATTTCCTTGGACTGTTTTCAGTGTGATTCACCTTTCATTAAATCATTTAAATGGTACTGTGTGCTGGTGGGTAACTGAATTTCCACACGGTGTAAAGAGACAACTGCAGTGGAAATCACCAGGTAGCTAAAGCTCAAGCACTTAACTGGAGAACTAGTGATGGTGCTACTGTACTGGCTGTGATTTGGTAAATCATAGCTTATAGCTGATTGAAGGAATCACATTGTCTTGGTTGAATTAGCATCATTTTGCTCATGGAGGTGCAGGAACTGTGAGTCTTGAGTAGCTAGTGGGCTACTGGCCTTATGACTGCAAGATGAGGACAGCAAAGTATGGTGTGACAAAACTAGATTGAGGGCATGGCAAGAACTTCACAAAGGTACTGAGTTAACTGCCTGCTGTCTTGACTGTAGCACGCATGTGTTTAAAGGTTGATGGCAAAATACATGTTCTGGAGCCAAAGGCTGTTTCCTATCAGTCACATAACCCTTCTCTAGAGCATGACTGGTGAGTGGAAGGAGGAGAAATTTGTCAATGAAATCCAGGATGAGTCAGAATGAGCAAATTCATGTATATCTGTTCTCACCTTTCTCAAAAGGGCTGATCTGAAATTTCTGAGGCTATTATACTGGCATAGAAAACTTCAGTCTGAACAGCCCTCAAGGCCAGGAAAGCTACAGCATCATAAGCCTTCAGGGTTTGCTGGGATTGTTTGTTTCAGTGTTTTTCACTCCTTGCATGGAGATGTCAGGAGATTGTCAGATGTCATGTTCTCTTAGCCCCATGTTTTCACATACACAAAACAATGCTCAGGATGGGTTAGAGGAAACATATCCATATCCATTCTCCCTGCATACTCTGTCCATTTCACCCAGTGAAACAATGTGCTAGTGTACTCAGCAAGAAATGAAATGGCACTTCAGAGGTATCAGCTGAAGTTCAGAACAGGAATTAAGACTTAACAAGTCTTAACAAGTTGTTTTTCTTTTTTTCTTTTTTTTTTTTTTTAATTTTTTCTCCTGGATGATTTCAGTGTTTAATGCTCATCATTTCTTTGTTGTGTCCTAGCAGAAGATCTGGAGCTTTCTGGGAGACGTCCTTCCCATTTATTCACAGAGCTGTGAATTATTTCTATGGCCACCTGCCCCTTTGTCCCTGTGGATCTGATTTGGGAGCACATTCAGAATACCCATGAATTGGGTACAGAAAGTACTAGAATATGAGCTCAGCCCACTCTGCTTCACAGAAATCACTTACAAGACTCCCTTGATTTTTCCTACCTCTTTATCTATAGATGATTTTTAATAGCTTAAACCTGGGAATAGTTTTATAAAGCAGATGAATGCGACTTTAGATTGGACTGAACTGGATTTACCAGCTGTGGGAATTAAATTTTCTGTCAAGTCTCTGAGTTCTGGGGCTTCACAAACAATAGCACAGAGGCAGTGATTTATCACATACTGTGTTTATTGGAGAGCAGAACTTTACCGTTTCCGTTGTCCCTCTTTCAAGCTTTTTCATCTTTTCATCTGCATAGAAATGAGTGCAAAAAAAGAAATGAAAAGAAAAAAAAAAAAGAAAAGCAGTGTGGTTTTCAAGGGAGAGTTTGTCCCAGTGCTGCAGTGTGTTGCAGCATTTACTGTTTCTCTGGTCTCAGTATGTGCCAAGTAGATTAATTTCACTGCAACCACAAAGTCTTTTTATGAAGCACACAGAACATCAGCTTGGAATATCTCATAAATTCCTTCCCGTCATGTGATACTGTTTTCTTCCTGAAGAATGAGATGGTGTTAATTAAGATATATTTGTCTTGGAGTTGTCTGGATTTAGGTTCTTGCCATGATTTGTTGACTTCCAAGTCCTTCATCTTCCTGAGAGTCCACTCCATTGTTTACCGATGGGAAGTGCCTACCTCCTATAATTAAACAAGCAATATCTCCCATGCAAATACAGAGCAGTAACATTCCCTTGGCTTCTCCTTTTTGTTTCACTCCAGGTTTCTGATCGTTTTGGGGTGTTTGATCTTAGCTGTCCTGACAACTTTCAAGGAGTATGAAACTGTTTCGGGTGACTGGCTACTCTTGCTGGTAAGTAGTCTATGGCCAGCGTGTCACCTTGATAATGTCGCTGAATAGAAACCAGCTCCATCAGCAGTGATGGAAGCTTGATTTGCATGCAGTTTCTTCTGCTGGTCCTGTGGCAGTGACTGTGCTTTTACACACTGGAGAGTTCCCAGTCCATTGCCAACATCAACTAAGTATAAAGGAAGAAAGAAAGACTAGTAGCCTGAGGTTATTAAATAGTGTGCTTTCAATATTACCCCAACAATTCTCTCTGAAATACCATCTCTCTGAACTGTCCTGTTGGCAGACCAGAGCTCAACACTTTTGAAAACTTAATTTTTTACGATCTCTCAATAATGTTGAATTATTCCATAATATTCTTCTATCCCAAGCTCTTTTTTAAAGGAAGGTCCTTAGAACTGGGCTCAAACTTGTGTCAGATAGTAGCATAATTGAAACTGTTCAAGCAATGTCTCTGTCCATGAAAGAGAGAAATGTATTTGGAGATTATATATTCCTTTCTCTGAGTTTCCAGCATGCTTAATTTTATCAGTGCTGGATTCATAATCATGACTATTTCTGTAGGAGTAACATTTGACAGAAGTCAAATTTGACATATTAATCATATTATGAAAATGACCCCAACTTCTCCTTTTTCCAGTTGTCATGAAATAGAAAGTGATCTGTCTCACTAACCCCAGTCCTGTGGAAAAGCAATTCTAGGAGAACCACCCAGTACTTCTAGAATCTCAATTTCCATTTCCTTTATACACTAGAGGCAAGTAGATGTGGACAATAATTAAATGCCAGGAGGCTTAAAAGGTGATTTCTCCTTGCAAGTTTCTTCTTAAAATGCAGATGTATGAAAGCACTTTAATCTGCTAGGGAGTCCGAATCTCACTCTTGGTCCCTGTTACCCTGCTCTGAACCATCTGTTCACATTTGAGAAAGCCTTCTCCTGTGTCTCCTTTCACATGACTCTCAGCAGTTTTCAGAAGTGGACAGCAGCTCGGGGTATAAGTATTAGGGAAAATCCTTTTTTTCTCTTGGTCTCGTAGTTCCAGAGGCCCCATTATACTCTTGTCCCATCTCCTTCAATCACCTCAGAGAATTTATCTTGTCCTTGTTTCCTTCTCATGCCTAGAAGAGCCAAAAAATTCCCCAGCCATTAATCACAATAGAAAATCCTATTTTTCTTTGCAGAGAAACTGAGAGTGATAATGTTTTAAATTTCTCATATATATGCCTTTATACATATGACTTAAATCTTACTGTGTGAATACACTTGCTCCTGTCCTTGTCTCTTCAGACATGGTTCCATGAAGGAGCTACGGGTACATAAACCCATTGTAGGTGTACAGTGCACTGGACCCTTTGCACCCACCACATATTTGTTCTTATTTCATAATAAAAAACATCAGTAGTTTTTTTTGTTTTTTTTTAACAACTGCATTTCCATCAAGGCAAGGCAAGCACTTCACATATACCCAGTAGGAAAAGTATATCCTACACAGAGACTACTTAGCAAGCTATGTCCCACTTTGCCTAGACGCTCATCTACCTATGTTCTTTTCCCTACTTTCTTCCTCTCTCTCTCTCTCTCTCTCTCTCTCATCCTGTCCCCAACTTTTGCACCTCAGTTCGCACCTCTGTTTGCTTCAGTTGTCGCTATGCATCCAAAATTTGTTATGAGTCTAAAAGTCTCATTTGTGTCTTTAATGCAGGAAACCTTTGCCATTTTCATCTTTGGAGCAGAGTTTGCTTTAAGAATCTGGGCTGCTGGGTGTTGCTGTCGCTACAAAGGATGGAGAGGGAGACTGAAGTTTGCCAGAAAGCCTCTGTGCATGCTGGGTAGGCACATTATGCTCTACTTCTGTTTTCCCTGTTAGTTCCTTTTTCTTCTGACGTGCTTTGGGAGGATGTGCAAAAATCAGTGAAAGGCAGTACAAAGAGCAACAGAGTCAAGCCTTTTGTGCTAGGAACTGTGTCCTGCTTGGCATGGTTATTTGTAATACCTGCTAATAAGAATTCATTCAAGATGTGCTTGGGTGGTTGACCAGTGAGAAAAAAAGATCCTTTTATGCTCCAAATACATTTTTCTAGTCCTGATCCTAACTGTTTTTTTTCTCATTCACGTCCACATTCATTCATTTTTTGGTTCATTATTGACACTGGTTTGTTTTGAGAATGATTGAAAATGAGTAACTCTGAAACCCATCTGGTACCACTCTTTTTGGCTGGAAATAAAACATGAAGACAATTTTAAGAATGGGCGCCCAGAGAATTTTTTAACTCCTTTGATACCACATGTATGAGACTGACAAGTGAGGTGAATCAAGTGGGGGGGAAAAACAGAAAAAAAAAGCAAACCACATAAACCAGAGCAACCAACAGGGAGATGCAATGTGATTTTCATTTTGGATTTCCTTGGTTGATCAGTGATTTGGCACAGTGAGTGCTTTCAGAGATTTTAATAGGAAAACTCAGCCAAAAGAACAAAAACTACATGTACCAAAGCAAAAAAATTCTTATCTGATGACCGCTAAGTCTGTGTTCCCTGTGGCCTTCTTGAGGGACATAAGAATTTAGGTTTTTGTGGGTGGTTTTTTGTGGGTTTTTTTTTCTTTTTTTTTTTTTTTTTTTTTCTGTCAACATTAGGACAGTGTTTCTGTGCATCCCTATGCTGGCTCAGCCACTGTCTCAAATACAGTGCATCTAACTGTAAATAGATTACAGTCTGTAGGTTTCTGTGTATGATTGTGCTCCAGGTGCAGGTACTGTTTAATTGGCATGAGGAAGCATTTTCAAGCAGCTTTAAAATTTGCAGCACAACAAGATGGGATTAAGAACTGAGTGATGGGGCCACTTTGTTAGCAGGCTTTGTTTTTTTCACCTTGTAGATATCTTTGTGCTGATTGCTTCAGTGCCAGTGGTTGCTGTTGGGAACCAAGGCAATGTTCTGGCCACATCGCTCAGAAGCCTCCGCTTCCTTCAGATCCTGAGAATGCTTCGCATGGACAGGCGAGGTGGCACATGGAAACTTTTGGGATCAGCTATTTGTGCACATAGCAAAGTAAGTGACTCAGATGGAGACTGGGGGAGAGATACTGAAGTGAAAGAGAGGGGACATGTAAATGCAGGAGCGCCTTGGGATAATTTCTAGCAATAGTAATCATAGAATCGTAGAATAATTAAGGTCGGAAAGACCACTAAAGATCATCTAGTCCAACCATCAACCCATCCCATCATGCTCACTAAGTCATGCCTCTCAGTGTCGCATCTACATGGTTCTTGAACACCTCCAGGGATTATGATTCCACCAACTCCCTGGGTTTCATCTTTCCAGCTTCATTTCCTTCTTTATACTATGAACCATTTCTGCCACATCGTTCAGATGGTTGGAAGCAGTATTTGGAAGTGGCAAGAGTGAGCATCTGTTCTCACACTCATTGCAGTAGGAATTCTGTCATTGCACAGAATGAGAGCAGGGACATCTTTTTAATAGTAAAGTAAGCTGAAATCTTTGACTGAAACACCTGTGCAATTGCAGCCTATTTTTAGTGGCTTCACAGGCTTGAGTGATCACCAGATGGAGCAGGACTCCAGAGGGATGGCAAAAAGACTGGCTGGCAGAAATGTCATTTCAGAGGGAGCTACTGGTATAACTCCTCTTTGAAAGCATGGGTCAGACAATACAAAGATGCACACAGTGTGAATCCAGACAGAATCTCTGAAGTCATCTTTTCTCAGTCTAACTTTGTGCTATAGTCAGACATTCTGTCTCGCACCAAAAAGATACACTGTGCTTTTGAATTTTCATAAAATATTATTACAAGTTAAAAACTATCTCCATAGAAGCTTTTAGGTTAGATTTATCATATGCACTGGGTGTAGAAAAGCTGTGCTACATACTGGGCTTTTTTTTTTTTTTAATTCGTGAATGACATTCCTGACATTTCAGGGCTTTTTATTTTTTGAAAATTAAAATGCCAGCTGGCACAGCATAATTAGACTTTACTTCTTTGTAGTGGCTGATAGGGATACCCTCCTTCATTTCATAACAACTTCTGTTTCTTCCCCATAAAGCTTGCTACAAGGCAGGTGGCATATAAACACATCAAAAATGTTTCTCAGGAAACTGAGATCATTGAAGAAGTGTATGTGCTAACGACATTGTTTAGAAATTGTTTAAGTCTTCATAGTGTGGGATTTTTTCTCCATCATTCCACATTCATTTGCCATTAGCACCCTTTGGATCTCAGCTGAATGAGAAAGAAAAAAAGAGGTTATGAAAAATTAGCTTCACTGGAATACAGTAAGGAAACAATTTCATTAGCAAGGTTCTCCAACTTACCACCATCTGTGTTTCCCCACCAGAAATCAGCCATAAACTAAAAGAGGGGAAATTTAGAATAAATATTAGGAAAATATTATTTACTCAGAGGCTAGTGAGGCACTGACACGGACTGACTTTAGAAGTGGATAGCCCATCCCTGAATGCGTTCAAGGCCAGATTGGATGGGGCTCTGGATAGTCTGAACTGGTGAGTGGCAACCAGCCTATGGCAGGGGGATTGGAGCTCAATGAGCTTTAATGACCCTTTCAACCAAAGCCATTCTATGGTTTTATGAAAAAAAAAAAAGTGATATCTCAAGACTCAGTTATGCAATTCTCAGCTACAACCCTTTCTTTGGTTTAAAAAAAAAAAAAAAAAAAACAGCAATCAGAAAATGAAAGAAAGTTTTCACTGTGAACTTTTGCTCTGTTTCAGACATTGTTGGGATTGTAATTGGGGTCATTGCATTTCCCACCTCAGTAGGATTAGGCACACACTCCACTACCGTTACTCCCTCTAAAGCAAACTGAGATTAAAACAGATATTTTTAAGGATACGTCCTCGTTGCATCATTTTATGTCGAAAACAAACCTTAAAAGCTTCTTTGAAATGCCTGAAGAGAAGAAGCTGCATTCTGCAGCCTTGACTCTCAAGGTGAAGAGTGCAGAGCCATTGATTTGCTTGCTAAAATGATTCCAGCCCTGGGGCAACAGAACTGAGAATGCCTTAAGACTCGAGGTCAGGGATACAGTCCTGCCATGGTGCAGCTAAAAAACTTAACCCAGCTTTACTTCAACCTTACAGCAACTTTGCCAGTAAGAGGTGAGCTAGAAACTGTGACCAAGCTTCCGGTGACAGCTCTGCTCATGTCAGTGCTTCTCTCCTCTCCTGACAATTGCACTGCCACTGTGGATTTTGAGTCTGTTTTCAACCCCTTAATTGTTTCTTCTGCAGGAACTCATCACTGCTTGGTACATTGGGTTTCTGACACTCATCCTATCCTCGTTTCTTGTT
Organism: Oreortyx pictus; assembly: GCA_036925125.1. Lineage (NCBI taxonomy): Eukaryota > Metazoa > Chordata > Aves > Galliformes > Odontophoridae > Oreortyx > Oreortyx pictus. The sequence continues at coordinate 7,967,409 of JAUPFR010000003.1, forward strand.
TATCTGGTTGAAAAAGATGTGCCTGAAAAAGATGCTAACGGGGTAGAGATGAAGGAGGAATTTGAAACCTATGCAGATGCATTATGGTGGGGTCTGGTAAGTGAATCCAAAAATTCTTTATGATCTTCTTAAAAACGTTATATCTAATAAGTATTGATGTTAGGGTCTACAATATAAGTGCTGCTAAATTTGAATGTGATGTTACTGGTATAACATCACCAATAGTAGAGATGCCACTAAAATCAATTATCAGAATTTTTCTCTCTTTCAATATTTAGTTAGACAAAGACTCTTGGGTACTTAAATCTTATAAAGATATCAGTCTACGCTCCTGACTTCTGGAAAGTCTCTGTTTTCTCTTTAAGTATAACTGCACTGGTAGAGCGTATGCATAGAGGTGGCCAGGTTCTTATAGCAGTGGTGTCCACCTGCTGAGAGCTACATCCTTCAGCAAATGACAAAAGTAAAGCTGGTAAAAGATCTGTTTTGTAGACCAAGCAACATGTGGCAGAGGTCTGGGCAGTATAGGTAGGTACTGGTGGAAGTTTGATCTATAGCGAGCCACTGAGACCCTTCTCCTGAGAATATCTCTGGATCCAGATGTAAAAGTGTAGAAAGATGTCTCTGGGAAGAATAATCTACATGTTGCTTAGTCTTACATGGATTTGACAGGAATCCCTCAAGATCTTCCATTGGTGGTAGAATACTGATCAAGAGGGATTTTTAATTCATCTGTTCTTACACTGATTTGCACCGCTGCTCATTTAATCATGTGAGATTCTTGCCACCTTGTACAGAGAATTAATGTTTCTTTACTACCAATAGTTATGGGAACTGACTGTATTGTACAGAATCTGTGAAAAAAATTCAGCAGCGTATTATGTTGCTCAGTGCAATTCCTGTATGACAAGCTGTTTGGCATGAGAATTGGAACTACATGATCTTTGAGGTCCCTTCCAGCCCAAGCCATACTATGATTACATGATTCCTCCTTCCACTCACCCTTTCCATTGCTAACCAAAAGATGACACACAGATTATTTTCATATCCTTCTCTAGTAGGAAGTTCAGGTAGGGCCTCATTCATGAGAAAAGTTACATATTTGAAAACTGAGGATTAGCAGTTTTGTAGGAAAGTAAAAAGTTTTCACAAAATTATCTTTTCTTCTTAGGGACTGGGACTTCAGGAAGAGGTAGCCCTGATTGGTTATTAAAGCTCTGCATAGTGTTAATAGGCAAATTCCATTCCTAACTGTGCACTGACAGTGGGCATGAGGCTTGATCTTTGTGCCACATCTGTTCCCATTCAGCAAATGCTTCCTAGAGAGGTAGCTGATTGCAGATTAAATCCATTCTCCCTGGTGCACTGCCTCGGGACTATATCATGAAAAAAATGGACAGGCCCATCATAATGATTCTATTATAAGAAGTTGTGCATGAGCACCCATAGAGCTAAGTGAGTGACACAGGTTTTGTAGTGATATTGAAAACAGGATTGTTCATTTTGTTTTACTTATGAGAAGGCCTGGTCATTCTGCCCACAGATCACCCTTGCTACAATTGGATATGGTGACAAGACTCCCAAGACGTGGGAAGGACGGTTGATTGCGGCTACGTTCTCACTCATTGGAGTATCATTCTTTGCTCTTCCTGCAGTAAGTAACTTCTTCCTCCTCCCTTAGCCACATCCCAGAGCTGTGTGCTTGCAAAAAGAGGATAAAGTGATCAAAACTGCCAGTAGTATCAAAACTCGTTCATAGAAGCAATTTAGACACTTGAGCTGGTCTATATTCGCAAATAACTTTAGTCTGTGCACTGCTTCCTGAAGACAAGTAAGACATTGCTATCAAAATCTTTTCTTCCCAATTTTACATGCAAACTATTGGAAGTAAAATGTCACCCTGATAATCTCTGAACCATGTGTAGACATTGTCTGAAACAGTGGTAGCTGGCCCAGGACAGAACAAATCCAGCAGGTGAAAAATCTGGGCAATCACAGGAGAAATCTTGAGCTTGTACACTAGTTAACTTGTATTGATGTAGCCACATGAGACAAGATTTGAGGCCAGGTGATCTAGATCTATGACCATCTTACTGAGCTCTAAATACTTGCAAACCAAAGATCTACATTTGAGTGATGATCATTTGTTCTGTTTTTTAATCTACTGAGGGGAAGCTGGTTTCTTAAGAAACGATCTCTGGTTTGCTATTCAATGTATATTTGGACTCTTGTGTCACATGGGTCACATACTTGACTTTTCTTCAAAGTGAGAATGAGACAAGATCTGGGTCACAAGGGCCTAATCACAGCAGAAACTGTCCTAAGTCTAGATTTAGGGTGTGTTTCCTTAGAGAGAGACTTAGAGAATTTCACAGAGACTGGAAATTCCCAAGGACCCAAATCCAGAACGTGTCTAGTATATCTGTTTTATAACCCAAGTGCATTTTCACTCTACCCTTTATGAAAAGAAATGCATTACCTGAACACTTGCATCTTGAAAAGGTGGTAGGCATTCAAGAAGCTTGCTGAGAATACAAACATGATTTGGCATGGCTTTTGACACTTGGGAGGAGCAAAACAGCCTCCTCAGTGGAGAAGTGGAAAAGGCATAATGTACTGCAGAAGGGTCCTGTGTAGCCATCTTCATTCTCATACACAGAACCATTTCCTCTTGGATATTTTCCTTTTTCCTGAGTAAAAAATGACTAAATCTACTGCATTTCTAGAATCTTGAATGGGGCCCTTGTCAACATGGTTGGATGGGAAGTGGCTCTATGTGCAGCAGAGAGTCAGATAATCCTTAAGGTCTCTTCCAACTCAAGTCATTCTATGATTTTGTGACAAAATCTTGCATCTCTCTATGCTTTCAGGGCATTCTGGGTTCAGGGCTGGCACTTAAGGTCCAGGAGCAACATCGTCAGAAACATTTTGAGAAAAGAAGAAAACCAGCAGCTGAACTCATTCAGGTTTGCTGCCACTTCTCCTCTCATTGAAAAAGAGTTTATGAAGACAGTTGCATGATGCAGCAGGGACCACATCTTCCTTCATCTCAAATTCTCATTTCTCATTGAAAGATTTAAGAAGCTATATTTGTAAAGTGGTAAGATTTTTCACATTGAGCTAGATAATCCTGTGGTCCTTGCAGCTCTTGAGGAATCGGTCAATTTCCATATTGTCTTTTAGAAGAAAGGTGTCATTAGAAGAAATACACCCATTTTCTAGCTTCTGGAAACCAACAAAATTTTGTGTCAGCATCACAAAATCACAGAAACAAGCTGTTGTAAACTTATTCTTCCCAAAATCCAGGTTTTGCAAGTTCCTTTGAGAAAAAGTTTTATGTTCCAACAAAGTTATGTTGTTTTTGGTGTGAAAACAGCAACGTCAATAACACAATAGACACTGACTAGCTCAGTCTAGTGAAAATGCATAAATGGTATGCATGATTTGTAAAAGCTGAAACATTCCATTGGATCTTCTGTTATGTTATTGGAAGACCAGAAGACTCAATGGGAAGAGTATTCTTAGTAAACAGAATTTACTGCTTAAAATCACTGCATATCCACTTAGCAGGCTGCAAATCTAGTCATATTAGTTTTAACTATTTGCTATGAGAATTTTGGATGGAACTCTGCAAAATTTCTTCTGGTGGTACATTAGATAGTAACAAATATAATCACTTCTAGAAATACTGAAAAAGTCTGGAAGCCCTTAGTGGTTTTTCAGTAGTGTAAAACAGGGGAATAAAAACAGTCAACTGTTATGTCATATTTGCACTGGTGGTACTTCTTCCTTTAATAACCTCCCCAGATCAAAAGTCAATGTTAATAATTTTGTCATATGTTGACACTCATTTGGTATGACTCATTAGTAATTCATTTCCAGTTAGTTAGTCAGGTGAATCATTGTGATCTTTGAAATAATCTGGCTGTTTTGAGACTGAGGAATTGCCTTGCTTTGTACTAATTGTTGTCTCACCCCTGAAATCTCCAGGCTGCCTGGAGATACTATGCTACTAACCCCAACAGGATTGATCTTGTTGCTACCTGGAGGTTTTATGAATCAATCGTATCATTTCCATTTTTCAGGTAAGTAAACTGCCCACCTCTCCATCACCATTTTCTGTGATGTTTAAGTCAGGACAGGAAGTTGTGTATATAATGAAGTTTTCATAGGTAGCAGACAGTTGCTGGTTACCATCTTCTTAGTTGAAAGTGCTTTTGTCTTCTGGTTCCATGGGCACACGGATAACTCCCTTTGTGTCTCATGTTGGAGCTGAACAAAGGAGGATTTTGCCTTGCAATCAACTTCCTTTTGTAAGACTTTGGGGTTTATTGAACTGGATATCTCAGTCTCTCACTTGGTAATTTTAATCCTACAAAAATTAAAGCCACAGGCACCTGAACAATTCACACCTCCTGGGATGCAACTTTATGTTTTAAGATGGGCTGTGCTGAACATTCTTACTTTTCCATTTCCAGTCTGAGAACTGTTGTGTCACGGTGATAGCCATGATACAAGAACACAATTAATGCTCGTTAAATGCTTATCTCTTGGCAATACTAATTGCTTGTGGATACAATTCAGTGGAGGATAGTCAAGGAATGTCTAAAACTTTCCTGACACTTTCCATTGAAGGTTCACAAGAAAACTTTGTTGGTGAGTTGTGGTCTTTTTTTTTTTTTTTTTAATCCTAAATATGATCACCACTCCAGAGTTAAGTGGAAAAGGTTTCTTGCATAAAACATTCATATTTAATCTGTGCTCATAAGTTACTTGGTGTCTGGTACTCCCTGTTCTTGTCACACCTTGAGGTATTAACACATAAATGCCCATTAAATGCCCAGCCTTTTAGCTGTAGACTGTCAGATGCCAATAATGAGTACTAATAAATAAAGGATATAATTTCAACATTCATTCTGGACTTGCTGTTATGATTCAGTCTGAAAACAAGCACTTTTGACCCGTCTGTCAGCACAGATGAGCTGTACTCACTGTGCTAATGCAGTGGTGCCAGCTATTGCTTCAAACTGACTTGAAGAAACTTTTCAGTCTCCTGCCTTCTCAAAGGGAAAATCACAAATATTTTCTTTCTTTGTTTTATTTGCAGTGTATTTCTTTAGAACTAATTTCATCAGTCACAAAAAGAAATCTCTTAATTAAGGCTCAGTGTATTTCTTTTTTGTATCCCATCTCACTGCTTCTGTTCCCACGCTTTCCATTACACAGTGATTCCTACAGGGTTCCCTGACCTTGCATTTTGTTCAGAGAATACTTTTCAGTTTCACTTGAAGTCTAGACTTACTACTGTGTTTTCAAACTTGTCCATTGTATGAAGGTTCTTCTGTGATTTAAACGTAACCTGAAATTTAAGAGGTGTTTTGCAAATAAGGTCCTGGGAGAGAGGGCAAGGGATTGACTTCTCATCAAAGGCTGGACTACCATTCTAAGCAGCACAGATTGGTTTCACTGAACTGTTTTATTTACTTTACTTTATGACTAGGTGAAAATGTAGTATCAAAGCTTTTAATTCTGTTTTCAGTAATGATCTGATCACAGAATAAGAAAGTGTAAACAATTAGCAGTAGGTTAACAATTTCCATTAAAAGTATCTGCTGGATTTATGTGTAATTCTTCTCTGCTTGCTTTCTTGTAATGCTTCCTCTCTTCTATAAAAGGAAAGACCAACTGGATGGTACTGCCAGGTATGCCTCTGTCATTATTAATGACTTCTTTTAGTACAGTTATTGGAGAATGCAGGTCTAATGGTTCTTTGTGGATTTATGAGCTGTTAACCAAAACATGCTACTAACACCATAGGTAGTCATTAAAAATGATTAACCAATCCATTTCTTAATTGCTTGCTCTTTTCCCAACTTAACAACACAGCTAAAATGCTAAATGTACAACTGGAAAGTGTTGCTTGCTGATTGTATGTGAACAGCTTTATTGTTTGTTATGTTTGATCAGAGTCTATGGAGACTTCTCCTGGTCCATGTTATAGGGGCAGGATTTAGCATTCATGTTGTTCTGTAGTTAACTGAAAGATCTGCTTCATGTTATTGCTCAGCAGTCCTGTACTCAGTGATGTTTTGATGGAAGGGATCAGGTCTGTGTCATTGCAGCATATTCACAAATTTCATGATGATAAGTAGGAAGATGAAAGGCTAAGATAGATCAACAGGATAATCAAGGTCTCTCACTTTACTAAAAAGGCTGCATTAGAGTTGAGGGCTTGTTCTCACTTCTGGTGAAGTAGATGGGAAAGTTCCCAGTAACTTTGGGGCTCTCTGTGGAAAGAGAATGAAAGAGTAATTGATCCTTAGTCATTGAAGACCACAGCTTTAGTTAGTGAACCTACAAGGTCTCAGACATATTAGCAAATGAATTATTCATAACCCCTTCAGCTAAATTATGGATTTGAAAGCGCATAAAATAATTTAACCTCTTAGGTCAGGAAATAAAGCATTTAGATGCTAAACTACTATCAATGGATCATCCACAATGAAAACCAGTAGGTAGTAAAGAATAAATAGTTCCATAAAGACTTCTGATTAAGCTGTTTCCATTTTCTTTCCCATTTGAAACACAGAGAAAATGAGCAAGAAGTATAGAAAAATTTGTAAGCTGCCTAGGAATTACAGCTCTCCTAGAGAAGTTCCTGTTCCTGCAGTGACAGAGTAATTCCTGAAGTAACCTCTGAATTGCCCTATAGTTTATGCCAGTAGAAGGCATTTAACATGGATGAACTGAATTAAAAACTGAAAATAATGACTCTCAGCCCAGAATCTTTAAAATTGTAATCCCATGGCCCTCGTTTTAAAAGCTTATGTGTTGCTTTTATGTTATTAGGAAAGTAACAACCTACAGCAAAATCATTATTAGTCCTGTATGGAAGCCTTAGTGTCATGTGTTTAGAGAAATAAATGTTATAAAAAAAGGATTGGAACCCCTCGAGATAACCAGGAAAATGATGGTACTTGTAGAAGCATCCAGTGATAGAGACTGAGCTCTAAAATCTCCTCATTTTGACAGTTCCACGTCCCATCTCATAAAACTCCTGTTTACAGACCGTGTAATTAAAAATAATAATAATAATTAATTAATGTAATAGTCTTCTTCCTGTACTGATATAGTATGAGAAATATTCTGCAACATGAAAGCTCTGTAGGAACTTCATAGAGTTGAATTCTATGAACTAGCAGCAAAACAAAATCACATGTATATGCAACTCCTTGTTTTTAGACCATGAGGGAAAAACACAGACTAAGCACAGGAAAAAAGAGTCCATTTCAGAAATTGTATCCCAAAGGAAGTTTACAAAGAAGGATTTGTGGCAAGTCAAAATTTGACAGCAGTCCAAGGCTTTACTGAAGCTTACCTTAAACTAACACTGAAGATGTGAGATGTGATGAAGAACATGTTGATCCAGACAGCAGGCTGGATCACTTAAGTACTGAAGAGATTTGCTATGTTTCTCTGTTAAGAACAGCACTTTACCTTTACATCCCCAAAAACAGGAGTAACTTGGTCTGTGCTCTTCATTGCTTACTGGTGCGGAGTCTGCTGGTTTCATGCTGCAGATGCCACTATCTGATCTTCCTTAATCAATACTTTAAGCTGCCAGCCCTACCGAAAAGGATCTGAGGGTATTGGTGAGTGAGAAGCTGGACATGAGCCAGCAATGTGAGACAGCCCAGAAAGCCAACCAAATCCTGGGCTACATCAAAAGAAGTGTGGCTAGCAGGGTGAGGGAAATAATCCTGTCCCTCTGCTCTGTGCTGCTCCTCACCTGGAGTACTGTGTCCAGATGTGGAGTCCTCAGTACAGGAGAGAGCAGGAGAGATGTGGACCTGTTGGAGCACGCTCAGAGGAGGGCCACAAAAATGACCCAAGTTGTCACCTATCCTGAAAAGACAGGCTGAGAGATCTGGGACTGTTCCTTTGGGAGACCTGATAGCAGCCTTTCAGTATCTAAAGTACAGGAAAGAAAGGTCCAGACTCTAGCAAGATCTGTTGTGATATAACAAGGGGAAATGGTTTCAAGATTGAAGATGGTAGATTTAGGTTAGATATAAAGAAAAAGTCTTCCACAGTGAGGATGGTGAGGCAGTGGAACAGGTTGCCCAGAGGGCAGTGGGTGCCCTGTCCCGTTTCCAAGGTGAGACTGGACCAGACCCTGGCTGCCTGCTCTAGCTGTGCACGTCCCTGTTCATTGCAGGGGAGTTGGACTAGATGACCTTCAGAGGTCACTTCCAACTCCAAGGTTTCTATGATTCCATGAAATTTTATATAGCAGTTGTGTCTGTTGAGAAAGGAGGATTTCCTTTTTCAATCTGATCTGAAGACTCCTATGCTGTTGCACTTCTATATGTATTTTAAAGGATTTTCATCTCCCCGGAAATGAAGTTTTATGGAAAAAACATTAAAGTCCTTATTTACTAGAGAGCTCTTATTCAGCTGATATTGGGGTGCCTGACTTACATGTCTCAACGTTTCGGGTGGGTTTTTGCAGAGTGAACATTGTTAATTTTAAAAGAACTGTTTATGTCTGTGTTTGAGGAAGTAACTGTGGTTTGATTTTTCCACACTGTTGTTAGCAGCTGCTAGCACTTATTTTGATTAGTGTGTTAATTTTGAAACACATGTGTTTACAGAGACTTTAGTGTAGGATTTTGAACTTTTTCCTAGGGCTTTTCTCCTAGTCAGGCCTCTAATTTCTGCACTAAGCATTACCCAACTGTAGAACTAGACATGAGGAAAACACATTCATTCCTATGTCAGCAATCATGTGACTGCAGAAAGATTGTTTATCCCTGTTTCCTTATGACTTCAAGATAAATAATATTCCTCTGCCTTTGGAAATATGTTTTGAGATCTTTAAGTGGCAGAACCTTGTACTAGGCCTACCTACCATGTGAGTATAAAAGAATGCATATAATGTGGTGCATTTTTGTATTTCCAGTAGTTACAACTTAATGAAAATAAAAGCATACTTAGCAAGGCTGGAAAACTTTACTATCAGCATTTCTTCTTAGTGCAACTTCCCAAAACAGGAAGGGAAAAAAAGTCACTCTGAAATGCATACTTCATTAAATACAAATGAAAGGCTATACCCATTCTTTTTCATAGAGCTTTTCATGGGTAATCATTAACGTCTCATCTTAATAACTTTTCTTCACTTTACAGTAATGTCATGTTTAGTAGGGAGTCATTCTTTGGATCGAGCCTCACAAGAAAACTTAGGTATATACATTCAAGTAACAATTGAGCCTTACTCTTCATATTTCTTGCATGCCATTCTCTGCCTGCAATTTCTGTTTTGGCAACAGTAATTCATCTAACCACCATGAAAAGTGAGGGAGATAAGAAAGAACATTACTTAAATATAAACTTGCATGACCTTGCAGATAATTCATTGTTCTGCTGTTCTGAAAACATGGGATGTAGTCCTAGCTCTGCCAATGATCTGCTTAGAAACAAGCGCTTTTCACTGTTTCCATAGTATGAGAATGATACTAACCTACTCTGCTAAGCATCTAGAAGTCTATGGGTGAAAAATATTCTGTAAGAGCTGAGAACCATTTCTTGTGCAGCCCAAACCCTGTCAATACAAATGCATGCAAGTAACTTTGCATTTGAGTTCAGCAGATCAACATCCCTGCATATGTATTTACAGGTTCAGGTTCTAAAGATGGAGAAAAGTGGATGATTTTCATCATCTGAATGTAGTTAGTGACATGCTTAAACATCTTGCTGAACTGTGACTTAAGACTTGGGGCAAAAGCTTCATCTTCCTGCAATAAAACTACATTGTTAAATGTTTTATCCTGCACAAACATCTTCCTGTCATTCAACTTTATCTTGTTCTTCTCATTTCTACTTCATTTCACAAACATCAGTACACAATTCAGCTTTTCTAGCCTAAGAGAGCTGCCAGTAAAGCACTCCATTTTTCATCGGATGATTGGCCCATGCAAAATATTTGACAGACGTTGATTTTTCTAGTGATTGATACATGGAGAAATGTTTACTGCAAAGTAAAGTGTGGGTTAACATCCATGTGATTTCTGCTTACATGTCTGGCTGCATCCTTTGGTGAAAAATATCCATCTTGTTTTCACAAGGAATTGAACTTGTATTATCCTCCCCATGGGTTGAGGTGATATTGCTTATTTTTGCCTATTTCTAATCACTGTAGAGAGGAATGAGGAAATGGACTGAATAAAAGCCTGTTAGTGTGAATGGGGACTCTTTCTCTTTCTGAAGGGTGTCAAAGATGAGTCTAAGGAAGAACTCATGCTCATATTTCTCATCAGACAATTTGGCTGGTGAGTTTGAGATTAAAGTTACATCACATAAACCACCAAAGGATGAGGAAATGTATTGGCTAAAATGAGACATTTTTCCCTCCCAAATCACAAACTTGCAAATTAAGACCTTGAGATTCAAGGTGCCAGGCAGCTTTTTGAAAGATATTTATTGCCAAGAAGTTATGGTCAACTATTTTGAAGTTGATCATTTCTTGTGTAATTCTCTATAGAAATAAATGTTATTTGATTTTCTTGAAAGGAAAAGCTGATTGGCTAAATTTTGTAAGTAGTCTGGAACAGAAAAGTATTCTTTGTTTTACATTAGGAAAATGTGGACTCTTAAGGATCAGTTGAAAGTATTCATTGAGAGTTAGCTTTTCAGCAGGGCTCATTGCTGTCTTCATATTACAAGTTGTGTGCTAATTTCCACTGGGAACAGCTCAGAGGAGAAATTTCTGAAAATCTCATTTAGAATGTTTGATTTCCCAAAGCTATGATCACCCATACAGCATTAGTACAGCTGATAATGTAGTAAAATAAACTGATAATATAGTAAAATAGTAAGCCTGACTTCCTTTTTCTTCTAGTTATTTGAGACTAGCCTAACCTAATGGTCAGCTATCATAGTGATTAGATAAACTGCAAAAATATGGGAAGATTTCCAGATTAGTTTTACTCTGTGTGAGGTGAAAAGGGTAAATACATGGAAGAGGGCTCTGTTTGATTCATTTTTAGTATTATTTTATTACTTTTCTTCTCATACACGTACCATTTGCTTATGAAACTCCAATGTTAGGCAAAGCACAGAGAGGAGAGTATCTGGCTTGCATGATGGGATGTAACTGCATTATTTCCATGCATGAACTGTTTCTGAACCAGTATTTCTAGTTCAGTAGTTCCCACTCTACGTTTGTAGCATGGATAGAACATCTGCTGCTCAGCTATCTCTTGAATATCCCACAAATAAATTCTTCTCTCAGATGTTTCAAAATAATTCCCTCTGCAAGAATCTGAGAGCTGAATTGTCCTTTAGCTGTGAAGATGATTTGCAATGCATCTGTCTTTATAGTGGTCTGTATCTACCCTAGAATAAAGGAGTTCTTATTTGGACTTCACTTTGAAGATAAAGGTTCAAGGAAAACTTTTATCCCGTCACAAGGGAGAGGATGCAATGACACTCAAGACAAGAAATGGCAACATATCCAAGCTAGACAGAAAAAAATACTCTGCACTTTTGTCACTATGTTTGGGATGTGTTACTCCCCACAGTTTCTGGAATTTCATTGGAAATCAGAAATCTTACTTTCCTTTGGGAAAGCCAAATGATGTGAGACCGCTGTCTCAAGGAGAGGAAAAGCAGATGTGAGACCGCTGTCTCAAGGAGAAGAAAAGCAGCTAATATCAGTAGGTGGATTCTGAAAGACAAGCAGCAGTACATGAACTTGTAGGTGGGAACCACTGTCCTAGCCACTCTCATGAAGGATGATGTAGTTTGCGCATGCTTCATACTCTGAGACTGAGCCATGCGCATGCTGTTTTAACGATGGGGATTGTGTCATGAGAATAAATGTTTCCTAAGTGTTTTATAAAATCACTATGTAAACAAAAACCCCAGCAGACCCAGATTTCATCCCCTGGAAATGAGAATGAAGTCCATCTTTGCCACGATGACAGCTAGGCATTAGTCTGGAAAGAAGCTTGGGTCGTGTTTTTTCTTGTATACAACATGTTGTATTTTTCATGTGAAGCTAAAGATTGATTTTCTAAGTATTCTACTGCTCTGGCTGCCTCTGTATGAGCACGACTGTCTATATTTATTGTATAAAAATCCTCATATGAATGAAAGTTACTTTAAGAGCTAATAATCAGCATTAAATTAATGAGAAAGTCTTTGGGTCACATAAATTCAGCTTAGGCTAAAGATCTGCATTTTAAATTAATTGTCACCTAGATCTCTCTGTAATCAATAATAACAGACAAGTTTCTCCAGCTGGAAAGTCATTCCAAAGTGAAACAGTTCTCTTAGCAGGTTGCTAGCTTCCCACAGAGCATGAAAAGGAGTCTAAAGATCAATCTTAGGCAAGATTTTAAAGAGTTTAAAATAGATCAGTTCTAAACCTGAGATGACTGAGCAACAGTGTTGAGCCCAAGATTTGCTTATGAACTGGAAATTATCAACAGGAAAAATCTGTCTAGATAGGCAATTTGGGAATGGTTTGTGTCCATATTAGCTACCTTAAAAATAAGAGGGTAACTGTATATGCAGTAGACAAAATCATAGGAAATAAGTAACCTTTTGTGCTGAATGCAGAGGAATATTTTGATCAGTTTTGATCTGTGAGCAGGTTATGAAATCTTGATTTGAGGTAGGTCCATGAAATAAGCTTCTGGGAAGTAAATAAATAAATCACAACCATGGGAAGAATATTTTGGATTCTTTGCATTGTCCACTGACCCTTTGCCTGCTGGTTTGGTCAGGGTGAACCCTTCAATGCAATCTGTGCCTTCTTATCATTTGATAGGAAAGACAGCTGATATAGGAATTTTAAGGGGCAAGCTATGAGGCATCTGGATATGTGCTTTGAAATACTGAGCAACTTTCTGAGAGAGATTCAGAGGCCATACAAAATAGCAACTACTTTTTTCCAGTATAATATTTTAACTGCTTTTCATAAACAATAGATATCCTCTGTCTCACCCATTTTTCTCCTTCAGTTTTCAAGTCCTTTTCTTATAAGCACATTCTTCCATTTAGAACTTCTCTGTAGTGCTACTGAAAAAAATCTTGTAAGGTTTGGTAGATTGCACCAAGGGATTGTGTTGCATGTGTCCACTTCTTGCCTTTGACAAAATTACTTCATCGTCTGAAATATCTGAGTTTCACTCCTAGATTTCACCCATTTGGAGTTTCCTTCTCACCCTTGAGTGTTTTTCCAGAAACCCTTCAAACTAACCTGTTCAGTCTTGGAATCCTAAATATAGATAGGCTGAAGTTTCCTCTCGCATTTGACATTTATCATTGGTTATCTGTTAATCTCCTCAGAAAGAAATGCTTATCTCCATAACAAGATTATTGTATATACAATTGTTTCAAATGTAGATGAAAATGTTTAGTTTTAACGGTAAACAGACCTTTTCTGATTTAGTTTCTTCCTCTTTACAGTTTCCTTCAGTCTACAAATATCATCACCTCTCCAAGCATGCTTAATTTCTCTATCTTTCTTCACACTGAAAACTTCATTCCTTCTAGTCTTCATGAATTTATATTTCCTGGCTGACTTTGCTATCACTCAGCTAGTTTTTATTACCTTCCTTTGCATTAAAATATTTTTCAGTGTTTTTCCTACTTTAGCCTCCCAAACTCTACACAAATCATCCAGTTGGCTTTTATTGCCATGCCCTTTCAAGACTCACTCAAGTTAGCTGTCTTCCTTTCCTGTATATGTTTTTTCCATATATAGTATATGAGTATTTGAATAACCAAAAGTTCACAGCAATGCCTTGGAATAAAGACATCTTTCAAAGCACTATTGCTCTCAAACATGGCCTCTCAGAAAATGGATAAGTGACGGTAATGCAGATAAGAGACCACAGATTTCTCTATCTTAATAGAAAGCAAATTGTTGTTCAGATCCTATACTTACGATAAGTTTAGCCTTTAGAGCACTGTGTCAGATCAGTCAGATCCAGAGTCCAGCCCAGAAGGAGAAACTATGGAATTCTTTTTTTTAAATCTGAATTCTGAACATGAAAGTACCCTACACATTTTGTGGAGACAAATTTGCCATAGATGTCAACAAGTAGTATTCCTTATTCTTCTAGAAACAGAAAAGCATTCCTTGATTTTTTGCTGTGCATATTTGTCTTCACTTTGTACATCTTCCCCCCAAGCTTTTAATTCCTCAGGAAAGTACATGAAGGCCAAGTATGGGTAATCTAAATACCATTCCCTGAGACTGTTCTAATTCTTCTCTTAGATTTGTGCTGTTATCTCTTCTAGTCATTGACTTCACACCTGGCACTGCTGATACGTCGGGACTAGTTATGTGTCTCCATGCTCACGCCTTCCACCCTTGCACACCTGTACACTTCATATGCATATTTTAATTTAGTAGGCTGCAGAAATTGCATTCACAAGTATTGCAATATTGTCAACAACAAAATTCAAGAAGTCTGAGAAAACATTCTACGCAAATGTTTGTACTTCAGTCTTGAGACAGGGATATTTCACACAATCGTCAGAATTGCATGAGTTGGAAGGAATCTCTGGAGATCATTTCATCCAGCTCTCCCTTTTGGGTCAAAAGAATTATTTATAAGAATCTCATAGTAAAGGTGAGAGCTCCAGTAATTCGTATTAAAAAACAAACAAACACTTGCAAGTGTGAACTGAGGTGCTCAAATAAATTATGAATTTTGTATGCTGTAAGTGGCAGTATTTTTACTAGAGTCAGCATTCCTATGAAAACTGCTGTTTCTTCAAACCTATTTAATTGCTATTTTAGGAAGAATATTCCAAGAACTTCCACTGGGGTGGGAAACTGCCACAGGCAGAGCTTTGAGGTGGAAATAGCTTCTTTTGTCAAAGATGTGTATCAAAGATCTCCAGCGTCCAAAGACATCGCTGGGACACACAAAAAATCCATCTAACCAAGGTGATAACTCCTTAAACAGAGAATAAATAGTCCTGTGAGTAAGACACTCACAACATCAGCACACAAGTAACTAGCTTTGACCAACCTCTGCACACAAGTAACTAGCTTCGACCACTATGTCCTTCCAGGGTGGACCCTCTCCATCCTTGCTTTTCCACACCAGCAAGTTGTCTGAACAATCTTCACAAACAGCTCTCTGAATACCAATAAAATCCCTTTATCAGCTCTTCCGTCAGCTTTGCTCCCCCCTATGGCTCTCAGAATCTTGTCAGATGTTGTGTTTTATTTCTCTGCCCCACTCAACCTCTTGCCCTGCTCTCCCATACAGATCTGCTTCTTGGCCACATGCACACTATTCACTTCTTCCAAGAGCTGTCCCCTATTGCAGTGTTCAGGATTGGGTTATGGGGCAGGCTTTCTTCTCATAACTTAGTCCAACATTTACATTGTTTATCAAATGTTCAGGACATCGTCTATCACCTACAGATTGTTCAGAGCATATTTAAGCTGATTCCCAAACTAACAAATCCTTTTTTTTTTTTTTTACTGTTTTCAGTTGTATTTCTAATTATTTAGACTGTTATGGTCATTAGGCTGTGAGAAGGTTACTGATTCCAGTAAGATGGCAGGTAGAAGGAATTCTAGCTGATGTGACAATGTATGGTAAATTATTCTGAAAGAGGACAGTGCAAGGAATCAGAGCAACAAAATAAGTCATTTTTACCATGATTTGTATGGAACATTTAAATTTCTAGAATAATAAGAAATTACTGAAATTGAATAATGGAGATAACTGGGTGGCCTGCTCTACCAGGTAGCAAGTAATTTCTTGACAATGCCTTTCCAGTGCCTTGCTGATAATTTATTTGGTTCACAGCACATTTGACCTTTCTTCTTCTCTTGGCTATGCAGATGACTTATTCATTTAATAATCTGCTGTCATGCAGTAGTTCAAGAAAGCATCGATGAGGGAAGAAGGCCAAGCATCCTTGCCTTTAGATAATATGACTGCCTAAGTAATAGTGTTTTTTTCTTAACAATAAATCTAATGCTTCAGACATACTGGAGCTGAAGCATTGTGATGTATTACATAAAGGATAGTAAGACCCTCTGGTAACATTTTCAACATTGATACAATAAAATAATACTCATAAAAACCAGTTAATTGTACTTGGAGCTTTGCAGTTGCTTGCAAAGACTTTGATGTATTCTGGTAGCCCCAGCAGTGTCCTTGTGTATGAAACATTTATTTAGCCTCTTCTATATTTAAAGCATCATGAAAAAAGTTTTAAGTGTACAAAGGAGGAAAATGATTACTTTTGCTTATTTTGTAGCCAAAAGCTGGGTCTCTTGGATCGGGTTCGTGGTACCAATACTAAAGGAAAGCTATTTACCCCTCTGAATGTAGATGCCATTGAAGAAAGTCCTTCAAAAGAGCCTAAGAATGTTGTCTTGAATAATAAGGAGCGTTTTCGTACTGCATTCCGAATGAAAGCATACGCTTTTTGGCAAAGCTCAGAAGGTAGCCCATCTGTGTTGATTTCTTTCTGTCCATCCCCTTTTCTCCCCATTTTACTTTCTTCCTCTGCATCTTCTGTTGGAGGTTTGCAACTTTCTGGAACAAGCATTGCCATCTTCTGGTTTTATGTGACAAATCTGGGGAAGCTCCAGGAAACAGATGCTGGTGTCCGGGCAACACAGTGCTTGAAATAAGGCAATAGCCCTCCAAAAAACAGGAATTGATATTGGATTTGGCCAGTGATGTAATCAATCTATTTGAACTGGGACAATAGGGCATCCCCTAAAAAGCACATGCTATCATGGCTCTGCAGGAAATCTATGTTAAAGTAGTTCCTGGCTGGGCTGCATGCAGACGTGTCCAGGTATCCCATGTATATCTACTCATTGCAATCTCTTTAAACCTTGTTTTATAGAGAGAACTACTGTTTCACTCCCAGTATCCATAAGAAGGTTGTCCCCTAGCACATGGGTGTCTGTGCAACAAGACAGGACATTTTTCCTCAGCTTCCCTCAACACATTCATGTTGCTGTCTATTATGTTGAAATGTTTCCTCAGTGGAGGTTTCTCCTTTTTTGTGCCAGCTGGCCTCAGTGCATACATCCATACTACCATGGATATAGTTTGTTTGTCCACTCTGGGGAACTGATTATCCTTCCCTTGAACTTATACAAGATCAGAGGTGTAGAAATGGAAATATTTGGCCTGTATCTTATATAGATGTTCTATCCCAGAAGAATTAGGAAATCTCTTTCAAGAGCTGACTAGAGTAAGAGAAACCTGCAAAAGATGTTCCTTTACTGAAGTACACTTATGTCATCAAACATTCACACATTTTTTTTCTACCTACCTTGCAGATGCAGGAACAGGGGAACCTGGGGGAGAAGAGAGAGGTGACAGTGGTGACTTTCTCATGGAAGATATGATCCCCACATTCAAGACAGCCATCAGAGCTGTCAGGTAAACGTATTTAACCTCACCACAATTTTGAGTGTTCATGCTATGGGAAATCACTTGTTGGTATCCTTGTTTTTGTGAATGCAATAGATTGGACAATGAAAAACATCAGGCAAATCCTATCCAAAGTCCTCTCTCAAAATATGCAGAAAAAAAATTTTTTTGCCAGTAACATTGATTGGACCTTTTATGCTTGACTATCTGCAAACATACTTAGTATAAAACAAGACATTATACACCTTATTGTTAAAATATGTTATCCTTCTCAACTTACTGTAACATTCATGCAAAGTTAAAAGTTTAGTTAGCAACAAATCCTCAAATGACATAAATCTTCTTCAATCATATTTGTATGAGTTTTCAACATTATTTTTTGTCTGTCATGCTTTATAGATGCTGAGGTCTTCATTTGATCAATCTTCAGCCTTTGGCACATGCCATTTCAAATTTTGCATCACATGAAATAATCCCTGGGACTAAAAACTCCTAGTAAGGATTGATAATGTGCTTAGCCTGTCAGAAACATGAAATTAGTTCACTGGTGTTCTGTAACCACTGTACCCAGTTTTTTTTACTCTTTCCCTATAATTTTCTCAAGAAAAATATTCTGCTTTCATTGCATTTTATTTTGATTCTAGTAGTTGTTAGATCCAGAGAGTTACTGCATCTAGTTGAAAAATGTCAGGTTTGGAGTGCCCTAATTACTGTGTTCTTCAAAAAGATTCAAAGAAGATTATTATATACTCCAAATGTAGGAGGGCTCGTAAATCAATTTCAGGTATGTGGGATGGATGTCCCACTGTTACTGATTATGATTGCATGTGTTCCTAATTCATGCCAAGGCTCTCAGCCAGCCCACAATCCTCCCATTACAGTGTGGTTTCCACCTAGAATAACTTCCAATCGATTACTATATGATGAAGGGTCTTACTTCACATATTCAGTTGATGGTATCACAGAGTAAGACCTGCATTCCTAGAGAACACACATTTACAGTATCTTAATTAATGACTTCTGAAAAGCTTTTTTTTTTTTTTTAATTATTTATGGATGCTATATCATACTAGCAAGTTGTGTTGGTAGAGTATAACTGAAAATCTATATATGATTCATCCTTTTCACCTCCACAATGAACTTAATTTTTAACAACAGGGCAATGTCTGAGAAAGGAAAATAATATAGATGGTAGTTATTTCACAAAACACAGTTGTCTGTAAGTTCATTTTGACCATATCAGAACTTCCATAACCAATGAGTGCTCTAAATTCAATATTTTCTTCTGCATGAGTCTGTCATCTGTTTTCATTTTATCTTTTTTTATCAATAACCCCAAATTGGTTTATTTGACAAATATGTACAAACAAATAATAACTAATACTGCTTCCATCCTGCTGGAAGTTTCTTTATCTTTGATCCCTTTATAATTTCCCCCATTTTCTCCTCCTGATACCTGCTTGGTTTCAAACACAGGATTTGCATCTGCCTTGTTTTGTACACTTCCACAAAGCATGTCATTATTATTTTTGCAAAACTTCCTCTCCCATATCCAGTGTAAATCTAATTGATTTCATGTAATTTCCCTTTAAACTCAATCATAAGCCAAGATCTTTTTCCTCCTTTTATTTTTTTCCCTTATACAGTTTATCCAGACCTTGAAGGCTAATAGGAGGTAATTCATTCAGACAAGACCTCTTAATGGGTTTCCAGAGTAAGAATCAAGAATTTAAACTGAAATCACTAACAGTGTGTTTCCTATTTTTAATACAGTTTGGGTGTTATCATGTATATTTTGGCTACAATAGTCAAGTTTCATGTTATGAAATCTCAAACATTGAAAGCCTCACAAGCAACAGAGTTAAATAGATTTCAAGCCTAAGACAGATTAAGAAGTCAAATGATATTTCATTCTTATGTTTATTACCTATTTATTTAATCTTCCAAGATACAAGTGTGAACAGATGAATAAACAGGGAAGTATTTTCAAAAAGGATGTAAAGCTGTTTTCAAGATCTCTTGCCAGCATGAGTCCATATTATAAGATATCTATGATTCTGCTATTACTAGGATATATAGTACAACTACTACTAATAGTAATGATAATAGTAATGGTGCCACAGCTGCAACAATAATGGTACACTGATAATTTTTCAAGGTCACTTTAGGTTGTTCTAACACTTTCTCCTATCTACAGATTCAATTGCTGACTACTGAACTTTCACATTCTTAATGAATTAGCATTTCCTCTCCAAAACTTATCCACATGCAAAATTAAAACCAAGCTGAAAATGATTGAGTATTATACATACTGTAAATTAGTTTTGTATTAAGTTGAACTATGCCTTCAGCTTAAAAATCTCCTGTTATTTGTGATGTTTGATATGGAATTCCCCATCTGACTGTATTGCTTTGAACCGTTTCTTGTTAAGAAGATAGCACTGAAAAAGACACGTTGTGTATGTAATTATTTTAAGGAAAATACATTCTATTAGTTATGAAAAGCCAACTACTATGTGTTTTAAAGCATGGTATGCTATTGGGGATTCTCTGCGTATGTTTTACTGCCTTGCATTTAAATAATATGTTCAATGTCCAAACATCTAGAATCTTTATCAGATATTAAATGAAGATGCAAATAATCATTTTGGAGTTTGTGCAGCAGCTTAGTAATGTTTCCTTCTATTACACAGAATACTACAGTTTCGTCTCTATAAAAAAAAATTCAAGGAGACTTTGAGGCCTTATGATGTAAAGGATGTGATAGAGCAATACTCAGCAGGGCATCTTGACATGCTTTCCAGAATAAAGTATCTTCAGGCAAGGTAAGAATCCTCCGGGGAGTGGGGAAAATGTAGAACTGTGCTGGCAAAGGTGTAGTTGGTCTGCGTGTGTATAAGGCCACCTAGAAGCTGTCTTTGCGCAGCATAGCTAATCTATCAGAAAGCCTCTTCCCCAAAGAGTAAAGGTGAGTGAGCAGCTAGCTGGGGTAGCTTCAGCAGGAGAGGGCACTGGTTCATATGTAGAACACAGTAATCAAAAATCCTGGGAATTTTTTTGACTGTTGTCTCACTTGATTGTAGTGAATTTTTCCCCTTCTCCCCTTTTTTCCGATGATCAACAAAAGCTATAGTTGCACATATAGTTGCACAGAGCTTTCCTTTGGTCTGGTTTATCTGTTGAACTCTGCATAGTGAAACATCTAATACAAGTTCAAAAAATGCATTAGTGCAAAAGGTTTTAAATCCCCTCAAATGTAAATTGATATATATGAAAATACCTTTTTTGAGCTCAGATGTTGAGGAGAGCTCATGATGTCAGAAATCTGTTCCTGCAATGTGGTCTACATGCCCTGTACTGGACATCATTCCTCTAACTTAGACTGAGCTGTTACATGATTTTCAGCAGCAGGTTTGCTGCTTTTTTTTTAACTTGCTTAAAGTTAAAAACTTAAAACTTAGCTTGCTTGTTTTTTTAACTGCTGGTAGTTGCAAAAGTTCTGCTGTGTTTATGCCTTTCTCACATTGTATTTATGGCAGAGCTCTGTGGGGCAAAGATAAATCCCAGGTGGTCCCAGGCAAGAATCACAGCACAGCCTCAGACCTGTGTTGTTCAGCTCAGCAGTATAAAGAAACACCAGTTGTGGAGGTCAAATTGTGTGAGATTCCTCTCATAGTTAATGGAGAGCGTGTCAGTGTAATTAATTGTGTTTGTGACACAACTCATTCCTCCTCCAGCCAGATTTGGTCAGATATTCCTTGCTCTCCCCAAAACATTTGTCACTGAGTTGTCTAAATCTTCAGTCACTATTTCCAGACAAAACTAGGTGAGTGAGTACTGCTGATTGTGTCTAAGAATAATTAGATGCCAAAGGAGTTTGATGGAGCACTGACTAATAGTCCAGCAGTACTTGAGTGCCTGGGAAATACCAAGTTTACTTTTTCAAGTTTTGCCTTGACTTTGTAAGGACTGTTTTCAAAACTCCTTTTTGAGCCTTTGCTACTGTGTGCTGCAGAGATGCATAGTAGGTTCTATCACGTGTTAGAATGTAGAGGTTGTCTTATGCAGTTGCACTTTTCTTTTTTTTTTTTTTTCAGAGTAGATATGATTTTTACACCTGGACCTCCATCTACTCCCAAGCATAAGAAATCCCAAAAGGGAGGAGCTTTTTCTTACCCTTCACAACAGTCTCCCAGGTGAAATTATTCTTAGTATTTTGCACAGACCAAAATGAGAATGTAAAGTTCACTCATACCAAAAAGCTTCATTAATTCAGTTATAACAGTGGTACATTAATGATACTAAGATATGTTGCTACCAGGTAGGTAAGTGTAAATGACTAGCTTCCCTAAGAACAATGTATAATGGATATCTAAATTTAGTGGCTTCTTAATTGTCTGGCTCAGCTTCTCTGTGTTTTGTAAATGTGATTTTATATGGTGTGAACATACAGTTGCTGAGGTACTGAATTTTTAGCATTCAATGAGTGAGATCAGTTAACAAAAATTTTAAAATTGCCAACAGTTTTATTGTAAGCCAGTTATCAACCTGAAGTAGAAGAAGTTTTATTGCAATCCCCATCAGAAGGCAAGCACAGAGTTTAAACTATTCTGCTTTTAAAACACCAATTGGAAGGAGTAACTGAAAATGAATTGCAAGAACATGTTTTTGGGTTTGAAAATTACAATGAGCTATTGTATCACTGCAATCCTGGTAGCAATAATTCTATAATAAATGACACTTTTTTCTGTTATTTTCATTTACCAATCTGTCGCTAAGTACCCAAGAAGAACCACAAAAAACTATCTACAATCTGTCTCCAAAGCTGTTACAGTTCCTCAGGACAAAAGTAATCTTACAGAAAATAAATTAACTTGTCTCTATATGGTTTATCCCACGCAGTAAAAAATCTGAATATGGAAATACAAAGACAGAGCCCTACATATGTGAAAGAGGCAATGATCATTTGGGAAATAAAGCAGATTGCAAAATTTGTATGATCCCTGTCCACGGTAACCCAACCTGCAAAATCTGACATGATTTAGTTATAGGTTTTGCTTTAAGATATTTTTTGCAGATATGAATTTCACCAGAAAAAGAGGACAGGAACTGAATATGAAACGAAAGTTTCAGGGAATGTCTTTTCTAAGTCATGTTCTCTATGCTTTGCCATAGATTTTCGAAAGACATAGATTTATTTAAAGTTCATTTGGAACACTTTACTTAAAAATTAATCTTAACATAACTATTCCAGATCTCACAGTATTATAAATCAACGTTCCTTGTTTAATCAGTGATCATCTTCTTTCCTCCTTATTCTGATATGTGAGCAGTAGGAAAATACACAGAACCACATAATTGTAAGTTTGGAAGGAAACTCTGGAGATCAACTCCTACCTAACTGGCTAAAGCAGGTTCCCTACAGTAGGTTGCAAAGGTCTCACTCTCAATACACTCTGAATAAAGCCTAGGGGCTTATAACATAGCAGAAAATTTATTCAGCAATCTATTTTAAATCTCCAGGGCAGAATGTCTCAGCTTTTCCACTCTTTCATTGTCTATTTGCTTTAATGAAATGGAGAAAAAAAACACTCAACCATGAAACTCGTATTCAAAGTCTTTTAAACACACTAATTGGAAAGAATTAGATTTCAAAATAGTGCTGTATCACATCTGTAGCCCTGCAGTCTATTACCTCAACATTTTTTCACAAGTCTACAATTATTCCACTAAATCTCAAACTAATTTTGTTTCCATTTTGAACTTTTTTGTTTAGCATTCATTTTGCCTTGATCTCTATCTTGATATTGAAAACAATATATTTTTAAACTCATGATCAGGAGTCAATTCTTTAGAAATTCATTGAAATTGTGTACAGTGATCTTTTTATCCTGTTTATCCAATCTTTTCTTAAGTGGGTCTCCAAGAAGCTGTACTAATATACCACCAAGATGACATTTAAGTTTTCTTACATAAAATACTCACTGTGATGCAAAGAAAAATAGAATGCTAACAGAGATATTAATTCTTTATAGAAATGATCCATATGTAGCCAAAGCATCTACAGTAGATACTGAAGACCAAAGTATGATGGGCAAATTTGTTAAAGTTGAACGACAGGTATGTAATTTCACATCCATGATGGAGAATAAATTGATATGAATTCTATGTGACTTATGCAGATTTGTACCGTTGAAGATCAAGGGTCATACAGGTTTGTACAAATGATCACAGAAGTATAAGATTAGTGTTCTGTGAAATAAATTAATTACTTGGGAAGTATGCCTTTTGAGACCTGTTGAATGAATATAATAATGTATGGTAGCATACCATAACAACAGTGCTTAGGTGGGACTTTTTCACCCCTTTAAACTCCAATCTATCCATGGTGTTTTGGCATGAGTACAGCCTTCTTTAGAAGAGTTTGGCACTTTAAAGGATTGCTTCCTCTGGTATTTTGATCCCTCTTTTTGCATTGTAGCTGCTTGTTTAATGACACTCTTATTTTTAAAATAATGAAGATGGAGTCAAGGGGATCTGTCAGTTCTTATCATGTAATGTAAATGTTCAGGTGCAACGTGCTATCAAAGATAGTACTGATATGTAACCCTCATGTTGTGGGACTGCTCAGAGTTAGTAAAATTGGTATGCAAAGGTAATTTCATCTGTCACATTTTGGTAATAGCTTTTTACTGTATGCTGTCAAGACTTCGGTCATAATGCCATAGACAGTGGACTGCCAAATGTGCAGCAATGCTAAAAAAATATTTGACACAATTCATAGTGACTGATCTTAATTTGAAGCAATTAGGAGATGAACTGGCATTCACTGCAGTCCAGCTTCCAAGGGAAGTCATGATTATATGATATCATCTACTTGCCTCCATGACCAATAAAGATGTCAGTGCAGTGGTGGGCAGTGCACCTACGGAAGCACTGACTGTTTCACTGAACAACTGACTTGAGATTATATGATAAAATTGGTATTTTTCAGGTAAATGACATGGGGAAGAAATTGGATTTTCTTGTTGATATGCATATGCATCATATGGAACAGTTGCAAATACAAGTTGCTGAGATAAGTCCATTGAAAGAAACTGCTTCTCCCTCAAAGGAAAAGAGAGAAGAAAACAAGTATTCCGAATTAAAAACAGTAATCTACAAATACGCTGATCAGTGCTCTCATGAAACTCCTTACAACTTCCAGCAAGTTCCAGTCAACAAAGTCAGTCCTTATGGTTTCTCAGCGCGTGGTCACATGACTCATTCACAACCTTTATCTACAGGTGGGCAAAACTCTGGCAAACTGCAAGCTACACCTTCCTCAACTTCATATGCAGAAAGGCCAACAGTTCTGCCTATATTTACATTAATGGACTCCCAGGTTAGCTACCACTCCCAAGGAGACCTGCAAAGCCCTTACTCAGATAAAGTGTCTCCAAGGCAGAGGAGGAGCTTGACAAGAGACAGCGATACCCCATTGTCCCTTCTCTCTGTCAACCACGAGGAACTTGAGCGCTCTCCAAGTGGCTTCAGTATCTCTCAAGACAGAGATGATTTCCCATTTGGCCCCAATGGGGGATCTGCGTGGATGAGAGAGAAACGCTATCTAGCAGAGGGGGAAACAGACACAGACACCGACCCTTTTACACCAAGTGGCTCCATGCCTTTGTCTTCAACAGGGGATGGGATTTCAGATTCAATATGGACCCCGTCAAATAAGCCAGTTTAAAAGTGCGTGGGGGGTAGTCACTGGCTGACTTCTCCGTGTAATGTAAGCATACTTTGTATATCTCACTTATTCTGCACCCAAAGCTTACTAGTTCAAAACACCGATGGCTGCATAAGATGCATGTGATATTAGTGGTAGTCATTCTGCACCATTTCATACAATTTACTAATGCAGTTTTTTTCATGCTACCAAAACTAAGGAGCTTAGTTTTGAGCATGGTTTGCATGACTTTACCCTATATAAATGGTACAGCTGATTTCTTCTACGATACACATCTATCTGATATTCTTCAGTACAACCAACAATGGTTTGGATTGGTAACAGCCAAGATATGGTCCTTGCTACACTTTGTAAACAGAGCAGCAAAGTCAAATTATTTTCAGGAGCACTATCCTTTTGTGAAAATAAAAAATCTGAATACATTTTCCAGTAAAAGTAAATAAATCTCTATCCAATCTTGCCAAAAGCATATAAGATTCAAAGCAGGGAAAAAGCTGTCGAAGTAAACGACCTCACTGAAACTATTTTGTAAACCGAATGTTTCTCTTGTGACCTATTATACAACTACCTATGAAATATAATGGTAAATTGAAATTAGGGGTAGAATTAAAAAAACCTACTGAGATCAGTTTTGGCTATTTAATTACGGCATAAATTCCTCAGACTACTTTGAAAATCACCACTGGTGATTGTAAAATTGCTGGAAATATGATTAGAAGCCTGTTTTGTAGAAAAACTTTTGCTAAGTCCATTTGTTTCTTATGGAGCCAAGGTTTCTCTCTGTTCCAAAACAAAAAAAGAAAAAAAAAATTTTTAAATTGCAGAGAAGCTCAGGTTTATACTCTCCACTCTTTTATTGAGTTATGTGATGTTAAGTTCCACAACAAAAATGTTCTTCAGTTTCCCAGTGTGTTAATTTGGATTTGTAGTTACATTAATAGAGGTTGTGAGACTCAGTTCCCCAATATTTGTGCTTTGAGTTTCTCAGATCTGCAGAGTAACACTTATCTGTTCCCTCGGAGCTCCACAGTGCAGGAAGATGTCAGTGAATGGCTTAAAGTTTATTTTTGAAATGAACAGCTCCAAATCCATGCATGGCAGTCATATCAGTGTACAAATAAATATATACCAGTATTTTGTCCTGTGCCTGAGCAGCAGTGGTGTAAGTTTACTCCTTAGGCTTCATCCAAACAATTCCTGTGCAAATTGGAAATTTCATTGAGAGAGACAGGGAAAACAGTCCAGCCCACTGAGTACAGGGCAGAAATGAACCTGAGATCTCACCACCACAATAGGAATGCAGTATCTATACTGCTAGCGAAATGCACCCTATCCAAATATCCTATGCAGAATCTCAATCCAGTGTCCATTAAATAACATCCATTTGATGTCAATTTCAATTGCTATGCACTCTTTACAGCAAGTGGAAAACTAATCTGAACAGTCAGTGAGCACAGGGTACAAGAACCAAAGCATGCACCTTCTTTATGATTTAATTAATTGCACCTTTAACTTGATTGTATACAATGACCAATTTTCTACTGACTTCAAAGTGAGCAGAGAGTGATCTGCTGTGATGTGAACATATCACAGACACCCATAGTTAGTGGATGAAAATCACCCCATCATCCAAGGTGCAGCTTCTGCCATAGCTCCTGCCCACCTCCTGCTATGAATGAGTTCTGCCACTCCAGATATCTAATAGCTCTACCATCATGGTTGGAGTGCTGACCAAGGAAGACATGAGGATATGACTAGAAAGGATGTTTGAAAGTGAGTTTTCTGTAGTGGCTGTACTACTAGGCACTGTTGGCCCATGCAATTAGAGGACAAGAAAGAGGTGCCTTAAATGTATTCCCATGTATGTCTGTAAATGGGAATAGCACAGGCCTGGGTGGAGTATATTTCAGTGAAGGATACCTTGTTGGGTTTTGACCACTTTGTCAGCAAGTCTATGTTGATTCTTCAGTGTTGTTGACATTTCATGATAGTCATTCCATTTGGGGAACTTCTACTCTGTTCCAGATAACAGGCATAGTCTTCATTCTTTATTTAAGAGCTACCTAAAATATTAGGATCTTCTTACTCTAATATTTCATCTGCTTCATAAGCTAAAATCATGATGCAGCTTTCTTGATCAGATCTTCAGGGAGAAGAAATACTTGCAATTACTTGAGTAAATAGAGTACACCAATTACAGCCTTTGAAGACTTTGCTGAGTCCAATAACTGAGCTGATGTGAGGCCAATAACGAGGTACAATTTTAGTCATTAGTTATTTGACAGAATAGCTGTTCATCTGAAAGATAGTCTCTCTTTGTTGCAGTTTAATGGCTAAAATCAGTGAGAATAAAACTAGCTGCAAAACTGTAATTCGTTATAATTTGTCACGTTGTGAAAAATTATTTGACTATCAATGATTTTTGGAAACACCTTTATTGTACCTACTGCAGACTTTTCAATACAGTAGTATTTATCAGTGGCCCTCCTGTGATGAATGAAAAATGAAAACTTATCTTAATATTGCTAGACTTCTGGACTTATGTTGCTTCACTTTTGTGTGTCTGGTGCTGGGCATTCCTACTGATTTCAGTGGAGATTGGCACGTCTTAAAATGTTTTCTAGATCTGAGCAATCAAAAATCAAGGCATCTCACAAACAAGGGTAAATGAGGTTTTTTTTGTGAATGTCTTTGTTATGCATTTATGCATAAGTATGCAGTTACATAGTTCTCTGCCCAATTTCCCCTCCAATTCTTCAGTTCAGGTTTCTAATCTCGCTCAAAGAAGGTCATTCAAAGGTAATATTTTTTCAGTATTAAGTCTGGCTGAAAATGCATAAATCAATTCATTATAAAGGTATATTCATTTCAAGAGAGAATCCAAGCAAGGGCAGATGTTTGGATCAGTCTTCTCTGTGTACTGAAGTGCAGACCTAAGGAAAGCAGGATTTGCGCTACGCTACATTCTGTACTCATAACAGCTGAACTGCCTTCAAGTAGGGTTGTAAGCACCAATTTACCATATGTAGGTTAAAAATACAGGTCAGATGTCTGTAGTTACATCATGAAATATTTAATGACATGTTAAGTTGCCAGCTAAGGCCTTGTAGAAGGTGCTAGTGGCAAGCTCAGCAAGGCCCTGTGCTGCAGACCTCTCTGAATTCTCTAGAAGAGATGCATGGGGAGAGCCAAGAAGGGTCTGATGAGATTACTATTATTATTATTATTATTATTATTATTATTATTATTATTATTATTATTATTATTTATCCAGTGCATTTATTTCCACTGAAGTCGGTCACTGGTCACTTCAGAAGGGTGTTATGCTCAACAGCAGTGTTCTCCTGCATCATCTGGATTCAAAATTGGGTGAGCACTCATTCTACTCTTAGTGCTGGCAACATAAATGTGTCCAGATGTCACCAGCAAGGTGAGACCTGGTGGTCATCTCAGATGATCTCTGGGATGTGTACCAAAACTTCATCAGACTGCACTTCAGTTTGAGTCCAGGGAGTGCATTAATCAAGGAGCACCATTTGTGTGTCTGCCATAGACACTGGGCACTGCATAATAAACTATCTGTGATGTTGGCCTTGGCATCATTTAAAAGGTCAGGGCCTGTATTTTGTAGTAGGTTTACCACAAAAAAGGAAGCATTCTCAGTGTCAGGTGAGAGTGGCCTCTGTGCTCACGTTGCTTTTCATATTAGGCATTAATGTAAATGAATAAATGAGATTTATTTGATCTTTCATTAGTACGTGACATTTCAGTTTAACAGCTATTAGTTTTCATAGGTTCCTATCTTTCCATCATCTTTCTTTCCATTTAGTTTACATTAAATAGAGTTATTTACTGGAATCTGCTCTTGGCTGACTGATTTCCTACAAGTAATCAAGGATCCATTTCAGACCTTGAAATGTTTTTCTTAATTAGGAAGTGTGGGATTTTCCTCTGCTCTCCTTGAAGTCACTGAGAAACCTTCTCAAACTGTTGCACTGGATCAGGATGAAGTCCTAATCTGCCTTTATTTATGAATTTCCTTGTGAAAACACTGGGAAACAGTTTTTTTAGCTATGCTTTTACACTGATTTTTCTGTCACTATAAATAAAGCTCATCTGTGAGTTTTTGAAGTAGTACGTATGTTTATATTGAGTACCTCGCTTTGCTGCATTATCATCAATCGATCTTCCTCAATTTAGATTCAAACCAAGAACATTTAATTACTGCAGAAATGAATGCCTAGTCTAAGTACGCAGTTGTAGAAAATGTGTTTCGTGCTCCATTTAGGAAGTTAATCCTTTCATAAAACATCTGATCAGGTAACGGCTGCTGTTCTTGCCTTGGCTTTTCCCTGCACTGGATCAATTGGTTTGGCTCCTGTCAAGATATATAGGAGTAAACCAAATGGAGAGATTGATAGGATCTATCCCTAAACTGACTTTGGATATATTTGTTCTATTCTTACACCTAACTTTGCTGCATTGTTACGGTTCAGAGTGGAAACAGTTTTGTATTTTTCTGCTTCAAATTGTGTGGCCCAGTAAGGCTGCAACCTAATTCCCACTGAACCATGCATACTGGGGCTGCTAACTCATGGCCTTCATGCAAGGGTCACATGCTTGCCTTCAGGCAAGCATCACATTCCAATCAGCTTGCAGGATCAGAGCCTAAAGTGATCAGAAAATGCAGGATAGGGTGCAAATTCAGTCCTGCCGAGGGCCCTGGCGTTTCAGGAGCTGGATCTGTCCTGCTCAGTGCAAAACATGTAAGAAAGAGCCAGATCTTGATATCTGTTAAGGGAAATCTTAATATATGTTAATGATGGAGATCTTGATATATGTTAATGCTGTGGGAGCGCCCCACAGCTCTCTCCATTAAGCTTTAGGTGCAAACCTAAATGTTCACGAATTTGGAATGGTATCACTTTTTGAGAAACTCCCCTGAATGTGAGCGTTGCCTTTCGAAGACCATTTTCAGAGGTTCAGAGGAACAAGGGGCCATTTTCAAGTGTCTGCAGCTGGGCACTATGAGAATTAAGACCCGGGATATCACTATTGCTCCTGACTATTTAGGCTGTAAGATCTGATCCTTCCCAATTCAGCTTTTAGCAGCTTCTGTCTGAAGTGAAGTGAAGCAAAATTCTGGAAGCAGCATCCTATCTCCATCCTGAGAATATGCTGAGACTGAAGGTTACATCGCCAACTGCATTTTGTTTTCTAGTTATGGCATCTTATTATTACTAGTATTTGTGCCTTGCTCACTGATATTTTCTCCATGCTACAAAGATGCTTTTCAGATTCTGGCTGACAAGGGAACACAACTTTTATACAAGTGGCCTTTAGTGCTCTTTATAATATTATTTATTGTAATTTTTAAACTGTATGTGTAATTTATATTCTGGCACTGTCCAATATTTGAACAACTTTAATATGTTTATTTCAATATATTATGCAAACAATACTTCTTAACTGATTTTTTATGTTCCGTCTTTAAAAACTGCACCACTTATTAATAAATAGAAATTTCAATTATGATGTGGATATATATATATATTTCTTTTCATTTAAACACACATTCAATGAGAATATGTCAAACGTTCACTCAGATAAGACACTGGCATAAGATCTTCCATGCACAACTGAATTAAAAATATGTTTGATTATGTTTCTACACTTGGTCCTGTTATAACACAATGCATGGTCACATTATTTGTGACTTCTTTGATTTATTACTGATTTGTTATTGATTTTATATGTCCTGAACAAGACAGAGCACATGAAACAAAATGCAACGACAAAGAGTTTGGGGCTGTTCAGCCTGGAGAAGAGAAGGCTCCGGGGAGACCTGGCCTGTCAGTATCTAAAGGAGGCTCTAAGAAATAAGGGGATAGATGTTTTAGCAGGATTTGTTGTGATGGGAAAAGGGGAAATGATTTCAAACTAAGAGGAGAGATTGCCATTGGATACAAAAAAAAAACCCTGTTGTTTTTTTTTGTTTTGTTTTGTTTTTTTACGATAAGAGTGGTGAACCACTGGAACAGGTTGCCCAGAGAGGTGATAGATATCCCTGGGTGGGACTGTGAGCAACCAGATGTGGCTGTGTATGTTGCTGTTCACCAAAGGGGAATTAGACCAGATGACCTTTAAAGATCCCTTCCAACTCAAACTATTCTATCATTCTGTGAGCATAACCTCTTTCCAAAAATATGACTGAACTGATTGGGATAATTTTAATTTCCTTCAGCATCAAGTTTTTTGCCAAGCTCTGCTTAAAAATTGAAATGCAACCTAAGAATAATTCTTTATTTTTTGTGGTATGTAAAATATATATTCAGCATTTAATTCTGTTTCTTGTCTGATTTCTATATCCCTGTAAAATGGGAAAAACAAAAAATCCTGAAGTATCACAGCATCCAATAATTGCTGTTTTATTTTGTTTGTCTTTTTTGGTTTGCTTGTTTTTAAAAAAATATTAATTTAAATAGTGCCAGGATTTTATGGACAAGTTCTAACAAACTTTCTGAAGATTGACACCAATTTTTCTAAAATGAACCTACTAGAGGTGCTGTGAATCTCTTCAGTTATTCACAATGAAAAAGTACAATGCTAGTCTTTTCTTAGTCCATGGAAATAAGGCAAATACAAAGGTACTTCAAGTGTATTCACATCACTTTATAGCCAGTACTGCCATGTATGGACAGTACTTAGCAATGAAGGATTCAGTTTGAACTGAATGCAGGAGTATTTTTCTGCCAAACAAAGCAACAACAGCAGTGACTTTTAAATGGGTATTTCATGGACCTAAAAGGAGAACCACCCATATTTTATTCACCTGAACAAATACATTGCCTTAAAATTTCCCTTTGGCAGCCACCCAAATGCACAAGCTTGCCAAATCACTGGATTTTGTTTTGACCTTAGTAATGTTTTTCTAAAAAAATGAATTCTTAAATGGGAACAAGATACGATATCCATCTTCTGACAGAGCCCTGTTAATATCCAAGGAGCTTCCTACTTCTGCAGCAGGCTCTGATTAGATATACACTGGAATGCTGTGATTGTGTATGATTTGTCCTAGGGCTTGGCAGAGTGTGGCCAAGACTTCTTAATGATTTAGTAAGAGTAAGTACTGATGAATCAGTTAAAGGTCAACCAGGAGATCAGGCCCAGTCAGCATGGACTTTTGAATGGTAGATCCTGTCTGACAAACCTGATTTTATTCTACGACAAGGTGACCCGCTTGGTGGATGAAGGTAAGGCTTTTGATGTGGTTTACCTGTACTTCAGTAAAGCCTTTGACACTGTCCCCCACAACATCCTCATGGAGGATGCTGTCTGCCCATGGTTTGGATGAGCATACGCTCCACTGGGTGAAACACTGGCTGGATGGCTGGGTCCAAAGAGTTGGGGTCAATGGAGTTAAATCCAGTTGGCATCTGGCCACAAGCAGTGTCCTCCAGGGCTCTCAGTACTGGGGCCGCTTCTATTTAACATCTTTATTAACAATCTTGATGAGGGGGTTGAGTGCACAAGACCTGAGCATTGGTGAGACCTCACCTCGAGTACTGTGTTCAGTTTTGGCACCTCAGTACAGAAAGGACACTGAGGTGCTGGAGCAGGTCCAAAGAAGGGCAACAAGGTTTGTGAAGGGCTTGGAGAGTCTGCCCTAGGAGGAGAGACTGAAGTAACTGGGGCTGTTTAGCCTGGGGAAAAGGAGGCTGAGGGGAGGTCTTATTGCTCTCTTCCAATATCTGAAAGGTGCTTACAGCAAGAGTGGGATTGGTCTCTTCTCACTGGTGACAGGACAAGGGGAAATGGGCTTAAATTGCACCAAGATAAGATTAGGTTAGATATCGGGAAACAGTTCTTTACAGAAAGGGCTGTTAAGTGCTGGAATAATCTCCAGGTGGTTGAGTCACCATCCCTGGATGTGTTTAAAAGCTGTTTGGATGTGGAGCTCGGGGACGTGATTTAGTGGAGGGTTGTTAGAGTTAAGGTAGTATGGTTAGGTCATGGTTGGATTCAGTAATCTTTAAGGTCTTTTACAACCTGAGTGATTCTATGATTCTGTGGTTTTATGAATCCAGTACAGTCCAAGCAATGATATCAGGAATGGTGGTTTCTTCACTTCTCCAAGCACATACTGCTCTGAGTACATCCTTCCCTTTCGTCTCAGAAAAGTTACCAGGGAGCTTATATTTCAGCTCTCTTTCCACAGATTTGAAAACTAGATCATTAAAAAATGGCTTTTAGATGATGTTGAACACTGGATCATGGAAAAGGGAAGGAGTTTTGACAACCAAGTCTCATGGCTCTGACCAGCAAGAGAGCTAGACTGCCATTAACCATCAAACAGATGGCCCTGGTAGCTGGTAGATCAGGACAGCTCCACAGCTTCTCTCCTCTTCCTTGCATCAGACCAAGCCTTTTGAAAAAGTAAAGCAATATAAGATGTGTTCTGAGTGTTTTGGCAGGTTTGCAGGGACCAGCTGTGTCTGACACGTATCAGAAATACCAACACAGGGTAAATGATTAACTCTATTCTATGTCCTGGACTGCTGTAAATGCTCTGTATCTAATCTGATCAAAGCCTTATGAGTCTTGTGGTTTACAAATACAAACTACTGGTCACTGACTATTTTCTTTGGAAGCTTCAGAGGAACTGTGCAAGGTATTGTGTGAGTCATTAACAATCTTATGGGATCTATATACCATGCAAAGAAAGAAGCAAAACCATCAGTGCCCACCAGAAATGAACTGGTTTGAGATTCAGCATATTCCCTGCAGCTCCCATCTTAATTTATGAACCGGAGCTGCAAAGTTCGTGCAATAGCTTTTCTGGAGAAACATTTATGCTGGAATATTTGCTTTGCAGAAAAATGACTGCAATATCTTTGTTCTTTTCATGACTATGCAATGAGTGTATCTCAGTAAATAAGTTTCACTCTATTCACTCAGGCTGCTCGTCTGCCTCTGCTTTGTTTTTCTTCTTGTTACAACAAGTCAATGATTTTGCTGAAGAATGGAGTAATACCCAGCTCCTCAGTTCCCATTAATTCTTCTTTCATGGGACAAGTAATAGCTGTCTGCAGCTGATGGAATTCTGGGTGTCCCTGGTGCAAGCAAAGGTTGGCCTTCTTAACCAAGTGAATCTCAAACACTTTAAATAAACGTCTTAGCTACTTTTTACATAAATATATAGAACATTCTTACTGGAATAATTCAAGTTGAATGACTGCAGATTTTGATGATTATTCTTTTCAGGGTTTTTTGAGGTGCTAGTGCCGATTTTAGCAAAATCTCAATGAAAAATGTAAAAGAAATTCTGTTGCAAAGAACAGAATTCATTTGCAATTCTAACTAAATTAAATGGGAAAGACATTTTAGTGATAGGAATAAATAGATGCTAATATACATAAATAATTGATATTTTAAGAGAGATTTTTTTTCACTATTCCAAAAATGAATTTTACTCTTCCTAAAGAAGAGTAACAAAGAAACATCATTAAATTTAGAGAATTGTCCTTAATGGAGTTTGTAAAAAAAAAGAATAAATATTCTTATATCTTCTGACATGTAGCTTCAGATGAAAAGAAATTTTGTAGAGCTTTGTTTCAGAAAAAATACTGCAAGAAAGAAATGGTGTATTGCCTCCACACTGTATTCTCAGCCTACGGAGAGATAAAGTACCAACACTGAGACTCCCCTTTCTCCTTCCTTCCCAGTCTTCTCTCTTACAGGTAAATCACAGGTTTTATTCGCAGCATTTATTTAGCTTGTGTTAGTGGGAGATTTCTCCTGCATAGCCTTCAGTAAACAAATGCATTTGCATGACAACTGACATGAATGATGTATCTATATTGTATTGCTGAGAACACACTAAAAATGACTTTTCTTATTCTGGATTTTGAGATGCTAGCTATGGACATAGTTCTGTCACACAAAGAGACAGTAGATAAAGAGTGCACGTAAAGTCTATACTCCTGAGAAAGCTGCTTGCTCTGAGTGATGCTCTGAGTGAGAACACGGCATTGTCCTGAAGAGTCCAAGCTGGGGCTGAACAATGTCCCTGCCTGGTCACCTGAGCATTGCTCTGCAGCTGAGCAAAGTTAAAATTACAGGGTCCCAGGGTAGAACACAGCACGAGATACAACCTGTTGAAAGTCAAATTATCCTCATAGCCAAACATCAAACAATTGGAACAGATCCCGGCGCACCCATTTTCTTGGCTATACCTGTTTTTGTCAGCTGTCACAGAGAGGACTTTCATTCCAGTCTTGTTCATGAGATATCAAGCAATTGGTAATTAAGCCAGTAAATGCAAGGTGAGTCTAGTCAATGAGAAAATGTTTCCCAATTCCTCATTTAGTAATGATTCACACAAAAAAAAAGATAATTCTAGATGCAATAACATCTAATTGGTTACAACACAATACATATTTTCATGTATTATAGAATTACAGAATCATTAAGGAAAAGACCGCTAAGGTCATCTAATCCAACCATGAACCCAACACCACCATCCCCATTAATCCTCAGTGCCACATTTACTCTTTTCTTAAACACCTCCAGAGATGATGGCTCCACCATCACCCTGAGCAGCCTGTTCCAATATTTGTCCCTTCTTTATGAGAAGAAATTTTCCAAAATATCCAAACTAAACATCCCCTGACACAACTTAAGGTCAAACTGAAAGGCAAAGTGAAAGAAGATAAAGATGAGCATGCACGCGTGTGCACCTGCCAGTTTCATATTTACCAGGTATAATTCTGTTAAATGTTGCCTTCCAGGTTCTGAAGTTCTTGCTGAAGTGCAGGTGAAGACACCACCCTACCATACACATAACATGATCTATAATTTTATTTTCTGTAGGAAACCAGGAACCCCTCAAAATAAGATTGAAATCTGAAAAATACCAGTGATTTTGCTGGACAACAGCATTCATTGCTTCAGTTGGTGGAAGTGCAAGACTAGGACAGTACAAGAGGTTAATGAGGTTAATGAAATGAAAACAAAAAAAGCCTGCTAACACACTAGTTACCCAAGGAACAGCTAAGTATTGAGTATTGCTTGGAAGCATACGCCGTTCCTTTAGCTCAAGTGTCCATACTATTTGTAGGACCAAGACACTGAGAGTACAGACCCAGAGCACTCCTGAACTGGGCCAGTCTGAAGCCCCAACATTTCCCAAGGTGTGTTTGGGAACTGAGGAAAGGCCAGAGACCATTCCTAACAGTCAGTTTATATGCATCGTGTCTGCCAGGTCTTCTTTATGGCCTCTGTTTATAACAGGGATCAGGAATATTTTTCTTTTGAGTTTTTAAGCTGGTCCCTAGAGAACCTTTTATTCCATGGACTAACTGATCATGAGTTCATTTTGTTTTTCCCTCTTTGCTCTGTTTGCTGTAAGAATTTGAATGACAGCAGTATTCACATGTTTTGGTCTCTTGTAGCCTATGCTAAAGCTAGTGAATGAATGATTATCTAGTTTTAATCAAGTTGGGTTTAAATCCACTGATTTCAGAGGAACCATTTGCAGTCCACCAGAGTAAATGAGAGCAAAACTTCAGTGATAGCTTCAAATGATGATCATCTCTTGGCTTATGTAATTGTCACTCAGAACCACTGAAAGTGACCTATATCATTATAACCAGCTCTCTCTTCGTTTCCCATCACTTCACCCCAATGCCAGGCAGTTTTCTGGTTAATCTCTCCTTTTCTTCCTTTTTATTTTCTACAGTAAATACACACATCAGGTATCTTCGCAATTCTCTAAGCAACACCTTGTTAAATTGCTACCCCAAGCATAACAAAGCTTTTTCAGAAGGTCTTCACCTGGCCTACCTCTACCTTTCACATGTGAAATTGCAGTAAAATGAGCTGTCCCTTTAAAAGGGGAAAAAAAAAAAAAACAGCCATCCTTCTACTTTGCAGTTCAAGTAGTTACTGCCAAAAGGATCTTCCAGTCCTAACTTAGTGTGCCACAGATTAATTCCATGAGGGATTCAACAGGCACTTTGTTTTCTTATGATTGTGTTACCTTCAGTTGGTCCTTCTGGGATTAGGATGACAATTTTTACAAGATTTTGAAGCAAGATTACCGAGTTTGTCTACTCCAAGTCTTTCACTAAGTGATTATTAAAACCTGGTGATAGCCTCCTGATCTATATAGGCTCTGAAGATAATCATCTTTGTCAAGAGAAGTTGGGTAAGTTGATATCAGTTATTCCAAATCTCAGTACT
Source organism: Oreortyx pictus (assembly GCA_036925125.1). Taxonomy (NCBI): domain Eukaryota; kingdom Metazoa; phylum Chordata; class Aves; order Galliformes; family Odontophoridae; genus Oreortyx; species Oreortyx pictus. Next base: position 8,004,819 of record JAUPFR010000003.1, read on the forward strand.
TTCAAATGTACTTGGAAGGAATCGTATTACCTGCACTACTATTGCTGACCGAGAACATAAAAAATGAACTTTATTTTTATTACAGTTGTCTAACTTTCATACAAATAAACCTAAGCTTAAAAAGGGGTTATAGTGATTTAATGAAACGTGTAATTCTAACAGAGGCATATTTTCATACTAACATGGAATATTTCTTTAGACTGGGTGTATCATGGTGTGCTTAAAATGAGAGGTGACCTTTAGATGGTGAGACTGAACAAAGGTAAGGAAATTAACACTCAAGGAATTTCCTTTTTTGAAAAAAATTCTTTGGTCTCTTTAATTTCACATTGTTCTGTTTGATGTGAAGGTATGGGAAAACTACTTGATATCTGTTTGCATTCTGTTTGTACAGGGGAAAAAGGAAAACAGTTCTAAGTTCATGTTTGCCCCCTGCATTAAAATGAGTTCAAATGAAGCATAGCATGTAACCACGTTGTTTTTAAGTTGCTGTTAATCTAGAATAGCATAGAGGCAATTAATAGGAGGTCCTCATAAGTGGCTAAGTGGAATCTGAACTGCGTTAAACTTTCTAGTTCAGCAGTTCAGAAAACTCTGGATCGACAATTCTGAGTAAAATGTATTCTAGTATTGTTCAGCTTAAAATCAATACAAGAGGTGGATTATTACATCCAGTAGAGGTTAAGAAGAATTTGTAGCTGAAAGCCTGACCTGAAGCCTGTATCAGATAATTATTTGAAAGGCATACATTAACTGAAAGTCAGTTTATGGGACTTGCGTGTCTGATTGTGGTTGTGTGACACCTGTTCCCCAAAAAGGACTATGAATTTTGCTATCATTTGAAGTGGCACCTGTTAGTGATTTTGAACTGGAGTACAGAAAAGTTTTCCTATTTATAATCTGGACTCTATTTCAGTCATCACAGTAGTGTTGCACTGGCAAACAAAAGAGATACAGCTACAAAGTAGTAAAGTCCTGTCCTGATTAAAAAAATTAAATCAGATAATCACAGTAATACAAACATGGCATATATCATAAGAGCTAATATTACTAAGATGCACAGAGCTCAGAGTTAAGATGGCTCATGCAGAAGTTCTAAGAGAATTTTTCACAGATGTCTTTAAAATTTATTTGGATAGCACAGCTGTGTTAATGCTTGAAAAGATTTTGGAAAGCAGTGTGAAAACCTAATGCTTCAAGTTTAAACCAGTCCCTAGATGCTGAGAAGTAGTGGCAGTGTTCACAATGCATTGTATTCTTAGTATTATAAGCATCTCTACAATTTCTTTTTAAGCACTTACAGTGACCAGGTGACACCACAGAGGTAAACCTGGAAATCAGTCAGAATGTTCTCCTATGACTGGAGAATTTTCTATTAATTCTGTAGCAACATTACTTAATATTTCAATTCTAGAACAGAATTTGGCTTATGATCCATCTTTCCAGGTTTCATTGGTGCTCTAATCATTAGATACCTTTCTTGATGGAGTCTACAATGACATCCCAGTTAAGTGTGCATGTAATGACCACACTAATGCCTGCTCTGAATTCCTGCTGCAAAACAGTGCTGTTTGCCTAGGTTCAGTGTGGTGTCGGTGTGGAGGAGTAGCACAGTGAGGCAAGGCAGAGAGCTGCAAAGTCAGGTGAGCAAGAAAGCACTTCTCAGTGCCTGTGGGATGCTTCTAAGCACAGCACTGTGCTTCTTTTTTTATTTTATTTTCTCTCTCTCTCTTTTAACAGCTCCTTTTTTCCTCTCTCTCTACGTGTTTTGTTATGGCAGTTCTTTCATTTGTCAGACTTCTCTCCCGTTCCTTGCCCCTCTGATATTTGCTCTCCCTAGCTCTGCGTTAGCACACTGCACCAAGTCCACTGCTAGACAATTTTCCCTGTCCTACGACCACAAACGGCAATGGGATAGTTTTAAATAAATTAGTAATGAGATCTGATCCACTTCAACAAAAGCACTGATCAAAATTTCCAGGGGGAGGTAAGTGGGGCAGGGGCTGTCCTCTTTTCCCACCTTCTGGATTTGGGACTCTCCCTTCCCACACAGACAAAATCTCAATGAAGGGCAGAAGTTTGGGCTCTTCTCCCAGCCTGAGCAGCAGAGACCCTCCAGACAAGGCCATCTTTATGTTGCAGGGGCAATGTAGTGGTATCAGTGTTGTCAGTGGTGTTTTTGTCCCTTGAATCAGCATGGACAGAGATAGCACAAGCAGTGCTGCCTGATCACACCATGTGCATAGGGAAGGGGTCACAAGGAATGCGTAGGCTGAGATCCATGGTACTCAAAAACAAAACTGTCATTGCAAAAACAGGTCTCATAGAGCTCAGGTGACCTCAGTCACACAGTCCAACAATCCTCTCAACCCACTTTCTCTGACTGAATGTACCATCCACTATAGCCCTTCTACTCCAAAATGTAAGTAGTTGCAACCTCCCTTGAGGCTGACTGCTTGGCTCTTCATACCACACTCTTGGCTATTCTGCTCAGACTGTGAAATCTGGAAATGTAATTTGGACAAGGCTTTGTCCCAGCCTCAGCCCATAGCCTGCATGTGCTATGCAGAAACTGTGGGTGAGCATAGGTTTGGAGTCAGGCAGATTGGATTAGACAAATAAACTTAATAGATAAGTACTACCTAGAAACTTTGCAAAGCTTTCAAATTTGCAGTGCTAGTGCTTAAACACTTCTGACCCATCAAGCAAGCAAATATAGATATTTCAAATACAGAACATTCTGTATCACTTCATTACCCCATGGAAGGATCTTTTTAAAAATGCTATGTACAAGTTAACTATTTTCACTATGCATCAATTCTCTAGTGAATTAAATATGGATAAGATGTTAAACATGTATTTCTAGTATTTCTTCACTGGTCATATCATTCTGGCACAAGGGTTAAGGAAATTGTACACTACAAGCAGTAACAATACCAAAACAGTATTTCTTCTTCTTAGAGCAGCCAAAACCACTGGAAACTGGAATCCATGATGCGGTGGCTCTATTGGCATATGCCAGCAAAGATGAGTCTGGGATTTCTATGTCTTTTTCTGGTTTGGAACATAGGTAAGGATGATGGTTTGGTGTTCCCTGGGGAATAACCACGATATTTCTTTTTTTAACTTCTCCCATGGCCTGAGAGATTTCTCCATTCTTACATTTAGAGGCTTGGTTCTCTGTTCTTTCACACTGCATGGGCGAGTCTGATGGTTTGTACCTACCAGCAAGATTGTCAGTTCAAATTTAGCACATACTAAGTGAGATGCTAATACAGCTGACTAGAACCATATGGGGAGACATGATTTGCAGACCTTGTACCATAGATTATCCACAGGTTATTTTTCACTTGTATATGTATGTAGATAGAGAGGAGAAATAGTCTGTCTTCTGTAGACGATGTAGATTTCTGTAAGAATAAGGAAAAGAATCCAGGTTTTACTTAGGTAAAACCAGCCAGACTATGAAGTCACATCTCCTTCTGCTGTTTCTGGTCCTCTAGCTTTCCTCTTGCTGAGGAAGGAACTGGTCCTACTGCCTGGTGAGAGCTCTGTCCACTGAGTTGTAGGACTGATCGGAGCACTACCACTGAGGTGAACCCTGCTCAGCACCAGCTCCATGGGAGTTGAACATAGCAAGTGTTGGCTCTTTTGGAGATGCTCTCAGCTCTCTACTGCTGGGTTGAGGAGCTTAAGCTAAGTCCTGCACTTCAACCTGTCTGCAGTGTCTGCATCACTACTTTGCATCTTGCCCTTGTTCATTATCAAGAGAATTCCAGAAAGGAGCCCTACCTGCTGAACCCTACTCCAATCTGTCCCCCAAACCACTGCCCTGAACATCTGCTCTTCATTACAAACTTACATGCAGCCCATGTAGATTCCTTTTGAGTTAGCCTCATTATACTTCATCCCTGTCACTCAGCGTTGAGTAGAAGCCCAGATCAAGCTGTGAAAACAGTTTTCTGTTAATTTTTGATTTTCATTCTTGAGTTAAGGGGGCAGACTCTGATATTTAATTCATTTTCCCCATTTAGCTGTCAGGTAATGAACCAGGCAGGTCTTCTGGGAAACATATTCCTAGGTACTTGATCTACTGCTGTTATGGATACTTGGTGTGCTGCTTTGCAGTGCTTGTGTCCATTGTTTTCTTTGCCATACTGAATAAGAGCAGTAAAGTAACCCCAACAGAAAGCTGCATTGATAAATATTTGGTAGCTCAACAGGGAAAATTTTTTCTCAGACTCTTTCTTTGCTTCACAGCTTCATGCGTAAGAAGAGATAACAAGAGAGAGAAGCAAACAGCAGTGCTGGCTACTGCAGGTAACATCAGCGCATCAGGAACCCTCGATCCCGTGTGTGGGCATTGATGGGAGTGGGATGCACTGTGCTGGGGGGTGGCATTTATCCTGTGGAGTCCAAATGCCAAAGTCACTCCTACTGCATGGGCTCTTTGCCCCAGCATATGGGGATCCTTGGCCAACTTGACCTCCATCTTTAAAGGAAATGAAGAGGAGGGGTCTCTGTAATTACTTTCTTCCCAGAGCCCTCTAACCAGAGGTGGCCTTCTCTGTTATCTCTGCTGGTATATGTTCCACAGTGCTCTGCACTGTCATTGCCACTCTCGTGAGTTCCAACACAGCTTCACACAAGCTTCATTTAGAACTAGTTAAAAATAATACTGATGTCATTGGAAAATTATATTTCTTTCCAAATTGGATTTTGCACTCATTCTGACTTTCTGTGCTTCTTTTTCCATCCTGCTCTGCTTTTCCTCTCTGTCATGCACTCACAGACCTCCTTGCACACACACACAGACACCGTGCCTCTCTGCTTCTTGATCACCTCATGGCAGGGAAGGAAAATGACATCTTTGGAAGCTCAGACCTGGGAAAAGAAGGCATGAAACGTCAACAGAAAGGAAACATATTTTTACTAAAAAGTATGATTCAGCCAGATCGAATTTAATCTGCAGTAGTATTGTAGCCATCAAGGTAACTGAAAAAGAAATGAAATCAGTGTTTACATCCTGATCCCATTTGTCACTGTGGAAAGGGGGATTTCCCAGATAATTTCCCCTCCATCTGTGGCCTCTGTTTTTCTCTTGGAAGGAAGCATGCATCATCAGTATGAGAGAGGATCAGGACACTGCTCCCTTCAGCCACCCTCAGCATGCTCAAGGCAGAAGGTGGCACAGAGCACTACTTAAATCCTGGATGCTATTGCAGTGCTCATTTTGTGTTGTGGTTTTTCCGAACTTGTCTCTGCCCTCCTGGAATATTCATTTCCTCAGCCCAATACGTAAACTGTTCATTTTGTGTTCTCCTTCTGGAAGCTTTTTGCCTTGTACAAGCAGGTGATTAGCAGGAATTTTCAGAGACTTTCTTTTCCAGAACTGCCGGCAAAGTCCGTCGATCTGGCTGCTGTTAACCTGACCGAGCTGGTGAATGGGATGCTGAGCACGGCACTCAGAGGTGACACTGCACTGGTCGGGGAGGTGACAGGCTGTCAGTGGCAGTAAAGAAGATAAAGAACTGGTGGTGTTAGCACGGGAAGCCACAAGTGCATGCTGTCTGTCTCCAAAATTCATTCTCAGAGCAAGTTAAGCTTGTAAATTTTAATGCAGACATCTGCCTGCCCCAAAGAATTTAGAAATTAGTGTGTTCATAGATAAGCACAGCATAATTACTTCTGGGATGCCTTTAGAAAGCACTAAATAATCCAGTGTAGGTTTGCTTGCTTGCTTTATTTATTTATTTTAAGTAGTACTGATGATCCATCTCTCAGTAGTAATGAAAAGGAATTGAGTCTCAAGCATCTGCATCATATCAGCATCTCAGGAGTCTTTTTTGAAATCAAATGAGCAGAGTCAAATTGTTCTGTTTGCATAATTTGTTCTAACTGCTAATCACATGGGCACATGTTTCTGCAGGTACCAAAAAGCTCTTCTCTTTGCTGAGCGTCACGTCCTACAGCTCATTTGCCTTCCACAAAGTGTCAGTCACCATTTATAACAGTGAGTGCATTTGCCCTGCTCTGCAGCTGTTCCCCTCATGTGACTGCACATCAAGACACCTATTTTCTCCATCCCTCTACAGTTTCTAGTCTGAAAAACGTTGACCCTGCCAAGTTCCCTATGCATTACTGCTACTGTTTAAACAACATGACAAACGACTTGACAGGTTGGTATACAAGAGTGGCTGGCAATCAAATGTGATTAAAATAGATTATTTCCTTTGGAGCTGAAGGCTGCAGCTGGTGTTCTGTAGTCTTTCCCCTTGTTAGTAGTCAATAGCCATTACTGATGACAAGTTGCTGCTACAAACCTCTGGTGAGATTTGATTGACTCCATCTAAAATGGCAGCTCCCAACCAGCCATCCTGGAAAGGGGCAACGAGTCAGGTGAGCACCATGGCTTACCTGTTGGGAAGGTAGCACTTTCCTCCTCAGAACACAAAAAATATTATCCCAAGGTGTCTTAAGATAACATATTAAAAATGCCAGGTTATCGTAGCCACTTTCACACTCCTGATAAAACCCACAGAGGATGAACCATAGAATTATAGAATTATTTGAGTTGGAAGGAGTCCTTAAAGGTCATCTAATTCAAATCTAATAGTTTTAAGTGTTTATCTACACTGATAGACTTCAATGCCTTCAACAAGGCCAACAGGAGAGCGGTGTAGGGATTAACACCTGCCTACAGTTGATTCACTTGTAGTCAGCATTCACGCCCTTTATCTGACTTCTGTGTCTGGTTACCATGGAATATCAAGAGCAGTTCAGCAACTGGAGACCAGAACCCATGTCCTGTAAGCTGCATGTGACAACATCCCCAAAGGCAGTACAGTGTCTTTCATGATTCTTTGTGGACATGTAGAACTCAGAAGTTTTAATGTATGATAACCAGCCAGTACTGAGTCCAAATCCAGAATATTTTCATGAACATTCCAGGCAGTGGAAATTGGGCCCTTCTCCAACTGCAAGAGGTAGTGTATGTCACTCCTTAAGTGAGAATGCTGACCAGTTAGAATCTGTTAGGCAGTTAATAAAAATCATGACAAATTCACCACTAGCCATTTTTTGACTTGGTAATGTCATCTGCACATCTGAAGCAGATCTCAGAAGATCTGGGCAGTCAGATGTCCCATGCATAGATAGACAGTATCACAGAATCTACAGGGCTGGGTTCATTTAAGTCTAAGCAGTCTTAGTAAATTGTTTTTTTGAACAGATAATCTCCATTTAAGTTTCCTTTTAGGAGCAGTGGTGCTGTTTTGGATATCACACTTGATAAGTTTCCACAGAGTATACTAATGTCTTACTAAGTCTACTCCTTTTCAGCAGAAAGGTTCTCAACTTTTAAATGTCTTACATTTTCACGTACAACCATGTATTCAAAATATGTCCACATTTATTTGTTTTCCAGCATCAATTTGGGATGCGTTTCAGTTATAATTTGTTTTGTTGTCTAGATTTCACTGCTTTACTTGTTGATATTATTGGAAACTCTACCAGTTATCTCACGGAAATTTTCAAATCTACTTCTATTCTCTCAGGTTTGCATTTCTTCTTTATTATTTATTGCTGCCTTATTAAGTCCTGGCATAGAAATGTGTTTAAAATCCTCTTGCTCTTATTCAGCATCATTTGTCTAGCAAAGCATGCCCTGTGCTTGTAGAAATATCCTCCTCAGAGTCACAAAAGTACGTAGTTGTTTATATATATATATATAAAATACAGACACATATGGGCAAAAGGATTTCCTATGAGTATCTTTTTCTTCAAAATTTTAGTAAATTATAATTGAGTGCTGGTATCTAAGGAGGTTTTGACCCCCAAGAAATAATTATATACAATATTTTCTGAAGATTTTTTTTTCTTTGTAAACAGACATGTAATTTAAAATTTTAATTAAATAGAAACATTTATCCAAGAACTACTGATATTTGGATTTCTTTGTCAAAATCGTATCTGAACAAAATTTTTTGTTCAGTTGTAGCTACATACCACTTCAGTTTTATGTTTTCAACTACTTAAGATGATATCATGTAGTGAAAACTAGTAACAATTATCTGTTTTGCATTTGTCTTTCAGTGCGTCAGAGCAATGATTCAGATTGTATCTACATCTGTGTGATGACAGGTCAAACAGGTAAATTCAAAATCCATTCCAACTCGATCACTGCCTTATTTATTTTCAGTGATGACATTAGAAACTAGTCCATCTTCACATTTTTATTCATTTATGTTTGCAGGGAGAAATCTGTCTGACTTTTGGGAAATACTAGATAAATCTCCTGTTATTAATTACACATTTTCCAGTAACACATCTTCTGACCTGGGTAAGCATATCCTGGAGAATAGAAAGAAACAGCAACTACAATGAAAACCATGTCTAGGTAGCAGTTGTAATGAATCTTCCGTCTCTGTCTTGCAAAACTAAGTAAATTCTACAGACATAATAATTTGATGAGCGTCTTCTTTTGCAGGAATAAAGAAACAGAGCTGGGCTGGTGAAGCCCTATGATGCTTTTGATCCAAATGAGTATCCGGGTTACCCAGAGAGATGTTGGGTGCTCTATCCCTGGAGACCTTCAAGGTCATGCTGGATCAGGCTCTGAGCAACCTGATCTAGTTATAGATGTCCCTGTTCCACACAGGGGAGTTGGACCAGATTACTTCTAAAGGTCCCCTCCAGCTCAGATGATTCTATGATCTGCCTTAGCCCTCAGCATAAATCTGCATTTATATGAGTAACATTCAGAAAGGAGTCAAACATGCTCATCCAGTGCACTTCATGGATATCCCACCTACCACTGACAAGAAGGCTTTGGAATCAGTGGCAGGATTATCTGTGTTGAAAGCTGCAGGATGTTTCTCACTTGCTATATAAAACATAGAACTAAATGATCAAGGGTACTTTGCTAAAAATAACTTCATTTTAAAATGAGAATAGTTGTTTCTTTCATGTCATAACCTGACTTACTTTGTTTTTACCATGCAATTTGCCATATATGCTGACTGTACTAACCCAACCTTCTCTTGTCTCAAAGATTTAGATTCATTTTTTTCAAGTTTCATGAAATCACAGGAAGACTCAAACAAAACCATGGATCCATCAGCAGAACATCTATGGACATTAAAAAGTAAGTAAATATTGTCAGTCTTAAACTTATATTATCCTTTGTTAATGTCTTGACAAGTGACAGCGTATCTTTGCTGCAAACTACTGTGACATTAAACTAAAGATAAAAGTTTGTCTTAAAAGCAGATCAAGCCATTAATTCTCTCAGTAGAAATAACAACATTAATCAAAGAACACAGAATCATGGAATGGCTTAGCTTGGAGAGGACATTAAAGACCATCTAGTTCCAAGTCCCTGCTGTAGACAGGGTTGCCACCCACCAGGCTGCCCAACCAATCTGACCTTGATTGGCTCCAAGGACAGGGAATTCACAGCTACTCTGGGCAGCCTGTGCTAGTGCCCTACCACCCTCACAATGTAGAATTCCCCCCTGAAATGCAATCTAAACCTCCCCCCTTCTTTTAGTTTAATACTACTCCCCCTTGTCATAACACCACCTACTCATGTAATAAGTTGATTTCCCTCCTGCTTAAAGTAATGGAAGGCTGCTATCATGTCTTCCCAGGGCCTTCTCTTCTCCAGGCTGGACATGCCCATCTCCTTCAGTCTTCATAGGAGAGGTGCTCCAGCTTTTGTTTTTTTCCCTGTTTGTTCATTTGTTTTTGAAAACTTGCATTTTGAAATATTTTGTTAAAATTTCCAACTTTGTCACTCTACATCTTCTCCTGGAAAGAAACAATAAAAGAAAAAATTTTAAATGAAGTAAAAAATTGAATCTGACCCCTTAGTGGAAGCATTTGATGAGTAGATGGGATTTTGTGTGTATTTTAGGATTTATTGTTTCCCAGCATGTAAGTCATGGTGGTACCCTCAGTCTTTCTGCTTCTTCAGATACCAGCACTCCTCTTACCCTTAAGGGAGAGGACAATCCCAACACAAGGCCTCCACCAGAGACAAAAATGGTTAGTATGAAGGCATCAGGGTTTCCACCACTGCACATGGACAATTCAAGACCACAAGGCACAGCTGGAGCTTATCCTGTTGCTGAGAGGACCTTAGTCACATCACCAGCCCTGCAGCCCAGCCCTGGTGAGTTCAGCATGGAGGACCAACACTCACTTTGCTCCATTAGTTCTGGAGTTTGTCCAGAAGCCCATCCCAAAACACATCTCAGAGGTGGAAGTTAGGAGGCCCTTCAGGGAGGCTTGCTCTGGGTCACTAGGGAGGAGATATCTTTATCACAGAAGTGATAGAAGGAGTTCGGGGACTGCCTGCTGCCCTGTACTTTCTTAGTCCTTTTGGGGAATACCAAGTTCTGTCAATCAATTCTTTGCTCTCATTTTGCTCCAAATCTAGTGAAAAGCAGTGATTTCATTGCTTATGAAAAAAGCAGTACAGAACCACTTCTCTGGGTCTACACTTGTAGGGTAAGAAACAAAATAGTGATAACACCAAATGGTATTGTTGGTCAAGATAGATAGCAAAGAGACAGGGAAATGCTCACCTGTCTCCAAAGATCAAGGCTTGCAGGGATAAACTTCACAAAGAAGGAATCTCCAACAAGAGATCCTTCCCCAGTTGTGGTCAGCCCTTAAATGGAGTCTAGGAGAGGTGGAGTCAGACTACCCCTTCCGGTCACACAGGTGAATTATCTTCACCTGTGCTCCCACAGCTGACTCAGTACTTACCTCAGATTCAGCTGTTCAGGCAGTGATTCAACAGTTCCCATACACCACTAAATGTATCTTTAAATCTTATCTTTTCTTGGCCAATAGATTTTCCAAGATCTAACGAATGCATAAGTTGTCCTTCCTTTTCACCTTCACATCATTATATACCACTGAAGGTAATTGGGTAAGGATCTGTCTGTTCAGCTCTCTCCTGCAGGACAGTATATTATTCTCAGTAAATAGACAAAAAAGAAAACAAAGTTCCTGAATGATATGAAGCACTTATTTCTCTTCCTGTAGCTGATGTGCACATGTTTTGGGTGCAGACCATGCCTCCTCAAGATGCCAACAATCAGATACAAACAGAGCAAGGTGAGATTGATTTGGGATAGTAATAAAATGTGTAAGTTGGCATGTTTCTGAAATAGAAAATAATATCTATAAAAATAGGTGACTGTGAATATATTTATAGATTAAGCTTCTTTTTTTTTTTTTTTTCTGTTAATACATCAAGGCCTGTTACATTTTTTTCCACCCTATAGATTTGCCTTCCTCAGTTCTGTCTACTCCATCTTACCAACGTGGCATGATACTGAAACTTCACTCAGCTGCACGTAAGTGACAGTACCTCATGCAGCAAAAACTGTAGCCTAGCTGAGAGCACACCAATATGTGATTTTTCCCATACAGAAAACATGTGCATCTTTAATGTATTTTCTAGTACATTTTATACATGTAAAACACTCCGAATGTCAGAGATTGCTTCTGTGTTTCTGAATCATACATAATTTCACATTGAACACACAAATTCTGCTATGATGGTAGAATTAACTTGTATATTCTGTATGTTCTCCATTTAAACATGGAATGGCTACTAAGGAATCTTAGAAATCATTTGTTCCAAAAGGAATTGTCTTGCTTCAAATTTACTTGATGATACAAATAAAATGATTAAGTCAATCCTTGTCATATGAAATCTCCAAAACTTCCCTGAGTTTTCAGTGCTGAAAACTTTCTCTTGAAATAGAGGGATCATTCTGTTAGATTTTCAGGAGAGTTCAGTTCTTCCATTTGTGTGCCAAAATTATTAGAATGTGAGAGCTCAAAGCAGTACGTACATGATGATTTGCTGCTCTACTTAGTAAAAATAATCTAGTCATGTTACTGGTGAAATTATATTTCCTTGTAACTATCTAGAAAGAGGTGATACCCTTTCAAAAGCTGGACTTGATCCAAAGTCAGAAAGGGTGTCTGCACTCTGGGAGATCCCGCCCTGACTTTGGATCCTGAGCACAAGTGTCTAAGTCCAACCCACCCGCTCATACTTCACATCCTAAACACAACCTTAGTACTTCCAGGGTCTCTGGCATCCCTGGTCCCAGTGATCACACTGGAAAACTAATCACATCACCAATAAGTACAGATGAAGTTGCAGGTATTTCAGCTTACTATTATACTGTCTTTTAAATTGGTTATTAATCACAGAACAACAGAGGCATAGAAAAATAATGAAATTAAGGAAGATAATTGATTAAATTAAGTAATTCTGATGGATATGTTGATGTACAAGTTTCAGCATTGGTACCCTTATGAAAAAGATTTTCAGCATTAAGATTTTATGTAATTGCTGCATTTAGAGGGAAAATCTTCATCATAGCTTCCATGACATTCATTGGTTGCATGAATAAAATGAACCTGCATCTTATCATATTGATACAATTCGATGTCTTGATACTCCTGATGGTGTGAGGGGAAGAACTTAAGACAAGCCCGATCTTCTATTTAGATGAGGATCAGAGGAATATGCTGTGGTATTTTCTGTCCACTGAGAACGAATTCTTCAAAAACAAAAACAAAAAAACCTTCTCTGTGTTGTTGCTTGCTTAGGATGAGTTTGACTAGAGCATTAAATAATGACCACCAAACTGGAAGTTGCTGAAGTCTGGTCAGTGCATATCACTAGTCCACTCAAACAGTTTGCTCATCTGCTATTTGCTCTCTGCTGGAAAACTTCACAAACCCAGACAAATCTATGGCTGGGAATCCATCCTTTTTCAAATGGCTAGGAAACATGGATTTCAATGACAGCAGAGAATAGAATGCCTCTCCATCAGAAACAGATGCTGTCTTACTTGCACATAACGGTCACAGCCCTTTTGAGGGGAAAAAAAAAAAAGCAAACATGTAGTGGGATCAGAAAACAATAAATTATATCTGTGATACTCTGAAGTCCAAGACATTATTCAAGGAAGCAATTTCTTAAATCATGAAAGTGGATTTATTTCTATATTTATTCATTCTTTTTGCACACTGACTAATAAATTGTGAGGGCATGTTATAGCATGAAGAGAAGGATATTGTAAAGCCTGAGTAACTCACAGAAGCCATAATACCTCTTTTCACTGGCAGCAAATTTTAATCTCAGAGACTGAGAAAGGTGATAACATCTCCCTAGTGGAAAGGGCTCTTCACTGCAAGGACATGTCACTTACCTTCCTGTAACAGTATTGCAGTAATCCCAAAAGGACAAAATCAAAACTCTGCACAGACAGCTGTGGTTTCTCCTATCTATTGCCTTTTTTGAGCAAGTAAATTTCTTAAACAAACAAACAAAAAGTCTTAGAAAAGGAAGTATTAAAATGAAATTCTAGTTTGAAGTGTCTTTGTATTGATCTAAATCTGAATTTATGAACTGAATCAATAAAATAAATCTCTTTACAAAGAGATAAAAGAAATTATGAAGTTCTGAAAATTTTGATTTCAACAATGTAATGTAAATATACTGTCCAATCCAAATAAAATTAAATGAGATTTTAATTGAAAGAGAATTTCAGCATTAAGAACAGTTGTATGTAAATATTGCATTAATTTAAGATGAAATTTTTGTTAGAAATGAAACCCAGAGAAATTCGTTTAGCTTTCAACTTTTTATTTTACTTCTCTTTCCTACATAAATGAATCCACATTGAAGTTGATGTTATTTGATTTACATTTAGATAGAATTGGATTTCTGCTGGCAAAGCACACAACTTGAGCAAAACACTAACAGCTGTTAGGTTGGATGATGTGCACCCACTTTGGTGGAGACTATTGGCTATTATCAAGTTTTAATTACTCCCAGAAACACTAACATACGTTTAATGGACAATTTATACTCAAATCTTATTGTCACATGCTCTGATGTTCGGTTATTTACATGAAGAGTGCTTTATTAAAACAAGACATCGGTCATTTTTGAATTGCCATCAAGAGAAAATAAACAAGGAGTGTGTCAACGGTTTACTGGGCTGGATCGGTCCAGTTCCGTGACAATTGGTGCGGGGGACTGCAGACCTACGCCAGAGGAAAGGGGAAGGGGGAAAGGGAAAAGGCAGATGGGCCTAGGAACAAAACAGCAGCAATGATCTGATGAGGAAAGCTAATTTACTAAATAAGATATTGGAAAGCAAAATAACACAATATAATACAATATAATTGGAATTGAAGCTAATAAATCAAAGAAAATGAGCAAGAGAGAGTGTCCGATAAACCGAAGGCCTTACGCTAACGCTGAGTCGGCAGAGAACACCCACTGCTGAGTCGATCCCAAAGGAGAGTGTCCCGTGACCGCAGACAGTTTTTATCTTTTCCCTCTGAGCAGAAAATATGTAAAAATGCAAAGCATCGCAAAGTCCTCTGGGGAATGTAGTTCTTCTTCTCTGAGACAGGTATACTCAGACTTATCAATGATCCATGGAGCTGGAGTATTAACTCTTTAACTTTTAATGCACTACATGTTGTTATGATGTGGAATACCAATGCCAAAAATCATAAAACCATGACAGAGTGTCAATTGCTGGTGATGTTCATGCAAAAATAATGCAGCCAGCAGGAGCAGGGAGGTGATCATCCCCCTGTACTCAGCTCTGGTGAGGCCGCACCTCGAGTACTGTGTTCAGTTTTGGGCCTCTCATTATAGGTAAGACATTGAGGCTCTGGAGCACTGGATATCATAAAGAGTGGGTGAGGCACTGAAACAGGTTGCCCAGGAAGGTGGTGGAGTCACCATCACTGGTGGTGTTCAAGGACTATGTAGATGCGGAACTCAGGGATATGGATTAGCGATCATGGTGGTGATGGGCTGATGGTTGGACTTAGAGGTCTTTTACAACCTTGATGGTTCTACAGTATTGAGTAAGCTTCTCAGTCTGAGAGAAATGGGGCTCTCTTTCACCCAGCGCTGGCTAATTACAGCTGAGTATTGTGCAGTGTCTGTGGCACTCAATGGCCGTTTTTCAGTGGCAGCCAGGACTACAGGAGCTGCAAGGCCTAGCCCTTTCTCCTTTACAATTCCTGCAACTTTGGACAAGCTCTGGTCAGAGGGAAATCATTTCATAACAGATCTCTTTGAGCTTGGCTGTGCCTTTATTATTCACCTGCCCATGAATGCCATTTTATATTAAAATTCTTGTCAGCACTAGACAACTGAGTCTCATTTCAACAGGACTTCATTAGTCTAAATTTAACCCCTGTACTCACTCCTATCACATAACGTATGATAGCACAAAGCTATAAAGCATGAGAGACATGTGAACCTGGAAATGGAATTACACTGTCTCAGGGGATTATACTCTGCACATACGGCAGTTTATTTGAACATGTGGCCAAAGCCTGCTACTGATTTCACAAACGAATAGCTAACCAGAATCTCCACTGCTGCTGCCTCTGTTCCTCTGCTCCCCTCATTCACCCTTTCCCACCCCAGTGGGTGAAAGGCAAAGTCACAAAAGCACAACGTGTACTCCTCTGACACCACCTCTTCAGAGCAGTGCTGTTCAATTCACAAAGCAGTTGTGATCACAGAACAGTTGTAGCTGTGCACAGCTGCCTTTCTAGATGTTGCATTTCTTTTTCTATCAAGTCATTTGTTTTTTACTGACGGCAACACATTTCTTAAGTAAAGGAGAAAGATGTAAGATGATGTGTAATAGAGTACGGTTTGAGGAAGACAAAATTCTGGTTAATGTAAGGTTTTTTCTTCATATGAAGAAGGAAAAACACTGAAAAAAAAATAAAAATGAAAGCAGCATCAGTTTTCCCTTACCTTTTGTCAGTTTCGCTCATTTTCATCCTTTCTATGACAGAAAGGGAGACTGAAGGGAGATTGTATTTCACATTGATAAACCACGTAGCAATACTCACAACCTGTCATCACCTATTATGTTGCACTACGTTGTCTGCAGCCTGGCACAGCTGCATTTCTGGTGCAATGAAGTGTTCTGTGTGCAAATGTTTACCTCTCTCTGATGATTGCAGAAGGTTCAGTGAACAGAACACAGATATTTTCCTTTCTGTTGTCTCCAGAGAGGGGAGAAGATATTCATAACTCTGTATACTATTTCCCTGCATTTCTTTTGAAGTTCAAACAGTACAGTGGTTGTCATTTGAAATAAAAAAGAATGCTTAACCAGCTAGCAGATGACAAATAGGAGCAAAATGGAGAAATTGTTCCTACCTTCCTCTCAGTGCAGGCAAAAAGTGACCTCTTTTTCCTCCAGATTCTTGGCCGTTTTGTAACCTCTAGGAAAGTATTTATCCAGAGGACTTTTTTTTTGTAAAAATCGTGGCTGAAATAAGCTGATTATTCAAGACAGTAGTAACAAAAGTGGAAAATGAAAGGTAAGTAGGGAGATGGACAGGGAGAAAACCACAACCCCTGAATAAACTATGCTCATTTTATTAATGGGGGATGAAAAAGGAGTTTCTGATTGTTTGTCAGCTCTGTTGTTTCAAGTCCGAGATTCAGTTATAGAGAGTGGGTGTAGGAAATAATGTGGGACAGGAAATGACTATTGCATTAGTGAATGTACATAGAAAATATCAAATATAGTAAGAGTGTTGCGCTGTTCCTCATCTCACTGCTTTGTGCTTTGGAAAACTGATGCTAGAGTGGCAACTGAACTTCCATCTAAAAAGTTAACAATGAATAAATTACATCTTTAGAGTTGTTCCTTGAATTTGTAATAAGTAAAAGCAACAACGATTTCAGTAACTTACCAGAAATGATAAATAATAATGAACTGATAATCATACTTTTCTTTCACTCAAGCAAGTGCCAGTCTGTGTGGGGATTCTTTTTCAATTATCTGCCTCAATCAGACTTGACTTTAATTTGCCTGTTAATCTGTATGTTTCCCTTTGCCCAGAAAAGTCATGGCATGAAATGTTATGGGTCAAATCTTTGAATAGTTTGTGTTTCTATTTCTCCTAGGATGTCCACAGGCAATCCTCAAAGATCCATATGTGACCTCACCTCCTGTCACCATCATAGTGCAGAAGATCAATCCCTGCCTGATGGAGCTTTGCAGGTTTTTTCAGTTGTGCCTCTGTGTTGGCCAAAGAAGGCAGTCCATAAAGGAAGCCATGAGGTAAAATCTAGCAGCAGTTTCACTTGCTTCTGTCTTCTTAAAAATACTCCACTGTGCATTTTCCAATCGCAGCTTTCTATCATCAGTGCTAACTTTTGTGTCCCTAGAATCATATAATCATTAGGGTTAGAAAAGACCACAAAGATCATCCAGTGCAATCACCAACCCATCACCACCATGCCCACTGAACCATGTCCCTCAGTGCCACATCTTCACACTTCTTGAACACCTCCAGGGACAGTGACTCCACCACCTCCCTGGGCAGCCTGTGCCACTTCTGCTGAGGAGTAATTTTTCCATGGCTACTGGCTGAGTCCCCCATGGAGCCTCAGGCATTGATCTGGCTTCCACCAGTCATACTGGGTGAATAGAGCTCAGCTGAATCTCCCCGAGTATCTAATGGCATAGGTGAGGTTAGAATCTAGATTTTTATTTCTATGATCATAGAGCAATATTAACAGCATGATGTATGCAGAGCTATGCTTATGAAAGACAACTAGACTGTATTATTCTATTTTTACTTCTTTAGGTACTGTGTTGAATACTACTCCTGGTTCCTGAAGAATGCAAGTTACGTTTGTGAAAAAGTCAAAAGAATTGCTTACTCCCACAGTAAGTATAACAAAATGCCTTAGACACCCACAGAGCATTTGATTGTTCTTCAAAGTGTTATCTGATGAAGATTTTTAAAATAACAAAGAAAAATAAACAGACTTATATAACCATGCATGTTTTTTATATTCTCTTTTTAAAACCCATTCTGACTGTGTCATTCTTTTTTCTTCCAGCATTAAAACAGAAATGCCTCAAGAACATCTGTAAATCAGTCTAGAGCACTGAGGAATTTTTCTGCAGTTTGGGGAATGGTGGCGGTGTTAGTAGACTTTTTCACTTCTCAGTGTAAAAAAAAACAGATTGACATATGTTATTTGCAAATATTTGTAACAAGACAAGTTATTAACTGGATGTCAATCTAGAAATCTGTCTTCCTTCAAAGCAATGTAAAAATGATGTGTAAAAACAGCTGCATCTTATACATGCGTGGTACCTTCAATAAAAAAACCACATTGGATTGCTTTTTAAAATTGAGTTTTATAAAAGATTCTTTTATGGTGCATGTAAATTTTTTTTCTAGAATAGTATCCAATTAACATAACAGAATCAAAGTGAACAAATATGGAAAAAATTTAAAAGCAATGTGAATTACTGAAATATTGAACTTCCCCTGATTTCAAATCGAGAGTCTTCCATTACTTTAGTAACCCATTCAGTACAGAGCTCAGCTAAGGAGATTTTCACGCCTCACTCTGTGACACATTTGTGTGAGGTCACCCAGACTTACGTGTATTTTACTTACAAGTATCTCTGTTGAACTAGAAGATAATCCTAAAAAAACAAAACAGAATGCACCATCCCATATTCTGCTACATTGCAGCAATGTGAGTCTTCAGTCTACTCTAACTACATGGTCAAGCCATTAAAACAGCCAACAGAAGAAGAGTGTTTGCAGAGCAGATGCTATGCACTGATGTTTCACTGAAGAAATTTGTGTGTTCAAAGTATGTGCATGTTATTTGTTACAGTCATTCTTAGCATTAAGTTTTTTGGGAACTGAGGAAGAAGGACATGGAAAGATGAACACAAGAGTGATGAGAGAAAAAACAATGATTCTGACATTCATTTTTCAGGTTTTAGTTGAAAGAATATCAAAAGAAAAATATTTTCATAAAAAGCTTTGCTTTGAAATTTTTTTTCTGCTTTTTACACGTTTGACTTGTATAATTGTTCTCCATGCTATTGGAGGCATTTGCATTTGTAAGAAATTATTAGCTTCTCTATTTCTCCTGCAGAAATACGAGTCCTAGGACAGAATGTTGAACTCTGTTGTACAGTAAGCCTGAATAGTGTCTGACAGTGTGTGTTGGTCACAGCTATCTCCGTCCTGGAAAGGGTTGAGAACTGATACCCAGTGTCCGTGGGGAGAGAATTAGCAGGTGCCTCATAGCATTGTGTGTCTTGTGAAAAAAGTTAACATCACATGTCCTGAAGGACAACTTTCTTGTCACAGTTGTTCAAGACTTACTGCTTCATTTGCCAAAAAGGAAAATAAGAAAAATACTGGGGGCAAAAAACTCACTAAATAAAAGAAAGAATAAAAACCAAGACTTCCTGGGAAAAAAAAAAAAAAAAGAAATGAGCATATTAGCATCCCTCATGAAAATAATTTTTATTTCTTTTTTTCCATATAGTTTGACCTTCAGTCCTACAAAGCCTCAGTGCATAGCTTTGAGAGAAGTCTATACATTATGGTATCATATGGGTAAATCACCATCCACACTGGGACCTATTTTGTCATCAGTTTCAACATCAGCCTTCTGCTGACATTCAGAACAGATGAACTGACCTTCACCATAATCACATATTTGAGACAAACAATGGTTCAGCTTCACTTATGGCATCTTTGAAAGGTGTGTGTGTCTGTACTTGGCAGAAAACACACCTACCTGAGGAAGAAAAGCCTGCCCCAAAGATCATGGACTCACCCTTACCCTGGATTTCATTCAGCTTTGGATTGGAGCCACTGTGGATAGACAAGAGCAGACTTCTCAGCCCTAAGGAATGTCAGTGTTTAGAGCTGTATAAATTTTCACTCGTCTTTCATCACTGAACACCACCTCTTACTAAGCTATTAAAGCTATATTCACAAGCCCCAGAGATTTTGTGATTAATAACAGTGAGATGATTGTTATTTAATTACAGCCACAGAGTATCAGGGCAAGTTACTATACGGTGAGTGCACCTGCAGAAAAGACATCTCAGTATAGATCCTTTACATGGCTGAAGCTATATTACTCTGCTGGCATTATGAATCTCAGGAACTTCATGGAAGGATTAATTAATGAATGTTGAAGTGGGTTTGATAAGGGGACTGATCACATGGGTGAGGGTATATACCCAGCGGGTATAAATCACTTAGTACTAACTTTGCTGAAATCCATTTGTTTTACATCCAACTGCTTTCGAATAATATCCCTCAAGGTAAGCTTTTCTAGATGTACTCTATCATGCAGGAGGAATAAGGAAGAAAACGTAGGGAAAAGTTATTTTGGATTGCAGAGTGATAGACAGAAGTGTAGGTATGAAGTTTCAAATGATAGAGTATAAATACTTGTAGACCTTACATTTCTAACCTCACTTTTTGATGAAATATTGCAAGATTTTTAAATGATGTTACACTTGAGGAAGAAGATAATCAACAGTCGGTATATGTTTGAAAACTGATAAATAAATGCATGTTTATTTACCTGCAAAAAAATCTGCACTTGACTTAGAAAATAATTTTAAATTAGGATAAATTGTAATAGTAGTTCAGAATCTATCTGTTTTCAATCATTATCTGAATATTAGAGCAGAGCTTTGGCTTCCGATTAATTCCTTACACACATTTTTATAAAGTCAAGCATATCCAAAATTTTAAGATATCCAAGTAGTGAAGTATTTGATTGGGAAAATATATGATACTTTAAATCAGTCTCAAGACCTATTACAGTAAATGTGTGACTACGAAGTTTTTTATATGATGTGAAGCTAACAAAGACGTGGGACTGTAGATTAACTGGATTCAGTAGAAGTAATTTCAGACTGTTAGTTCATTGATAAGAACTGTTAGGTAAAGTAAGCTATGAAAACTGTTTGCAAAATAGAATAAACTTTCACTGCTAAATGGACTTACCCCTTCTATGGCAATTTGAGGAGCCCATTGACCTAATTCAGTACTGAAGTAAATATTTTTAATCATGTTCATAGAGTGGTTTGATGAAATGTGGAGCATATGTAAGACCAATCTTTGATGCAATATGTCCACTTAATATGACGAGAGAAAAAATTGTGTTGCATTAAACGGATACATGGCCAGGCAACAAAAGAATGATTTTCTAAGTTAATGGCTTCCTACAATAAAAGTAAAGAAATAACATTCTGCCTAATATTTTACTTAACTCATCAGGCACATCAGTCTGCTGTGTGATTTTTCCTTGTATTTGGATCAAATAAAAAATGATTGGAATTCTTCTGATGTCTGTGTTCATGGTGTTGCACAGTGGTAAGTCACAATTTATTTTTGTGGTTATTTAGCATTTGTGACTAAATAGTGTTTTAAGTGTGTGCATTTTGACTCTAGAAGTGCACATTTAACCTTCAAACTTTGTTATTCAGCGCCCAAATGCACTAAAATAAGTGTTCACTACAGAGCAGTTATAATACATATTTTTTCTCAGGACATGTTGTGAAGCAAGAAATGTTTAGAGGTGTTAATAAATATAATTAAAAATCAATAATTAAAAAAAAGCATCTTACCTTCTGCTTGCATTTGATATCTTTAAATTTCCAAAAACTACAAAAATCTAAATTTTACTCATCAAAGAAGTGTATCATCTAAATTCTCCAAACCATTAAGTGGGTCCTCACGTTCCTTGAATTTTTATTTAGAATATTTTCTTTTTTTCTACATGTAACTGTTTACATCTAGTTGTCACAGGATGAATGAGCTTTCAATGACCCAGTGACAGGGACAGGCAGCATTTTAAATTTCTACAATCCCTACACTGTGTGTGAAAGTCATTATGAGTAATGATGTGCTACTGAAGAGAAGCATTTTTAGAGCATTCCTTGTTGTTCCATGAGGTTATTTTTGAAGAGGAAAGAAAGTTGAACACCTTGGCATACTCAAAATTCTGCACTGACCTACTTCATACCATTTAATCTCTTATAAAGAGTCACATGCATTCCAAGTCAGTAAATTAACTAGTCTAGTACAAAATACTTGGGGAAATTATATTTGTGAAACTTTTAGCATTAAGTCTCCTAGCATATGAACAGAAATCAGTAAGGATATCAGCATACTCCCACTTCATTGATAGGGAATGCCAAAGCAGCAATATATATTGATAGCAACCAGTATACTAAGAAATATCTGTGCACTCAGAGATTTTTCTGACATAATGAAGACATTTTTTCCCAAGGCCTTTTGGTTTTTACATTGTTTTCCTCCATCTGAGCACAGTCAAAGCATGAAGATTTGAAATGCTGCCCTAGGCCAACTGGGGCTTTGGGAAGGATTATTGATTTAGAGTTATGTGCGATCCACTTTGCTCATCTCTACTTTGAGACTAAAACTAATGTCAGTGCTAGAACTGCTGTCTACTTGAGGAGCTAATTGGATTTCCCTTGAAGAAATCAAGTAGTTTGGATTTGCTCTGACATTTCCTAATGTTTGTGCTCCCTGAATTTTATAATGACTTCATTCATGCCCTATATAATGGCATTTTAATTAGATGTGACTGCAAAAACAATCAAAGATGCAGTGATTTTTTTTTAATGGGCTTTTTTGAGACAGCATTTCTGAAAAACATTCTCAGTAGCAACATCACAGACTCAGCCCTTGCATATAAATGATGAAAAAATCCTTTGGGTAAGGCATACAGCTGTAAATCTCAAGGGCTGATGTACTACACAAGTCTCCTCAGGACACATGCCAAGTAATTTAGCAGGCTGTAGAGAAAGGTGAGAGAAGTTGACTCTCTCAGGGTGTTCTGCAATTTAAAAGATTGATTTGTGTAGCACAGTGTTTCACTGACTAGGCAGGGAGTGAGGCAGGAACATTAGCCCCAGAAGGCACGATAGAAAAAGAATAGGAGTGAATGATCAATTCAGAAAATATTTACTTATTGTCCCTACACCAAAATTTAAATAAATTAAGCAATCTTGTTAGTAAATATTGATTTGTTGATCTTGACTTACTGACAATTAGAAATACCATTTTTAGCAATGGAAGGATTAGAAAATCTAAATCCTTTCCAAACCGTTGACCCTGTGGTAGAGATGTTTCTCAAGGGGAGCTTCAGATGTCTGCTTGCAATTGGGTCTGTGTAAATTAAGTTTGCTGAGAAGAATTACATGCAAATGAAGGATACTAAAAGAATTTCATCTCCCAGCAGTTCTGTAATATGACTTTATAAACTCCCTTCTATGTCTCATTCAAGTCATTAGAATTTTCATGTTTTCCAAAATATTGCCAAAAGGGCCTAATGATCACCAGACAGGCATCAACAGACCTTCTGTTTGAGGCATGAAAGTGTGCAGTGTTTCAAAATCAAGCTCTAGACACACTTGATAGAACATGGCTTCAGGATAGGATGTTTGCCACTGTAGAGGAAATACAGGTTTGAAGTCAAAAAGTAAGGGGAAGGTTTTCTTTAGTAAGCATGGCTTAATGTATATATAAATGTATAGCATTAAATGCTATTCACTTGCTCAGCACATTATTCTTTTTGAGTTTGAATACACTGTAGCTGTCAAGCTTTCAGTAGGCTTGTTCCAGTTCTGTGATACCAGGAGGACTTTTCTGCTCTGAGGAAAGCAGCCTCTTCCTCTCTGTCTTTTCCATTTTGTTGGAATGAGGGACAGTTTTGCTCTTCATCTGAAAGATTTTCATTAGGGCAAAGATATTCAGGGAAACCATAACAGTAAGGGGAAGCACCTTTTCCTACATCCTTCAGTCTCATGCTCTTCCACTAAACTTGATAAATGTATTTCTGAAGGCATAGTGACTACATCCAGGGATACCTTGTTCACTCCAAATTAGTGATCGACTTCTCTTCTGGAGAAGATTCTTTAATAAAATCTTAAATAATAATAATAATAATAGGATGATCTTATTTTTTCCTACATCCTTTGTTAAGCTTCACATTAAATCTTACATATAAAGCATCCAGTACTCATCTTCCCTCCATTACAGCTGTATTTATTGCAGAAAAATGCAACGGACTAGCAAGATAATTGTCAGCTCTTTCCCAGAGGTGTTTTTTTGCAGAAAATGCCTGTTATTCTGAGAGATAATCTGTGCCGTGATTTTAACTTCACTTGTTTTCTTTAATCTTTAGATCCTCAAGCCAAGAAAAGCCCTTGACAATACCTATAATGAAAAGTCTAGTTGAAATAAATTGAAAATAACACATTCTCTCATAAAAACACAAAGAGTACAAAGAAGGAAGATATGCAGGACAGGCGAGAACAAGTTCTAAGTCAGGACATGACAAATGGAAAAACAAGTGTAGAAACTGGCACCTTCAAAAGGAAAAAAATACAATTATTAAATTTAGGAAAAAACAGCTGTGCTCAGAGCAAATCCATAGCCATAGGAAGACACAATGAATGAGGACTCAGCAAAACAAATCTGAGGCTTCAGCTCTTATGTCTGTCCTTTCTATGTTTAGCAAGTATCATTCTGATAGATCATCAGCCCAACCTGTTGGTAACTGAACAGCAAAGGTTTGAAAAAGGTGGAGGTGGAACTAAACAGTAAATCCTGATGTATCCTGCTGGAGCAGCAAAAGGAAACATGATGTATCTCATACAGAAGCTATCTCATTTCCTATAGAGTAACACTCTGAGAGATGCTACAGAGGAAGCAAATCAGCTGCTGACTTGTGTGTGAATTGAACTAAGTGTTTCATTGCTTTTCTAAATCAGCTCGCTAAGGTATTCAACATACATTGCATGCATCATTACATCATAATAAAGTACACACTATTTTGTTTTCAATTTTAAAATCTCTTTTCTTCTCAAATCTGTTTGCTGAAGTAGGTGGCCAAGAATTGGAGCCACCAGCATTTCTGCCAGAGCTTCTAAACACACCTGAAAGAATCTTAAGTAAGAACACTTTAAGCTTTACTTTCTATGGTATAGAAATGCAGTGTTGAATGACTCATACTCCAAAACATTGCATGGAAGCATGCAGTTAGTAAATATCTTGTAATTCTTATCTTCAAGGGTTTTAACAACAGAAGCATGGCAAGAAACAGTCTCAGAGCCATTCTTGTCATCTACATTTTTAAAAAATATTTTTGTTTTGTTCATCTAGACAATGCCACGTTCTTGAATGGAGTCTTTCAAAATGTGGAAAGCGTTGCATTATTTTTTGGTAAGTATGTGTTCCGCTTGTACTTCTGCTGTAGGTATACTGAAATGGAACAGGAATGTTGAAACTGTAGGTTTCTCAAAGACTGCTGTAATCATAAATACTGCTTAGTGCTGAGCACTGTTCAGTGCCCCCATGTTACTGTGCTGCTTACTTTAGGCTTTGCTTTCACACTGACATCAGCCACGTGTGACCCATGCTTGGGTAACCACAGCTCACTGTTCTCTTTGCAGATTGTCTGGGTTCTCACTTTACGTGGCTACAGTCCATCTTCACAAACTTCCCTGCCTTGTTCAACTTTGTGAACAAAATGAAGTGTGTCAGTGGCTTTTGTCCCAGAGATTTTGAAGACTATGGCTGCTCCTGCCGATTTGAAATGGAAGGGCTCCCTGTGGATGAAGCTGATGAGTAAGTCTTGTCTGTGAGATTATCCATGATTTTAGTGGGCATGGTGGTGATAAGTTGATGGTTGGACTAGGTGATCTTCGTTTTCTTCTCCAACATTTACGACTCCATTCCACGATCTCCTGTCTGCACCAGCTGGCTGGCAGTGCCTTAACGATCTGATGACTTGAAACCTGTATGATTTAAAGGCAATTCTACAACTATAGAAGGTTTATTTAGAGGACAAGTCCTGCACAGCTCAGATCTGTCTAATCACTTGTAACCCAAACATCTGACATGGCCTACAGAAACCATCCCTAGCTATGGATTGTCAGCCTTGCCCTATGTTGAGCTAATGAGTGCAGTGTTTTTGTTGAGCTGCCACTCAGCACCAGTCACTCCCCTTATAGCAAGTGCTGCAAACATGAAGTTGTAGTGATCATAACCTACAGCATGTGATCATCTAGTGGCTTCCTTTTTCCCAGTCTTGGCAGCACTGCTGGTTTAACCTGGTTGTGAAGAATGACCACTAATGTAATAGAGTAAGTAAATGCCATACTTGGCTTGGCATTGCTTACCAGAGGTCTCTAAATTCTGAACAGAATTCATGAACAAAACCTAGTTCATTTTTGTTTGTTCTGAGGAACTATCTCAGCCTGAAATTGTACTCCTGTGATAGAATTTTGAGAGTCTGTTAATGATGGGATAATGTCAATCTGAACTTCTCCATGGATTTACAGCCTTGCTAGAATTGGGAATCTGAGTAATACACCAACAGTATAGGCACACAGTGGATGCTAACAGAAATGTTGGCATCTGCGGGGATCTAGGCATCAAAAGAATCAGGCTACAGTGAAGTATGGCTTCTAGTGTCGGCTATTGTGTTCAGTAAATCTTACTCTGAATATGTATATACATCCTGGAGATGGCAAACTGGAGCATCTGGGTACGGAGAAGAGCAGTACAGCTCAATGGCTCTTCCCACTACCATCTTCAGAGAGATACTGCTCCAGATTCTGACTGGGCTAGTGAGAAAAAAATGTAGCAGCAGGACAGGGCAAGTAAATGGCTATTCATGGTATTCACATTTGCCAGTGGGAGATAGGAAAAGAAGTTCTGAGACAATCAAGATGCATGCATATAAAAATAGAAAAATAAGTATTTCCAACAGCACAGTGAAAGAATTCTTTGAGTGAAGACAGAAATGGCTCAGAAAGGGCTGATGCCTGTAGCTAGACAGAAGTTAATCTATCCACTTTCCAGTGTAGGATGCCTGGGAGAACAGAGATTTAACTGCTGCTGGAAAAAAGCCATGGGACCTCTCATGAAAGGTTTTCTGAATAAACATGATGACATTCTGAAATGAGAACTCTAAGCAGTTCAGTGAACTGATACTCAAAGAGCTGAGCATCTGGGCTTTTGCTTCACTCATCTTCATTTTAATCCAGGGCAACACAAACACAGAAAGAGCACAGAGGCATTGGCAGTCCCATGGTGAGATTTCCCTAGGAGAATGGGATCTCCACCTGAGTTTGCAGTAAAGGTTGACTGATGATTGCTTTGCCACTGACACAGACATGCTCTTCATTCAAGAGGTTGTCCAAAAAGGAGGCTACTACATGTCTTTCTGAGAGGTGGTGCCCACAGTGTTGCATTTTTCCCCCCCACTGTTTTCCATTCTTAGAAACTAGTTTTGCAAATCTTGGATTTGACGCTGCAACTGCCATTCAGTAAACAAGGATGAACATCCCATATTTCTCTGGGACATTAGTTTTTGCTTACAAATTCAACCTTTCTTGATTTCTCGAAGTAGCTAATTGGCATATCTAAATTAAGTCTGTTCCACCTTCTTGGGTCATGGGGAAAGAGAAACATATTGAGTGGACAACCCCTTTGCCTTGACTGAAAATAGCCTGAATGCTATTTGCTCCCACCTTTGTTCAGCACCTTTCTGCAGTCACCTCAAATGAGTTACAGCAGGGAGCAAGACCACAAACAGGCAGTGGAGACACTGAAGTCCAAAACAATGGGCTTTGAGATGTCATCAGATTAATAATTTCCTTTCTTCCTTGGATTTTCTTTTTGTGTTCCCTGGGAAATCAAACACATAACGAAGTACAAAATGAAAACCACTTTCTCTTCTATCTAAAATGAAGGAGGCCCAGCCATTAGTTGTCCACCTCATGTAGAATCTTCCCTCAGTTAAACACCGCCCAAAGCCCAAAGGATGATGCTATTTATGAGTTCTTATCTGCTGCTGGCAGCCTAAGCAAATGTCATCGCTGATGTCTTTCACTGAGTCAGAAGTTTGATCATGGTTAAACCTTGGACTACTTCCTTAATTGTTAGGAAAATTACATATTCTAGTGATTAACTATTAATGTCTTAAGTGATTAAATATTAAACGCTTGCTAAATACAGGAAGTGAGAAAGTGGCTGCATAGCCTAGGAGTGAGTCTGAAGTGTGTACGCAGGATTGTGGCTGATGTGTAAAACATTTCATCCTTAACAAAAAATCCTCCAGTCAGCTCCTCACATCATGAGTCAGAAGTTAACCCTTCCTGAGTGCATGTGGTTTTCATTTGAGTGCTAATGTTATCTTTGCATTTAACCAGACCACTATCAATGTAATAACAGATCTACGCTGTGAGTCCATTTCATGACATGACAATGCTTCAGTCTAGCAGCAAACTCTTGCTTAATAAATGTAAGAATTTCACATGGGATAAATGTCCTATTGGTGCTTCATTTACATCTGCCAGTCCAGGCAGATGCTGCTACAATACAGAAACATAACTTGCTTAAGAGAAGAGAGGAATGATAAATATATAATTTCATTTGAATTTTTTTCATTTAAATTGATATCTGAAGTGGCCATGCAGATGTTTTGGATTTCCGTGATGACAAGACAAGGCAAAGTTTCTAACTGCCTGAGTAGTACTGTGGTACAAGAAAACTGCTTTACTCTGGTTTGAGAAACGTGTTACATCCCCTTACCATAGCTAAAGGGTTTATTTTAATTCTGATTGTTTCAATGAGGATAAAGAACAAGCATCTAAAAGGGGGCTGTAAGAAGGAATTGGGCAGGTTCTTCAGCTGAGTATGATGTGATAGGAGAAGGGTAAGTGGTTTCAAATTAAAAGGAAGGGAGATTTAGAACGGATGTAAGGATAAAGTAGAGTGAGGCACCGAAACATGTTGCCCAGAGAGGTGGTGAATCCTTGAAGACACTCAAGGTCAGGTTGAATGGGGCTCTGAGCAACCTTATTTAGCTATAGGTGTCCCTTTTATTGCAGGGGATTCGGACCAGATGGCCTTTAAAGGTCCCTTCCAATTCAGATGATTCTATGACTCTGATTCTATGAAAACATCACATAGGTTCATAAGAGTCCCAATGAGACAATGGTTCACAAGGTACTGCAGAAATATTTACCCTCCAAGAGTGCTGGGTGCAGCACAGTTCAACACATTTACCTTGAGACAACTTATATCAGGGCTGGATCCAAGAACTGAGCTGTGAGGTTTTGCTTGGCAGTGATCTATGGGTGACCTTCAGGCACTGGCAGTGCATTTCTTACTGAAACTGCCTGTTCTTGTCCCTCAGGCAGGTGGAGTGGAATGCAAGCAGGATTTCCCATGACTTGGAGACCTGCTCCCACCACTGAGCTCTGCATCTAAGTGCAATTATCTCACCAGACTGATTCAGAGAAAATCCATATCAGCCTTTCTTTTGTCTGTGGTCCACATAAGGGCCCTCTTTCTCCTTTGGCACCTTTTGCATTCTTATATAGGAATGAGCATTGAAGTTTGATCTTGAATGGAAAGGAAAACAAATTCACTGAACTTTGTGCTATTCGTGCTTTAAAGATGCTGTTTTCAGCACCGCAAATGCTATGAAGAGGCGATGGAGATGGAGTGTATATGGGACCCATCAAAAATTTCTACAGATGTCACCTGCTCTGCAGAAAACCTGACCTGTGGTAAGATTAACTTGTCACAAGAACAGAATTCTGGAGTCCATTGTGGCCTATCTACCAAAAGTCATATATAAGCTAAGGAGAAATCATCTCTGTATGTGGATTCTTGAGGAACTAAGTATTCCATTCAAGGATGAATGGGATTAAGAATACACAGAGGTATGAAAGTCCGGCTTGGCAGGAGAATGGAAGTCCAGTAGCTAGAAATTTGTCAGGGCTCTTCTAATAAGCAGCTTCCAGATAAGGTTTTAAGACTTCCCTGACTTTGCAGGACCACTTAGTGCTGCTTGAAATATCTCCATGTATTGGGAATGGAGATGATGCTTGGGAATTACTTGAAAAGAAGGTTCCTTTCTGAAGCTTCAAGGCCTGATTTTTACATTTTGAGGGATCTAATTCTGTGTTCACAGGGTCCCATACATTCAAATAGGACTGTATCACTAGCAGAGATCTAGCTGTTCTAACAGGAGCTTGTTGAGTGTGGAGTGCCTCCAGTCAATTTTAATATCACTTTTTTCCCAGGATTGGCTTCTGGAAAGTATCGCATTCTAGAACATAACTTGGGGTTGCCAGCAAAGAATAGCAGCATCCCCACACCAAGAACTTCATAGCTTGTACAGAACTGAGCCAATTTCTACTTCTTGTTTCAAATGGAAACCATTTTTGTCAGTCTGGCTTACCTTCTGCATACCTGAACATGAACAGTATTTTTTTTTTATCTCTTTCCCTACTTAATCAGAAAATGTTTTGTTCAAACTGAAATAAGAAAGGAAAAAAAATGAATAGATAATGAATATAAAAAATGGAAAAGATGTGTAAGAACTCTGAAAGATCAGTATCTTTGGAAGTTCTGAATGGTAGAAGGATTTGAAGTGGGAAAGCAGTATTTTTGTAGAGAAACACCCTTTATAAAGCAAAAACGCAACCTGTGTGAAAGACTTGGCTCATGGATTGTGACTTCCTGGGGTTAGGTGGAATATTTTAATCAGGTTTGCAAAACGCTACACTCAGCATCAGATGACTTAAGTTTTCCATGGAAAAATCAGATGCAGCAAAGACCCACTCTGAGCTTTTCACTGCTCTGTAGAAGGAACCAGGCTCCAGAGCCATTGCCAGCTCTGTCAGGTTACAAACTGCGGGACTACAAAACTTGAACGTATTTAACCTGAAGAGTCGTGGTATAAATAGGCATGAACTAATGAAGACAGACATAAATCTTACAGGGAGGAAAAGCAAGCCAGGGGAAAAAAGATATTTCAATAGCACTTTGTTTGGATTTTTGTTTAATTTGCAGAAAACGGGGATCCCTGTGAACAGTTCCTCTGCACTTGCGACAAAGATGCCATTGAATGTTTTGGGAACGCTCATATTAACTCTTCCCTGAATGGCCTGGATGTCTCCTCCTGTCCATCTCTGGTTACAGGTAACAATCTGGATCTGACCAACTGCCCCTCCTGCTGGATTTTCTTTTGGCATCGAGTCTGACCCAAGGTGAATGGAGCAGTAGCTGAGTGGTTTCCTGCACTAAATCTGAGATTCTGTCCTATTCTCCACTTACTTCTGTTCAAATGAAAACCAAGAGAGAAGAAGGCAGGCTAATTGCTGTCCTGGAGCAAGGCCAGGAGAGGTTACCAAGCTGACAAGGAGAAGGAGCACCTGATGAAAGAGGAGAGGGATCAGGGTGTCTCATTGTTCTCTTCTTTGTGGGGTTGTGCAGAGTTGAAGGAACCAGACTCTTCTTGGAGAGGCATGGGGACAGGACAAGAGGCAAGAGATGCAGCTGCAACAGGGAAAGTCCAGTTAGACATGGGGATTTATTTGTTGCTTGTTTTTTGTTTTCAGAAGGTATCTGCAGAGCTGAGTGACTGGGTGCTGCTTAGGGTGACTGGCAACCTACTGAGGTCACCGGTGGGAATG
Source organism: Oreortyx pictus (assembly GCA_036925125.1). NCBI lineage: Eukaryota > Metazoa > Chordata > Aves > Galliformes > Odontophoridae > Oreortyx > Oreortyx pictus. Next base: position 8,036,237 of record JAUPFR010000003.1, read on the forward strand.
CAAAAATGACAGTATAAAATCCTGAAAAAAGTAACAGGAAGGGAAAATTAGACCCGTACTGCTCTGCTGCTTAGTTTCCAACTTGGAAAGAAAAATCCTGTATAAAGAAGGGTGTCTTCACTGTCCTACACTGATCTGTGTGCTCTGTAGCTGAAATTACAATCTGATAAGAATGAATGCCTTTCCTGTGGGAACAGTACTGGATTAGGAAGTTAATCCACAGGGACTGCAATCAGAACATGGCAGGGGGAGGACCTGCACCAGTGTTCAACATGGGCAAGTGTGAAGTCTTGCACATGGGGAGGAGTAACTACATGCATCAGTACAGGTTAGGGGCTGACCTGCTGAACAGAATTTCTGTGTAGAAGGACTTGGGGATCACGGTCTACAACAGGTTGGCCAGCAGTGTGCCCTGGTGGCCATGAAGGCCAATGTTGTCTTGGGGTGCATTAAAAAGAGTGTGGCCAGCAGGTTGAGGGAGGTGTTACTCCCCCTCTAATCTGCCCTGGTCAGGCCACATCTGGAGTACTGTTTTCAAGTGGTGCCTGGTGACAGGACAAGGGGCAATGGCACAAACTGGAAGAACAGGAAGTTCCAACCGAACGTGAGGAAAAACTTCTTTCCTTTGAGGGTGACAGAGCACTGGAACAGGCTGCCCAGAGAGGTGGTGGAATCTCCTACTCTGGAGATATTCAGAATCCACCTGGACACTTTCCTGTGCAGCCTCCCCTGTGGAATCTGCTGTGGTGGGAAGCTGGACTCGATGATTTTCAGAGGCCCCTTACAGCCCCTACAATTCTCTCTGATTCTATGACTCAAAATCCAAAGCTGGGTCAGACATGAAAAAGCACTGCTAGTTTTTCTGATCCCTCCACCCGTATTGGCACACCTCAGTGCTAAGAACAGATACATGAATTTAGGGCTCTGCATGTGTATATCCCTTCATAAAGAGCTCAAGGGAGGAGAAAATGGCACAGCAAAATTTGTGTCAGTGCCAGCAAAACGCTTTGTGTAAGCCAAAAATCTTTCACTGGGATCAGGTGCCTCTGATATAGAGTATGGCAACTCCAACACGCTACAAATGAAAGGGAAATTGTTATGTGCTAACAGGAAAAACATGCTGCTTTTACCCCTGCTGATAAATAGAGACTCCAGCTCACTGAATACATCCAATAATTTTAGGCTCCTGATAGTATTTGTTATGGGAAAATTTAAATCCTTTGAACGAATCATTTTTATTTGGCATTTGCTCATGCAGTTATCTTTCTGTGTAGCTGTTCTGGCCAGTTCAGGCTTTGGAAAAAAAGCAACAACAACATGACAAGGCTATCAGATAAATTTCTAGGAAAAGTAATTTGGCAGATTCTTTCTTACAGAGAAAATTTGAATATTTTCATAACCTTTCCCTTAATAGGAATAAATGCAGTGAACTCCTGGTTTGTTGTACTATAGAGTTTAAATGTTGACTTTAGTCTACAGGCTGTAGTTTGTAAGATAGTTTTCTCCTTTTCAGAAACTACCAGCAAGAGAGAGCTGACAACACTCCACACAGGGGGTATGTCCTCATCTCTAGTGATTTCCTTGACTGAAGTATATTGAATCAAGAAGAATATATGCATTGAGAAAAAAATAACATGAATATTCTGGAAGATATGAATTCCTTTTTGAGAAGCAAAGACAATTTTTAGCAGGATATCAAAATAAGAAAGAAAGAACTGATAAAACACTGCTTTTGTGACAAGGCATTACTGAGAAGCTCAGAAAAATTTCAGTCAAAGGACTCATTTTTCAAAGGACTGAAAAAGAAAACCTGAATCTCATTTAGAAACAATGCAAGAAGAAACACACTGAAAGCATTTAAAAATATTTTCATATGAGTTCTTTGCTATTTTCATGGATATTTTGGGCTCTGATTCAGCAAGATTCCAATCAAAGCACCTAAACTGAAACACAGAAGTTTTGGCTCCAAACACTAATTCTTATCCATAAGGGATACTTACAGGATACTTACTGTTGATCAGTTTTCTAGTTTAGATTGAAATAGTGATAGAGACTGAAGGCTTTTTATTAACAACACTGTACATTGATGAGTAGGATTTAGAAACTACGGTCAATACTAAGGAAGTATTCTAATACTTAAGTTAACTACCTATAAATAGGCTAGTTTTTACTATATTTTAATATATTTATATTAAAGCCCCATAAAAAGTACAATAGTGGTAATATTTTGGAGATAAGTTTTGATCTGCTGCTCTGACCAAGCTCCTATGTGTGAGCATCCTAAGCTATGACTCTCTTTGGAACAAAAATACTTTTCTTTTTGCAGAGTTTTTTCATCACGGGACTGAGAAAACAGAGGCTGTGACATCATCTGTGGAAGAAGGTTTGTAACTTACACTGCAAGATGCACTGTTTTCGGCTCCCAAAGCTGGGAGTACAAAATAAAAGAACAAGCTGTTGTCTTACAGACCTTCTAAGGGGACTGCTATAACAGTAGATATGATTTGGTGATCATATTCAAGACCAAAAGAGAACGTGCAGTATTTCAGCTTGTGTGATCCATGTGCTTAACCACCAAAATTTCCAAGGGCTGAGACTGATGAGAACTCTCCAACAAAACCTGTAACGTGTAAATGTGGCACTGAGCACGGGATGGGTTGATGGTTGAACTAGATGATCTTATTTAGTGGTCTTTTCCAACCTGGATGATTCTGTGACTACAATTGCATGAAATATTTGGAGAACCTCTTCGATTGAATGAGTTATCTACCCATTTAAACCCAAAGAGCTTCACCTCTGTCTGATATGGGAACTTTAAGCCAAAGTGAGACAACACTCAGAAATTCATTCAAAGGCAAACAAATTCTTTCTTATATCACACCATACAACACACAAAAAGATGCAGAGATGAATTTTGGGATCATCTGATTGCTCTTTTAAGCAAAATGCTTCTGATAAATGAACACCAGTGTAGAAAGTATAGCAATATATTAGATCAGGGAAGGATTCAGTTGGCAGCTGCCCATTCACTTTTTACTTTCATCACAGTCAAACACAATGTGTTCACAAGGAATTTGGCACCTGTTCTGTGCACGATAGTGAGATTTTGCACCTAGTTCTCTTCACTGTAGCCTGTCAAATGATTTTAATATGGAATTTTCTGCTTCAGTTCTATTTGTGTTGCTTCTTTATAGCGCCTCATCTGAGTGTAGTAATGAGGTTATTTTATGAACATCACTTTGTCTATAATTATTAGTGTTATGCATCAAAAATCAGGCAAATCTCCATACACAGGTCTTTCCTCCTGTGCTGAAGAACCTGTTCTGATGGCTTGGAGTCAAGTGACTGAGAGGACTTGGAGGTGATCTCGATGATTCTTATAGGTCCCTTCCATCTTGGGGTGTTCTATGAGTCTATGGCTTCTCCTAAGAGTCTGTGTGACAACTTGTCTGAGTTTACGTTTTCTGTCTTCAACAGTGATCTCTTCTGAGCCCAGTGAGATGGGGACTTCCAGAGCTAGAGGTAAGAGCCTGGTTGTACTTTCATGGTGAATCAGGCCATCCTGGCTCCAGCTGGTAGCAGGTTTTAGTTTATTAAGCATTATTTCTGGGATTTCTGGGTAATACTTGTTGTTCTGCTGGCCTGCACACCCTTGAGCAAACCACTTTGTTTCTCCTAATAACTCTCTTTATAAAGCAAAGCTAAAAGTGGTTGGTTAAGCTTTCTAATGCTCTCCATAAAAGCCACTCCAGACATGCACTGCAGAAATGCAGAAGATACTTCACTACCGCAGTGCTCTGCTTTCTGTCCATCTGTCACAAGGGGCTGCTGAGTTATGCCTTGGTCTTCTCCCACCCCCTCAGTAAAAGGTCAGCGGTTCTGGGCTTTTCCTCGTCTTTGGCACAGCAATTCTCATTCAATATCTAAAAGCATAACAGTTAAGAATCTTTGCAGGGCTGCTGGGAAATTGGAGTTAGACAGGAGTCAAACCACAGATATTATTTCAGAATTATTTGCTATCCACTGCCTCCAGCCACTCATTTTGTACGCCTCATGCAAGTATGTGTGAAAACCTCTTCACATCAGGTTTTCTGATATAATTGCTGATCCTTTAAATTACATTCATAGCATTTGCTGCCGGAAGGGTTCATTTTCATTTTACCTCCTCCTTTAATATACAGAATTTCATGGAACTCTTTCCCAGACTAAAAGTTATTTCATATTTTTGCCATTATCATTTCTATGAAAACATTCAAACCAGTGAGTACATCTAAAAGCAGTGGAGTCCCATAGCAGACTTGAAGTTGCCAATGACTCCTTTATGTGAAAATGATCATTCAGGAAGAATTAAATGCACAAAAAATGTCCAGTGACTGAATAAAGGAAGAAGGAAGGAGCCACTTTTTGACTCATATCACACTGTCTGGGTAACATCCACGTCTCCCACCTCAATACTGAAATAAGGCATTGCCATAATAAGCTCTGCTCAGAAACGTTCTCCTCCATTAACTTGAATGTATCAGAAAATGTGTGCGTTGTGTTGGAGGTCTGCATGGCTGCTAGAAGATTATCTGTGATATCTGTTCTTAGCAAACTGCAGAATATTCCAAACTCCAGCTATATTATCTGCACCTAGCAGGAGTCGCTTTCATTTCAGTACATCACTGTCAAACGAAGAGACATAAAATGTGCACCTTGCTGAGCTGTGAGACTAGCGTGCTGTTATTCATCCCTTCCTGCAGCCTTTCATGGTCTTCAGCTTTCATTCTTTTTATCCATTCTTTTATGCTAAGGCAGGTTATTTCCAGTGTATGCCAAAAACAGAACTTCAGAGGGATTAACTTAATGAATTTGACTGGAATCCAATTAATTAGTTCAGTCCAGCAGTTTGAAAGGAAAGGCTTTCAAAATGTGGAAACCATGCACACAGTCCCTTTGAAAACAAAGTATTTTACTTCTGAAGTGCAATATCCTTTGCACTGATATCTAGAAAAAATGAAGCCATTTGAAAATACTGTTTTCATTTACTTATGTAAAAAAGTGAAAGGTAAAAAGAAAAAAAAATAGAATTAAAAAAAGGATAAGTAATATCCAAATTCATCAAATATTTCCAGCCAAAGATAAAGTTTCAGAACACAAAAAAAAATAAAGAAAAAATTATTTCTAGGAGAAAGAACTTCTTTAAAACGACGTGTCTATTCAACTCATTTTCCCCTTGACATTTCCTTGTGGCTGTAAAGAAGGAAATCCTGCAGTTGCACAGCTCTGCATCATTCAAGCAATATCCCTAGTGTTGCTGTTATTTTTGGTACCCTTTAGTAACTGGTAGTGTTTTTTAGCAGTTTACTCAGACAACAATGTCTTGTATTATTCCTCTTATCCTTCCTCTCTCAGTGTGGCCAACTAATCAGCACCCAGACTCATTTTTACTACCAGGCACATACCTCGGTATGCAACACATAAATGTAAAAACAAACCAATGAGGAAATGAACAAAACTCTTACCAGTTACACTGGTCATATTTAACTGGCTCCATTATTTCTGCAAGGCAAGAGATGTGAACAAATGATCACTGTGGACACTCTTTGTTTTTCTAACCTTCATCTTGAAGGGCTTTTCTCTATGACCATTAATTCACAGCAGTTCTGCCTCCGGATATTACTCTGACCTACTATCTGAAATGAAAATCTTGATGTTTATTGTTCCATATCTTCTGCTTCCCTCTTTCTGCTGATTCAGAGAAGGACAGATTTACAGAAGCTGAGGTCCCAGCGGGAGAGATAACCACCTCTCCAGGCTCCTTCCAGGCAGATATTAACTCGGCGGAAGTAAGAATTATTCCCACTGAGCTTATTCCTGCTGGCACATCTGCAAGGACAAAAGAGAAAGGCAAGTACAGCCTGCATTAACTCTGCTGTAATTTAAAGCACTCCCTCTTGCTGTCTACGGCTGTTAGAATTCAGCTTTTCTCACCAGTGTGCAGAATAGCACCACTTCCCCTCTAAATCTGCTTAGTTTGTGCAGGATAGAGTGCTCAGTACCAGTAGTGGCAGTTCATTTTCAGATATTACCCAGTAAAGTTTAATTTACCACTAATGAGCAGCCTTCCAGTCATTAGTTAAGCAGATGTTAGAAATCTGCAAGAAGACTGGTTTTGGTTCAGAGTATTCCCTTTGGGACATATTACTGATAAAAGAGTTTATCCTATGGTCTGCAAGTCTAATCTTTACAGGGCTGATCTGTGCATGTGTAATCTCCAGAGGCAGCTCCTACAAGAGGTGGCCTGGGCACACCTTCCCCCGCTGCAGCACTGGAACTGTCACTGTCTGTTAGGGGACCAAATGGACCTTCAGGACAAGGTAAATAATTTTAATTTTCCAGTAATATGTAATTAGTGAAGTACTGGAACATGTTGCCTGGAGAGGCATGGATATCACTATACCTGGAGACATTCAAGGTCAGGTTGGGCAGGGCTCTGAGCAACCTGATGTATCTGTGGGTGTCCCTGTTCACTGCAGAGAAGTTGGACTGGAGGACCTCTAAAGGTCTCTTCCAACTCAAGCATTCTATGATTTTATGGTTTTATGAAAACTTCAGCTACTTCCGTATTCATCATAGAATCATAGAACGGCCTGGGTTGAAAAGGACCTCGAAAATCATTTTCTTTCAATGCCCCTGCCATGGGCAGGGCTGCCAACAAGTAGACCAGGCTGCCCAGAGCCTCATCCAGCCTTGCCTTGAATGCCTCCAGGGATCCACAACCTATCTGGACAACCTGTTCCAGTGCATCACCAACTTCTGAGTGAAAAACTTCATCTTAATATCAAACCTAAATCACCCCTGTCTTAGTTTAAAACCATTCTCCCTTGTTCTATCACTACCAACCCATGTAACCAGTCAGATGTGCACATATGGACTGGTGTGTAACAGAACAGGAGTCATCTGCAGAAACTTTTCAGCCTGAGGGAGTGAAAGGCAGGACTCTAGAATCCAGAATCTTCTCTCTGAGGAAAGCAGAACTGTTACTGATAGGTCTGTCATGGTAGCCAAGCTTTATTAGAACTATTTTGTTGATACACGATGAATAAACTCTGCACACACCTTTGTCTGAGCACACCTTTACTGCTAGGTGGAAGATATTTCAAATTAAACATCTGCAATGTTGTAAAAAACTTCTTATTGTTTTACACTTAGTCATTGTCCAGTTTGACAAGAGGTTAGGGCTCTATATTCTGAATTACCCAAGAGAGCAGCTACTGACTTCTTATTTCTTGTCTCAGTTAGATTTGAATATAATTGAAATAATATTTAAATATGAAAGATTAAAAGGGGTTGCAAAGTACTGTCTCCCATCCCATATGCCTTGTGTTTTTGATCTTTGTCTCTCCATTCAATAGCTTCCCCTACTTCTCTTGCTGTCTTCCTTAGTGCTATTATAAAGGCCATAGGTCACTGGCTGGAGCAATGATTTACAAATAATGGGAGTCTTCAACTGTTGAGAACAGTTTTGAACAGTCCAACAGGTTTGTTTGTATTTTTCACTTTATAGTGTGTGAACGATTAACCTTTCTGCAAGAGAGAGGAAATGGAAGAGAGAAGAGGGAGCTGCCCCAGCTGGGAGAAATGTTGTTCTGTTTAACTGAGAGATGTCCAGCAGAGTTTGAGTCTTATGGTTGCTACTGTGGCCAAGAAGGAAAAGGTCATCCTACTGATGCTCTGGACAGGTGGGCTCTTCTGTAACCTGCCATTAGTTGTAGGTACTGATGAGTGCCTATGGACCAGCCAATATCAGTGTTTGCTTCTTGGTTGATCATGATCTCAAGTGTCTTTTCCAACCTAAACAATTTCATGATTCTATGATATCAGTAGTCAGACCGTACTAAAAATAATCCATTTAAATATATAACGTGAAACACTCGTATGTCACTAAACATGTCCTGCTGTTGCATCAGTGTTTTGGAGAGGACTTCTACATTCAAAGCTGGGAGGAAGTCAGTAGAGTAGAAAAAACTGCATATCAAGAGAGGTGAGGATAAGGGTTACAGCAAATCTTGACTAAGAGGTGGTTTAGAAAGTGATTTATGAAGAGTACTAACTTTGTGCCACACTGTCCTTCAGAAGGAGTCCATAAAGGAGCATGGTGTTCCTGATCTGAAACCCAGAGCCCAGGAACTGAGGGCTATCAGGGCACGGCTGGGGCGTGCTTACCCAAACAGAGCGAGGCAGAGAATTCATCCAAACCAAGGAAATCTTCCCTAAAAGTGTTTCATTTTCAAAAAAAATCTCTTCTTGAGTGGAAGTCATAACAATTGGAGACACATCAAGTCTAAGCATGGCACCGAGGGCACAGCACACAGAATTTTCTAGCACTTGCACACAAGTAAGACTACCCATGCAGGATAAAAATAGATGATGTCAAAGCTCGTCAGTGCACTGGCTACTGACATGTGGATTTCAGATTCTCAGCCAACAACCTCGTTAGGTTCACAAGGGCCCACATCTCCAGCCCGTCCAGGTCCCTCTGGATGGCTTCCCTTCCCTCCAGTGTTATCAACTGCACCGTTTAGCTTAGTGATGCCAAAGGAATTAGGAAGGGGACTGTGAAAGTAAATACAGCCATTATTGCTATTTTTTCCTTATGGAAAAGATTTTTCCATGAAATGAAAAATAAAAATGTATTTTTAATATATTGGAAAAAAAAAGAGAAAATAATTGTGAATAATGTGTGATGTAGGAAAATGAAATGCTTTTTGGGTTATACTTGCTGTTTATTTTAGGTGCTGCTTCTCTCATCACTGTTGTGTGGAACAAGTTAAGAAACTCGGATGCCCTGCAGAAAGAAGTTCAAGATCTGAAGTTTTATGCCTTGACCACAAGCCAAAGTGTAGGTGTTGAGTTAGAAAACATTATTCATCTTCTGATGACAGCATATCCAATTATTGCAGACTGAATACCACCATGCCTATAGCATGGAGACAGAAAAACTGAGCTTACAAAATGTCAGCAGGGGCTGTTCCAAAACTTGATTTTTGTCCTGCTGAGGTACATCACTGCCCTGGATGCGATCAGGTCAGGATAAGAACAGCATTCAGACATTTTTGTCAGGAGACAAAGGACAACTGTTGGTGTTTCTATATGCAGAAATACACTTAACGCCGGTCTCAGCTCCAGGCACTCAACACGTTGATATCAGGCACATTTAAGTGATTAACGATGAATTTGGAAGCTAAAACTCGAGGAAAAATTGTTATTAGTCAAGAACTGGTGACAAACTACGCGTTGACTAGCTGTAACTGCTTTTAAATATTCATTTTAAATCTTCTCTTCAAGGTATTGGTTGGAGCATGTGCGAGAAACTTCTATGTGCTTGTGACCAGACAGCAGCCGAGTGCATGGCTTCTGCTTTCTACAATGAAAGCCTTAAGTTTCCACATGGTCAGGCGTGCCAAGAGGAGAAAGCCTCGTGTCGAGGTGGCCCTTACGAAAGGCCTTCAGTCGGCACAGAACCAGCGGCCGGGACCTCCAGCTCTGAGGAGAGCAGTGAGGAGGAAGGTTCTCAGCAGAGGAGAGGGAAGAGAGAGATGCGTCGAACTCTTGGAAATCCCAGGAGTGGGAAACACGGCGGCAGATAGTCAGCCACGGCCATCTGCGTGACAAATGGCACTGGGAATTTCACAGCCAGCTTCGGGTACCTTACTCTTGTTCGTAACTCTGTGACTGCCTTACTGTTCCCAGCAATAGATTAGATATTGAATGTTAAGATGCATAACTTCCTTCCATAGAGAACTCGCCACAGACCACCTATGTAGGTCAGCTCTCACCATTCTGCACTTCATTTGATTTCTGATCAGAATGCTGATTTTTCTTCTGATCAAAGATTGATTTTTGTTAGCCATGTAGTGGGTTCAGACCACATCTTGCTGATGGTGACTGGGTATTTCAGGTTTTTAAATAAACCAATCTGCAATTACTCTAGCTCCTTTTGTACCTTCTTCCTTTGCAAAGCAAACCAGGAAACACCTGTTAACAAAACAGAATTAGAAAAACAAAGTCATCAACAACTTGAAGTAATTGAGGAAGTCTTTGAAACTTCAATTTGAAATGTTAAAAAGCAATATGACTCGTGTGCACTGGACTTCTTTATCACTGTATTGTTGGGAGCAATGAACGAATCAAGTCTTTCAATAAGGGTGGTGAGACACTGGAACAGGTTGCCCAGGGAGGGTGTGAATGCCCCCTCCCTGGAAGCACTCAAGGCCTCTCTGGATGCGGCTGTGAGCAGCCTGGTCTAGAGGGAGATGTCCCTGCCTATAGCAGGGGGTTGGCTGACCTTAAAGTTCCCTTCCAACCCAAACAATTGTATGATTCTATGAAAGGCAGTGCTGTGAAGAATCATAGAACTTTTCTTGGAGAGGTTCACAAACAACCTAAGTCTCCAGAAAGCAGATGGTAACAAGTCACCTTTGGTTTGTGACGATGACTTGTAACAATACAGAGAACTAGTGGTAACAGATTTTAATCCCTCCTTGTCTGACCTGATGTATCAGGGTGACAAAATCTCTTTAAATACAATTAAAACCAACAAAACCACCACTACCACCACAGAAAACCCAATGAAACCAAGCCTTCCACACGTGGCTCGTGTTTTCTCTCTGGATTTGCTTATCAGTCACCAAAATCATGCTCAGACCTACCTGTGCAAGAAACAGAGTTAGTGCATCTAAACAGACAGTTCTGAGATTCATATGCCATAGATGACAGACAAAGAGTTCTCTTAAACTCGTAACATTTTCTAAATTTACTCTGATTTTTAATGAGTGGAAAAATTCAGACCACAGGAACAATGTGGGAAAGAAAAAAAAAAAAAAAAAAGATACATTCTACAGGGTTATACTGTAATTTGATTGAGAGAAGGTCCCAAGTTTCCCAAAGAAAAGTTTAAAATAAATAAATAAATAAAAATTCTCTTCTATTTAAGGATGCGCACTTATAAGCCTTTCCCATAAGTGAACAGTGGAGAGGGTGATAATCAGTAGCTCAGCAGTATTAGATGGTATTGCTGTGAGAAAAATGGTACCTATAAGCTATGTACAGCTCTTCAGAATTTCTTACACAGAATCACAGAATTGTAGGGGTTGGAAGGGACCTCTAGAGATCATGGAGTCCAACCCCTCTGCCAAAGCAGCTCCCTAGCCCAGGTTGCACAGGTAGGTGTCCAGGTGGGTCTTGAATGTCTCCAGAGAAGGAGACTCCACCACCTCTCAGAGCAGCCTGTGCCAGTGCTCCATCACCTGCACTGTGAAGAAGTTCCCACACATTCATCACCCTGAAAAGATTCTTATACCTTGAAATGGATGCCACAACATTTTTTTTTTTTTCACATTAGTAATTGTTCAACAGTAACTAAAAGCAGTGGTTTAATAATGCCAGAATGCTTTATGTTTGCATGAAAAAGACATGCAAAATAAGGTTTAACTTAAATGCCAAAAGGTTACTGACGTTTTAGCTGAAAGTGATAAAAAAATCACGACACTTCAGAAAAGATTTACTTTAAATTCTGATTTTATTGCTTAAATATAGATTGCACAGTGTGTTCTTACATATATTGAACTGGATCATTACATACAGTACAGAATATATGATCATCAAAACAAAAGACAAAATAGCCCTACTCTGATCTTGGACGACTGGCTATTTCTATCTTTTTAAACTAACAGCGATTGTATTTACTTTAGAAGTGACCCGCCACCAAAAACCCTGAAAATGACATAATAGAAAAGAAAACACAAAGCAAAAGCTGGAATACGTTTCAGCAGCTGGATACAAGTGTACATATTGTGACAGCACTGGATGTACTGCAGAAACAGAGCCAGTAGGACTACGGACTTTTAACGCCCTGCAGCTCGTCTCAAGAACACAGAGCTGTGAAACGAGCAATTTTAACCTGTAAAACAGTATCCTTAACTCATCTGGTTTCATTCATTCCCTTCGTATTACAATAGTTACAAAACAATACATTTTACAGTGACTCTCACATTCCAGCTATTCAAAATGGCCAATGTGAACCCAACTACCAACTCACAGACTGGCTGGATTTCCAGATAGTAATAAACTGAATACCATGTGAACACAGTGTTAAAAGCTCTTCAAACCCTACACAACACCTGCACAACACCTGCATTTCCCATATAAAGCTAACTTGAACTCCAAAAACATGGAAACCTACAGCATAAATGAAGAATACCGTAAACAGAATAGAAAATGAAATGCTGAATTTACTTTACACATGCAGCATTCATGCAACAGAATTCAGTCACTGAAACAATCCTGTATATACAGCACAGTCTGCATACTGCAAGAGTGCAAACAATTACATTCTTTATTTCTTTTTCTTTAGACTCCTTATTTTCTTTTCGTACAAAAGTGCACAGTGTTATTCTTAAAAAAATGACAGAGTGGATAAGTGTTTTACATTTTATCCATAGGTTAGATTTACTCTTTAAAAAATTACACTCTTTATATAGGCCAAAAAACTACTGTCTTACATTTAAAAAAATAAACAACAAAAACAAACAACAAAAAACAAAAAGTGAAAGCTATGAGCTAGAGTGGCAACGAAGGTTATTTATGTGTAGACTGTGGTCTGATCAGGCTGATAAGCTGCAGCAGTAAAAATCACAACGGAATGCTGTAGATAAGGGGCTGTTTCGTCATCCACTAACAGCTGTGATTTCACTGTTAAACTGAAAAGAAGGTCTCAATTACCTTTTGAGTTTTGTGAATGCTTTCTGAAATTCTCAGCATGTTATCTCATAGGTTTAAGTAGCTGAAATTTCGCTGATGTCGTGTCCCATCAGGTTTTTAAAAGCAGCCTAGTGGAATACGTGCTGTAGTACAGCTGAAATATCTAACAATGTGTTTTACACATTGTGGGTTTGTAAATGCCCCAGACAGTCAGCAAATAAGCTGCCCTGCACATCACAGAGCAACCATCCAGCTCTTAGAATTATGCAATCATAGTTTAATTTTGACTGGAACTTCTTTTGGTCATCTCATCAAGCCCCAACTCAAAGCAGGGCTAACTAAAGGGAGTCACTTTGCTCATGGCCAGTTTACTATTTATATGTACTGCAGGCAACCTTAAATGTCTTGCATTTAATACAGACATTTTTGTGCTGGTTGAGATTCAGATAGACTAGAGGACATGGCAATAACTACAGCTGTTTTGTTTTGTCTCCAGAATTTAGCGAGTCAAAACCAGCCTTGACAGTTATCACCAAAAGCTGAGGGATCGATGCATTGGTTTCACTTTATTTTCATTTCAATGGTACGCTCAGATACATAAACCTATGAAAGTTAGCACATTTTGCTTATTTCTAGAAAGATTTGAGAAATAAAACAAAAAGAACAACCATATGAATCTCTAAAAATTGCTTCTGCTTGAAAACACATTTAATAAACTCTTGGTCTTTAAATGGTTTCACTCAGTTTTCTTTCAACTTCTAAAATATCACTAAAAAGCTGTAATAAAACGACAGAGAAATACCTCATAGAATATAACTGTCATCTCTGTATTCATGACTTAAAATGCCCTCAGTTTATTTTCTGCTATACTAAATATACTTCTCATGTATTTATACTAAAGCAGACAGAGTAAAATAGTACTGCATTTTCGAAAGTACAATCTGTAAACTATACACTTTGTGAAAAATATTGCACGATACAGTTGTTTCAAGAGATTTCTCCTGTCTTTATGCAAAGCAGTAACTTTCACAGCAAGAAACACAGGATATATACTGGTTGTATATATCTAAAAAGCTTATACGATGCAGCAGAAATACTTAACAAGTGTCCATCCATTTACTGTATTTGAACACATGTAAGGTATTGTGTTTTGTTGTTCTGTTTTTTCTCTCCATATATTACAAAAAGAAATCAACTGTAACAGCAGGAACAAAAGGAGTTAGGCCAGCACTCCACTGTTACATATGCTACGATTTTCTTTATTATTTAGGTGGAGAAGAAAAAATTAAGAAGGAAAAAGCATTTATCAGGTCCCTTGATTAAAATGAATTAACATATTAAAGCAACACACAAATTGAAGGAATTTACAGAAAGACTAATTGCTAGAATAACTGAATTAATATATTTGAAAAAAAAACCACAAGTTTTATATATGACATCTATATGTACTCATACATGAAAATGAAAAAAATGTGATAAATAAAAACCTAACTTCAAAGAAAAACCAGACTTACAGACTGAACATATTCAAGAGTTTGGCTAAAGTAATCTGGTTTTGGCTTGTGTTCATCACTATTTTAAAGTTAGCTAAAAAGAAAAACAATAAAATTTGAGAACTCATCTTGTTTCTATTGTACTCTACTCTAACTAATGTCCAGCAGACTTCAGAAGACACTTAATACACACAAAGATCTGGAAACTTCATCTCATAGACTGGAACAGATTGGTAATGAGCATGTCCAGCAGTAATGGTCATCGTTCCTGAGGGGCTAGGTGGAGGTCTGTGTAAGAAGAACAATCAATATATATCATTCATAGTAATACAGATAGCATTTTAGCCTTTTTTTTTTCACCTTTATAAACTAATACTAGAGAGAAAAATGCCAACTAATTTTTTTTTTCTCTTCACAGCCGTCAGTGCTTTATCCTGATCCTGAAATCAATGATATGATCATCTCTCAATTTTTCATCAGGGCTCTTTACTAAATCAACACATTGCTGATGTTATAGAACTATGAAAATGGATTTTATTACCTATATTATTTACACTGCACAACAGATGTGCATGAACTCCCAATAACATTGTTCCACGCGACTTTTATACTCTTTTGGTTATTCAATTTCTAAATTTCTCAACCAGATACAACACTGTGAAGACTACACACATTAAAGTAGTCACAATTGCTTTATAATTCTTTCTTTATTTTTCTTGCATACAGTCTTACCGAATAGTGAGTTCCAGAATCTGGGCAAGTCTATCATGAAGCAAATTTGCCTGGAAAAAAAAAACATATATACATGTATTTAACGATTAATTACTGAATCTAGAGTAGAGTTAAAATGAACATGCCAGGCTACAACCCAGTGTATTGCACATCTGCACCTGGCAACTCTTAGAAGCATTTCCTGTTTAGACTTCCCACTGCTGTAATGATTCTGGGCCTTGAAGAGGGATGTGAAATTGAGTGAGCCTACCTTGAAGCACAAGGCAAATTTTCTTGTTGAATATAGAATTTGCACATTAAATTATAAAAAAATATAACATGAGATAAATACCATTTTGCTTATCTCGGGATGACATAGGGATGTATATTGAATTAAGATTTCCAAGATAGTAAAGATAACAGTAAGGTGAAGAATGAAAAAGACTGCCATTCCTTTTAAAATGGTGTAGCAGCAATAAAAAGTACATTTTAAATAACTGTAATTTCCCAGTACAGATAACTGATATCACAGAGACAACAGCGGAAGACAAGTAAGTTAATACTACACTTCAGCAGCAATAGCAGCAGTGACATACAAAGTAGCCTTAGCCAGCACACCCCCAGATGCTCACACTAGCATCTTTTAAGTATATAACACATTTCAGGCACTCACTTTGGTTTCACATTGTGCTGCAATTTCTTCAAACGGTGCTTTTTGGAACTTCTCAATCACAAGACGCCTTTTTTCTTTTTCCTGCTCTTCAAGTCCATTGTTATCTTTAAAAAAGATGAAAAAAATAAAAACAGTGTAATCCTGCCCATCAAGTATGAGTGATCTGAACCTGTGTTTTGTCTTTTTTTACACTGTATTTTTAATCTTCAAATGTGCTCCGGAGAAACAAACAAGCAACCATACCCTACAGCAGCGATATAATTTTAGGAAGCTGGTTTGAAGATGACAATTTTACCCTCCTTACCATGTGCTTTAACCACCAATAAAGGCTTCCTGTTGTTTTATTGTATGGACCTAAGACTCCACTTCTCATTCACTGTACCCAAATCTCTCCCTTCAAGAGAAGAGGGATGGATCAACCCTTCCAGTATCATGCAGACAGCTGTGAAGGATTTATTTTTAAACAGAACTTGGAATACAGGCCAAGTGAACCTACAAGCAGCTGGAACTTTTCAGCATCTAATGAATTTATGTACTTCAGCAATTAGTTTTGGAAAACTGTCAGACTGAATGACTCTTTAAAATGTTAGTGTATCTATTGTTTAAAATGTCAGCGTTCAATCCACATTTTTTGACAGAAGTTTGGTAGGCTGGACTGTATTAATTAGTAACTACTTAGAGAGTTATGAAACCAAAGAACTCAGTTTAATTGCTGAGTGTTTTTGACAACCACAACAGTATCTTACAGTCTAATTCCTGAATGCACTGAAGACTTTGAAAAATCTCACAATTTGAAGATCTCATTATTCCTAGGCCAGACCTGAAAGGTCAAATTTCGTAGAAGAACATTTCTGTATCATTCCACTCAGTCACATGGGTTTCAGAAAATGAATTCTCTAAAATCATCACGACCTTATTTCAGAAACATAGAAATAAATGGCTGAAATTTTAAAGCAGTTGACTAGCTGATTAAAACATATGTAATATTTTAACTGTTATTCTGGGAACAAATTTTCTCTAGTAATTCCTCAGTAGCCTAGAATTACGCTGTTAAATGTGATTGTAATAAATCTTACCAATTGCTTTCTTCAAAGCTTCAAAGGTGATTTCCTCAGTATTATCAATCTAAAGACAAAGATTAAAAAAAAACCCTTAAACATCACACACCACGGACTTCTAAAAGCCATGGAACAGGATGAATACTGAAGGACAAAATAGCCATAGCTTTTTCACCACACAAGATCCTAATGGTTTTATCTGAAGTTTCCATATCAAATAGACCTCTAATTCTCTGTTGATAATCACCAGAATGGTTGGATTTCCATGGAAAACTACTATGATGTAGTACTATGAACTGATGCTTGCCAGCTTCACTTACAAACACTTGAAGAACAAAAGCTGGCCAGTTTTATTTGTTATCATTACTAGCCTGTTGTTATACACAAACAATAGATCAAAATAATCACTCAGGCCAAAGTTTTCTGACCCAAGAATCTTTCCCAAGGATGATTGAGGAAAATTTTAGTGAATGACAAAAGCTTTGGAAAAGGACTTGAATTTTGGCAGAACTCTTCTTCGGGTCAGGAATAGCCTGAAGTACTTCTATACTGATATCTCACTGACGATTCTCAGACAGCTCCTGAGAGTGACAAAAACAGCTTCTTGAGATAAGCTGATCAATGTGATGCAAAAATTGGTAGTTGATCTGTTCATTTAACAATATGAATATCTGTTTGCTTTCTACTTCATTAGGAATTGCTTCAGGCTACAAAATTACCAAAGATGCACAAACACCTCTCCAGAGAGTTCCAGCACAAAGATCTTTGTGTTTTGCTTCTTTACATGTGGGCTTCTGAGAAAGTCTTTCTTACAGTGAATACACTGTGACATATTAGGTGAGAATGCTTGGACAGCAGAACAGCATACACCTGAATATAACATATATTTCTCAGTCTAAGCTGAGAAACCATGTTACTTCAAGCATTCAAAACTAACTATATGTAAGTAAGCAGCATTTCTTTCTTATAAACGTGGTATGAATGATCTGTTCGATATCAAAAAGTTACTTCCTTCAATTCTAATAACTACAATAACCTTGGTTATATTTCAAAATGTTTTGCTTGTTTCACATAAATTTATATCTAATTTTTCTGTATCTTAAAGTATTATATCAAGAAATAAACACAATATCACCTGAAGTATCATTAGCACAAAGCAGGGAGTAACAATAATAACAATGCAAAACTGAAATAATTGGTCAGGTAATCCTAAAAGAAGGCTGGTTCACTTGCAGTAACATATTATTGCATTTTTAACAAATATTCAGCTTGACTCTGTCTATACATTCTACGTCAAGTCTCTGTTTTTCTCTTTAAGACAATAATGGTAGAATTCACCTGCAGACACAAACACTTCAACTACAACAGCAAATCTTAGCAGCCAGTGGCAAGCTGGTTAAGAAAAAAGCAGCAAGTCTCTGAAGAAAATTAACTGGAGATGGACTTATTTTAAGAAATAAATGAACCTTTCCTTACTACTTTGAACCTTTCCTTACTACTTTTTCCTTCCTCTGTCATTAAAGCTCTGTGTGATTTAAACTCTTCTGGTCAGGTCTCCCAGCAGTCTCACATCTGGCAGACCCATGTTGATGAACATGGGTCTCAGAGATGCTTCAAACGATGCAGGGATACACGTGCAGTTTTATTCAATTCCACAGAATGTAAAGGAAATACTTTATTCAGAATATTCACTCATAAAACGTTAAGTTACTAAGAATATGCAGGTATAGTAGCCGTAGCAGTCCCTATTCACTGCAGGGGAGTTGGACAAGATGACCTTTAAAGGTGCCTTCCAACTCAAAAGATTTTATGATTGAGATATTTTCATAGAACAGTATCGGTATGTTTGCCAACACACCTTTGTACCTGCAGTATAGAAGTACAGAAAATAAAATAAACAACCCAAAACAATTAACAGTGCTAAGATTATCAAAATCTAGACTTGCTGGGAAGACAATTTCACAGTTGTTCCTCCCTCCAGCATCAAATATGCTGCCTTAAGTTATCTTATTATCATACCTTATCCTCTGTGTTGTTGCCAGGTAGAATATCCACCTGAATAGATACTGTGTCCACAATGCTTTTCCTCCTGGAGAGTCTGTCCTCATCTAGAAACAAAACAAAACACTAAACCAACAGTGCTCACTTTATGTGTGACAGCTTAAAGGTGAATAATCAAGTTTCCACACATCAGATGCAATTTGTTTCTATATGCTATTTAAACCTAAACCATCTACTTCATCGTTAGTATTACTGTGAAAAAACAGTTCCCTCTTTTATTATCCAGTCAGAACAGTTAAAAAACAAAAAAAAAAAAAAAAAAAACCCTCTTTATTGTGCCTTTTCACTCTCATTTTAAGTCTTGTGAATTTTTCCTTTGATGCCCATAACTTAAAAACATAAAAAGTAAAAAAGAGATCTTATTAAAAAAAACAAAAAAACCCACAGCATAATACATGATGATATACTGCTGCAGAGTCATTTATACAAGCCTAAACCTTTTTCCTGGCTGTGAAATCTAAATGTTAAGTTCTTAATTTGAAGGTATTCTGAAACAGAGAAGGGTTTACTGGAAGATGGCTCACTAACAGATAAAACAAAAATTTCTCAATGGAAATGAACAACAATCCTCATTGTTCTTGCTACAAATATCACACTCAGCAAGTCTAAAATTTATTCAGCGAAGAAAGAAATTCTCTCTGCTTATTAATTTCTACAGTCAGTAAGTCATTCTGATAATCTTTTAAAGCAGTCGAAGATCAACTATGCAGATACTAAAAGGAACATAATTTCATTAATGTGGAAGATTATGATCAAGCTATCAGTCACTAGATAGATTTCCCTTTTGCAATTACATTCCCGAAGCAAGACACCAAGAAATCATTTATCACTTCTGACATATTCACATGAGACAAGAAAAAGCAAAAATAGATTTAAAGAGATGTCATGAGGAACCTCTGACAAATGGAGATGTGAATAACCTGACTTTCATGCATTTCATTTACAAAACCACAAATTGCTACGTCGCATTTTAGATTTCAGCTGAGATGATGATATTGGGAAGTGGGATCTTTTCTTTTTCACTGTGTAGTCAGAAGCACTAAATGCACTTGATACTAAGATGAGGATAAGGAGAATAGCAGTAAAATGCTCCCTTCCAGATGGTAATTTATTTTGGTTCTTTGTTTAAACCACTGTGCAAAATACTTTTGCAATGCAAATACTGAGCATGATCAGAGTTCATTCCAGCAGAGCCAAACATCCTTGTCTTTTACAAATGAAGTTTTTAAGTTATATAAATGGAATATCATTTTAAAATAAAGAAGCAACAAACGAACAAGCACAGTGAAAAACACCTGAGTTCTTGCTATCTTTGCCAGGTTTGCAAAGGCTCTGAGTATTTGAAGTGGCATTCTGAATGATTTACCTAATTTTTAATCCCTGATGGCTCAACCGTTACAAAACTGCACACAGAGAGGGAAGCATCTCAAACCATGAAGGGTAAATGCAAGACTGAAGTACATCTTGGCTGCCATCTTGCTGCTCTCTCCTGTAACTGACATACATACATACACCAGAAGGCACCTTTTTATGTGATAATTTTGGATCAAATTCATTTTCTATGGATGCCTAGCTATTCTTGTCTAGATATTAGGACAGAATGGACACTTACAAGGTATTAAGTGGGCAAAAAAATAAGTGTAATTTGCTGCTGTTTTCTGCTTTAATGATGTAAGAGATATCTCCACACACAAAGAGGATGCTGGGGTCACAACAGCATTGGGGGATACCCCAAGAACCCCATGGGCTGGGGGTGACATCCACTCAAAGGTCTGAAGGAAGAGCTTTGAGGTCATTTCACTGACAAAGTGGGAAGTCATTGCTTGGGGCATGGAGCACAATTTGAGATCCTGGAGAAGAGCACCTTGGGGTCACGCAAAACTTTTTGTGGGATTTCATTGGGAGGAACCAAGGGCAAAAAGAAAGAGAATGTGGGAAGGAACAAGCATAAAAAAAGAGGGTAAGGTCATCAATCTCAAGTAAGCAGGGTGTTGGGCTGTATGCACACCTGGCCATACTCAGCCTCA
This sequence comes from Oreortyx pictus, assembly GCA_036925125.1. Lineage (NCBI taxonomy): Eukaryota > Metazoa > Chordata > Aves > Galliformes > Odontophoridae > Oreortyx > Oreortyx pictus. Next base: position 8,057,004 of record JAUPFR010000003.1, read on the forward strand.
GCACTGCAGTCTGTCTGCACTGTGCAGTGCCATCCTACTACACTCCATTTTTAACTTTCTGGGTGAAGAACACTATTCCGTGTAGGTGTGTACATTGAGGTCTGAATAAAGAAAGTGGAGTGAGGGTGCTCAACATCAGTGTGTGATTAACAAGGGAATGTCAAGCTTGGCAGCTCAATACTGATCTCCGTAAGTGAATGCAGGTTATGGTTTGTTCTGAGGGGCAGGCATCTGGAAGATTTGGAAACCAGAAGGACCAAGAGTTCTAGATCATCTGCTATGTACAGCATGGAGCCTAGGGATCAGTGGAGATCAGTATGTGTGTTGCTGGGCAAAGGACATCTGCATCAGCAGCTGAACTGAGCCTTTTTGCACTGGGGTGCACATCCAGGTGCCAGTTACTGGGAACACTGGGAAGTGGGATCCAGTGGTGGCTAGACAGTGTCTAAGCCCATTTACTGGAGAGATTCATACAGAATCACAGAACCATATGTTGGAAAAGACCTCTAAGATCATCTAGTCCAACCATCAACCCAAGACTACCTTGCCCACTAAACCATGTCCCTCAGTACCACACCAACAAGTTCCTTGATTCTACCACCTCCCTGAGTAGCCTGTTCTGATGCCTACCACTCTTTCCAAGAAGAAACATTTCCTAATACCCAACTTGAACCTCCCCTGGCACAACTTAAGGCCATTACCTCTCATTCTATAACTAGTTACACAGGAGAAGAGGCCTGTGTCCACCTCGCTGCAAGCTCCTTTCAAGGTAGCTGTAAAGAGCTGTAAGGTCTCCCCAAAGTCTCCTCCAGACTAAATAATCCCAGAACATATTTCAGTGCGAAGGTTCCACTAATGGACTTGAGCAGACAGAGACAGGAACAGGATGAGGCCACTAGTACTGCTGGTCTGAGTAGAGTGTGTGTCTGGCTGTTCTGCATGGCCAGTTGTTTACGCATGTGTACATAGATACATTAGGTTGGAAAGGACCTACAAGATCATCTAGTCCAGCATGAGTGCGTTTGTCTGTTTGCATGCCATTAGTGCACTTTCAGCTTGATAAATTGCTCACTACTTACAAACACAGTTTCAACAACTCAAAGTAATCAGATAAACAGTATTTTTAGTGAGCAGAAAAACAGAAGTTAACACTAATCCAAAGAACAGGGTTTTAAGGTTCAAATTGTACATTTAACAGGAAAAGGACTCTAAGCAATTTCAAAAGGATAACGGATCAATCATTCCTTCAGTGTTATTACCTTCATTGTGCCTAACATAAAATTTCATCAGGACTATTACCCAAAACACAAACCAGTTTCCAGCAGTATTTGTCATCCATTTCAAAATAATAAGCAACTGGCCTAAAAAATAAGTTTCCCTCACGATACAACTTGACATGATTTATGGCTGTAATGCATGTCTGGAATGTCATACACTTCAACTCTGTAGATACTAATTTGGTAAGAATTTGAGAGAGAAAAAAAAAGTCACTTTACCTGGAGATTCATTTACTTTCGCAGAAGAACATAAAAGGACAAAAATGATTACAGGATTCAAGTTTCCAGAGTAAACAAAGTGCTAAAATTCCCATCTATCACCCTTTTTACTAAACTGATTAAGATACCACATTTCTGCACAGACTGTTCTGCAAAATGACAGCAATATGCTAGGAATGAAACAAATCCTCCCAGTTAAGTGTTGAGTTCCTTTCCACATGCCCAGTAGAAGTGGAACAGAATTTCTACAGAGGAATATAAAAAAAACCCAATAACAGTGCACCTAGAGACAGAATTACTTTTTATATTTCATTTACGAAACAGAATCTACCCTATACTCAACTCCTGTGTCTACAATTCAACATACTGCTGGGAAAAAAGACTGAAGCATGAAAATACACGGTAAAATCTTCAGATCTTCATTTTGTTTAATATTGTTTAAGTAGAAATTAAATTGAATTAAAAGGAATTAATTACAATTTGAAATAGATAAATGAATGGCAGCAGTTAAGTTAGTAATACATTTACTCACCCTCATATTTCATTAGAAAATACCCTCAGCTTTATAATAATCTATCACAAAATGAATCATCATTCTGTGAGCTTCTCACAGCTTCTTTCAACTTTTAACCAAGTTCTTGTAATTTCACTCAAAGAGGTAATTGGTACTATCACAAAATCACCTATGGCCCTATCACCTTTTCAGGGAAAGAAAGTAGGAAGCTACCATAATTTAGAGTTCTAAATTGAGAATAAACACAAAAGGCAGATGTTGCAGCTTCACAAAGGCATACTAAGAAGGAGATAAAAAAAAAAAAACAACAAGACACACTAAGTGCTAAGCAATTTCTGGCCTATTTGTCTAAAAGCCTTCTAGAAGCATTTTTTTCTTTTGGCTGGGCACATCCTATCAGTGCACACCACAGCTAGCAGGAGAGCAGGATGACCTACAACTCATTTTTACCTTTTGACTTGTGTCTGCATTTGTGATATTTTCTGCCTAATGAAAACAGAGCTTCATTAATATATGTATATGGAGAAATATAGCTAAGAGTGCATTTAAACATCAGCTTTCCTTCCCACCGAACAAAGAAGAGAATAAGGAACAAAAAGTGTATCTTTCAAACTGATCAGAAAAATGGTCAGAAAAACAGTCAGAATTATACGTCTGCATGTGTTACTAAACATACCATCATTAAAATTTATGCTATGCACGATCTTTTTCTCATCATTCAGAAAGCTATTAAGTGAGCGTTTCTTCCACCTGAACTCACTCAACCTTGTTGGTGTTAGAAATATCAAGATTGGTGTTCCTGTGTAAGAATGTATTTTAGGAAAGTATCCAAGTAAGCTCTAGTAAGGACATTTATCCATAAACGCATCTCATGTTCTAGAAAAGGCTTAACATGATTTTCCAATCAGGTCATCTATCTTTCTCATTCCTTTCTCACTCACTCAAAGGACAGCAGAACTCTGAAAATAACATTTTCATCATTTGTAACAAACTTTTCCACCAATACTGAAACGTAACATTAACTTTTGCTTGGATGACAGAAGAAATGATCTATCAAACACAGCAACATTTCCCTTTTTTAGAAAAACACCATCCATCAAGAGCCATTTCAGATGTGTCTCAGAATGTATCAGTGATTTGCTCACAGCAGAACCACAGTCATTCTCATTCCCCCTCCACTAGCTATCCAGAAAGTTTAATCAAGTGTCATTGTCTCTGAACACAGCTGAACCATTCTGCAGGTGTGACAGACATGATATTCATTGTCCATATGTACTGTTTAATTTAGATGTGTGAGGAACAAAACAGAAGAATCAATTTCTTGCTACATACTTTTATTTTGCAAGTTTATGCTTGAGAATGTTAAGTCCTATAGTCCCATTACAGTCACAAGCAGTTATATACAGCTACAAAACACACATGGTTAGTAAAAAATTGAAACAATTTTTCTGTACACTACTCTTAGTTTTGTACACTAAGAGGATGTTGAAAAAATATTAGAACATAAACCCAAGAATGTCACATACTACATAATCACCTGTACACTATCCACATGTAACGGGTAGGTAGTATGAACTTCCACCAATTTTTCTTGTGCATACTTGAATCATATTTCCTGACACTGAGTTAGCAGTGGAGACAACCATAACAGTTTTTATTCAACTGACAACTGAATTTGACTAAGGTCAATAACTCGAGTCAGCAGAAGGCCAGATGGAAAAAGAAGAGGTTCTGTTCTAGTTGGTGACTGCATAAAACGGATCAAGTATGCTGACTAGTGTAATTCTTCCTCATCCAGTATCTCAAATTAACACAGAAATAATAATAATCATTGGTATTACTTTGAAAGCAAACAATTTCTTTGCTACAATGTGAAGTAGGGTCAAGAACTTTGTACCTCACCTCCTGAATTTAAGGAAAAAAAAGTCATGAAAAGGACACAAAGTAAAAATACCAAGAACAGAGTTTCTCATAAAAAAAAAAAAAAGGATCTTGAGAAAACAAAAATTATACTACGATTAAATTTTGTTGCCAAACAGTCACACTATATTTCATCTGATGTGCTGACAGATGACACCTTAAGAAGGCAATCCTAATAACCAGTAGTTAGCAGTTTCACAACTTACCTGTTACCTGGGGCACGTATGGAACTGACAGTCTTTCCACACTGTATCCACTGCCGCCTAGTGATTCTGCTATCTTGTTTGTCAAGAAAAATAGATTTTTTTCATGCTTCTCTAATGATTTTGGGAGGCTGTTAAAATATACATTTGAAGTTATTATCTAACAATAGAGAACTGGTAATTGAGTACAATATTTTTACATTGTATGCAAGCAACAAGAAAGGGCTAATGGTGATGATTTGATAGAAGTATGATGAGTTATTTATGAATGGATATATACTTTAAAATACGTAAAATATATACAACTGCAATATTTGAAATTGTTTTAACACTTCTTGGATATCTGAAATACATTTCTCAATTATTCTGCAACATTTTGAGAGAATATGGCTTCTGATAAATACAGAAATCTGAGAAAATATTAAATAAATAGAGTATTTGTTGCTTGTCAGCAACACGCCCTTGCCACAAAGAAGGCAAATGGGATCTTGGGTTGCAACAGAAGGACACAGTGATGCCAAAAGTTTGTAGGAGATACTTCCCCTTTACTAAGGGCCACACCTGGAGTACCACATCCCGTGCTGGGTTCCCCAGTAAAAAAAGACAGAAGAGCTTTGAAGGAAAGAGAAATAATAAAAAAAATAAAATCACAGAGTAATTGAATGGCTTGGGTTAGAAGGGACCTCAAAGACCATCCAGTACTAGCCCATTAGACCAGGCTGCCCAGGACCCCATCCAATCTGCCCTTGAACACTTGCAGGGATGGGGAATCCATGACTTCTCCAGGCAGTACCCTGTTCCAGTGCCTCACTGCCCTCCCAGTAAAACATCTCCTCCTAGTACCCACTCTCAATCTCCCCTTTTTTAGTTTAAGATCATTCTTCCATTGACTGGAGCTCCTCTCCTATGAGAATGGTGGAGAGATCTGAAATTCTTCAGCCTATAGCACAGGGAGGAAAATGCATATGAATAACTAAAGGGAGGGTGAAAAGACAGCAGAGCCAGACACTTCCAGGAAAAAAGGCAATGGGCACAAACTGAAACACAGTTTCAGTTTCCCTCTGAATCTGAGGGAACATTCCTTTACTGTGAGTGTAACCTAGCACAGACACAGCTGTCCAGATGGCTGAGAATCTCCATGGAAGGATAATCTCAAATTTGGTTCTGGTCTTTCTTAGACTGCAGTAGGTGGCACTGCCTGAACGAGACTAGAAGACCTGCAGAGATCCCTTCCAAGCTGACCCATTCTGTGTTCTGGAAAAGCATTTTGCTATGTTGATCCTTACACCAAACACCATATTATGCAGACTAAAATATCTGACTAAAATTTAAAAGGTGTAAAAAAAATCCAATTTCTTTTACATAGGCTTCTAGTGCTTGGTTTTCTTCTCTCTAACCTGTACAATACTTAACCCTATTTTTCATATTCACAGAATACCTCAACGATGTGCAATTTTTAATAGTAAAAGAGCAAATTTACTGTTCATTTATTTTCTGTATCTACTTACTTGCATTTGTCTTTGAAAATTGTTTCTGGCAGAAAATACGATGCTTCCAGACTTCTAGTTTCAATGACCTGAAAAAAGACAAGGCAAATTGTAAAGATTATTTCCAATACCTATTACCTTCAATGACTAAAATGCCTTAAAAACATTTACTGTAGCAGATTATCGGTCCTTTATTAATATGCATCACACCAAAAAGGAGCCCTTTACAAGTTCTTTTAGCCAGAGAAAGATATGGTGGCATTCACCCTTTTAAATAGAAATTCTGGTTCCCATGGCCTTGCCTACATCAATACTGTTTCTCAAAGTCAGTAAGGCTATAAAGTCTTACACCTTATAGTGATTTAGACCTTTATGTACGATAACATGCACAAAAAAAATACTGTAGGAGAGAATTCTTTGCATAAGTTTAAGAGTCAGCAAACAAAGCAGATGACAACAAGGAGATAGAAGACAACAAAAAACAATGGTGGACAGAAATACTAAAGATCAAGAACACAAGCAATCACTTGAAAGATTTTATTTGCTCATTACGTGTACTGTAACATGAGACTGATTACTTCATGATGTATTACCTTGCTGACATGCTGACAAAACACAGGGACTGCAATCATCTGACTCAGAAAGTTCAGATACGCTGCAACCAACGCCATGACTCCACAACGATTGAACATTGGTAGATTATCCTCATTGATGATGGCAATGTCCTGAAATATAAAGGGCAGCAATTACATTCTCAAAGTTAACAGGCAGTTGTCTCAAACATGGGGAAGTCAGTAGTAGTAGTAGTTATCGTATGTGACCTAACATTACTATTTGATATGACATGGAATTTACTGTCTTTCCTCTTACAACCCTGGTCTCTCAGCTCACTCCGAGTTAGGCAAATACTGTACTGATATAGAAGAGTTGGAAGAATGTAACTCCTCTGAGAAGAAATAGATCTTTCTCAACTTTCTCAAAAATAGAGTACAGGGTAATAACTAGAAGCTTTTCTTAACAATTTCCACTTGTGGATCAGGAAAATTATGAACAGTACTTCAAAAATTCCCCTTGCAAGTCACTGATATAATACATGAAGGGTTAATTAATGCTGATTAGTTTTGATTTTTTTTTTTTATTTTTCCTTACACCGTATTATTTCTTCTCTAGTAAAAATCCCAACAACATTTTCATCAAGTGAGGATATGGTTCAGAGATGTATTTTAAAATTAAGGATGCACTCTGCATTTCAGAAGCTTCAAAATGTGGGCACACACAAGAGAACAAGGCTAGTCACAGACAGTGAACTGAGAACACAATACACAGTCTTGTAAAACTTTTCTTGGCACACACTAGCAATATTTTTTGGAATGCTTTCATTCTAACACAGACAAAGTTAGAAGATTCAAAGTTTCACTGAAGACTGAATATCATAAGAGAAATGTTAAAGAATAAAGCCTCTCAAGGCTGACATAATTTTATCACAGTAAGATTAAATAGCCTGATTTGACAAAAGCTTCCAATCAAGCAGGTAATCAAAGGCTTTCCTCCAAAAAAATTAAAATGGAACACTGAAGCATAATCAGAGTTTGTAAAAACTAGTAACAATTTGTTAATGAAACTATTGGTCAGTCCAGGCAATTTCTGCATCTCCTCAATCGGATGAAGAGAGCATGCTGTTGAAGTTTTTAAACAAATCTGATTAGATGAAGGTGTAACATTAGATAAATTTTATACTTTGTATTATAAAGTGTATTTCCTTAAAGGATGGATCATATTTGGACCGAGTTACATGAGCTCCAATTTAAGTATCAATATACAAATAACATTACCCACATCTGACTTCATAAATACGACTATCAACCAATGAACACAACACTGATTCAGACTCATACCTGCAGAGCAATAGCTAATCGAATGAGATCAATAACCACTTCTTCATTAGCTAATTCAATTGTAATAAGAGCTAGAGATGTATACAGCAGCTCAAAGTTCTTTTGGACATTGTCTTCTTCTTTACAGCCTAAGTAGATGTGTCTGTACAACTGCTGACCATGCTATAAAAGACAAAAAAGATAAAGTAATAAAACTTCAGAACAATCTAGGTTAGAAAGGGTAAATCTACTATAGCCCAACTCCTGACTCAAAGTTTAACTCGTTAGATCAATTTGGATGAAGATTTAGCAAAAAAAAAAAAAAAAAACACCCAACAAAAAACCCTAAAAAAGCATATCTAGACATATACACACAAACAAGTGCATGAAGACAACTAAGAATCATTCTATATTGCACATGAATATTGCACTGTTAGACACTGACATACATTTCTTACTGAAATATTCAGTAAGATACATTTGTGAAAAGGAGAATATAAAAAAAGCAGATCTTGAAATGTTCTCCATCACATTCATGTAACTGAGGAGTTTCAAGACTTATCCATGTTCTCTTGTGTAAATCTGTGATTTAAGGAAGTCTTGAACAGCAAAGAAATAAAATTTTCTGGAAGGGGGTTAGAAGATGGATAAGGCTCACTTATCACTACACACTTGGAGGTCCAGTGGCTGTCTAACAAAAGACCCTCAACATCGAAAGTGATTTTAGTGTCGTCCTAACGCTACACTTTGCCAAATTTTTGGTAATAAAACTATCATTTCAACACACACTCACAAATACAGACATGAAGAAGCAGGTTTTATATGCAAGGCACTATGCAGTTTTACGCCCGCATTCATAATCTGTAGAGGATATCGGTTTATACCAGGGGACAGAGATGATTTGCACAATCTAAGAACTGATGCTTAGTCTCTGAATGTACTAGTACAGCTTCAGAAGGAGGAGGGCAATTGACTGTTAATATCTGCTCTTTAAGAAGAACGCATTCACTTAAATACCGAAGATTTTCAAAAAAGTCTTTTTTATACTACTAAAATGAAACCTATAGCTCTTCAAATATACTTGGGGGCTAACAGTGGTACATTTCAGTACTCTGTTCAAAAAGGAGGGAAACAGCTATTACCAGAGCATAAGAGCTGTAAGCATATCAAAGGTTAGCTCTATAATGGATGTGGTATATTTGGAAAATATAAGTAATGAAATAATTCACTTCACTGGCAAGAAAGGCACTATATGAAAACAAATGCATTTTGTGGACTTTACAGTCCATATAGAATATTTCCAAAAGACTACTAAAATATCCAAAATTCAGTATTTCCTTATGACAGTGGCTACCACCAGTATCCATAATTGGCAGGAAAAAAAAAAAAGCACCCTGGCTTTGAGAAGGTGGATATTGATGAAAAGAATTTGGCGTCCATGTTTAGATTAATTACATCTTATTTTAAGTATTGAAATTCCTAAGTTTTATACACAATTACCAAAGGATCTCCGCACAGTCATTCAGAAACTAACAGACTTTTGGAGAATGTTAACTAATGCTCAAGTGTCAAAAACTTTTGAAAATAAAGAAAATTCTTTCTTGTAAAATCAGGGCATCTTCTAATTTGTAGTTAACAGGTATCAAAAGCAAAGCAACATAGGTTAGCTGTGAAACATAAATGTATTATCTTAGACAGCTGATAGTGATAAACATTTCTAAGGCTTGTTTCCATTCACTTGAGGAAGTTCCGTTTTCTGTTTGCAAATATCACACAACTGCAGGGGTTGGAATGGACCTCTAGAGATTACCAAGTCCAATTCCTCTGCTACACCAAAAAGCAGATTCCCTGCAGTAAGTCACACAGGTCGACACTGAGATGAGTACTGAATATCTCCAGAAAAGGAGACTCCTCTAAACTTTTTGGGAAGCCTGTCCTAGCACTCTGTCACTCTAGTAAAGAAGTGTCAGTACAGAACTTCCTGTGTTTAAGTTTCTGCCATTCTGAACATATAAATAAACTCACAGATAAGCTACAGTCGGTAATAACAGAGCACACTTTATATAAATGCTTTCCATGTGAAAAGTAAGGAGATTCGTGTAAAGAGGTAATTTCAAACCACATAAGCATCACCTAAAAGCAAATCTCCTTTTTCCTTAGCGCCAAGCTCACTCAGAAGTCAACTGGCACAATGTCTTATAAAAATGTTTCTAAGGAGGATCAATATTACTTAAGACAAAAGACATTGTACTAAGGCTTTTAAATAAGATTTTTTGATTACAAAAATCTAAAAACATAATGAAATCACATACACTAAAAGTTACTGTTGTTAATTATGTGTGTGTATATATATATATACATATATATACACACACACACACACATAAATATTTAGCTTTTCACTAAAAATGTGAGGCTTAATCTGTACAAAAAAATCACACTGAGGATAAATGAAATGCTGCACAAGGGATCTTTTAACTATGGAGAAATGTTTTCAGAATCACATTTTAGATGTACACTTATTTCACACATGCAAGGATCTTCACCAAAGAAATAAATGAAAATTTTATTCCATGAAATCATCTCTCAAGAACCTGTAGCACTGTACACTAAAGGCACTGCCATGTAAATTACAGTCACTGATCTTTGCAGTGTGCTGCAAAAAGCAGATGTAGAAGAGAAGCAAAGACAGTGGTTTATTACAGACAGAAAAGTTAACTTTGTCATTCTATTACCTTTTTCATGAAGCTCACATCTTGCCTTGAAATTTTGTCTCGTTTTATCTTTAGATCAGAAACATCTGGTATTATTCTACAAAAGAAACAAAGGTAATGCATCACAAAAAAAGTTGAAAAGGGAAGAGAGCAAGATGTGCAAGAACTATTCAAACAAATTTGGCAGCAATTTCCATTTTAGGCTAAGAACAAATTCAAATTTAAATTGAAGAATCTGAACTACAAACACAGTTATAAACACTACAGATTTAATTTCCTTTTTATAAAATACCAAATTCTGTCCCCCAGGAAGAGATAATCAGCTACAAAATCACTTAAAATTGAAGATATTGGAATGGTCATTTAATGTATCTTGCACAGAGTCTTACTTGTCAAACTCTCCATCAATAAATGACACAGAGTCCTGGGCACTTGTCAAAATAATAAATTAGCATTTAATATTTGGAAAAATACTTGCATCCAACATTACTCATCATCATTCAGATACCAAAGTAGAACTGAAATTAGGCCAAGGAAAACATAAAAGAATTACCTTATCCCTCTGAGTTTTGCTCTGTTGTCATGTCGATCAATGAGATTATGCAGTATTTCCAAAACCAGCTGCCTCAGCTCAGAGTCCTCCATAAGTGAAGGAGACAGTAATGGGTCCAGGAATGGAGCAGGGAGCGCATTAGTTATAGTTGTTGCTTTGTATCCTGAAGTCACCTGTTCATGGTTGAAGTTGAACATTAATGTGCACTGACAGTTACTAACAGCTATCACTAATGTTTCAGCTGGGTTTTTCTGGCATCTGGAAGTAGATTCATTTGGAAGTACTGTATCAGCTTTGAAAATTCCCAACATAGGAAAAACTGAAGGATTATTATACTTGTGTTCAAATGAACACTCTAATCTGTTTTAAAGTGGTACTTCCCAACATCTATCATCACTTAGAAAAGGAAGAACACAGGTACTATTTATTAAACTTATAAGAAATAACCAGCCTGTGAAAAGTTTCACAGGACAAAACAAAGAAGGTAATAATTTCAGCAGAGAGTTTTCCATTTCAAGCAGTGATGCTCATATATGGCATCTGGTATTCTCATGTGAGGGGAAAAATGAAAGGGTGAGAGCACAGGAGAGAGCTTCATGCACGTCTTAAACCTAAACAGGATTCAGATACTGCCACACATGAGCTGTTGAGAAAATGAGGGATACAAAATGAGCAAAGGACTTATTATATTAAAAGCGTTTCTACGTTTAAGACTTTACATAATAATTTTAAATTCATTATGTTTATTCTATAGCAGTACAGCATTTGCATAAGTTGTCTGCAAGCACTATACCTAGAGCATGGGAAGTAGGAAGGACTTTGGTTTGGAAAGGAGCATGAGGACATTATCAACGCTGTGGGAAGGAATCCAATCAAAATGGGAAATTGCTGATTTTACCAACAGTAATATTGCAAATAAAAGTGCATATATTTACTGCAGTGACAGTTTGGAATTGCCTGCAAAACTCTGTCTGCCTGTGTGCATGCAAGATGATGTTATGTTATTAAGTATTCTCTCTCTGTGCCCAGTTCAGTACAAATCACAGGCAGGATTCTCTCACTTCTACCTTTTAAAACGTGTGCAGTTCACACCGTATGTATACCTAAATAAAAGCTTTGCTCCGAACACAAATTCCTTCCCACACTTTTTGACAATATTTATCAAAGTCTGAGTAATTCATTAAGTATCAAAACATTCACTTTCATATCTTTGTGCACTGATGGGATTTATCTTTTGTATCCCAGGAGAATATTTGAAGCAAAATACAACACTGAAAATATTCAATATATTCTACATGCAAAATCTGGATATCCCACAGCCTACCTAGAGGCTATGCAACATCCCAAAAAACTGCATAAGTTTCACACCAATGTGAATGGAAATTGTTAAAGATTAGGGAGATAAATATTGTCAGGAACACCTCAGGCAGCACAGATTCTATCTTTAATAAAGACAGCGTGCAAGATGATTCCCTGAGGCTCTCTCTAACGCTTTCTTATTCATAAATAAATTGTAACAGTAACCGTTCAGCAATTCTGCAAGTCAGAGTCTAGGATTTCATATTCTGATCTGCAACTACCATTAAAGGTGATCTGCCTAACAACACATTTAATGGCAATGAAGGAACAGAAACTCCTTCTCCAGGAAAGCATTCTTCTACTTTAGTCATGAAATTGCTCTTCACGCTAATTCACCTCCTTTAGTTAATAAACATTTTTCAGCTTCTGCAGAAGCCAGGACTCTACAAGCAAAAGCCTCATATACTACCTACTTCTGAATCTTACTAGCAGGACATACCTTGTTTTTACTGAATAAACCAAGACAACTGTGGCATTTATATTATGAAGACAAAATAAGGATGTGTAAGCAAATTATTTTGTTACATTATTGGTACTTAGAGTCTTTTTTTTTGCAGCATAATACATATTAACACCATTTCCAAGACCATGGACTGCAAATTTTACAGTTAAAACCAGCATTTGGGAAGTTCCTGACAATTACATTTTAAATACAGTTCCTCAGACCAACCCTTTGCAAAATAAGCTGTAGGAACTAAGTCTTTAAGATAATTCCACCTAATACAAGGGTCAGAATTCAGCAGTGCTTAGCTCTACATAAATGAAAAAAAAAAAAAAACCTTCTATATATGCTGCTCATCAATGATGATGCAAAAAGAACAAGCAGCTGAAATCCTGTAATTGGATCTACAATCGCTGCAGAAAGATGCTTTGGAACTGCAAGTAAGTTGTCTCTTCAAGACATTAAGTGTTTTATTTTATCTTAGGACTTATAAAATACTTCAAGTGTCATTGACAATTTTCAGAAATACTCTTTGAAGCATTATGTTTGAAAAACAATTGTGATCGAGTATTTAATTATATACATGGAACTTGGAAAACACTAGGAAGGAAAGAATAACGGTGCCTGAGATGCTAATGCCTTGAAGATACGCACCCATTCCCACACTTCAAACACTATTAGCTATTCTACTGATTATAGACTCTCATGTTAGAGATCAAAGTGATTTCACTTTGATGTTGCTACCATTACTACCCAAACTAATCAACTTAACCCACCCCATGACTTTCTTTTGGATTTACAGATCTGATTGTAACTGATACTCACTAAAGTGCTCTAAGAGATGGAGGCATATTGCCTTATCTGCTTGCAACACAAGTTGGGAAAATGTCACAATTTTACTGAGCAGATCTACAGAACTATGTAATACAAACATTCATTAAATTCCATAAGAATAATTGAAGTATTTCTATGTATAAATGCACACATAAAGCAAAACACTGCATGCTTCTAATCACCAAATAGAGAAGGCTTACCATAAGTAAAGACCTCAACAACATTATTTGAATTCTTCTAGTTCCCAAATCCCTACAATTGGACAAAAGGGGAAAATTAATTTCTTACCGTATCTTCAAAATATCACTCATCATCTGCAACATTATTTCTGGTAACCGATTATAGCAGTCTTGGAAGGGATGCGGGATAACCACAAGTAAGGAGCAATTAACTCCAAATGAGGTGCAAATGAGGTTTTTGAAAAGGACATTTATAGCAAAGCTTAAAAAAAGAAGCAGATACAACTGAAAAAGCAGTAAATGATATATGTGAACCAGATGCAAATCTTCACATTCAATTTTAAAATCCCCTTGTACATGAACCGTTCAACTGGCACACGCCTGACTTTAATTTCATAGGAATCAATGCTCTGAATGACTTCTGAAGTGAAATGTAATTGAGGCTATTAAGATTTTTCCTTCAAAACTGAAAGAACCAATCTGCAAAATCCACAAGAAAAACTGAAAGAATCCACTGATTTCTCAGACCACAGCAAACCACGAATAGCATCATCACTTAGCCTATTCTTTCTCTTCTCCTTTTCATCCTGTTGGTACTAAAATAAGTTAAGCACCTCTCGGTACATAGCCACACTGTGCTCTTCTCGTGATCTTACAAAATAAAAGTGTAGTTATATTGCTTTATTCAAAGGCATTCTTTCAATGAAGCAAAAAAAGATGCAATTTCTTGATGTGTAAAACCCTTTGTCCACCTACTGAAAGCAGAAGTCTCTTTTACAGCAAAAAGTTGGCCCCTGCTTAACAGTGGAAACTTCTAGCTCCACTGGCTATAGCACTTGCTATGTGTTGCAGTTACTGAAAGGCCTTGCATAGCAGATCCTGAATTCTCAGGACAATACTGCAAGATTGTATCAGAAGTCAGGATGTATTAACTGGTAGTATTGCAGTTGTTCAATCCCAGGTTTGTAACAGGAGCCTGCCCAAGTTACAACTTTTTCCTATTTTTAAATAAAAAGCAAAATCTAAACTGAAACACATTCAGCAATTTCTACAATTTATTAATTTGAAAACAGCTTATACAGAATGCAAAAAAGCAAAACATGCAAATTACACTGCTGCTTGAAATAACAGCCATAGTTCAATTTCTCTTCTTCAGAAAAC